>BSBN01000094.1:0-2400000 GCA_027924645.1 Cunninghamia lanceolata | reverse complement strand
AGCCTTTAGAACCAAGTAACACACTTGGCTGGGGGTCCTCGATCAGTTTGACCTTCATTTGCTTTGGAGGGCACAGAGAAAGATGGAAATGGTATAGTCTCAGAATGAGACCTTGGTGGATGGGAACAAGCAGGTGGCCTAATTTTTTAGCCCTAGGCTCTTTAGCTAACTTGATGGAATTTTCCAGAGAGGACAAAAGAAAAAAGGAAAGCTAATTTCCATTTGTTTGCCCCGATCCTTCTATCCAAAGTATAAAACCTTCTTGCAAAAATTAATCCTCTGTGTGAAGTCATTTTTTTCATTTCAAATTCATTTGGGGTTGTCTTGCATACATTTAAATCATGTTGATAATTCATTATCATGGCATTTTCCCTCGTCTTATTTTATCTCCATTTAAAGCTTCAAAGCAATTTTTATCCCAAGGCAAAACTCACGGCTTAGTAATATTTTACTTTGCATCTATTTTTCATTTTGGCTAAGTCTGCATTAATTTTTGCTTCTCACCAAGTCCATCTTGCATTTGCTTTTGATCCTCACCAAACTCGCGCCAATTTCCACTTTTCACTAAATATGTGCAACTTGTGAGTTTTCCTAAGTTGTACACTTTCGTTTTAACCGATGGCATGGGTTCGGGGAGATAATAAAGTTTTCACTCACTTGTGGTTGCATCCATGCTTTCCCATTTTTACATAAACTTTTACATGCCCCGGTTGTGTGTCCACAAGTTTACATGTAGCCAAGCATTAAAGTTGTTTTTCCTTTTTTAAGCACATTATTCTCCTTCAAATGCCATCCAAGGATTAAAGTGTATTCAAGTGACGGCTAAGTGAAATTCACTTTCAATTTTTAAAATACAACAATTTCTTTAACTACCGGACAGGAATAAAGAAAAGGTGGACACACATTTTCCTACAATCATGCAACAAGTATTGACTGTCTAGAATCATAAACATTTGCCATTGATCACATCATAGTTTCTATCTCTTGTGTACAGTTACTACCGAATGAGGTGGCATCATTGGTTGATAGGTTAAAGAAAATTATGCAATAAAAAAATGACAAAAACAGCGAATTTTCTGCCTTTCTTTAACAATAGGCTGTCGTGGCACATTGTTATAAAAATATTACCATTCTCACTGTCGAAGAAATGGTTCAGATGACTATATCATCGGCAGACTCCAAGAGAGGGAATATCAGTGTTAACCAACAAAAGCCTTCATGCAAGCCTAGAAATCTGCATGCCAATGTAAAGCTCGGTAGAAGGTTTTTCACAGCTTAATACTTTGAAATAATGTGAAATCATAATCTTTCTGCTAAATGATGAAAACCGCCAGTTGCAAAATGAAAGACTTCAACAAAAGAGATCAACATCTATGAAATCATTATCAATACTTTCAATGACCCCCAAGTTGTTGCACATCACGTCATTTTCATCGAATGAAGAATGATATGAAGGCCGAAGATATGTAATTCTTCCCTCGATAGATACAAAGGTCACCCACTGGTTTGAAGCACGTTGAAAGCATAGATTTGAGATCATTGCAAAACAAATATACTCTTGGTGCAGTCATCACAGCGCGAAGAGGAAAACTATCAACAGCAGAGTTCCACTATTCATAGTGGTGACATGAAAGATGCAGCCTGGCTGAAAAGGAAGGAACAGTCTTGCATATCTGTTGTGATCTAGAAATAGAAGACTAATCTCTATCTTTAGTGCCATGGCCTCATAAATCCAACCTGCAGAAATATTTGTAGATACATGCATAAAGCTTCGAAGGAATGTTTTGAAAGAGCACTTTAAAATTTCAAGTCGACCAATCCTATTATAAGCCGCACTTGAAAGATTGTCAGTTGTTCCGATAACTAGGAAGAATAATGCCGTTCTCCATCACCATCTAAGCATTCGCAAGGCTTGCTCTATGAAGATCTTCATCAAGAAGGGTTATAATTTGGTGCGGTGTGACAAAGAAAAGGCCGCATAGTGTGCCATTATTTACAAATATTTGTTGTTGCCTGTATTAAGGCCATACGAAGGATATATGAACGCACTTTCATTCCCTATGGCGAAAGGTCGACAAGTGTCTCTCATCTCATCAAAATGATAGTCGACTCTCTAACTCTAAATAAGTGAAACAACTCTTTGTCAAAATAGAATAACGTGGTCTGTATAGCACTTTGTTTATTTTCCTCCTCCTTGCAAGAAAATGACACCATCAACAGTAAGACTTTTGGATTGAAGATGTCTACATATAATGTTCATAAGTTTTAATCTAAGCTGCACACTTTATTGCATATTGGCGAGCAGGTCTATGTTGAGAACAATCAATAGTTGTCATGAAAAGGGGGATGAAAAATCCAAAGGCTTTGGATTTGTTAAATTTGAATACAGAGCCACAGTGAATGCTCACAAGTGGTTTTGTAGATTGACTCAATGGTTGGGCAAATGATTACATTATGACTGGAGTAGATGAGAGTGTGTATGCAATTGTGGAAGACAGAGACTAGATGTTAGAATAACCTCGAAAGAATTGCATCCTCCTTGTTGATACTCAGGTATGGACACATACTACCTCCTTGCTTGAATGATGGTTTTCCAAATTTCCTTTTGAAACCCATTGCAAATTGCAAATTATCAAACAAAAATAGATGAAACAATTTAGAAAATCTTGAAATAAAACAGCTACGGGTAGATTTCACATCTTATTGCAAATATTAATCATGAAATATAGATATCAGGGGTTTGAGTTTCTCTTAGTCCTCGAATCCACACTTCCAAAAATATCAGATACCTCTCTAGGACATATCAGTTTGGCAAATTTCTGGGAGACAATGGAACAAGAGAAGAGATCACCGATGACTCAAAAGTTGTTTGACAGTGGATTAGCCCAAGCAGCTGGTTTTCCCGTGGCAGTCCAATGCATAGACTTGGTTTTAGAATGTATGAAGCATTACAAACCGGAAACCAGAGAGATCAGAACTATTGATGACAAACTTATTGTCAGGTTAGACAGTGTTTCAATTGGTATTGCTTTCAGGTTACCTGTCAGAGATCAATTTGTGAACATAGACAAAAGACTTGCTCATCAATATTTCAATGAAAGGAAACATCAATGTCTCAACACCATTGCAAAACATTGGTTACATACACCTAAAGGGGGAAAATCACAGTTGCCTAAAGTTCTTCACAGATCATGTTTCATAGAGGATATTTCAAATATGATTGTTCTACTTCATAGAGTGATGGGAGATGAAAAAGCAGCAAATTTTGAAATATGGATGTTTCTCTTTGTAAATGTTATTTGTGCAGGAAATCAGTTTATTGATTGGGGCAGCATTGTTAGTGACAATTTGCATTATCAGTTGATCAATTTTGAATTGAATGAACATTTCTACATGTCCTCTTACTTATTTTATGCAATTGCATGCATGAAATCATGGCCAGGTCTTGCTACCAAAGGAACTTATGATAACATGACAAAGATCTATAACCATTACCCTTAGTTACAACTGGAAGAAAGTTACAAACACTACCGTAGGGTAAATGATGCATTCACAATGTTGACAGTAAGAGAACTTCAAGGTAACACTGCACTCTGGATATCACCAGAAGCTGCCAATTTAATCAAAATATATGGGAGTTACTTCATCCAAGACAAGAGGAAACCTGGAGTCCCATTTCCCATTGGCCTTAGTCACTACAACTGCAAATCTTCTACAGATGCTCAAAACATAGAGAGATCTCTGATAAAAATCAGCTTGTATGCCTATACTATGAGATTCCCTTTTGACAGCAAAGGATATGTCAGAGATAATCTACGACTTGGTGCAGGATACTGTCACTTTCCAGAACTGGAAGACTTTTGGGAAGATTGTGAAAATGATTATGAGGTATGTAAACGGGACTGGATGAGGATGACCATTCCATAGATCAGAGAATTCAAACTAGATTGCAATACAAATGGAATTGAGGAAGATGGTTCAGAATTAATTGATCCTGTGTATTTTGATAAAATTAAAACACGGTCTTTACCACCTATCAATTGGGCTAATGAGGAGATCAAAGATTTAGCTACAAGAACTGCACATATCATTCAAAAGACTAAAGCTTGGGTAAAGAAAAAGGCTACTGAGGCAACAACTACTAAACCGACAAGTAATAATGCTTTATCATCAAGTAGAAAAGACAAGCATTCGAATTCTTCTTCTTCCTCTTTTCGTTCTCATTCTCCATCTTTAAGAAGTGGTTCCCATAAGAGTAACTCAAGGAGGAGATGACGGAGAAGATCCATCAAGAAGAAAGGGTACTAAGAGCATCTGTGAAAATGATGAAAAACAGAAAAGAGGGGAAACAAAAATGAAGGATAATGCATTGCCTCCCATACAGGAAATAGTTGAAGTAAACAAGCCTACAAGTCCTAAAGTAACCCATCAAAATGTTGAGCATTTAAATGTCTCTCCTTTACCCCTTGTTGTTTCTCCTTCTCATGAAACACCTTGTTCACCTCATGCATTACAATTTTCACTCCCGCCACCTATGAATATATTTAGTGAGCATATTCTTCCCTCAAACATAGTACCTCTTTCCACGAATATTCCAGAATCCTCACATAATCCTTCTTCCTGGCTGCAACAAAGTTTGTCAAGAAAAAGAAACAATGCTTAATTAATCATGCTTGATTTTGATATAGTCTCCAATTTGCTGCAAAGGTCTCCCAAATCTAAAAAGATCAAGGTCACATCAAGGATGGTAGTGGATTCTTCATCAGGCAATGTCTGTGTTGAGGTTGCACAATCTGTTTTAGAAAAGAATTTGAATGAGGCTACAAAAAGTGATTTTAATGTCACTAAGATAGATCTTGGTCCATCTACATATGAGGGTGACATGCAAAACTTTCAAGTATCGGCTGCCCAGTTAATAAAAAGAATAGAGAAGGAAAGACACACAAAAGATCAACTAAAGCAACAAGTGCAAGTTTTGACATCCTATCTCAAAGCCATCATAGATACATTAGCTTTGCCTCTTGAGGCTTCTTCTACCTCCACTAATTTCTCCCTTGAAAGTAATGTTGAAAAAGAAATTATTGAGAGTGTCAACAAATATCAGTTGTATGGAAAGGTGACTGAAAAATGGGTTGAACATATGAAATCAAAAGCATTCAATTTCTTTGAGCAGGCAAGGAGTCTATTTGATGAAGCAGAAACAAAGAGGGAAGAGATTGATAATGAAATGAGAGGTATCCAAAAAGAAGAATTGTTATGGCAGGGAATATCCAAAGACCTCAGTGAGATGATCAAAACTGATAATGAGATATTACTTGCTGAAAAAGTCTTTCAAAACATTGAAGAAAACCAATCTAGTTCTTGGTTATGTTCAGTTGAATGGAAACTATCTATATATAAGACAAGTGTTGGCAGCCCAAGAAAAGCTCTTGGAAATTTGTGAGCATGTGAAGAAGAATATTCGGGCTGATTTATTGGCAATCAATCCTGATGTAATTAAGACAGATAAAATTTCAGTTTTGGAAGCCCAAGCTATCAAAAGAAACTTTGAAGACATGATTAACACAGGGTTGTTCAACAAACAGGTTTTCAATGAAGGACTTATGGATAAACTGAACCTCATCTTTGTTGCTGTCAATTCTGGCATTGATACATATCAATTTATCGACATAATTTGAATGGTGTCCATAAAGATCAATTAGAATGGAAGCTTCGCATGACAGGAGTAATTGTTCCCAAAAATAAACTTATAGCTGCAGCAGTGAGGATGTTCAGAGTATACAAAACAAAGTCTACTCTCCACAGTAGTTTGTAGCAGCAGAAACATCTTCAGATGGTGTCAAAGATGGCGAGGACAAAACCTGATGGTTCCTTGTGAGATCCATCATATTGGTCTACTTTTCAAAGTTTACAAATGATAGGTTTTAGTTCTCTTTCTATGAAAGTGACTTTATGTCACTCTTTTGTAATTAAGGTAAAAAGTGCATTTTATTATTTCAGGGACTTTTGAAACATTATATAAAGGTTAATTAAAGTGCACTTTTATTTTCATTAAATATTTTGGGTAGTTACAAGAAGTAGTTATAAGGTAGTTATAAAGTTGGTTACTAAGACAAGTCTATATATACAAGACTTGGTGTTTGTAATAGGGACTTTTTGGCTTTCACATTTATAAGGATGTTATAAGGAATAGAGTTGTACAACTCAGTGTGGAGAAATAAGAGGCATTTTGGATTGTGTGATCTCAAATATCTTCTTAACATTATTCATTCCTCTTATGTTGATGGATGATGTTTTCTTTACATAATTTTGCATCTGCAATGTGGAATAACAACTAGTCTTCAAGGAATTGATTACTAGATAATGTTTCAACGTATGTTTAATATCTCTTGAATCATTTCTTCTTTCTAATACTACACTCACTTTAATAGTTTAAGAAGTATTCTTATATTGTCTTGGTGGGATTGTTGAACTTTCTACATGTGGGATAAGTCAATGTCCGTAAGCCCATTGTCTTAATCTTCCAAACCTTTCTTTAATTTCATTTCTTTTTCAAATATCCTAAAAATCCATAATTTATCAAACAAGGGAGCTGCCCCTCCACACGCAAAGGTAAGTTGATAGAAAAACTACAACTTTACTAACTGTTGGTACTTATTTTCACTATGTGTTTTCTGGGCAAAGAGTCAATATAATAATCCATATGTTATAGTGCAAATCTGTTTACCAACACCATTTTATTCCTAAAGTGGTTGAGCAAGGCAAAATGGTAATGGTAATATACCTTAAATCTCCCTTTAGGTGTGAAGAATTTCATGATCATTAAACAGATTTGTCCCCAAGGATTCAACAACTTCTCCCTTTCAAACCCTCCAAGAAGCTTCACAACAACCTCCCCCTCTCTAAAGAAGAAACCCTTGTGTTCAAGGTTGGGCACCTTACTATGTCTCACATGCTTCTACCCTTTAGTGGGAAGCCTTGTAGCCTACCCAATCACTTCCTCAAAAACTTAGAAGCCAATGCCCCCTAACCAGACTTGTCTAGTTTCCTCCTCCCATGAATCAATGAATTGGCATGACAGGTTTTCATCATGACCAATCATTCCTTCCAAAAAGGAAACCACATCCCCCTCCTAAATTCCTCTGTAGAAGTGGGTTCAATCTTCACAATATCTCCTCCCATGTTCATAGTTTGAAACTCACAGATGCAACAGTAATTGAAATTGTTAAGGCAAGGAATGTTGAAAATAGCAAGGATCCCAATAAAATGGAAAAGCCATGAAGAAAGATCAATAATTACAATGTAATTATTATGGTGATATGCCACACCTTTTCTACTTAGAAAATCTCATTGGGAAGAGATCGCAGCCGCCACCTTGTGTGATATTTAATGTCACCTATCGCAGGGATTAACCAAATATTATTACCCATAGGCTGACCCATCCTATCTGTCTTTCGTACTCCTGCCAGAGGCCACCGCGGAGTCCTTTTAATCCAACTAGATCTAGCTCTTAATCCTCCTCCAATTTCAAGGTCCCTTTGCCTTATGGCATGCCTACTTGTTGTCTAGTCAGTCCCCCCACTTGCCAGTGGGTAGTTGGTAATCTAGCCTAACCTCCACTCCACGTAGACCCCATTTTTGATTCACCTAGGGGTGCTTGTTAGATAACTAGTTAGCTACCACTTCACGACACCCCTACTCCTGCCCATGTACTTTTGAAAATTCAAAATATTTTCCTCACCAATTCTTTTAATTGACCTAATGCACTCAACCTCAAACCCAATTAAACAAGACTCCAAGGAAAATGCATAATCACCACCACCCTGCAACCAAAGCCAAATAATGACCATAGCCTTAAACCACCTAATTCCTATCTCTATCTTCATCCTTCTTAATGAGGGTCTAAATCTCATTAGATAGGCTGGACATACTCCTCCAACACCGCCATACTTCGCTACCACTACCCACATTAGCGAAAGCATCGGTGACATTGTTTCCTTCCCTATAAATGTACGAGACCTTGAATTCCTCCAACCTATTGAGGAGCAATTTAATAGCTCCCACAATGTCAGATAAGTTTCACACAATCTGAGCCAAACCCAGGGCAACATTAACAATTAGCTGTGAGTCCCCTTCCACATGGAGGAGCCTAATGTTCAAGGAAATGGCCAGTTTGATCCCCCATAGCATGGCTAAGGCTTCCACCTCATTGTTACTCTTAAAACTGATGCCTCTAGAGTAGGTAGCCACAAGGGCCCCCATATCTATTCTTATGATTCCTCCTCCACTGGCCATCCCCAGATTCCCCTTGGTAGCTTTGTCAAAGTTGAGCTTAAACCAACCTTTCTGGGGCATGGCTCACCTAGTCTTGGCCCTAGCAAGCCTTTTAGAATTGTCAATTCGGCAAAAATCAGGGCCAATGTTCTAGTGTTTTAACAGAATATGTTCTTCCCATCCCAGGGTGCTGTCTGCAACTTTGAATTTACAAGAGTTGATGTTCTCTGCCAACATTTTGAAGCATTTCTGAAAAACTTCCATAGGTGTTTTGAATTTATCCTTGAAAACCCTATTATTGTGTTCCTTCCATAGGTTCTAGGCCAAGTGGGGGGAATTTGTGACCATAGTTCCTTATAAACTGGTAACACCAGTCTGAAGGGGGGCCTCCAGTCCCAAGCCAGGGCCTCTATGGTGCTATTTAATGACCAACACATATTAATTTTCTATAAGATTAAACCCCAAACCTCCTAGGCAAAGCTACAATACAGAATGATGTGATTTATCATCTCTTCCTCCATACCACAGAGAATACACTTTCTCAGTATTTGAAAACCCCTCCTTTTTCAGATTGTCAAGGGTCAAAATTCTATTGTGCGTCAGGGTCTGTAATCAAAAAATTTAGACAAAACAAAAGATAAAACATTACATGCAATTACCTTTTTACCCAAACCCTTCAAATACCTCATTGATGCATGCATGTTTGATTGCTTGCATGATTGTATTGTTAGTTGCTTAGATCTACAGCGTAACGATGATAGGATGAAGATTTGATAGATGAAAGATAGGTAGATGATGGATGAAGGATTGATGGATGAGAGGGCTAGAGGAATTTCGGCAAAGTAACAGTGCTTGAAAGATCATCCATGCGAATGATGTGGAAATGGGTTAATTTAGATGTAAATGTGAGAGGATGGAGGTATGAAACTTCCATTTTATGAGTGGTAGTTCAATTAGAAAGTTGATTGTGAAACTTGGGAGAGAAAATAGAAGGTGAAAGAGTTAACTTGAGAGATGATTTGAGTCATCTTGAGAGATAGAAATGGAAGGTGGGCAAAGTCATAATTAAATAATATAAAATTTATTATTTAAATTATTAGGCATGTGGGGATGAAATTATATATTTATAAAGTGATAAATAAAATAAAATAAAAGATTTATTTTATTAATTCAAGAGGAAAGTGGATTAAATAAATAAATAAAATTTATTTATTTAATAATGTGAAGGGATGGGATAAATTAAATAAATGTTTGATTTATTTATTTTATTAGAGGAAATGTTAAGATGAAGAAGGGGTTACCTAGGGCAAAACATAAGTGTTGATGGGTGTTTTAGCACACAACAACGTAGGTATGATTGCTGGTATTACACCTCTCTTGAAAAGTATCCTACCCCAGGTAAGACTACTCCAAGGTTTATATAGCTAGGTCTTAGCTTGCTTGGAATCTCTTAGTTGGAATGTACTAGTTGTGCCAACAAGGAGCCTTATATGTAATTTACAGATTTGGACAGTCTTAATAGCAATTCATGCAAACCCTTGACAATTTTAGCTGATGAGATAATGTAATATGCTGCTGAAATTCCTAAACCAACAATTACTTTTAAAGAAAATGCAAAAGGAGATAGGGTTTTAGAGAAATCCTAAGTGAGATTCACAATGCAAAACTTATTGATGGTAGATAAATGCTCTAAAATTTACTAGTTTTCTGAGTTACCAAACTTAACTGGATGTTACAACACTACAGAAAATGATGCTATCTTGAATGGAAACTTAAAGATTTTCATATTACATTCACTCATTAAACACCCAAGCAATGGCACAGTTTAACTTATGAAATGCAATTAAACTCTGCACAAAGGATCATCCCAAGCTAACTTTACACAGTCACTTATAATCAACAAGCAACTAAAAGTATGCTCTTACAACATTCATCAGATACCTTCAAATAAATCATCAACATTGCAAAGCACATTAAACTAAATAGTAGATCAAGAAGTGAACCATGAAACCAAATCGCTAATACAAAGAAACAAATTCCCAGAAGAAACTACAGCAACTTGCTTTTGTATTAATCAGAAATTTAGCAGAGTGTCAATAATGCACCATCAAGACTCTGCAAATGAGAGAGAGGGCAGCCCTTTATATAGATAAGGTGCCATACCAAGTTTTTGAATGGACGGTGGAGATTAACCCAATACCAACAGTTCAGATTTACATCATTAAATGCACTCATAACAGTTCATGACAATCCTGGATTACATTTTGTCTCTTATGAAAAAGATGAAAAATAACCCCCAAATACATTGAACCTAGACAATTTGACTACCCAATTGAATATATATACATAGAAAAGGTCATTTTTGAAGCATAATAAAGACAAAATAGTGTCACATGTCACTCTAAATATAACAGTTTACATTAGTGACAGGATTACATTTCAAAATATTCAAAAATATACTAAGATTCATCATCCAAGTCTACTTTGTCTTCTTCAGCCATCTTGTTGCGGTAGGTAACCCAAGTTGATAATGCTAGATTGACATCTACGGGATCTGGGTTCTTGAGGTGATTGGCCCAATATCTGAACATTTCCAATTCTTGACTGTACTGATTATATATTTTCTCTATCTCTGTCCTTCCCTTATGAAATGCATTAAAGTAAGTTCTGAGGTTGCTAACTTTGTCCATTCTAGCTTCCACATCCAATTCAATATCTTCAAAAAGTATCTTATGCAACTTATCTTTACATCCTTTCACATCGTATGGCTCCAAATCATCACATGCCATCACTAGACAATCTTTTAGAGTGTCATTTATTTCATAAATAAGAGCCAATATGTTCTCATCTACTATTTTGTAGGCCTCCCTAATGCTATCAAAAACTTCCTTTCTCAACTTTATTTGCTGATACCAATCAATGGCCTTGTGCAATCTATCTCCTGTCAAAATATTTTCAAACAACAATGTCTAAGCATGTAAGTCTCTGATTTCTTGCACTCGAGGAAATACCTAAGAATAATATTCATCAAAAGAATCACATTCCTCATGCAAGTCCTTCCAATGTTCCCTAAGTTGAACCAAATTCTTATGAAATTTAGCTGCGATGTCAATTATTTCACACTCCTCGCACACTCTGATCATCCACTTTTGAGTGCCTTCTGATAGGGTCTAGACTTCACCAATCTTGGAAATTTCATATCTTGACAACAAAGTGGACACTGTCCTTATCTCACCGTCATAATCTATTGGTTTTATCAAAAACTGCAAGCATGCATGGAGCTCCTCATTCTGCTGCTTCAACTCTTTCTTCAAGAGTTCATCTTTATCTAGTTGTTCCAAGATTGAAGTAACAGAACCTTTGAATTCATCAACCTTTTGAGCTCTTGTAGCTAGTCCCAAATTTACAGTTGTTATGGTATAATCTTCAGCTCTAACCTGTTCTCTGTTTGTATCAGCTGAGTGGACAACTATTTCAACTATTCTAGATCTAGTTTCATCCTTGTAAATCCTTGATTGCACTTTTGCTTTCTTTTGTTTCCTTGGCTTTTGGGCATGCGACAAAATGGCACTTAGATCTAATTTAATTATTTCCACCTGAGGCTCTGGATATGCTACTCTGCTTTGCAGCAAGTTAGGTGCTGAGGAAGAAGGCTCTTTAGACCCGTCAAGATTCTCATTGTTAGTATTAGGTGGCCCTTCAAGTAGTCTTTGTTCTTATTATGATTCCTTACCCAAATCCTCTTCCTCATTTACAAGATTCCTCCAATTTATCACTACATCTTTCTGGGCTGCCTCGAGGATTGCTTCTGTTTGGCTCTTTTCCAGATGACTATCTGATATTTTAATTATTTCTACATTCATTGTTTCTGTTAAAGGCTCATCAAGTATTTCATTCCCTATATCTATAAATACATTCTTTTCTAGCTCTTGCTCTTGAAGTTTTAGTTTAGCACACACTTTCTCAATGCCTGGGAATAGTGGTACAACTAAGGGAGTTGAGTCTTGGTCTAAGACAACTTGTGAGATAGGGATAGCAGATGGAAGGGGAGTGGCACTTGAAGGCAAACTAACTTGTGTCAAGTTCGGAAAGGCAACAAACCCCAAATCTGGTGGGATGGAAGAAGTTGGAAAAACAGAAGAAATGACCATGGGTGAAGCGATGGACAAAGAAGGCAAGGGGAAAGAAGGTGAAAGAATGGTAGAAATGGGAGGTAATGTAAGGGAAGTGGAAAGTGGAATAGAAGAAATGGAAGGTAAGGATGTGGAGGTGGTGGAGGAACATGAAAGGGCAGCAATGGAAGAAATGGGATTGCTAGGAGTACTACAGGCTATTGCCAATGGAGAAGAGACTATTGAAACTGCTATTGCAGATGAAGAAACAACAGAGGCACTTTCTTGAATGATAGTTACCAAGGAAGTAGGAGGAACAGTAGAAACAGTAGGAGAAGATGTAGTAGTGGAAGCAAATGGAGAAAGTATAATATTACTTACACTTGGTGTCAAGTCTCTTTTTTATGAACAATATGATTAATCTAGTTTAGTGAACCATTATCATGATTGATTTTACTTGAAGTAATTTTGCTTACGTGCATATAATCATTATGAGTTAATTCATGAAATTTATAAATTATTTTAATATGGAATATTGATGCAGTGATTTGCTTCAACTATGTTTTTGAGATACTAACCTATTGACGTCGAGATGAGTGCAATTGGATGCAGGACTCGTCAAAGACGAGAGCATGACTGAGGCAGAAATGTTCTAGCCACTTGGCAAGAACTACTGGATGAGTTTATCTAATGCAAACACACACACCACTTAGTTGCATATGAATTTTCAAATGGTTTTAATTGCATTAATGCATGGTTAGTTAATTGCCTTTGAATGCATAATGTGATTACTTTAACTTATTATGTTTTCAAAATATGCTCACATGGTGTTTTGTGCATATGTTATTTAAATAATTAATAAATATTGCTTTAAGATGTTTGGAAGACAATATGTCTTTAAAATAAATAAATAGATTAAATTAAATTGTGCAAATGGTTTTGTTTAAATTATTAACATTATTTTATTTAGAGTTTTTGACAAAAAGAATTATATTCATTTTAATTCCTGTCATCTATGCAATAGAAAGTTGTAAAAATAAGATTTTGTTTTATTTATTGTTTTAAATAAGCTTTTCTTTTTAAAATAGAAAATATATTGTTTTATTATTGTTTTATTCTATCTCTAATTTCATGCAAACTAAAATAAGAACTACAGTTTTAAACCTAAAAGAGAGATCTCTAATAATAAGAATAGGAATTTTTATAAAAAAGAGGGGAATTCGCACAGCAAGCTACCTCCAATTTGGCAAAGAAATTATCACAAATTGCAGAAGAAATTTGTTCTACTTGGGTGACAGGAAGGAGTTTTAGAGTCTGCAGCAGGAGAAAGACACAAAGGCTGTGACTTCAAACTGCATTTTTCTTCATTATTTCAACACCTATATTCCAAGTTTTTCTACTTATTTGATTTACGATAATTGGCAGGATTCAGTTATCTTTTAATGGTTTTTGCTTACTATTGTCTGGGTATTTGTTTTGGCTAAATGTCCCTTATTTTACTTGGCTAATCCCTTATGTTACTGGCCGCCCTTACTTCTATGGTTGATGCTTTCTTTTTTGAACCCAGATCAACTTCTCTCCTACCGAATGGTCTACCTTGCTGGTGGATTGACTACTTCTTGAGTCACCTTTTCTTTTTACCTTGCCTGGCGATGTCTTTTCTTCGATTTACTACCCTAAATCATGCCAGCCTGCGTGTGAATGACTATTTTCTTGCTGGACGCTTATGATGGATCGACCTGCCCTTTTGGGGCCACTTAATTCTCTTTAGCCACTACTTTGCATTCTTTTTACCTAGCCACTTTTCCTTGGCTAGCCAGTTTTCCTTGGCTGGTCGCTTCATCTCTTCCTAGCCGCCTTGTATTGTAGGCCGTCGATCTCCCTTACCTAGCCGTTAACCTTCTTTCTAGCCAAACAAATCTTGTGGTCATTGACTTTCCTTGTTTAAAATTCTAACATGCCTGAGATCTGATATTTTGAATTGCTCAAGAATCTAAAAGAAAACTCTTAGGAAGAACACCAAACTAATGTTAGTACACGTCTGGTAACTTCATCTTGGACTATTTTTCACATAAATATTAGCTGGGATTATACAGTAAGGATGGATGAATTGATTTATTCTGTGTTGAAATGACGAACCTCTATTTTTAGATGATTATAATTCCTGTAGCAGATTTAATAGATCATTGAGTTTTAGACCAAATGATGAACTTTCTGTAGTGTTACTATGATGGTATATTCACTTGCATGGTGACTAAGTTAAACAGTACATATATATATATATAATTTGACTTCCCTTCATTGCCAAAACAGTTAAACCTTTGGTGTTAATTGAAAGTTCTTGTAGCTATGATAAAAACTGTGAAGAACTTGTGAATTGTTGCCAAATCGATGAATAGAATGAATACCATATAAATCTTATTTCTTGATTGATGTTGAAGGAATGATTATTTGTTAGTTATTTCACTGATATAGCTCTTGTAGCAGCTCCTGTCGCCATAGCGACAGGAGGTATGTTTTTTTATTTATCTTTTGAAGTGAATACCTCCTATCACAGAAATGACAGGAAGGTAGAATTATGAATTAAATTGATTTTTATTGAAAGATTATAAGACTGAATTGGTGAATTGCTTTATAGCATTTATTTTCTGTATTTGATGTTGGGTAAAGGGAATGGAATGATTTATTGATCTTGTTCTTTTAATTCCTTTATTTTATTTATTGCTTCTTGGGGAAATAAGTAGATTTCATTAGGAATGTGTTGGGTTACTTTCAGGACTAGGATACCGAATGTGGATATTCAGAGATAGGCTTTTCCTCTTTTTTCAAGAATTGACCAAGTTACTTAAAATGATTATGCATAATCAAGATAACATTGAAATAGATGTATACTGTCTAGAAAAAGCTTATATTATTGATATCTTTGCCACATCCTATTGTGAGACAATTTGCTTTTCATTACATAGAATTGCACTTTTAGACATCAAGCATGCATCAGTTGTTACTAGGTAGCTAGACATTTTGTGCAGGGTTGGGTTTCCTTCGTGTCAGGAAGGGATTCGGGGAGATGTAAATACTTCATGGTTGGGTGGAAAAGCACCTGAGTCATGTTCTCGTCTCTCAGCTTGCAGGTGGCGAACCCTTTGGTTCGTGCAACTGGAGAGTGTATTTGATTTATTGATGTACTTTTATTGTACCTATTTGGATGTATTATGACATGATTGCCAAAGGATTTATGTATGTTGATTCATAGTGCTTATTACCTAGATTTAGCACGTGAATATGTAAGATTGTATTCACATTGAGATTTGATTTATAAGATTATCTTTTATTGAGATATTGTGATTAAGCAGATTTATTGCATACTTTGTCTTTAAAAGTTGTATTTAAGTGGATTATTTACTTCTTTTTGACTTTGGTTATTGCGATGTTGTATTCAAGCAGATTATTTACTTCATTTAATTTTGAGTTGGTTTAAATGCTTTTACATGGATTGTGAGGCTTTACACTTGGAGCAACAGGAGGTGGAGAAGCTGGCAGACTAGTGTCATCACGAATTGCAGTAGCATCAGTCTCCATGGCCTGGATGACAATCTCTACTTTGAACTTCTTCACTTTAGACCCTTCTCCTAGCCCACTAGGCATGTCTCTTTTCTTTGAAGCTCTTGTCCTAGTAGAAGGAGGCATATCTTTCTTATGCATCTTTGTAGCAGCCTTCTTACTTTTTTGTGCTTTGGCCTTTTCTGCTAAGGGTATATGATCTTCACTGTCTGATCTCATGGCAGGTTTTTGGGTTGGCTTTGCTTCATCAGTTACCTCTATGGGTTCATCTTCCTCTCCTCCAAATTCTCTCTCAGATTCAAGCTCAATATATGTGATTTGTATCCCTTGTCTCTCCAAGGCAGCAATCTGGCCTCTTACCCAAGCTTTGCTTAGCCTAATTGGTTCCTTCATTACAACATCGAGGGAACTTTCCTCAGCATTAGCCCAATTAGGCAAGGGAATTGGTTGGCAGTATTGTGCCTCCCAAGCACCTCTATGTATCACATTTTCATCATCGTCCAATTGATCAGGGACTATAATAATATGGAACTTTCTTATGAATGCCAAGGATAATCTGGAGTGGGCTTTCTTCATAACTTCATAGTCATCCATGCAATTTTCCCAAAAATCTTCTATGTGCATCTTATGAAATAACTTCTTACTCACAAACCTCTCCATCACATTATTTGGATCAAAATGGTCTATTTTGTTGTAGTAATGGAGGTTGAGAAGTTGGAGCTCTATTTAAGAGTACTCAGCTGCTCCCAATGAAGCACAAGCATAATTTTTTCTGCCTGACAGAATAGCGAACTAAACATTTGTTCTATCCAGATGCTTAAGCTTTTCAGCACAAGTTATCAATTGTCTAGACAATTCCAAAGGAGCTCCCTTATCCATGGGGTACCTAGGTAGTCTATAAGCCATCCTAGTGAAGCCTTGCACTCTCAAATATGTGAACTTCTCAAACTATATATACCACCTTCCGTACATAGTGACTTCATTCATGGCTTCGGTGGATATCCTTAGAGCTGTGTTGCCTTGTAGTAGCCTGGTTATATACATAGTAAAGGCATCATTTACTCTCTTGAAATGCATGAGGGATTGTGAAAATGTCAGCTGTGTGTAGCACTCATAGACCTTAATCTAAGTTTGCTTGTCATTTCCCACTTCTCCTACCTTGGACAGTCCAGCATATTGATTCTTCCTTGCCAATGCATAAACTACATAAGATGTCCACCTGAAAAACTTCTCTTTGAAGTTACCGAATGCTTCATGGATGTTATCACTTAGGATCTGTGCCTAGGGGAACTTAGTATCTTTTAATATCTCCTCAATTATGAAGAACATCCACCCCTCAAAAGTTGATGTTGCAGGTAACCCATATATTCTGCTTAATAGAGTCACTAAATCTCCTATCTCATCATGAAAGTCACTCATGTATAGTACCTGAGGAAAATTTGACCAAGGCAGACCTTTTACTCTTTGCCCATTGTTCATTCATGTGTTTCCTGCATCCATTTTCATATTTCTTATAAGTGGCCTCTGAATTTGCCTTATCTGGCATGGTCATCACTGGATGCCATGGAATGCCAAAAATCTCAACCAAGGAGGGTGGACTTAGGTTAGCTAATACTTCTCCACTGGTAGTTTGTATTGTTCTTGTCATAATGTCATACCTATCTACGCAAGCAACTATCAGCTCTACACATTGAGTAGATGTGGGGAAGGCAACAACTTCTGCAATCCTACTATCTTTAACCTTCTTGGCTCTCGGGGTTGGGTTTGGGCCAAATACTCTAAGTCTGAAATCCTCTAGGTCAATATGACCTAGGTCTGTATCTCCCACATTCTTCCATCCACTAGAAATCTTTGTTTCTGGAGGAATACTTTTGAACTCGTACCTCATGGCTTGAGCTTTTGCAGTCATCTAACTTGTAGGACCGAACCTTATAAGTCTTGATGCCTCTGAGATGGTTTTCTCTAACTCCTAAGTTTAAAATCTATGATTATCGAGTTGACTACTACATTACTAAGCCATGCTATGCTAAATGAGTCTAATATGCATCTACTAAGTTACCATTATATGCCTATGAGAACACATAAGTCTGAAATTTACCAACTATTATATTTATCACATGATCAAATGATAGAGTAATCTTACACTAATACATGCAATAAATACTTTAATGCTTCAAAATCTTAATTAAAACATGTAAAGCATTATGATTCCATCAATGCAGCAATATTTTACCTTTACAAATCATTCTCTTTTTGAAATTTCCCTTAGAACAATTCTTTTGCCAGAATTGCACTATATTTGGGGTCAACCAACCTCCAGTAGGGAAAGCAAGACTTTGGTAGTGCACCGACTTGGTGGGGAAATCAGGGTAGTCTGACCAATTAATCTGTTTATGTTCATGTCTTCTCAACATCTTATGGGGATTTCTTGATCAACCAACTTGCGAGGATTCTGGATGAGACTAACTTGAATCAATCATTGATGTCAATCATTTGAGCATTCAACACAAGTTGATGTGGACAACTTTGCTACTTTTGCACGAGTTTTGAGATCAACTGACTTTGCGGGAGTTTTGAAGGTTGCTGACTAGGTTGGTGAGGACACATTTTGGTGCAAGGTCGGTAAGAGTTGATTTTAGGGCAAAATTGTCTTTCTATAGTTTGCAGAGGTTTAGGACATTATGGACTTGTAGAACATTTTAGTGCATTTGACCTAAGTCAGAGAGGTGTTCTTTTAGTGCTTGGTCGAAGCATGAAACTTTTAGTGTAAACATCAACTTGGAGTCCTGGTGGGGTTTTTCGAGGCCATAGACTGACTTGGGTGATTACAAAGTTTTTGAAGGTCAGTCAAGTGTGATTTTAATGCAACTCCATCTTTCACTTGTTTTGTTGATCAATTCAGTGTGTCAAGGCAAGATTTTTGTTAGGGTTTGATGAATATCAATTTTCACTTTGCACATGGCAAGGGTTTCAGAAGATGTTCCTAAAAATACTACCTTCCAAAGGTTTGAAACTAGGGTTTTATGATAATAGACAATTCAAAAAGGAAACCCTAGCTTATGTGCCCTAAAATTCTATCTTTCATGTGTTTGCCATGCATTTTGAAAGAAAATACATTTAATTGATAACAAAAACCCTAACTGATGAAACCCCAAACAAGGAGAAAAGGGTTCCTACCTGGTTTGCAGACGATGAAGTGGGTTGGAATGTGCACGCATGGAGGAGGTCTTCGAGTAGAATCCGTGGGAGGCTTACGAAAATGATTGACCAAAACGCCACTAAAGAGCTCCCCAAATGTTTGTTCATAGAAAAGTGAGCTCAAAAACCATGGAAAATCCCCTTTTATTCCCCTCGAATCGATCACCATTAATGCAAAGGGTATGTGTGTCAATTGCAGCATTTGGTAGAATATTAGGGTTTGCACCAAATTAGGTTACCTTTGACTTGGCGGGGCTTTGAGGTGTCACAAACTTGGTCAGTAGCTAGCATTCTTAGCACAGAGGTAATCAACACACTATAAGTGCTTTGCAGAGCTTTGGGGATCCTTGAACCTGCGGAGGTTTCAGTGTTCACCGACTTGGTCGGCAAATGAATATTATAGCACAAAGTCGGTGAAGGTTATTTTAGCACTCAGGTTGATGAATGAGAGAAGTGGTAATAATGTTTCTCAAGTAAGAACACAACACCAAGGTCGAAGGCAATGAATTTTAGGGCAAAGGTCAATTGGAGGGCTTTTTAGCGTAAGGGTCGAATGTTAGCAATTTTATCGCAAAAGACAATCAGACCTAGTTTTATGAAATGCAAACATTTGGACCTAGCAGATTTTGGAATAACCTATTAACACCAAATTTTGTAACATGGCTAGAAGTACATTTTGACCACTTTGACTACTTAGGAGATGGAAAACCTACTTGATACTCTAAGCCAAAATTTGCAAGAGGGGGTCCCTATTTTCAAAATGGGGCATATGTGTAAGGTACAATAAATGGTGACTCTTCTGGAAAATGTTCCGTAGCATTTCAATGATAAAATTTTAGTTCAAACCTAGAATCCCTATGTTTCCCACATATTAGATGAGAAAGTACGATACCTTATCAAAGAATCAAAGACCACTAACTAGTGCAACCATCCATATCCTAAAAACTTGAGTGTGTGCAATTGCATTCGTTCACATCCCTTAGTGACTAAGCTCACCTTAGATCCTTTGCATTAAGCTATGTGATTAGTACACACCTCATGAACTACCTAGACATTACCCCACTATCAGCAAGTGTCTATAGCCTCGATGAGTTTGTCTCAAAATTCCATTCAAGCATAGCCCCACTGCCAATCAGGCATCCATAGCCCCGGTAGAGTTTACTTGATTGTCCACCTAACTGAGTTATGTTATATGATTATGATTTTTCTTTATTTCTTCTCTTTGATGGATTGATTGATGATTCACTAATCTTAAGTAGGTAGAGTACAATGCAATACCACTACCTAAATAACTCAGCCAATTGGGTGTGGACTCCCAATGGCGGCAAAGGTGGACCTTAGATTTTTCACTTAATGCAATATCACCAAGACTCACTTAGCTACTTCAGGATTGTTTAGAGTGTGAGAGATATATGGTTAGAAAATATTTCTAGCATACCGACTAATGACTCATTTCCTATGAATAGACATCATACTCCCTGGCATAATAGTGGAACCCACCGGAAGACCTAAGTAGAACTTCAGCTTCTCAAAGAAGTCATCCTGAAACACACTGCGGTACCAAATGGAGACAAACTATGAATACTAGATTGAATAATATCCCTTTACTAGATAGAAAAAAGGGATATAGGTCAACCAGTGAGACGATGGGGGATAAGCTTCATTGTTGAGAGGGAAACAATCTAGATCACTAGCTAAGGCCCCTAAATGACTGCTAAGTGATGAAGGAGGTAGGAGTGCATAGACAGCTAGGAGGTTCACCTAGAAGCAGCAATCCTTGAAAGAGTGCGTAATGGCTTACTGCTCGAGCACTCTTGCACCTAAGATAATTGGGACTAAGCAATTTGCCAAAGCTATGGGATGTAATAAAAAATACATCAGTAGGGGAGTATTCTGCCTCAGAGGGAAGCATCTGCGTGAGCAGATGTGGATGAAGTGGAAGCAAGAATGTCATCTTGAGTAATGCAAACATCAGTCAGAATCTAATGCTCTGAAAACCTAAGGATTCCTTCGCAAGGTTCATCCACGAAGGGTGAGTCAAGGCCTAAGATCAGGCTGAAAGTCATAGTTTATGGACAACAAGTAAATATTCCTATACTATCCTTTGTTCGTCCCGAGGGATGGAGTAGGCTAGGTTAACCAAAAGATGGTTATCAGTTCAAGGTCATAAGGTGACCCCACTTTTTCAAAGTAAAAGGGGTAGAGAAAATGCCTCAAGCCAATGTCTGAATACCAGTGTGTTTCAGGATGACGCTGGGGTAACCCACGTTAGCATGATGGATTATTCCCCCACATCAGCTACTATGGATTATTCACCCAACAAGGAAGCATCTGCAGGTTCGCATAACTACCACCACATTCTAGAAACAAAGACCCCACGTAAAAACAAGCACAACGAGTGAAAACAAAGCTAAAAGGACAACTAACTAAGAGAAAGAAAGAACACCTAATAGCTACAGAAAGTGAAAGTAGGAAAGCAAACTAATCTAGAAGCAACCTACTCTAACCAAATCAAACAAGCAATCTTAACTATGTACACTAAGAGGAGGCAAGACTGTCTCTCAAGCATGGAAGTAATGCTTTATGAATGGTCCATTGATAGGCAATGGAAGCTCTTCACTAGTAAGGCTATTGAGTCGATACATGTTATCACCAAGGATCTCATAGATTTGATATAGGCCCAACCAAAGTATCAAATTTACCATGCTCACCTTTCTTCTCATGGGCTTTATCCCAATACAGAACCAAATCAAAAATGTGAAAGGCTTTTACCTTGGCTCTCTTGTCAAACCATCATTTCGTTACTCCCTAGTGTTTGGTGAAGTTTTCTATGGCAGCATCACATTTCTCTTTGAGGTGCAGTAATTGGGCTATTCAAGAGGATAGCTAGTCATTGGTCTCAAGACAGGCTTGCATGAATTGTAGGACAGGGATTCTCAAGTGAATGGGAAAGATTGGCTCGGTTTCGTAGACTAAATGATAGGGCGATGTTCCCAGTGCAGCCTTGTGTCTAATTCTATCAGCCCATAAAGTGAATCTAAGCTGGGTATGCCAATCCCTGAGGTTTTTGTCTAGCAGTTTCTTAATTACTTCAAGCAAGTTTTTGTTCGTGGATTCCGCTACCCCATTCCCTTGTGGATAGTAGTTAGATGAGAATTTTAGGATGATCCCATAATCAAATGTCTAGTTGGAAAAATGCAATGATGAAAAGGCAAAACCATTATCACAAACTAAATAAAGTGGCCATCCAAACTTGGTGATATGCTTTTCAACAAATTCAATGACTACCTTTGTGGTGCATTGTTTACAAGCTATTGCCTCAGACCAATGGGTGCAGTAATCAATAGCGGTTAGAATATACCTATGGCCCATAGAGAAGGGTGGATTCACCATACCGATAAAGTTGAGTCCCCACTCTGCAAATGGTCGTACCTCCACAACTAGTTGTAGTGGCATGGTAGCTCTTTGTTCTCTTGTGGTAGTCATCTAACATGTATGGTAGGTTTTCACATGTGAATAAGCATCTCTAAACAAAGTTGGCCAGTAATACCCTACCTGAAGAATCTGATTAGCAGTTTAGTGAGCTGATCTGTGACCTATTCTGAACTTCTCATGAAATTTGGTCAGCACCTAATTTACCTCAGCCTTGTCTAAGCATCTTAGATAAATCCCCTCATGATTCTTCTTGTATAACACATATCCCGTTATCATATAGTTTTTTCTTTTCAATCTAAGTGCTCTTCTCTCAACCGAACTCAACTGAGGTGGCAACGTTGATTGAGTATATAAAATATGATATCTCCAAACCACTCATCCTTCAAGATATCTTCTAACATGTATTGTTGGGAGACTAACCTTGGTCCCACCTTTGCCATTGATTTAGTTAGTGCCTTCCCTCTAACCAACTTCATGGACTGAATGTCTATATCAAATTCCTACAGGATGGTAACCCACTTTCCTCTCCTTTCGCCAAGTTCACTTTGCATCAACAATGCTTTGACTACTGCATCCAGTACTGTGGCAATTACTTGACTTCCTAGAATGTAATGATGAAATTTCATAACTACCTTTACCAGGGCATATGCTTGTTTTTCCACATTTAGATACCTTAACTCTACATCTTTTAATGGTGTGCTCATGAAAGCAATGGGTCTTTCATTATCAACCACTCTCTTCTATGTTAGCATTGTTGCACAAGTGTGTTTGGATGCAAATGAGTAAATATGGAATGGTAGTGCATAATCTCGACTCACCAATACAAGTGCATTAGCTATGGCTTGTTTGATTTTGGAAAAGGTAGCTTTTGCTTCTGGAGTCCAATCCATTTTAGTATCTTTCTTCAACATGGCATTGAGAGGTTGAACAATTTCAACGAAACCTGTGATGAACTTGCACACAAAGTTGATCTTACCAAAATATGACTTAAGTTCCTTCTTGTTGGCTGGAGGTGATATCCTAAGGATTGCCTGCACTCTATCTGGATCAATAGATATGTCTTGCTCAGAGATTACATGTCCCAACAATTTCCTTTAGTTACTCCAAAAATGCACTTCTTGGGGTTGAGTGAAATTCCATAGTTTTTGCACTGCTATAATACTTTCCTCAAGTCAGCCATGTGATCTTCTCACCTCTTTGAAAACACAATAAGATCATCCATATAGATTATGATGCATTTCTTGACTAGTCCTTTGAAGGCCACATCCATTGCAAGTTGGAATGTAGCACCTACGTTAATCAGTCTGAATCACATTCGGTGATATACATAAATTTCCCATTTGCATTTAAAAGATGTTTTCAATCTATCTTCGTAATCAACCATTACTTGGTTGTAGCTAGAATACCCATCTAGAAAAGACATCATCTAGGATCCATTAACAATCTATAACACTTCATCAAGTGATGGCAGTGGATAGTTGTCCTTCTCAGATGCTTGATTTAAATTTTTGAAGTCGACACAAAGTCTGATTTCTCTATTTTTCTTTCAAACTGGAATTAAATTTGATAGCCAGCCTGAATGTCTATCAGGGAATATTATTCTGGCTGATAGCGATTTCTGCACTTCTTTAAAAATCAAAGGTTCTAACAAGGCATTCACTAGTCGTTGTCTTTATTAGAATGGCTTCACTCCCAGTTTGAGTGGTATGGTATGAGTAATGATCAAAGTATCGTAAGTCTTGAGATCTTCATAGCTCCATGCTATAACTTCTTGATAATCCCTCAGTGCATGGATGATGCTTGCTCTTTCTTCTTCGGTATTGTCCTTTCCAATGAACACGTTCTTAACCTCTTTTGCTATCCCTAGATTGAAAGGATCGCATTGTCCTCCAGGTGACTCACCTTCTTTCCTCTGAGTTTCAAGTTTGTTTGAATCATACAGTCATTCCAATTCAACCATTCCCCATGGAATCGTATTAAACTTCAAATTAAGAATTCCTTCCATGTCCATTTTAGCATGTTCCACCTCCTCCTCATCTATTATTTGAGCAGTAAAGACGTCTGAGGAAGTGAGGAAATTGATTATATGTTTGTCATCTTCAAAGACCTAAAAGTTTTTTAACATTATTTGGTATAGACGGGGTGGCAAAAAACTCAACGATAAACTTCTTTAAACTTGCCATGGCTATCGATTCCAACGTACTTGCCATTTCTGTAAGAGAATGAGCAACATGATTCTATCTTCAAGGAATTAGTTGAATATTAAAACCATCAAAGCATTTGATCAAATCCCACACTCAGTTCCTATACCTATTCAACCTCTTATCATTGCAGGAATATTGTTTTGTCACTTATTTTACAACTAGTTCAGAATCTCCAAACACTTGAATAATTCTGACTTTCTTTTCAAGAGCCATCAATAATCCCTGCACTAAAACTTCATACTCCATCACATTATTTGTACAAGGGAACTGTAATCTATGTGATGCCAAATATGAACTCCCAGTGGGACTAATCAATTCAAAACCTGCCCTAGATCCCTGTCTACATCTTGAGCCATCAAATCTTAGAGTCTAGAGATGAAAATTCTTACCACAGTCATCGTGCTTCACTTGTTTCTTCTCATCTGATCGAGGTTTGGGCTCTGTCTTTGCAGTAGTGTTTGGGACCTCTTTGGGAACTATTGGAATATTTAAATGCTTTTGTACTTGATCAACTACTTCCTAACAGAGTAAGCAAGTGAACTCAAAATGAGAAGCATCGTGTATACGACACCAATTTGGCAACATTAATTCTTCCATCTAATTTTTTCTTCCCACAGCTGCTTGATCACTTATAAATTTAGCCATGAAATCATGAAATCCTTCAAATATCCTTGGCTCATCATCATCATCATTATCAGAAGAGGACTCATGCACTGATTGTACGCATGCCTCAGTGGTCTCTCGATATTCTACTTTAGTCTTACTACAGTTCAACATAAATATCTCTTCAAGTTGATTAACATGAGGAAGGTAAACTCCCAAGTCTACTTCAGAGAATAGAATTTCATTCATTTGATTATACTTTGTAATCATATGCTTCATTTTTGGTTATCTTTCAATGCGGATCTAGTTTGATAACCCCTTCTAGGGCAGCCACGTGGGAGAAGTCAGTTGCCATGTACCCATTCAGCATTCTAGACCAGTCTCAACTTAGGAGCATGCCATATTGGTCTGGAATATCCACCACTTGAATATCTATATATTGCTGCACCCTGGGATTGGAAGCCAACTGCATATGTATCCTATTCAGTTCACCCAGCACATTCACTTCTGTTTTATCCAACTGCATTACTTTCCTGGAAGACTTCGCTAGTGTCAGGCCGAGTGCCTTGCAAACTGACAAAGGCATCACGCTAGTGGAAGCTCTAGAATCTACTAAGCAATTATGAAGGTTCTTCCCAAATATCCTAAGTGTTAAGAGAAAAGGAGGACTTGTAGACACCCTAAAATGACCAGGTCATCACATCACTTGCATTTCTGTCTAATCGCCTGCATTTAACGTTAATTAAATAATCTAATTATTTAAATAATTTCATCAAATTCTTCCAAATCACATCATTTCAACATTAATTGAATAAATTCTCTTTATTTAATTATTATAATTAAATTCAACTTTATTCTTCCAAAATTAAATAATTTTAATTATTTAATTAAATCATTATCCTCTTTCAAATTTCAAGTCTCCATTAATTAAATAAATCCAATTATTTAATTAACTCATCCAATTCTATCTTATCTACAATTAAATAATTTACATTATTTAATTAAATCACTTGTTCTTTTAAATTTAAATAAATCATGCAAATTTATTTAAATTATCTCAATCCTCTAAAAATAAATAAAATCAAATATTTTATTTATAATCCTCTGTTCCTCTATCATGCACAAACAATTAAATAAATTTATTTATTTAATTTAAGTTATCTTCCAATTCCCCTTAAAATATCTTGTTAACTCGTGCACAATCAATCTTATTTTTAGAACTTTAAAAAGGAAAAAATTACAAGTTGAGTTATCTATTCAATCAATCTTGTTTTCATCATATCTTAATAAAAATATCCTTATGGATTGACACATGTCCTGTGCACATTCATCATGGTTATTTGATTTATCTCCTCCATTGATTCTTCTAAATTATCTGGACTGTTGATCGATCTTTGTTGAAACCTATATAAACCCCCTCATCTCCTTCACAAATCCTCTTCGATCACTTATTCTCAGGCATCCTTTATAGTGCTTTGAGCATACATCACATTGTTTGAGTAACTTACGATCTTTTGACATTGATCTTTGATCACCTACACTTGCTTGTTGCAAACATGGTTTCACAGCGTTATTGAGCAATCCACATTTGACAAAGAGAAAAACACAATTTGGGTAAAAGCTTTATAAATTGATTTATTAACAATGGCTTTTTATTTAGATAGATCTCTTTATGTTATGGGTTTTTGATTTGATTATTATCATTGCTTTGATTTTATCATTTAAACATAATCGATTTTCCTCATACACATTCTGGCATGCCTCGTGGGACCCACTAATCCCTCTTTTTCTTTGAGAATTTTTTTTGAGTACAATACGGAACAACACAAAAATACAGAAAAGCACTACTAGTAGAACAACAAAGCGCTCTCGGTAGCACAATGTAGTGCCTTCGGGCGACACTGTAGCACTTCTGGTAGTGCAATAGCGTGCTTTTGGATACACAGTGCAATGCGGTCAACACAATAGTAAAGCACTTTTGGAAAAATTAGGTTTTTAATCTTGTTTTGTTATTTTGCAAGGTTTTACTCACATATCTATCCTTTATTGATTGGCAAGCTAATTTATTTGTCTTTTCAATGATCTTGTGTATTGCCTAAGCTGACGTATTTAGGAGTATTTACAATTTTTGAGTTAACCCATCATTTTTGCAACACCATTGAGTGATTTTTATTCCAGGGCACAGATTATATCAACTATACATCCCAGATCTACAAAGCAAACATGAAATTATCTGTTGACCTAACTTTTTTGACAAAATACAACTTTTTTTAGATCTGGGGCAGTAAAATGCTTTTGGTAGTATAGTACCATGCTATTGGTAGCATAGAGAAGTGCTTCTGGTAGCACAGTGCATCACCTCTGGTCTGCAGCAACTCACTTTTGGCAACATAGTTCAGTGCTTTTGGCATTACAAAAAGTCACCTCCAGTAAGACAGTAAAGCGCTTTTGGGTTAGACTGATTTATTTTTGCTAAAGTTTGTGTGGAACTAATTGACTTGTTGCATCTTCTTATCACTCAAATGGAGAAAATGGGTTTCCCTAACGTGTTCATGTAGGATGAGCATTGAAGAAATCTCAATCTATTGCACGAAGTCTTAGAAATATATTGCCTTCTTAAGGGATAATTGAACAAATCACTTTGGCAATCTAAGTCTTAGGAACATATTGCTTTCTTAAGGGACAATGGACATGTATGCAAAAACACCTCAATTTTCTAAGGGACAAAGGACATGAATGCCAAACACTTCAATTTCATAAAGGGACAATTGATAAACTACAATCGTGTGTGTGCCTAAATTAGTCGCACCTTATTTTTCTTATAACGGGACAATTAAACCTTTGTTTGACATGTTTACTCTTACATTTTAGTTATTCCTTTAGAAGGGCCTACTTTTGGACTGCACTTCATCCAAAAGGGACGACCCTAAGTGGAGTTTTCCTTTGAACCGCTATATAAGAGGGATAAGGTGAAAGCCAAGTCCTAACCAACATCAGCCTTACCTTGTGCCAAACTGAAAAGAGGTGTACTAACTCTTTGTGGAAATGATTTTACATTGAGCGAAGTGTTTGATACTCTTAGTAGGATTGGTTACAACTTTTAGTAGCTTGTCACATTGTTCGTAAGGTGTTGGTCCCTCAAAGTTACTAAGAACCATTCTAGATAGTGACTACCTGATCTACCTCCGAACGTTGCGGTAATCATCAGTGCAAGGGGAATCAATTTAAGCCTTGAAGATACTCACCATTGGCTCCCTTGAGAAGAGATAGTATTCCCTTGGCCATAAAGCTCTTGTGACCTACTTGAGCTTTCCGAGGGGAGGGTGAGATATCCCTACCTATCGTCTCTCACAAAGATACAAATGTCTGACACCTTTATGGAATGACATTTGGTCGACGGAGTATTAAGTTGTGAGCTGATCTACTGCAATGAAACCTTGTCTCTAGGGATAAAAAGTGCTTGATATTGTTTGCAATTGTCTTATACCTATGGAAACATTGGGCTTTTTGTGAGCCTCGAACATACACTATTTGTTGTGTCAGTCCTTTTTTTGTAACCTTGTTTGATTTGTTTTCTCTTGCCAAAGCAAATCTAACCAGAAACAAAACCAAATCTATCAAAATTTGCCTTATAAAACATCAGACACTACTTCAGCGCCTCTGGTATAACAGCAACTTGCCTTTGGTATTACAGTAGCCCGCCTTTGGTATAACAGTACCTTGCCTCTGGTAAACCTACTTTAGTGCCCTTGGAATAATAGTAGCTTGCTTTTGGTCTAACAGTAGCTCACCTTTGGTATAGTAGTACCTCACCTTTGGTAGCTCAGTCCATTGCCTTTGGTATTATAGTAGCTCGCTTTTGGTGGCACAGTCCTGTGCCTTTGGTCAAATAGTACAACACCTTTTGTCCAGTAAACTGTGCATCAAAATTTATCTTTTCTAAAACACAAACAGAATCCCAGCATATTACCCTAGTGTATTCCATGGTAACCACTAGACTCCAACAAACTATGAAGACCAAACAAGTTGTCTTGAGGAAGCACAAATCACCTCCTCACACACCTCAATCTGGCTGATCCAACATTACTCCCAAGACACCAATGGAAAGATCGACCAACTCTCCAAACATGCTGCAGCTTGACCAACCAAACAATCCTCAAGAAGGTAGGGGCCCTTTGGTAAGTACACCTCACTATACCACCGGCATGCCTCCAGATTTTGTTCCACAAGGTTATACTGTTGATCAAGTCCCATCTCAAGAAGGTAGGGTCCCTTTGGTAAGTACACCCCACTATACCATAGGCATGCCTCCGAACTTTATTCCATAAGGTTATACCATAGGTCAAGTCCCATCTCAAGAAGAGCGACACTTTGAAATAGGTCAATCCTCTCAAGAAGATAGACAAGACCTTGATATAAGATCCTAGAGCCATGGTCACCTTTGACAAAATCCTTAGTGAGAACCAAGATCATTTCTTTCTCTTGCTAGCAAAGCAAGGAGCCAAATTACCCAAAGGTTTTGATCTATCAAATCTTAGCGAACATAACAACACCCAAGATGCCATACCTGTGGTCTAAACCATGTCAACAATGACCACACCCTTAAACAAACAAAGCTCACAAGGGAGAATGATTACACAATATGAGAATCCCCTTTATCAAAACCCAACAGGAGAGAGACCCATATCACCGCTTCTGACTCCTATGGAGATCTACAAACACCAACAAGAGACTCTCCAATGTCAAGCAGAGCTAGCCAAACAAGCCACCATATCTCGATCAAACATACAACAAACTCCTAGAATACCCACACCAATCGTAAGTGGAAAATTGGCTACCCCATCAAGAGAAGGTTTCCCACCAAATTACAATCTGGGGAATAACTATGTAGCCATGCAACAAGGGTCTCAACAAACACCACCCCTAAGATCATCAAACCTTCATATCCCTCAACCAACCGGGGTCATGCAACCCCAACCACAACATTATTCTATGCTCATCCTCAATTAACCTCAACCATCGCAAAACACATCTACCTATGTTCCTCCACCACAATGTTCATCAACACTAACCTTTTTCAACATATTTCCTAACAACCCACAACATTCCCAAAACCAAACTTCCTAAAGCTATGTTCCGCAACCATAACCTAACCCAACAAACTTTAGCTTTCTGCCACCAAATTCATTTCTTCAAACATCACAAAGCCTACATTCTTACCTAGCACCACCCCCACCTCCTCCAAATCAAAGCACCCAATTCCAACCCAATCTAAACGAAACATACAATACATATGACCCCAACCAATCGTACGACCCTTACAACACCAATGCCCATGGCTTCCACTACAATCTTTCGTATGGGCATCAACAACAACTTCTAGGACAACAAGAGATGTTTCTAACCCCTCCCACAACTATGGAGGTAAAACTTGCAGAGGTTCAACAACAACTATTTGATCTTACATTTGGCCACACCAAGAAGACCTCTTTAGAAGAAGTGTGTCCTTATCCTTTTGATCGGTCATTACCCATGATCCCTTTTCCTCACAATTTCACTATTCCCAAGTTTGACAAATACAAACGAAAAGGGGACCCAAAAGACCATCTCAGGGAATTCTATCTTTCTTGCTTCGAGGTCTCACATAATGACACATATCTTATGCGTCTCTTTCCTCGCAGTCTTGGAGGTCAAGCTATAGAATGGTTCTCACACCTCCCCATGGGTATCAAGTCTTTTAACGAGTTAGTAGAGAAATTTGGCACCCATTTTTCCTACAACACAGAGCATGAGATCTCCATGACTGATCTATGCAACAACAAATAGAAAAATGGTGAAACTTTCATTTCTTTCCTTCAACGATGGAGACAAATGGCTAGCAAATTCCCATTCAAGATACCTGAAAAGCAGCTTGTTAGCATATTTGTTTAGAATCTCAACCAAGAATTGGGTTTTCATTTGCAAATTCTTAGTGCTACAACCTTCGATGAAATAACATACAAGGGAATCAACATTGAAAAGGCCCTCATTACTAAGGGTGTGGTCAAAATATTTAAAGAAACCAAAGACAATGCTCCTCAACAACAAACAAACAATAAACCAAAGTTTTAGAACAAAAATAAAAACGTGGTCAACGATGGGGTGGTCGATTCTAAACATGTCCAAACATTGCAAACACTGTTTCAACTTTCCAAATTGAGTCAAACTCCACCTCAATAGCAGCAACAACAAAGACAACCATATCAAAACCAACAACAATGACAACAAGAGTGGCCTCAACAAGATTACCCTCTGCGGCATCAATTCACTCCCTTGGGAGAGCCCATAGAGTCTATCCTACAAAATCTTTTACACAAAGGGATCCTCACCTTACCAGGTGCTCCTCCATATGGCGAACCTATTACAAAACTACATGGTACAGAGAAAATGAATATTGTGAATTCCATAGGAGCAAAGGGCACAGAACTGCATCATGCATGAAACTCAAGCACCTAATCCAAAATCTCATCAAGGGCAACCAAATCTCTTTTGAAGATGAACCACCAGCTCAACACACGAACAAAGACCTCAACATGTACAAGGAACCATTTCCTAACCATGGCCAAGGTCATCCTCTAGATAAAGGTAAAGGTGTCAATCATGCTTCCACTTCCTATGACTCAATTGTGGGTCGTTTTGAAGAGAGTCATGTATCTACCCTCACAATCAAAGGCAAATCTATGAATTGCACTGTTACAACTCGTCATGGTCATGTCACCGTTCATGGTCCTACACCCAGTCTCCCAACTCAATCCAATTATAATCTTGTCAAACATCTAGGGAAAATGTGAGCACATATCTCTATCTTGGACCTTCTACGGTCATCACCCGCACATAAAGTGGTGCTAGAAAAAGCCCTCCAAGAGTCTTCGGTTCCTAACAACATAGCGGTTGTAGATTTCTGAGCTATAGTAGGTAACATTGCTTTGCCCTACAATGTGGTCTTCTCTAAGAAAGACCTCCCATCCCATGATCCGTGTCACAATGATGCCCTTCATATTAAGGTTCTCATTCATAAATGTAAAATCAAAAGCATACTCATAGATGTTGGTGTTGGTCTCAACATCTGTTCTCTAAAGTTACTTAAGCAATTGGGATACTCTGAGGATCATGTCAACATTGATCAAAGTATTACAATCAAGGGGTATGATGATGTTGAACATCATTTAGAGGGTGTTATCCATTTGCCTATACAAGTAGGCCATGCCATGCTTGAAACTTAGTGCCAAGTCCTTGACATTGAGCTACCTTATAACATTATCCTAGGATGCCAATGGATCCATGCCATGAAAGTTGTTCCCTCAACATACCATCAGTCTCTCAAGTTCCCATTCAATGGTATGGAGATCACTATCCCAGGAGACCCCAATCCTTTTGAATTTTGCCATGTCTTGCAAGGCAGTTATAAGAATTGCAACCAAGTGCCCAATAATGACAAAGACCTTGAATCCCCACTATATGTCGATCCTAAAAAATCTGACAAAAGCCTCTACAAGTGAACCTCATCCTCTTCCTAAAATAAAATCTCACATCCGTGCTATAGGCTTTGGAACATATGATATCTCAAAATCTTGTTGTGTAGGGCGGATGTCCCTATCACCTAAATCTTACGACCAACTACCCATTGCCAAAGCAACCAAAAAGCAGCAATTCCTCCCCCAGCATTTTTAACCCAATTCCAATAGGGAAAATTATTGGAAGAGGAAACTATTGAAGATATTTCTTCTTGGCTCTACAAGGAGAAAGAACCAGTCACAATACCAGTCAAACAATATGACAATGGCTTAAGGTTATTCAAAAACATGGGCTATAAAGGCAAAGGTGGCCTTGGGAAATAGACTCAAGGAACAATGGAACCCATCATTGTGACAAAGAAACTAGACAAGAAGGGGTTGGGATTTGGTAGAAAGGTATCATGTGCCTTGGACATCGAGGGTATCCTCGACAAGGTGGCAGAAACTTTTCTCGTCGATTCAACGTCTAATGAGGATATCATCGATGACTCTTCCCTCCATATGACTAACCTATTTATAGAATCCTCTGGTTTCATGCTATCATCCGTATCCTTAACATCCACCACAAACACCCAGAAAGTAACACTTGTCTACCTTGAACTTATCGATTGGGACCAACAAGGTACCCCCATACTAGATGTTTTTTAGAATGACAAAGCTATTGCAGAGTTCATGGGACTCTAGGATGGTATCCCTCTTGGTGATCACAAGGCTGGTTTTGTAATGGAATTGGAACCAACTGCTTATTTTGGTGAGAATGCCAAATCCTACAGTCACAAAAGTAAAAATAAAGAAAGATCTCTAGGTGAAAACCACACTGTGGCACCTCCCGATCACAAAATAGTAAAAACAAAGGACATATTCAAAGGTGAAAACCCAACTGTGGCACCTAAGGATGGAGGATTTGACCTTCCTCTACCATCTAAGTATCAAGAGAAGTCAACTCTCCTTGTGGAGGATTCTATAGAGATAAACCTTGGCACAGAGCAAAATCCAAACACCACATTCTTGGCAGCATCATTATCAGAAATAGAGCACAAGAATATTAACAAATTCTTCTTACAGAGAACCATCAACTTTGTGTGGACCTATACTGATATGCGAGGGTTAGACCCTAAGATAGTGGTTCACTATCTCACAGTGGATCCAATAGTTAAACCAGTCAAGCAAAAGCTGAGGAAGATGTGCCCACAGATAGCTCTCTTGGTAAAAGTGGAAATACAGAAGTTGTTAGATGCAAATTTCATCCGACCTATTGACTATTCAGATTGGGACTCAAACATTGTACCTATGTCTAAGCCCAATGGGCGCTTCCACATGTGTAATGATTTTAGAGATCTTAACAAAGCATGTCCCAAAGATGACTTTCCATTACCAAACATTGACCTCATAGTAGACTTGATTGTAGGTCATGAAATGTTTTCTCTCATGGATGGATTCTCTAGCTACAATCAAATAAAGATAGCAGAGGAAGATCAACATAAAACAACTTTTACTTGTTCGTGGGGTAATTATTGTTGGTGTGTCATGTCATTTGGTCTAAAGAATGCATGAGCAACTTATCAAAGAGCAATGACAATGATATTCCATGATCTCTTTCATCATATCATGGAGGACTATGTGGATGAAATACTAGCTAAATCTTCTAGGGTAGAGCACATACAAGTTCTAGGACAGATCTTTGACAGGCTCAAGAAATACCAAGTATGCCTCAATCCAAAGAAGTGTGTCTTTGGTGTAACATCAGGGAAGCTGTTGGGATACATTGTATCTCATAGAGGCATCAAAGTAGACCCCATAAAAGTAAAGGCTATAGTGGAGATGCCTCCACCAAAGAACCTCAAAGCATTAAGGAGCCTTCAGGGAAGGTTGCAATATATTAGGCATTTCATCTCACAGCTAGCAGATAAATGTCAACCATTTCAACACTTTCTCTAAAAGGATGTCTCATTTCGATGGGATGATAAGTTTCATGCTGCATTTGATCAGCTCAAAGAGTATCTCACTACACCTCCTATCTTGGTACCACCAGTTACCGATAAACCTTTGATATTATACATCTCAAATACAACTTTGGCCCTCGGGGCCCTTCTGGCTTAACATGATGAGTCAAGAAAAGAGCATGCAATTTATTATATCAGTCAAACCTTGGTGGGATACGAACTCAATTATTCACTAAGGGAAAGAGCTTGTTTAGCAGTAGTGTTCGCTTCCCAAAAGTTGTGGCATTACATGCTAAACCAACATACAAATCTCATAGCCAAAATTGATCCATTGAAGTATCTACTAGCGAAAGCAGCTCTCACAAGCAGACTAGCTAAATGGGTCATGATACTTAGTGAGTTTGACATTGAGTATATGGATTGTAAAGCAATTAAGGGACAAGCCCTAGCATATCAACTAGCAGAAGCACCCATGACGGATACACACCCTATGGTAGCAGACTTTCAGATGAGAATATCTTCACTCTTTCCAACTCAATAATGTGGAAGTTGTACTTTGATGGTTCCTACACAGCATGGATCAGGGGCCAACATCTTATTTATCACACCTCAAAGTGACTATATTCTAAAGTCATATCGGCTTGCATTCCCTTGTACCAACAACATTGCCGAGTATGAAGCACTCCTCATAGGTCTTAATATAGCAGTTCAATGGGACATCACAAAATTATAGGTATATGGAGACTCACAACTAGTCATTCAACAAGTCACAGATGAGTACCAAACAAAAGATGAAAAGTTGGTCCCCTATAAGAAACTAGTAGATGCCTACAAACCACACTTTTCTAGCATCACAATTGATAAAATTCCAAGAGAGCATAACAAGGCTGCAAATTCTATGGCTTCTGTAGGGTCACTTATTGACATGCCTGCAAATACACAAAAATGTGAATTCTTGATCGAGCAGTTGTTGATACCAGTCGTTGATGTTCCAGTTATTGAAATCATCTACAAACTTGTTGGTCCCAATTCCCCATGGTACGAAGATATCTATGAATACCTTAAAAATAGTACCTTCCTATTAAACTCTCATCCACCCAATGCAAAACCTTTATCCATTGATCCTTCCATTACACCATTCTAGGTGATACACTATATCACTAGAGTCTCGATGGTATCCTCTTACGATGTCTTAATGCAAAAGAAGTTGAAGCTACCTTACGAGACATACACGAAAGTGTCTGTGGTGCGCATTCTACCGGTCCTAATCTTGCTAAGAAGATACTTAGAACAAGGTATTACTGGCCTACAATATAATAGGATGTTGCATAGTTCGCTAAGAAATGTCTACAATGCCAACAACATTGAGATTTGATTCATGCACCAGCTCATGAACTATAGCTTGTGACTACTCCATGGCCCTTTTCTCAATGGGGTCTTGACCTCATAGGACAAATCCACCCATCCCCATCCAATGGCCATAAATTCATCATTACTACCACTGAGTATTTCATGAAGTGGGTTGAAGCCATTCCCATGACCTATATTACCGGTAAGCAAATAGCCAAGTTTATCCTTAACTACCTCATTTGCTGGTATGGTATTCCCTAAGCCATTGTCACTGATAATGGGAGACCACTCAAGAACCAAGATGTCTGTGCCTTGTGGATACAACACAATATCCAACATTGCTTTTCAACTCCCTACTATCCACAGAGTAACGACCAAGCTGAGGCTTCCAACAAAACCATTCTCAAAATCCTTAAGAAAACAGTCAATGAAGCTAGTCGTGATTGGCACTTGCAACTCAATCCTGCCCTATGTGCCTATCACACTAGTATCAGAACACCAACTGGTGCCACACCTATGCCTTGGTCTATGGCTCTAAAGCCATCCTACCTATAGAGGTCGAGATCCCATCCCTCAGAGTATCCATGCATAACCTGATCAGTAGAGAGGAGTATCGCACTTCTAGATTAGCTGAGCTAGAACTACTGGATGAAAGGTGCCTTGTCGCGCTTAATCAGCTCCATGTCTATTAAAATCATCTCTGGTGTAATTACAACAAAAAGATCAAAGAAAGACGGTTTCAAGTTGGTCATCTTGTACTCAAAAGAATCAGAGAAATCAAGCAGACCAAGAAAAGAAGGGCAAGTTTGAGCCTAACTAGTTAGGTCCCTTTATTGTCACAACAGCATATGGATCAGGAGCTTATACTTTAGCTACACCTGATGGCATTCCTCTAGATGAGCCACTTAATAGTGTTCATCTCAAGAAGTTCTATGCATGATCCTCAGAGTATACAAAAAAAAAAAAAAAAAATTGTCCTCTAGTGAAAACCTAGCAAACAGGCACCTTGGATAAGTACCATAGTGAAAACCTGGCAAACATGCACTATGTGTAGAATCAACATCCATCATCTATCGAGTCTTGTTCATTCCATTTTTTCACAATGTAGTTCATCCATCCATCCATAATAAAACCATTGACCTTGTTTGCATTTCCATCTCCCTATCTAGTATAGCTTGGAAATTTGTCAGTGTCCATCATCGTCATCCCAGGTCTTGATCTATGTCAATAGTTATTACTGTCTTGTCCTAGGTCAAGATTTCTAGGTCTTCTTTATCAGTCACCTATACAATTTTCTCTAGCAGAATGGGGGCAACTCTTTCCTTAACCTAGGTCTAGGAATGGATCCTTGTTCGTGATTCACAAACACTTCAACCATCTCTTCACAACAACAACACTTTTTCTACATCATCACACCAACCAGAACTACATATCATCTCATCTCAATCTTTAGGTACCTTGATCCCATGGATATGGGTATGTAGGCAATCTGGAATATGAAGGAAGTATCCAGTACTTAGGTACATAAGATCTCCTCCTTTCACCTTGACCCATTCATCACTCTACCCAGAACTACATATCATTTTTCATCTTTCATCGTAATGTGCCTTGATCCTATGGATACAGGGTATGTAGGTAGTCTAGAATAGGAAGGATGTATCCAGTACTTAGGCACTACGATTCATCATTCTTCACCCATTTCAATCCATTGACATGTCACCTTTCTAGTCTTTCATTTATCAAAATCCATTCACCTTGACTTGACTAACTCTAGCAGCAAAACAACAAACAAGCACATCCTTTCAAAGCAAAAGTCCTTAGCAAACCTAAAGCAAAGAAACTTACTTACAAAGTCATATAGTATCCTACATATCGATTGCCAACATCAGATAAATCCAACTTAACCAAAGCACCAGATCAACAAGCTTGTCTTCTGTAAGGTGTTCCATTGTCGAGACCAAAACACGCGTCTCGTAAGACATGTAGCATTTCCTGTAGCACGACATTATCTTTTTAGGTAGATAACACCCATTTAACAAACACATCGCTCCTACGATAAGGCTATTATCTTTCCTATCCAATCTATCTTGAGCAACCTCTTTGGCAAGAGAATATATTGGCTATATGTTTACTTTGTAAGTCAGTCAATTTGCTTTATGGTTTATCTTTTGCTCTTTTGTCCATTACCTATTCAAGGTTACGTTGATTTATCTATAATCTTGGTATGTTGTAATACAGTATGGATTGGGGGCATAGTCATTTCTTTTGTGTGCCGTGTTTGAGGAATGATCTTTAGTATCTTTCTTAACATCATATTTATCTTGTGTGTGTTACGACCTAGCATCTTACATATTTAATATTCTTCTAGCATTTATGTATTGAAGTTTATTTTTGTTCAAGACTATGGCTCATGCACATGTACAACAAGGTTATATTATGTCTAAGGGATCTAAGTTCAAACCACTTTCTTGCAGAGTCAACATCCACGCACTCAGATATCACAGCACCTTGGTCTTTTATACCTTGGTGGTGAACTATCCACGTGCTATATCAAAAATAAGGATTGCTCTTTATATACATTTGTGAAAACCAATGCAACAAGCTCAGCATTTACCCATGGCCTTATATCATTTTCAAAGCAATGATTAATCAACAGTCTCTCTCTTCCATCTCCACTTTTCTTCTCTCTGGTGCATATCTGCAAAACCCACATGTTAGATATCATAAGTCATAGCATCTATATCACCATACATCTATAAGAATCATGTCATCATACGCCATACATCTATAAGCATCATATAAGCAATATACGTCATCAACATAAATCCATAATCATACATACATATCATCACATCCATGTCATCAAGAAATGAATACACAAAAGCATGAACATCAGTGAGCGTAGTATGTCATCATATATATCATGTGAAGGTCATCCAATTACAAACTGTAGGTGTCTACATCAATAGTCCATATTTATACATCAATAAAATATATCAAGGCTATCAAGAGCCCACAAAATATACATCAGGATGCATATAGGCATCAGTCAAAATGTACAAGTGTCCATAATGATACAAAAATGATACAAAAGTGATGCAATGTACAATGTGCATGCTCTAGTGGGTAGAGTTGCCCTCCTGCTATGGCCCCTATCCTCCACCTGTGCTCAGTACAGGTCCCCCTGCTGGTCCTCCTCCCCTTACTGGTCCTCCTCCCCCTGGTGGCAGAAAGGGTCCTCTAATTAAGGACATTGACTACCCTGTCCTACGAGACCTAGATGCTTTGGACCTACTCCTCTCTCAGAAGCTTAGCTCTCATTGAGCTGTTGGCACCGCACCAAAGTAGAGGCCTCTATAATACTCAGCCTCTCTCCCTATTATCGCAAGCTCTCCCTGTACGCGAATGAGCTCACTATAGAGTGTCCTCTGATTAACACCCAATGCATGGTGTGCCTCATCTCTCTCCCACCTCACTCTCTGTAGTGTGGCCTTGGCTGTCAATTGCAGCTGATCTATTGCGTCCCTCTCCAAGGTCATCTATGCTAACTGCCTGTCATCCCTTGCTGGTACAGGTGCAGCCTGTGCTTGTGCCTGTGCCTATGCTTGTGCCTGTACCTGTGCCTATACCAGGGTTGCCTGTGCCTATGTCTATGCCACCTGGGTCACTGCCAGGGCTACCTGTGCTGCTGCTACTATTTATGTCTGCACCTGTGCTAGGGCCTTAGCCTATCTCACCTCTGCCCTCGCTGCATCCCTATCTCTCCTCACCCTCACCATCCAGAGCTCTAGCTATGTCCTCCGTGTCGTCTCCTCTTATAACAGCCACTCTATCCACTGTAAATCAGTCTCTATGACCAGATCCTCCTCCTCGGCCATCTCTACATCTGCCTGTTGGCCTTTGGCTTCTCCACCTACCTTCTGTCTCATCTCTCTAGCCTACCATCTCATCCTAGTCTCCCCACCTGGAACTAGTGCCTCCCCCACTGCCCCTGCCACACCTGGTGTAGTCAGTCTCACTGGCCTATGTGTCTTCCAGTACTTGTCATATTTAGGTAAAGTACTTGGGTCTACTAGCCCTAAATCCCAGTCCCATCTAACTGGGACAAGTCCTCGTACCTCTACCAAGGTTGTGGTCACTAGAATCTCAGCATCCCAGTCCCCAATCTCCCTCCATGTCCTCACACAGGTAGCGTCCCCAACTGGTAATCCCTGTGGTAATCCAAACTATCTGAGTACTCTCTCTGGTAGGTATCTCTCAATAGTATCTGTCCATCTCCCGAATAGGTATCGAGCATGTTGACAGTACATCAACTGCTCATGCTCGTCCTCCCACTCCTCACATAGTAACCATGACCTCCAAATGAATAGGTCCATCTCATCGATTTGTCACCTTCAGTGGCTAACATATCCAATCCGCCTATGTGTAATAACTGCCTCATATAGAAATACATAAGGCTCCCCCCTCTCATGGCAGCACTGTGTAATAGGTTTGATCACGGGGATGTGCTCCCATGCCCACACCTATAGTAGAGTCACCCTTGCTGAGAGACTTTGGCCTCTCCTGTATACATAGTCATGCATATCTCGATATAGTTGCGCAAGCACACACTGGCCCCATGCATGCTGGATGCCATGTGTAAACATCCCAGATAGTATAGTGCCCCATCCTACAGAAAATCCTCTGGATCGCCTGTCTGGGCACAGGAAGCCGCCAATCAATGAAGATACTATCCATCTGATCCTGTTACAGAGTCTCGAAATGTCTTCCCACCGAATCTTGTCATCCTTAATCCGTAGATCATCTGTGCAGAACACCTCTATTAGGCCCACCTCGCCCCGCACTGGGTCGAAATCAACTCTCTCTCCATCAATCCAGATCTTGAGGATGCGATACACATCTTTAAGTGTCACTATAGCCTCCCCTATCAGAAAGTGAAATGAACATGTCTCACTATGGTATCTCTCCACGACTGCTATCACTAGGGTGAGATTCACCCTAATGTGTGTGAGGTGTGCCATGCGTCACAATCCCATGTACTCTAGGAACGCATCCTCCTCCCACGTCATTTGTACCACCTCGTCCACTGTAATGTGGTGTTGCTCTCTCAACATCAGTGGTGACATCATCCTCTGCATCCACAAAAACCACTTATCATACCTTTTACACACTTCTCCAAATCCCTACCGACATCTACCCTTTGACACAAACCCTAAGACCAACTCTACCCTTCTCTAACCTAGGTGGTCAACCCCTCAGTCAACCCTAACTGCTTCGATATTCTACATTAACCAAAAGCACCTTGTTTTATCCAAGAGCACTCCACTATTCTGCCAAAAGTACCTTAGTGTTTTAATGCAAGCACTTTGTTATCCCTACCAAATGCGACTTGTTTTACACAAGTGCACTTCACTGCGCATCCAGTCGCGCCTTACTACCCTCGCAAGGGTGACTCATTTTTTATTCTACCCTACCAACTGTGCTGCACTGCCCTACCACGAGTGTTGCGTGTCTCTACTAGCCGCACTATGATGTGGTGCCCAAAAGCCAATAGCACTTTGTTGTGACCAACAACGCTTTACTAACCTACAAAAGGCACTTTAGCATGCCAAAAGTGTCTAGACCGACTACCAGACGCGCCCTAGCATGCTACAGTGCTTTTGGCTGACCTAAAGACCTACCTAGACCAAACCCTAAAACTGACCTAAAATGTCAAGTTCAAGGAGGTTTTCAAACACTTACCGCTACCGGAGCTCCTGCTGGTCTCCCATACGTCTGCACCAGCTCCACCTAATGTTTGTACATTGGGATCAGTATCTCTCCTCACTACAAGCTCCTTCTCCACTCAACTCTCACACACTAAGCTTGGAGGCTCTAAGCTCTATTTTTAGCAACCCTTAGTGTGCAAATGAGGAGTGTGGTCCCCTTGGGACCTATTTATAGTATCCCTCCCACATTGTTTTCTTCCCACCCCATTCTTTTTTCTGCTACCTTGCCGTGCAATCTTCTAGTCAAGTGTCAACCCAGATCTTCTGTCGCTTCCCTATCTTTCTGCTCGAGGGGGCATACGCTGGGGCAACTAGTTACACTGGGGCATCAAAATTGTATCATGTCTTCAACAATCATTTTCTTTAACGCAACACTATAAACTGCATTGCATCAAAGAGGGGCAAAATGTAGACACCCTAAAATGACTAGGTCATCACATCACTTGCATTGCTATCTAATCACCTACATTTAACGTTAATTAAATAATCTAATTATTTAATTAATTTCATCAAATTCTTCCAAATCACATAATTTTGACATTAATTGAATAAATTCTCTTTATTTAATTAATTTAATTAAATTTAACTTTATTCTTCCAAAATTAAATAATTTTAATTATTTAATTAAATCATTATCCTCTTTCAAATTTCAAGTCTCCATTAATTAAATAAATCTAATTATTTAATTAACTCATCCAATTCTATCTTATCTATAATTAAATAATTTACATTATTTAATTAAATCACTTGTTCTTCTAAATTTAAATAAATCATGCAAATTTATTTAAATTATCTCAATCCTCTAAAAATAAATAAAATCAAATATTTTATTTATAATGCTCTATTCCTCTATCATGTACAAACAATTAAATAAATTTATTTATTTAATTTCAGTTATCTTCCAATTCCTCTTAAAATATCTTGTTAACTCATGCACAATCAGTCTTATTTTTAGAACTCTAAAAAGGGCAAAATTAGAAGTTGAGTTATCTATTCAATCAATCTTGTTTTCATCATATCTTAATAAAAATATCCTTATGGATTGACACATGTCCTATGCACATTCATCATGGTTATTTGATTTATCTCCTCCATTGATTCTTCTGAATTATCTAGACCATTGATCGATCTCTGTTGAAACCTATATAAACCCCCCTCATCTCCTTCACAAATCCTCTTTGATCACTTATTCTCAGGCATCCTTTACAGCGCTTTGAGCATACATCGCATTGTTTGAGCAACTTACAATCTTTTGACATTGATCTTTGAGCACCTACACTTGCTTGTTGCAAATATGGTTTCACAATGTTATTGAGCAATCCACATTCGACAAAGAGAACAACACAATCTGGGTAAAAGCTTTCTTAAATTGATTTATTAATAATGGATTTTTATTTAGATAGATCTCTTTATGTTATGGGTTTTTGATTTGATTATAACCATTGCTTTGATTTTATCATTTAAACATAATCGATTTTCCTCATACACATGACTTTCTCTCTTATCTTTATACAATGTCATTTTCTATTCAACATCAGTAACATGAACCTGATGCAGAGGCATCCACACTAAAACCTTGACATACAGCATGTATGTCTACAGCCCATCATCATCATCATATTTTCTGTTAACATTGTCAGCATCATCATATTTTCTCTTGCCGACCGATATCCTCCTGCAGACAAACCTTTGACCTTTCACCTGTCAGCAGCATCATCATATCTGGCTATCGGCAGCTTCATCACATTCGGCAAGCGCAATCATCCTCCTGACGATCACTGTTCATCTTACCGCCAACCTCTATCTGCAGCATCATGATGTTCGACATCATCTTCATCAGCAGGATATAAAATATCTGGTTCCTCCCATATATCCTGATGACGACACTCTCATGCACCTTTCCTTTAGACGCTTACGTCACCCTGATCTCCTGATGACGATTATCCTGATGACGATGACGTCACATGCAGTTCCTTCAATATCCTACTGCCCTGATATCCTGATGAAGATTATCCTGATGACGATGACGTCATATGCAGTTCCTTCAATATCCTGCTGTCGGCCAAACATAACATTATCAGCCCGCGATGGTTTTATCAACCCGATCTTCTACCTTATGCCGATACGCTCCTCCTCGGCAACACCTGATGATGATCACCCCAATGCGCATTTACCTTATGCAATCTACTGCATCATGGTCCCCTCCATCTACTCGGATGACGCCCGAAGTAACTGCAGGATATACACAGAAATATCCTGATGATGCCGTTGTGACGAATTTCCAACCTTAGCGAATTTCGATCCACCGAACCTCCTGGGGTGACCCGATCCGCTTCCTGGACAACTTTCCAGACTCTAACAACCAACACGACCTAGCACATACCCATGCTAGGGTTCTCAGCACATCTCGACTGCGATCCTGCAAACATACATGTGAACAAATAGAAAATGCAAACTAAATCCTAAACTATTGTACATAGCCATTCCACCGATTCGACGAATCAACTGGTGGAATGGATCAGCGAATCCATGCAACCACCAGAACAGCAACTCGATTACACAATGGAATTCAAAACAGAGAATGGACACAAACAGGATCTCTTTATTGATTTCAAAAGATGCAAATACAATATTCTGTCTCTCTCTGTCTCACTCTGTGCAACCTAGCTCCTTAATATGTCTAAAACCAACCGATCCTAATGCATAAATAGGAATTTTCGCGAGTACTACCACTCGATTCCCAGCGGCTAGGAGCTTCCAAGCGGCTGGGAGGATCCAACCGAACTAACAACCTAAACAGCTGTCCAAACAAACTATCTAAAAATAGAAAAGCACGGTCAACATAGACCTTATTACATGCATTGGTCTTATAAGACCTTCTTGGAAACATTAACAAGACCTATAACAAACTAACTGCCTCATGGAGGCCAGCTGTCAGGTAGGTGCTCCTGCACCAGAACCCTTTCTTTTCCCTTGTCAATATTATCTTTCATTGGAATCTCCTTTTGGGGAGGATCTACCTTAGAACTTGTGTTGATATCTTGGAAAAGAGATGTCCTAACTTCAGGCACTTTAAGCAATTCATAGATAGATAGACTAACCTTCATCTTCATGAGCTCATTAGCAACATACTGTCCCATCTTGGCTATATTAGACCTCTGGGAGCTTTCAGCAATAGTTCCTTGGTGCATTGACTGGGGTATGGCTTTTGAGGGTTCAAGATTGTTTTAGGTTTTTGGATCAAGTGGGATTTGATAGTTATTCAGAGGAATGGAGGTGGTAAAAGGTCCATTTGGCTTACTGCTTCTCAGATTATATGGAGTTTTGTTGTATTGCTGATAAGCATTCACTTCGTCTAGTTCTTCTTCCATAGGCTGATTATCATCTTGAAATGGAAATGTATAACTATCAAGAACTAGAGCAGTATCATACCTTTAAGAGAGCACAAGTTCATACCCTATTGGTGGATTCTTCTGCGTTTTAGCATTTTGAATCTCCATCTGAAAAATGCTAGATACTATCTAAAATAGTGGACAGTCCAGCTCGGAATGAGCATTCGTATTGTACAACCTGCACCAAGTGGACAAGGTTGCTTCTGCCAACATTACATGACCAGGAGGTTGGGTATCATTGTTCTAATTCTCCAGTGGCGATGGTACTCCTCCATTATTAGGCCTAGTGTTCCAAGACCAGTTTGATCTTTGCTAAAAATTATAATTTTCATATTGATTCTAGTTTTGATTCTGAAATTGGTTCTAATTTTGAAACTGATGCCGATTTTGATTCCTCTGCTGTAGATATGCATCCTGATTCCTCATGTGGGTGACCCCTGCAGTGAGCTTCTTCATCTATTCAGGTAGCTCTCTAATGTCATCTCTATCATCTTTTGTTTTTGCTTCTTCAGAAGATTGGAGAAAGGGCATTTGAGTAGGAGGCATTTTAGCTACTAGATTTCTTGGGTGAACTACCAAACCCTATGTTGTAGCTGGGTTAGGAATCGGGTTCATTACAGGTGTATGATTAGCCAAAGCTTGGTTAATCATGGGTATTTGATTCGGTATGGCAACGTGACCCATGTAATTTAATGGATGAGTGGTTGTTTGTCCCAATTGAGTATTCACAGTGACAGCTTCAGTGTAGGCTTCAACAAGACTAGCTGGGGGTGGGTTAGCCCTTCTTACGAACATAGATGTAAGTTTGTCCAATGCTGCATAATAAATTGGCAAGGTTGCATCCTAGACTATGGCATAAGGATCTTGTAAATGACTAAAAGCCTTTTGGAATCTGTTATTAAAAGAACTTATTAGCTCACCTTCACCTCAATGAATTTCCACAAAGGACCTGTAGAGATCTGCTGGAGTGGTAGGCATTCAGAACTGGTTCAGAAATGCATTTTTTAGATTATGCCATGAGTTTATAGATGTTGTAGGAAGGTTGTCAAACCAATAATAAGCCTCATCTTGCAAAGAACAAGGAAATAATCAATAGACCATATCTTCGTGTTGTACTTGTAGCATAAACATGTTTCAAAGATTTTAATATGTTCATCTATAGTTCTGTCTGGATCATTTACCCGCAACTTGAAACAAAACTTGTCAGGGTTTTTTGGCATGTCATGATAATCATTAAACAAAAATGAGGACTGGTTATTTGCTGTGAAGAAAGCCATGGTTGGAGGATTTAGAGGGTATGTGGCTATGTTTCTTGGGAGTGATTGAGCTCTAGGTGCCCTAGGTATCTCTTAATCTATCCTTGTTCATCTAAACTCTGTCAAAGATAACAAATCCTCCCCAGCTGAGCTAGATCTACTATGTCTTTGTCTGGTCCCCCAAATTGTTGATTTGAGGTGATTTAGCTTGGTTCTACCCTCCTATCACCAATTCTATTAATGGGTGTTTTAGTACACAACAACGTAGGTATGATTGCTGGTATCACACCTCTCTTGAAATGTATCCTACCCTAGGTAAGACTACTCGAAGGATTCTACAACTAGGTCTTAGCTTCCTAGGATCTCTCAGTTGGAATGTACTAGTTGTGCCAACAAGGGGCCTTACATACAATGTATAGATTTGGATAGTCTTAATAGCAATTCATGCAAACCCTTGATGATTTTAGTTGATGAGACAATGTAAAATACTACTAAAATTCCTAAACTAACAATTACTTTTAAAGAAAATGCAAAAGGAGATAGGGTTTTAGAGAAATCCTAAGTGACATTCACAATGCAAAACTTATTGATGGTAGACAAATGCTCTGAAATTTACCAGTTTTTTGAGTTACCAAACTTAATTGGATGTTACAACACTACAAAAAATGATGCTATCTTCAATGTGTTAGTGCTCATTTTGGCCTGGAGATTGAGCTAGCGTGTAGAGGGTTTCTTCATTCAAACCCTAGGTTTTCCTCTTCATCGGCGTGAGCTTGGCCTATCGGTTGGAATTTTTTCAGTTCCACCGATGCAGTGGGTCTCCCCGACGGAGTGTGTTTTATCCCTTCATCGATGTGACATGAAGCATCGGCCCATCTTTTTTGTTGTTCCGACGATGTATGTTTGGCCGATGGTAATTTGAGGTATGTTTGTGTTCATCAGTATGATGTTGTTCATCGGCGGGCTTCATTTCTGTTCGGCTGATATGTAATGTTTGGCCGATGAGGTGTCATCGACGTGGGTCTCACCGACTGAGGGTGTGTTTTGTTTGACCATCGGCGAGACTATTGTGATCGGCGGAAGAGCTTTTTGTTGCTCCAACGGTCTTTGTCTCGGCGACGAGGAGATTTGTGGAGCTAGTATCGGGGTGACGGGGAGGATTGTCTTGGCGACAGCAGCTAGCATCGACGTGAGCGGTGTTATCGGCCAAGGAGTTTCTTGTTACTTCGATGGGTAAATGTCTTGCCGAGGGAACGACTTGACGATGTTTTGGATGGCCATTGGCATAACCTTTGGCATCGGCGTAGGTATTTTGTTGCTCACCGATGGTTTTGGTCTCACCGATAGACAAGGAATGTGATGTAGTTTTGCATCGGTGAGACTAGTAAGGTCGGCAGGAGAATTATGGAGTTGGCCAATGGTTTGTGTCATAGTGATGGTTTTTGGCGAAGGGTTGTGTGTCGAGCGTGGCAAAACGCTCGACACCTATCATGTGTGCGACCATGTTTATGAACTATTGATGTGATCTCCTCACCATGCATGTGGGATTATTCCCCTGTGTATTTTCAAACTTTGAGTGAAGCATGTTTTGGCAGGAATTTCTTTTTGAACGCTGCGGTGTTTTTTCTGGTGGTTGCAGGTAGTTGAGCCATCAATGGCGACAGTGCAGGGGTATGGGCGACAGTACAAACGGTGAAGTTGCCTGATCGGGGATGAAGACTTCCAGATGATGGTGCATGGCTCGAGACCCCTCTTTGTCTGCTGCATTAATATCTTCTGAGCGCCATTCCTTGGTGGGATTTGTATCTGGTGAATTTTGATATTTTTGCCATGTAATTAATTGCTTATGGTACACTATCTGGCTGTTATAAGCAGATTGTGTTACCATTTTTTGTGTTGTTGAAAGTTGAATATTTGGCTCTGTAACACCACGCAGTTCGTTTTGGTTGCTCTATACAGTTAAACCTGTGAGTTTATGTATCTCCTGTTGTGTGTTTTTTTTGCATGAATCCACTGATTTCATGGTTGATCTTATATGAATAATGCTATGTTAGCATGTGTTTTGTTAATTCTGTCTCCAGTATTGCATGTATCTTTCTTCTGAGTCTGAATATTTGAGGAATGTTGAGACTCTAGAACATAGAATTCTTGTGTTGAATGTCTGATCTTTTGACTTCTGCTCAAGTGGTAGATTAAACTATTTTCAGATTGAACATTAAGAAGGGTATACTGCAGTAGGGATGTCATAAGTATAGATAGCTTAACACTTTGTATTGGGAGATATCTGTAAGGCAGGTATCACATCTGTCCCCCTGAAATCCAGTTTTAGTTGTTCATGCATATCATTCACAGGTGTATGTCTACTGACTCCAGGCCTTGGACAGGCACCAATCTTGCTTTGTGTTTGTGTTACAACCATGTCCAGCTTTGCATCCAAACTTAAAGTCAAAACCAAATTCTAAAACAACATTTAGGACATTAGAATTAGTTTTAGGATCCTCAATCCTCTGTCTACAACTGCAAATAGGCCCAAAGCTAGCCCCTTTGCTCTTATCTTTCAGTTTTGGTCTACTTACAGGAGGACTTATCTGCTTTCTGTCAGCATCCCAGCCTTTGTATGTATATCCTCATGGATGTTGAGTAGGGAATACCCCCCTAGGTTTTCCAGAGCCTAAAGAAGAAGAGGAGATAAAATATAGAGTCTATCTCCTACACTGTTGGCCCCTAGCCCAGAGATCCTATTGATCATTGATGGCTACCTTGTAGGGAAATCTGGGAATAAGCATCCAGTCTGGGAAAACACCAACACAATGGAAACTTAAAGATTGTCAAATTACATTTGCTCATTAAACACCCAAGAAATGGCACAGTTTTATTTATGAAATGCAATTGAACTCCGCACAAAGGATCATCCCAGGCTAACTTTACATAGTCACTTACAATTAGCAAGAAACTAAAAGTATAGGCTTAGAACATTCATCAGATACCTTCATATAGATCATCAATATTGCAAAACACAGTAAACTAAATAGTAGATCAAGAAGTGAACCATGAAACCAAATTGCTAATACAAAGAAACAAATTCCTAGAAGAAACTACAACAACTTGCTTTTCTATTAATCAGAAATTCAGCAAAGTGTCAACAATTCACCATCAAGACTCCTGCAAATGAGAGAGAAGGCAACCCTTTATATAGGAAAGGTGCCATACCAGGTTTTTGAATCCATGGCGCAGATTAACTCCACACCAATGGTTCAGATTTACATCATTAAATTTATTTATAACAGTTCATGACAATCCCAGATTACATTTTGTCTCTTATGAAAAAGACAAAAAATGACCCTTAGATACATTGAACCTAGACAATTTGACTACCCAATTGAATATATATATATATATAGAAAAGGTCATTTTTGAAGAATAATAAAGACAAAATAGTGTCACATGTCACTCTAAATATAGCTGTTTACATTAGTGATGGGATTACATTTCAAAATATTCAAAAATATACTAAGATTCATCATCGAAGTCTACTTTGTCGTCTTCAGCCATCTTGTTGCAGTAGCTGACCCAAGCTGATAATGCTGGATTGACATCTGTGGGACCTGGGTTCTTGAGGTGATTGGCCTGATATCTAAACATTTCCAATTCTTAACTATACTGATTATATATTTTCTCTATCTTTGTCCTTCCTTTATGAAATGCATTAAAGTCAGTTCTAAGGTCACTGACTCTTGCTTCCATATCCAATTTGGTATCTTCAAAAACTATCTTATGCAACTTATCTTTACAACCTTTCACATTGTATGGCTCCAAATCATTGCAGGACATCACCAAACAATCTTTTAGAGTGTCATTTATTTCGTAAATAAGAGCCAATATGTTCTCATATGTTGTTTTGTAGGCCTCCTTAATGCTGTCAAAAACTTCCTTTCTCAAATTTATTTGCTGATACCAATCAATGGCCTTGTACAATCTATCTCCTATAAAAATATTTTCAGACAACTTCTGAGCAGGTAAGTCTCTGATTGCTTGCACTTGAGGAAATACCTAAGAATAATATTCATCAAAAGAATCACATTCCTCATGCAAGTCCTTCCAACATTCCCTAAGTTGAATCAAATTCTTATGAAACTTAGTTGCAGCTTCAATTGTTTCACACCCCTTCTCGTACACTCTGATCATCCACTTTTGAGAGCCTTTTGACAGGGTCTGGACTTCACCAAGCTTGGACATTTCATCTCTTGACAACAAAGTGGGCACTTTCCTTATCTCACCATCAAGAATCTATTGGTTTGATCAAAAGTTGCAAGCATGCTCGGAGCTCCTCATCCTATTGCTTCAACTCTTTCTTCGACAGTTCATCTTTATCTAGTTGTTCCAGGATTGAAGTAATAGAACCTTTGAATTCATCAACCTTTTGAGCTTTTGTAGCTGGTCCCAAATTTACAGTTGTTATGGAATAATCTTCTGCTCTAACTTGTTCTCTATTTGTATCAGATGAGGGGATAGCTATTTCAGCTATTCTAGATCTAGTTTCATCATTGTAAATCCTTGATTGCACTTTTGCTTTTTTTTAATTGGCTTTTGAGCATGCGACAAAATGGCACTTAGATCTAATTTCATGATTTTCACCTGAGGCTCTAGATATGCTACTCTTCTTTGCAGCCAGTCAGGTACTGAGGAAGAAGGCTTTTTAGACCTATCAAGATTCTCATTGTTAGTATTAGGTGGCCCTTCAAGTAGTCTTTGTTCTTGTTCTGATTCCTTACACAAATCATCTTCCTCATTTACAAGATTCCTCCAATTTATCACATCTTTCTGGGTTGCCTTGAGGTTTGCTTCTATTTGGCTCTTTTCTAGAGGACTATCTAATATTTTAATTATTTATGCATTTGTTGTTTCTGTTAAAGGCTCATCAAGTATTTTGTTCCCTATCTCTGCAAATACATTCTTCTCCAGCTCTTACTCTTGAAGGCCTAGTAATATTGGTACAACCAGGGGAGTTGAGTCTTGGTCTAGGACATCTTGTGAGATAGGGACAACAAATGGAAGGGTAGTGGCACTTGAAAACAAACTGACTTGTGTCAAGTTGGCAAAGCCAACAAACCCCAAAGCTGGTGGGATGGAAGAAGTTGGCAAGATAGAAGAAATGACCATGGGTGAAGTGATGGACAAAGAAGGCAAGGGGAAAGGAGGTGAAAGAATGGTTGAAATGGGAGGCAATGTAAGGGAAGTGGAAAGTGGAATAGAAGAAATGGAAGCTAAGGATGTGGAAGTGGTGGAGGAACATGAAAGGGCAGCAAGGGAAGAAATGTGATTGCTAGGAGTACTAGAGGCTACTGCCAATGGAGAAGAGACTGTTGAAACTACTATTACGGATGAAGAAACAATAGAGACACTTTCCTGAATGATAGTTGTTGGGGAAGTAGGAGGAATAGTAGAAACAGTACGAGAAGATGCAGTAGTAGAAGCAAATGGAGAAAGTATAGTAGTACTTACACTTGGAGCAGTAGGAGGTGGAGAAGCTGGCAGACTAGTGTGATCAAGAATTGCAGTAGCAACAGTCTCCATGGCCTGGCTGACAATCTTTAATTTGACCTTCTTCACTTTAGACCCTTCTCCTAGCCCACTAGGCATGTCTCTTTTCTTTGAAGCTCTTGTCCTAGTAGAAGGAGGCATATCTTTCTTATGCACCTTTGTAGCAGTGTTCTTACTTTTCTGTGCTTTAGCCTTTTCTGCTAAGGTTATATGATCTTCACTATCTGATCTCATGGCAAGTTTTTGGGCTAGCTCTGCTTCATCAGTTACCTCTATGGGTTCAACTTCCTCTCCTCCAGATTCTTTCTCAGATTCAAGCTCAGTATATGTGATTTGTATCCCTTGTCCTTCCAAGGCAACAATCTGGCCTCTTACCCAAGCTTTGCTTAGCCTAATTGGTTCCTTCATTACAACATCCAGGGAACTTTCCTTAGCATTAGCCCAATTAGACAAGGGAATTGGTTGGTGGTATTGTGCCTCCTAGGCATCTCTATGAATCACATTTTCATCATCTCCCAATTGATCAGGGACTACAATAATATGGACCTTTCTTATGAATGCCAAGGATAATCTGGAGTGGGTTTTCTTCATTACTTCATAGTCATCCAAGCAATTCGCCCAAAAATCTTCTATGTACATCTTATGAAATAACTTCTTACTCACAAACCTCTCCATCACTTTATTTGGATCAAAATGGTCTCTTTTGTTGTAGTAATGGAGGTTGAGAAGTTGGAGCTCTATATCAGAGTGCTGAGTTGCTCCCAATGAAGCACATGCATAATTTCCTCTGCCTAACAAAATAGGAAACTGAACATTTGTTCTATGCAAATGCTTAAGCTTTTCAGCACAAGTTATTAATTTTCTAGATAGTTTCAAAAGAACTACCTTATCCATGGGGTACCTAGGTAGTCTATAAGCCATCCTAGTGAAGCCTTGCACTCTCAAATATGCGAACTTCTCAAACTGTATATACCACCTTCCGTACTTAGTGACTTCAGTCATGGCTTCGGTGGATATCCTCAGAGCTGTGTTGCTTGATAGTAGCCTAGTTATATACATAGTAAAGACATCATTTACTCTCTTGAAATGCATGAGGGATTGTGACAATGTCAGCTGTGTGTAGGACTCATAGACCTTAATCTGAGTTTGCTCGTCATTTCCCACTTCTCCTACCTTGGACAGTCCAGCATATTGATTCTTCCTTGCCAATGCATAAACTACATAAGATGTCCAGCTAAAAAACTTCTTCTCTTTGAAGTTACTGAATATTTCATGGATATTATCACTTAGGATTTGTGCCCAGTCAAACTTCGTATCTTCTAATAGCTCCTCAATTATAAAGAACATCCACCCCTCATAATTTGATGCTGCAGGTAACCCATATATTCTACTCAATAGAGTCACATATTTTCTCCTATCTCATCGTGAAAGTCACTCATGTATAGTGCCTAAGGGAATTTGACCAAGGCAGACCTTTTACTCTTTGCCCATTGTTCATTCATGTGTTTCCTGCATCCATTTTCATCATTCTTACAAGTGGCCTATGAATTTACCTTATCTGGCATGGTCATCATTGATGCCATGGAATGCCAAAGATCTCGGCCAAGGAGGGTGGACTTAGGTCAACTAACACTTCTCCACTGGTAGTTTGTATTGTTCTTGTCATAGTGTCATACCTATCTACACAAGCAAATATCGGCTCTGCACATTGAGTAGATGTGGGGAAGGCAACAACTTCTGCAATCCCACTATCTTTAACTTTCTTAGCTCTTGGAGTTGGGTTTTGGCCAAATACTCTAAGTTTGAAATCCTCTAGGTCAATATGACCTAGGTCTATATCTCCCACATTCTTACATCTAGTAGAAATCTTTGTTTCTAGAGGAATACCTTTGAACTCATACCTGATGGCTTGAGCTCGTGCAGTCATCTAACCTGTAGGACTGGATGTTATAAGTCTTGATGCCTCTAAGATGGTTTTCTCTAATTCCTAAGTTTAAAATCTATGATTATTGAGTTGACTACTACATTACTAAGCCATGCTATGCTAAATGAGTCTAATATGCATTTACTAAGTTACCATTATATGCCTATGAGAACACATAAGTCTGAAATTTACCAACTATTATATTTATCACACGATCAAATGATAGAGCAATCTTACATTAATACATGCAATAAATACTTTAATGCTGCAAATACTTAATTAAAACATGTAAAGAATTATGATTCCATCAATGCAGCAATTATTTTACCTTTACAGACCCTTCGCTTTCTGAAATTTCCCTTAGATCAATTGTTTTGCCAAAATTGCACTAATTTTGGGGCTAACCGACCTACAAAAGGGAAATCAAGACTTTGATGGTGCACTGACTTGGTGGGGAAATCAAGGTAGCCTGACCAATTAATTTCTTTATGTTCATGTCATCGCAACATCTTGCAGGGATTTCTTGGTCAACTGACTTCCATGGATTCTAGATGAGACTAACTTGAATCAATCGTTGAGGTCAGTCAGTTGAGCATTCAACATAAGTCGATGTGGACAACTTTGTTACTTTTGCGCGAGTTTTGAGATCAACTGACTTTGCGAGAATTTTGAAGGTCGCTGACCAGGTTGGTGAGGACATATTTTGGTACAAGGTCAGTAAGAGTTGATTTTAGTGCAAAATTATCTTTCTATAGTTTGTGGAGGTTTAGGGCATTATGGACTTGCAGAACATTTCAGTGCATCCAACCTAATTCAAAGAAGTATCCTTTAAGCACTTGGTTGGAGCATCAAACTTTTAGCCCAAACATCAACTTGGAATCCTGGCAGGGTTTTTCGAGGCCACAGACTGACCTGGGTGATTACAAAGTTTTTGAATGTCAGTCAGGTGTGCTTTTAACGCAACTCCATCTTTCACTTCTTTTATTGATCAATTCAGTGTGTCAAGGCAAGATTTTTGTTAGGGTTTGACGAATATCAATTTTCACTTTGCACACAGGGAGGGTTTTAGAATATGTTCCTAAAAATGCTACCTTCCAAAGGTTTGAAACTAGGCTTTTATGATAATAGACAATTCAAAAAGGAAACCCTAGCTTATGTGCCCTAAAATTCTATCTTTCATGTGTTTGTCGTGTGTTTTGAAAGAAAATGCATTTGATTGATAACAAAAAACCCTAATTGATGAAGCCCCAAACAAGGAGAAAAGGGATCCTACCTAGTTTGTAGAGGATGAAGCGGGTTGGAACATGAAGGCGGGTCATCCCACAATAATGGGTTCCACTTTTTGGCCAAACTTGACGTTGAAATCAACATTTTGAACTAAATCTTCACTTTTTGACACCTATAGCCACTAAACCGTTAGGAATTTGAAGATGATGCGAACTAGTGATTTGTGAGATTTTGTTTGTAGATTCTAAATATATATATTTTAAAAAATTTAGAGTTAAATTGTAAAATTTTTTGCATCTCCTTTGATAATTAGTTTTTAATAGTAAACAACATTTTTTAAAAGTGACATGTATTCTGTAGCACGTAACTTTTTTTCTACAACGGATAAATTTTTTATTCTTTTGAATTTAGATTGGTAACACCGATATATAGTGTATGCATTTGGTTTCATAATTTTTTGTTGAATATTTTTCTAATTGAGTTTTGAAGTCAAACCAATTATAATTTAGACATAGGCATATTCTGTAAAACATAACTTTTTCTGTATGTATCGAAAGTTAATTTTTCCTTTTTTGTTGAAACAAGGACATCAATACCTAGTGCATTTATATTTTTTATAATTTTTTTCACTAGTTTACTAATTTTGCATGTGTGTAGAACAGATAACTTTATGTTCGTTGAAAAACCTACATTCACAAGAAATAAAAAATAAATATAATAATCAAATTAAATATATTTGAAATTATACTTTTTAAAAATCTTATAATAAAGACTACATACAAAACATAAATTTTAAATGAATTCATTTGATCCCCCAAAAGGTAAATCAAAAGTGAATTTTATCAGCATTTTGATAGGTGTAGAGGAGACTCCATTATAGGTATGGTTTAAAACTAGCAGGGTTCTATCCAAGGGGGTTTGAATCTAAGGGTGTTTGATCAAACCCTCTTCAATTAAAATCCTTTAAATGGAACCTTTCAAGGCTTAAAGCATTATATTTTCTAAAAATATGTGATTTCAACAAAAATTAGGATGTCCCAGAAAGTGTAACCCATTATTGTGGCAGCACCCAGGCAGGGAGGAGGTCTTCGAGTTGAATCTACAGGAGGCTTACGAAAATGATTGACCAAAACACCACTAAAGAGCTCCCTAAATGTTTGTTTAGTGAAAAAGTGAGCTTGAAAACCATGGAAAATCCCCTTTTATTCCCCCCGAATTGATCACCATTAATGCAGAGGGTACGGGTGTTAGTCAGAACAATTGGTAGAATATTAGGGTTTGCACGGAATTAGGTTACCTCTGACTTGGTGGGGCTTTCAGGTGTCAAAGACTTGGTCGGTAGATAGCATTCTTAGTGCAGAGGTAATCAACGCACTATAAGCGCTTTGCAAAGCTTTGGGGATCCTCGAACCTGCGAAGGTTTTGGTGTTCCCCGACTTGGTCGGCGAATGAATATTGTAGCATGAAGTCAGTGAAGGTTAGTTTAGCAATCAGGCTGATGAATGAGAGAAGCAATGCTAAGGTCGGTCAAGTAAGAACACAATGTTGGGGTTGGAGGAAATGAATTCTTGCACAAAGGTTAGTTGGAGGGCTTTTTAGTGCAAGGGTATGATGGAAGCAATTTTAGAGCAAAAGACAATCAGACCTAGTTTTGTGAAATGCAAACATTTGGACCTAGTAGATTTTAGAATAACCTATTAACACCAAATTTTGTAACATGGCTAGAAGTACATTTTGACCACTTTGACTACTTAGGAGATGGAAAACCTACTTGATACTCTAAGCCAAATTTTGCAAGAGGGGGTCCTATTTTTGAAATGGGGCATGTGTGCAAGGCACAACAAATGGCGACTCTATTGGGAAACACTCCATAGCATTTCAACGATAAAATTTTAGTTCAAACCTAGAATCTCTATGTTTCCCACACATTAGATGAGAATATATGATAACTTATCAAAGAATCAAAGACCACTAACCAGTGCAACCATCCATATCTTGAAAACCTGAGTGTGTGCAATTACATTCATTCCCATCCCTTAGCGACTAAGCTCACTTTAAATCCTTTGTATTAAGTTACGTGACTAGTACACACCTCATGAACTACCTAGACATTATCTTGTTGCCAGCAAGTGTCTATAGCCCCAACAGGTTTGTCTAAGAATTCCACTCAAGTAGAGCCCCACTACAAGTCAGGTATCCATAACCCTGGTAGAGTTTACTTGACTGTCCACCTAACTGAGTTATGGTATATGATTATGATTTTTCATTATTTCTTCTCTTTAATGGATTGATTGATAATTCAGTAAGCTTAAGTAGGCAAAGTACAATGCAATACTGCTACCTAAATAACTTAGCCAGTTGGGTGTGGAGTCCCAATGGTGGCAAAGGTGGAACTTAGATTTTTCACTTAATGCAATATCACTAAGACTCACTTAGCTACTTCAAGATTGTTTAGAGTGTGAGAGATATATGGTTAGAAAATATTTCAGGTGTACCGACTAATGACTCATTTCCTATGAACAGACATCATACTCCCTGGCATAACAGTGGAACCCACTGGAAGACCTAAGCAAAACTTTGTCTTCTCAAAGAAATACTATGGATTATTCACCCAACATGGAAGCATCTGTAGGTTCGCATAATTGCCACCACATTCTAAAAACAAAGACCCCATGCAAAAGCAAGCACAATGAGTGAAAACAAAGCTAAAAAGGACAACTAACTAAGTGAAAGCAAGAACACCTAATAGCTACAAAAAGCAAAAGCAAGAAAACAAACTAATCTAGTAGCAACCTACTCTAACCAAAGCAAACAAGCAATCCTAACTTTGTACACTAAGAGAAGGCAAGACTACCTCTCAAGCATGGAAGTAGTGCTTTAGGAACTATCCATTGATGGGCAATGGAAGCTCCTCACCAATAAGGCACTTGAGTCAATACCTGTTGTCACCAAGGATCTCATAGATCTAATATGTGCCCAACCAAAGTTTATCAAACTTACCATGCTCACCTTTCTTCTCATGGGCTTTATCCCAATACAGAACCAAATAAAAAATGTGAAAGGATTTTACCTTGGCTCTCTTGTGGAACCATCATTTCACTACTTCCTAGTGTTTGGCAAAGTTTTCTATGGCAGCATCACCTTTCTCTTCGAGGTGCAGTAATTGGCCTAATCAGGAGGATAGCTAGTCATTGGTCTCAAGACAGTCTTGTATGAATTGTAGGACAAGATTCTCAAGTGAATGGGAAAGACTGGCTTAGTTTCATAGACTAAATGATAGGGTGATGTTCCCAATGCGGCCTTGTGTCTAATTCTATCAGCCCATAAAGTGAATCTAAGCTAAGTATACCAATCCTTGAGGTTTTTGTCTAGCAATTTCTTAATTACTTCAAGAAGGTTTTTGTTTGTGGATTCCACTACCCCATTCCCTTGTGGATAGTAGTTAGATGAGAATTTCAGGATGATCCCATAATCAAACACCTAGTTGGAAAAACACAACAATGAAAAAGTTAGGACCATTATCACAAACTAAAGAAAACAGGCATGCAAACCTGGTGATAATATGCTTTTCAACAAATTCAATGACTACCTCTGTGGTGTATTGTTTACAAGCTTTTACCTCATACCAATGGGTGCAGTAATCAGTAGCGGTCAGAATATACTTGTGGCCTACAGAGGAGGGTGGATTGACCATACCGATAAAGTTGAGTCCCCACTATGCAAATGGTCGTACCTCCACAACTGGTTGCAGTGGCATGGCAGCGTTTCATTCTCTTGTGGCAGCCATCTGACATTTATGGCAGGTTTTCACATGTGAATAATCATCTCTAAACAAAGTTGGCCAGTAATACTCTACCTGAAGAATCTGATTAGTAGTTGAGTAAGTTGATCCATGACTTGTTCCAAACTTCTCGTGAAAGCTGGTCAGCACCTAATTTACCTCAGCCTTGTCTAAGCATCTCAAATAAATCCCCTCATGATTCTTCTTGTATAACATAGATCCCTTTATCATATAGCTGTTGCTTTTTACTCTAACTGATCTTCTTTGAACTGAACTCAACTGAGGTGGACAACATTGATTGAGTCGATAAAATATGATATCTCCATACCACTCATCCTTCAAGATATCTTCTAACATGTATTATTGGGAGACTAACCCTAGTCCCACCTCTACCATTGATTTAGTTAGTGCCATCCCTCTAACCAACTTCATGGGATGAATGTCTATATGAAATTCCTGTAGCATTGTAACCCACTTTCCTCTCCTTTCACCAAGTTGACTTTGTATCAACAACACTTTGACTATTGCATCCAGTACTATGGCAATTACTTGACATCTTAGAATGTTATGGCAAAACTTCTTAATTACCTTTACCAAGGCATATGCTTGTTTTTTCACATTTGGATACCTTAACTCTGCGTCTTTTAATGGTGTGTTCATGAAAGCGATGGGTCTTTCATCATCAACTGCTCTCTTCTGTGTAACATTGTTGCACAAGTATGTTCAAATGCAAATGAGTAAATATGGAATGGTAGTGCATAATCTGGAGCCACCAATATAGGTGTGTTAGCTATGGCTTGTTTGATTTTGGCAAAGGTAGCTTTTTCTTCTGGAGTCCAATCCATTTTAGCATATGTCTTCAACATGGTGTTGAGAGGTTAAACAATTTCAACAAAACCTATGATGAACTTGCGTACAAAGTTGATCTTACCAAAATATGACTTAATTTCCTTCTTGTTGGTTGGAGGGGATATCTTAAGGATTGCCTGCACTCTATCCAGATCAATAGATATGCCTTCCTCAAAGATTACATGCCCCAGCAACTTTCCTTCAGTTACTCCTAAAATGCACTTCTTAGGGTTGAGTGAAATTCCATAGTCTTAACACCACTGTAATACTTTCCTCAAGTCAGCCACGTGATCTTCTCACCTCTTTGAAAACATGGTAAGATCATCTATATAGATTATGATGCATTTCCCCAACTATTCCTTTAAAGGCTACGTCCATCACACATTGGAATGTAGCATCTGCATTAATCAATCCGAATGCCATTTGACGATATGCATAAATTCCCCACTTTCATGTAAAATATGTTTTCAATCTATTTTCATAATGAACCATCACTTGGTTGTAGCCGGAATACCCATCTAGAAAAGACATCCATTAACAATCTGTAACACTTCATCGAGTGATGGTAGTGGATAGTTGTCCTTCTTAGATGCTTGATTTAAATTTTTGAAGTTGACGCAAAGTCTAATTTCTCCATTTTTCTTCCGGACTGGAACTAAATTTGCCACCCAGGCTGAATGTCTTACAGAGAATATTATTCTAGTTGACAAAAATTTCTGCACTTCTTTAAAAATCAAAGGTTCTAATAAGGCATTCATTGGTCGCTGTCTTTGTCAGAATGGCTTCGCTCCCAGTTTGAGTGGTATGGTATGAGTAATGATTATAGTATTGTAAGTCTTGAGATCTTCATAGCTCCATGCTCTAACTTCATGATAATCCCTTAGTGCATGGATGATGCCTACTCTTTCTTCTTCAGTATTGGCCTTTCCAATGAACACGTTCTTAACCTCGTCTGTTGTCCCTAGATTGAAAGGATCGCATTGTCCTCTAGGTGACTCACCTTCTTTCCTCTGAGTTCCAAGTTTTTTTGAATCGGATAATCATTCCAATTCAACCATTCCCCAATGGAATCGTATTTGTCTTCAAATTAAGAACTCCTTCTAAGTCCATTTCAGCAGGTTCCACCTCCTTCTCATCTATTATTTGAGCGATAAAGACATCCGAGGAAGTGAGGAAATTGATTATATGTTTGTCATCTTCAAAGACCTTAAAGTTTGTAACATTATCTGGTACAGATGGGGTGGCAACAAACTCAATGATAAACTTCTTTAAACCTACCATGGCTGTCAATTCCAACGTGCTTGTCATTTGTGCAAGAGCATTAGCAACATGATTCTTCCTTTAAAGAATTAGCTGAATATTTAAACCATCAAAGCATTGGATCAAATCCCACACTCAGTTCCTGTACCTATTGAACCTCTTATCATTGTAGGAATATTGTTTCCTCACTTGCTTTACAACCAGTTCAGAATCTCCAAACACTTGAATAATTCTGACTTTCTTTTGAAGAGCCATCAATAATCCCTGCACTAAAGCTTCATACTCTATCACATTATTTGTGCAAGGGAACTGTAATCTATGGGATTCCAAATATGAACTCCTAGTGGGACTAATCAATTCAAAACCTGCCCTAGATCCCTATCTACATCTTGAGCCATCGAATCTTAGAGTCCAGAGACAAAAATCCTTACCACAGTCGTCGTGCTTCCCTTGTTTCTTCTCGTTTGATTGAGGTTTGGGCTCTATCTCTGTAGTAGTGTTTGGGGTCTCTTTGTGAACTATTGGAATATTTAAATGCTTTTGTACTTGATCAATTGCTTCCGGATAGAGTAAGAAAGTGAACTCAGAATGAGAAGCATCATGTATACTATACCAATTTGGTGGTAGTAATTCTTCCATCTGAGTTCTTCTTCCCACAGCTACTTGATCACTTATAAATTTAGACACGAAATCATGAAATCCTTCAAATATCCCTGGCTCATCATTATCATTATTAGAAGAGGACTCAGGTACTAATTGTACACATGCCTCAGTGGTCTCTTGATATTCAACTTTAGTCTGACTGTAGTTCAGCATAAATATCTCCTCAAGTTGATTGACATGAGGAAGGTAAACTCCCAAGTCTACTTTAGAGAATAGAATTTTGTTCGTTTGATTATACTCCATAATCATATGCTTCATTTTTGGTTCTCTTTCAATGCAGATCTGGTTTGCTAACCCCTTCCAGGACATCCACATGTGGGAGAAGTCGGTTGCCATGTACCCATTTAGCGTTCTAGACCAGTCCTGACTTAGGAGCATGCCATATTGGTCTGGAATATCCACCACTTGAATATCTATTTATTGCTGCACCCTGGGATCGGAAGCCAAAATATACTAAGCAGTTATGAAGGTTCTTCCCAAATATCCTAAGTGTTAAGAGAAAAGGAGGACTTTCTCTCTTATATTTATACAATGTCATTTTCTGTTCAGCATCAATAACATGAACCCTTTCTTTTCCCTTGTCAGTATTATCTTTCATGGGAATCTCCTTTTGGGGAGGATCTACCTTAGAACTTGTGTTGATATCTTGGAAAAGAGTTGTCCTAACTTTAGGCACTTTAAGCAATTCATAGATAGACAGACTAACTTTCATCTTCCTGAGCTCATCAACAAAATACTGTCCCATCTTGGCTATATGAGACCTTTGGGAGCTTTCAACAATAGTTCCTTGGTGCATTGACTAGGGTATGGCTTTCGGGGGTTCAATATTGTTTGAGGTTTTTGGATAAGGTGGGATTTGATAGTTATTCAGAGGAATGGAGGTGGTAAAAGGTCCTTTTGGCTTACTGCTTCTCAGATTATATGGAGTTTTGTTGTATTGTTAATAAGCATTCACTTCATCCAATTCTTCTTCCTCGGGTTGATTATCATCTTGAAATGGAAACATATAACTATCAAGAACTAGAGCAGTATCATACCTTTGAGAGGGCACAAGTTCATACCCTGTTGGTGGATTCTCCTATGTTTTAGCATTTTGAATCTCCATCTGAAAAATGCTAGATGCTATCTAAAATTCTGGGTTGTCTAGATGGGAATGAGCATTCGTATTGTGCAACCTGCACCAAGTGGACAAGGCTGCTTCTATCAACATTACATGGCTAGGAGGTCGAGTATCATTGTTCTGATTCTCCAGTGGTGATGGTACTCCTCCATTATTAGGCCTAGTGTTCCAAGACTGGTTTGATATTTTCTAAAAAATTTTGATTTTGATATTGATTCTAGTTCTGATTCTAAAATTGGTTCTAATTTTGAAACTGACGCTGATTTTGATTCCTCTGTTATAGATATGTATTTTGATTCTTTAGGTGGGTGACCTCTACAGTGAGCTTCTTCATCTGTATAGCTAGCTCTCTAATGTCATCTCTGTCATATTTTTCTTTTGCTGCTTCAGAAGATTAGACAAAGGGCATTTGGGTAGGAGGCATTTCAGTTACTAGATTTCCTGCGTGAACTACCGAAGTTTATGTTGTAGCTGGGTTAGGAGTCAGGTTCATTACAGGGGTATGATTGGCCAGAGCTTGGTTAATCATGGGTATTTGATTTGGCATGGCAATGGGACCCATGTGATTTAATGGACCAGTGGGTATTTGTCCCAGTTGAGTATTCACAGTGACAGCATTAGTGTAGGCTTCAGTAAGACTAGCTAGGGGTGGGTTAGCCCTTCTACAAACATAGATGTAAGTCTGTCCAATGCTACATAATAAATTGGTAGGGATGCATCCTAGGCTATGGCATAAGGAGCTTGTAAATGACTAAAAGCCTTTTGGAATCTATTATTAAAAGAATTTATCAGCTCACCTTCACCTTGGCGAATTTCCACAAAGGATCGGTAGAGATCTACTGGAGTGGTAGGCATTCAGAACCGGTTTAGAAATTCATTTTTTAGATTCTGCCATGAGTTTTTAGATGTTGTAGGAAGGTTGGCAAATCAATAATAAGCCTCATCTTGCAAAGAATAAGGAAACAATTGGCAGACCACATCTTCATGCTGTACTTGCAGCATAAACATGTTACTTTCAAATATTTTAATATGTTCGTTTGCAATTCTGTCTCGATCATTTACCTAAAACTTGGAACAAAACTTGTCAGGGTTTTTTGGCATGTCATGATAATCATTAAACTAAAATGGGGACTAGTTATTTTCTACAAAGAAAGCCATGGTTGGACAATTTAGAGGGTTTGTGGCTATGTTTCTTGGGAGTGACTGAGCTCTAGGTGCCCTAGGTATCCCTTGATCTCTCCTTGTTCGTCTAAACTTTGTCAAAGATAACAACTCCTCCCCAGCTGAACTGGATCTAGTATGTCTTTGTCTGGTCCCCATACTTGCTGATTTAAGGTGATTTAGCTTGGTTTTGCCCTCCTTCTAGTGCTAATTCTGTTGATGGGTGTTTTAAATCACAACGTAGATATGATTGTTGGTATCACACCTCTCCTGAAAAGTATTCTACCCAGGTAAGATTACTTCAAGGTTTCTATAGCTAGGTCTTAGCTTTCTTGGAATATCTCAGTTGGAATGTACTAGCTATGCCAACAAGGGGCCTTACATGCAATTTATAGATTTGGACAGTCTCAATAGCAATTCATGCAAACCCTTGATGATTTCAGCTGATGAGACAATGTAAAATGCTGCTGAAATTCCTAAACTAACAATTACTTTTAAAGAAAATGCAAAAGGAGATAGGGTTTTAGAGAAATACTAAGTGACATTCACAATGCAAAACTTATTGATGGTAGACAAATGCTCTAAAATTTACCAGTTTTCTGAGTTACCAAACTTAAATGGATGTTACAGCACTACAAAAAATGATGCTATCTTCAATGGAAACTTAAAGATTTTCATATTACATTTGCTCATTAAACACCCAAGCAATGGCATAGTTTAACTTATGAAATGCAATTGAAATCTGTACAAAGGATCAGCCTAGGCTAACTTTACACAGTCACTTACAATCAGCAAGCAACTAAAAGTATGGGCTTAGAAGATTCATCAGATACCTTCAAATAAATCATCAACATTGCAAAGCACATTAAACTAAATAGCAGATCAAGAAGTGAACCATGAAACCAAATTGCTAATACAAAGAAACAAATTCCCAGAAGAAACAACATCAACTTGTTTTTGTATTAATTAGAAATTCAGCAGAGTGTCAACAATTCACCATCAAGACTCTTGCAAATGAGAGAGAGGGCAACCCTTTATATAGGAAAGGTGCCATACCAAGTTTTTGAATGGACGGTGGAGATTAACTTGACACCAACGGTCCAGATTTACATCATTAAATGCATTCATAACAGTTCATGACAATCATGGATTACATTTTGACTCTTATGAAAAAGATGAAAAATGACCCCGAGATACATTGAACCTAGACAATTTGACTACCCAATTGAATATATATATATATAAGGTCATTTTTGAAGCATAATAAAGACAAAATAGTGTCACATGTCACTCTACATGTAGCAGTTTACATTAGTGATGAGATTACATTTCAAAATATTCAAAAATATACTAAGATTCATCATCGAATTCTACTTTGTCTTCTTCAGCCATCTTGTTGCAGTAGTTGACCCAACCTGATAATGTTGGATTGACATCTGTGGGATCTGGGTTCTTGAGGTGATTGGCCCGAGATATGAACATTTCCAATTCTTGACTGTACCGATTATATATTTTCTATATTTCTGTCCTTCCCTTATGAAATTCATTAAAGTCGGTTATGAGGTCACTGACTTTGTCCAGTCTAGCTTCCACATCCAATTCAGTATCTTCAAAAACTATCTTATGCAACTTATCTTTACATCCTTCCACATCATATGGCTCCAAATCATCACAGGTCATCACCAAAAAGTCTTTTAGAGTGTCATTTATTTCATAAATAAGAGCCAATATGTTCTCATTTGCTATTTTGTAGGCCTCCCTAATGCTGTCAAAAACTTCCTTTCTCAACTTTATTTGTTGATACCAATCAATGGCCTTGTGCAATCTATCTCCTATCAAAACATTTTCAGACAACAACATCTGAGCAGGTAAGTCTCTAATCACTTGCACTCGAGGAAATACCTAAGAATAATATTCATCAAAAGAATCACATTCCTCATGCAAGTCCTTCCAACGTTCCCTAAGTTGAACCAAATTCTTAGGAAATTCAGTTGCGGCATCAATTGTTTCACACCCCTTCTTGCACACTCTGATCATCCACTTTTGAATGCCTTTTGATAGGGTCTGGAATTCACCAAGCTTGGACATTTCATCTCTTGACAACAAAGTTGGCACTATCCTTATCTCACCATCAGAAACTATTGGTTTTATCAAAAATTGTAAGCATGCTCAGAGCTCCTCATTCTATTGCTTTAGCTCTTTCTACGAGAGTTCATCTTTATCTAGCTTTTCTAGGATTGAATTAATAGAGCCTTTGTATTCATCAACCTTTTGAGCTCTTGTAGCTGGTCCCAAATTTACAGTTGTTATGGTATAATATTTTGCTCTAACTTGTTCTCTGTTTGTATTAGCTGAGGGGACAACTATTTCAGCTATTCTACATACATCTAGTTTCATCCTTGTAAATCCTTGATTGCACTTTTGTTTTCTTTTGTTTCCTTGGCTTTTGGGCATGCAACAAAATGGCACTTAGATTAATTTCATGATTTCCACCTAAGGTTTTGTATATGCTACTCTACTTTGTAGCCAGTCAGGTGCTGAGGAAGAAGGCTCTTTTGACATATCAAGATTCTCATTGTTAGTATTAGGTGGCCCTTCAAGTACTCTTTGTTCTTGTTCTAATTGCTTAACAAAATCATCTTCCTCATTTACAAGATTCCTCCAATTTATCACTACATCTTTCTGGGCTGCCTCGAGGATTGCTTCTGTTTGGCTCTTTTCCAGAGGACTTTCTGATATTCAATTTTTTTTGCATTCACTATTTCTATTAAAGGCTCATCAAGTATTTAGTTCCCTATCTCTGCTAATAAATTCTTCTCTGGCTCTTGCTCTTGAAGGCCTAGTTTAGCACACACTTTCTCAATGCATGGAAATAGTGGTACAGCTAGGGGAGTTGAGTCTTGGTCCAGGACAACTTGTGAGATAGGGACAACAAATGGAAGGGGAGTGGCACTTGAAGGCAAACTAACTTGTGTCAAGTTGGCAAAGGCAACAGGCCCCAAAGCTGGTGGGATGGAAGAAGTTGGCAGGACAGAAGAAACGACCATGGGTGAAGCAATGGACAAAGAATAGAAGGGGAAAGAAGGTGAAAGAATGGTAGAAATTAGAGGCAATGTAAGGGAAGTGGAAAGTGGAATAGAAGAAATGGAAGGTAAGGATGTGGAAGTGGTGGAGGAATATGAAAGGGCAGCAATGCAAAAGAAATGGGACTGCTAGGAGTACTAGAGGCTACTGCTAATGGAGAAGAGATTGTTGAAACCACTATTGCAGATGAAGAAACAACAGAGGCACTTTCCTGAATGATAGTTTCTAGGGAAGTAGGAGGAATAGTAGAAATAGTAGGAGAAGATGTAGCAATGGAAGTAAAGGGAGAAAGTGCATTAGTACTTACACTTGTAGCAGCAGGAGGTCAAGAAGCTGGCAAACTAGTGTCATCAGGAATTATAGTAGCAATAGTCTCTGTGGCCTGGCTAACAATCTTTACTTTGACCTTCTTCACTTTAGACCCTTCTCCTAGCCCACTAGGCATGTCTCTTTTCTTTGAAACTCTTGTCCTAGTAGAAGGAGGCATATCTTTCTTATGCGTCTTAGTAGCAACCTTCTTACTTTTCTGTGCTTTGACCTTTTCTGCTAAGGGTATATGATCTTCACTATCTGATCTCATGGCAGGTTTTTGGGCTAGATCTGCTTCATCAATTACCTCTTTGGGTTCATCTTCCTCTCCTCCAGATTCTTTCTCAGATTCAAGCTAAGTATATGTGAGTTGTATCCCTTGTCTCTCCAAGGCAGCAATCTAGCCTCTTACTCAAGCTTTGCTTAGCCAAATTGGTTCCTTCATTATAACATCCAGGGAACTTTCCTTAGCATTAACCCAATTAGGCAAGGGAATTGGTTGGTGGTATTGTGCCTCCCAGGCACCTCTATGCATCACATTTTCATCATCTTCCAATTGATCAAGGACTGTAATAATATGGAACTTTCTTATGAATGCCAAGGATAATTTGGAGTGGGATTTCTTCATAACTTCATAGCCATCCAAGCAATTTGCCCAAAAATCTTCTATGTGCATCTTATGAACTAACTTCTTACTCACAAACCTCTCCATCACTTTATTAGGATCAAAATGTTCTCTTTTGTTTAAGTAATGGAGGTTGAGAAGTTGGAGCTCTGTCTCAGTGTGCTCAACAGCTCCCAATGAAGCACATGCATAATTTCCTCTACCTAACAAAATAGGGAATTGAACATTTATTCTATGTAGTGGCTTAAGCTTTTCAGCACAAGCTATCAATTGTCTAGATAGTTCCAAAAGAACTACCTTATCCATGGGGTACTAGGTAGTCTATAAGCCATCCTAGTGAAGCCTTGCACTCTCAAATATGTGAACTTCTCAAACTATATATACCACCTTCTGTACTTAGTGACTTCATTCATGGCTTCGGTGAATATCCTTAGAGCTGTGTTGCCTTGTAGTAGCCTGGTTATATACATAGTAAAGGCATCATTTACTCTCTTGAAATGCATGACGAATTGTGACAATGTCAGTTGTGTGTAGCACTCATAGACATTAATCCAAGTTTGCTCCTCATTTCCCACTTCTCCTACCTTGGACAGTCTAGCATATTGATTCTTCCTTGCCAGTGCATAAACTACATAAGATGTCCATCAGAAAAACTGCTTCTCTTTGAAGTTACTGAATGCTTCATGGATGTTATCACTTAGGATTTGTGCCCAGTGGAACTTAGTATCTTTTAATATCTCCTCAATTATAAAGAACATCCACCCCTTGAAATTTGATGATGTAGGTAACCCATATATTCTGCTCAATAGAGTCACTAAATCTCCTATCTCATCATGAAAGTCAGTCCTGTATAGTGAATGAGGGAATTTGACCAAGGCAGACCTTTTACTCTTTGCTCACTATTCATTCATGTGTTTCTTGCATCTATTTTCATCTTTCTTATAAGTATCCTCTGAATTTGCCTTATCTAGCATGGTCATCACTAGATGCCATGGAATGCCAAAGATCTCAGCCAAGGAGGGTGGACATAGGTTTGCTAACACTTCTCCACTGGTAGTTTGTATTGTTCTTATCATAATGTCATACCTATCTGCACAAGCAACTATCATCTCTGCACATTGAGCAGATGTGGGGAAGGTAGCAGCTTCTGCAATCCCACTATCTTTAACCTTCTTGGCTCTCAGGGTTGGGTTTGGGCCAAATACCCTAAGTCTAAAATCCTCTAGGTCAATATGACCTAGGTCTATATCTCCCACATTCTTCCATCTAGTAGAAATCTTTATTTCTAAAGGAATACCTTTGAACTCGTACCTCATGGCTTGAGCTCGTGTAGTCATCTAACCTGCAAAACCAGACCTTATAAGTCTTGATGCCTCTAAGATGGTTTTCTCTAACTCCTAAGTTTAAAATCTATGATTATCGAGTTGAATACTGCATTACTAAGCCATGCTATGCTAAATGAGTCTAATATGCATCTACTAAGTTACCATAATATGCCTATGAGAACACATAAGTCTAAAATTTACCAACTATTATATTTATCACATAATCAAATGATAGAGCAATCTTAAACTAATACATGCAATAAATTCTTTAACACTACAAAATATTAATTAAAACATGTAAAGTATTATGATTCCATCAATGCAGAAATTATTTTACATTTACAGACCCTTCTCTTTTTGAAATTCCCCTTAGAACAATTGTTTTGCCAGAATTGCACTAATTTTGAGTCAACCAACCTATAGTAGGGAAAGATGGACTTTGGTGGTGCACCAACTTAGCAAGGAAATTGGGGTAGCCTAACCATTTAATCTATTTATGTTCATGTCATTGCAACATCTTGTGGGGATTTCTCGATCAACTGACTTGTGGGGATTCTAAATGAGATCGACTTGAATCAATCATTAAGGTCAATTAGTTGAGCATTCAGCACAAGTCGACGTGGACAACTTTGTTACTTTTGCACGAGTTTTGAGATCAATTGACTTTGCTAGAATTTTGAACGTCATTGACCAGGTTGGTGAGGACACATTTTGGTGCAAGGTCGGTAAGAGTTGATTTTAGTGCAAAATTGTCTTTCTATAGTTTGCAAAGGTTTAGGGCATTATAGACTTGTGGAACATTTCAGTGCATCCAACCTAAGTCGAAGAAGTGTCCTTTCAGCACTTGGTCAAAGCATCAAAGTTTTAGCACAAACATCAACTTGGAGTCTTGGCGGGGTTTTTCAAGGCCACCAACTGACCTGGGTGATTACAAAGTTTTTCAAGGTCAGTCAGGTGTGCTTTTAATGCAACTCCATCTTTCACTTGTTTTGTTGATCAATTTAGTGTGTCAAGGCAAAAATTTTGTTAGGGTTTGACAAATGTCGATTTCCACTTTGCACATGGGGAGGGTTTCAAAAGACGTTCCTAAAAATGCTACCTTCCAAAGGTTTGAAACTAGGGTTTTATGATAATAGACAATTAAAAAAGGGAACCCTAGCTTATGTGCCCTAAAATTCTATAATTCATGTGTTTGTCATGCGTTTTGAAAGAAAATACATTCGATTGATAACAAAAACCCTAACTGATGAAACCCTAAACAAGGAGAAAAGGGCTCCTACATGGTTCACAGAGGATGAAGCGGGTTGGAACGTGAAGGCAGGGAAGAGGTCTTTGAGTCGAATCCACAGGAGGCTTATGAAAATGATTGACCAAAACACCACTAAAGAGCTCCCCAAATGTTTGTTCAGTGCAAAAGTGAGCTCGAAAACCATGGAAAATCCCCTTTTATTCCCCTAAATTGATCGCCATTAATTCAGAAGGTACAGGTGTCAGTCACATCATTTGGCATAATATTAGGGTTTGCATGGAATTAGGTTACCTCAAAGTTGGTGGGGCTTTGAGGTGTCACAGACTTAGTCGGTAGATAGCATTCTTAGCACAGAGGTAATCAATGCACTATAAGTGCTTTTTGGAGCTTTGGGGATCCTTTGACCTGCGGAGGTTTCGGTGTTCCCCGACTTGGTCAGTGAATGAATATTGTAGCATGAAGTTGGTGAAGGTTATTTTAGCACTTAGGTCGATGAATGAGAGAAGCAACACTACGGTTGGTCAGGTAAGAACACAGCACCGGGGTCAGAGGCAATGAATTCTAGTGCAAAGGTCAATGGGAGGGCTTTTTAGCGCAAGGGTCAGATGAAAGCAATTTTAGCGCAAAAGGCAATCAAACCTAGTTTTATGAAATGCAAACATTTGGACCTAGTAGATTTTAGAATAACCTATTAGCACCAAATTTTGTAACATGGATAGAAGTACATTTTGACCACTTTGATTACTTAAGATATGGAAAACCTACTTGATACTCTAAACTAAAATTTGCAAGAGGGGGTTCCTATTTTCGAAATGGGGCATGTGTGCAAGGCACAACAATAAGGTGTTGTAAGAAGACATTTTTAGGTGTCTACATTTTGCCCCTCTTTGTGATGATGTTTGAGATGATGAAATTTGTATTGAGTAACATCATTTCAAAGAAGCTAAGGTATGGATAGAGGAAAAAGATGTTGATGGAAAGATAGACCATAGGATGAGGACAGAATGATAAAATGATGATGCCCCCTCGAGAGGATAGGTAGGTTGGACAAACATGGGTAGGCTCTAGAAATGAAATGGATTGGTCGAAGAAGATTAGGGGAGGGATAGAAGAAAGGATGATGCACTATGTTGCAATGAAAGTGAGAAATCATATGTTTGATATAGCACTAGATGTTATGCACCTGGGTATGAGAACCAAGGTGACGATATGTCTCATGCTCCAGCGTAATACAACGTTGTCTAGGTACAAGATATGAATATTAGCTAGGAAGATACGGATGGAAATGTAAAAATGATAACACACACAAGCAAACAAGCAAGCATGCACAAATGATACAAAAACAAACAAGGTTTTGCCCTTGTCAAGTTGTAAACCAATGATTAATTGTTTGATTGATGATGATAGTGTTGTCATGGTAGGGAATGATATATCCCTAGATCAACACAAGGATGATTGATTATTTAATTGGATTTACAACAAGATAGGATCAAGACTATTGATTACGATTGGATAACTTGGCAAGATTGATTGACTTAATTGGTATGGATAAAGTATGACTTACATTTTGATTTATTGGATGGATGATTGATGATGAGATTGATTGGAAGAATTGATTTGAAGATGTGATTTGAAAGATTGATGATGATTATTTGATTTTGATTGCTTGATTTGAGGAATTAGGTGTTTATTGATGATGTAGGAGATAGATGATAGAAGAGAAAGTGAGACAAATGAAGATGATGATGATCAGAAGAAGGGTGGAAAATGAAAAAGGAGTATCACCTTATGCCTGAATCTAGGTACTTCCTTCATACTCCAGACTGCCTACATACCCATGTCCACAGGATCAAGACACTTAATGATAGAGATGAGATGTAGTTCTGATTTTGTTTTTTTATTGATGGGGATTGATGAAAGTGGGTGGATTGATGTGATTTGATTGACTTTCTTTAAAAGATGTGATTGAGTAAATTGATGTTTGAATTGATTTGATAAGGATGATTGGATAAGTGATTGATTTGAAGAAATGTTTTGAAAGATTGATGAATTGGAGGAATTGAGTTGAGGAAGTGAATTGATGAGTGGGTGCAATTGGTTGTGATTTGATTGATGATTTGATTAAAGAATGTGATTTGATTGATGATTGGATGAGTTGATTTGATGGATTGAGTGATTGGCTTTGATTGAATTGATTTGGCATGATTGTTTGGAATTTTGTTAGATTTGATGATTTTTTTGTATTTTTTGGGAATATTTTATTTTTTTTGTATTTTTGAGGAAGTGAATTGATGAGTGGGTGCAATTGGTTATAATTTGATTGATGATTAGATGAGTTGATTTGATGGATTGAGTGATTGGCTTTGATTGAATTGATTTGGCATGATTGTTTAGATTTTTGTTAGATTTGATGATTTTTTTGTATTTTTTTTTGGGAATATTTAATTTTTTGTATTTTTTTGTCTTGTTTTTTTTAAGGCCATTTTATGATTTTTTTGGATTTTTTTCAGGGCTTTTTATGATTTTTTTAATATTTTTTCAAGACATTGTATAATTTTTTTGGAATTTTTGAAAATTTTCAAATTTTTTTGGATTTTGATATGTTTTGTATTTTATTTAGGACTTTTTATGATTTTTTTGGATTTTTGGGATGTTAATGGATTTACAATTTGTGTCACCTTTATGCTAGATACCAATGACAAGGAAAAACCAAGTCTAGGTGCCAGGAGGGAGGTAGGTAGGATTGGATGGATGAAAGGATAGACAATAGTGGATGGGAAGCTTATGATAGATGGATGGGTACAAGGATAAGCTATAGTGGATGGATGAATGCCTCATAATGGAGCTAGGATGTGATCTCCAAACACTATGTCACATAGGAATAACATGCCCCATTCTAGGTGTAATGCTTAGGATTTGTTCATGATAAGGCTCAAGACAATAGGATAATAAGATGGATTAGTTTGGAAAGGATGGAGTACATCAAGAGATAACCAAAGCATGTTTCAACATTTTTCCCCCAATCTTTATCAAGATTAAAAGGAGGAAGGGAGGATGGATGGACTCAATAGGATAGGTATATGTATGTGGAATGGATACAGATGGTAGGAAATGGTATGGTAAGATAGGTTGAAAATGATATGGCAGATGAGATAAGGTGTGCCCAAGTGTAGGTGACATAGAAGATTAATTTACACATGACATTTGTTTGCCAAGTTTTCATCATGGTTGTTAGGGATTGCATGCAGAAGAAATTAATTAAATGCAAATAAAGATTAAATAAAGGAATGAAAATACAGAGAAATAATAATAGCGAGAGACAAATTTTAACATGGTTCACCCAAACTTGGGCTACATCCACCAACAAAGAGTCCAATATTATTATCCACTAAATCAAACCGATTACAACCAGCAATCCTTACAACTCAATACTGCTGCAAAATGCTACAATATATCAATGGAAACCCTAACCCTTACCCACTTTTATCAATCCTTATGTCGGTTACAAAAATAGGGTTTTTTTATGTCAGCCAATAGAAAAATAACTCCTGACACCTTTATAAAATAATAAAATTTGTTTGAGGTTTTGTGGGCACTACCCCTAGACCTCGCTAGGGGTGCTTCCCCTTGATCCCATCTTGGGGGTGTTGCCCCCAAACCCCCATAAGGGGCGCTGCCCCTTGACCTCATTAAATAATTTGGGGGGGAAACTGCACTGATAAAAGTGGGGTAAATTTAACCTGTGAGTCTGATTAGGCTCCATATAACAACAATCTCCCACTTGGAGATTGATTAGACTCCACACCATATCATCTCCCACTTGGAGACTAATCATAACACCGCTGACCCTATAGCTCCCATTGGAAATAAGAACCCTAGACTCTATTGTTCTAATCTTATTGTTTTTATGTCTTGAAGACCAATTGAAGTTGACAAGGAGCTCAGTTTCTCCCTTGTTACTGCCTTTGTAAACATATCTGCTGGATTTTCATCTATATGGATATTTTCCAACCATAACTATCCATCATCCAACATTGACTGAAAGAATTGATACCTTTGCTGTATGTGTTTGGTCTTTGAATGCAAGACAAAATTCTTTTCAAGATGTATGGCACTCTGACTATATGTAAACAAATAAATGTTAGCTTATTGTTTGCCCAATTCTTCCATGAAAGATTGTAGCCATATCATCTCCTTGCTTGCCTCTATTGTAGCTACATACTCTGCCTTCATGGTGGATAAAGCAACCACCTTTTGCAACCTGAAGATCCAACTCACCACTGTCCCACCTACAGTAAATACATAACCTATAGTACTCTGCCTGATATCAATATCCCCTACCAAACCTAAGTCCACATAGCCTGCTAAATCAGTATTAGAGCCCCCAAAACAAAGTGTTTATTGGATGTACCTCTCAAATATCTAAGAATCCATTTTACCACATTCCAATACTCCAATCTGAGATGACTCATATACCTACTTACAACTCCTACAACATGTGCAATATCTGGTCTCATGCATACCATGGCATACATTAAACTTCCTATAGCTAAAGCATATGGTACCTTGGACATTTTTTCTTCCTCCTCTTGTGTCTTAGGATACATCTCCTTAGTCAATTTCAAATGACTAGGTAATGGTGTACTGACAACTTTTGAATTCTCCATATAGAATCTCTGCAACACCTTTTCAACATAATTAGCCTAAGATAGAGTCAATTTTTTGTTCTTCCTATCTTTGCAAATTTTCATACCAAGGATTCGTTTTGCTACCCCCAAATCCTTCATAGCAAATGATTGTGCTAACTTTTGTTTTAACTCTCTTATGTGATCCATGTTAGACCCAGCTACAAGCATGTCATCAACATATAAACATAAAATAATGTAGCTGTCATTATCCAACCTCTTAAAATAAACACAATGGTAAGAATTACACTAACTGTAGCCTTGCTTAGCCATAAAACTATCAAATTTCAAATACAATAGCTAAGGTGCTTGCTTCAAGCCATACAAACTCTTCTTCAATCTACACACCAGTTTCTCCTTATCATTGACCTCAAGTCCTTGGGGTTGGTCCATATATATCTCCTCCTCCAAATCACCATGGAGAAAGGTAGTTTTCACATCTAGCTATTCCAAATGCAAATCTTCAGCAGCCACAATACTTAAAATAGTATGAATAGAAGTCATCTTAACAACTAGAGAAAAAATCTCATCAAAATCAATACCTTTTTTCTATGCAAATCCTTTTACAACTAACCTGGCTTTAAATCTTTTCTTACCTCCATCTTCCTCTTTCAATTGATAAACCCATTTGTTTGGTAAAGCCTTTTTACATGCAGGCAACTTACATAATTCCCAAGTCTGATTTTTTAGCAAGGAGTCCATTTCTTCTTTCATTGCAAGCTCCCACTAAACCTTTGTATTCACCTGCATAGCTTCATCATATCCTTCTGATTAACCAACATCTATTAACAAAATAGAATACAAAGAGGGAGAAAATCTAGTACGAGGTCTACTTAGCCTTGTTGACCATCTTACATTCACTGGAGTTTGTGGTATTTCTTATTGTTGTTGTGGAGCATGAGAAACCACTAGAACTGCAGGCTCAAAATCGTGACTCTGGTTGCTTGGGGCTATTAGGTCAGATTTTGGCATGCACATGGACCCTTTCCCTCCTTGCCACGAGGTGCTCCACCATGTGACTCTCACTCACATGCAATTATCTGGTCAAGAGGATGCAAGCCATGGTGGGGGTCTAGTTCATTGGAGAGTTGGACTTCACAGAGAGGGGTCAGCAAGTATTGTGGCCTTTGTTGTTGTGTGCTTTGTTGTATGTTTTGTTTGATTGCTGTTGTAGTTGAGAAAACCCTATGGCCCAAAGGGTCACTAGTTTCTCTCCTATTTGGATTCCTTTTATTCCACCTCTATGTGGGTAAACAATTGTTTTCATTGATGTCCTCTTGTCTTTGTATGCATTGTAAGAGTTCTCGTTGTATCTGGCATTGTCTAGTTTGTTCTAACACCAAGAGGATGAATGGGTCTCCTTGTGGTTGGATGAATGTTTCTTGTTTAGGTCTTGGATGGATCTCTTGGATCTCATCATGGATAGCCCTCACCCACTCTCCTCTCACTCCTAAGCACATTCCTGAATCAAGAGAGAGCTATATGAATGATTACTAACCTCAACAAGATCTAGGGTTTTTTTTAACCTAGGGTTTGACTTTGTTTGTACCTTGTGATGAAATCAAGGGTTTGTTTGGAATCATTTGAACTGTGATTAACTCGTGATGGAATCGAGGATTTGCAATTTTGTCTATTCTAATGTTCCTAAATGCATGCAAACTAAATGATATGTAAAATGTTTTTTTTGGTATTTTCTAGAGTATTTTAGAAGTAAAAGTGCTTCTAATCTATGAAAAGGAAATATGTGTGCAATCTTATATGACTTTTCCAATGAAATGCTAACCTATGTTTTTTGTGTTTTTGATATTTTGAATGCAATTTAATCTAAGAAAAGGGAAAATGCTTCTTCTAACAATCTAGATCTAGAAATATGAAAGTGATTAATCTAACATGCAAGATCCAACTATCAAGGAAAAAGTAATGATGTACTATTCCCAAGAGCAAATTTGATTCTCTAATTACTATGAATTGAAAGAAAGCAATGAAGGAACCTGGAAGAAATGAAGATTTGTTGACTCCACTACCATCAGTAATCCTTGTGATAGTCAACCTTGAATCCTTTTGTGGCAGCAGGTGATCTTCTTGACAACAAAATGACCCAAAGAAGTAGAAAGAAGCTTTGATGAAGCTTGTATGAGCTCAATGAGAGCTTGGATTGAGGGCAATGGCATAGAATGAAGTAGCATGATGCTACTTGGTTGAACAAATAAAGCAAAAGGCACCTTCGTCCTGTAAGAGCATTTGAATGCTAAGTTGGAGAGCAAAATTTGGCAAGAGCTGTGTGCACAATGAATTTGCCTCCCTTTGTACTTAAGAGAGGGGGTATTTATAGGTTTGAAAGAAGGAATTGATTGGAGAGTTAACTCATTAGATTGACGAGTTAACAAGAATAGATTGGGGGGTTAACAAGGTTGATTACCCAGTGAACTCAGCTGATTAGAGAGTGATGAAACAAAGATAGCTTATCACTAGAGAGGAAATGGAGGTGAGGGAATGCATGAGATTTATTGAAGAGTTAATTTGAGATCAAATAGAGATAATTATGCGTGTGTGGGTGCATGAAATAGTTAACTCTATATTAGGAATAAAAAACCATGCAAATAGAGAGAAAAATGGGTGAAAATGGAGCAAAAGTGAGAGAGAAACTTGAGTTTTTCCGTGGCTTCAAAAATGACAAGATCACTCCTTTTACTAGTAGAGTCACCCCTAGGTGACCATGGGTTGTCCGGGGGGTGACTCTGGGTCGCCTGAGGGAGATCTAAGCTGGACATGGTTAGATGCAGAAAAATAGGCTGGGAGATGGTAGAAGAGAGGAAAAGGAAAGGTTTTCCAGTCATGTGGAAGAATCCAAATCTCCACTTGTGTTAGTAGGATCTCTAAGGGGAGATTTGGATTGGTTTGACGAAACTGAAAACTGAAAGCGGGAGATGGAAAAGGAGACCTCTAGAAGGATTCTAGGAGGTGCACTAGAGGAAAAACAAAGGGGAGATGTGAAAACTCACCTACAAGACACTCACAAGGCTTAGGAACAAGGTCGAAAGCTAGAAAATGCAAGTCAACAAGTGTCGCAACAAGTGTCAAAAAGCATCACAAACAGGGAGAGAGGGAAATTGACAAGGAAGAAACAACACAAGACAAGAAAAAGGGACGCGTCATCAAGAGGCCTACTACTTAAAGGACATTATTTCATGCTTACATGTACATGACAAGGATTTGAATCATCATAGGGGTCCTTGTGGAGGTAGTACGTGATTTTGTGCTTACATATTTTCCCCCTCAAGGATGGTAGTCTACATGAAAGGTAGGTACCGTTGAACTAGGCCTTACCTGTTGTTGATTTTCCTACAATTTGTACCTACAATAACTAGTGTTAATCTGACATTTAAATATATCAAAGTAAATGATGAAAAATGAAATGACAAATCTTACCATAGATGCATAAAAGTAAAGAACTAATCTAAAATACATAAATGAACTAAACTAAGGGCAAACAAAGTAAGCCAAATTGTGAGATTGGAGAAAAACGACGATGGAGTCATTCGTGTGAGTAGTCGATAGAGAGGTATTATCGAGGGGATCACAGAGATGGTCACCTCTTCTTTAGCCACCAAGAATTGGGTATGCAATCAATGACAAACTCTTCTCTAAACCCTAACTTTCATTTTGTGAAAAATCTCTTAAAATTATCTATTTTTGGTGATTTTCTCTATTGCATTGCATTTGTCTCATTGTTTAGAGAAAGATTGATCTTTCATTTTCTGAAATCAGTTGAAAAATGAAGTTTTTAGAGTGATTTTTGCTTGAGGGATTTGCTCCTAGGGTCGCCCCTTTTGTTAGGTAGGGCCGCTTGGGGGAGATTTTGTCTAACAGTAGCATCGCCCAGGGGAGATCTTGTCTGACAGTAGGGTCACCCGGGGAGATCTTGTCTGACAGGATCTTGGTCACTAAATCTACCTGTTTATTGCAATTTTTGAAGGCTTATGTGATTTTTTTGTGCAAGGTTTTATGCAGTTTTATGATTTTGAGGGATTTTATGAGTTTATGAAATCTAATCTAAAGTTCTATTGTGATTTTGTAGGACATGCATATCTAATGGAATGCCTACCAAGAGTAGAGATGGCTCTCAGGGATGTTTGCTTCATTGAGTACTAAGGATCATTCTATAGTGAAGAGGGTAGGTCTTGCTAGTGTTTACCATGTACCAATGATTCATCCTGTATCTCGCATATGCTGTGACATCTTGACTTACTCAGATGGGGACAGAAACACATTTAGATTCCCACAGATTTTGGGAGAGTGGACTATCACTCTATATGATGTATATCACATTCTTGGAGTACCTATGAGGAGACAACCTTTATCTCTTCCAATTAGTGAGTCCTATGAAGACAAGGCTTCCTAGACTGCATTTATGGGGGTTAATCACCCTGGGGACTAGACATGAGTTCATCTTACATCTGTGCCACGACTCTGCATCGCGCTCTTGAGGAGGTTCCTTATCGGTTTGATTACTTCAAGGCTATCAGGAGACAAGGCCTCAACTCTCCTGAGATGGTGTTGGGCACCCATCATTCATGAGACTGAGGAGGGCACAGTTTTTGTTTCGGGACCGAACATCCTGGCTATGGTTTATAGAGACTTCTATTAGATTTCACGATGAGGGGCTTTAGCCTTTAGCCACTCTTCTTTGATTATGGCATGGATATTTGAGCACATGAAGCCTTATCAGAATCTTATTCCTCTTCCAAATAGATGGCTACCAAGAGCAACAAGGTGGATGCATGTTGGTCATTTTGATGCTACTTTGCCTACTATTGCTACTCTTACTAATGAGGATATAATTTTTGATCCTTATCGCGACATGGAGGGGGCTTGGGCCTGACATGGTGAGATTAGAGAGTATTGTCTCGAGGTTTCTGAGATCACAAACTGCAATGGTCTAGTTGAGGCTCACTGGGTTGATCGCATTTCATAGTGTAGTTTGGTGAGGACATCCTTGAGGACTTGCCCCTAGTGTCTACTTGTTACAAGACCATTCAGGAGATGGGTGAGCTTGGAAATGTCATTTGGACTCCTTTGACTCCATGTATCTTCATTACTAGGGTCTCTAGAGGAGGATGGAGGGGAGGAAGAGGGACCCCTTCCTAATCTCTAATTGTGACTATTGATTTTGAGTCCACTGATAAGGACTATGTTCCAGATAGTAATGATTTGTTAGAGAGGTCATTCCCGAGGATGAGGATTTCAATGATAGTGATGATGTAGATGATATTCTTGAAATCCCTGAGGGTCCTGCTATTCCTCGACCTCCTCATTCAGATGAGGTGATGCGTCAATTTGACCCTAATTGGTAGCCTGGTGATCCATGTAAGTTTTTTTGTTTACTTTCTTTTCATACTCTTTGTCCTTTCTCTTTTTGCGTGGAACTGACTTGGTCTTTTTTTGATTTGCTATTTCAGGGGACTTTGTTCATGAGGTTATTGTTGGATTAGCTTCTCCCTTCACTAGGATGACTTGTGATCATCTTTTGGATGATCATGGTGTGCCCCCAGCTGCAGGGTGACACACTAACATTTTTACTCCTGTCTACCATGGGTGTCAGGTAACTATAGAGTTGAAGACCTATGTTGACATGCTTAAGGGTGAGAACTAGGTACTCTGAGAGATGGCCTACCTTAATTTTGGATGATGTGATGCTAGTATGGCTAGGCCTTCACAGTCGTATGCTCACAGTAGAGCACCTCATTCTCATGGGTCTCAGGGAGCGACTAGTGGTACTCGCAGATGGAGGAGTCAAAGTCTTGAGGGTTCTATTGGAGGGAACTACCCCTGACTTACTTTTCTTGAAATTTGTGCCCCATTGCATGGGGAGCCTCTAATTTTTTGAGAGCATTTTGTCTTAGCTCTTTGATACCCTTGTGTATGTAAACTTTGGATAAATCTCTAAAAGTTTAACTTTTTATGGTTTTCTCTTATCGAAACCTGTACTCATCTTTTGTGCATGTTTGGAAGTTTTGAGAAACATTTTGATTACATTTGACCTTTGCAACTCTCTTAGCAAATGCAAGTATGACAACGATGACATATTTTTGTAGTTTTTTATGACATATATATGATATGTAGTTCATGATATGATAATGCAAGAACACAAGAAATGTTGTAAATGAGACTATGCATGTCATGAGATATGACATTTGACTTTATTATTTTTGGGACTCTTTTTCTGATTTTGGCATGAATACAATGTGAAACAAACAATGTGGCTACTCTTAAATAAGATTTTCAAGTTAGGGGATTGCGAGTTGTCCTGACATAAGAGACCTATTGAAGGCTATGAGATAGGATTTAGGGAAACTCAAGTGGGGAGTGGAAATGAATATGGAGCATTTCTAATTTCTAGACTTCACTAAAGGCTAAACACTGATCCTTATCTAGATAAGACAAATTGACAAGCTTTCAACTTAGACAAGAAACAAATTTTATTGGTGTTTGCTAGACTTAGATCATAGATGGAAAGCAAAGTAGACCCAGGGTAAAGGATATATAGGAAAGAACAATGGTCCCTAGATAGAAGATGATCCTAGAGACTACTAGACTTTTCAGTTTTGCTCAGATTGTGTGTGTGTGTGTGTGTGTGTGTGTGTGTGTGTGTGTGTGTGTGTGTGTGTGTGTGTGTGTGTGTGTGTGTGTGTGTGCACGCGCGTGCGCGCGCGCATGCTTAGTATCTCTCTTTCTCTATTAGAATGTTGCCCTTGAGGCTTTGATCTTAGACTAATCTCCACCCAAGAGTATGGGCATTCAACAATCTTCTCTCTTTCACTCTTTTTTTGTATCTCTTTTTTTTTTCTTTTTACTCTTTTTTTGTATTTTCCTCACTTGACTTTTCTCTTTTTTTTTTTTGACTTTTCAAGAAATGAATACTTTTTGGAATTTTTGCTATGCAATGCTTTGATCTCTCAATTCTCACTTTTTGACTCTCTTATTTTGATCACTCATTTTTTATTCACCCGTATCTTAGATTGCTTCCTTCAGAGTCTTGATCTTCCTGACATTTTTGGCCAAGAAAGATAAGGGGCTGAGTGCCACCAAAAGTTTTTGTAATCTAGTTGGACTTCTCTACTACTAGGGAAGGATCAGGAAGGTCTACTTGAAAGCTTCCTTTGAACATTGTAGGCTTGAATACTAACTTTGTTTAGACCTAACATCTTGACTCATTAAGACTGGGATCATTGTAAAGCTAAGAGCTAGGTTTCAATTAGAATCACTAGGAATGAAGGGGGATAATAGTAATTGTGAAACATGGGGATCTCTAGGTCCTGAATTGATAATGTATATCTAGGGAACATTAGACTCTTTACTAAAGGGAAAATAGCACAAGAGCAAGTCACAAAACATAATGCAAGATGAACAGAATGATGCAGAAATGTAAGAAACAGATTTTTTTTGACATTTTTTATTTTTATAATTTTTTTTTGTATTTTTATGTTTTATGATTGTTTTGGTCTTTTAGACATAATATTTCTTAAGGTGAAAGGCATTGATTGTTTCACCAAATTTCTCTCCCTCCATTGTGCACAAGAGATAGGCACCATTTCCGACGTCTTCTTTAACCATGTAAGGACCTATCCAATTAGGTCTAAATTTTTGTCCTTCACCAGCTCTCTTATCAATTAAATTGTCTATCCTCAGCACTAGGTCTCCCACTTGGAAGGGTCTTGGGATGACCTTTTTGTTGTATTAATTTTTCATTATTGGTAGATAGGAATCATGTCTTTGAATGACTCTCAAGCATGTTTCATCCATAATTTCTAATTCAACTAACCTTACCGCTCTATATTCTTCGTTGTCCAATAATCCTTGTAATGACACTCTTAGGCTAGGCAATTCCACTTCCAATGGTAATACTGCCTCTGACCTAAAAGTGAGGGCATAAGGGGTGGTTCCAATTGGAGTCCTAATGCTTGTTCTATATGCCCACAGAGTTGGGTACGACTGTAAATGCCAATCTCTTTTAGAATCTTTTATGATCTTGAACAATATGGACTTCAAAGTCTTATTGGTAGCCTCTGCTTGTCTGTTTCCTTGAGGGTAATAGACTGAGGGAGAGTTGTGATTGATGTAAAATCTTTCACATAGCTCCCTTCCTTTTGGATTTTTGTAGGATTAGGCATTATCTATCACTATCACTTGAGGGATTCCAAATCGACAAATGATTTGGTTCAGTATAAATTTAGCGATTACAACACTTGATACTGTGGTAAGAGGCATGGCCTCCACCCATTTTGTGAAATATTCTATCACGGTAATGATGAGCAGATGAACATCTATTGATGGGGGAGATATCTTCCCCACTAGATCTAATCCCCATGTGGAAAAGGGCCAAGGGGTAATGATTGGTTGTAAATCTCTTGTTGGTGTATGGTGAACATGAGCATAAGCTTGACATTTTGGACACATATTTACAAACTTAATCTCATCCCCTTGTAAACAGGGCCAAAAGTATCCCATTCTATGTATTTTTCTTGTTGTGGCGTGGCCACAAAAGTGTCCTCCATAGATTCCACTATGACACTCTTCCAATATTGTGTGTGCTTCTTTCTTGTCAACGCAATGAAGCAACATTCCATCTACGGCCCTTCAATAAAGCATGTCGTCTATTAAAATATATCTCGCAGTGAGGACTTGTAATCATTATTTTCCCAGAGGGGTCATGTTCTCTGGGTAAGTCTTGTTTGTGAGATAGTTCACGATATCTCTATACCAATATGAGGTTACATACTTCTCGAGATCGACCACACAAATCTCTTGATCAAGAAAATTTTCATTTACGAGTTCCTCTTGGGGAACCAGGTTGTCTGCTAACCAATCTACTATTATTTGTCCCTTGAATACTTTTTGGTTGATGTAGGTTAGCTCAAATACACTTAGCAAAGTTATGAATTGGTTGGCTCTTCATGAGAGCATGGGCTGATTCAAAAAGGTCCTCAATTGCTCGGATCATATCATCACTTTAGTTTCTTGATTCAACATGTAGTGTCATCGTCTTTAGGGTTGCAAAGACTATGAGAAGACATTATTTCTCAGCTTGGGTATAGTTATCATATTCCAACAGGGTTTGACTTATGAAATAGATGGCTTTTTCTCTTCCACCCTCACCTTCTTGAGCTAGCATGCATGCTACAGAGATATCAGTTGCTCTAAAGTATAAGATGAAGGGCTTGTCATGTTTAGGTGGCATCAATGTGGGTGGAGCTAATAGGAATTTCTTTACTTGCTCAAATGTGTTTTGACAGTCCACGGTCCATGTTATGCTAACTTTCTTTTTTAATAATTGATTGATTGGGTGGTTTTGAAAGTCATGTCTAGTATGAACCGTCTAATTGCACCTAATTGTCCTAAAAAGGATCTTACTGCTCTCTCACTTGTTGGTAGGGTTCCATTCAAAACTACTTTGACCTTGGCTGGATTGACATCTATACCTCTTCATGAGACAATGAATCCCAACAACTTCCCTACTGTGACTCCAAAAACACATTTTTTAGGGTTTAACCTTACTTTATATTCTTGAATCCTATTGAAGATTTTGTGTAGGTCCTCCATATGCTTTGATCTTTGTTATGATTTAGCTAGGAGGTTATCAACGTAAGTTTCAACTATCTTGTGGATGTAATCATGAAAAATATGTGTCATTGCCCTCTGATAGGTAGCTCCTGTGTTCTTCAATCTGAATGGCATGACGAGTAGCAGAAAGTTCCCCAAGGGGTTGTGAATGTTGTTTTGTTTTGATAAACTTCTATGATCTTGATTTGGTTATATCTTGAAAATCCATCCATGAGGGAAAGGGCCTCATATCTCAACATTGAATAAACAATTTGATCGATGGATGGTAGAGGAAAATCATCCTTGGGGTAAGCTTGATTGATATCTCTAAAATCAAGACATATCTGAATTTTTCCATTTTTCTTTAGAACTGGGACAATGTTTGACACCTAATTAGAATAATCCACTAGTTTGATGAAAGAAACATTTAACAATTTTTTTAGTTCTTCCTTCACCATTTTAGCTACTTGTGACTTTATAGGCCTTGGTTTTTGTTTCACTAGTTTTGCACCTAGTTTTGTCACTAAGTTATGCACCATGACCTTGGGATCTAATCCTAACATGTCAGAATATGTCCATATGAATATGTATGAATACTAAATGAGGAACTCTGTGTACTCCTCTAATTCCTCATCATTTAGTTCTCCTCCTAGTTTTAACATCCTAGGTTTTTCAGGTGTTCCAACCTTGATGTCGATGGTATCTTTGGTTAAGGATGGATGTCCATCCTCAAACTTTTGAGGTGCAAGTGGTAAGTTTGAGTTTACTTCAATCTGAGGGATTTCTGTCTCACTCCCAAAATACTCCTCTGGATGAGGTAGGAGCATGTATCCCTTTTTGTGGTGCAATCTTGGAAGTCCATCATAAGCATATAGGTATTCCATGATGGCTTCATCGTTCTCATCATAATCTCAAGTTGGTCTTTCTCCTTGACTCATGGCATAATTCAAGATGTTCAATAATTCTTTGCTTTCCAACAATGGTTCTTCATGCATCGAGACAATATATTTTGAATTTTGTAATTGGGCATGTGGCGAAAACAATGCGGTTGAAGTGGTCATTGAGTCAGCCACTTGATTTTCTTCACTAGGTATGGCTTTGATAGAGAAGAAATCAAAGAATTGAACTAACTTCTTGATGGTTTCTTTATAAGGTTGTAACCGTTCTGATTTCATTTTGTAATTTTCTACAACCTGGTTGATTATTAGTTGAGAATCTCTAATGGTTGAGATTTTCTTGACTCTCATTCTCATGGCTAGCATGACTCCTAGGGACAGGGCTTTATACTCAGCGATGTTGTTGGTGCAAAAGAAGTTTAGTCTTAAGGTGAAGGGGAGGAATTTTCCTTCGAGGGATGTTAGGATTATCCTCATTCTTGCCCCCATCTTGGAACTAGCCCCATCAAAATGTAAGGTCTATAGGATTTCTTGTTTCTGTGAATGAGATGTTTCTCCAAATTCATAAGTGGAAGTTCATTTTTCTTATTTTTCGTCTCCTTCTTCAATGATCTCAATTGTTCCAACCAAGAGGTTTTTGATATCCCATTCGTTGACGCACAAGATGGCCACTAAGCCAAACGGTGCATGGGATTTAGTAGTGTATGGATCAAAAGGAAATTCCCTAAGATCATCCATTCTTTGGTAGGATATGTTGTGAATGCTTGTACTCATTTGAATGTCTTGAGTTTTCTCTTTCTATTTTTCTTGCATTTTCAACTTTTTGTCTTTTTCTTCTTGCTCCTTTCTATAAACACTAAAAGGGTCAGGGTCTGCTTTGACTATGATCACCTTTCCCAAGTGATGGAAATGTATTTCTTGGAATAATGTAGAGGAAATGGCTTTCATGGCATGAATCCAAGTTCTCCCAAGGATCATGTTGTAATTGGTCTCTTAGTTAATAACATAGAAATTGACAGAGATAGTTTTTCCCATCAGATTGAGTGGTAGGTTGATTTTCCTGATTGTTTGGATGTCATGACTATTAAATTCTTAATGTGGTAGTTTGTTTCTTGATCCCTTTTTTTTTGTATCTCATCCTTCGTAGAAAAGATATTGGCAAAAGATTGATTGTTGATCCTTCATCCACCACCACTCCTTTTATAGTGACTTCTTCAACTTGAATTTGTATGTATAGGGTGAATCCCTTTTCTTACCTCCTTCACTTTGGGGTAATTTGGAAACATCGAATGTAAGAAGAGGTGATTCCTCCTATGAGGAACATCCTACCTCCAATACTTCTAAGAACATCTTACGATGAGAGGGAGAAGCTCTTAGCAAGTTTATCACTTGTGAGAAGATGTTCTCCATTTGGTATGTCTTTTCCTCTTCATGGATCATGAGTACTTATTGGTCTAGTACTATGTTATTGGTATGGTTTTGGCTGGCCTTTCCTTCCTTTATCTAAGGTTCTTTCTCCTTTCTCTAGGATTGGAGAAGTTTAAGGAAGTTCTTTTATTGATCTAGATGGCTTTATTGTAACCATAACAAGTCTTTATTTCATGACCCTTTGTCCCATAGAACCGACAATAGGTATTGGGGTCATATGAAGGTCAGTTTGATCCTTGATTCCCTTTTTGTTGCCATTTGTCATTACTTGGATTGTTTTTTATGATATTGACATCTTTTTCCTAAGGCACATTAGCTATAGTCTTTTCTACTCCTTTGGATATTCGAAGCTTTTCATTGGTATCATAAGTCTTCCAACCACTATCAATGGTAGCTTGGTCAATTCTTAAAGCACTTTCTAATGCCTCTTCGTAGGACTTAATGGTAGTTTTTGGACATCTTCTCTCATGTATTTGTTAAGGGCATGCAAGAAGAGATTGCATAGTTCTTGATGATCCATGTTTGGAGCACTAGTTGAAGAATAGAGGACTTGCCTCCATCGAGTGAAAAAATGTGCTACAGATTTGTTTGGTTCTTGTTTCATTGTGAGGAATTCTCTAATCCCTATTTTCACAAGTTTGTTTGTGTCGAATGCCATGACAAACTCTCTGATGAGTTGTCTAAACAAATGGATTGAAGCTTCTGGGAGACAATAATACCAATCTAGAGTGATGCCTTCAAGTGTTTTCAAGAAGATCTTTGCTACAACCCCATCCCAAGGGAGGAGTTCTCTAATGGCTATAGTGTAGGCTTTAATGTGTGAGTTTGGATCTCCTTCTCCTTTGAACTTTAGGAGATCTGGTAGTGGTTGAGGTAGTTGAACATTCCTTATGTTTTGGTCTAGAGGATCTTTCAAATATTCAAGATATGTTCCTAGAAAGGCACTTAGAGATTGCAGGATTGTTAGTAATAACCCTATGGGTGGGTTTTGGTAACCCATTGTTAGATTCATTGGATTGTTCTGAATAGGAGGGTTCCCATTCAGACAAGTGTCATTACTAGCATGTCATGAATAATAATTGAGGTAAGGGAGATTTTGATATGCCCCCTAGTCCTATTCGTGAGACTTGAGTCTCCTTTCTGGAGTAGCTTGTTTGGCCTTTAGGATTCTGATTCTTTACACTAGAGTTGCAATTAAATCTGCAAAAATTACAGCTCTAGGGGCATCTTCATTTCTAGGATTTTCTCTTTGAATAATTTCATAGTGATGGGCTTCTTCACGTGCAAAGTTTTATTTTTGTTCTTCTTGTAAGGCAATCCTCAGTGCTTCTTGAGCATCTTTGGTTTCTTGTAGACATTTTTCCAACCTTTTAACCGCTTCATCAAGGTGGGTATTTGATGTACTCATGGACGGTTGTTCAGGTTGATGTATTTCTGACCTCACCCTTCTTGCTTTATGTGACACATTTGGTATGGCCTGATTGTTCTCCCAAGTTGGGTTGTTGAATGATAGGGAGTGCCTAGATTCCCTTTGATCTTGCTCATAGTCAGAATCCTCGTAATCATAATAGTTGGGGATTGGCACGTCAGGATGTGGCAGCACATACCTATCAAATGAGGGAGTTTCTGGTTCTCTTGAGGGAATGTTCCCTAGGTTTAAGTTAGGTTCCATCATATTCAGGGGTGCCATAGACACCACATAATAAATGGAACAGAAGATGGCATAGGTGATGGAAGCTGAAGCAGCAAAAGCAGCTATGAAGACTGGTGTGAAATTTTTTTGAAGTTTCTATTAACAGTTTTGAGATGATTTAAATGGGGATACAAAATTACTTGTCCTAGAAGGATTTGCAATTTCATGTCAGGTTCACCAAAATATGTATGCTCAAAATCATGACTTTGATTGCCTGGGGCTGTCAGGTCAGATTTTGGCACACACATGGATCCTTTCCCTCCTTGCCATGGGGACATCTGCCATGTTACTCTCGCTCACATGGAATTAACTAGTTGAGAGGAGGCGAGACATAGCAGGTGTCTAGCTCATTGGAGAGTTGGACTTCGTAGAGAGGGGTCAACAAGTACGGTGGCCTTTGTTGTTGTGTGCTTTATTATATGTTTCATTCAATTGTTGTTGTAGTTGAGATAACCCTATGACCCAAAGGGTCACTAGTTTCTCTCCTTCTATTTGGATTCCTTTGATTCCACCTTTGTGTGGGTAAATGATTGTTTTTGTTGATGTCCTCTTGTCTTTGTATGCATTGTAAGAGTTCTCGTTGTATCTGGCATTGTCTAGTTTCTTCTAACACTAAGAGGATGAATGGGTCTCCTTGTGGTTGGATGAATGTTTATTGTTGAGGTCTTGGATGGATCTCTTGGATCTCATCACGGATAGCCCTCACCCACTCTCCCCTCACTCCTAAGCACATTCGTGAATCAAGAGAGAGATATACGAATGATTACTAACCTCAACTAGATCTAGGGTTCTGACCTAGGGTTTTGTTTGACCTAGGGTTTGAGTTTGTTTGTACCTTGTGATGAAATCAAGGGTTTGTTTGGAATCATTTGAACTGTGATTACCTCATGATGGAATCAAGGGTTTGCAATTTTGTCTATTCTAATGTTTTTAAATGCATGCAAACTAAATGATATGCAAAATATTTTTTTTGGTATTTTTTAGAGTATTTTGGAAGTAAAAGTGCTTCTAATCTATGAAAAGGAAATATGTGTTCAATCCTATATGACTTTTCCAATGCAATGCTAACCTATGTTTTTTGTGTTTTTGATATTTTGAATGCAATTTAATCTAAGAAAAGGAAAAATGCTTCTTCTAACAATCTAGATCTAGAAATATGAAAGTGATTAATCTAACATGAAAGATCTAACTATTAAGGAAAAAGCAATGGTTTACTGTTCCCAAGACCAAATTTGATTCGTTAATTACTATGAATTCAAATAAAACAATGAAGGAACCTGGAAGATATAAAGATTTGTTGACTCCACTACCCTCAGCAATCCTTGTGATAGGCAACCTCAAATCCTTTTGTGGTATCAGGTGATCCTCTTAACAACAAAATGACCCAAAGAAGCAAAAAAAAGCTTTGATGAAGCTTGTATGAGCTCAATGAGAGCTTGGATTGAGCACAATGGCATATAATGAAGCAGCATGACACTGCTTGGTTGAACAAATAAAGCAAAAGGCACCTTCGTCTTGTAAGAGCATTTGAATGCTAAGTTGGAGAGCAAAATTTGGCAAGAGTTGTGTGCACAATGAATTTGCCTCCCTTTGTGCTTGAGGGAGGGGGTATTTATAGGTTTAGAAGAAGGAATTGATTGGAGAGTTAACTCATTAGATTCATGAGTTAACAAGAATAGATTGGGGAGTTAACAAGGTTGATTACCCAGTGAACTCAGATGATTAGAGAGTGATGAAGCAAAGATAGCTTATCACTAGAGAGGAAATGGAGGTGAGGGAATGCATGAGAATGATTGAAGAGTTAATTTGAGATCAAATAGAGCTAATTATGCATGTGTGTGTGCATGAAATAGCTAACTCTATATCAGGAATAAAAAACCATGCAAATAGAGAGAAAAATAGGTGAAAATAGAGCAAAAATGAGAGAGAAACTTGAGTTTTTCTGCAGCTTCAAAAATGGCAGGGTCACCCCTTTTGCCAGTAGGGTCCTCGGGGGAGATCTGGATTAGACAGGGTCAGATGCAGAAAAACAAGCTGGGAGATGGTAGAAGAGAGGAAAAGGAAAGGTTCTACATCAATAAATAGGTTAGTCATGTGGAAGAATCCAAATCTGCACTTGCGTCAGTAGGATCTCCTGGTGGAGATTTGGATTTGTTCGACGAAATTGAAAAACTGAAAGTGAGAGATAGAAAAGGAGACCTCTAGAAGGCTTATAGGAGGTGTACTATAAAAAACAAAAGGGAGAGGTGAAAAATCACCTACAAGACACTCACAAGGCTTAGGAACAAGGTCAAAAGCTAAAAAATGCAAGTCAACAAGTGTCTAAAAACATCACAAATGGGGAGAGAGGGAAATTGACAAGGAAGAAATAACACAAGACAAGAAAAAGAGACATGTCATCAAGAGGCCTACTGCTTAAAGGACATTATTTCACACTTACATGTACGTGACAAGGATTTGAATCATCATAGGGGTCCTTGTGGAGGTAGTCTGTGATTTTTGTGCTTACAGGAACATCGTTATCTAGAGTATCATATAGCACCACATAATCCTTTTCTTTCTTCTCGTGCTACTGTAACTAATCTTTGTACAACACCTTCTCATTGAATACAACATCCCTACTTTTCACAATTTTTTGATTTTCAAAATCCCAAAGCCTATAACCAAATTCATCAATGCCATATCCAACAAAGGTACACTTTTTTGATTTTGGATCTAGTTTGGTTCTATTTTTAGAATCTACATGTGCAAATGGTTCACATTTAAAGGTTTTGAGGAAAGAATAACTCACCTTCTTACATGTCTATGCTTCCTTTGGAATACCATAGCCCAAAGGAACTGAAGGACCTCTATTAATTAAAGATATAGTGGCATTGAAATCCTCTACCCACATGTTTAAAGGCAGCACAACATGCAATCGCATTGTTCTTGCACATTCCATTATTGTCCTATTCATGTGTTCAACCACGCTATTTTCCTATGGAGTCCCTAGAACCATTTTATGGCTACAAATTCCATTAAAGGAACAATAATCCTCAAATTCTTTGCTACAATACTCACCACCATTATAAGATCTGAGACATTTTAATCTTTTACCCATCTCATTCTCAACCAAGCTTCTCCATTTCTTAAATGTTTTAAGTACATCAAATTTCTACCTAAGGAAATAACTCCAAACCTTCCTAGTTGCATCATCTATGAATGTAACATAATACCAAGAGCCACTGAGAGAAGATACCTGAGCTGGTCCCCATACATCTGTATGCACAAGCTCCAACTTTTCATCTTTCTTTTTCTTCCCATCCTTGAGAAAACTGACTCTCTTTTGTTTGCCATACACACAACTTTCATAGAAATCCATATTAATACATTGCAGACCTGATAAAACTTTCTTAGAATAAAGTACACCTTCATACCTTTTTCACTCATATGCCCAAGTCTGTTATACCATAGTGTTGTCTCAAAACTTGCAGCAACTGTTTCAGTCTCTTCTTGCGAACCTGTAGCAATTGTTCCTAAACCTATTTGATTTTTCTCTACAGCTAAAGTAGAAGGAATAGTATGACATGTACAAAGATACGAGGTACCTACTTTCACACATTTTTCTACTATTAAGGCACCTCTTGAAACCTTCCAATTTTTATCAGTAAATGTAACAATGCAACCTTCATCAGCTAGCTGCCCTAGTGAAATTAAATTCCTACTAAGCCTTGGAACGTGCCTTACCTCTTGTAGTAGCCAATGATTCCCATTCTACAACTTAATCTTGATTCTTCCCTTTCCAACAATCTAATAGGGTTTGTTATATCCCAAATAAACCAGCCCAAAATCCCCTTAGACATAATTAAGAAAATAACTTATATGGGGCGTAGCATGAAATGAGGCCCTTGAATCTAAAACCCATGAATCATTAGCATTATATAGGTAAATAATCAAAGCATCTTCTTCAAATTTATTACTTAACATATTTTCCTCCTTATTGCCTTCTTGTTTGTCTCCTTCTTTATTCTTCTAAGACCAACAATCTTTCTTCAAATGACCTAGTTTCCCATAGTATGAGCAATCCTTCTATCCCCTGGATTGGGACCTCTTGTCCTTTGATTTTCCCCATGACTTCCCATTACCTCCAAAACCTTTTCCTCTCTTCTTTGATCTACCCCTGCTTTCTGCATTCAAAACACTACCTAATGTGGACCCTCCTAAGCTTTTCCGTCGCATTTCCTCAATAAGGATAACACCAAAAACATCATCAAATTTTAAAGTATTTGAACCAGAGATAGAGTTACTTACAACCATTACCAAGCTATTCCAACCTTCTAGCAAAGAACATAATATCAAGAGAGCCCTCACCTCTTCATCAAAACTTACTTTTACAGAAGTTAACTGACTAATAATCATATTAAACTCATTTATATGATCTATCACAGATCCACCTTCAATTATTTTCATATTAAATAAATGCTTCATGAGAAATACCTTATTTGAGGCTAAGGGCTTTTCATACAATTTAGCCAAAACTTTCATCATACCATCTATTGTCTTTGCTTCTATTATATTGAATGGCATAGATGGTGCTAGGCAAAACTGAATGGTTCCTAGTGCCTTTCTATCCAGAAGATTCGAATCCTCATTAGTCATCGTTGCCAGTTTTTTTGCTATTCCTTCCAATGGTCTCCATAAATCCTTCTGATAGAGATAATCCTCCATCTACATCTTCCATAACTGATAGTTTTATCTACCTTTAATTTACCCTCGTCCGCCACTGCTCCTACTTAATCGTGAGACTCCCACTTAACCGTGAGACCTTCTTGCAGATGATAATCAGACAAAATCCTCTCTGATACCACTTGTTAGGGATTGCATGTAGAAGATATCAATTAAATGCAAATAAAGATTAAATAGAGGAATGAAAATACACATAAATAATAACAACGAGAGACAAGTTTTAATTTGGTTCACCCAAACTTGGGCTACATCCACCAACAGAGAGTCTGATATTATTATCCAGTAAATGAAACCAATTACAACTAGAAATCCTTGCAACTCAATACCACTACAAAATGCTACATTACATCAATGGAAACCCTAATCCTTAGCTTCTTTTATCAAGCCTTATGTTTGTTACAAAAATAGGGTTTTTTTATGTCAGCCAATAGAAAAATAACTCCCGATGCCTTTATAAAATAATAAAATTTGTTTGATGTTTCCAGGGCACTACCCCTAGACCTTGCAAGGGGCGCTGCCCCTTGACCCCATTAAATAATTTGGGGGGAAACCACGCTGATAAACTGGGGTAAATTTAACCTTCAAATCTAATTAGGCTCCATATAACAACAATGGTACTTATCCAAGGCACCTATTTACCAGGTTTTCACCATTGGACGAAGGGATTTCTCTTTACTTTTTTTTTTGACATTTGATTGGGATAGGTGGATATGGATGAAAGGGACTCAAGTGTCTAGTGCCATGAAAGGTGATGGTCCCGCTAGATGGAGGTCGTCGCATGGACTATGTCAAGTGTGCTCATAGATGTTGGTAGGAGATTGCATGAAAGTGAGATGAAGTAGGTAGATAGTGAATTATGATGTGGATTATGTAGGGAAGATGGTGGATTACGATGTGGATTATGTAAGACTTATGCATGGAAGATGGATGGAAGGCTTATGCAAAAGCATGGACCATAGGAAGGTGACAAGGTAGATATGTAGGATAATGGTTGAATGATGGGGAGATGGAGGTATGTGGAAATGTTGCAGAATGGAATAGAATCATGACCAACGGCTGCACACATTGTGATAAGTGTTGAAGATTTTGGTTGGATGGTGGTGTAGGAAGTAATGGAGATGTTTTCTTAGTGGATGGGTGATTTAGGCATTTTGGTACCCACATAGACTTAATATTTTTTATGATTTTTGCTTTTCATGTGGGATGGAGGAATTTGAAACTTTTGGATAAAATGGGATTTTTGGATGGAAGTGGATGATTGGGATTCTTGAGAGGTGGATGCTTCATTTGATTTTCTTTCTTTTTGCTTAGGAACCCATACCATTTTAGTTTTTTACTTTGCTTGTGGGGGTATGGATTTGGATATATGTAGCTTTTGTGTAGCTTATGAGGTAATTACTTGTTGCTTGGGGATCCACACCTTTTTTATTTTTTCTTTGAGGTGTGTGGGTGTATGCAGCTTTGGAGATGGGTTTTTCTTTGATTCTTTTCTTTTGTGTCCTAAGGCATAAGGACCCTTAGGATTTTTTTCTTTATAGGTAGAGGCATACAATTTTTTGTTGTTGAATCCCATGGGTATGGTGGAAGTGGGTTTGGTGGAAGCTCCTTGTTTAGACAATGTGTGCATTTGTTGTCCATGATTGGGATTTTTAGAGGATTTATGGATAGGTGGATAATTAGGTGTTGGAAGTAGTGAAGGTAGATTCGATGGAGGGATATTAGGAGTTGGAAGTAATGGAGGCAAAGTGGATGGTGGAAGATGTATGGTCACATGCTTTTGACATTTATAAGATGATGGAGGTGGAATGGCAACATATGTCTTAGGAATGTGATGGAATTGGCGATGGACAGTGGACTTAGAATGGATGGAGGAATTACCAAAATCTTTAGATTGCTATCCTTGGGGTGTGTATCCAAGGCCATGTGAGCATGGAGGGATATTGACATGTATGGGCTCCAAAATTCCTTGTTCAAGAAGGCCTAAGCCTTTACCTTGATAGTTCATGTTCTGGAGCATGCAATGGACTATGGGACTAGGTGTAGGTGGAATACTAGACACAAGTTCCTTATTGGATGGAGAAGGTGAGATGGTACACAATGGTTGTTGTGTTCCTAGGGAGGAACATTCATGGATAAAGGTGGATAGACCCATAGGATATGACGGTGGATTTGAAATGTGGTCAATAGTGGATATGGAAGGGCCATTAGGATCTTGTTTATGTGCATTATGATCCAAGGTATTTGTTTGATCTTCTATGCTTATGTGTTCTTGGGAGGCACGTGGCTCATCATGACAAGTAGATATATGTAGATCATGGATGGGGCTAGATGGAGAATGGATAGGAGCAATTTGGATATTTTGCTCATGGATTATCATGGGAGGAAGGATATGTGGAGTGATAACCTTTTTACCATGAATTGCATAAAGTTTGGCTAAGAGGCTCATCATGGTTTTTATGATCATACATAGAATCTTGATCATAAAGGTGAGCATAAATAGTATTACTTTGGCTATGAATGGGATCACTTTTCTCATGAATAGGGTTATGATCATAAATAATATCTTGGTCATAGAAAACATAAAATCCATGATTTGGTTGATTTTGGAGATGCTTTGATCTTGACTTGGTTGAGGGGTTGATGTTTCCACATGCTTATGAGTATACTCTTGACATAGCTCTTGGCTTGCTTGAATAGAAGTGGATGACTCTTGGATAGGTTCTTGGTCAACAACATGAGGGCATGATGGGTCTTGACTAGGATTTATGGGAGAAGTCTTTTCAATAAGCTCAATGATTTGTGGACCACATGGTGGAGTTAGAGGAATAATCATGGCAATGGAAGGCTCATTGCTAGGTGCTAAGATAGGTGTTTGACATGAGGATAATTTGTTCCTAACTAGTAGCCATTGAATCACATCCTTCATTAGGGTATGCGTGAATGGACAATATAGGGGATGGATGATAAGGGTGGATGGTGTTGTAGGCCTATGATCATGATAAGGTTGAGGGCTAATTAGATTGGATGAATTGGGATTTGGATTGGATGGAGGGATAGTAGGCCTAGATGGATTGACCTTTGGATTGGATGGAAGGATAGTAGGAATGGATGGATTAGGATCACATGGTGGTGCTAAGATAGGACTAGTAGGCTCATGTGTTGGCATGTGATTGGATGGTGGAGGTGACTCATAGGATGCATAACCGAAATTGGTATCTCCCTTATTAAAGGATATCAAATTTTGCTCCAAAGATTAACTTAAGGACACTTGACTTATGTACAAGGTGCCACTTGGAGTAAGATTAGGTGACACATAGGTATCTCCCTCATCAAAGGATATTAGATCTTGCTTAAAAAGTGGACTTAAGGATGTTTGACTTATGTACAGAGGGCTATTTGGGCTTGCATGTATTTCTTGTGAGGACACTTGTTTGTCTTGGCCATGGGTTTGGTGATGGTGAGGTGGCATGTTGGAAGAAGGAATTGGATAGGTTGATATGGTATTGACATGACCTGAAGATAGAGGTGATACATGGGATTGAGATAGAATGTGATTAGGATGGGCTTGTTGTGTTGTGATTTGATGTTGAATAGGTTGATGTTGGAATTGTTGGATGGTTTGATTTTGTTGTTGTTGTTGTGGTTGAAGGTGTTGATGTTGTGTTGGATGAGGGATTACATAGGCTAATGATTGTTGAGATGGAGATTAATGTGGATAAGGGTTGAGATTAGAAGAAATGGGATAGGTTGGTGAAGAATTGATGTGGAATGGGGATGGATAGGGTTGACATGATGGGATGGTTGGCACGTAGGATTGATGTAGTATTGGTTGAGGATGTGCCTGTTGGATTTGACAAGTGGCCAAGAGGTGTTTGATTTGTGCTATGAGGTGTTGTATGTGAGGTGACTAGCTTGCTTGAAGTTTTGGGATCATTCCATGGACCTTTTGAATGATTTGTTGGTCTAGAAGTTTTAGCATTTTGTGAAGTATGTGAATGATCTCTTGTGCTAGGTCCTCTAATGTTGGCATGGTGGAAAATGATGTTGACTGGATTAAAAAGAGGATGATGTGTAATGATTTGGTTAGGTGACTTGGATTGATTAGGATGTGGTCGATGGGATGACTAGGATGATTTGGCTTGGGATGATTGGATGGTGTAATGATTACCTGATATGTGTGTAATGACAAGTAGGTTGAGGATGATGTGGCCATTGTTTATGGGAAGTTGTACTTGGGCAATATCACACACAATGTAAATGTATAAACACACCCACCAAGCACAATGTTCAAATTTCCTTTCTAGATTAAATGTTATGATTAAGCAAACGCTTGCAAACACAACAAGCCCTAATGATTAATCAAGTAGGATATGACCGATAAGTCTTAAGATAGGCTACACAAGGGTTAACTAGAGGTGTCCTATTGATGATGATGTTAGTCATAAACAAACATAGAATAAAAGTTACACAATAACCTTTACTCATGTTGAAAGATATGATGAATTCAGAGAATTCATGATCCCAAGTCTCCGGTGATTAGGTCTTAATCTTCTTACGTTACTCAGAGGTTGATGTGTGTTGTTGTTTCCATTTTGGGGCCTTACGTAGATCTCATCAGTAAGATAATGTTTCCTGTAATGATGCTACATAGAGAGTTATTTCTACACAAGATATACTTCAAATATTGTGTCTATCTTTAAATATTTGCATGATATTTGTCATTCTGACATGCTTTAACCTCAAATATGTTGAATATGTTTAGTTATCTATGGGATGTCTGCATATTTGTCTTATTTTCTTAAGATTATCAATTATTTGCAATTGTGATGATGAAATGCTCTGAAATTGAAAGAAATTGAAAGAAATACTTCAAATTAAAGTTGAACCTTCAGTCATTGCGCCACATATATAATTAGATACAGTCATGAAGAGAAGAAATCAAACCATATGTTCACCAGGACATTCCACAGCTAGATACAGTCGATGCTGACTTCAAAGGGAAAAGTATGAAAACAACACATGTAAGTAGATATGCACTCCAAGGGATGCAACAAATCACAGCATGTATCAAGAATTCACACACACTAATTACTCAAGATTTATGATGGATTGTAATCAAAACAGTCTTCTTCTTCATTAAGTATGCAAGAAAATATATGTATACAACTTTGAAATGAGCCCTGAATACTTCAGCAAACAGATTTCAATTAAGTTTCCAATGTTTAAAATGAAGCATCCCTGCACCTTTTATAGAACAAGATGAGGGAGCGGTTACAATTGATCTATGATCAGGATTTATCTATTTAAAATCTACAGTTCACACTTCCCTTTGACTTTGTCAACCCTATCATGTGGCACTGGTTGCCAGCTGGCAACCATCTAGACGGCTTACTTTCTTTTGCATCTGATGCATATATTCCTTTTATGATGCATCTTCATCAGGATCTTCATCATCATCATGATGTGCAGTAGTATCATCACTTTCAAAATCTTCATCATCCTGGTGAGCTTCTCCTTGTACATGGACCTGCATGGATGTCCAGATATTTTCATATGACTATTCTATTCTCTCTATCTCCCCGCCATCCTGAGTTTTTGCTTTGATGGTGGCGTGCCTATGCATTTTATATTTGCCCCAAAGATTCTCTAATTTATTTTTCCTGCTACTGGATGTCTTGTTATAATTCTCCGTCTTGACCCTGATCCTCATGATCTTGTCCATGATTTCATCTATTAGATGGTTTAAGGGATCATCAACTACCTGTTGGAAGTTATTATGTAGAGGTTTGATTGCAAACTCCTTGTCTTGATTTTCTATCTTCCCTTCCACCTTCCCTTCCAGCATTTCCAAAATTTCTGCCTCAAAAGACATCATATCATGTAGTCTCATGCTGACATCTCTTAGTTTACTGTTGTACCTTTTAAGTACATCACACTCAAATCTGATGTCCTTGTACCATATATCTATCAATAGTGTATTATTGTTATTTAGCACTTGGTTGCTTATGAGAACCTGAGGCCCAATTCTCTTTATTTCCTCTAAGATGGTTAAAATTTTCTCCAGCTAAAAAGACCTCTTCCTGATCTCCATCTGCAATTTGTCAACCTTTCTCTTGGAGACACTTAAAGAATTCCATCTCTTCAAAGAGGCTTTTACCACTTCCTCTGCATCATCAAATGTGGATAACATCCACTTTCTCATTATGGATGACTCATGCCTCATGAGATCCAGTTTATTTACTTCCTCTTGAGAAATAGCAGTCAATGGGACTGCATGATCGGTTGATGTATCATCAGGGTTAATTAACCCTTTTATATATATATGCAACTGACCAATGTGCTCTTTGTGTTGTTTATTTTTATCCTTTTCTCTTTTTACTCTCTGGATTAATGAATCAATTATGTCTTTTCCCTCTTGACCCTCCTGGTCTTCATTAGCAAACCCTAAATCTACTGTGTTGATCTGGAATTCATCTAGAGTGATTTTGCCTCTCTCCTTATCTACAGTAGGGAGTGCTACCTGCACCATCCTCCTACCTATTGTAGGATCTCTTCTAATGGCCGAAGTCAACCTGGCCTTCCTCCCTAATTTTATTAATGTTTCTGAAAATACTGTAGATATATCAAACTCTTGAATTTCCATACCTATTTCAGTGCCAATTTCTCTCTCCAACCACTGAGGAATTTGATCCTTTGTACCTTGATTTCTTGCATCATCATGATGATCATCACCTTGATCTCTTGTAAGTGTATCTACTTTTGATAGAGAAGGTGATTTCCCTTTTTCTTCCTTATGATGCTCTTCATGAGAGTGATCTTTTGGTACATCTTCCTGATGAGGAATTTCTTTTTCTAGAGGGTGATCCTGTTGATCATCATGAATATCATGACCTTGATCTTTTGCTTCCTCCATTCTAACCTCATCCACCTTATTAATTTCTTCATCTTGAGATATGCCTACATCAATGGATATTATTTCATCTACCTTAAGTGCCTCTACCTGATCTTGCGTCATATCTTTCTCTGCACCTGAAGTACATACCTCCTCCTAAGTTTTCAGATCATCCTGACCTGACCTCATTTTATCTCCTGAGGTCCCTTGAGTTCAGAGGACATCCTCATTTGATATGACCTTTTCATCTTCACCCTTTTCTTGGACTTCTACTATTTTGGGTTCATCAACTATATCTTGTTGTGATTGACCTGAATCTGGAGTGTGCATTTTTACTTCGATCAACCTTACTTCCTCAGTTTTACCCACCTCATCAGGTGCATTAGTCTGATGCTGAGGACTTGCATCTTTTCTATGTGAAAGGTCCACCACTTCAGGGCTGGTGACCTACTCAACTAACTTATCTAGCCCTATCTACTGTGTAATTGTCTCAGGGCTTCTTTCTTTTTCTTGTTCAACTTGTTTTTCTGTAGTTCCTTTTAGTGATGGGGTCCCAAAGGGAGTGATGTGAGTGTTTGCAGCAAGTGTTTCCATCTGTTGAGCAGTTATATCCTTAACCACCTCATCATCAGACAAATCTATGATTTCCTCTAACAAGACAAGACCACCTGGAAATGCTCTAGAAGTTTCCTTGAATTGCTCTTCAGCTTGTTTAGTTTTAAATTTCACAATGGTAGGAAGTGGTACATTGTGTTGTAACTCCCTTCTAAAAACTTCACTACCTGCCCCTCTTAGCATAATGGGCCTTTGCTTTATTTCACCTCTCATGGATGTTCTTGTTTTCTTCAGTGTGGGTGTCATCACTTGAGGTGCCTTTCTTTGCCTTTTGAATAATATGGGGCCTTCTTCTTCCTCAGGCTCCTCTTCTAGAGGGATATCTTTTTCCATTTGTTTATGTGAAGCTTGACCTTCCTCATAGGTCTCAATAACCATTACATCAGCTTTTTGGATTTTCTTAGACTTTTTCTTATCCAACGGAGGAGGCACAGATGATGCTGAAGCCTGGCCTGAAGCTGATGCTTCTCTTGATGCTGTCGCTTCCTTAGCTGTGGCTATTATTCTCTCAATAATGACCCCTTTGGGTTCTTCTTCAGTTTTCTTGCCTTTAGGAGGTCTTTTGCTCTATTTTTGCTGAGGTGGCAACCTGTCTCCCTTGGATTTCCTCTTCTCATTCAAGAAATCATCATATTCATCAGTAGAGAGCTCTTGTCCCTTCTTTTTGTTATCTACTGTGAGGGCCATACCTTTTTTCTTCAGTAAATCTACCTGCTCATCCACCCAAGCTTGTGTTAGCTGTAATATCTTGCCTGTGAATGGATCCAAGGAGATGTCCTCCTGCATGGTAAGATCCGGGGCTGATATGGTATCGTTGTATATCTTCTTCTCTTCATATTCATTATCCATTATCATTCCATCATCTTTCTTTAGTTGTGCTGGGATGGAAATGCAACCAAAGGTTCTGATTTGGTTAAGTGTTAACCTCTGATATCTTCTTCTTTGGGCTTCAGCCTCATCTTCACAATCTGCCCAAAAATCCTCAAGATTCCTTTGGTGAATGGGTTGTCCCATGATCTTCTGCATCCTTCCATAAGGATCATATGATCTTATCAATGGAAATGGCTGTAACTTCATCATTGTTAAGCCAACTATGGCTTTCTTTATATTTTCACTGTCTGGGCACATGTACCAGCCCATTGTTACTGGAAACAATACTGGGGGGAGCCTGTTATTAGCTTTATAAGCATCCAGTATTGTTACAACCTACCTCATGAACTCCATTAACACTACAACATTAGTTGGATATCTTGGGAGCATGAGAGGGTGCCCTATAAATCCTTCAATCCTAATGTATGAAAAAGTTGCAAACTAAATGAACCAGGCTCCATGCCTGTATATTACCTCCTGAGCTTCCATGCTCAGTCTCTTAGTTCTATCTTCATCCATGGTCCTTACTAGATGCATAGAGAATGCATCATTCACCAATTTATAATCCTGGAGGTAATTTACTCTTTGCAACTGGGGATGATGGTCCCAGATGTGTGCATCATTAGTAGTGCCACCAAGCCTCCCCACTGTAGTCAATCCATTAAATGTACCCTTATAGGCACATGCATAAACAATGTATGAGGTCATATGGAAAGCACATTCTGTACCTCCTAGGTTTTTCCATTGCTCATCCAGAGCATCACCTATCATTTTGGCCTATAATGGCCTTTTATTAGTGTATAGGCACATCAAGATGACTCCATACATCCAATCCTTGAAACTCCCAGCTGTTGGCTGGCCTGTTGCCCAGATGAGTAGGGCGATCATGAACTGATACTCGTCATCAAAGTCAAATTTATATAAATGAATAGGAAACTTGGCCACAGCTGTATAAGGACTATTTTTGGCTCTCCACCCATACATTCTCTTCTTAGCAGCCTTCTTATTAACTTCATATTCTACTTCCAACTTCTTTAGGTCAATACTGACAACATTCTTACCTAGTGACAAATTAAACATGGCGGAAAGGCCCTTGATAGATAAGTCTGCATATACTCTCCCATGTTTCTCTAGCCTCCTTGTTTGGGGATTATAATTTCTAGCACACTCAATAACCAGCTTAGGAGCTTCCATGGAATATGGAAAACCAGTTGCATTCCACATCTCGGACACAAAAATGGACTCAAGTAGAGCGTCCTCATTATTAATGTTGATCTTGTCTACCCATGCAATCAAATCTGTATTACCCTGGTGAGTGTCCCCTATAATTCCATACTTGAATTGCACACCCTCGGGTTGTGCAAACATTGGCTTAAGAAATTCTACCTCGGACTTCATCAATCTTTTGTCTGCCATGATTTCCTGCAATGATGAGAACTGGTCTCAAGATTGATACTTCATCTCATACATGCATATATTTTACATCCTTATGGCATCATGTGTATGTTTATTAAACAGTTATTTTCATCATGATATATAGAAATCCTAGCTTCAAATCAGTGAACATCATGTTACCTGGATAAGCATAGAATAATAGCAAGAGGGTTTCAATCACTTACCTAGTGCGCTTATCCCTGTGAATTACAGTGATGATTATATGGGGATAATCTTGATACCGATGATAATCACGCCCTTCATTCTGATTCAAGATGTATACGTCTGCAGGTGGTTTGTAGGAAGGCTTGGGAGTTCAGCTCTGTATAAAAACTGATCTTATCGCAAGTTAAGTGCATAATGACATTGTGAATTCATCTTAAACCCATTTATTTGGTCATTTAGGGTACAATCTAATTAAATCAATTTTAATCATTAAGTTTCCACACGGAAACCTCCAGAGGTTGCTAGGTGTGACCATCGCGTTAACCATCAGCAGGAAACACCTACCGCATTAATGAGCATTCAATGTCATGTGGCAAGAAGAGGAGGATGATCTTTCGTAATATCAGGTGATGTTTTAAATATCAGGGGATGTTCAAAATATCAGGTCTCATAATATGACCATCTGCATCTTAGCGAGAACACATATGTCGGTATATCAGGTTATTTTTGGACCATCGGGTCATGTTATAAAATATCAAGGGATGTTCAAAATATCGGGTGATATTTTGAAAAGGATGATGACCCTACACATTGCTTAAGTGACCCCTCTCAGAATATCATGATGATGTCACCATGATATTGGTTCAGTCTATCGTTGAAGCACTATAACGTCATCATCATGTTTTATGAAAGGATGATTTTAGGAAATATACCTCCACGAGGTAAAAATGATGATGATGTCATCATCACGCCGATTCTCTTCATTATCGGGTTGGATGATGTCATAAGGATCATGGCTCTAGGGTGATGTTTGGCGATAGGATGATATTTGAAAGATAAGGTTATATTCAAAACATCAGGTGATGTTTCAAAATATCATCCTCATGGAATACATGTTGTTGTTTGACGGGTAAGTATCACCACCACCTAAAAATGACGTCCACAAGTCGCGAATAGATAATTTATCGGGTGATAAATCAGATCAAGGTGATTTTTCGTAAGATAACTGATGTTGAGAAATATGATGATGACTTACCCCCCCTTTATGAATATTAGGTTTGACCAAGATTTTGACCATTCATAACTTTCACATCCTAAGGAATATCAAGGTGATGTAAAAGGCAAACCTTCATGAAATGTAATGCTCTTTCTAAATATGAGTTAATGAAATGAAATAAGAACTTTGACAAACTAACCTCATGATGGTGACTTCCCCAGTCATTATGCAAGATCATCAATATTGACTTATTTTTACCATACTGCCAGCAAGAAGAACACACAAGCAAAGCCAAAAAAGTTGGGTCCCTGTTTTGCTAAGTCAAAATGGGGCGTGTTGTGTAACCACACAACAACTTGCCACCAAAGAAAACACACAAATTCCAATGATTCAAGTGATGTGATCACATCTATATATAGCATTCTAATGCTTTTTAAGCACAAGCATCATAATCTTTCTTAATGATAAAATGTCCTCATGGTAACAATGCTAACTAAGGATCAGTAGTGTGCAAATGATTAATTATCCTCATCTTGAAAGCAAGTTGAAAACATGAGTAACTGGTGTTAAGCTACATAGTTTGAGATCATCCCTCATAGCCAACCTAGATAGAGCCTTGCGGCCAGCAGGCATTCATAGCCCCGACAAGGTTATCTATACAATCCCCCTAAGTAGAGCCCCACTGCCAGTAGGCGTCTATAGCCCCGATAAGGTTACTTAGATGGCCTAATTTTATTATTATATTTTTTTTTTTCAAAATTTATACTTCATATATTTGATATCATCATGTAAGCTCAAAATGCAAGGTATAGTCACTTGCTATTTTAGGTTGGAGATTGCATTGGTAGCAAGGGAGTCCCTTTAGATTTTTCACTTAACACCTATACTTGTATTTTCAACAAACCCAAGGCTGTTAGGTGAGTCATTGTGAAGAAATCACTTTGGTTAAGAAAAGGTACCCTGATGACAGGATATCACAGACCTGATCATGATGACTTTCTCAAAATGAGTCACAACCTATATATAAATGTGTTCCCATCACTTGAATCCTAACAATTTTGTTATTTTTTGAGGTGATGAGCTACATCATCTTGACTAACCAAAACAAAAACACCGAACCCACAACTATACAAATATACATTATGATACACATGGCTGACATGAAGCACTTAGGCTTGGAAATAATGTTTGAGGAACTGTCCATTGACTGGTAATGGAACATCCTCACTTGTCAAGTTCTTAAGCCTGAAAGTACTGTCTCCTAAGATCTCAGAAATTTGGAAGGGACCTACCCATAATTTATCAAACTTGCCATGGTCTCCTTTCTTCTCATGGGCTTTATCCCACATCAGGACTAAATCAGATATCCTGAATGCTTTAACTTTGGCTCTTTTGTCAAACCAGCATTTGACAATAGCCTGATGTTTGGCAAATTGATCAATTGCCTGACTTCTTTTCTCTTCCAGGTGTATCAGCTGAAGCAACCTAACTTCTTGGTTATTGTCTATGCCTAGGTATTCTTGGGCAAACTGCAAGATAGGAATCTTTAGCTTAACATGGAGGATTGGATCTACCCCATATACTAAATGATAAGGTGAGTTTCCTAATATAGCCTTGTTTCTAGTTCTATCTACCCATAAGGCATATTTCAAAAGTGTATTCCATTCCCTAGGGTTCTTGTCTACTAACTTCTTTATGATATTCAGCAAATTTTTATTGGTGGATTCTACCAATCCATTCCCTTGGGGATAATAATTAGATGAGAACTTCAATATGATCCCATAATCAAAGGCCCAACTTGACAATTTGGTTGAAGTAAAAGTAGAACCGTTATCACTTACTAGAGCATAGGGAACCCCATACCTGGTGACTATGCTACTTTCCAGAAATCTGATGACATCTTCTGTACTACAAGTCTTGCTGCTAGTGGCTTCAATCCACCTGGTACAATAATCAGTAATTGTTAGAACATACCTGTGGCCTGATGATGATGGAGGATTAATAGGTCCTATGAAATCCATGCCCCATTGTGCAAATGGGTGCGCTTCCATCACTGGTTGCAGAGGTTGTGCAACATATCTCTCTCTATTGGCAGCAACTTGACATACATGACATTATTTAATGTGTTCAACTATATCCTTGAAGATTGTAGGCCAATAATATCCTGCTTTAAGGATAGCATGTGTAGTAGCCAAGGATGGGCCATGTGCTGTTCCAAACTTGTCATGTAGCTCTGATAAAAGTTTATCTAATTCTGGCTTTTCTAAACATCTCAAGTATATTCCTTCATAATTTTGCTTGAAAAGTACTCCTGCTTTCATCATGTACTTTTGGGATTTTATCTTTAAGGCTCTTCTTTGTGAAGCCTGCAGTCTTGGAGGACATCTTCCAGTAATCAGGATGTGCCTGATATCTGAATACCACTCTTCATTGTCTCTAGCATTGATAACATACTGTTGACTTGTGATGTTTGGATCAATTTCTGATATCATTTGGCTTAAAGCCTATCCTCTTATTAGCTTCATGGGTGTAATCTCCATGTCATATTCTTGTAAAACTGTAATCCATTTAGCCCTTTTTTCACCAGGCTCAGTCTGCATTAACATCTTCACTGCTGCATCTGGCACCACAACAATCACCTTGCTTCTCAAGATATAAGGCCTGAATTTCTTTACTGCTCTGACCAAAGCAAGTGCCTGCCTTTCAACATCTACATATCTTAATTCAACATCTTTGAAAGGGCAACTCATGAATGCAATTGGTTTCTCTTCTTTTTCTTCATTTCTCTAAGTTAGCACTGCTGCAGAGGTATGTTCTGAGGCAAAGGAATAGATATAGAAGTCTCTGGTGTAGTCTAGACTAATCAGCACTAGAGCTTCAGATATTGCTTTCTTTGTCTTCAAAAGCTACTTTAGCCTCTAATGTCCATTCAATCTTTGCATCCTTCTTCAGCATAGCATTTAAAGGCCTGACTATTTTTGCAAATCCAGTGATGAATTTCCTGACAAAATTTATCTTACCAAAGTAAGATTTGAGCTCTTTCTTGCTTCCTGGAAGCTGTAATTTCATAATGGATTCTACCCTGTTAGGATCAATGAGAATCCCATTTTCAGTTATTAGGTGGCCCAACAACTTTCTTGTTGTCACCCTGAATATGCATTTCTTGGGGTTCAGGGATATCCCATATTCTTCACATTTTTTCAGTACATTTCTGAGATCTATTACATGGTTGCCTCTCTCTTTAGAGAACATCGTTAAGTCATCCATGTATATGACTATACATTTTCCTATTAAGCCTCTGAAGGCTATGTCCATCGCTCGCTGGAATGTTGCTCCAACATTTATTAGTCCAAATGGCATACGTCTATAAGTAAATATTCCCCACTTTGTGGTGAAGGTAGTTTTCAGTCTGTCAATCTTGTCAACCATTACCTAATTATAACTAGAAAAACCATCTAGGAACGACATCATTTTAGCACCATTAACAATTTGCAAGACTTCATCTAAGGAAGGAAAAGGATAATTATCCTTCTCTGATGCTCTGTTTAGGTTTCTAAAGTCTACACATAGTCTGATGTCTCCATTCTTCTTTCTTACTGGCACTAGATTAGCCACCCAAGTGGAGTGCCTCACAGGAAATATGATCCTGGCATTTAATAGATTCTTGACTTCTTCAAAAATTATTGGTTCAAGCAAAGCATTGAATAGCCTTTGCTTCTGCCTAAAAGGTTTAGCATCTGACTTGAGAGGTATAGTGTGAGTTATAACTGAGGTGTCGTATGTCTTCAACTCATCCTAAGTCCATGTAATTACATGGATGTAATCCTTAAGGGCCTGAGTTATTCTGTCTAACTCTTCTGGTGTGCAAACCTTACCAATCAAGACATTTCTCTTGTCATCATTTTGTCCAATATTCACTTGTGAATATTGTCCTCCATCAGCTTTTGGAAGATCTTTCTGCTTCAACATATTATCCAGGTCAAATGATATTTCTAGCTCTATCATCCCTTTTGGAATCCTATTGCTAGGCAACTCTAATATTTCATCTTCTTCCCAAACATGATCTTCCACATTGTTCTCATCTATGATCTAAGCATCAAATATGTCTCTGTTAGAGATGAAATCAAGGATATGTTGATCATCATCAAAAACCTGGAGATTAGTAACATTATCAGGTACTGAAGGTACTGAAATCAGCTCTACTAAAAACCTCTTTAGGTCCAATATGGACAAGGGCTCTAAAGTACTAGCAGCTTGTACCAAGGCATCTGCCCTTTGGTTCTATTCTCTAGGTACGTGGGTGATATTAAATGCGTCAAAATCTTCAATCAGATCCCACACTCTGTGTCTATAATTTGACAATTTCTTATAGTTGCAAGAATAAATTCCTCTTACCTGTTTGACAACTAATTCTGAGTCTCCAAAGACATGTAGAATCTTTACCTTCTTCTTGAGAGCAAACAGTATCCCATGAATTAGAGCTTCATACTCTGTCACATTGTTAGTGCAGGGGAACTGGAGTCTATAGGCTACTAAGTAGGAATTTCCTGATGGATCAATGAGATCAATTCCTACACCAGCACCTTGTTTGGACTTGGATCCATCAAATCTCAGGATCCATAGTTTATCTTCAGTAGGAGGTTTAGCTGAACCTTCCTTCTTTGCAACTCTGGCCGCTGCACCACCTGATATCCATTTTAACTTAGGAATTTCAGCATTCTTAGACTTCATCTTTTCTTTCTTCTGGGAAGCTAATTCTTCTTCTTTCTTTTCATCCTCAGGAGGATGATCTTCTTAATTATGCACTATGTGCCTCTTTAACATATGTAAACATAGCGAACAAGAAGTCTCTAAGTGAGGTGCCCCATGCAACCTACACCAACCTTTAATCAGTGCATCCTATGGATGCTTCTTTTGTTCTATCATTTTTTTTATTTCTCCTGATAAAAACTCTTCAAATCTGGTCAGGTTATTGCCTCTGTCCTCATCAGACAGTTCATAATCTGACTCCATTAGACAATCACTCCCTGGGATGATTCTCTCTTTATTCTTAACATCTATCTAGTCATATACTAGAATTTCTTCTGTTCTCCGAATATGATCCTCCTCATGATTTATTACCCCACTTGTGCTTCCTATAGAAAGCAAACAAAAATCAGTATCATCATCATCACTAGATATGGAACTTACCTCAAATGATGATGATCGCTCACTGCATGTCTACTCTAGCTCCATCATATCTAAGCATGTTTCACAAGTTTTTTCTAAATGTGCCTTGTCGTGTAACCTACACCAGCCATCAATCAAAATGTCATGAATAGGTATATCTAACAATTGACAATGTTTTATCTGCTTGGATAGATGCATCTCAAAATTTCTGAAGCAGTCTACTTCTGTTTCATCTCCATGATCACTATCAGGTTCTATAGTCAGTATGTCTTCCTGATGATCATCATCATGATGATGAAGGTCAAGCATCAGGATCTCTTCTATCCTAATAGTCTGCAGTCTAATGGCATAAACTCTAGACCCTACATTCACATACAGGATCTCGTTTGTTTTGTTGTATCCAGTGATCATGTGCTTCATTCTAGGCTCAGCATCTATTCTTATTTGGTTAAGTATACCTTTCCAAGGTGACCACATATGACTGAAGTCAGTAGACATATATCCATTAAGAATTTTAGACCAGTCTCTACTGAGCAACATCCCGTATGTATCAGGTATATCCACTACCTGGATATCGATGTAATATTGGATCCTATGATCATATGCTAGTTGCATGTGGATATGGGTTAACTCTCCTACTATGCTTACTTCTATTTTATCTAGCTGTATCACCTTCTTTAAGGATTTAGCAGGATGTAGCCCTAAAGCATTGCATATAGACAGAGGCATGACATTTGTAGATGCATCTGAATCTACCAAATAGTTGTGTAAATTCTTGCTAAACATCCTTATGGTAAGGAGGAAAGGTGGTGACTCGCTTTTGTCCCTGTACAAGGTCATGTGGGAGGTTTCTGCAGTTTGGACCGTAGTTGGCACTTTATGTTTGCCAGTGTTATATTTAGCAACATGATCCCTATTGCTAGGCTGACCTGGGGGATGACTATCCTCTCTAGGAGCAAGATCATCTAGTGATTTCATAAACACCTTCTTAATTGTAGGAGTTTTCAACAACTCTGATAAAGACAAGCTAGTCTTTACCTTCTTCATCTCATCTACCAGATATGTGACTAGTTTGTCAGATTCATGAGGTAGGCCAACAGCCTTTGATACTGTGTTTTGTAGTGACAGATACTGTGCATTTACTTTTGGAAATCCTGGATTGTTACTTGCCTTGGGATCAGGAGGTGTGTTAAAATTATTCGGATGCAAGGAACTGGTTAGTGGACCAGTAGGTCTGTTGGAGTTAATTCTCATACTATAATTGTGCTTACCCTGATATTGTTGTTGGTAAGCATGCACCTCTTTAGGCTCATTTGATGGCTAATTCTCATCTTCAAAGGGGAAAACATAATTTGACTCAAAAGCCATGGATGATTCTTCACTTGCCAGGTTATAATTCTGGTGGGATGACACAGTCTACTAATGATGCTGATCAGTGTAACTCTCCAATACAAATGCAGAGTCATATCCAGAAGGGACAATTTCATTTCCCTCCACCTAAGGTAGATTTCCAGAAGTATTAGACACTTTTGTCTGGAAAATGCTAGCAGCAATTCTAAATTACGGACAGTCTAATTCTGCATGAGTATTTGTATTGTGTATTCTACACCAATTGGTGAGGGCTACCTCAGCAAGATTGACTCTAGTAGTCTATTTATCTTTAGTAGGTGGCTGATTATCTAAAGGTGATGGTAGTGAGCCATTATTTGGCTTGGAGTTCCATACTCTAGGTTGTCTTTGATGGTTATTATTATTTCCACCACTATTGTTGAAATTATTGTTGTTGTACCCCCTATCAGGATAACTAGGTCTGTCATTGTTATAGCCTCTGTTCTGGTTAGGCTGAGAATAGAAGTTATGGTTTCTCAAATGAGTGACCTCTATAGTTAGTTTTCTCAGCTGAGCAGAGATTTCTTTAATTTCTTCTTTCTCCTCCTGAGCTTTAGCCACTACATTTTTAGTTTGAGGCTTGAAGAAAGAGGATCCAGTGTTATTGTTCTAATCCACACCCTGAGGTGTCGGTGCTTGTGCAGAATACTGTGGCATTTGACCATTTCCATTAGGAGGAGGAGGCATGATACTCAATGGAGATATCTGCAAAGGTGTTGGCATTACTGTCAGAGGTACCATAGCTCCATTGTACTGTGGCTAGGGAGGATATTGTGTAGGATATGTTGGATACATGTCTGGCAATGTAGGTAAAGCTATGTTTGGTGTTGGAGCAGGTACCAGCTGCTGATTGACTTTGATAGCTTCTTGAAAAGCTCCTGTCAAAGTTGTGATTTCAGAATGTGTTCTCCTAATGAACATGGAAGTCAGAGGATCCAGAGCTGAGTAATAGATACTCCTGGCAGCAGCATCTGCTACAGTAAATGGAGCAACTAACTTGGATAGCATTTTCTGGAACCTAGCATTGAAATTGGCAATAGGTTCTCCCTCAAACCGCTTGACAGTGGCGAATAGGTGATAGTTCATTGAGGGATCTATTGGTATCTTGAACCTATCACTAAAAGCTTTCTCTAGGACAACCCATGAATCGACAAAACTTTGACCAAGACTAATAAACCAATTATAAGCCTCTTCTTCTAAGGAAAAAGGAAATAATCTGCATACAACATCCTGATGCTCTATTCTGGCCCTACAGCAAGCTTCCTTGAAAGTTCTGATATGATCATCCACATCTTGATATGGATGATATTTTGGACAAAGTTTATCTGGATTCTTTGGCAACTCGTGATATGTAGTGAAGGTCAATGGTGACTCTATTGCAAAGAAAGACATTGCAACCAGAGGAGGTTGAGCCTGTGGTATAGTTGGCTGAGGCTAGACAGGAGGTGTCATAAACAACCCTGAAGGTATTTGCAAACCTATAGGAGTTATAGGAGGAGGCTTTGGTGATGCTCCTGATGCACTAGATCCTGGAGTGTGATGGATGTCCATAATTCTAGGTTTGAACCCTCTAACAGGTAATTCGTCGAAAGGTCCGGTGGATCGTGACCTGGTATTTATCTTGTGAGCCAGGATTTCTCAATTTTGAGACAAATTGGCTGGGACTTTGTAAATATCAGTTGGAATATACCAGCAGTGACTATATTTATGGTCAGGATTAGAAATTGACCTAGTATTTACAGAATATTTGCAGCTATACTATAAATATGAGGTGATTTTTGGTTTGGCAATATTCACAGGTTGATATCAGGTTTCTATAGCAGGATACCTCAAAGCTTGGACAAATTTACCTGAAATAAGGCTGATCTATGCAAATACATGTTGATCTACTGTAAAGATTACAATATTTATGACTGATTTCAAAAACTTTACACAGGATTAGTGTATATCAACTCAGAACAACAAATATGTACATCTAGCTCTGGAAATTTAGCAGTGTCTGAGTGTTACCTTACAATCTTTATCATCACCTGAATAATTGATGATGATCCTCGTCCTATGGCCCTCCTTCTAGCACCAATTTATATTGATGATGATGTTAGTCATAAACAAACATAGAATAAAAGTTACACAACAACCTTTACTCATCTTGAAAGATATGATGAATTCAGAGAATTCATGATCCCAAGTCTCCGGTGATTAGGTCTTAATCTTCTAACATTACTCAGAGGTTGACATGTGTTGTTGTTTCCATTTTGGGGCCTTACATAGATCTCATCAGGAAGATAATGTTTCCTGTAATAATGCTGCACAGAGAGTTATTTCTACACAGGATATACTTCAAATATTGTGTCTATCTTTAAATCTTTGCATGACATTTGTCATTTTGACATGCTTTAACCTCAAATATGTTGAATATGTTTAGTTATCTATGGGATGTCTACATATTTGTCTTATTTGCTTAAGATTATCAATTATTTGCAATTGTGATGATGAAATGCTCTGAAATTGAAAGAAATACTTCAAATTAAAGTTGAACCTTCAGTCATTGCGCCACATATACAATCAGATATAGTCATGAAGAGAAGAAATCAAACCATATGTTCACTAGGACATTCCACAGCTAGATATAGTCGATGCTAACTTCAAAGGGAAAAGTATGAAAACAACACATGTAAGTAGATATGCACTCCAAGGGACGCAGCAAATCACAGCATGTATCAAGAATTCACACACACTGATTACTCAAGATTTATGATGGATTGTAATCAAAATAGTCTTCTGCTTCATTAAGTATGCAAGAAAATATATGTATACAACAACTTTGAAATGAGCCCTTACTACTTCAGCAAACAGATTTCAATTAAGTTTCCAATGCTTAAAATGAAGCATCCCTGCACCTTTTATAGAACAAGATGAGGGAGCGGTTGCAATTGATCTATGATCAGGATTTATCTATTTAAAATCTATGGTTCACACTTCCCTTTGACTTTGTCAACCCTATCATGTGGCACTGGTTACCAGCTGGAAACCATCTAGATGGATTACTTTCTTTTGCATCTGATGCATATATTCCTTTTATGATGCATCTTCATCAGGATCTTCATCATCATCATGATGTGCAGTAGTATCATCACTTTCAAAATCTTCATCATCCTGGTGAGCTTCTCCTTGTACATGGACCTACATGGATGTCCAGATATTTTCATATGACTGTACTATTCTCTCTATCTCCCTGCCACCTGAGTTTTTGCTTTAATGGTGGCGTGCCTATGCATTTGATATTTGCCCCGGAGATTCTCTAATTTATTTTTCTTGCTGCTGGATGTCTCGTTATAATTCTCTGTCTTAACCCTGATCCTCATGATCTTGTCCATGATTTCTTTTATTAGATGGTTTAAGGGATCATCAGATACCTGTTGGAAGTTATTATGTAGAGGTTTGATTGCAAACTCCTCGTCTTGATTTTCTATCTTCCCTTCCACCTTCCCTTCCAGCATTTCCAAAATTTCTGCCTCAAAAGACATCATATCATGTAGTTTCATGCTGATATCTCTTAGTTTACTGTTGCACCTTTTAAGTAAATCACACTCAAATCTGATGTCCTTGTACCATATATCTATCAACAATGCATTATTGTTATTTAGCACTTCATTGCTTATGAGAACCTGAGGCTCAATTCTCTTTATCTCCTCTAAGATGGTCAAAATTTTCTCTAGCTGAAAAGACCTCTTCCCGATCTCCATCTGTAATTTGTCAACCTTTCTCCTGGAGACACTTAAAGAATTCCATCTCTTCAAAGAAGCTTTTACCACTTCCTCTACATCATCAAATGTGGATAACATCCACTTTCTCATTATGGATGACTCATGCCTCATGAGATCCAGTTTATTTACTTCCTCTTGAGAAATAGCAATCAATGGGACTGCATGATCAGTTGATGTATCATCAGGGTTAATTAACCCTTTTATATATGTATGCAACTAAGCAATGTGCTCTTTGTGTTGTTTATTTTTATCCTTTTCTCTTTTTACTCTTTGGATTAATGAATCAATTATGTCTTTTCCCTCTTGACCCTCCTGGTCTTCATTAGCAAACCCTAAATCTATTATGTTGATCTGGAATTCATCTAGAGTGATTTTACCTCTCTCCTTATCTATAGTAGGGAGTGCTACCTGCGTCGTCCTCCTACCTGTTGTAGGATCTCTTCTAATGGCCAAAGGCAACCTAGCCTTCCTCCTTGGTTTTATTAATGTTTCTAAAAATAATGTAGATATATCAAACTCTTGAATTTCCATACCTATTTCAGTGCCAATTTCTCTCTCCAACCACTGAGGAATTTGATCCTTTGTACCTTGATTTCTTGCATCATCATGATGATCATCACCTTGATCTCCTGTAAGTGTATCTACTTTTGACAGAGAAGGTGATTTCCCTTTTTCTTCCTTATGATGCTCTTCATGAGAGTGATCTTTTGGTACATCTTCCTGATGAGGAATTTCTTTTTCTAGAGGGTGATCCTGTTGATCATCATGAATATCATGACCTTGATCTTTTGCTTCCTCTATTCTAACCTCATCCACCTTATTAATTTCTTCATCTTGAGATATGCCTGCATCAATGGATATTATTTCATCTACCTTAAGTGCCTCTGCCTGATCTTGCGTCATATCTTTCTCTGCACCTGAAGTACTTACCTCCTCCTGAGTTTTCAGATCATCCTGACCTGACCTCATTTTATCTCCTGAGGTCCCTTGAGTTCAGAGGACATCCTCATTTGATATGACCTTTTCATCTTCACCCTTTTCTTGGACTTCTACTATTTTGGGTTCATCAACTATATCTTGTTGTGATTGACCCGAATCTGGAGTGTGCATTTTTACTTCGATCAACCTTACTTCCTCAGTTTTACCCACCTCATTAGGTGCATTAGTCTGATGCTAAGGACTTGCATCTTTTCTATGTGAAAGGTCCACCACTTCAGGGCTAGTGACCTGCTCAACTAACTTATCTAGCCCTATCTACTATGTAATTGTCTCGGGGCTTCTTTCTTTTTCTTGTTCAACTTGTTTTTCTGCAGTTCCTTTTACTGATGGGGTCCCAAAGGGAGTGATGTGAGCGTTTGCAACAAGTGTTTCCATCTGTTGAGCAGTTATATCCTTAACCACCTCATCATCAGACAAATCTACAGTTTCCTCTAACGAGACACGACCACTTGGAAATGCTCTAGAAGTTTCCTTAAATTGCTCTTCAGCTTGTTTAGTTTTAAATTTCACAATGGTAGGAAGTGGTACATTGTGTTGTAACTCCCTTCTAAAACTTTCGCTACCTACCCCTCTTAGCATAACGGGGCTTTGCTTTATTTCACCTCTCATGGATGTTCTTGTTTTCTTCGGTGTGGGTGTCATCACCTGAGGTGCCTTTCTTTTCCTTTTGAATAATATGGGGCCTTCTTCTTCCTCAGGCTCCTCTTCTAGAGGGATATCTTTTTCCATTTGTTTATGTGACGCTTGACCTTCCTCATTGGTCTCAGTAACCATTACATCAACTTTTTGGATTTTCTTAGACTTTTGCTTATCCAATGGAGGAGGCACAGATGATGCTAAAGCCTGGCCTGAAGCTGATGCTTCTCCTGATGTTGCTGCTTCCTTAGCTATGGCTATTATTCTCTCAATAATGACCCCTTTGGGTTCTTCTTCAGTTTTCTTGCCTTTAGGAGGTCTTTTGCTCTATTTTTGCTGAGGTGGCAACCTGTCTCCCTTGGATTTCCTCTTCTCATTCAAGAAATCATCATATTCATCAGCAGAGAGCTCTTGTCCCTTCTTTTTGTTATCTACTGTGAGGGCCATACCTTTTTTCTTTAGTAAATCTACCTACTTATCCACCCAAGCTTGGGTTAGATGTAATATCCTGTCCGTGAATGGATCCAAGGAGATGTCCTCCTGCATGGTAAGATCTGGGGCTGATATGGTATCGTTCTATATCTTCTTCTTTCCATATTCATCAGCCATTATCATTCCATCATCTTTCTTTAGTTGTGCTGGGATGGAAATGCAACCAAAGGTTCTGATTTGGTTAAGTGTTAACCTCTAATATCTTCTTCTTCAGGCTTCAGCCTCATCTTCACAATTTGCACAAAAATCCTCAAGATTCCTTTGGTGAATGGGCTGTCCCATGATCTTCTGCATCCTTCCATAAGGATTATATAATCTTACCAATGGAAATGGCTGTAACTTCATCATTGTTAAGCTAGCTATGGCTTTCTTTATATTTTCACTGTCTGGGCACATGTACCAGCCCATTGTTACTAGAAACAATACTGGGGGGAGCTTGTTATTAGCTTTATAAGCATCCAATATTGTTACAACTTGACTCATGAACTCCATTAACACTACAGCATCAATTGGATATCTTGGGAGCATGAGAGGGTGCCCTGTAAATCCTTCAATCCTAATGTATGAAAAAGTTGCAAACTGAAGAACTAGGCTCCATGCCTGTATATTACCTCCTGAGCTTCCATGCTCAGTCTCTTAGTTCTATCTTCCTCCATGGTCCTTACTAGATGCATAGAGAATGCATCATTCTCCCCGATATACACAAGGTATGAGGGGCCCAAATCTTTGAACACTAGCCCATTGAAGGGATGTGGCATAAGTGTAAGAGAATACCAATTCACCTTGTGTGCAGAACCACCCAAGGCCACAAGGCTGTCCCAATGACTACGTAGCTAGATTGAGGTACAACTTTCTCTCTCCCTCCTTTGATATTCCCCACTAGAACACGTGGTTGAGGTCATCCCTAGGGGTGATGAAATCCCCTAGTAGGCCTCCTAGATAGAGTTTAACAAATTGCAGTTGTTAATTAACCCTTAGAAATGAAATGTGTGATAAGAAGACAATGTAAACACTTGTTCATTTTAAGATCCCAAATCCAAATGTCTAGGAAGACACTTGTTCGTTTTAGCCTAATTTCAATGATGTGATAGCAAACAAGATTGATTTTAAGCCCAAATCGAAGTGTGGAAGCAAGCAATGTTTAGAGATGTGAGATGGATCAATTTCATCTAATTGATTTTTTTGCTTTTTTAAATCTGCTATTTATGCTTATGCCCCTGTTGTTCCAGCTCCTTAGATGCCCCTGAAAATCACCAAGACAAGAAGAAAATGAAAATTGCAAGCCAAAAGGGGGTTAGATCAAACTATATGATCTATTAAAAATCTGATATGGATGAACTGATATAGCATGATAGACTGCATAAATAGAAAGTACACGAAATTCTATGCTCTTTAAAAAAATCATTGAAAAAGGATCAATTTTTCTCCAAATGTGTGCATTTTAAGCTTGAAAGGAAGTTGATGTTTGACTAAGAAATTACCTACTAGAATGACAATTACCTGATGATTGCCGCAGCGATAAAATATCAGTTTCTAAGAAAACCCTAAGTTTGTAGAGTATTAAACCAAATGTGCATGGAAATAACCAAAAGCGATCAACTGTAATTCAAATGCACAGACAATCTTACTAGATGCAGTTACATGGTGTTCAAAGGTGATGTGCCATCATTCATAACTAGGTTTATGTGTTGCAGATGCGGTCAACTATTGATCAAATGTGTTTGAAGCCTATAACTTGCAAAAAATAGTAAAAAAACCCAATACAACCAAATGTGACTAGATATAGACCAAATGCAAATGACTGCAAACCAAATGTGGCTGACTATAGACCAAATCCAGTTTTCTGCAGATCATATGTGATTTTCTTCACCAAATGCGGTTTTCTACAGACTGAATGCGATTTTCTTCACCAAATGCACATTTCTTCATGAAACCTAGGCAAATTTGTGCTCAAAATTTATGAAAATAGCCTCTCAAATGTAATGGCGAGGTCAAATTTGAGCTAAGAGGTCACCTATAACAAATCCTATGAAAAACTTGCAAACGAGGGTTAAAAAGCACAAATTTTTATAATAAAAATGTGCAAAACAATCAAGTAAACTGGGTCCCACCGAGTGTGCCAGAAATGTAGATGAAAATTTTGGATAGAATGAAAGATAAAACATTAAATGTAATTACCTTTTTACCCAAACACTTTAAATACCTCAGATGTTGATGCATGCATGTTTGATCACTTGAATGATTGGATTGTTAGTTGCTCAAATCTATAGCATAACAATGATAGAATGAAGATTTGATGGATGAAAGATATGTAGATGATAGATGAAATATTGATGGATTAGAGGGCTAGAGGAATTTTGGTAGAGTAACAGTGCTTGAAAGCTCATCCATGTAAATAGTGTGGAAATCGAGAGGATGGAGGTATGAAACTTTCATTTTGTGAGTGTGGTGCAATTGGAAAGTTGATTGTGCAACTTGGGAGAGAAAATAGAAGGTGAAAGAGTTAACTTGAGAGATGATTTGAGTCATCTTGAGAGATGGAAATGGAAGGTGGGAAAAGTCATAATTAAATAATTTAAAAAATTATTTAAATTATGAGGCATGTGGGATGAAATAATTTATTTATAAAGTGATAAATTAAATAAAATAAAAGATTTATTTTATTTAATTCAAGAGGAAAGTGGATTAAATAAATAAATAAAATTTATTTTTTTAATAATGTGAAGGGATGGGATAAATTAAATAAATGTTAGATTTATTTAATTTATTAGAGGAAATGTTAGGATGAAGAAGGGGTTACCTAGGGGAAAACATAAGGTATTGCAAGAGGACATTTTTGGGTGTCTACAGGGTCCACTAGAAGAAATTGACTTTAGGTAAATGTTTAGGAATCCAAACTCTCCCCCAAAGCCTATTCTCACCAGGGTCTAACAATAGACCATAAGCACTTTTGATAGAAAATAGGCCTTTGTTGTCTTTGTCCCAAATCATTTGATCCTACTTGGGGAAGAGAGGGAATCTGAAGTCACCCAACTCCCTTTGAAGTTGAAGAGCTAAAAACTTATCCCCTTCATATTTAGTGACACAGTCGGCCAAATCCTTCCAACTCCTGAACCCCCCGTAGACCCTTAAGTAATTAGTCACTTTGGAACCAAAGAACCTGCATGCCTTATCTGCAATTTTTCCATACTCCAATTCTTTGGGAGGTTTATCCTTTAGCCATCTGTCCTCCTAGAAATCAACTTCCCTGTCATCCCCAATCTTCCATCTGATGCCTTGTCCAAGGAGGCCATGGGTCCTGAGGGTCCCATTCCAAATGACAAAGCCATTGGGTAATCTATCCTAAGAAAGCAACTTCCTACCCAAATATCCATTGAGACATTTAGCCACCATGATGTCCCCCCAATCTGTATTACCTTGGATAAGGTTCGTGTAATGTCAGAAAATGTCCCCTTGGGGGCTTTTCCCTCATAAGGTTTTATCTCTCGGGTCTTTTGCATGCATTTAGGACATCTTACTTCATAATTTGCCATCCCAAAGGAATGAGCCCTAGGTAACATGACAAATAGGACCTAGGAGGACCCTTGAGCCTTACCTTGCCAAAATAGGGGAGGAGGACTTGGGGTGCCCATGACCTAGTCCTACCCTATTTTTGGTCAGTCCTAATTTTTGGGTGTCAGTTTATGACCGTTATTTGGGTCCTATGCCGACACGGTAAGTTTGAATTACGAAAACCTTGGCGAGAGTGTTTGTAGTTACATATAAAAGATGTTTAGGCATTCATTTGTAAACTAGATTTCAACTAGATGATTACTAGCAAGCTATGTGTTCTCAAGGTGATTCAAGCTTTCATTGTGTTGCAAGCGCAGACTTGTGTGGTTTATGTGTTTGTATTTGTAGAATTTGAGCATCCATTTCCTCATGGAATCAAGAGCATCTTCCTCCCATGAGAGATTCACTATAAGGTGACATTATATTCTATTTTTATCATCATTTCCTTTGGTTTTTGTCTCTGCCTCACAAGGGCATGCACTCTTTATCTGAAAACAATGTTTGGAGACTTAAGTGTCCTTCAGGGCTTGACTAAGGCAAGCCTCTAAACACCACAACCTCCTTCAAAAGTTTTTCATGGTTGCAGGTTACAAGTTGTGGAGATGGACAAAGTGAATTTGCAGGAGGCATCTTGAAGTGTTAGAAATGCATAACAAAAGGAAAAACACCACCCTGGACTTGGGCGCCTGCTCATTAGTCCTCCAATTTCTGTGACGGGAAAATCTCTGGGACAACAGGGAAGAGTTGCAAACTGAGTTTCCAAATTTACACAAAAAGCAGGGCATTGGACTTGAGCGCCCACTCTTTTGTCCCTAAATTTTCTGCCTCAGAACCCCTAAAAATAGGTATTCTATGATTTGATATTTTGCTTCCCTCTACAAGAGCTTTTTCTGGTATTCTTCTGTTTACAGTCGTATTTGTGAAATTAGGGTTTTAATGGTCAATTAAGCATAAGAGAAGGAAAATTGATAATTAAATTCCCTAATCCAAGTTTCCCTACATCTCACAATGACCTAGGGTATGATAGTGCATTGCCACTCGACCCTAGATCCTTTACTGTTAAGGGTGAAAGGAGGATTCAAACAACTAACAACACTAAACTAAACAATCCAAATTTTACTCTAAACATTTTGGTTAACCTGTGTTTTTGGACTTAATTGCAACTTACTAAGTGTGTGTCTTTAGATTTTTATTGATTTCATTCATTCATGTAGTCATTCATTTTATTTCATTGAGAAAAATTCAAAAAAAAATTGCAAATTTTGAAAAATTCAAAAAAAATTGCATTGTTTGGCTTACTAAATTGCATCAATTCCTTCTAAATTTTTTCAATTCATGATTTTTGAATCAAATCTAATATAAAATACAGAAAAACACAAAAAATCAGAAATTTGCATTGCACTTTCATCATTAATTTGCTAGGCTTTTGTAGAAATTTTGACAATTTTCATTAAACCTAGTAATTCCAAAATCTAGGGTTAGTACGAAAAATCTTCTTTCAAATTTTTGTACTAATTTTAGAGGCTCATTCAAATTAGAATTTGTCTGTAGTCTTGCATTTCGGTGTAAATTTGCATTTAGATTTAAAATATTTGCAATTTTACATAGAAAATTTCAACAAAAAATAGCAATTTTCATGCATTTTCATTAGATTTGCATTGGCATTTTGCATATTAGGGCTTGAAAATCATTTTAATATATTAGAGTAATTAATTTTCATCATAAATCATACGTCAAAACATTCACATAGCATTTTGTGTCAAGATCTCAAACCTAGGGCTTCAAAAACAACGATTTTCACTAAATTTGGCCTTATCGACTCTATAAACTTGCACTTCATTAATTGGATGTTATTAGGGTAATAATTTTCTGCCCCTCCTAAAAAGATTCACAACACCCTTCTAACGGACTCTTGTATTGAAAATTCAATGAAAAACTACACATTTTGACTATTTTTGCCCTAGGGTTTGACCTAGTTTGCACTCCAAGCGTGTTGTGACAAATTTGATTATGAGGTGACTGATATCATTGATTTTATTTTCTTCACATCCTAAAATTCATTACAACACCCCTCTTACTAGGTCTTGGAGTTGAAAAACCGTGAAAAAATTGCATATTTTGCTATATTTTCACTAAGGTTTGACCTTAATTGGCACTAAAAGCATGTTGTGTTGGGTATTTTGACACCAAGTGGCTGTTATTACTTATATTATTTTCTTTCCATCATCATTTTCCTCACAACACCCTTTTTTATGCTCTTTTGCATTTGAATTTTGGTGAAAAAGTGCATTTTTTGACATATTTTCACTATAGTTTGACTTGGCATTATCTTAGATTAGCATCAAGAGTGTGTTGGGAAGGATCATATTGCTTTTTTGGACTAATATTAGACATATAATTTTCTTCCCTTCATCAAAATTCTTACAACATCCTTTATTTCAGTCATTTGCATTGGAAAAAGTACAAAAAATCAAGCATCTAGGTCACTTTTTGCATATAGTTTTGCAATCATCTTTTGCATACTTTTGGAAAAAATTTCAAATCTGATTTGAGCATACAAACATGGCCTCTAATCACAACAACAATAATAGGTTCCCTCCTAGACCCTACATGAAAATAAAAACACTTGAACTTGAAATCATATTTACACTTCACGATAGAACAATTGGAGACTCTGATGGACCTCTTTACATCACTATGAAAATAATGGGAAACCCTGTGGATGGAACTCTTATTGATCTTAATTGCATGACTAATGTTGCTACTGAGGAATTCCTCTTTTCACATCAACTAATGCAAGGTTCTTATGACCCTTCGAACATGATGATCAAGACACATAAGGGAACCCTTATCGAGCCTTTGGGTAAGATATCATTGTTGGTAACTGTATTTGATAAACATGTTGAACAATGGTTTGATGTTAACCCCACTTCCAATACCTTTGAAATTTAACTTGGAATCCCTTGGTTAAAGGCCATGAAATTTGTCCCTTCAACTATCTATAAATGTGTAAAATTTCCTTTGAACTAACAACAAACTAGAACTATGAATAGACTTTACATTTTTGAGCTATAGAAACTACAAAGTAAAATTGATGCATCCAGTACAGATAGTCCTTCTATTCAAGAAATGACAAAAGATAAACAACTCGCATGTGAAGAGAACTTGAGACCGAAAGGACAAGGTCCCTATGCTAAGGTTCCTCCCCTGAAATCTTTACAAGGATCGAGAGGTCATTGTCAACAACAAAATGTTCCACCATGACAAATGAGGTTTTATCCTAGTACTTCATCTTCTAAATTGTACAAGACTATGAAAGAGGATAGCCCTATCTTACAAGAGATAAGCGGTAAAAGAAAATGAAATAGAAAAGCAAGAGAAAGAAGAAAAAGAAGACAAGCTTAATGCTACCTCTCAACAAGAAAACATCGATCCCAAAATTCAACCAAACAATAATGATCCTAACTATGAACAACATGATGAACAAGACATGAATTTGGCTATGGTACCTTATGTCCCACTTTCCTCCAACATTAGGGAGTGGGAATATGACTATGATGATTTTCTTATAGACATATTGGGGCCCTACAAGTAAGTATCTCTAACCTTTTATCTCTCTCATGATGTACTTCCCCTGTGATGTATTATGTATTGTTTAGGCCTTCTGGGATGACCCTTGACTCTCTTGTAAGGTCTAGGATATCATGAGACCACCCTTATTGTGACCTTCTATTTGTATCATCATTCTTCTATATTACCTCTCTCTTTGATTTTATTGTTGTGTGTTGTGTCTTACGGACATAGCATTGTGGTTGGTGACATTGGGGGCACCCTCCTACATGACTATCCCTAAGACACTTGTTTCTCCTCTCTTATTTATTGTTTCCCTTCCTCTAGTGTTTCCATCTAGTGGGCGGATAACGACAAACATTTATACTAATGCGGACCTAGTGTCCCTTTCGAGAGCAATCAAAATGGACTTAGTTCCTAATATGACAATGGGGTTGTATATTTTATCCAACACTTGGCTAGTGGAAGCACTCGTGCTTTCTGTGTAGTGAATTTGATGATGTTTCTATCACATTTACAAGCCTTAACAATACTACTACTCTTTGCACCTTTGTTTGTCTTTGAATCTAACCTTGGTGGTACTCGATTGAGAGAGCTTCATGATATAGCCCCATGGTTATCCTCAAATGCCAAATTCATTGTATAACCTTGGCTCTTTGTGTGGTTAATCATATGCATTGATATTATTGTTTATCATGATATTGTAGATACTAACATGTTTCTTGCAGGAATGTGTTTGTGGGAATATTTGGCGATCGTAAAGTACATGTCACTTCCAGGGGGCATGGGCTTTGCAAAAGTTGGTGTTCCCTTGTGTGTTTTATTCCTACCTTAACATTCTTGATATCGATACCTAATATCAACCACCTTAAGGTAGGGGCATATATAAGGTAAGCTGTCTGTTGTAGATGTTAGCAATGTGTTTGTCCTCAGGTGCAAAGACCTGCGCAATGAGTGCATCATTCATCCTGAGTTTGTTTGCAATCAATCAAACAATCATGTAAGTCCTTTGCGGAGGTAGGATATCAAGCATATCCTTTTTCTTAAGCCCTCTATAGAGGTAGGGATGGTGTATTTCTCAGGGTAGATTTCATCTTCCTGTCATTTTCAAAAGTCCTCTATGAAGGTGGGGAGTGATTCTGTGACTAACTCAACCCTTAAGCATGTTTTCAATGATTGTTTTGGTGAAGCGCAATCATTGATGTGTGCTTGTAATGTGCTTGAGATGGTGATTAGCCAAAAAATAGGGAACACACCATCTCTTCTCTGTCGTGTTTTCTCCGTGTCTTCAAGTGTGTGTGTTTTGGCATGCTTGCTTTGTTTGGCATGTTTGTTGCCCCATATGCAGTATAAAGATCAACACCTTAGGGTTGTGCTTCCTGCATTTTGGAAGGTTTTGCGTGTCTTGCATGTGTGTTGCCCCATATATACAATGACTTGCGAGATGAGTGCATCATGTATTATGGGAGGTTTGTTTACTTTCCAGTACTTGCATCTACATTTCATATAAATGAGAAAAAGAAAAGAAAGATTAAAAACCATGCCTGTCTTCTATGCATTGATTGTCTTCTCTGTGTTCTATGTGACTGCAATTGTCTTCTCCATGTTTTGCATGCCTGTTACTAATTTCTATGTGATTGGCGTGTCTTCTTCGTGCTTGATGTGTTTGTTGTGTTTGTGACCTTACTTTAATGCATGTATTAGCCTTGTCTTTATACATACATTAAAGTGGGGGCTAAATGTAACGCTAGAAAGTGTCCCCTTGGGGGCTTTTCGCTAATAAGGTTTAGCTCCCAGGTCTTTTACATGCATTTAGGATATCTTACTTCATAATTTGGTATCCCGATGGATTGAGCCATAGGTAACATGAAAAATTGGACCTAGGAGGACCCCTTGACCCTTACCCTACCCAAAATAGGGGGGAGGAATTGGGCGCCCATGCCCTAGTCCTACCCTATTTTGGGTCAGTCCTAATTTTTGGGTGTCAGTGTATGACCGTTATTTAGGTCTTATGCCAACACAATAAGTTTGAATTATGAAAACTTGGCAGGAGTGTTTGTAGTTGCATATAAAAGCATGTTTAGGCATTCATTTGTAAACTAGATTTGAACTAGATGATTACTAGCAAGATATGTGATCTCAAGGTGATTCAAGGCTTTCATTGTGTTGCAAGAGTAGACTTGTATGGTTTATGTGTTTGTATTTCCAAGATTTGAGCATCCATTTCCTGATGGAATGAAGAACATCTTTCTCCCATGAGAGCTTAACTACAAGGTGACATTATAATTTGTTTTTATCATCATTTCCTTTGGTTTTTACCTCTGCCTCACAAGGGCACGCACTCTTTATATAACAACGGTGTTTGGAGACTTAAGTTTCCTCTAAGGCTTGACTACGGCAAGCTTCTAAACACCACAACCCCCTTCCAAAGTTTTCATGGTTGTAGGTTACAGGTTGTAGAGCTTGACGAAGTGAAGTTGTAGGAAGGCATCTTGAAGTGTCAGAATTCTAGAACAGAAAGAAGAACAACACCCTGGACTTGGGTGCCCGCTCATTAGTCCTCCAAATTCTGTGACGAGAAAATCTCTGGGACAACAGGGAAGAGTTGCAGATTGAGTTTCCAGATCCGGGCAAAAAGAAGGGCATTGGACTTGGGCACCTGATCTTTTGTCCCCAACTTTTCCACCTCGGAACCTTGAAAATAGGTATTCTATGATTTGATATTTTGCTTCCCTCTTCAAGAGTTTTTTTTGTTATTCTTCCATTTACAGTCGTATTTGTGAAATGAGAGTTTTAATGGTCAATTAAACATAAGAGAAGGAAAATTGATATTTAAAATCCCTAATCCAAGTTTCCCTACATCTCACAACAATCTAGGGTATGATAGTAAATTGCCACTCGACCCTAGATCCTTGAATGTTAAGGGTGAAAGGAGGATTCAAACATCTAACAACACTAAACTAAACATTCCAAATTTTACTCTAAACATTTTGGTGAACCCGTGTTTTTGGACTTAATTGCAACTTGGTGAGTGTGTCTCTTTAGATTTGGATTTCATTCATTCATTCATTCATTTTATTGCATTGAGAAAAATTTAAAAAAAAAATTCAAAAATTTAAAAAAATTGCATTATTTAGCTTATTAAATTGCATCAATTCTTTCTAAATTTTCCTAATTCATGATTTTTGCATTAGATCTGATATAAAATATAGAAAAACACAAAAAATCAGAAATTTGCATTGCACTTTCATCATTAATTTGCTAGGCTTTTGCAGAAATTTTGACAATTTTCATTAAACCTAGTAATTCCAAAGTCTAGGGTTAGTAGGAAAAATCTTCTTTCAAATTTTTATACTGATTTTAGAAGCTCATTCAAATTATAATTTGGCTTTATTCTTGCATTTTGGTGAATATTTGCATTTAGATTTAAAATATTTGCAATTTTACATAGAAAATTTCACAAAAAATAGCAATTTTCATGCATTTTCATTAGATTTGCATTGGCATTTTGCATATTAGGGCTTGGAAATAATTTATATATCTGAGATTAATTCATTTTAATCATAAATTAGACTTCAAAACATTCACATAGCATTTTGTGTCAAGATCTCAAACCTAGCGCTTCAAAAACAACGATTTTCACTAAATTTGGCCTTTTCAACTCTATAAACTTGCACCATAGGCGTGTTGTGAAAAGTATTTTTGATTAATTGTCTATTATAAGCATAATAATTTTCTTCCCCTTCTAAAAATCTTCACAATACCCTTTTAATGGACTCTTGTATTGAAAATTTGGTGAAAAACTACACATTTTGACTATTTTTGCCCTAGGGTTTGACCTAGTTTGCACTCCAAGCGTGTTGTGACAAATTTAATGGATTGAGGTGACTGATATCATTGATTTTATTTTCTTCACATCCTAATATTCATTACAACACGCCTCTTTCTAGGTCTTGGAGTTGAAAAACCGTGAAAAAATTGCATATTTTGCTATATTTTCACTAAGGTTTGACCTTAAGTGGCACTAAAAGTATGTTGTATTGGGTATTTTGGCACCAAGTGGCTAATATTACTTATATTATTTTCCTTCCATCATCATTTTACTCAAAACACCCTTTGTTATGATCTCTTGCATTTGAATTTTGGTGAAAAAGTGCTTGTTTCGACATATTTTCACTATAATTTGACTTGGCATTATCTTATATTTGCATCAAGATTGTGTTGGGAAGGATCATATTTTTGTTTTGGACTGATATAAAACATATAATTTGAATCCCTTCATCAAAATCCTTACAACATCCTTTGTTTCAGTCATTTGCATTGAAAAAAGTACAAAAAATCAAGCATCTAGGTCACTTTTTGCATATAGTTTTGCAATTGTCTTTTTCATACTTTTGGAAAAATTTTCAAATCTGATTTGAGCATACAGACATGGCCTCTAATCAAAACAACAATAATAGGTTCCCTCCTATAAATTACATGAAAAGAAAAACATGTGAACCTAAAATCATGTTTACACCTCATGATAGAACAATTGGAGACTTCGATGGACCTCTTTACATCACTATGAAAATAATGGGAAACCCTGTGGATAGAACACTTATTGATCCTAATTGCATGACTAATGTTTCCACTGAGGAGTTCCTCTTTTCACATCAACTAATGTAAGGTTCTTATGACCCTTCAAACATGATGATCAAGACACATAAGGGAATCCTTATCAAGCCTTTGGGTAAGATATCATTGTTTGTAACTGTATTTTAGAAACATGTTGAACAATGGTTTGATGTTACCCCCACTTCCAATACCTTTGAAATCAAACTTGGAATCCCTTGGTTAAAGGCCATGAAATTTGTCCCTTCAACTATCTATAACTATGTAAAATTTCCTTTGAACGAACAAGTCCATGTCATTCCTCAAAATACATACAAGCCTTCAAGTACACAAAAGAATTTTACATTAGATTACTTTTGCAACAAAACTAACAAAAAACCAGAACTACGAATAGACTTTACATTTTTGAGCTATAGAAACTACAAAGTAAAACTGTTACATCCAGTACCTAGTCCTTATATACAAGAAATGACAAAATATAGACAACTCGCATGTGAAGAGAACTTTAGACCAAAAGGACAAGGTCCCTATGATGAGGTTCCTCCCTCGAAATCCTTACAAGGATTGGGAGGTTATTTTCAACAACAAAATGTTTGACCATGACAAATGAGGTTTGATCCCGGTGCTTCATCTTCTAAATTGCACAAGCCTATGAAAGAGGATAGCCCTATCTTACAAGATATAAGTGGTAAAAGAAAACAAAATAGAAAAGAAAGAGAAAGAAGAAAAAGAAGACAAGCTTATGCTATAAACCTTGCCTCTAAACAAGAAAATATTGATCCCAACATTCAACCAAACAATAATGGTCCTAACGGTGAACAACATGATGAACAAGACATGAATTTGGCTATGGTACCTTATGTCCCACTTTCCTCCAACATTAGGGAGTGGGAAGATGACGGTGATGATTTGCTTATAGACAACCTCTAGCCTGGTAGGGGCCCTACAGGTAAGTATCTCTAACCTTTTATCTCTCTTGTGATGTGCTTCCCCCGTGATGTATTATGTGTTGTTTAGGCCTCCTGGGATGACCCTTAAATCTCTTGTAAGATCTGGGATACCAGGATACTTCCCCTGTCGTGACCTTCTATTTGTATCATCATTCTTCTATATTGCCTCTCTCTTTGATTTTATTGTTGTGTGTTGTGTCTTACGGACATAGCGTTGCAATTGGTGACACTAGGGGCACCCTCCTACGTGACTGTCCCTAAGACACTTGTTTCTCCTCTCTTATTTATTGTTTCCCTTCCTCTAGTGTTTTCATCTAGTGGGCAGATGACGACAAACATTTATACTAATGTTGACCTAGTGTCCCTTTTGAGAGCAATAAAAAAATGGACTTAGTTCCTAATATGACGATGGGATTGTATATTTTATCCGACGCTTGGCTAGTGGAAGCACTCGTGCTTTCCGCATAGTGAATTTGATGATGTTTCTATCGCATTTACAAACCTTCACAATACTGCTGCTCTTTACACCTTTGTCTATCTTTGAATTTGGCCTTGGTGGTACTCGATTCAGAGAGCTTCATGATATAGCACCACAGTTATCCTAGAACTCTAAATTTGTTGTATAACTCTGGATCTTTTTGTGGTTAATCATATGCATTGATGTTGTTGTTTATCATTATCTTGTAGACACTAACATGTTTCTTGTAGGGATGTGTTTGTGGGAACATTTGGCGATCGTAAAGTACATGTCACTTTCGAGGGGCATGGGCTTTGCGAAAGTTGGTGTTCCCTTGGTGTGTTTTATTCCTACCTTAACATGCTTGATATCGATCCTTGATATCAACCACCTTAAGGTGGGGGCATATATAAGGTAAGCTGTCTATTGTAGATGTTAGCAATGTGTTTATCCTTAGGTACAAAGACCTGTGCGACGATTGCATCATGCATCTTGAGTTTATTTGCAATCAATCAATCAATCATGTAAGCACTTTGCGAAGGTGGGATATTAAGCATATCCTTTTTCTTAAGCCCTTTGTAGAGGCAGGGATGGTGTATTTCTCAGAGCAGATTGCATCATCCTATCATTTTCAAAAGTCCTCTATAGAGGTGGGGAGCGGTTTTGTGACTAACTCAACCCTTAAGCATGGTTTCGGTGATTTTTGTGGAGAATCCCAATCATCTATGTGTGCCTATAATGTGCATGAGATGGTGATGAACCTAGATATAGGGAACACACCATCGCTCGTCTGACATGTTTTCTCCATGTCTTCAAGTGTGTGTGTTTTGGCATGCTAGCTTTGTTTGGCGTGTTTGTTTCTGCATATGCAGTATAAAGATTAGCACCTTAGGGTTGTGCTTCTTGCATTTTGGGAGGTTTTGCATGTCTTGCGTGTGTGTTGCCCCATATATACAAAGACCTGCATGATGAGTGCATCATGTATTATGGGAGGTTTGTTTACTTTCCAGTACTTGCATCTACATTTCATATATATGAGAAAAAGAAAAGAAAAAAAATCATGCCTGTCTTATATACATTAATGTGTCTTTTATGCATTGGCTATCTTCTCCATGTTCTGCATGACAGTAACTATCTTCTCCGTGTTTTGTGTGCCTATTACTATTTTCTATGTGATTGGCGTGTCTTCTCCATGCTTGATATGTTTGTTGTGTTTGTTACCTTACTTTAATGCATGTATTGGCCTCACGTTTATACATACATTAAAGTGGGGGCTAAATGTAACATCAGAAAATGTCCCCTTGGGCACTTTTCGCTCATAAGGTTTAGCTCCTAGGTCTTTTGCATGCATTTAGGACATCTTACTTCATAATTTGGCATCCCGATGGAATGAGCCCTAAGAAACATGACAAATGGGACCTAGGAGGACCCCTTGAGCCTTACCCTACCCAAAATAGGGGGGGAGGACTTGGGCACCGGTGCCCTAGTCCTATCCTATTTTGGGCCAGTCCCAATTTTTAGGTGTCAGTTTATGACTGTTATTTGGGTCCTATGCCGACACAGTAAGTTTGAATTATGAAAACCTTAGTGGGAGCGTTTGTAGTTACATATAAAAGCATGTTTAGGCATTCATTTGTAAACTAGATGATTACTAGAAAGCTATGTGTTCTCAAAGTGATTTAAGGCTTTCATTGTGTTGCAAGAGTAGACTTGTATGGTTTATGCATTTGTATTTACATATTTGAGAATCCATTTCCTCATGGAATGAAGAGAATCTTCCTCCCATGAAAGCTTCACTACAAGGTGACATTATATTATGTTTTTATCATCATTTCCTTTGGTTTTTGCCTCTATCTCACAAGGGCACACACTCTTTATCTGATAATAGTGTTCAGAGACTTAAGTGTCCTCCAGGGCTTGATTGAGGCAAGCCACTAAACACCACAACCCCCTTCCAAAATTTTCATGGTTGTAGGTTACAAGTTGCAGGGCTGGACAAAGTGAAGTTTTAGAAAGACATCTTGAAGTGTCAGAATTCTAGAATAGAAGGAAAAATAACACGCTGGACTTGAGCGCCCGCTCATTAGTCCTCCAATTTCTGTGACTATAAAATCTCTAGGATAGCAAGGAAGAGTTGCAGACCGAGTTTCCAGATCTGGACAAAAAGTAGGGCATTGGAATTGGGAACCTTCTCTTTTGTCCTTGACTTTTCTACCTCAGAACCCAAAAAATAGGTATTCTATGATTTGATATTTTTCTTCCCTCTACAAGATCTTTTTCTGTTATTCTTCTGTTTACAGTCATATTTACAAAATTAGGGTTTTAATGGTCAATTAAGCATAAGAGAAGGAAAATTGATAATTAAATTCCCTAATCCAAGTTTCCTTACATCTCACAATGATCTAGGGTATGATAGTGCATTGTCACTTGACCGTAGATCCTTGAATGTTAAAGGTGAAAGGAGGATTCAAACATCTAACAACACTAAACTAAACAATCCTAATTTTACTCTAAACATTTTAGTGAACCCATGTTTTTGGACTTAATTACAACTTGTTGAGTGTGTGTCTTTAGATTTGGATTGATTTCATTCATTCATATAGTCATTCATTTTATTGCATTGAGAATAATTGAAAATTTTGAAAAATGCAAAAAAATTGCATTGTTTGGCTTACTAAATTGCATCAATTCTTTCTAAATTTTCCTAATTCATGATTTTTGCATCAAATATGATATAAACTATAGAAAAACATAAAAATTCATAAATTAGCATTGCACTTTCATCATTAATTTTATAGGCTTTTGTAGAAATTTTGACAATTTTCATTAAACCTAGTAATTCCAAAATCTAGGGTTAGTAGGCAAAATATTCTTTCAGATTTTTCTACTGATTTTAGAGGCTCATTCAAATTATAATTTGGTTGTAGTCTTGCATTTTTTGTGTAAATTTGCATTTAGATTTAAAATATTTTCTATTTTACATAGAAAATTTCAACAAAAACTAGCAATTTTCATGCGTTTTCATTAGATTTGCATTGGCATTTTGCATATTAGGGCTTGGAAATCATTTTCAAATCTTTTCATTAGATTTACATTGGCATTTTGCATATTAGGGCTTGGAAATCATTTTCAGATCTGAGAGTAATTCATTTTCATCATAAATTATACTTCAATACATTCACATAACATTTTGTGTCAAGATCTCAAACCTAGGGCTTCAAAAACAACGATTTTCACTAAATTTGGCCTTATCGACTCTAGAAAACTTGCACCATAGGCATGTTGTGAAAATTATTTTTTTTTCATTAATTGGCTGTTATCAGGGTAATCATTTTCTACCCCTCCTAAAAAGCTTCACAACACCCTTTTAATGGACTCTTGTATTGAAAATTTAGTGAAAAACTACACATTTTGACTATTTTTGCCCTAGGGTTTCACATAGTTTGCACTCCAAGCATGTTGTGACAAAATTAATGGATTGAGGTTATAGATATCATTGATTTTATTTTCTGCACATCCTAAAATTCATTACAACACCCCTCTTGCCAGGTCTTGGAGTTAAAAAACTGTGAAAAAATTACATATTTTGCTATACTTTCACTAAGGTTTGACCTTAAGTGGCACTAAAAGCATGTTGTGTTGGGTATTTTGGCACCAAGTTGCTGTTATTACTGATATTATTTTCTTTCCATCATCATTTTCCCTAGAACACCCTTTGTTATGCTCTCTTGCATTTGAATTTTGGTGAAAAAGTGCCTATTTTGACATATTTTCACTATAGTTTGACTTGGCATTATCTTAGATATGCATCAAGAGTGTGTTGGGAAGGATCATATTGCTGTTTTGGACTGATATTAGACATATAATTTTTTTTTCCTTCATCAAAATCCTTACAACATCCTTTGTTTCAATCATTTGCATTGGAAAAAGTACAAAAACTAAAACATCTAGGTCACTTTTTGCATATAGTTTTGCAATTGGCCTTTGCATACTTATGGAAAAACTTTCAAATCTGATTTGAGCATAAAAACATGGCCTCTAATCATAGCAATAATACGTTCCCTCCTAGACCTTACATGAAAATAAAAACACCTGAACCTAAAATCGTGTTTACACCTCATGATAGAACAATTGGAGACTTTGATGGACCTCTTTACATCACTATGAAAATAATGGGAAATCCTGTTGATGGAACTCTTATTGATCCTAATTGCATGACTAATGTTGCCAGTGAGGAGTTCCTCTTTTCACATCAATGAATTCAAGGTTCTTATGACCCTTCGAACATGATGATCAAGACACATAAGGGAACCTTTATCAAGCCTTTGGGTAAGATATCATTGTTGGTAACTGTATTTGAGAAACATGTTGAACAATGGTTTGATGTTACCCCCGCTTTCAATACCTTTGAAATTAAACTTGGAATCCCTTGGTTAAAGGCCATGAAAGTTGTCCCTTCAACTATCTATAAATGTGTAACATTTCCTTTAAACGAATAAGTGCATATCATTCCTCGAAATACATACAAGCCTTCAAGTACACAACATCATTTTACATTGGATTAGTTTTGCAACAAAACTAACAACAAATCAGAACTATGAACAGAATTTACATTTTTGAGCTGTACAAAATACAAACCAAAATTGTTACATCCAGTACCTAGTCCTTCTATACAAGAAACAACAAAAGATAAACAACTCACATGTGAAGAGAACTTTAGACCGAAAGGACAAGGTCCCTATGTTGAGGTTCCTCCCCCAAAATCCTTACATGGATTGGGAGGTCATTTTCAACGAGAAAATGTTCCACTATGACAAATGAGGTTTGATCCCAGTGCTTCATCTTCTAGATTGCACAAGCCTATGAAAGAGGATAACCCTATCTTACAAGAGATAATTAGTAAAAGAAAACAAAATAGAAAAGCAAGAGATAGAAGAAAAATAAGACAAGCTTATGCTATAAACCTTTCCTCTCAACAAGAAAACATTGATCCCAACATTCAACCAAACAATAATGATCCTAACAATGAACAACATGATGAACAAGACATGAATTTGGCTATGGTACCTTATGTCCCACTTTTCTCCAACATTAGGGAGTGGGAAGATGATGCTGATGATGTTTTTCTTATAAACAACCTCTAGCCTAGTAGCGGCCCTACAGGTAAGTATCTCTAATTTTTTATCTCTCTTGTGATGTGCTTCCCCCATGATGTATTATGTGTTGTTTAGGCCTCCTAGGATGACCCTTGACTCTCTTGTACGGTCTGAGATACTAGGAGATTGCCCCTATTGTGACCTTCTTCTACTTGTATCATCATTCTTCTATATTGCTTCTCTTTGATTTTATTGTTGTGTGTTGTGTCTTACAGACATAGCATTGTGGTTGGTGACACTGGGGGAACTCTCCTATGTGACTACCCCTAAGACACTTGTTTCTCCTCTCTTATTTATTGTTTCCCTTCCTCTAGTGTTTCCATCTAGCGGGCGAATGATGACAAACATTTATACTGATGAGGACCTAGTGTCCCTTTCGAGAGCAATCAAAAAATGGACTTAGTTACTAATATGACGATGGGGTTGTATATTTTATCCAATGCTTGGCTAGTGGAAGAACTCGTGATTTCCACCTAGTGAATTTGATGATGTTTCTATTGCATTTATAAACCTTAACAATATTGCTTGTCTTTGCACCTTTGTTTGTCTTTGAATCTAGTCTTGGTGGTACTCGATTTGGAGAGCTTCTTGATATAGCCCCATGGTTATCCTTGAACTCCAAATTCATTGTATAACCTTGGCTCTTTATGTGGTTAATCAGTTACATTGATGTTGTTGTTTATCATGATCTTGTAGACACTAACATGTTTCTTGTAGGGATGTGTTTGTGGTAACATTTGGCGATCGTAAAGTACATGTCACTTCCGCAGGGCATGGGCTTTTTGAAAGTCAGTGTTCCCCTGTGTGTTTTATTCCTACCTTAACATGCTTGATATCGATGCCTGATATCAACCACCTTAAGGTGGGGGCATATATAAGGTAAGTTGTCTGTTGTAGATGTTAGCAATGTGTTTGTCCTTAGGTGCAAAAACCTATGCGATGAGTGCATCATGCATCCTGAGTTTGTTTGAAATCAATCAATTAATCATGTAAACCCTCTGTGGAGGTGAGATATCAAGCATATCCTTTTTCTTCAGCCCTCTATAGAGGCAAGGATGGTATATTTATTGGAGCAGACTGCATCATCCTGTCATTTTCAAAAGTCCACTGTAGAAGCAGGGAGCCATTCTGTGACTAACTCAACCCTTAAGCATGTTTTTGGTGATTATTGTGCGAAGCACAATCATCAGTGTATGCCTGTAATGTACCTAGGATGGTGATGAGCCTAGAAATAGGGAACACACCATCTCTTGTCTGTCATGTTTTCTGTGTCTTCGAGTGTGTGTGTTTTGGTGTGATTGCTTTGTTTGGCGTGTTTGTTGCCCCATATGCAGTATAAAGATCAGTGCCTTAGGGTTGTGCTTCCTACATTTTGGGAGGTTTTACGTGTCTTATGTGTGCGTTGCCCCATATCTACAAAGACCTGCATGATGAGTGCATCATGTATTATGGGAGGTTTGTTTACTTTCTAGTACTTGCATTTGCATTTCATATATATGAGAAAAAAAGGAAAAAAAATCATGCTTTTCTTCTATGCATTAATGTGTCTTCTACGCATTGACTGTCTTCTCCATGTTATGTGTGACTCTAACTATCTTCTCCATGTTTTGCATGCCTATTACTATTTTCTATGTGATTGGCATGTCTTCTCCATGCTCGATGTGTTTGTTGTGTTTGTGACCTTACTTTAATGCATGTAGTGGCCTTGCATTTATACATACATTAAAGTGGGGGCTAAATGTAACATCAAAAAATGTCTCCTTGGGGGCTTTTCCCTCATAAGGTTTAGCTCCCAGGTCTTTTGCATGCATTTATGACATCTTACTTCATAATTTGGCATCCCGATGGAATGAGCCCTAGGTAACATGACAAATGGGACCTAGGAGGACCCCTTGAGCCTTACCCTGTCCAAAATAAGGGGGAGGACTTGGGCGCCTGTGCCCTAGTCCTACCCTATTTTGGGTCAGTCCCAATTTTTGGGTGTCAGTTTATGACTGTTATTTGGTTCCTATGCCAACACGGTAAGTTTGAATTACAAAAAGCTTGGCATGAGTGTTTGTAGTTGCATATAAAAGCATGTTTAGGCATTCATTTGTAAACTAGATTTCAACTAGACAATTACTAGCAAGCTATGTGTTCTCAATGTGATTCAATGCTTTCATTGTGTTGCAAAAGTAGACTTGTGTGGTTTATGTGTTTGTATTTGCAGATTTGAGCATTCATTTCCTATGGAATGAAGAGCATCTACCTGCCATGAGAGCTTCACTACAAGGTGACATTATATTATGTTTTTATCATCATTTCCTTTGGTTTTTGCCTCTGCCTCGTAAGGGCATGCACTCTTTATCTGACAACAATGTTTTGAGACTTAAGTGTCCTTTGGGTCTTGATTGAGGCAAGCCTCTAAACACCACAACCCCCTTCCAAAGGTTTCATGGTTGCAGGTTACAGGTTGTGTAACTAGACAAAGTGAAGTTGCAAGAAGGCATCTTGAAGTGTTAGAATTGTAGAACAGAAGGAAAAACAACACCCTGGACTTGGGCACCTGCTCATTAGTCCTCCAATTTTTGTGATGGGAAAATCTCTGTGACAACAGGGAAGATTTGCAGACTAAGTTTCTAGATCCAAACAAAAAGTAGGGCATTGGACTTGGGTGCCCACTCTTTTGTCCCCAACTTTTCCGCATCAGAACCCCAAAAATAGATATTCTGTGATTTGATATTTTGCTTCCCTTTACAAGAGATTTTTTTGTTATTCTTCTGTTTACACTCGTATTTGTGAAATTAGGGTTTTAATGGTTAATTAATCAAAAGAGAAGGAAAATTGATAATTAAATTCCCTAATCCAAGTTTCCCTACATCTCATAGTGACCTAGGGTACAATAGTGCATTGGTACTCAACCCTAGATCCTTGAATGTTAAGGGTGAAAGGGGGATTCAAACATCTAACTACACTAAACTAAATAATCCAAATTTTACCCTAAACAGTTCCACCCAACCTTAGACAAGAAGACACTATTCACTAGATGAATTCTTCTTCGTCCCATTCCCCCTTGGCATCTAGGGGTAGAAACCCTTTCCCACCCAACAAGAGTAATTCTTTATTTCTCCTTAATACCTGACCAAAGGAATTTCTTCTGAATTTGCTCAACCTTCTTAGCCACAAACTAAAGAATTTTGAAAAGACTTAAGAAGTAGTTAGGCATTCCTTGGAGGGAGGCTTTAAGTAGTTGGAACTTCCCTACTTGAGTCAGAAGAGCTCCTTTCCACCTGGCCAATTTCCTTTGCATTCTTACCAATAACCCATTCTAGTAGTCGGAAGAGACTTTAGTGACTATGAGATGAAGGCCCAAGTAGGTGGCTAGGAGCCTCACACTTGAACAACCCAGGGCTCTGGTAATTTTTTGCTACAGATCCTCCTAGGTATTTAGAAAGTAGATATGACTTTTCTCAAAGTTGATACTCTGACCAAAGGCCTCTTCATAAGCTTTAAGAATCCCCTTCCACCTTTTAGATTCAACAATTGAGGCAATCCCAAACAATATAGTATCATTAACAAACTGTTATATCCTTGAAGTCTGAGTAGTAGAGGCAGGTTTGATACCTCAAAGAGTTCCCTGCGTCAACAAGTTACAAGCATTCCTACCAAGCACTTTTGCTAGCAAAATAAAGAGATAGGAAGAAAGAGGATCTCCTTATCTAAGGCCCATCACTGAGGGAAAGAAACCTCTAGGAGAACCATTGACCAACATAGAGAAGCGCACCATGGAGATACATTCCTTGATGATATTGACAATCTTTTCTTGGAAGTTGAATTTCCTAAGGATCTTGAGTAAAAAATCCCAATTAACCCTGTCATAGGCTTTGGAGATATCTAGTTTCAAAATCATACCTATAGGTTGTTTCTCTTGGAGATTGAGTGGATAATTTCATGAGTTGTGATGGCCGCATCAAGGATCTACCTCCCAAGAACAAATCCCTTCTGATTTGGGGCAATGAGTTTGTCCAAGAGGGGTTGGAGCCTATTGTAAAGAGTGATTTTTGGATAGTTTAGATTTTGGTAGTTTTGGTGTATATCCTCCTTCCACCCTTACATTCAAGGACCTATGGTCAAGTTGCAATGTCTACTATCATACCCTAGGTCACTATTGAGATCTAGGGAAACTTGGATTTCAATGATTTGATTGTCAATTTCCTTCTCTTATGCTTAATTGTACCTTAAAACCTTAATTATGTAAATACGACAACAAACAGATGAATTACGGAATATGCCTTTGCAAATAGATGTAAAATATCAAATAACTATGTACCTATTTTTGAGGTTCCAAGGAAGAAAAGTTAGGGACTAAAGAGCTGGCACCTAAGTCCAGTGCCCTAGTTTTTGTCGAGATCTAGAAACAAGGTCAACAACCTGTATCTCCTGTATTAAAGGTTTTCCTATTGCAGAACTTTGAGGACTAATGAGCAGGTGCCCAAGTCCAAGTAGCTATTTCTTTCACTGATATGCAATCTTGACACTCTGTTGTACCCTCCTGCAACTTCACTTTGTCTGTAACTCCAACCTATAACCAGCAATCACAAAAACTTTAGGAGGGGGTTGTGGTGTTTAGAGGCATGCCTTAGTCAAGCCTTGGAGAGACATTCAAGTATTCCAAACACCATTATTATATAGAGAGTGCATGCCTAGGGAGGCAGAGGCAAAAACCAAATGATAAATGCTTAATAATCACAATAGATATCACCTTGTAGTGAAGATCTCATGGGAGGAAGAAGATCTTCATTTCATGAGGAGATGATGCTCAAATCTACAAACATAAACACATAGACAACACAAATCTACTCTTGCAACATAATGACAGCCTTGAATCACTTTAGGATGCATAAAGTTCACAATAACAATCTAGTTTTACAAATGAATGCCTAAACATACTTTTATATGCAACTACAAACATTCCTGCCAAGATTTCATAAATTTAAACTTATTGTGTCAGCCTAGGGACCAAATAACGTTCATAAACTAACACTTAAAACTTGGGCCTGACCCAAAATAGGTAGGACTAGGGCATGGGTACCCAAGTCCTCCCCCCTATTTTGGGCAGGGTTAAGCTCAAGGGGTCCCCCTAGGCCCCATTTGTCATGGTACATAGGGTTCATTGCATCAAGATGTTGAATTATGATGTAATATGTCCTAAATGTAGCTAAGAGACTCGAGAGCTAAACCTTTTGAGGGAAACGCCCCCAAGGGGGCATTTTCTGACATTATATTTAGCCCCCACTTTAATATATGTATAAACGTGAGGCCAATACATGCATTAAAGTATGGTAAACAAACATAACAAACATGACAAGCACAGAGAAGGGATGCCAAACACATTGAAGACAAGGATAGACACACAAAACACGGAGAAGACAGTTACAGTCACGCAAAACATGGAGAATACATTGAATGCATAGAAGACACATTAATGCATAAAAGACATGAATGACTTCTTTTCTTTTCTTTTTCTCATACATATGAAATGCAGATGCAAGTACAGGAAAGTAAACAAATCTCCCATAATATAGGATGCACTTATTGCACAGGTCTTTAAATTGTATATATGGGGCAACACACACACAAGACACTCAAAACCTCCCAAAATGCAGGGTGCATATGGGGTAACAAACATGCCAAACAAAGCAAGCACGCTAAAACACACACTTTTGAAGACACAAAGAAAACACAGTAGACAAGCGATGGAGTGCCCCTATTTCTAGGTTCAACACCATCTCAGGCACATTACAGGCACACACTGACGATTGTGCTTCACCACAACAATTTCCAAAGACACGCTTAAGGGTTGAGTTAGTCACAGAACCGTTCCCCACCTCTACATAGGACTTTTGAAAATGATAGGATGATGCAATCTGCTCCAAGAAATACACCACCCCTAGATCCGCAGAGGGATTAAGATAAAAAGGATATGTGCATGATATCCCACCTCTACAGAGGGCTTATATGATTGATTGATTGATTGCAAATGAACTCAGGATGTAGGATGTACTCATCATGCAAGTCTTTAAACTGCACCCGAGGACAAACATATTGCTAACATCTACAACAAACAGCTTACCTTATATATGCCCCCACCTTAAGGTGGTTGATATCATACATTGACATCAAGCATGTTAAGGTAGGAAGAAAACACGCAAGGGAACACAGGCTTTTACAAAGCCCATGTCCCCCAAAGGATACATGTACTTTACGATCCCCAAATGTGCCCATAAACACATCCTTGCAAGAAACATGTGTCCATAATCATGATAAACAACAACATCAATGTATATGAAATCTGAGGCATGCAAGATTCAAGATTTACAAAGTGCATGGAGTAGCAGTATTGTTATGATTTATAAATGAGATAGAACACCATCAAAATCCCTACATGGAAAGCATGAGTGCTTCCACTAGCAAGCATCGGATAAGATATACAACCCCACCATCATATTAGGAACTAAGTCTACTTTTTGATTTCTCACGAAAGGGACACTAGGTCCGCATCAATATAAATGTTTTTCATCATCCATCCACTAGATCGAAACACTAGAGGAAGGGAAATAATAAATAAGAGAGGAGAAATAAGTGTCTTATGGACAATCACATAGGAGGGTGCCTCCAATGTCACTAACTATGATGCTATGTCCGCAAGACACAACACACAATGATAAAATCAGAGAGAGGTAATGTAGAAGAATGATGATACAAATAGAAGAAGGTTACAACAGAGGCAGTCTCTTGGTATCCCAGACCTTACAAGAGAATCAAGGGTCATTCCAGGAGGCCTAAACAACACATAACACAATACGGGGGAAGCACACCACGAGAGAGATAGAAGGGTTATAATTAATTACCTATTAGGGTACCATTGTTTTGATTAAAGTAACTGGGAAAGGGCTCAAACCCATATATAGAGACCCAATAGGAAATAGAAGAGTTTCACAAGATGTAAAACCAGAGAGGAGTAGAAACAACCAAAAAAAAGAGATGGGCCAGCCAAAATAGATAGGACCAGCAGACGACCAGCTACTTTCTGGCCATAGTTTTAAGGCAACTTATAGCATGCCACTCTTTGCTCAGGAACTCCAATTTCTCTAAGAAGGAGATCTCTTCAACATACTGCTCCAGCTGCACTTGAACCTTCTGCTTCTCTTTCCCTTCCAACTCAGTCCCCTGGCTCTGAGTGACCTCCAACTTCTCCTTGTTGTTGCTATCCTTCAGCTACACTGCAGTCCCCTGTTTCTTGAATATATGTTTCTCTTTCCCCTCTACTCCCTCTACCACAATTTTTCTTCTTTCCAACTCCTCCTTCAACACATATAGAGTGGTGGCCAAATTCTTTACTATTTCTCTAATGTAGTCCACAAGGTCAGACACTTTCTTGTCCAAATTTTCCTGAGTAATCTTGATTTGACCTATCTCATCCTCCATGCATTCCCAATTTTCAAATCTGGTGGCCATCTTTTCCACTTGGCCCCAAAGCTCATCATTAGACTCCTTTGACCATTCCTCCACTTTAGCTGGGTGATAGACTTGAGTTACTAAATTTTCTTTCTAGCATGGTGGAGCTGGGCAAGCTGCCATTTCAAAACCTAGTTTGGGAGATCCATATCTTGATAAAGAATGGTGACTCTATCACAAAGTTTGGTGTATACTTTACACTCAGAATCCTGAATCTCCTCAGTGTGGTCTTCTATCATATTAGCCTTCTTGCTGGGGGAGTCCTCTAAAATGGTTTGGTTGGGCCTTTTGGAGCCCTCAAGGCGTTTTCCCTTTCCTTAAGTTCCAGATTTTTTCCACAATCTTTTCAGAAGTCCTCTTCCTCATCCATTTCTGTTTCAATGTCAGTATCCTCATCACTCTCTTTTTTGGTGTTAGAATCAAGAATAAATTCCTCATTTGAACTGTCATCCTCGTCAGAGATCATCTTCCTTCTGGACCTGGACATCTGAGCTTTGTTCACTCCCTTGTTCCTAGGAATCCCAACATAACCCTTAGGATTAGGTTTCCTAGTTTGCTATTTCTTTTGTGGGGAATGGGCATTTTGAGGAATGCTCATACTGCGGAGAACCATCTGACCCATTTTCATAGTCACTGTCTAAGAGGGAGTCTTATTGTAATCTCTATTAGTAGTGGTTTGTTCAAAATTAAAAGGAGGGGTAGATGTTATCTCTTTCACTTTAATCTTCCCCTACCCTACCCGTTTCCTAGCCTGCAAGCCCTTGTCAGAAGTAACCTTACCTTTGGAACTCTCCCCTTGAGAATACCCAACCCTCTGGTAACCCTCACCAATATCAGTGGAACCCTCCTCTTTGTTATCAGTATCAAGGAAGTTCTTGATGACCTGGGGATTGTAGATCCTAGGGAGAAACCCTAGAGCAAGGTTTTGAGCCAATTCAAACTTAAAGAGGGTGTAAATAAGACTCTAATGTAACAGGAGGAGTTTTTTACCAAGCAACACTTTCTGAATAGAGTCCTCAAGAGAGGAATACAACCAGTAGGGAAGATTGATTCTAATGTTGTGACGAAAATGATTTAGAAGGGGAAAAAGATGACCATGGAATCTTTTGAACCTACCTTCAAGCATGATGTATCTCATGATGACCTCCGCCACATCACTCCAGATGCCTGGTAAATCTTCCCAGTTGAAACCATTTTGTAATCTGTTAACTGCCTCTCCCTCTTGGAAAAACTTTAACATATCATTCTTGTAGTTACCTTTAACTTTCCTAGGTATACTGGTTCCATCCAGCTTTAGCCCTGTGGATTTAGTAATTAAATCTTCAGAGACCCTGAAAGTTAACCCTCTAACATAGACTATCCCTACTTTCCAAGAACGAGCAAACTCATTCGACAGAATAGTATCATAGCCATTCATGGCTTCTATATAAGGGGTGAAGTCCCTTTCTAAAGAATCTCCCAGAGTTCTCTATTCTCCTTCATCCTTTCAAACTGAGTTGGTTGTATGTGATTTAAATCACCTCTCATCTTGAGTCCAATATTATCTTTAGCTTTGGCTCTATAATGCAGACTGAAAATGATGTTGTGAATAGTCAGGACAATAACAATTCCAAACATAATAACAATTTCGTTGCATACTTGGTAATGATTAGGATCCTCTCCATGATTATTCTGGAATGTGTGAATAGTCTGTCGCTCCATCCGAGCATATTGATCATTAAATTTACAATGTTTAATCATTATTAATGAGACTAGAGATATCATTAGGGACATCATCTCCCCTCTTCCACTTTAAATAATCATTGGTGATGTAACCTTTGTTTGCTAAGTCATCAGCTTTTGTGTTCCCTTCCCTAAAGATGTGTTGCACCTTCACCTTGTCCATATTCCTTAGTTCAACAATGCTTAGATCTATAATATCTTTTATGTTCCAACTAGGGACAGCTTTAGCCTTGATCATGTCCAAAATATTTTTGGACTCCCCTTCTATGACAAGCTTTTTGATACCTAGTTCCTTAGCTAGACAAATTCCTTGGTAAGCCGCATAAGCTTCTGTAAAATTGTTAGATTGGAAACCAAAGTTCCTAGCATAAATTCCCTTGACATTTCCCTTGTCATCTCGGATCATAGCTCCCCCTCCCACCTGACTTGTGTTACCCTTAGAAGCTCCATCAAAATTTAGTTTTGACCAGCCCAGATTAGGGGGGACCGATAGGGTACCATTGTTAAGAACATACATTTCTAGGATCTCCATTATGTTGTTTTGATCTTGTTGAATTAACATTAAGTGTAGGACGATGGGAGGCTTTCTTTTCTTTAAAAGGATTATATCCAATGTCACTTGAGTAATGTGTTGAAGCAGATTCTATAGGTACTTGAATCCCTTGTTGATTTACACCACATCCTTTACCTACATATTCACAATTATTATAAATGATTTTAAATCCTTGACCATAAATGGATGTCATTTCCTTAGAAGATGGTGAAGCATCATAAGTATTGTAATGTGTGGAATAAGTGAGAGTATTGTTTTTATTTTCTACCAAGGGGACTTTAGGTTTCTTAAGTGCTTGAAAAGATTGTTTAGGTGAGATTGATGCTACTTTTGATGCATCAAGGATATTAATTTTATATTCCCCTATACTGCAAGGATTGAAATCTAATGATCCCCAATGATCACCAAAGAGTGCATTCGATGGTTTAGAGCCTTGTACAACATTATTCATGGCTAGAGGCTTTGATGAATTATCTTGTAAATTATTTAAGCTCAAATTATTGTAAACTAGTTTTTGCATTTCAATGTGTAAGCAATTATCTAGTTCAGGATCGACATGAATAGTATGAAGTTTACCTTTGAATATAAATTTGATTGAACGATGCAAGGTGGAAGGAACTACCTCCAATGCATGAATCCAAGGTCTACCAAGAATCATGTTGTAATATAAAGAAAAAGGCATGACATGAATCAGGGTAGGTGCAAGCATAGGTCCTACTTGTATGGGTAGAGTTATAGTGCCCACGGATTTTCGTCCAATATTATCAAAGCCATGAATGCTAATGTAACTTGGTTTGATTTGTGATGTGTCAACCTTGATTTTGTCTAGTAGGTCAATGCTACAAACATTAAGAGCCGATTCATTGTCAATCATAACACAATTTACCAATGTTTTATTTATTATGACTGAGATCATAAGTGGATCATATTGGTTTTGAACTTCAGTTGACAGTAATTCCTATGGTTTAAAGAGAATATCTATTTTTGTTGCATGCATACTATCCAATACGACGGCTACATCATTAGGCTTGGCAGTAGGTGGGATAATCACATTTTGCAAAGCTTCTTGGAGCATTCCATGGTATGTAGGTGATGTTTGTATTAAATCCCAAAGAGAGATCTTAGCCAAAGTAGCACGAAGATGTTTGACAAGATCACACTCTTAACCAATTTTATGAGTAAGACGAGGTGGTGGAGGGAGCATAGGTTGAGAACAAGGAAGAGAGATAGGCACATGTGGTGTTTGGTTACTTTGCTTGTTATTATGGGTGTTGTATGTGTGAGAAACCAAATTGTGGTGTGGTTGTTGTAACACATTTTGAACACCTTGAATCGTAACCACCAGTTTGAAGCAAGAGGGTGCACTAAGTGTCCCTCGGACAATCATTTTAGGGATATTGCTATGAAGTCTATTAACAATTATTGAATTAACATTGTTTCCCTCTTGATTGTACCCAATATCCATCCCCAAAGGATTTAATGTGAGAGACCTTTTCTCATCCACTAATGCTAGATCTTGGATAGGGAGAGCAATGCGATGAAAGGAAGGTACATCATCATCATCATACTCTATGTAGAAAAAGGCTTTTCACTCTCATCTTTCTCATGAGTATTCCTAGAGATGAATTTAGTTAAATATTCTAATATCAAAGGATATGCTCCTATGAATAGTGTGAAGCTATTAAAATCATGTGTATAACAAAGTAATTGCAGCTCATATGTAGAACATATAGAAGCATCAATACCACTTGCAAAAGCTATGTGCTCTAGAACATGAGGATTCTCATTAGTGAAGTTAGAGAAATATTCAAAATCTAGGATATACTCATGAAAAGATTTCAGAGATGAATAACATGAAGATTCCATAATGAGATGCGAAATCAGATTTTAAGAGTCTCTCAAACTTTATGCAAAAGACAAATCCAAAGTTATATGCAAAATGACCTAAAATGCCTTTTTTTTTTGGTACTTTTTCAATGCAAATGTATGAAAGTAAAGGTGTTGTAAAGATTTTAATTAGGGGAAACAAATTATATGTCTGATATCAGTCCAATATAGTAATAATATCTAGCACAACATACTCTTGATGCAAATCTAGGATGATGCCAAGTCAAAATATAGTGAAAATACACTCAAATATGTGATTTTTTACCAAATCTCAATGCAAAAGAGCATGAAAAAGGGTGTTGTGAGAAAAATGACAATGGAAATAAAATTATATCAGTGATAAAAGCCTCTTAATGCCAAAATATCCGTCATAACATGCTTTTAGTGCCACTTGATGTCAACGCTAGCGAAAATGTAGCTAAAATAGGCAAATTTTCACGGTTTCTCAATTCCAAGACCTAGAAAAAGGGGTGTTGTAAAGAATTTTAAGAGGAGAAGCAAATAATATTGATGATATCAGTCACCTTAATCCATAAAATTGGTTACAACACATTTTGAGTGCAAACTAGGCCAAACCCTAGGGTAAAAAATAGTCAAAATGTGTAGTTTTTTACCAAATTTTCAATACAAGAGCCCGTTAAAAAGGTGTTGTGAAGATTTTAAGGAGGGTAAAAAAATTATTACCCTAATAAAAACCAATTAATGCAAAAATATCCTTCACAACACACCTATTGTGCAACTTTAGGAAGTCGATAAGGCCAAATCTAGTGAAAATCAATGTTTTTGAAGCCCTAGGTTTAAGATCTTGACACAAAATGCTATATGAATATTTTGCAAGCTGATATATGATGAAAATTATATTCTCTCAGATATGAAAATTATTTTCATGCTCTAACATGCAAAATGCAAGTGCAATTCCGATGAAAAATTAATGAAAATGCTAGTTTTTTGTTGACTTTTTCTATGCAAAAATGTAAATTTTTAAAATTTAAATGCAAATTTGTTCCAAAATGGAAGACTAAATCCAAATGAAAATTTTAATGAGTCCCTAAAATTAGTAGAAAAATATGAAACAAGATTTTACCTACAAACCCTAGATTTTGGAATTACTAGGATATATGCAAAATTCACAATTTTTCAACAAAACCCTAGCAGTTTTATGATGAAAATGCAATGCAAGATATTGAATTTTTGTAATTTTCTATAGTTTATATCAGATCTAATGAAAAAATCATAAATTAAGAAAAATTAGAATGAATTGATGCAAATTAGAAACCTATGCAAACTAGGGTTTCCAATTTTTTTGTAAGTTTTTCAATGCAATAAGTTGAATGATACTATGAATAAATGAAATCAATGAAAATTTGAAGCACAACACTCAAAAAGGTGCAAACAAGTCCAATAACATGGGTTCACCAAAATGTATAGAGTGATTTTTGAATAGTTTAGGTTTTGGTAGTTTTGGTGTATATCCTCCTTTCACCCTTACATTCAAGGACCTAGGGTTGAGTTGTAATGAACTATCATACCCTAGGTCACTATTGAGATGTAGGGAAACTTGGATTTTAGTGATTTGATTGTCAATTTCCTTCTCTTATGCTTAATTATACCTCAAAACCCTAATTATGCAAATACGACAACAAACAAATGTATTACGGAAAATGCCTCTGCAAACAGATGTAAAATATCAAATAACACCTATTTTCTGGGTTCTAAGGTGGAAAAGTCAATGACTAAAGAGTGGGCATCCAAGTCTAGTGCCCTGCTTTTTGTTAAGATCTAGAAACAAGGTCTGCAACATGTATCTATTGTATCAAATATTTTCTCGTTGCAAAAATTTGAGGACTAATGAGCGGGCACCCAAGTCTAGGTAGCTATTTATTTCACTAATCTGCACTCCTGACACTCTATTGTACCCTCCTGCAACTTCACTTTGTCTATAACTCCAACCTGTAACCTGCAATCATGAAAACTTTGGGAGGGTGTTGTGCTGTTTAGAGGCTTGCATCAGTCAAGCCCCGGAGAGACATTCAAGTCTTCCAAACACCATTGTCAGATAAAGAGTGCATGCCTAGGGAGGCAGAGGCAAAAACCAAATGATAAATGCTCAATAATCACAATAGATATCACCTTTTAGTGAAGATCTCATGGGAGGAAGAAGCTCTTCATTCCATGAGGAGATGGATGCTCAAATCTGCAAACACAAACACATAGACAATACAAATCTACTCTTGCAACACAATGATAGCCTTGAATCACCTTAGGATGCATAAAGTTCACAATAACAATCTAGTTTTACAAATGAATGCCTAAACATGCTTTTATATGTAACTACAAACATTCTCGCCAATATTTCATAAATTCAACTTACCGTGTCGGCCTAGGGACCAAATAATGGTCATAAACTGACACTTAAAACTTGGGCCTAACCCAAAATAGGGCAGGACTAGGATGCGGGTGCCCAAGTCCTCCCCCTATTTTGGGTAGGGTTAAGCTCAAGGGGTCCCCCTAGGCCCCATTTGTCATGGTACTCAGGGTTCGTTCCATCGGGATGTTGAATTATGATGTAATAAGTCCTAAATGTAGCTAAGAGACCTAGGAGCTAAACCTTTTGAAGGAAAAGCCCCTAAGGGGACATTTTCTAACATTACACCTATAAACTAGGATTTTGGTGAAGACCTTGTACACCATATTTCAAAGGTTGATAGGTTTGAAGTTTGTCATTAGCTTGGCTTTGGTCTTCTTAGGAATCAAAGTAATAAAGGTGTTGTTCACATGCCGCAAGAGTCTGCCCGTTCGAAAGAAATCCTTGGCCACAATGAAGACATCATTCCCAACAATCTCCTAGAAGGTTTAGAAGAAGGTCGGGGGGAAGCCATCTAAACCAGGGGATTTTAATGCAACCATAGAGAAGACAACTGCTCTAACCTCCTCCACCAAGATGGGTTTAGTCAATAAGTCCTTATCATCCTCAGATAAAATTATCGATATGGAATCTAGGAGGGATTCATTATCCTTAGTAGGAGCACTGATTGGTTGAGCAGCTAACAGTGACTCAAAGTAATTAGAGGCTAATCCCCCAACTCCCCATCTTCCTCAAACACCATCCCATGCTTGTCTCTAAGCATCCTGATCAAATTTCTTTTCCTATGCCTTAGAGTGGACTGGTGGAAGAAAGAAGTGTTCCTATCGCCTTCTTTTAGCCATTGAACTCCTGACTTCTGCTTCTAGTAAACCTCTTCTTCCTAAAGCATCCACACTCACTCCTTTGAAAGGGTGTTATCCAAGGTCTACAGCTCCTCCAAGATGTTCCCCTACTCCATTCTAGATTGAGCTTCTTGAAGTTGATCCATAATATTTTTCTTCCTGGTCAAGACATTACCAAAAGTATATTTGTTCCATCCCTTGACCTTGGTCCTCACATTAGCTAATTTCTGAGCCAATCTAAACATCACAGGCCCTTGAACAAGGATATTCCATCACTCTGAAAGATAATCCCTAAAGTTTGGATGAAGAGCCCACATCATTTCAAATCTAAAGGGGAAGGGGCCTTTCCTATTCCCCTCATTCCAGCTAAGCAATATAGGGTTATGATCAGAGCCCACCCAGGGAAGGCCAGTCAAACGCATCAGATTAGTGATAGCCCAATAAGAATAAACTAAAAACCTATCAATCTTTACCTATATATGATTGCTCCCTTGTCTCCTATTAGACAAGGTAAAATCTTTCCCCACCAGATCAAAATCCATGAGAACATCACTGCCTAAGAACTCCGCTAGGTCTGACATGCTATCAGAGAAGTCTGTAAGTCCCCCATTTCTCTGACAGGTAGAGGTGGAGTTTAAATCCCCTACCACCATCCAATTAGTTCCTCTTGAACTCTTAATTTTATCATCCATACTATCCCAAACCTCCTTCCTACCACTATGAGTATTAGGGGCATAAACATTGATAAGAGTCCACCTATCCAGGTGGTTTTGGAAGGAGACTTCAATATAATGCCTAGAGTAAGAAACCATGTTCCCAACAAGATTATGGTTCCAAATTGTAGCAATACCACCTAAGGCACCTTGAGCTCCACTAATGGCATAGCTCACGTTAGGCCAGATATTCTTTAAATCAAGTTTGAAATTTTTCTCTGTCATTTTGATTTCCTGGAGTAAGAGAATATCAACTTTATTATCAAAAATATAGTTCTTTACCAATAACTATTTTTTTAGGGCTATTGAGCCCTCAAATGTTCCATGAGATGATCTTCATTTCTTGGTCCTTCTAGGGAGGGATGTCAAGGTGGTTTGCTTCCCCCTAGCAATTTCTTGTTCCAGCTCCCTTTGTCTAGTCTTGATGAATGAGGGTCTACCACTTTTCCTATCTCCCCCTCACATCAGCTATCTTTCTACAACTTTCCTTTCTAATACAGAGCATCTAGGATAGTAGAAGTATACTTCAAAACTTCAATGCAATGGCTCTCAAGATTCACTATTTTCAAACTTCTCATAATGAAGGGCTTTACCACAACAACTTATACATTCTCATGACATTAAAGGGAGTAAACTTCAAGACACTTCTCACAAGACTCCTAACTCCATCTAACGTTCCACCATATCCATTATGCATGGTCTGCAGGACAGTAGTCTCATAGACTGTCACAACACTTCTGCTCTCTTAAAGAGACAGTCATAGTAGTCCCCTTATGGTGGTCTCTAAAAACTCAATCCCAACAATATACCAAACCTATAACTTGCCAAACATCTAATGTCTTCCTTGACAAATCAAAAACATGTCAATCATACCTAATTTCTTCCTTATGGTAGCTGTCTCTAATGAGGACTGTCAGAGACAACATAAGATAAAAATGGACTGGTTTCTCAGAGAGGCTTCCTACCTCTTGTCACAGGATCATTGCTAGATCCATGATATCTTGCATCATTGCTAGAGATAGGTCTTTTCACAAAATCTTCGTTCCACAATCAATGGTCATCACCAAGTTGCTACTGTCCTTCTACAAGTCCCAACACACTGCTCTGCAGAGTCACCTACATGGTAAGCTCAGCCCAAACCATCCTCCTTCCCCCAAAACCTTCACAAGCCTATGCATTGTTTAGTATACAACCCATTCCACTGATCAGAAACAGAGAAGATCAGTGGAATGAGGATAAATCCATCGAGCTACTCAGGGTTTAGGATAGCCTAACACAAAACAATGATTTTCTCACACCTAGATTATTGTCAAGACCCCAAACAAAGTTTAAAACAAAGGTACTTCAATCCACTAACAATCCAATGTGCTCATGTGCTATGACAAATCCATACAGGGTCAGGTATGATAGAAAATAGTGATGAAAAACACAAAAAAATGCAGGGAAAATAGTTTCTTTATTTCATTACACTTCAAGCTTTCTCCACTTAAATGGATAGAGTCAAGGCTTCTTTTAAGCCTACCCTAATGCCTTGCACATAATGGAGAGTAGATGAATCGATGGAGGGAGAAGAAAACTATCCCCAAACCATCAACTGCCCGATCTGCACAAGATTACAATTTTGTAACTGTCCTAACTTTTGGACTACACCAACTGTTTTAATGTTTAAATGATGCTCTTTAACCTTGGACAAGGTTCTAACATTCCTCCTAACCTTCTTCATGCTAACAACCAATAAGATAGCCTCCTACATACCCTAGGAGGGCTACAAATGCAAAGAAACCTATGACTGCCTCTTGCCACATGACTGTCCTCATTAGGACTTACAACATAAGAATAGATTCTAGTTCTTTGGACATAGTCCATTACAAACATGGCTTTCAAGCCTTATTACAACATTGAATGGTCTCAAGGACCTTATTGAACCACACAAAACAACTTGAAAATCAAACAAGTCTTGGATATCTTGGTGCTTCTGCACCATACTCCCCGACATGATGAAAACTCTTGTCCCAAGAGTTATGGGATCTGCTCCAGATGTTCTTCCATCTTGTTGGAATGTTCCTCTAACTGGTGACAGGAAACATGAACTCTCCAAGAGTTATCTTCCTCCTTCTCCAGCCTACATGGCTCCTGTAAACAGTGTTAGTACCATAAAACCTATTTTGGTGTCCTTGTCTAGGACCTTGCTACTGCAATGCTTCTACTCTTCCTATCTTGAGGTTCTGATTTATTCCTCCCTATACTATCTATTGTTTGCCTTCCTTCTTCTACCTCCTTATAGGGTAGTCAATGTCCCCAATCTTGACATAATTCAAGTCTCAAACCTGCTATTCTTTAGGACTGTCTTCCACCTTCTGTTGCAACTGTTCCTGTTGTTTCCCATCATCCTTAACCTGCACATTCAACTGCAATTTCTCTCCAAAACAAATAGTAACATGTTCCTTCTGTTGGATTTAAGGCATACAACTGAGAGGGGGGGGTGAATCAGTTGTATAAAACTTCTTGTTCTTTCAAACACTTGATTCTTCATTGTTAGTTAACAGCATATCAATTAATCATCCATGAAAGCATAATACATAAACACAAGAGCAGATAAACATCAACACATTGAACACCAAGATTTTGACGTGGAAAACCCGGTTAAGGGAAAAACCATGGGGTGATTAACCCAAGGATTATTCTCTGTTAGAAGAATAAGAAAAAGAATGGCACTTGCCAATTAGGGCTCACTGCCTGAGCACACTGCTCACAAAGAGGCCCACTGCCTCCAAGGAGACACACTGTCTACAAAGTGATAAGAATCACAATCTTGAACTGGAGAATGACATCTCTACCATGTCCAGATCAGTTCCATTTAAGCCCAAAAACCTCTGCTCTGCCTTTCGCACTTCTCTTCGCTATGCCACACTCATCCACACAATCCACACTTCGAAATGAACTCACAAACCGTTATTTATACAAGACATTGACTTAGGAACAAACATCTAAGTCAAAAAACAACCATAAGAGTATCCGCAAGATGAATAACACATCCGGTCGGCCACCACAAGAACATTCGCAGGATGAACAACTCATCCGGTCGGCTAAACAGAGCAAGAACTTCATCCAGAAGAATATCTTCAATTCTGGGCTCTACTATCAATGCGGACCAACAACACAACCTCAACATGATCCAAGAACCTTCACAAGCCTGCCTGAATGACCAGGTACGTCCGCATTTCCTTTACTTACTGAAATCTCTTATCCTCCTTATCTGGAACTTCAAGAACACTGTCTGTCGCCATTGTCATAATGCAGGAGGTACTTTCAGACCTCCAAATTATACACAACTCAAGATGGCACATCACAAGGACATCCCAAAGACTCCTTCCAATCCGCAGATTAGGATTATACAGTTCCGGACCTCACCGGACCTTTTTGTGATCCTCTGTCACCTCTGAATACTTGCCGGAACCGGTTCTACACCGACAGCCACAACTCCTTTAGATCTTCATGCGGACCTCTGAAATCTTAACTAAAGCATCTCAAACTCATATCTACAAACCCTTTAATCCGCATCCTCCGGTTCGCATCCTATACAGTACATTTGCCTTCTTCTCATCACTGTTCTTTACTGTTCCTGACTGAGGCTAATTTTCTCAATATCCTCAGCACACTGCTCATTGAATCCTTCTTGTCAAAGCAATATGAGTATGTTGACATCAATGACAACAATGGTTTACCTCATACTTGCAACACCTTCTTATCTTCACAAGGTAAAGGAATTAGTTTGAACTTTTTACCATCTTTGTGCACCAAATAGTTATTAGTATAACCATCATGAATTGTCCTCAAATGCTGCCATGGTCTACCCAAAATGATATGCCCACATGTCATCAAAATGACATCACACAAAACATAATCCTGATATGGACCAATGGAAAAATCAACATATGCCTTCTTACTAACCCTTACTTGTTGTTTTTGACTTACCCAAGTGACATTGTAAGGACTAGGATGATCAAATGTTTTCAATCCCAACTTGTGCACCATTTCCCAAGAGACTAGATTATCATGTGAGCCTGAATCTATAATCAACTTGCATATTTTTCCATGGCTTAAACAATTAGTTTTAAAAATGGATACCTGTGGTGTTTGCTGCAACTTGCCTTTTTCTACCATGAGCATTTCTCCAACCATTACTAGAGAGGCTGATAACATTTCCTGTTCTTCTTGCTTCTCCTCCTCTTGTGCCAAGTGAACTCTTCTATCCTTGCTCTTATCAGCATCATCCTTCTTTGGACATTTGAAAGATGTGTGTCCCACTTCATTGCAATGACTGCCTGTGAATACTCCTCTACATGATCCAAATCTACCTCCACCTCTATATCCACCTCTCTGATCTGCAGAAAACTCTTTGCCTTTCTCATTGTTGTTCTGTACTTCATTAGTAGGTCTGCCCCTACCTCTATATCCTCTACCACTACCTCCTTGTCTTTCTTGCTTCCTCTTCACCCTCTCTTCAGCCCTGATGGCCAACTGAAAACATTCTCCTAGTGATTTTGGTACTATCAAACCAATCTCATCTTACAAATTATACCTAAGCCCATTAAGGTATCTTACCACTTTCTCTTCTTCATCTTCCAATCCTCCTCTAATACTAAGCTTATGAAATTGCTCAGTATAGGACATAACATCCATGTCCTTTTGTTTCAAATTCTACCTCATCCTCTTTGTTTGAATGGAGTAATCGGATGGAAGAAATTGATCCTTCATCATATCCTTCATCCTACCCCAAGAAGTGATTCTTGTTGCACCTCTAGCCACTCTTTCTATTTGCACACTACTCCACCACGAAGTGTTGTTCCTCTCAGTTTTGTTTTTGCAAATTTGATCTTCTTCTCATCACTCATCTCCTCATACTCAAAGACATTTTCTAGGGCATCTATCCACCCTAATACCTCTTCACTATCCATCTTCCCCTGATAGATAGGTAACTCTATGTTTGCCTTTGTCCCACTACCTTGAACTGCCTTTAGCAATCTCACAAATTTCTTTTCTTCAACATCCAACTCATCCTCAGGAGGATTCTCATCTACCTCCTCATCTCCTTCTTGATCATCTTGCTTATCGCTTCTAGGATTCTTCTCCAATGCTTCCAATCTTGCCAAGATTGATGTATTCTCCCTTCTCACTTGTCTTAACTCTCTTTCCCTTGTAGCATCCTATCCTCTTCTCTCCCTCAACTCTTTTTCTCTAGCCTCTAAGGCTTCCCCCAGTTCATTGTTCTCCCTAGCCATCTGATTCTTAGGAGGCATCTTTACAACTCTCACAAACCCTTATTGTTTCACAAGATCCTACTACTCCCTCAAGGATCTACTAGTAGCTCTGATACCAATATGATGCAGAGCATCTAGGACAGCAGAAGTATACTTCAAAACTTCAATGCAATGGCTCTCAAGATTCACTATTTTCAAACTTCTCATAATGAAGGGATTTACCACAACAACTTATACATGCTCATGGCATAAAAGGGAGTAGACTTCAAGACATTTCTCACAAGACTCCTAACTCCATCTAACATTCCACCATATCCATTATGCATGGTTTGCAGGACAGCAGTCTCATAGACTGTCACAACACTTCTGCTCTCTTAAAGAGATAGTCACAGTAGTCCCCTTATAGTGGTCTCTAAAAACTCAATCCCAACAATATACCAAACCTATAACTTGCCAAACATCTAATTTCTTCCTTGACAAATCAAAAACATGTCAATCATACCTAATTTCTTCCTTATGGTAACTGTCTCCAATGAGACTGTCAGAGACAGCATAAGATAAAAATGGACTGGTTTCTTAGAGAGGCTTCCTACCTCTTGTCACAGGATCATTTCTTGATGCATGGTATCTTACATCATTGCTAGAGATAGGTCTTTTCACAAAATCTCTGTTCCACAATCAGTGGTCATCACCAAGTTGTTGCTGTCCTTCTACAAGTCCCAACACACTTCTTTGCAGAGTCACCTACATGGTAAGCTTAGCCTAAACCATCCTCCTGCCCCCAAAACCTTCACAAGCCTGTGCATTGTCTAGTATACAACCCATTCCACTAATCAGAAACAAAGAAGATCAGTGGAATGAGGATAAATCCATCGGGCTACTCAAGAAAACCCTAACTCAGGGTTTAGGATAGCCTAACACAAAACAATGATTTTCTCACAACTAGATTACTGTCAAGACCCCAAACAAAGTTCAAAACAAAGGTACTTCAATCCACTAACAATCCAATGTGCTCATGTGCTATGACAAATCCGTACAGGGTCGGGTACGGCAAAAAATAGTGATGAAAAACACAAAAAAATTTAGGGAAAACAGTTTCTTTATTTCATTACACTTCAACCTTCCTTCCTTCACTAAAATAGATAGATTCAAGGCTTCTTTTAAGCCTTCCCTGATGCCTTGCACATAATGGAGAGTAGATGAATCAATGGAGGGAGAAGAAAACTATCCCCAAACCATCGACTACCTGATCTGCACAAGATTACAGTTTTGTAACTATCCTAACTTTTGGAGTACACTGACTATTTTAATGTTTAAATGATGCTCTTTAACCTTGGACAAGGTACTAACATTCCTCCTAACCTTCTTCATGCTAACAACCAACAAGATAGCCTCCTACATACCCTAGGAGGGCTACAAATGCAAAGAAACCTATGACTGCCTCTTACCACATGACTGTCCTCATTAGGACTTACAACATAAGAATAGATTCTAGTTCTTTGGACATAGTCCATTACAAGCATGGCTTTCAAGCCTTATTACAACATTGAATGGTCTCAAGGACCTTATTGAACCAGACAAAACAAATTGAAAATCAAACAAGTCTTGGATATCTTGGTGCTTCTGCACCACTTTCCTTTCTTCTTCGCAATAGACTATCCTTTCCTGGTCCTCAGTACCTCTACTAGAACTAGCTCTGGGGGAAGAGCAGAAATTCTACTCAAGGGAGATCAACCCTAGTTTGGTGTAGCATTTCCTCTCCCTAGGACTGCTCACTTCATGAACCATGTCCCACTAGGAGACAACCACCCTCTGAGTTCTTGTGTCCAAGGGAAGCTCCCCCTCTTCCATTTCCTCCTATTGTCCACTAGTAGTAACGACCTCAAGGTTCACTTCCAACTATTTAGGAATTATTGTTGGCTCTTGTCCAACTACTACATGAGCCTCCCCATTGACAATTTTTGATTGGTCAGCTTTTGAAGGTAGCGAATCCTTCATCTCCTTAGGAACCAGCTATGGCACCACCTCTGACTCATTCCTCCTTGGGGAGATAGGAGGTGAACTAACTATTTTTAAGATGTCTTCTTTGAAGGGGTAGTCCTTAGGGGACCCATTTGAAGCCACCCGCTCCACCTTCTAAGGTGGGGGGCATTTGGGGACCCTGCACTTGGTGAAGATGTGACCTAGTTTCATGTAGTTATAGCAAAAGACCCTAGAGTTCTCATACAAAATACTTTGGTTCCACTTCCCATATTTGGATTCTAGAATAATATAAGTGGAAAGGGTCTTAAGGACATCAACATTGACACAAAACTGAGCATAGACAAGCCTTGCCTTAGCCTTAGTGACTTTATCAACTATCACATAGTCTCTGAATGAATTACCTATCTAGGCAAAAATTTCCTTGTCCCAATATTCCAAGGAGAGGCCTAGCAGATGTACCCAAACAAGAGCCGTCTAGTTTAGGTCCGCCTTAGGGTCAAAGCTAGGTTTCCACTTGCATAAGGAGAGCAAGTGCTTCTTGTATAGCCATGGGCCCCTAGCTAGGATCGACATCATATCCTCCTATGAGGTAAACTTAAACAAGAACATTCCACCCACCATAGCATTGGCAGAAACGCTCCCCTTGAGAGACCACTTGGCCACCATCCAACAATGGACCATGTCAATATTAGGTTTGAAGGCAAAAAAAATTCTAAGGGTATTCTCCATAGATTCCACCACTCTCTAAATCATTTGATCTGGGAGCTTGAGCGCCTTAGCCCCTTCAAACTCAGATATAATCAGGATTCCAAACAAGTGATCAGCCTCACCATGCTTAGCCCCCACAAGCACCTCCTTCGACTTCTTGGGACCATGGTTCAAGGACAAAACCACATGATCCCCCCGATAACCTGTACCAACAACAGAGTCCCCAAGAGTCAGGGGAGGGGACTGGCTCATGGGGCCAGCCCTTGGAATGTCATCATCCATTCTTGCCCAGCATTGAATTCAAAATTCAAAAAACAAAAGGCGGGATAGTTGCAGAGCAAAAATTCCCTGTGTGAAATTCTATTTGCTTGTGAAGTGGTATATGTTGTTAAAAGGAAAATAGTTTGATTGATGTATAGGTTTTGATAAATTTGGAAGTAAATTACTTTATTGAAATGTTACTTGTCTCTACTTATATAGATTTGAAAATGATTATTTTATTTTATTCATACATGTTGTGGTGTTTCTTATTTCTGTAAATAGTTTCCTTTATATTTTGATTAAATATGAATCTCTCCTTGGTTTATATAGTTTAAGTTATATAAATTTGATTTGCATATTTTAATTACCATTTATATATTAGAAGACCTAAGTATTATTGTATGTTTTCTTTAGACATATATAGATATCTATATAGTTTTACATTAAAGATATGTTGTCTAATATTCATCATTGATGTTGTATAAATGATATATACATATATATACCATGTTTTACATTCTGCTACAAAAACAAAATAGACAGCATGCATTTGATCACTGTGTAAATTAATTAAAGGAATGAATGATATGTATTAAGTTTAGAATAGTTCTTAGAGCATAAGGAAATAATATATAAATTTCTTTTAAACCTTAAAAAAATAAAATAAAATGTGGCTATTAGGAGGCAACCTTGGAAGGAGGTCGTGGGAGCTTGAATGGGAGGCCGTAGGCCCCCCATGGCTGTATGCCTTAGCTCATAGGATGGGGTCTATTACATCTCATTGTTCTTTCTATTAAACCACTTTAAGCATTTGATTATCCTATATAAATAACTTAGATAACAAGTGTATGGTAACAACTAAACTTTCATTTTAATTCTAACTTGACATTTGGTTTAATAAGGCAATTGCAAACAAAGGTCAATCATCAACTTAACCAATCAGGATTTTGTTGTCAATAGTAAACTTTACGTAAACTATCATTTCAAAGTTACACAATTTTTTATCTATCCCTTCAATTCTTTAGAAAAAATATTTATTCCACCTTTTTTTGCCCACTTGTATGGATGACATACAAGTGGGCCTGATACAAGCATGACAAAACACACCAAACACAAAATCATGACAAGGGATAACAAAACATAGAGACAAGAACCAACGATAGAAAAACCTTCACCATGAGATAATAACAACCATGATTACACATGAGAATATAGAGAATTAGAGTTTGTATAGTAGTTTAGAGCTCATATTACACTAAGCAAAGCAATATTTCAATTGCTTCCCATGGACATATAATTACAAAATATATCTACATATGCCTCTATGGTAGAAAGTATGTAGTCCACATTGATCATCAATAACATAAGGGCCCAAACATAAGACATCAAATTTCCCATGTTTTTATTTATCTTCCAACCTTGCATTCCATAATAAGACAATGTCTCCAATTGAAAACGCCTCCAAACAACCCTTTTGTCAAACAAATACTTCACCTTTTCTTAAATTACAATAGATTCCTATAGTGTGTAGCTCTTGTAATTTCATCCAACTCAATGTTCTAATTGATCCTTTGAGAATAAATAGCATCTTTATAAATTTCTACCTCTTGCAATAATTTTTACAATAACAACCCTAGGTTTATTGGTAGGCTAGCCCTTGTTCCATAGACTAGTTTAAAGTGTCTCTTTCCTATAGGTTTCTTGTATGTTTATTTGCCCAAACAACAAACTAGAGTTTTTCGTCGTATTTTTATTTATTTATCTCAAGTGTCCTTTTATAGTTTTCATGAGATTTTTATTACTAGACTTAGCTTGTCCATTCCCTTGGAGATGATAAGAAGAAGAATATGTTAAGATAATGCCATATTTAGTATTGAAATTAGTGTGCATTAGGTTATGAGTAGTCAACTTGTGGCTACCTTAAATCTTAATTAAGTTATATGATCATTATTATATTCCTCAGTTTTGATAATTAGGTCATCCTAGGTTTTATATTTTGGTAGTTGAGTTGGCTTGAGTGATATCCAAGGCATAAGTAGGGTATATATAAGAGGTAGTGTGTTACTTGATCATCAAATTGTGAATTGTGTTCTTATTGGAGACTTTTGGAGGCTTGCCCCCTCAAAGTGGCTTATTATTATCAAGTATTTGTAGCATATTTCCTATTATTTTATTATATTATGCAATTGATTTCATCACAAGTGGTATTAGAGCATGATCTTGGCACTATGAAGGCAAGAAACAAGGTAATTTTTTAAATTTTGGTTGTAGACACCCAAAAATGACCATTGCATTATTGGCTTGCATATTGCATCATTCTTATAACACCAAATCTTATAATTCACCTTAAATTCAACATTAATTAAATGATTGCTAATTATTTAATTAATTTTATCATTTCATCACCTTAATTCTTCTATTTTCCATTAATTAAATAAACCAATTATTTAATTAATTCAACATCTTATTCTTTTTATCCACACAATTAAATACTTTTAATTATTTAATTGGCTAATTATTCTTCCAAAATTAGATAAATTATTTTAATTTATTTAAAGTTGACTTTTCAATATCTTCTCAATAAATAAAATCATTATTTTATTTATTTTTCTCTATCATGCACCACAAATTAAATAAATTTATTTATTTAATTTCTAATTATCCTCTCATCTTCCAAAAATATCTTTTTCTTCCATGCACACAAATTAAATAATTTATTATTTAATTTTATCCTTTGCATGTTCAAAACGAAAATCAGAAGTTGAGTTAATTAGTTTTAAATCTTTGTTTTTCTCAATCAATTCATTAAATAGAAAAAGTATTCTATATTTATTAAAATCAATCCTATCTTTAGTCAACAAAGCAATTAACTCAACAAAATATATTTTTGTATGGACACTTGTCATGTGCACATTCATCAAGAGATTCCTCAATTTATCTCATCCGTCGATTTCATCTAATTTCCTCCACCGTTGATTGATCTTCTCTAAAAGCTATAAATACGCCCATTCACCTCTTCACAAACCCTTCATGATTTTGAGCATTCAACATCCATATCTCCCAACACTTTGAGTATTCGTTGAAGCAATCTCGTAGCCATTGATATTATCATCCATCCATCTTGCAACCATGGTTATGCTATGAACATAAAGAAATCCACATATCAATACACTAAGGAATAAATATCATCGTGTGGTAACTTGCATTGTTATTTGCTTTGGATTTCATTATTATGCATTTTGGTTATTTCTTGAGTTATGTAGACAGTGTAATAGGATCTTTGTGTGTCTTGTTTGGATTCTAATTTCTATCATATACATTTTGGCACACTTGATGGGACCTACTCCCTAAATTTAACACATTTTCTTGAAAAATTTTGTTTTTTATGCTACAGGTATGGAGTTGCACTTTTGGATGATAGATTTGCACATTCGCTCCACAGAGTTGCACTTTTGATCAATAGAGCTACACATATGGTTTGTAGAGTTGCTCTTTTGGTCGATGGTGTTGTGCATTTGATCTATAGAGTGGTGCTTCTAGTTTGTACTATTTATCTTGGGATTTCTAACTTTTGCAGGGTTCTTAGGAACTTGATTTATCTCTTTGCATGCAAGCTGATGTATTTGTAGACATTTATTCTAACTTGTTTCAAAAGATAATGTATTTGTGGACATGTTTTAGTTGCCTCTTGGCCTAATTAATCCATTATTTTGCTTTTTGCTTTATGATTTGTGTAGGCATGATAGAGTGACACTTCTGAATAATTCCCTAGCCTATCTAAGACATCCTTATTCAATTTTAAACAACAAAATTGTACTTTTGACTATTTCTATTCTTTGCTTACAGGTTTTGAGATAGAGTTACATTTTTGCATAGTAGAGTTGCACATCTAGTCAAATTCACTATGCTTCTAGTATAATCTTTTCACTTTTGGTCAATTCTGTTGCACTTTTGGTTAGTAGTGCATACACTTTTAGTCAATTCTATGACACTTTTGGTTAATACTGAGTTGTTATTGGTCACTCTACTGATGCTTTTGGTTCTAACAATCTTGATTTGATTTTTTCATCTAACAAGTGGCTTTTTGGAATCTAACATCATTTGTTCAGCCTCTTATTGCTTTTCAAAGAAGACAAAAGTGAACTACTAATGAATTTGGTGTAGGATGCTTGACAACGATTTGATTTATCTATTGCAAGTATGTGTCTAATCAGTGTTGTCATTGATGTCAACATATCATTGTTGTCATTGGTGTCAACTGTGCTCTTGTTTTGATGCTTGCTTGTAATGAGTTAGATGCTTTGTATTTGCCTATATAAGTGTTGGAAAGCTTGATATTGAGGATATTGAGAAAATTACTCCTCTAGTAGAAACAGTGTGTGGTAGATTATCTTTGTCAATAGAAGAATAGTCAAACAGATTGCTCCACATTTTCTATAGATCAAATATCTTTGTCTATGAATTGGAGGCTATTTAGAGGCATGTCTAAAGATGCTATGTTCCAAGTTTGAGCCTTTAGTATGAAGATTTTAGTGAGTTATGTTCACCAGAGTAAAAGTTATTTTTTCTGAGTATTCACTGACCTGACAGGGAGAAAGTATTATGCTCTGCATTCCTCTGCATTGAAGTATTTTGATCTATAGTTCTAAAGTTAAGTCCAAGATGATTTTATGTGCCTTCAACTCTAATGGTTCATGATTTGGTGGTCTGCAAGTGATCTTTTCCTTATGATAGTAGCTCGTAGTGTTATCTATGAGTTCCAATTTGAAGAATCTTCTTGACAGAGTGATTAGAAGTTGTGCAGATGTTCTTGATAATTTGAATGTGCTTGTGGATGTCTTCTGATTGTGTCCCTAAGATTGGATTTGTCTGCAAAGAGAATTTTGGATCATGGATAAAGAATGTTCTTAGAAGGCCTAGTGTTCTCACCAGTCTTGGCTGACTTGGTTGATTTCACTATTTGCGGAGATGCTTTGAAGATTGTAGAAGCATGTCGTGGCATGAAGGATTACGTTTGAGTCCTAGCTAAGGTGTGGTGTGATCGACATACATCTTTACATCTTTACATCTTTCCTTTAGCTAATTTTGTATTAGGTCCAGACCTATTTCTATGTATGTTTTATAATGTTGACCTTGGAGATTGTTCCAATGGTTGATGAATGTATTGCTGACCTTGATGTACATTCTGAGGTTGATGAATTGTATAAAGACTTGTAATGTAGTTGTAGAAAAGTGATCTTGGTGTGGAAAAAATGAGAAGATATGTGCAAAAAGTAAGAAGAGCAGAGCAAAGGAAGAATATTGCACTTCAATGGAATTGAACTCAGGCATAGACTAGATGCTATCAAATCAATTCAAAAACCCTTGGCAGTGAGCCACTCCTTGGTAGTGAGCTGATCTTTATAGTGAGCATTTTGCGTAGTGAGCCCTGTAGGCAGTGAGCCTCTATTTTTCGGTATTGTTATAACTTCTATATTTTTGTGGGCTAACACCCACCATGGTTTTCCCCTTATAGGGTTTTCCATGTAAAAATTTGGTGTCTCCTGTGTTGAATGTATGATTGTGATTAAGTTTATGATTTCATGCTTTCATCGTTGAATCTAATTATCAGTAACTAAGTAGTTGATGGTTTGAAGTTAAGTTTTTGTGACAACTGATTCACCCCCCCTCTCAATTATCCTACATATTTCAACAATTGGTATCAAAGCAGGTTCCTTAGAGGAAAGCCTAACAGCTTGAGGAAGATCCAGAATGTCTTTTAAGAAGGAAGCTCCACATTTTAATGGGTCAAATTATGCTCTTTGGAATGTATGAATGAAAAGACATATCCTTTGTCTTGGTTATAGAGTATGGAAATCTACTAAGACAAATTATACCTTTCCTCCAAATGGTTTGACAATTGGAGATGAAATCAAAGAATATGAGTTGAATAAAAAATCTAGAGATGCCCTGTTAAGCGCTTCGACTCACACTGAGTTGATAAAAAATATGGATCTAGAATCTGCAAATGATGTCTAGGAAAAGTTAAAAACATGTATGAAGGAGATGATTCTGTAAAAGAAGCCAAGCTACACAGCCTAAAAGAAAAATATGAGGGTTTAAAGATGAATGAAGATGAAAACATAACAACCTTCATGCAAAGGATTGATGAACTTGTCAATGGAATAAAAGGTATGGGAGGAACTATTTGTGATAAGGAAGTTGTGATGAAAATTCTTAGATCACTACCAAAGTCCTAGAATCATAATGTAGATGCAATTGAAGAAGTAACGACTATAAAAATATCAATAGAGATCAATTACTTGGAAAATTTACAACTTTGGAGATGAGAGAGTTTGGTGATGCTCTGTTGAAAGTTGAGACTGCTTTCAAAGCCAGTACTTCTAAAAAGATCTCCAAAGCTGAAAAATACAAAGTTGAGCCTATCGATGACTTTGATGAAATTGAAGCTAACTTTGTTGATAGATTGCAAAGAGGTTCTATTAAGTTCAAAGGAAAATTACCTTTCAAATGTTTTTCATGTGGTAAATTAGGTCATTATGCTTCTAGATGTCTTGAAAGAATGGAAAGGAATAGAAAAAGATTTGAGAACATGACTAGAGCTCCAAAGAAATTCTACTATGTTAGAGATCTTGATGATGAAGGTGTGACTGATGATGAATCTAATGATGCTAGTACTAGTGCAAATGAATCCTTGTTTATTACTATTAAAGAAGAACCTATGTCTACTAATCTTGCTAGTTGTGTGAAGGAAGAAAAACTAGTGGAAGAAAGTGCTTTGGCTATTCAGGTTGAGAAAGATAAGAATGAATGGATTATTGATAGTGGATGCTCACATCATATGACCGGTGACAAAAGTAAGTTTGTAAGTTTGGAAACGTATGATAGAGGACTGGTTAGGTTTGGAGACAATGTAGCTAGTATGATCTCTGGAAAAGGATCTATTTCATTTGATAGAAAGCATAATACTGACAATGTCCTATATGTGAAGGGTTTGAAGCATAATATTTTGAGTGTTGGTTAGATGTGTGACAAAGTTTATGATCTGAGATTCAAAGACAATGGGTAAAAGATCATGAAAAGCTTCAGAACTATGATTGCTACCGGTAAGAAGACAAGAGGTAACATCTATCAATTAAGTGGAACTAATGATTACTATTTATTATCCCAAGTAGATGAGAGTTGGTTGTGGCATAGAAGGATGTGCCATATAAACTTTGATATTCTGGTAATGATAAGTTCAGGTCAAATTGTGAGAGATTTACCAAAACTTGTGAAAGCCACTAATACCATTTATAAGGAATGTCAGTTGGGGAAGTAGAGAAGAACAAGTTTCAAGAGCAAAGAGTAATTTTCTACCAGTTTGCTAGATCTAGTACATATAGATCTATGTGGTCCTACAAGGGTAAGAAGTCTACAAGGTGACAGGTACTTCATGTTTCTTATTGATGATTATTCTAGAATGACTTGGGTTACTTTTCTAAGAGACAAATCTAAAGCCCTAGAGAAGTTCAAATCCTTCAAGGCAATGGTGGAGAATGAAATAGATCTGAAAATCAAATGCTTGAGCTTTGATAGAGGAGGTCAATTCACATCAAATGAATTCAACATTTTCTATGAAGAGCAAGGAATAAAGAGACAACTTTCTACACCTAGGACTCCTTAACAAAATGGAGTTGTGGAAAGAAAGAACATGAGAGTTCAAGAGGTTGCTAGAACAATGATGAAGGAAGGAGGTCTGCCGAAAGTTTTCTGGAAAAAAGCTATACATACTATTGTCTACATTCAAAACAAAGTTCAAGTGAAAGGTAATGGTACTAAAACTCCCTATTAATTGTGGTATGGAACAATTCCTATGGTAAAATATTTCAAAGTCTTTAGAATAAAATGCTATATCAGAAAAGATGAACATCTAGGGAAATTTGATGCAAGATGTGATGAGGGAATCTTCCTTGGATACTCTACCAAGAGTAAGGCCTACCGGTACTACAACAAAAGGCTGAAAAAGATTGTTGAGAGTGCAAATGTGAAGGTGGATGAAGACAAAGGAAGAACATCAGATCAGAGTGGCTATGAATCAGATGAACCTATTGCTATAACATATGAAGAAAAAGTTGAACAAGAAGACAGTCAAGATGAATAAGAAAAGGCTCCAAAAAGTGCTACTAAGACCCCTAGGTATGTAAGAATCAATCACTCTAAAGATTAAATTATTGGAGACAAAAATAAAGGAGTATTGACAAGGAAAAGAGCTATAGAAGAACAAGTGAATTATTGTTTTCTCTCTACAGTTGAACCAAAAACTATGAATGAAGCCTACAATGATGAAAATTGGGTAAAGGCAATGAAGGAAGAACTAATACAGATAGAGAAGAATGAAACTTGGGAATTAGTTCCTAGACCTGCTAAAAAAAAAGTTATTGGAACCAAATGAGTTTTCATGAATAAGATGAATGAAAATGGAGAAGTTGTAAGGAATAAAGTAAGGTTTGTGTGCAAAGGATATTCTCAAATTGAAGGAATAGATTTTGAAGAGACTTTTTCTCCAGTAGCTTGGATTGAAGCAATCAAAATTTTTCTGGCATTTGCAGCTCACAAAGATTTCAAAGTGTATTAGATGGATGTGAAGTCTACATTTCTGAATGGTGAGTTAGAAGAGGAAGTCTACATTGAGTAATCGGAAGGATTCCAACTATCAGATCAAGGTGATATGGTATGTAGGTTAAAGAAAGCATTGTATGGACTCAAGCAATCTCCTAGAGCCTAACTTATGCAAGGTTGGATACATACTTATTGTAGTTAGGGTTCAATAAAGGTACTACTAATAGTAATCTCTATTTCAAGATTAATGGTGATCAAATTTTGATTGTTGAAGTCTTTGTTGATGATATCATCTTTGGAGGCAATGAAGGTATGTGTATGAAATTTGTTGGTGAAATGCAAAAAGAGTTTGAGATGTCTATGTTTGGTGAGATGAATTTTTTTTGGGTCTGCAAATTAATCAATCAGATAAAAGAATCTTCATATCTTAGTCTAAGTATGTTCAAGAGTTATTAAAGAAGTTTGGGATGGAAGACTCTAAACCGTTATGTACTCCCATGGTGACTAGCCATAAGTTGAGCAAAATTGATGAATCACCCAAGACTAATTAGAAAAAGTATAGATCCATGATTGGAGGATTGCTTTATCTAACTCAAACCGGACCTGATATTATGCATGTAGTTTGTCTTGTTGCAAGATTTCAAGCAAATCCAAGAGAATTACATGTGATAGCATTAAAGACAATCCTAAGGTATTTAAAAGGCACATCGGATCATGGCTTATGGTATCCAAAGGATAATAATTTCACTCTCAGTGCTTATACAGATGTTGATTGGGCCGGAGATGTTGATGACAAGAAAAGTACAAGTGGAGGCACTTTCTGTTTGGGTAACAAATTGGTTTCATGGCTGAGCAAGAAACAAGATTCAATCTCCTTGTCAACTACAAAAGTAGATTATATTGCAATAGCATGTTGTTGCACTCAAGTGTTATGGATGAAGTAGACTTTGAAGGACATAAGAGTTGTGTATGAAGATCTAGTTGCAATCTTCTGTGACAATACAAGTGCTATAAATATTTCAAAGAATCTAGTGATGAACTCAAGAACAAAGCATATATCTATAAGGTATCACTTTTTGAGAGAAAAGGGTACATAAAATGAAGTAAAGTTGGAGTATGTGTCCACAAAGAATCATATTGTAGATATCTTCACTAAGCCTCTACCTAATGATACTTTTGAGTATCTTAGAGAAAAGCTAGGGGTCATTACCCCTCCTATTTTGAACTAAGATGCATAGAATACATCAGTCTAGAGGTGCTCAAAGTCTTATTCTTTGATCTGGATTGATGTTTTGAGAGCTAACTCTTAGGGGGAGTAGCTAGGTGTTACTGGTATGAGTTCCTGATAAAGTAAGTATTGATAATAGAGAAAGTTTAGTTGGATCAGAGCAACAGAATGCAAGTATGTGCCCTTTGCCATTGATGTCAAAGGGGGAGAGAAATCATGTGAAAAACTTAGAAAATAAAGGGTGCAGATGTGTAAAGAGAAAGTGGGAGAATCTTGTCTTGATGGTCTTTATAGTTTTTTACATCATATGTTGCCATCAATGACAAAGGGAAAGATTGTTGCAAGTATGTGCCTAATCAGTGTTGTCATTGATGTCAACATATCATTGTTGTCATTGGTATCAACTATGCTCTTGTTTTGATGCTTTCTTGTAATGAGTTAGATTCTTTGTAATTTCCTATATAAGTGTTGGAAAGCCTGATATTGAGGATATTGAGAAAATTGCTCCTTCGGTAGAAACTGTGTATGGCAGATTATCTTTGTCTACAGAAGAATAGTCAAACAGATTTCTCTGCATTTTCTATAGATAAAATATCTTTGTCTGTGGATTGGAATCTATTTAGAGGCATGTTTGAAGATGCTATGTTCCAACTTTGAACCTTTGATATGAAGTTTTGAGTGAGTTATGTTCACCAGAGTAAAAGCTACTTTTTTCTAAGTATTCACTGGTGACAGGGAGAAAGTATTATGTTCTGCATTCCTCTACATTGAAGTATTTTTATTTGTAGTTCTAAAGTTAAGTCTTAGATGATGTTATGTGCCTTCAAATCCAATGGTTCATGATTTGGTGGTCCATAATTGATCTTTTCCTTATGACAATAGCGGGTAGTGTTGTCTATGTGTTCCAGTTTGAAGAATCTTCTTGATAGAGTGGTTAGAAGTTGTGCGGATGTTGCTGATGATTTCAATGTGCTTGTGGATGTCTCTTGATCATGTTCCTACCCTTGGATTGGTCCTCAAAGAGAATTTTGGATCATGGATAAAGAATGTTCTAAAAGGCCTAGTTTTCTCACCAGTCTTGGCCGACTTGGTTGATTTCACTACTTGTGGAGATGCTTTGAAAATTGTAGAAGCATGTTGTGGCATGAAGGATTGCATTTGAGTCCCAGCTAAGGCATGGCATGATCGACATACATCTTTACATCTTTCCCTTAGCTAATTTTGTATTAGGTCCAGACCTATTTCTCTATATGTTAAATGTAATGCTGACCTTGGAGATTGTTCCAACAGTTGATGAATGTATTGCCAACCTTGATGTACTTTCCAAGGTTGATGAATTGTTTAAAGAATTGTAATGTAGTTGTAGAAAAATGATCTTGGTGTGGAAAAATGAGAAGATAAGTGTGAAGAGTAAGAAGAGAAGATCAGAGGAAGAATATTGTGCTTCAATGTAACTAAACTCAGGCATAGAGTAGATGCTATCAAATCAGTTCAAAAAGCCTTGGCAGTGAGCCACCCCTTGGTAGTGAGCTGATCTTTGCAGTGAGCATTTTAGGCAGTGAGCCTCTATTTTTAAGTATTGTTATAACTTATATATTTTTGTGGGCTAACACCCACTGTGGTTTTCCCTTATACGGTTTTCCACATAAAAATCTAGTGTCTCTTCTATTGAATGTATGATTGTGATTAATTTTATGATTTCATGCTTTCATGGTTGAATCTGATTATTAATAACTAAGTAGCTAATGGTTTGAAGTTAAGTTTTTGTGACAATTGATTCACACCTCTTCTCAATTGTCCTGCATATTTCAACATTATCACTAGTCTAGTAGAACACTTCAATTTAATTAAGGGAATATGCAATCATTTGCTATGTCTTGAATGTTGTGAGGCCTATATATTTCACTTCCCTATTTTGATCATTTCATATGACAGCTGGAGACATTTTTAGACATTTAGAGACTATTGATTTCCATTATGCAGATTTAGACTATATCTCCTGATTTTGGATTAGCTTTGATTAGTTATGTGGTGATTTGATTAGATTCTATTTTGATGCTAGACATGTGAGATACATTTGATGATTATTATTGATGTTGATTATGAGCTCATTATATGGATTTGCTATTTGATTATGGTTATGAGATAGAATATATAGGAAATGTAATTTTAAATCTTATTTATGATGGGAGTTGTTAGTGTTGTGTGTGAATTATGTGATGACATGATTATTACATTCTGTTGCTTTGGCTATGATATATCTATGTTGGATTGACTACTTGATCGAGTGCACAGGTGATTTTCCAAGCCACGAAAGATCAGAGGCCAATCTCACACTTATGTGTTTCCTTGTTAAGCTGATCCATTCCCAAGAGGGATAAGGATAATGTATGATTGGATGATGTTTTTGTGAATGCTTGAATTTATTTAATTGGCCTAGTTCACCCTATTTATTTGATTTAATTGATGTGTAGTAAAAATTATGTTTTAATTCACACCATTTGGTGTTCTTTTTATTTTTGGGCCATTTAATGTGATTTTATACGTCCCTAATTGTTTATTTGAGGTCCAAACTTACCCTAGGTGGTACCCCTAGGGTCTAGGGCTCATTTAGACTTACTAAACCCTAGGGTAACTCCCATCTAGTCACCCTAAACTTGGGTTTAGTAAAAGTGACGAAAATTCAAAATGGCTAAGGGTGGGAGATGAGTCATGCTTTGGAAAAGGCCCATCTCCCTTCCCAAGGCTTGGGGATTCCTCCACCTTGAAGACTTAGGAAGTCTTCAAGACCCCCAAGTGTGTGGAACCTCCCTCCAAGACTCTCACACATATGTGAGAGCATCTTGGAGTGAGAGGGCTCTCTTGGAGGATAAGAGGATGACATGTGTCATCCCTTATCATGGAGCCTTGAGGAGAGATGCCACCTCTCCACTTTGGCTCTCACACATGTGTGAGAGCACAAGTGGAGAGGGTGAGGGTTTGAATGGATAAGAGGGTGACACTTGTCACCCTCACACATCTTCTCCCTTGCAAGTGGCATGGGATGAGGAAGGAGAAGGTGACAAGTTTCACCTTCTCATTCCTCAGGGCCTAGGTTGGAGGCCTATTTTATCTCCTCTTGGAGAGCAGTTGGGGTTCTTGCTTTTTGAAATTTTTCTATGTTTGGAGGTTTTTGGGAAGGAGTTAGAGGAACTTGGAGAATTGGAGGCTTGGAGAAAGCTTAGGGACTCTTCTTCAACTTGTTTCCATTGTTGGGCTCTTAAGGTAAGCCCTATGGCATCTAGCCATTCCTTATGCTTGTTTCATTTTTCCTTGTGTGCTTGAAATTGTGTTGGGTGTTATTTTCTTTTGTGTGGGTTTTGGGTGTTTGTAAGAGCCTCTCCATTTGGAGAAAATGCTCAACATGTATGGGGTGGGGGAGAGTGAATCTCCTCGAGGTCACCTCTTAATGTTTGTTTATTTATGGCTTTGAGGGCATTATTTGGAGTATGGGATTATTTTGGTTGGCATGAGTGCCATGGTGATTTTTGTGTTTCATGGAGATATTATTTTTGGCTTGAGGCCTTGTGGTGTTGAGACTATGAGTTGGAGTGACCTCTTGAGTTGAGGGGTCCACTCCCCTACCCCTCCAAACTCATTTCTATGAGTTTTGTATTGTACATAAACCATGGGTGATTTTGTGTTGCATTGTGATTTTTGTTGTGGAATGGTAAAACCCATGTGAGACCTACCTCCCAGCTCGGGGGTGACCCACTAGTAGGTCTATGGTAGGGAGGAGGGTGATTTTCGTGGTTTGGTTTTCCTCTCCTTGTGTTGAAAGTTATTGTAGGTTATTTTGGGTTCTTGGAGCTTGAAGATATGTTCATTTTATCTTTATTTGCATTACCATGTTGGTTTTTTTGAGAGCCATGGTCCTTGTGACCTTATTGTATTTTGTTGACAAAGTTGAAACTCTCAATGTTGTAGTTGTGTAAATATATCTTCTCTCATGTTGCAAGTGTTTTCAACAATTTATTTATGAAGTTTTAGTTGCTATTGTAAAAGAATGAAAAGACTCCTTGTTGCCCTTAATGGATACTACCTTCTTGATATATTCATGTGTATCATGGAATGGAAAAAGATATAAATATTGTGGTTTAATTTATTTGGGTGCAAATGAAATAGTTGTTGTTTAAAAGCTAGGATAGAAAAGAAATTAGATAAACTCTATTTTATGGTTTTCATAAAAAAATTTAGCCTTCTCATAATGCTTGCTGCTTTTTGAAGAACAATAATGTGATTGTTATTTTACTTGCTGTCAAAAAAAGAAAAGAGAGGAATTAGCTTGTTAAAAAAAAATAGCATCTTGTCATTATATATATATATATATATATATATATATATATATATATTCATTCCTTGCTAGATTTCCTAATTTATAATTTTAAGTAGCTGATTTTAAGCTTTTTTGTGTATATATATAATATAATATATACATATAAATATATATATACAATATATATATATATATATTATTGTTAAAAATATATTTTAAACCTACTGTTAAAACTGTGTAAAATAGTATATATATATATATATAGACACACACACACACACATATATATATATATACATATATATTTTAATATTAATGAAATTGTTTTAAATATAAAATAAATTGAATGGCAATTTTTTTATTTTACTGTGCATACTCCATATTATATACACAGAGAGAAGAAGATAATAAATATTATTTTATCATTTGCTAGGCTGAACTCTGATTATCATAGGGTTTAGAAATTTTATGTTAAACACAAAAAGTTGAGTTTAGGGACGACGGCATGGCCGTCGCCCCCAAACCCCTCCTGCACTTTATAATGGTGATGGGGGACAGTTCCCTCACCCACCTCCCACCATATGGTGGGGGGTAGGTGGCAGAACCACCCCACACCCAAAACATGCTACTCTTAACAAAAATGGTGAGGGGTTTGATGGGCCGTCGACACTACTACGAACCACTACCCCTCCATTCAATGAAGCCTATATTTGCCATGCTTCTCGGTGGTGCCGCTTAATGCTGCCCCTCCATGGCCCAGTCTGCCAAAGTTTGATATTATTTGCAATATATATATATATATATATATATATATATATATATATATATATATATATATATATATATATATATATATATATATATATATATATATGTCTTCTTTGTAATTTCTTAAAACAAAAACACAAAAATATATTCTTAGATCTGCATCATAGAATACATTTAAATATATATATATATATATATTAAAACAAAAAAATTAAAACCCTGTGGATATATAAAATGAGTATATACCTTTGTGTGAGGTATTTTCATGGCTATCCAAACCATTGAGATGAAAACCCAACATGCAAACAAAGAGGAAACAAATAGAATGAAAGAAGAAAAGAGAAAAATGAGAAAAGAATGAGATAGGGTTAGGGCAAAAGGAAAAGAAAACAATAAAATAATAGAAGAGGGCTTTTAGGGCATTTGAGGGAAACTTTTATTATTTAATTGTTTCTTTTTTATTTTGCCTTGCTTTTTTAAAGTGAACGTGAATTTGAATTTCCCTCTTCTATTCTCATGGGGTTTGTTTAAAATAGGTCACTTTTTGACTTAGATTTAAGTGGGGAAATTTCTCATTTCATTCCTTATTTTTTTATTTGTTTAGGGGGAATTTATATCTTACATTTTCTATAAAAGTAATGGTTGGGTTATTTTATTTGTTGGGTTATAGTATTATATTTGTGTAGGAATAATTAATTACTTAATCGTTCTATTCAATTTAATGAGTTTTAAGTGGAGGGCAAATTTTATAACGATAATTATTAATTTTAATTTTACCTTGATTTAATGGAATAAATATAATTGTGGAAATTATATTTATTCATAGACCTTTATTAATTTGGAATTTATTATTTAATAGTTTAATTTAATTAAATCGTCTTTCTAGTATTTGGGAGGAAAATTTTATAATTGTTGTTTAGGTAAATTTAATTTATTCTTTTAATTAAATTTTCTCCTAGATGTTGTGAGGGAGACCTCTTTTTAAAATAATTATTTCAAACGTTAAAAACACATTATGTTGCTGAAATTTTCTAAGACTTAGGGTAGTTGTGTAAATGAAATTTCCTTGGCATTAGTTAACATTTATTTTGCCTTGCAATTATTAATTTAATGAAGGTGTTTGTTTTAATCTATTTTTATGCTCTAGAATTAGGGTTAGATTTTGGCTCCTATCAAAATCAATTTACTCACTTAGGAAACTTAGGGTTTGGGTCCATTCAATACTAACCCTATTAGCAACACTACTCACGTCACATAACCCCCTAGTCGGCTATCATCACACAGGGGATTGCGTATGTAAATGCTCTTCCCTGAGATTGATTGACATGTTTACGCCTTATGTGTATTGCCATCGAGCACACTAACGCGTGTGAGGGTGTTTTTAGGGACAAGTGGAAAAGTTTTTGATATTTCGTGTCATGACCACATGACAAATGTGGACATGACATGTGTGTTGTGTGTCATGGCCACATGGGAAATGTGGGCATGACATTTGGTATTAGAGCCCAAGTTTAAACACTGGGCTTGTTTGGGCACATTATATATTCCATAATTTTGATTGATTTGTAAATACCTTATTCTTGTAGGATGCCTCCCTTACGAGTTCAGCAAGCATGCTCACACACCAGAGCATGCATAGAGATATGGAATGAGAATGAGTCTATAACAGATGGTCAGGGACCACAAGCTCCACTAGAGCAGTAGGCACTACAGGCACCACTAGTACCTAGTATTGGACCACAAATCTTACAGGCATTATAGGTGATGTTAGAGAGGTTGCCACCAGCGATAGCAGAGCCACGCGTTGAGCCCTACATTGATCCTTGAAAGGAACCACATGTGGATCCGCATGCCGAGTCGCATGTAGAGCCATGTACCGAGCCCCACATCGAGCCACGAGCTGTGCCACGAGTAGAGCCTTTTGTGGAGTCCTGACACTCCTGTGGAGGAGGTTGGTTTAGCTTATAGCGGTCATAGCAAGAGCCCACCACACTAGGCGAGGTGAGAGGAGGCAGTGAGAGTAGAGCAAGTTTATCATGAGCCTTACCTTATGGTGGGGATGAGCCTATTAGAGGACACAGAGACTGAGGAGAACCTATCAGAGACTTGCTTAGGTTGAACCCACCTACTTTTGTAGGGACCACAGATGGAGCTGAGGCTGAGGCTTGGCTTATCAGTTTAGATAGGTGCTTTGTGTTGTGTCCTTACAAGGGAAACATGAAGGCATGTATGGCGGTTCACCTATTGAGAGATGCAACAATGACTTGGTGGTGCATTGAGGAGTGCAAGCACTGCTTATCTTTGGATACACTTTCATGGGATACATTCATTGAGTGCTTTAATGTGCGATATCTATCAGACCACTACAAACAGCGTTGCATCAACGAATTCCAAGATTTACAGTAGCAAGGGCTTACTATACATAGTATGAGGGCAAGTTCACTGAGTTGTCACATTATGCAAAGTATCTCCATGATGAAAAAATTTTGGTTCACAAGTTTATCAAGGGTTTAAATCATGGGATAGTAGGGCCTATGCGCATGGCAGATCCCCAGAACTTGAGTGAGGCTGTTGAGAAGGCATACATTATTGAGGAGATACAAGGATGAGGTCAGAGTTCATGCCCTCAGTTTCACGATCATAGCTAGCAGCAACAGGGATTCCATCGACCACCACCACCTCAGAGAGGAGGATTTAGTTCTGCACCATTACCTCCTAGGCCTCCACAGTAGTAGCAGCAGAGATCTAGGCTACAACAGAGGGCTCATAGGGGTCATAATCAAGGTTGGCAGCAACAAGGCCTGCATAGGGATCAAAGACAACAGGGACCACCTGTGGGACCTACGAGATCATAGTAGTCTTATAGGGGTTCACAGGGGTCTACGGGTTGATCTGGACAATAGCAGAGTAGTAGGACTCAGAGTGGATAGGTATAGGCTTGAGGCCCATGCTATGTTTGTGGTGGAGTGGGACATCTAGCCAGAGAGTACCCATAGGGCTTTATGGTAGGGGAACAGCCTCATGCAGGAGGATCAGAGCAGATGGTTGGAGATGTGGATAGGTCCCACCGTATGTTTGCAGCAGTTGATAACCGCTAGGCTAATTTTTAGGCATCAGTGATTGGGACCTCAAGTATGATTGGGGATGTCCCCATTTTAATTTTATTTGACTCTAGCACTATTGATTCATCCATATCTCCATTGTTAGTGGAGTGTTGTAGACTGGTGGCCTTTAGGTAGGGCAATAGGTGGGAGGTTGAATTGGCCACAAGGGCCAAGATGACAATAGATGCCTTAGTCCATGATTGTGAGATATCTTTGGGGGCCTTTACTATATTATATGACCTTAGGGTTATGCCTTAAGGATCCTATGGTGTGGTTTTAGGCATGGACTGGCATGCAACTCATAGAGCCAAGCTAGATTGTCACCGAAAGGTGATTAGCTACTTAGACGATCATGGTACGTTAGTTGAGATAGTGGGCATTCAAAAGCCCATAGTAGTTTGTATGATATCCGCTCAGTAGCTTAAGCACTACATGCGGAAGGGATGCTAGATGTTCACTATCACAGTTAGTGACAGATCTGAGGTTGAGCCAGAGGCATCATTAGATGACCATCCCATCTTGAGAGAGTTTGTTTATGTGGTTCCACCAGAGTTACCAGGGATGCCACCCCATCGAGAGGTAGACTTTCATATTGATCTAGTGCCAGGTGCCAAGACAGTGTCTCGTGCACCCTATAGAATGACCACTCATGAGCTCATGGAGCTCAAATTACAGTTAGAGGACTTGCTCAAGAAGGGACACATCTAACCTAGTGTTTCACCTTGGGGCGCTCCGGTCATCTTCATGAAGAAGGATGCATCTCTTTGTCTGTGCATGGATTATAGGCAGCTAAATAAGGTGACAGTGAAGAACCGTTACCCTCTGCCCAGGATTGACAATCTCTTTGATTAGATGTAGGGAGCCAGCGTGTTCTCTAAGATAGACCTAAAGTCCAGTTATCACCAGTTGCACATCACAGAGGCGGACATCCATAAGACCGCCTTTTGGACTTGATATGGCCACTATGAGTTCACTGTGGTACCCTTCGGCTTGATGAACGCCCCTGTAGTGTTCATGAGTCTCATGAATGGGGTGTTCCATTCCTATTTGGATCAGTTTGTGATTATTTTCCTTGATGATATATTGATCTATTCACAGACTGAGGAGGAGCATGAGGAGCACCTACGTCAGGTTTTGTAGTGCTTGAGGGAGAAAAATCTTTATGGCAACTTGGCGAAGTGTGCATTCTTCAGGATAGAGGTGTAGTATCTGGGACACATCCTATCTAGTGATGGTATCTCCATAGATCCATCAAAGATCAGGGCTATTAGGGATTGGCCAAGACCCACCAGTGTGATAGAGGTCAGGAGATTCATGGGGTTAGCTATTTATTACCATAGATTTGTTGAGGGTTTCTCCAAGATAGCGCACCCCATCACTTCCCTTCAACAGAAAGGGAAGATTTTTTCTTGGACTAAGTAGTGTGAGAGGGCCTTTGGGGTCCTCAAGGAGCATCTTACCAGCACTCCCATCTTAGTCATTCCTAATCCAACAACAAATTTTATGGTTTGCACTGATGCATCACTTGAGAGTTTGGGAGCCGTACTTATGCAGGGTGGTAGAGCGATCGTTTATGAGTCGCGAAAGCTCAAGACCCATGAGCCGAACTACCCCACTCATGATTTAGAGCTCGCAGCAGTGGTTCATGCTCTAGTTCATTGGAGACATTTCCTATTGGGTCATCGCTTTGAGCTTCATTCAGATCATCACAACCTTCAGTACATATTCACGCAGCCGAATCTGAATGCCCGTCAGTGGTATTGGATGGAGTTTCTTTGTGACTATGACTTTGATGTCCACTACATCAAAGGGAAGGACAACGTGGTTGTTGATACATTGAGTTGAAGGCACCATGAGATCCTGACCTTGACTCTGAGTGTGGACTTGAGGGGACACATTATTCAACATTTGCCTGAGGATGAGTGGTTTCTTGAGGTGCAGCAGTAGATCCAGTCAAAGAGGGCCCTTGTAGGCAAGTTTGTAGGATACTTCCTTCAGGTAGATGGGCTACTTCATCATCGACAGTGCATCTATGTACCCCATGCAGGAGACCTACATACAGTAGTGTTATCAGAGGCTCACAGAGCACCTTATGCAGCACACCTGGGGGTGAAGAAGATGCATGCCAACCTATGACAATTGTACCATTGGGTGGGTATGAGATGAGATATTGCAGAGTTTGTTGCTCAATGCCTTGAGTGCCAAAGGGTCAAGGCCAAGCATCAGCATCCAACGGGTCTTTTATACCCTCACGAGATACTAGAGTGGAAATGGGACACCATTTCCATGGATTTCATTGTTGGTCTTCCTATGTCTTCTCATCGCCATGACGCCATTATGGTGATAGTTGACAAGTTGACCAAGGTGGCACATTTCTCACCTGTATGCATTAAGTACAATGCACCAGCAATGACAAGAGTATTCTTGGATGACATTGTAAGATTACATGGGGTACCTCACCACATCATTTCTGACAGGGACTCAGTGTTCACATCAGCATTTTGGAGGGCTTTGCAGCAGGTGTTGGGCACACAGCTCAACTTTAGCTCCGCTTATCATCCTGTGATAGATGGTCAGACAGAGAGGGTGAATCAAGTATTAGAGGATATGCTCCGTATGTATGTTATGGACCACCAGTCTAGATGGGTGGAGTATCTGTATCTAGTTGAGTTTGCCTACAATAATGGGCATCATAGCTCGTTGGGTATGCCTCCTTATCAAGCTTTATATGACAGACCTTGCAGGGCACCGTTGAGTTGGGATCAGATAGAGGACAAAGTTTCCATTGGTCCAAAATTGGTTCAGGATATGGAGCAATAGGTCACACTGATTAGACAGAGACTTCAAGAGGTGCAGGATAGACAGAAGAAGTATACCGATGCTAAGAGACTAGATCAGAGCTTCTCAGTTGGTGACAAAGTATTCCTAAGAGTGCGGCCACACAAGAGTCCAATCCATTATGGAAAGAGCTCTAAGCTCGTACCATGGTTTGTAGGACCTTTTGAGATCTTGGAGTGGATAGGACTTGTAGCCTACCATCTAGCATTGCCACCTAGCCTGTCACGCATCCATGATATTTTTCATGTGTCTGTATTATGGTGATATATATCTGATTTTTCTCATGTATTGTAGTGGAATGTTCCACATGTAGAGGTAGATGAACAGTTGGCTTTGGAGCCAATTTACATATTGGCTCGTCAGATGCTGGGCCTTTGAGGTCGAGAGATGGACCAGGTTAGGGTCTAGTGGGATTGTTATGATGAGGTCACGGTGACATGGGAGGATACAGCTAGATTGAGGACACTCTATCCTCACCTCTTTGATGACTTCTAGGGGTGAGTTTAATCCTAGGGGGGATGTGAGGCCTATATATTGCACTTCCCTATTTTGATCATTTCATCTGAGAGCTGGAGACATTTTTAGACATTTAGAGACTATTGATTTCCATTATGCAGATTTACACTATATCTCCTGATTTTGGATTAGCTTTGATTAGTTATGTGGTGATTTGATTAGATTCCATTTTGATGCTCTTATGATGCTAGACATGTGAGATACATTTGATGATTTTTATTGATGTTGATTATGAGCTCTTTATATGGATTTGTTATTTGATTCTGGTCATGAGATAGAATATATAGGAAATGCAATTTTAAATCTTATTTATGATGTGAGTTGTTAATGTTGTATGTGAATTATGCGATGACATGATTATTACATTCTATTGCTTCAGCTATGATATATCTATGTTGGATTGACCATTTGGTTGAGTACGCAGGTGATTTTCTAGGAAACAGAAAATCAGAGGCCAATCTAACACTTATGTGTTTCCTTGTTAAGCCGATCCATTCCCAAGAGGGATACGGATCATGTATAATTGGATGATGTTTCTGTGAATTCTTGAATTTATTTAATTGGCCTAGTTCACCCCTTTTATTTAATTTAATTGATGTGTAGTAAAAATTATGTTTTAATTCACTCCATTTGGTGTTCTTTTTATTTTTGGGCCATTTAATGTGATTTTACACCTCCCTAATTGTTTGTTTGAGGTCCAAACTTACCCTAGGTGGTACCCCTAGGGTCTAGGGTCCATTTGGACTTACAAAAACCTAGGGTAACTCCCATCTAGTCACCCTAAACTTGGGTTTAGTAAAAGTGACGAAAATTTAAAATGGCTAAGCGTGGGAGATGAGTCATGCTTTGGAAAAGGCCCATCTCCTTTCCCAAGGCTTGGGGATTCCTCCACCTTGAAGACTTGGGGAGTCTTCAAGACCCCTAAGTGTGTGGAACCTCCCTCCAAGACTCTCACACATATGTGAGAGCATCTTGGAGTGAGGGGGTTCTCTTGGAGGATAAGAGGATGACATGTGTCATCCCTTATCCTCATGGAGCCTTGAGGAGAGATGCCACCTCTCCACTTTGGCTCTCACACATGTGTGAGAGCACCAGTGGAGAGGGTGAAGGTTTGAATGGATAAGAGGGTGACACTTGTCACCCTCACATTCCTTCTCCCTTGCAAGTGGCATGGGATGAGGAAGGAGAAGGTGATAAGTTTCACTTTTTCATTCCTCAGGGCCTAGGTTGGAGGCCTATTTTATCTCCTCTTGGAGAGGAGTTGGGGGTTCTTGCTTTTTGAAAATTTTCTATGTTTGGAGGTTTTTGGGAAGGAGTTAAAGGAACTTGGAGGATTGGAGGCTTAGAGAAAGATTGTGGGCTCTTCTTCAACTTGCTTCCATTGTTGGGCTCTTAAGGTAAGCCCTATGGCATCTAGCCATTCCTTATGCTTGTTTCATTTTTGCTTATGTGCTTGAAATTGTGTTGGGTGTTATTTTCTTTTGTGTGGGTTTTGGGTGTTTGTAAGAGTCTCTCCATTTGAAGAAAATTCTCAACATGTATGGGGTGGGGGAGAGTGAACCTCCTTGAGGTCACCTCCTAGTGTTGGTTTATTTATGGCCTTGAGGGTGTTATTTAGAGTATGGGATTATTTTGGTTGGCATGAGTGCCATGGTGATTTTTTTGTTTCATGGAGATATTATTTTTGTCTTGAGGCCTTGTGGTGTTGAGACTATGAGTTGGAGTGACCTCTTGAGTCGAGGGGTCCACTCCTCTACCCCTCCAAACTCATTTCTATGAGTTTTGTATTGTGCATAAACCATGGGTGATTTTGTGTTGCATTATGATTTTTGTTGTGGAATGGTAAAACCCATGTGAGACCTACCTCACAGGTCGGGGATTACCCACTAGTGGGTCTATGGTAGGGAGGAGGGCAATTTTCGTGGCTTGGTTTTCCTCTCCTTGTGTTGAAATTTATTGTAGGTTATTTTAGGTTCTTGGAGCTTGAAGAAATGTTCATTTTATCTTTATTTGTATTACCATGTTGGCTATTTTGAGAGCCATGGTCCTTGTGACCTTATTGTATTTTGTTGGCAAAGTTGGAACTCTCAATGTTGTAGTTGTGTAAATATATCTTCTCTCATGTTGCAAGTGTTTTCAATAATTTATTTATGAAGTTTTAGTTGCTATTGTAAAAGAATGAAAAGACTCCTTGTTGCCCTTAATGGATACTACCTTCTTGATATATTCATGTGTATCATGGAATGGAAAAGATATAAATATTGTGGTTAAATTTATTTGGGTGCAAATGCAATAGTTGTTTAAAAGTTAGGATAGAAAAGAAATTAGATAAACTCTATTTTATGGTTTTCATAGAAAAAATTAGCCTTCTCATAATGATTGTTGCTTTTTTAAGAACAATAATGTGATCATTATTTTACTTGCTATTAAAAAAAGAAAAGAGAGGAATTAGCTTGTACAAAAACAATAGCATCTTTCATAATTTATTTCTGGAAATATATTCATTCCTTGCTAGATTTTGTAATGCCCCTCGATTTTGGTTTTTGACAGTTGTTAGTCCTTCTTTTACTTTTAGACAGTTTTGAGACAATTAGTAGTTTTATACTGCACTTTGACAGTTGAGACATTTGAGTTATTAGACTATGGTTTATATCATTTGTGATCATGATGGACTACATTTGACTAATGTGGGTTTTGATTGGTGTTACAAGTTTTATGATGACATTATTGATGTTTCAGCTCATGATGTATTTCGACATGTTTGGTTGATGGTTAGTTGGATTATGCAGATTGATGTAATCTTGTTTTACGTAGTTGAATGTTATCATGCTTTTTGGATTAATGTTATATGATGATGAATTAGAGATGTGGTGTTGATTGCTATGTTTGAGAGCAAGGACGACATAGTATTACTCGTTTCAAGCACCCTACTATGCTACGATTGCTTGGCTCTGTGTGTTTGATATATATGTGTATGTTGTATACAACCTATCGTCCTAATGCAGGTTGTAGGTATTAGGCATCGACTCCACCTAACTTTGCAGGTCTGAGCGTGCCCTTGGCTGATGGATACTATTGATGGGAAATAACATGAGGTCCCTAGGTCAAGTTTCAGTCTTTAGTTGTGGTCGTGAGTCGAGATGTTTTCCCTTGGTCCTCGCTTCAGTTTGTTGGTCGTCTAGTGCTATGTGGAGTTGTTGTCAAATTTTGTTTAGTTAGCCCATTTGTATTTTGGTAATGTTTTAATGAATTAATATTATTTTAATAATGTTATTAATGTGTTCTATATAATATTATTTTGCTTGGTCGTAAAATTTGGAATATTATTTAAGTAAATTTTCTTAAATAGATTAAATTAATTATTTGCTTTTTTATGTTTTAATAGTATGTGAGTCATAAGTTGTTATTGTGGTTAATTAGTATGTAGTTAATTAAAGAATAATATTAGGTAATAGTTTAATGGTTGTTAGTTGTCGAATATGATTCTGATTTGGAGAATCTCTCTATCAAGAAAAATCTATTGTTTTCTGTTTGAAGGGGGGTTAGTGGGATTCTCTGTAATAGAATTGTGTTAGTGGACATTTATGACTCTTGGCTATTCTTGGTTCAGGGGGGGGGGCTTACTTTGAGGGATAGTTGTTCTAAAGGAGGGAATTGAGCAGGCAAGAAGGGAAATTAGGAAGAAGCTTGATCTAGGTATGTATTGTTGTCTCGGTTCTGGTGATTTTTGTTTTAGTGAATGTATGTGTTTCTTCCTGTGTGCCTTGATAGTAAAATTGTTTTTCTCTATATGCTCTATCAAGACAAACCCTTCTAGAGATATTTTTTTTACCAAAATTCCTATATGTCATATTCTCAAAAAAAAACTTCTGCAACATTGAAATCTATCTTCTCCGAGATGAATTCGTCACCTCAACTGTTACCCTGAACCTTGTACTTTGAGGTATACTCATCCCATTATTTGTTGGCTCTGTAGACCCTATTGTGGATTGTGAGGTTGAATTTTGAGACCTTATCAAACCCCTCCCATATTCAAGACTCTTGCATCAATTTCATTTCGATCATTATTGGATTTTGCATCATTATGTAATGCATGTCATATTCTTTATCTCAACTAAAAATCTATTGTTAATTGATCCATAGCTATGCTAAGCCTCGGAAGGAAGCCGCCTTCTCTTCCTCAAAAGTAGTATCATTTGATGTCTTTGGTTCTCTGTTAAGCCTTGGGCATAAGTTTTCATTTATATACACCCTTCTTATTGAATTTGGTTGGAACAAGATAACCCTGAACATGTTGCTTCTTGGAATTATCACAGTTTAGACAAAATTGATTCTTAAACCCCTATCTTATCGTTGATGTGACTCCACATCCAATTCATTGTGTTATTCTGATGATGCTTGTTTAACTGTGAGCCATGTGCTCAGTAAGCCAAATGCCTTTTATCATATTATGCACCATGTCTATTGAATCGATTGGTAGCCTTTTCACATGTCATAAATGTTGCGAGTGTGGGCCTAACTGGTGTTGTCACTGATGTCAACATACTCCTATTGCATTGATGATAAGAATTGGATGAACTGTATGCTGAGGATATTGAGAAAATTAGTCCTATCAGGAATAGAGAAGAATAGTGAAGACAGTAAGGTAAAGATCCCAGCTAAGATAAAAATCAAAGGATGCGCATCAAAGTGTTTGTAGTTATGTGTCTTAAGATGATCTAGTAAAGATTTCAGAGGTCCACATGAAGATCTAAAGAAGTTATGGCCTCTTAAGTAAAATTAGTTCTGGCAGATGTTTAGAGATGACAGAGTGACACAGATAGGTCTGGTGAGATCTAGAAATGCAATATCTTGTTCTACAGATTTGGTGGAGTGTTTAGGAAGTCAAATTGAATTGACAACTCAATTGGTTCATGGTCTAGAGGTCCGCAAGCATCTATTCCAATATAACAGTGATGACAAACTGTGTTCTTGAGGTTCCAGATGAAGGAGAGAATGATTTCAGTAAGCAGTAGTGTGAATGTTCTTGGTGATTCAAGTAAGCTTGTGGAGGTCTTTGGATTGTGTCCAGTTCATGTTGGTGGTCCGCATTGAAGATTGAGCTCGTAATTGAAGAATTACTTCCGGATGATGGTGTTCTTCCTAAGTCTGGCTGACTAGATGAGTTACACATCTTGCAGATGATCTTGAAGATGTTCTGTGAAGAATGGCGTGTTCCTAAAGGAATATTGAAGTCTCAGATCTGTGTGTCCGATAGTGTGTTGATCCGTGTGAAGTCTTTTTGTAATTAGTCATGTTGTATTTATGTATTTGCTTTGTAATGTATGCTGACTTGGATGATTATCCCTAAATCGATGTCTTGTATAAATAAGGAGTTGTAAAGTCATTTCAAACAGATCTTGTGGAGATGAGAGTGTGGTAGAGAGGAGCAGAGCGAAAGGTAGAGTAGAAGTATTGGGCTTAAATGGAATTGACTCAAGCATGGTGAAGATGCTATTCTTCAGTTCAAGTATGTAATACTTATTATTCTGTAGACAATATTTTTCTTGTAGGCAGTGGGCCTCTTGTGAGCAGTGTGCTTGGGTAATGAGCCCTAATTAGCATGTGCCATTTTGTTCTTCCTATTCTTTTAATAGAGAATACAATCTTGGGTTAGTCACCCCATGGTTTTTCTCTTAACCAGGTTTTCCACATTAAAAATCTTGGTGTCATAAGTGTTAATGTGTTTCTACTCTTGAATTGTTGCATTATGTTTCCATGATTGATTTATTATTATACTGCTAAATTAAGAAAAGGATTTAAGTAATTAAATGGAAGAAAGTTTTTGATAACTAATTCACCCCCCCTCTCAGTTGTCTATCCTAAATCTAACAATTGGTAATAGAGCCAAGTTCCTCTAAAAGGAGCTTAACAGCTTGAGGAGATCCAGGATGTCATACAAGAAGGATAGTCCAAGGTTTGATGGAACCAATTTCACTCTTTGGAAAAGTCACATGGAATGCCACTTGCAATGTATGGGAATGCAGTATTGGATCATGGATTCAAAGAAGTATGTTCCTCCACAGAATGGTTCGAGTACCGTAGATGAAATCAGAGATGCTGAAAACAATCTGCAAACTATAGAAGCTCTTCTAAGTGCCTTATCTGATTCAGAGCTAACAAATGTTATTGATCTAAAAACTGCATATGAGATTTGGCAAAAACTGGAACTTCTGCATGAAGGAGACAAGTATGTTAAATGTGCCAAGCTACAGAGTCTGAAAGGAAAATTCAAAAACTTGAAGATGAGAGAAGATGAAAATATCACTACATTTATGCCAAGAGTAAATGAGCTTGTTTGTGGTATTAGATGTGCTGGTGGAGTCTTGGATGAAGATGAGATTGTTGGCAAAGTTCTTAGATCCCTTCCTAATTCTTATAAATATAAGGTTGCTATAATTGAAGAATTCAAATCCTATTTAGGTAACACAAGAGATCAATTGGTTGGTAAATTGGTTGCATTTGAATTGACCGAGTTTGGAGATGCACCCCCCAAGACTGAATCTGCATTCAAAGCTAGTGCCTCTATAAAAGGAAAACAAAAGTTTGATCTAGGTGAAAACTCTTCAAAGAAACTATCATGGTATGAAAAAGCAAGAAAAGACTTGGAAGAAGATGAAGTAGAAGCTGCTCAACTTGAAGCCCTTATTGCAAAAAGACTGCCAAGAGGATCCGGTAATTATGAGGGGAAATTGCCTTTTAAATGTTTTAACTGCAATAAAATTGGTCATTTTGCCTCAAGGTGTCTAGAAAGATTTTCAAGGCCAAATCCTAATAGATTAAGGTTCCAAAATAAATGTTACTATGTTCATGAAGATGATGATGATGAAGGAGTAACAGATGATGAATCAAAGATAGGAAACCAATCCAGAAGTGACTGGGTGTTTATTGCCATCAAGGAAGAAGATCCAATGCCCTCTGAATCTGTCAATCATAAAATTGTAGAAAGAGCTCTGGCTGCCCAAGTTGAAGAAAAGGATGATTGGGTCATTAACAGTGGATGCTCCCACCATATGACAGGTGACAAAAATAAGTTCATATATTTGGAAAGGTATGAAGGAGGAGTGGTAAAATTTGGTGATAATTCTGTCGGCAAAATTAGAGGTAGATGAACTATTTCTTTTGATGGAAAGAACAAAACTAGTAATATACTATATGTTGAAGGCCTGAAGCACAATCTTCTTAGTGTTGGACAGTTGGTGGACAAAGGTTATGATCTCTGATTCAAAATGGAAAATGCAAGATCTTTGAAAGTTTTGAAACTAAGATTGTATCCAGTACTCAAACAAAAGGTAATATCTTCCACTTGGTTGGTGCTGGTAAAAGTTGTTTATTTGTTCAAATTGATCATTGTTGGTTATGGCATAGAAGAATGTGTCATGTGAATTTTGATAATATCATCAAAATAACCAACACCCAGGCTATGAGAGATCTTCCTGTTGCAAGTATGAGGTGAGCCAGTGTTGTCATTGATGGCAACATACTCATATTGCATTGACAAGAAGGATTTGATGAGCTGTGTGCTGAGGATATTGAGAAAATTAGCCTCAGTCAGGAACAGTGAAGAACAGTGATGAGAAGAAGGCAAATGTACTGTATAGGATGAGAACCGGAGGATGCGGATTAAAGGGTTAGTAGATATGAGTCTTGAGATGTTTCAGTTAAGATTTCAGAGGTCCGCATGAAGATCTGAAGGAGTTGTGGCTGTCAGTATAGAACTGGTTCCGGCAAGTATCCAGAGGTGACAGAGGATCACAAAAAGGTCCGGCGAGGTCCGGAATTGTATTATCCTAATCTGCGGATTGGAAGGAGTGTTTGGGATGTCCTTGTGATGTGTCATCCTGATTGTGTATGATTTGGAGGTCCGGAAGTACCTCTTGCATTATGACAGTGGCGACAGACTGTGTTCTTGAAGTTCCGGATGAGGAAGACAAGAGATTCCAGTAAGTAAAGGAAGTACGGATGTATCCGGTCATTCAGACAGGCTTGTGAAGGTTCTTGGATCATGTTTAGGTTGTGTTGTTGGTCCGCATTGATGGTAGAGCCCGAAATTGAAGTTATTCTTCCGGATGAAGTTCTTGCTCTGTTTAGCCGACCGGATGAGTTGTTCATCCTGCGAATGTTCTTGTGGTGGCCGACCGGATGTGTTATTCATCTTGCGGATACTCTTATGGTTGTTTGCCGACTTAGATGTTTGTTCCTAAGTCGATGTGTTGTATAAATAATGGTTTGTGAGTTCATTTCAAAGTGTGGTTTTTGTGGATGAGTGTGGCATAGTGAAGGGAAGTGCGAAAGGCAGAGCAGAAGTTTTTGGGCTTAATTGGAACTGATCCGGACATGGTAGAGATGTCATTCTCTAGTTCAAGACTGTGATTTTTATCACTTTGTAGACAGTGTGTCTCCTTGTAGGCAGTGGGCCTCTTTGTGAGCAGTGTGCTCGGGCAGTGAGCCTTAATTGGCATGTGCCATTCATTTTTCTTTATTCTTCTAACAGAGAATAATTCTTGGGTTAATCACCCCGTGGTTTTTCCCTTAACCGGGTTTTCCACGTCAAAATCTTGGTGTTCAATGTGTTGATGCTTATCTGCTCTTGTGTTTATGTATCATGCTTTCATGGATGATTAATTGATATGCTGCTAACTAACAACAAGAATCAAGTGTTTGAAAGAAGAAGAAGTTTTATACAACTGATTCACCCCCCCTCTCAGTTGTATGCCCTAGATCCAACACTTCCAAGATTGGTGAAACCTACTAATAGTTTGTACAAAGAATGTCAGTTGGGCAAGTAGAGTAGAGTCACATTCAAAAGTAAGGAGCAATCTTCTACCAGATTATTGGACTTATTTCATACTGATCTATGTGGTCCGACAAGAATTAGGAGTGTGCAAGGTGATAGATACTTCATGCTATTAATTGATGACTACTCTTGGATGATGTGGGTGACTTTTCTAAAAGAAAAATCAGAGGCTCTTGAGAAATTCAAAATATTCAAGGCTATGGTAGAAAATGAAACTGGATTCAACATAAAATGTCTGAGGTCTGATAGAGGTGGAGAATTCACATTCAGTGAGTTCATAGAATTCTGTGAGAAACATGGAATAAAAAGATAGTTGTCTGCTCCAAGAACTTCAAAGCAGAATGGAGTAGTGGAGAGAAAGAACCGGACCATCCAAGAAGCATCTAGAACTATGATGATGGAAGAAAATGTTCCTCAGATCTACTAGAGAGAAGCTGTAAGCACTGCAGTCTATACTCTTAATCGAGTACAAATCAGAAGCAATACTGGTAAGACTCATGAACTCTGGTTTGGCATCACTCCCACTGTGAAGTATTTCAAAGTCTTTGGTAGCAAATGTTATATTAAAAGAGATGAAGATCTAGGCAAATTTGATGCCAGAAGTGATGAAGGAATATTCTTGGGTTATTCTACTCAAAGCAAAGCGTACCAGTGTTATAACAAGAGATTGAGAAAGATTATAGAAAGTACAAATGTGAAGGTTGATGAAGGTATTTAAAAACCCTCAAGGTTTTATGAATATGATGAAGATGATTAGAATGATATTTTGATCTAAGGAGTCCAAGCCCCTTCTGAGATTCAGATTCAGACTGATCTGGTGAACCAGGAAGAAGAGATGAGTTTGAGTGAACATGTTCAAGAAATAGAAGTATGAGAAAGTCCCAAAATTCCCAGGTATGTAAGACTAAATCACTCTGAAGATCAGATCATAGGTGATAAAAGAAAAGGTATTCAAACAAGAAGAAAGATTGCTCAAAACTTAGAAGAGTATTGTCTGATTTAAAAGATTGATCCAAAGTTAGTAAATGAATCATGCAATGATGAAAGATGGACTAAAGCAATGGAGGAAGAGCTGATACAAATTGAGAAAAATCACACTTGGGATCTTGTTCCCAGACCTAGAAACAAGAATGTGATTGGAACCAAATGGGTATTCCAGAATAAACTGAATGAAGATGGTGAAGTAGTCAAAAACAAAGCTAGATTGGTCTGCAAGGGTTACTCTCAAGTAGAAGGAGTTGATTTTGAAGAAACTTTTGCTCTGGTGGCAAGAATTGAAGCAGTCAGGTTATTTCTTGCCTTTGTTTCCTTCAAGGACTTTAAAGTATATCAGATGGATGTCAATTCTGCCTTCCTAAATGGTGACTTGGAAGAAGTTTACATTGAGCAACCAGATGGATTTCAATTATCTGGTCATGGTGATATGGTCTGCAAGTTGAAGAAAGCACTATATGGACTTAAACATACCTAGAGCCTAGTATGAAAGACTAGATAAGCATCTTTTGAAGATTGGTTTCAACAAAGGTATTACTGATAGTAACATGTACTTCAAAATTGATCATGAAAATATCTTGATTGTTGAAGTGTTTGTTGATGATATCATTTTTGGAGGAAGAGATAGTATGTGCAAAACTTTTGCAAATCAAATGAAAAATGAATTTGAGATGTCCATGTTTGGGGAAATGAATTTCTTCTTGGGTCTGTAAATTATTCAAACAAAGAAAGGAATCTTCATTTCTTAGACCAAATATGTGAAAGAATTATTGAAGAAATTTGGGATGGAAGACTCAAAACCAATGAGTACTCCCATGGCAACCAAATGTAAATTGAGCAAAGATGATGACTCTCCTAAGGCTGATCAGAAAAAGTATAGGTCAATGATTGGAGGATTATTGTATCTCACTCAAACTAGACCTGACATTATGAATGTTGTTGGTCTTGTTGCTAGATTCCAAATTGATCCTAGAGAATCTCATGTCATGGCAATCAAGAGGATTTTTAGATATCTAAAAGGGACAGTTGAGTATGGTTTGTGGTACCCTAGAGATCATGATTTCTCTCTTCATTCATATACAGATGTGGATTGGGTAGGAGATGTGGATGACCAGAAGAGTACCAGTGGTGGAGCATTATTTTTGGGGAAGAGATTGGTTTCTTGGTTGAGCAAGAAACAAGAGGCAATATCTCTGTCCACTACAGAAGTAGAATATATTGCAGCAGTAGGTAGTTGCACTCAAGTATTGTGGATGAAGCAAATGCTAAGAGATATCAAAGTGGAGTATGAAGAACCTATCACAATCTTCTGTAATAATTCAAGTGCAATTAACATATCAAAAAATTTGGTGTTGCATTCAAAGACTAAACATATATCCATAAAGTTTTACTTTTTGAGAGAGCAAGTGAACAAGAATGAAGTCAGATTGGAGTTTGTACCTTCCAAGGATTAGATTGCAGATATTTTTACTAAACCTCTACCTAAGGACTCTTTTGACTATCTCAGGGAGAAGTTAGGGGTCATTACCCCTCCAGTTCTGAATTAAGGTGCACTAATGTGCATCAGTCTAGTGGATCTCACCGTCATATCTTGCGGTCCAGATTGATGATGGGAAGCTACTACTTAGGGGGAGTAGCTGGTATGATTCTGAAGTGATGCAAGTATGTACCCTTTGCCATTGATGTCAAAAGGGGAGAGAAGACATGTGAAAAACAAGTATTTTCTTATCAAAGGGGGAGCAGTAAAGGAAGAGAAGACATGTGAATGGTTGTTGTTGATAAGGGGAGTTATGTCAGTAAGGAGAAGCTCTTGTCTTGATGTTTAAAATAGTTTTTCACATCATATGTTTCCATCAATGACAAAGGGGGAGATTGTTGCAAGTATGGGCCTAATCGATGTTGTCATTAATGTCAACATACTCTTGTTGCATTGATGATAAGGATTGGATGAACTGTATGCTGAGGATATTGAAAAAATTAGTCCTATCAGGAATAGAGAAGAACAGTGAAGATAGTAAGGTAAAGATCCTAGCTAATGTGAAAATCAAAGGATGTGCATCAAAGGGTTTGTAGTTATGTGTCTTAAGATGATCCAGTAAAGATTTTAGAGGTCTACATGAAGATCTGAAGAAGCTATGGCCTCTTAAGTAAAATTGGTTTTGGCAGATATTTAGAGGTGATAGAGTTACACAGATAGGTCCGGTGAGATATAGAAATGGAATATTTTGTTCTGTGGATTTGGTGGAGTATTTAGGAAGTCAATTTGAATTGACAACTCAATTGGTTCATGGTCTGGAGGTCTGCAAGCATCTATTCCAATATAACAGTGATGACAGAATGTGTTCTTGAGGTTTTAGATGAAGGAGAGAATGATTTCAGTAAGTAGAAGTAGTGTGAATGTTCTTGGTGATTCAGGCAAGCTTGTGGAGGTCTTTGGATTGTGTCCAGTTTGTGTTGGTGGTCCGCACTAAATATTGAGCTCGTAATTGAAGAATTACTTCTGGATGATGGTGTTCTTCCTAAGTCTGGCCGACCAGATGAGTTACACATCCTACAAATGATCTTGAAGATGTTCTACGAAGAATGGCATGTTCCTAAAGGAATATTGAAGTCTCAGATTTGTGTGGTTGACAATGTGTTGATCTGCGTGAAGTCTTTTTGTAATTAGTCATGTTGTAATTATGTATCTACTCTGTAATGTATGCCAACTTGGATGATTATCCCTAAGTCGATGTCTTGTATAAATAAGGAGTTGTAAAGTCATTTCAAAAGGATCTTGTGGAGATGAGAGTGTGGTAGAGAGGAGCAGAGCAAAAGGTAGAGAAAAAGTATTGGGCTTAAATGGAACTGACTCAAGCATGGTGAAGATGCTATTCTTTAGTTCAAGTATGTAATACTTATCATTCTATAGACAGTGTGTCTCCCGTAGGCAGTGGGCCTCTTGTGAGCAGTGTGCTCAGGTAGTGAGCCCTAATTGGCATGTACCATTTTGTTCTTCCTATTCTTTTAACAGAGAATACAATCTTGGGTTAGTCACCCCATGGTTTTTCCCTTAACCGGGTTTTCGACTTTAAAAATCTTGGTGTCATATGTGTTAATGTGTTTCTTCTCTTGAATTGTTGCATTATGTTTCCATGATTGATTTGTTATTATGCTGCTGAATTAAGAAAAGGATTTAAGTAATTAATTGGAAGAAAGTTTTTGACAACTGATTCACCCCCCCTCTTAGTTGTATGTCCTAAATCTAACAATAGAACCTCCAATCGAATGCTTTTTCTTGAGTGTTGTGATCCTTTAGAATTGAATCCTAGCCTTGCATCTTCTTAAACTCATCGGCAATCTGAAGAAATGCAATCGACCCATTCTCAATGCTCATTCACGCTTGGCATAGTAATGATCCTTAAGCAAATTCTGCTACCTATAGTATTCAACAATCATTACATTAAGCCTTGTATGCTACGAGCTATCAATGAGTATATATTTGCATTCTAACCAGTGAGACATCGGACTTCGATGTTATCCTATGCAAAAATGTTACAGTAGATTGTCACCCATTTCAACCTATCACTGCATTTGAAGCCAAAACTCTGCCATAAATCACATTCATTTTTTTTATCATGCTATTTTTATCTTCCTCTTATAAAGGTGGTCACCCTAATAATGGCGCAGTATGGTCCAGTTATATCATAGTTGTAATGAGCAAGTAATTGGCCTAGTCGATAGCTAATAGATTAGGTCAGTTTTAGTATAGAAGTTTCCTTGATATTAGTAGTAGTAGTAGGTCCATTTTGTTTTTCATATAGTTAGGATTTATCATTTATAGGTTAGGTTAATATTTTATGGTTAAGGATATTAGATGATTTTAGTTAAGTTTCAATATGACATCTAATAATGTTACGTCAAAGTAGATATTTCATATCTTGTATGAGTTATTATAAAGAGTTTAGAGGGTTATGAACTTATGTTTAAAGAAATAAAATGTTATTTGTGAAAATAAATTATGATTTCTTGAATATAATGCAATCATAGTATAGCCCCCTATTATGAAAACTTGAAGTTAGAATATTAGATTATTGATAGAGAATGAAAGTTAGTTTATTTAAATGTTAGTAAAGCTATTCTCTTATAAAGCTCGTTTTGATAGAATAATTGTGTTATAGCCGATTTGGATAAGGTTGAGAAATTTGAACCATAAATAGGAATAGTGCGTTAATACTCTATTAGATTGCTTGAACTATGCTATGGCTTGTGGTCAGTATAATTGTGCAATGTTGATGAGAAGAAGCTTCATCTTGTAATTTAATGGGTGCATCCTACAATATAACTACTTGGCATGCCTAGTAACCTCGTAACTGATACAATAGAATAGATGTGAATTGTAGTAGTAAGTTATTAAGAAAATCATAAATGGGACCATAGATGAAATTATAGATCTTGAACTTGGAATAGGATGTTGATGTCTTAGGAAATTTATGGTTTAGCTAAATAGAGAGATTTAAATCTTTTATTGAAATTCATGTTAAAATAGTTTGAAGAGTGTTGTGGTAAATGGGTCTTGGACATACTGATATTCCTTGTAGTTTATTGCAAACCATTGTGTATCAATAATAGAATTGGGTCACTACATTTTAAGTCTTGTTGTCTTGTTTTGTCAAACTTAGGTGTTATGGTGATCATGATAGTTTGGTGAGGATGATAAGCATTAGGTCTTGAATTGTTGCCTCTTGGTATTCATGTTAAATCATATAGCTCCAGAGGCTTGTGTGGTATTGGGACAAGGATACTTTGGTGATGTGTCCTATGGCATGAGGGCTTGTTGGGGTTCAGGAGGAGAAAAAGAAAAATTATTGTTTAAATGTTTTATTTGTTTGTTTTTTTTTAAATGGACAAGGGTAAGTTTCTTCATTGAGATTTTGGTTTGGTCTTTGTAGCGTATTGGATGGCGAAAAGATAGAAGCCCTACAGTCCCTTGTCCATGTATGTTTTTGGTTCTGGATTATGGTTAGGGGTTGCAAGTTATATGTAGGAGAGTGGCTTTCATGGTGGGGCTAGTGCCCAAAGTGGCTGCCTGGGTAACCCCATGGAAGTTGTAATCAAGTGATAACTTAATAATTTATTTAGGAGGGATGGGGTAGTAATTTACATAACAAGATAAGTAAGATGCCTCACCCATGCCTTGAGTGCTCTCACATGCTAAGGATGGGATGAGAAGGCTTGGTTGGCAAGGTTGACCTCCTTGTCTCCATGAGAGGATGTGTTGGCTCCGCATGTGTCACCCTATGGGGTCGGTGCCTAGAGTGAGGCTACGAAGGTAACCATAGATGGGGGCTGGTTTCTAGTGAGAGATAGCCTGGGTAACCCATGCTAGGACCATGTGATGACACTCTCCCTATTGCAGCTTAGTTGCTTCCTTGGTATCTTTTGTGGTTGCCTCTAGAGTACTATCTTGTCTATGTAGTCTTGTTAATCTGTTTGTTCTGCATTGAGTTTGTATCTTGTTGTTGTATTCATTGTTGTATCCTTGACCTAGTGGAACCTCATTGTTATCTCCTAGCTCGGAGGGGTGGACCTCAGGGTTCCATGTGGTTGGGTGGTAGAGCTATCCATTGGTCCTCTTGGATGTTATGGTTCGAGTTCAGTGCAGAAGTGTTCCAATTCCAGATTTGTTCTACACCTTCAGAATTGTAGTATACATTCATAATTGTACTATTTTGTAAGTCAATGTAATCGGTCTTGTAATCTTGTATTGAACCTTTGTAATTATTCATCTCTACAAATGTATAAGGTATTACTTTTCTATTGTATTATGATTCACATCACTTGTCATGTTATAATTTTATCTGATGCAGTTATGTTCCCTAGAGGTGTTAGTTGTTCATTTCAATTAATGTTGTTAATAGTGTAATCATATTTTATGATTAATGCATTTTCTTGCTTCAAAAAAAAATATATTTTTGTTATTTTGGCACTGGTTAGTTTAACACTCTAGGGTTGCGTGATGAAGCATCACATTTGGTATCAAAGCCAGGTTTAAACACTAGGTACTCTTGTTATAGCTGAGCCCATTATGTGACCTAGTGCTTAAACCCTATAGATTAATTTCATCCCTGTTGTTTCCCTTTCTGTGTGTAATAAATCATCTTTTGGTGTTGTAGGTATATGCCTAGAGGTAGGGGTCATGGGAGAGGTGGTGGTGGTACACCTCCTCCTAGTTCTCCTCATGAAAGTGCCCATGAAGGCAGGGGTCAAAACATGGAACGTCAGGGTCAGCTTGTGGGAGCCCAACTGCGACAGTTACTTGAGGAGGCCCTTGCCCATTTAGGCTCGAGGTAGGAGATTAAGCAGCCTAGAGGAGGTTAGGAGGTAGACCATCTAGAACCTAGGGATAGAGAGATCTCCTAGGTGAAGAGAGTTGATAGCTAAGCAGGAGGCCATACTAGCCAGCCATATGAGAGATCTTCTGAGGGCATGTCCTCCCACCATTGACGAAGCTGGTAGTGGTCTAGAGGCAGAGACTTGGTTATTGGATATAGGAAGGTGTTTCACCATGCATCCTTATGGTAGTAACACCAAAGCCAGATGTGCTATTTTGCATCTCCAAGGTTTTGCTTCGATTTGGTTGTAGTTAGAGGAGCAAAAGATGCACTTAGACATTAGCACTGTTTCTTGGGAGTTGTTCTTTGAGAGATTCAAAGCCTGTTTCTTGTTAGATCATTAGAGGTAGCGTCGCACAGATGAGTTCCATGAGCTGAGGCAGATGGCCATGTCAGTTGAATAGTACGAGCGCAGATTCTATGAGTTCAAGTAGTATGCATGTATTGAAGATGATGAGTCTATGTTGGTGCAGCATTTTATCAGGGGCTTGAATGCCTGGATCAATGGAGGGGTTCATGTATTCAAACCTAAGTCTATGGAGGTGGTAGTGGAGAAAGCTTGGTTAGTGGAGGAGAATTTGGCTATGGCACTCGGTGGACATACAAGTGTGCATATGGGCAGTGCACCTTCTTTAAGATTTTTTTCGCATGGTGGGCATACTCAGGCATTAGGATCTCATGCACCCTCAAAGGGTGGATGACAACAACACTCTCAGACCAAAATGAAGAATTCTCAGTCACAGCAAGGTAATAGATTTCAATCTAAGAAAGACCGGTCTTGGTAGCGTAATAAGCACAATCACTTTGTTCAGCCATCTCAGAGTACGTAGCGAGCAGCAAGCAGGAGTAGTTTCCAGTAGTCTAGTGCTTTCCAGGGTGGCGGTGGTTTTGGTAGAGGCACTAGGTGCTTCTCTTGTGGCCAACAGGGCCATATTGCTAAACAGTGTCCTCAGAGGAGTACTTCAGGATTTAGGCATCGACTGGCAGCTTTAGAGCCAACGGTTGGTGATGCAGGTAGATCGCATAGAGTCTTTGTAGTGGTGGCTAACTGTCAAGCAGAGCACCAGGGTACCATAGTGGAGACTTCAAGGTTCATGCGAGGTATTGGTTTTTCTATTCTCTTTGATTTCAGTGCATCTGATTCATTCATATCTCCTTCTCTTGTAGAGCATTATGGCTTAGTGGCAACAAAGCAAGATGATAGGTGGCAGGTTGAATTACCTTCTAGGACTAAGGTTGTAGTTGAGTCTCTAGTGCTCGGTTGTAAGTTGAGGATTGGCTCTCTATCTACTATAGTAGACCTTCACATCCTACCCCTTGGTTCATATGATATAGTGTTGGGGATGGATTGGCTAGAGGCCCATTAGGCAGTGATCGATTGTTGGCATAAGTCTGTTAGATGTGTGGATGATTCTGGTAGAGGGGTGGAGGTAGTAGGAGTTCAAAGACCTATTTCCCTACGTATGATCTCCGCTATGCAGCTTAAGAGATGCATGCATCAGGGGTGTCAGCTTTTTGCAGTTTCTATTAGTGACTTGGAGATGGAGGAGAGCTGAGAGGCATCTCTTGATGATCACCCACTTTTGAGGGAGTATGCTGATGTTTTTCCTTCTGAGATTCTAGGGATGCCACCTAAGCATGACATCAACTTTAGGATTGATCTTGATCCCGGTGCAGAGCCTATCTCATGAGCTCCATATAGGATGACCACTCAGGAGCTTAAGGAGCTTTGACTGTAGTTGGAGTTGTTAGCCAAGGGGTTCATTTGACCTAGTGTCTCTCCTTGGGGAACACCTATGATATTTGTGAAAAAGAAGGATGGATCTCTATGGCTGTGTATCGACTATTGACAGCTCAATAACGTGACAATGAAAAATAGGTACCCCTTGCCTCAGATTGATGATTTGTTTGATCAGATTAAGGGAGCCAAGGTGTTTTCTAAAATTTACCTTAAGTCAGGGTATCACCAGTTGCAGATATTTGAGGCAAATATTCATAAACGGCATTTCATACCCATTATGGGCATTATGAGTTTATAGTAGTACCATTCAGGTTGACGAATGCACCTTCAGTTTTCATGAGCTTGATGAATGGTGTCTTCTGTACTTACGTCGATAGGTTCATCCTTGCCTTTCTAGATGATATATTGATCTATTCGAGGACTATGGAGGAGCATGAGGAGCATTTGCATCAGGTGTTACAGTGTCTGAGAGAAAATCAGCTCTATGCTAATTTGTCGAAGTGTGAATTCTTTCAGACAGAGGTGAAGTATTTGGGTCATGTCATCTCTATAGAGGGTATTACAGTGGATCCTTTGAAGATCCAAGCTATTATGGATTGGCCTACACCTACTAATGTTTCTAAGGTCTACAGTTTTATGGGTTTGGCAGGTTACTATCGCCATTTTGTTATGAGGTTTTCAAGGATCTGACATCCTATTACTTCTCTCCAGAGGAAAGGGAAGAAGTTTGTTTGGTCAGAATAGTGTCAGGTAGCTTTTTAGACCCTTAAGTAGTAGTTGACCAGTGCACCTATTTTAGCAGTTCTTGATCCTACCAGGGACTTTGTTGTTTGTATAGATGCTTCTTTGGAGGGTTTAGGAGCAATTCTGATGCAGGATGGTCACGTGATTGCCTATGAGTCTCGCAAACTCAAGGATCACGAATTGAACTATCCCACTCATGATCTAGAGTTAGCTGTTATTGTGCATACCTTGGTAAGGTGGAGGCATTTTCTCTTAGGGCATCAGTTTGAGCTGCATAGTGATCATCATAGTTTGTAGTACATTTTCACACAGCCAAACTTGAATGCGAGGCAGAGGCATTGGATGGAGTTCTTGTGCGAGTATGACTTTGAGGTCAAGTATATTCAGGGTAAAGAGAATGTGGTAGAGGATGCTCTTAGTCATTGAAGACATGAGATATCAGTGGTCACTCTCACAGTTGACTTGAGAGGTCAGATTCTCATAGCACTTCCTACCGACAGTTGGTATCAGGAGGTGAAGTCTGAAGTTGTGATGGGTAGACTTTTGGAGGGTAGATTTTTTGGTTACTCTCTTGAGCTAGATGGTCTTTTGCGACATTTGGGTCGTATCTATGTTCTTTATTTTGAGGGTCTTCGTACCCTAGTGTTGTCAGAGGCGCATCGAGCACCTTATTCTTCTCATCTGGGTGTCAAGAAGATGCATGCAGATCTGTGTTCGCTATATTTTTGGAGTGGCATGAAGTGGGATATTGTTGATTTTGTGTCAAGATATCTTGAGTGTCAGAGGGTGAAAGCAAAGCATCAGCACCCTGCAGGTCTTTTGCAGCCTCATTTGATTCTAGAATGGAAATGGGACATCATTTCGATTGACTTCATTGTTGGTTTGTGAGTATCCTCTCGTCGACACGATGCTATTATGGTCACTGTGGATAGGTTGACGAAGGTAGCTCACTTCTCTCCTGTCCATTATTCATATAATGCTTCTACGGTGGCCAAAGTGTTCATGAAGGACATTGTCAGACTTCATGGGATTCCTCATAGGATCATTTCCGATAGGGATCCAGTATTCACTTCTGCCCTTTGGACTATTGATAACTGAGAGGGGGGTGAATCAGTTATCTTAATTATTTCAGCTTTCTAAACTTTCTTATTAATTAATGCAGCATCAATTCAAATAAGAAAACATAACAATGAAATGGAAATACACATGACACAATATTTTTTACATGGAAACCCTATTAAGGGAGAAAACCACAGGGTGATTAACCCAAGATTGTATTCTCTGTTAGAAGAATAGAAATACAAAATGGCACTTGCCAATTAGGGCTCACTGCCTGAGCACACTGCTCACAGGAGGCTCACTGCCTACAAGAGACTTACTATCTACAAGTTGTAAGAAGAATAACAAGATCCTTGAATTGATGAGAAGCATCCACATATGCTGAGGTTTAGTTCCGGTTAGGCTCAATACACTGATCTGCTGCACTTCATCCTTCCTTTTCTTTTGTATTGCTGTCCTTTCACATACCGGACCTTCCTTACTACTTTCACTCTGCTCTTCTACTTTTTTTCACACAACACATAACACAACTCACACACTCTCATCGAAATCCATTTGGTATATATATCCGCACGAGGGATTTCATCCTCTTTCTAGTCGGCATCCGGAATAGTCAGTATTTCCCAAACTTTGGTCTGTCAATTGAATCCTTTCTTACCAAGTGATGCGGATCAAAAAGAAACCTATAGAAGTCATCTAACAAGTCAGCCAATCATGAATGATACCTTAAGAATCTTTATCACCATCAACATCTCATCTAGAATAACTTCTAATGCTCTGCCTGTCAGTTCTTCCTCTGTTTGTTTTACCAAACTGGACCCCAATACTTGAATGCTTATATCTCTTTACTCTTTCATCACCGGAGGCTCAATTCTTGGAGTATATCAGTCAAGGTACTCCTCTTGACTTCCCCAAGTCTACACTTTCCAAAGTTACTTCATCTGAGAGATCCAGACCTGACTGTCGGACCTTGCCACATACTCTATTCTTGCTTACCGGACCACAACACTCTTCAATCTGACTTCTGGTATAGGCATATCATGTCCTACAGATGTGTGGGATGAACTTTGTTGCCATCAATGACAACAATCATGAAGCTCCAATGTGTCTCTTGCCAACATGGACTTCTTTGTAGCATGCCTTGGGGACACAGCTAAACTTTAGTTCAGCATACCATCCTGAGACTGATGGACAGACTGAGAGGGTTAATCAAATTCTCAAGGATATGCTTAGGATGTATGTGATGGATTGACAAAGATGATGGGAGGACTACCTGTATCTAGTGGACTTTTCTTATAATAATGGATATCACAGTTCTATCGGCATGTCTCCATTTCAGGCTTTGTATGGTCATCCTTGTCAGACCCCTCTGAGTTAGGATCGTCTTGAGGATAGAGTTCTTCTAGGTCGAGATATGCTTAGAGATATGGAGTAGCAAGTTGAGAGGATTAGAGAGCATTTGGTGGTAGCACAGGACAGACAGAAGAAGTATGCAGATGCTCATAGGATCGATCGACAATTTTTAGTTGGGGATTGGGTGTTTTTGCGTGTGCAACCGCGAAAGAGTCTGATTTGTTACGAAAAGGGCTCTAAGCTAGCACCATGCTTTGTTGGACCTTTTGAGGTGTTGGAGAGGATCAATCCTATTGTTTATCATCTTGCTTTGTCACCCAGTCTTTCACGCATCTATGATGTGTTTCATGTTTATGTACTTAGACCTTACTATTCAGATATTGTTCATGTTCTTGATTGGACTACTCTATAGGTAGAGGATGGGCAGCTAGCTTTGGAGCCTATAGGTATTCTATAGCACATGAGACTTTCTCTCAGGGGCAGAGATATGGAGCAGTTAAGGGTCCAGTGGGATCCTAATGATGAGACTTCTACTACCTGGGAGAATGCTTGCAGGATGAGAAAGTTATACCCTTACTTATTTGTAGGCTTCTAGGAGTAAGCCTGACTCTTGGGGGGAGGATGTAATGCCCCTTGATTTTGGTTTGTGACATTTGTTAGTCCTTCTTTTTCTTTTAGACAGCTTTGAGACAATTAGTAGTTTTATACTGCACTTTGACAGTTGAGACATTTGAGTTATTAGACTATGGTTTATATTGTTTCTGATCATGATGGACTATATTTGACTGATGTGGGTTTTGATTGGTGTTACGAGTTTTATGATGACATTATCGATGTTTTAGCTTATGATGTATTTCGACATGTTTGGTTGATGGTTAGTTGGATTATGCAGATTGATGTAATCTTGTTTTATGTAGTTGAATGTTATCATGCTTTTTGGATTAATGTTATATGATGATGAATTAGAGATGTGGTGTTTATTACTATGTTTGAGAGTAGGGACAACATAGTATTACTCATTTTGAGCACCCTACTACGCTACGATTGCCTAATTCTGTGTGTTTGATATATATGCATATGTTGTATACAACCTATCGTCTTGATGCAAGTTGCAGGTATCGGGCATCAACTCCACCTGACTTTGCAGGTCTAAGAGTTCCCTTGGCCAATGGATATTGTTGATGGGAGATAACATGAGTTCTTCCCTAGGTCAAGTTTCAATCTTTAGTTGTGGTCGTGAGTCGAGATGTTGTCCCTTGGTCCTCGCTTCAGTTTGTTGGTCGTCTAGTGCTATGTGGAGTTGTCAAATTTTGTTTAGTTATCCCATGTGTATTTTGGTAATGCTTTAATGAATTAATATTATTTTAATAATGTTATTAATGTGTTAAATATATTAATATTTTGCTTGGTCATAAAATTTAGAATATTATTTAAGTAAATTTTCTTAAAATAGATTAAATTAATTATAATTTTTTTTATGTTTTAATAGTATGTGAGTCATAAGTTGTTATTGTGGTTAATTAGTATGTAGTTAATTAAAGAATAATATTGGGTAATAGTTTAATGGTTGTTAGTTGTTAGATATGATTCTGATTTGGAGAATCTCACTTTCAAGAAAAAATTATTGTTTTCTGTTTGAAGGGGGCTTAGTGGGATTCTCTGTAACAGAATTGTGTTAGTGGACATTTATGACTCTTGGCTATTCTTGGTTTGGGGGGGGGGCTTATTTTGCGGGAGAGTTGTTCTGAAGGGGGGAATTGAGAAAGCAAGAAGGGAAATTGGGAAGAAGCTTGATCTAGGTATGTATTGTTGTCTCGATTCTTGTGATTTTTTGTTTTAGTGAATGTATGTGTTTCTTCCTGTGTGCCTTGATAGTAAAATTGTTTTTCTCTGTATGCTCTATCAAGACAAACCCTTCTATAGATCTTTTTTTTTACCGAAATTCCTATATGTCATGTTCTCAAAAAAAAACTTCTGCAACATTGAAATCTATCTTCTCTGAGATGAATTCCTCAACTCAACTATTACTGTGAACCTTGTACTTTGAGTTATACTCGTCCCATTATTTGTTGGCTCCGTAGACCCTGTTGTGGATTGTGAGGTTGATTTTGAGACCTTATCAAACCCCTCGCATATTCAAGACTCTTGCATCAATTTCATTTCAATCATTATTGGATTTTCCATCATTATGTAATGCATGTCATATTCTTTATCTCGACTGAAAATCTATTGTCAGTCGATCCATAGCTATGCTAAGCCTCAAAGGGAAGCTGTCTTCTCTTCCTCAAAAGTAGTATCATTTGATGTCTCTGGTTCTCTATTAAGCCTTGGGCATAAGTTTTCATTTGTATACACCCTTCTTATTGAATTTGGTCGGAACAAGGTAACCCTGAACATGTCGCTTCTTAGAATTATCACAGTTTAGACAGAATTGATTCTTAAACCCCTATCTTATCATCGTTGTGACTCCACATCCAATTCATTGTGTTCTTCTGATGATGCTTGTTTAACTATGAGCCATGTGCTCAGTAAGCCAGATGCCTTGTATCATATTATGTGTCATGTCTATTGAATTGATTGGTAGCCTTTTCACATGCCATAGAACCTCCAATCGAATGGTATTTCCTAAGTGTTGTGATTCTTTAGAATTGAATCCTAGCCTTGCATCTTCTTAGATCTAGCAGCGATCTGACGAAACGTAATCGACCCATTCTCAATGCTCATTCATGCTTGGCATAGTAATGATCCTTAAGCAAATTCTGCTACCTATAGTATTCAACAATCATTACATTAAGCCTTGTATGCTATGAGCTATCAATGAGTATATATTTTCATGCTTACCAGTGAGGCGTCAGACTTCAATGTTATCCTATACAAAAATGTTACAACAGATTGTCGCCCATTTTAACCTGTCCCTGGGTTTGAAGCCAAAACTCTGCCATAAATCACATTCATTTTTTTATTATGCTATTTTTATCTTCCTCTTATAAAGGTGGTCACCCTAATAATGGCACAGTATGGTCCAGTTATATCATAGTCGTAATGAGAAAGTAATCGGCCTAGTCGATAGCTAATAGATTAGGTCAATTTTAGTATAGAAGTTTCCTTGATATTATTAGTAGTAGTAGGTCCATTTTGTTTTTCGTAGAGTTAGGATTTATCAGTTATAGGTTAGGTTAATATTTTATGGTTAAGGATAGTAGATGATTTTAGTTAAGTTTTGATATGACATATAATAATGTTACGTCAGAGTAGATATTTCATATCTTGTATGAGTTATTATAAGGAGTTTAGAGGGTTACAAACTTATGTTTAAAGAAATAAAATGTTATTTGTGAAAATAAATTATGATTTCTTGAATATAATGCAATCGTAGATAGCCCCCTATTATGAAAACTTTAAGTTAGAATATTAGATTACTGATAGAGAATGAAAGTTAGTTTATTTAAATGTTAGTAAAGCTATTCTCTTATAAATCTTGTTTTGTTAGAATAATTGTGTTATAGCCAATTTGAATAAGGTTGAGAAATTTGAACCATAAATAGGAATAGTGCCTTAATACTCTATTAGATTGCTTGAACTATGCTATGGCTTATGGTCAGTATAATTCTGCAATGTTGATGAGAAGAAGCTTCGTCTTGTAATTTAATGGGTGCATCCTACAATATAACTACTTGGCATGCCTAGTAACCTCGTAACTGATACAATAGAATAGATGTGAATTGTAGTAGTAAGTTATTAAGCAAATCATAGATGGAACCCTAGATGAAATTATAGATCTTGAACTTGGAATAGGATGTTGATGTCTTAGGAAAGTTATGGTTTAGCTAGATAGAGAGATTTAAATCTTTTATTGAAATTCATTTTAAAATAGTTTGAAGAGTGTTGTGGTAATTGGGTCTTGGACATACTAATATTCCTTGTAGTTTATTGCAAACCATTGTGTATCAATAATAGAATTGGGTCACTACATTTTGTCTTGTTGTCTTATTTTGTCAAACTTAGGTGTTATGGTGATCATGATAGTTTGGTGAGGATGATAAGCGTCAGGTCTTGAATTGTTGCCTCTTGGTATTTGTGTTAAATCATATAGCTCTAGAGGCTTGTGTGGTATTGGGGCAAGGATGCTTCGGTGATGTGTCCTATGGCATGAGGGCTTGTTGGGGTTCAGGAAGAGAAAAAGAAAAATTGTTGTTTAAATGTTTTATTTTTTTTTTTGAAATGGATAGGGGTAAGTTTCGTGGTTGAGATTTTGGTTTGGTCTTTGTAGTGTATTGGATGGTGAAAAGATAGAAGCCCTACAGTCCCTTGTCCATGTATGTTTTTGGTTCTAGCTTGTGGTTAGGGGTTGCAAGTTGTATGTAGGAGAGTGGCTTTCATGGTGGGGCCGGTACCCAAAGTGGTTGCCTAGGTAACCCCATGGAAGTTGTAATCAAGTGATAACTTAATAATTTATTTCAGAGGGATGGGGTAGTAATTTACATAACAAGATAAGTAAGATGCCTCACCCAAGCCTTGAGTGCTCTCGCAGGCTAAGGATGGGATGAGAAGGCCTGGTTAGCAAGGTCGACCTCCTTGTCTCCTATTGATCATGATGTTAGTCATAAACAAACATAGAATAAAAGTATACATTAACCTTTATTCATCTTGAAAGATGTGATGAATTTAGAAAATTCATGATCTCAAGTCTCCAGTGATTAGGTCTTAATCTTCTGACGTTACTCAAAGGTTGATGTGTGTTGTTGTTTCCATTTTGGGGCCTTACGTAAATCTCATCAGTAAAATAATGTTTCCTGTAATGATGCTGTATAGAAAGTTATTCTACACTAGATATGCTTCAAATATTGTGTCTATCTTTAAATCTTTGCATGATATTCATCATTTTGACATGCTTTAACCTCAAATATGCTGAATATGTTTAATTATCTACATGATGTCTACATATTTGTATTATTTGCTTAAGATTGTCAACTATTTGCAATTATGATGATGAAATGCTCTGAAATTGAAAGAAATTGAAAGAAATACTTCAAAGTAATGTTGAACCTTCAGCTATTGATCCACATATATGTCAGATACAGTCATGAAGAGAATAAATCAAACCATATGTTCACCAGGTCATTCCACAGCTAGATACAGTCGATGCTAACTTCAAAGGAAGAGCATGAAAACAACACATGCAAACTGATATGCACTCCAAGAGACACAACAAATCAAAGCATATATCAAGGATCCATACACTGATTACTTAAGATTTATGATGGATTGTAATCAAAACAGTCTTCTTCTTCATTAGGTATGCAAGAACATATATGTATACAACAACTTTGAAATGAGGCCTGAATATTTTAGTAAATAGATTTCAATTAAGTTCTGAATGTTTTAAAATGAGGCATCCCTGCACCTTTTATAGAACAAGGTGATGGAGCGGTTACAATTGATCTGCGATCTCGATTTGTCTATTAAGATCTACGGTTCACATTTCATTGACTAAGTCAACTCCTTCAACGTGGCATAGGTTGCCAGCTTGCAACCATCTAGACAACATATTTTCCTAGGTATCAGATGCTTATGTCTTTTCTTGGTATTGCATCTTCATCTACTCTTTTATCCTTTAAGTTCCTCATCTTCATCATCTAGAGCATCAGGATCATCACTTCCTGAATCTTCATCATCCTGATGACTCTTTCTTTGTATATGGACCTGCATGGACGTCTGGATGTTTTCATAGGATTGTACTATTTTCTCTACTTCCCCACCATCTTGAGTTCTTGCTTTGATGATGGCATGCTTGTGCATCTGGTATTTGTCTCGGAGAGTCTCTAATTTATTCTTCATGCTGCTCAGTGTTTCATTATAACTTTCCACTCTGACCTTTATTCTCATTACTTTATCCAGCACTTCTTCTGTCAGGTGGTTCAAAGGGTCATCAGCTACCAATTGGAAATTACTATGTAGAGCCTTAATTGCAAACTCTTCAACCTAATTTTCAATCTGCCCTTCTGCTTCCCCTTCTAAGGCCTCTAGGACTTCTACCACATATGACATCATGTCATGCAACTTCATACTGATGCCTCTTAATTTGCTGTTGCATCTTTGGAGCACATCACATTCAAATTGGATGTCTTTTTACCATATATCAATCAAAATGGCAGTATTATTATCCAGTACTTGATTATTTATAAGAATTTGAGGATCAATCCTCCTTATTTCATCTAAAGCACTCAAGGCCTTTTCCAGTTGAAATGACCTCTTCCCTGTCTCCATCTATAGCTTATCTACCTTTCTCCTAGAGGTACCTAAAGAATTCCACCTCTTAAAAGAGGCTTTTACCACTTCCTCAGCTCCATCAAGCGCAGATGTCATCCATTTCAACATTATTACTGATTCATGTCTCATAAGGTTCAACCTGTTGACCTCCTCCTGAGAAATTGTAGTATCATCAGGGTTAATTAACCCCTTTATATACGCATGCAGCTGAGCAATGTGCTCTTTATGCTGCTTATTCTTTTCTTTCTCTCTCTTCACCTTCTGGGTCAATGAATCAATTATATCTTTACCTTCTTGGCCTTCTTGATCTTCATCAGCAAATCCCAAATCTACTGTACTAATCTGGAATTCATCCAGAGTGATCCTGTCTTTTTCTTTGTTAGCTATAGGAACGGCTACCTGTGCAGTCCTCCTACCCGTAATAGGATCTCTTCTTATTGCAGAAGTTATTCTAGCCTTCCTCTTAGGCTTTATTAAGGTTTTTGAAAACAATGTAGATACATTAAATCCCTGTGCCTCTATACCTGATTCTACACCAATTTCTTTCTCTAGCCACGAAGGAATTTGATCCTTTGACTGTTGGCCTCCATCATCATCATCATGATCATCCTGATCTCTGGTATCCACCATCATGTTTGATGGGGAAGGTGATTTTCTTATCTCTTCCTCATGATGCTCCTCATGAAGGTGATCTTTGGGTATATCCTCCTGTTGAGAAATTTCTTTTTCTGGAGGGTGATCCTACTGATCATCTGCATGTTTATCATGATCCTGATCTTTTACTTCCTCTATGGTTATCTCATCCACTTTAGCATTTTCCTTTTCCTGAGGTATGTTAGTATCTGTGGATGTTATTTTATTTACCTTAGGCTCGTCCACCTAATCTGCAGCTATAATCAGCTCTAAACCTGTGTTAATTACCTCTTGAGCCTTATGGTCATCAGGACCTGATATTTCTTTATCTTCTTTGTCTTTTGGTGGAACTTCTATTGCTTTGGGCTCAACTGATGCATCCTACTGTTGCAGGTCCATACCTGGAGCTTTTCTCTCCACTTCTTTCTATTTGAGTTCTTCAATATTCTCTACTTTCTCAGGTGCACCTACCTTATCCTTAGGATTTACATCCTCTACATATGTTAAGTCTATCATTGCAGGACTTGTCACCTGATCCACTAATGCATCCAGGCCTATTTGCTGTGCAATGTTTTCTGGGCTCTTTTCCTTTTCTTGTTCCACCTATTTCATTTCTTCTAATACTGCTTGGACTGATGGGGTCCCTTGTGGAGTTACCTAGGTGCCAGCAGCAAGGGTTTCCATTCTTTGTGAAGCTACATCCTTTGCCACCTCATCATCAGATAGGTCAACTATCTCATCTAATGAGATTAGACCACTTTGAACTGCCTTAGAGGCTTCTTTCATTTGTTCTTCTGCTTGTTCAGTTTTAAACTTTACAATGGTGGAAAGTGGAACGTTATGCTGCAATTCCCTATTGAATACTTCTCCACCTACCCCTTTTAGCATTATAGGGGTTTGTTTTATTTCACCTCTCATTGAAGTTCTTGGTTTCTTAGGTGTAGTTGCTATCACCTGAGGTGCTTTTCTTTTTTTAGTGAGGGGTTCAACATTTTCTTCCTCCTCTTCTAGTTCTTCATCAAGAGGAATATCCTCTTCTATTTGCTTATGTGAGGCTTGACCCTCCTCATATGTTTTAGCAGGTTGTGTAGGTGGCCTCTGGATCTTCTTAGTTTTTTGCTTATCCATTGGAGGTGGTGTTGATGATGCTAATGCCTGCCCTGATGTTGATGCATCCTCAGTTGGCATTATCACTCTTTCAATTATGACCCCTTTTGGTTCAGCATCAATTTTCTTACCTCTTGGAGGTCTCTTGCTTTTCTCAGGAGGTGGTGCTCTTTCTCCTTTAGACTTCCTCTTCTCATTCAAGAAATCATCATATTCATCTTCAGAAATCTCTTGTCTTTTCTTCTTATTGTCTACTGTGATGGCAACACCTCTTTTCTTCAGTGTATCTATCTGGTTATTGACCCATGCTTGGGTCAGCTGCAATGTTCTGTTGGTAAATGGATCTAAGGAGATGTCCTCCTGTATGGTGAGATCTGGTGCTGAGATGGTATCATTGTATACCTTTTTCTCCTCATATTCATCAGCCATTACCTTTCCATCATCTTTCTTCAATTGTGACGGGATGGAAATGCAATCAAAGGTCTTGATCTGGTTGAGTGTAAGCCTTTGATATCTTCTTCTTCTAGCTTCGACTTCATCTTCACAATCTACCCAGAAGTCTTCAAGATGTCTTCGATGGATGGGCTTCCCCATGATCCTCTGCATACTCCCATATGGATCATATGATCTTGTCAATGGAAATGGCTGGAAATTCATCATAGTTAGACCAGCTATGGCCTTCTTAATATTCTCAAAATCTAGACACATGTACGAGCCCATTGTAACTGGAAACAACACTGGTGGAAGTTTGTTGTTAGCTTTGTAAGCATTCAGTATTGTGGACATTCGTCTTAAAAATTCCATTAAGACAACTGCATCTGTAGGGTATCTTGGGAGCATGAGAGGCTCCTCAAAGCCTTGAATTCTGATGTAAGAGAAAGTTGCAAATTGAATGAACCAGGCTCCATGCCTGTATATGACTTCCTTAGCTTCCATGCTCAGTCTTTTAGTTCTGTCCTCCTCCATTGTTCTTACCAGATGCATAGAGAATGCATCATTCACTAGTTTGTAATCTTGGAGGTAATTTGCTCTTTGCAGCTGGGGATGATGATCCCATATATGTGCATCATTTGTTGTGCCACCAATTCTCCCAACTATAGTCAATGCATCAAATGTACCCTTGTAGGCACATGAATAAACTATATATGAGGTCATGTAGAAGAAACAATCTAGACCTCCTAGGTTCATCAGCTACTCATCTAGAGCATCACTTATCATCTTAGCCCACATTGGCTTGTTATCTATGTAAAGGCACATCAGGATGATTGTATACATCCAGTCCTTAAAACTTCCAGCATCAGGCTGGCCTATCACTCTGCTGAGTAGGGCTATCATGTACTGGTATTCATCGTCAAAGTCAAATTTATATAAGTGTACTAGAAGTTTAGCTACTGCAGGATAAGGACTATTCTTTGCCCTCCATTGGTACATTTTCTTCCTAGCAGTCTTCTTGTTATTCTCATATTCTACTTCTGATGTCTTCAAATCTATGTTGGCAACCTTCTTGCCCAATGGCAAACTGAATGTAGCAGCAAGACCCTTGATAGACAGATCATCATATACTCTGCCATGCTTCTTTACCTTCCTTGTTTGTGGGTTATAGTTTCTTGCACATTCAATGACCAGCTCAGGAGTTTCCATAGAATAAGGGAAACCTGCAGCACTCCACATCCCTAACACGAAAACCACATCCATCAAGGTGCTGTGATTCTTTTCATCGCTCATTTTAGCCAACCATGCAGCCAGATTTGTATTTCCTTGGTGCGTATTTGTGATGGCACCATATTTAAACTGGACACCCTTGGGTTGAGCAAACATGGGCCTGTGGAATTCAGCCTCTAACTTAGCCAACTGCTTATCTGCCATGGATGCCTGCAATTAACAAAATTGGTCATACAATTGATACCTTACCAGTATGCATATATGTCATATCTACATTATTCATCATGCATATGATACTCTTTCAATATATCGTTTATCCTGATATGCATAATTTAGAACTTCAAACCAGAAAACACCATGATACCTAGATATGCAGAACATGACAACAAAAGGGTTTCAATTACTTACCTAATGTGTTTATCCTCTTAATTATGCTGATAACAGTGTGAAAGGAATTCAAATACCTGCAATGTTCACGTATCCTGTTCTGGTACAAGCTACATGCGCCCACAGGTGGTTGTATGAGGGTTTGAAAGCATGGGACTGTGTAAGAACTTGTTTTACTGCAAAGGTAAATGCAAAAATGACCATGAATTCACCTTTTAATCTTTTTTCTCGAGTAAATTAGGGCAAATTAATTGAAACAACTAATTTTCTGTACGAAATTTCTAGATCTCGCCAAGTGTATGAATCGCATTCGTAATCGATGGGAACCACCTACCACATCTGTGTGCATTTAATGTTATGGCGGCAAGGCGCTTGGTGATCTTCTAAAGATCAGGTGATATCCTAAATATTGGGTGATATTCAGAATATAACCCTCTATGTATAATATGATCATTCATTCTTGAGTGGGAAAGCCCATGTCGAAACATCGGGTGATGTTCAAATATGATCCCCTGAACTAAAATGACCTCCTGTCAAAATATCAGGATGATGTCATCGGGATAATGACTTAGTTCAGCGTTATGGCCTTATGACGTCATCGTCATGTTATGTAGGAAGGGTCATGTTTGGAAATATACCTCCGTGAGGTAAAAAGGATGGTGACATCATCGTCATGTTTATTTCTTCATTTACCGGGTTTGGATGACATCATCAGGATAATTGACTCTGGGGTGATATTTTGCGACAGGGTGATATTCGAAAGGTAGGGTGATATTCTGAATATCGGGTGATATTCTGAATATGACCTTCGCAAAATATATGATGTTGTTTGTTGGGTAGATACCGCTATCACATAAAGTTGACGTCCGGATGTTTGGAGCAAATGATTTTATTGAGTGATAATATTAGATCAGGGTGATCCTTTCTAAGATGACTGATATTAAGAAATATGGTCCTCCCCCTGGAATATCAGGTTTGACCAGGCCTTTGACCGTTCATAACTTTCACACCCTAAGGAATATCAGGGTAATCCAAAAGGCAAACCTGCATGTAATTTTGTACTTTTTCCAACCATGAGGTTATTGTCATGAAATATTAACTTTGAAAAAATTGGCCTCATCATGATGACTTACCCAGTCCCCTTTATGCATGATCATCTACATTGTCTTACTTTTACCAAACTACCAACAAGCAGAAAACATAAGCAAAGCCAAAGAAAAAAAATTTGGGTCCCCGTTTTGTTAAGTCAAAATGGGGCATGTTGTGTAACCACACAACAACTTGCCACCAAAGAAAACAAACAAATTCCAATGATTCAAGTGATGTGATCACATTCATAACATAGCATTTTAACTCTTTCTAAGCATAAGCATCATGATCTTTCTGAATGATAAAATGTCCTCATGGTAACAATGCTAACAAAGGATTAGTAGTGTGCAAATGATTAATTATCCCATATGGTGGGGGGTGGGTGGGAGAACCGACCCCCACCCAAAACATGCTACTCTTAACAAAAAATGGTGGGGGGTTTAATGGGCCGTCGGCATTGCTACGAACCATGGCCCCTCAATTCGTTGAAGCCTGTATTCGCCATACTTCTCGAAGGTGCTACTTAATGTTGCCCCTCCATGGCTCAGTTTACCAAAGTTTGATATTATTTGCAAAATAAATAAATAAATAAATATATATATATATATATATATGTCTTCTCTCTAAATTCTTAAAATGAATACACAAAAATATATTCTCAGATCTACATCATAGAATATATATATATGGGCATTTTAAAACAAAAAAAAAATGAAACCCCGTGCATATATAAAATGAGTATATACCTCTGTGTGAGGTATTTTCATGGCTGGCCAAGCCATTGAGATGAAAACCCAACTTGCAAACAAAGAGGAAACAAATAGAATGGAGGAAATAAAATGAAAGAAGAAAAGAGAAGAATGAGAAAAGAATGAGATAGGGTTAGGGCAAAAGAAAAAGAAAGCAATAAAATAATAGAAGAGGGCTTTTAGGGTTGTTGAGGGAAACTTTTATTATTTAATTGTTTCTTTTTTATTTTGCCTTGCTTTTTTTATGTGAATGTGAATTTGAATTTCCCTCTTCTATTCTCATGGGGTTTGTTTAAAATAGGTCACTTTTTGACTTAGATTTGAGTGGGGAAATTTCTCATTTCATTCCTTATTTTTTTATTTGTTTAGGGGGAATTTATATCTTACCTTTTCTATAAAAGTAATGGTTGGGTTATTTTATTTGTTGGGTTATAGTATTATATTTGCATAGGAATAATTAATTACTTAATCGTTCTATTCAATTTAATTAGTTTTAAGTGGAGGACAAATTTTATAACAATAATTATTGATTTTAATTTTACCTTGGTTTAATGGAATAAATGTAATTGTGGAAATTATATTTATTCATAGATCTTTATTAATTTGGAATTTATTATTTAATAGTTTAATTTAATTAAATCATCTTTCTAGTATTTGGGAGGAAAATTTTATAATCGCTATTTAGGTAAATTTAATTTAATCTTTTAATTAAATTTTCTCCTAGATGTTTTGAGGGAGACCTCTTTCTAAAATAATTATTTCAAATGTTAAAAATGCGTTATGCTACCGAAATTTTCTGAGACTTAGGGTAGTTGTGTAAATGAAATTTCCTTGGCATTAGTTAACATTTAATTTACCTTGCGATTATTAATTTAATGAAGGTGTTTTTTCAATCTATTTTTATGCTCTAGAATTAGGGTTAGATTTTGACTCCTATCGAAATCAATTCACTCACTTAGGAAACTTAGGGTTTGGGTCCATTCGATCCTAACCCTAGTAGCGACGCTACTCACATTGCATAACCCCCTAGTCGGCTATCATCACGCAGGGGATTGCGTATGTAAATGCTCTTCCCCAAGATTGACTGACATGTTTACGCCTTATGCATATTGCCACCAAGCACGCTAACACGTGCGAGGGGGTTTCTAGGGATAGGTGGAAAAGTTTTTGATATTTCATGTCATGACCACATGACAAATGTGGGCATGACATGTGTGTTGCATGTCATGGCTACATGGGAAATGTGGGCATGACAAATGTCTATGTATGTATGCTCTCTCCTAGCACCGAAAGGTGATTTTCAAGATCAAAAGTACTTGATTGGTCACTTTTATCGCTTTATTTTCTTTATTCATGGGGACTTGAGAGTTATATGTATTCTTTTCTCTTGTGTTGCAAGACAATCTTGAGAATCAAAAGTACTTGGAATCCTTTATAGGACACTTATTAAAGGATTTCATCACCCTTAAGAATGACCTTAACCACGTGTTTTGGCATAGTATATAAATGTTATGAGAATTGAAAAACTCATTTCAAAGGAAGGACCCTCTCTAGTCTAGCAAAAACCACAAGACCCTTGGTCCCCTGAGACTTGTGTTTGGTTGGTGCTTGGTTGGATGATTAGGACACCACTGTTCACAGACTTGGACCCCACCGTACCTTGTGTATATTTGGGGGTACCCTAGAGACATTGTTAACCTAGATAAGACCTGTTGTGTGGTTACACAACACACCCCATTTTGTCTTAGCAAAACAGGGACCCAACTTTTCTTTCTGCTTGTTGCTTGCTTGTTTCTTGTTTTGGGTAGTTTGGTAAAATTAGTCATGTATACCACTTTTGAGAAGGTAGATGTACCACTAGATGAGGTCAGTTGTCAAAGTCAATAATTGATATTATTAATCTCATGGGTGGAAAGCACTCAAATTTTTAAACAGGCTTGCCTTTTGGATCACCCCAAAATTGTCTAAGGAAAGAGAGTTGTGTGCAGTCAAAGTTTGGTCAAACCTAATGAAACCCAAGGGGGGTCATATTTCTAACATTGGTCATATTTGATAAGATCACCCAGACTTAGAATCATCACCTGATAATTGCTAGGTGTCCGATAGGCGAACATCAAAGTTAAATAGGGGTCGGCACCTATCCGTCAATGAGCCTCACATATTATCCTGGGAGGGTCATATTCCCTAATATCAATCATCTTACAAATATTACCCCTTTGTGGACATCACCCTGTGCAAATATGACAATGAGTTCATACAATTCTAATAAATGAAATAAATCACCCCAATGATGACATCATCATCTCACCTGACCTTACGAAGGGTCATATATCCAATATCCTTCATATTCCTTAAATATGATGATGACGTCACTAAAGCCCGATAACTAAAGAACACCGATGACATGATGATGTCATCATAATTTATGCCCCAGGGGTGGTCATATTTTGAAATATTGCTGATCTTAATTCCATGACCTGATATGCTTCATAGTCAAAAGTTGACCATCATATTATTAACAGGGGGTCATATTATCCATGGGGAGTCATATTTTCAAATATCCCTAATCTTTCAAAGATCACCCCATAACATTAAATGCAACTAGCATGGTAGATGAAATCCTGCTGAATATAAATACAAATCAAACACCTGGCGGCATCTACGAGCCCCATGCAAATGATCAATAGATTTAATCCAAACAATACATTTTACCCTAATTCATCTTGTTGATCCATTTAAAAGTAAAATTCAAACGTCATTTTTATTCACCTTGCGATAAATCAAGAATTACAAAGCTCCAAAAGTTAAAACCCTCATCAGCTACCCACCACCGATTTAGATTTTTCTACGTAACAGAACAGAATGGGTGACCCTGCATGGTTACAGTCTTTCCAATAATCACTCATATAATCTACAGGAAAGCGTTATCAGGTAAGTAACTTCAAAACCTCCTTGTTGTCATTTTCTGCAAGTTCAAGTAGAATGTTCATATTTACTAAGGTAAATTTACATTATGATGCATAAAGAGGTAGGATAAAGTAAATAGTAAATAGTGGATACATGATATTGTTTAAAAAAATAGATATGGGTATCCGTAGGGTAAAATATATCATATTTATTATAGGATCCAATGGCCAACATCAGAAGAAACCGATCTGAGGCTCAATTTCTAAAGCCCGTGTTTGTGCAACCAGAAGGGGTACAATTCAAGTACGGGGTCATTGGTGATACATACCAAGGGGATACAGATTTGGATGTATGGTCACCAAGATTGGATAATGATATAGATCATTCCATTATGGACAGAGTGTTCACCTCTGGTATGTGGCATGCGGCTGGTTTCCCATATGCCATGGATGCCCTAGATTTGGTGGTTGAGTGTGCAAAGAATTATAACCCAAAAACTAGGTGGGTGGAGAAACATGGAAGGATATACACTAACTTTTCAGTCAAGGGCATCACTACCACTTTCAACTTGCCAGTAGGGAATAACGTGGTCAATGTAGACCTTTATAAACTAGAGGTAGAGTACCACAATAACAAGAAGAATGCCAGGAAGATGTATCAATGGAAGTTGAAGAGTAGGACTTATACAGCTTTAACTAAGCTACCAGTATACCTGTACAAGTTTGATTTTGATGATGAATACCAATACATAATTGCCCTACTAAGCAGGATGATTGGTAGACCCCATGCTGGTAATTTAAAAAATTAGATGTTTGGTATCATCCAGATGGTACTTTACTTAGACAAAAAGCCCCTGTGGGCCAAAATAATCAGTGACTCATTAGATGAGGGAATGAGGAAGCTCAGAGGACAGGCATGTTTATTCTACATGACCTCATATGCGGTGTACTCTTGTGCATACAAGGGAATGTTTGATGCCCTAAGAACAATAGGGAAGGTTGGAGGTGATGCAGAGGATGTGCATATCTGGGATCATTATCCCTAGCTACAGGGAAAAGTATACCTCCAGGACTACAAATTGGTAAATGATGCATTCTCCATGCATCTGGCTAGAACTATGGAGGAGGACAGGACTAAAAGGCTGAGCATGGAAGTTTAAGAGGTCATCTATAAACATGGGGCATGGTTCATCCAATTTTCCACCTTTTCATATATCAGGATTGAGGGATTCAAGGGACAACCTCTTATGTTGCCAAGGTACCCTACTGATAGGGTTGTCTTAATGGAGTTTGTTAGACAAGTATCTATAGTGGTGGAAGCCTATAAGGCATAGAAGAAGATTCCTCTGGTGTTGTTCCCAGTATCTATGGGATGGTACATGTGTTCAGATTTAGAGAGCATAAAACATGCTATTGGGGGATTGAAATTAATGTACCTACAACCATTTCCTCTCGCTAGATCATATGATCCTTATGGTAGGATGCAGAAGCTCTTAGGAAAGAAAATACATCAAAAGTATCTAGAGGATTTTTGGGCAGATTGTGATGATGAGGTAGAGGTGAGGAGAAGGAAGTATCAAAAGCTCACATTGAATCAAATTAGAACTTTTGACTGCATCCCAGTGCCAGCATAGCTACATAAAGATGATGGGATGGTAATGTCAGATGAGTATGAAAGTAAAAAGGTGTATAATGACACCATATCGGCTCCTGATCTCACACAACAAGAAGACATATCTCTAGATTACATGATGCAGGGGGTGATCCAGCTGATCCAGAGCTAGGTAGATGCAGAAATTGCTAAATTAAAGAAAAAGGGTATGGCCCTTACTATCGACAATAAGAAGAAAAGACAAGAAGTATCTGATGAAGAATATGATGACTTCCTTATTGAGAAGAGGAAGTCTAATGGGGAGAGATTACCCTCTAAAAAGTAGAAGAAGATATCTTCCAAAAGTAAGAAGGGTGAAAATGAACCGAAGGGGGTGATCATAGAAAGAATTGTTACTAAGGGTGGGGGTATATCTACATCCACTTAGGCATCTACATCAATGTTGCCACTTCTACCAAAGAAAACAAAAACCAAGAGGATTTTGAAACCTATCATTGAGAACAAGGAGATGCAAGCAGAAGGACAAGCCTTACAATGTGAGGTATAAGAGGATAACCCCCTGGAAGAGGAACAATTGAGTGAAGAACCCAAAGATGATGACTTGCTGATAGCAAGCAAAAAGAGGAAGGGGGTGCCACTAGTATCACCACCAAAGAAACATAGAACAGTCATGAGGGGGAATGTTAGCACTGACCCCATCATGTTGAGGGGACAAGGCAATGGAGTTTTTAGAAAAGAATTGCAGCATGAGGTCCCTATTCCTGAGATAATTAAGTTTAAAACTAAGATGGCAAAAGGAGCCAACAAGAGAAATGCTTTTGGCTACTAAGGAGCTTCCCTTCCCTTTGGATGACACTGTAGATCTATCAGATGATGAGGCGGTCCAAGATGTGGCTGCTCAATGTATAGAAACCTTAGTTGCCAACACCAGGATGACTCCTCATGGGACTCCATTAGCCCAGATGAGGGTGTTGTAAGAGGAAAAATAGATAGATGAAGCAAAGAAGGATAGTCTTGAAAGGATAACCCATCAAATAGGGTTGGATAACTTGGTTGAAAAGGTTACAAGCCCTACTGCAATAGACTTGATGTATAGGGGTGATGTAAGCCCAGATAAGGACAGTAATCCACCCATAGAGTCTAAAAGAACTGAAGAAGTAGGGTATATAGAGAAAGATAGGATGGCACCTAATTAGGACTAAGCATGAAATAAGGCACCCACCGATGCAGAAACACCAAAAGTACAACAACAGAGTGGGGGTGATTAGGATATGCCAGATCAGGATGTTGGTCAGGAAAAAAGTGATTTATCACTGCCTACTACAGGAGGTGATCAGAAGGGTCCAGCATTAGAAGGAAAATCATCTAAGAAAAGAGTGGATATAGGAGAAACTGATACACCTAAGGATAAAGAAAAAAGTTTACCACGGGGTGATAGAGAAGAGAAAGAAATAGAAGATGTAGCCATGAATGGCCAAGGTGATCTCCAAGGCCAAACTACACAAGTCTCTTAGGAGACTAATGTATCCCAAAATGAACAAAGTAAGAAAGGTGATGAGATCCCAAAGGAGGACTCACAACGAGAAACACAAGATCAAGGTGAGAAGATTTCAACTCACCCTCCTCCACAATAGGAAGCCCCTCGACAAGAGGAACCTTAGCAAGACCCCCCTTATCATGAACAGCATGAGGAAGAAATCAAGAAGGTGCCTTCACCACCAAAGATAGAGGCTGATACAGAAAAGTAGGACACCCATGACACAGAATAGGGCCACCTAGAATTTGGAGGTGATATACCTCATTGGTTGAGAAAAGAAATACATGTAGAGCAAGTGGAAGAAGTTCTAGATTTTGATGTATCTGCATTATTTGCTGAAAGCATGATGAACCCAAGGAGAAAGGCCAGGCTAACATCTGCAATAAAAAGAGATCCTACTACATGTAGGAGGACTGCATAGGTGGCCTTGCCTATAGTAGATAAGGAGAAAGGCCAAATTAGCCTAGAGGAATTTTAGATCACCAATGTTGATCTAGGTTTTGCTAATGAAGACCAAGAGGGTCAGGAAGGGAAATATATTATTGATTCTTTGACCCAAAGGGTAAAGAAGGAAAAGGAGAAGAATAAAGTACATAAAGAGCACATTGTTCAATTACATTCTTTTATCAAAGGGTTAATTAACCCTGATCATGCACCTGCTGATCCAACAGTCCCATTGGCCATTATATCACAAGAGGAGGTTACCAAATTGGACTTAATGAAGCATGAGGCAATGGTGATGGAGAAATGGATGTTATCTGCATTGGTTGGAGCTAAAGATGTGGTTAAGACCTCTCTACAGAGATGGAACTCTTTGAGCACTTTAAAGAGAAAGGTAGACAAAATGTAGAATGAGACAGGTAGGTCATTCAAGTTGGAAAAAGACCTAGGTGCCCTGAGCGAGATGAAAAGAATTGATCCACAAATTTTGATAAGTAATAAAGTATTGGATAATAACACTACCTTGTTAATGGATATTTAGTATGAAGATATTAGGTTCGAGTGTGATGTGTTGAAGAAGTGCAGTGGTAAGCTCAAGGACATCAGTGTCAAACTGCACAGCATGATGGCATATGATGCAGAGACCTTGGAAGCCTTAGAAGGGAAAATAGAAGGCAAGATTGAAAACCAAGATGCAGATTTTGATGTTAAAGCCCTACATGATAATTTCAAGTCTTTGTAGCAAATGACCCCCTGAACCACTTGACAGAGGAAGTCATGGATAGAATCATGAGGATAAAGGTCAAAGTGGAAATGTATAATGAGAGATTAAGTAGCAGAAAAGGAAAATTGGAGGCCCTTAAGGATAAATTCCACTCCCATAAGCATGCAATAATAAAGGCTAGAGTCCAAGATGGGGGAGAGGTTGACAAAATAGTGCAAGCATATGAATCTATCAGGACAGTAGTGAAGGTCCACATAAAGGAGAATGTTTATCAGGGTGATAGTGATAGTGAGAGTGTTGAAAGTGAATAGAATGATGAACAAAAAGCAAGTGAAGGAGAAAGAGATGGACAGTAAGTATAGATGCATCACCAAGTAAACATACGCATGGGTTACTTATAAGTAGTAGGTCATCCAGATGGTTTCCAACTGGCAACTTGTGCCACAAGTGAAGGTGTTGACTAAGTGGAGGAGTACAATCTTTTAGATATTCGAAACTTAATTGAAATCTGATTGCTAAAGAATTCAAGACTTATATCAAAGTTGTTGTAAATGTACATGTTTTGCATACTTAATGAAAGAGAAGTTGTTTTGATTACAAATCATTGTAAATCCTGAGTAATCTGTGAGTGGAATCTAGATATATGCATTGATTAGCTGCGTCCTTTGGAGTGCTTTCAATCTACATATGTTGTTTTCATTCTTTGTTCCTTTGAAGTTAGCATCAACCATACCTAGTTGTGGAACCACCTGGTGAATTATGGTTTGATTTCTTCTCTTCATGAATGTATCTTGTGTGTGTTTGATTCAATAACTAAAGGTTCACTAAGATTAGAAGTATTCTTTTAAATTTCTTTGAATTTCATTATAAATGACCTCTATAATTGCAAATAACACACAATCAAAAGAAAATAAACATGAAATATGCAGATATCTCGTAGACAATTGAAAATACAAAGCATATTTTGAATGGAAGCATGTCAAATTGATAAATATCATGCAAATATAGATAAGTATTTACAATAAACACATGAATATCTACTTGTAGACACATCATTTAAATAAATAATGCAGTGTAGAAGAATGTGTAAGTTCATTATGATCAATGATCAGAAGAATTGATCAAACTTACAAATACCATAGTGATCTTTGAGATATAGTAGAATTAACCTTTCTGTGGAGTGCATTTACAGAATTCAGTTGCAATATTGATCATCCAAGCAAATGTAAGACCCCTTGAAATGGAAAATAGAATGTCACATCAACCTCTAAGTAACGTCAGACGATCATGACCTAATCAACGGAGCCTTGGAGTCATCAATTTATCCTAAATTGATCGTACTTTACAAGATAATAAAGGTTTGTTGTGCAAATTTTTATGCATGTTGTTATGACTAACAATCATCATCAACAAGACCTTTGACCATCATATCCTATGGTGCATCATTGCAACAAGGGAGAAGAGCTGATGCTATTACCTCATTTGTTTGAGATGGAATAAAATTTTGGCAAGAATTTCATCTTGAAAGTGAGGGGTGTAAGGTGTTACATTACCTTACATTCCATACCCATCGAAGCAATGGTAGATGGTATCAAGGGGATTGAAATCAACATTATCTAATAGTGAAAAGTGAAGTCGTAAGTGATTCCATGAGATATGACACTCTTAGATTGAAAAATATAGGAATGTGTTGGTTAACAGTTTTGTCACTACAAAAATATGCTTTGATTCGTCTAATAGGAAGCAACAAAATGACACCAACAAATGGAGTAACCATTTTGATTGTAACGATTATCCTCTATGTTTGAGAGGGACAGCTCCCTCATATGATGGGGGTTTTTGGATTTTTGAGTACATTTAACCAGAAGGTACAAAAAGGCAGCAAAAGAGAGAAAAAGAGAAATAAATCTGCCTGTGAGCATAAGCAAAACAACACAAACTCCTTGAATAAAATAAACTAAACTAAAGAGAGAAGAACAAAGTCTAATAGAGAGAGAACTATTAACTACAGAGGCACCAAGACCTCTCACAACACCTACATACTAGAACAAAGAAAGAGGAAATAAATGCAAAGAAACTAATTAGACATAGGAATAATTAGCTTCAAAGGAGTGCAGACATAAGAACAACAATCCATTATTGAAATGAACATGGAATCCATAGTTTCTAGTTTTTCCCCTTTACAAAACTCTCAAATACATAGGGCCAGAAAGATAAGAACAAACATCTAATCACTACCCCCTCGCAGCTCTCATAGGAGCTCTCAGTGAACAACCAAAAGATTCCCCACCATGGATAGCTATGTCGGTTATATAGAACTTCTTCAATGGGAAACTCAAAAGCCATCTTCCTCACCCATCACTGACTCATGAGGACAATAATATTTACAAATTCATTTTCAAAAGAATGACTCTTGGAATTCCCCTAATAGTTATAAAAGATTTGACAACAACGCCACAAACCCTAGCCAGAGTCATTCTTCCCAGGGCAAATGGATCCACATGAGAGAGATTGTCTAGAGCCAGGAAATTCTCTCTATCAATGCCACCAATCTAGTTTCACAATGTATCAATTATAGATTCATCTCTACTCAGAGTGCTACAAGATCATTATCCTCAATACTGATTTGAGAGATTTTATGTGGAGGAGCCAGGTAGTATCTGTGTTGTAGGTGCTAATTTTGCTATCATGGTTCTATCAATGTCATCAATATTTATTGCCTTCTAAGTGTTCTTCAGAATAGATGTCCCTAGTGATACTTCCAGTGTCTTATCTCCCATCATGCCATCAAACATTATGTTTTTATAGAAGGCTTCTAGTACTTTGAGTTTTTAGATTGCCAAAGAAAATCATGACTGGCTCCCATTTTGTGGAAATATCTTTCGATGCCAAACTTCAACAGATGAAGGTGATAAGGAGAATCTATGGCACTTTTAATTTCCCTTGTCAAAAATTCAACCTTTCTGGCCTCATATTCTGATTTCTCAACTTCATTATCCATCTTACCAAGTTCTTGATGCCAAACTGTTAACTCAGCAAGCACACCAATCTGTGTTTGAATGTCATGCAGAGTTTTAGCTAACATATATCTCGTGCCTACAAAGATGACTTCTTGCAAGATGGTTGGAAAGTGCTCAAACCAGTCCATGATTTACACTAGAACCTCCACAGATGTTGCAAATTTAAAATTTGTCATTGCTCTTTTGAAAAATTATCATTAGAGGCCATAATATCAAACATTCTAAATTCCACAATTAATTCTATGCATCCGCTAAGTTATCGCAATGCATGTGGAGGAGATGGCATTCTGTGAAATTTCACTTGAATGTTTCCCTCACCTTTTCAATAGATCTATTTGGTGCATATCCTATGATCAATGCACATGCGCACTCCCCATGCATTTTTCTTTGCCTTTGTTTCGCTAGCGAGGCCCATGGGCTGAGCGTTATATTGGACAATTGCACTTACTTGATAGTTTTTTTTATGCCATTTCAATGAATCCGTTCCATGCTTATCTCCTTAATGTTCTAAATATAACATATAAATCCTTTTTAACAAACCCATTTTATGCATATTGCTATAATATTAACACCTCCAACTACAAAATCTGACAAAATCTACATTTTGGTGCGATGTTACCATCTTGGGGTATGCTGTGGATGTGTTGGTGAAGGCTAAAGTTGGATAATTGCCAACTGTATTTGCCTTTAGTTTTCTAAATCTTATCTGCTATTTCCATGGGCTCTACTTGAGCATTTCTATTTTGGCTCAAACGGGAGGATGCTGGCAAGGATTGTGGAAGTTGGACTTACATCTGTAAAATGTGTTGCCGTGGAAGTTTCTAAAACCATTTCAACAAATCCATTTTGAGCACATCTACAAATCACAATATGCAGAATGATTAATAGGCATTGTTTATACTTTCACCTTTTGCGGGCATATCCCATTATCTTAGTGCCTCCAACCTTAACACCTAGTCAAAATTTGATGTTATCCAGCTTGGTGCGGCCAAGTGGAAAGAGAGTCAATGAGGATTGTGGAATTTGAATTGCACCTCCCAATACACATTCACTTGGAAGTTTTGAACCTCCTCAATGAAACCAATTTGTATATATCCCATGATTATTACATTTTGCCAGCAACATTTATTTGAAAGTTTCTATTTCTAGCAGTGGATCTTCAATAGAGTGTTTCCAATTCTGACAAAGCATTTGATGCAACAAATGACTTCTCAATGAATTCATTTTATGCATGCCTCACAATTATTTCACTTCATGAGATAACAGTTTCTCGATGAAGTAGCGGCCCATGTTAACAGGATAGTGGATTGTAAAACATTAACAGTAGATTTGTCCTCCCAACTCCATTCATATGGAGTTTTGATGTAAGTGCAGGAGTGAGCATCTTCTTGTGGCCTTCACATGACACTAAAGCAATGCAGCCTTTAGGGTCCATTGTAATTTGGCATAATGTAGGAAGAGAGAACTAAATAGAAGGAAAGGGCATATCTTCATCTTATTCTTTACAATCAATTCTACATCCCACAACCATTAGCACGTTTCTTGCAAATGAAGTGATGAATACACAATGGCATGAATCTTGTAGTTTCATGATGTCTAGTTCATTACACCAGCACTGTGTTCATGTAGTCTAGACTTTGTAAGGTGGCCACCACATCTACAATAGCAAGCACAAATAGATTTATGTGATAGGATCCATAAGATCATTAGTAAGTTCCTTTCAACCCACCACTTTTGGTATTCTAGTAAAATTTCTCCAGCAAGATTCCTAACATACTCATGACTCTAATATCTCCATTTTGATCCAAGCACTCTATATTTTAAACCGTTCCTTCCAAGCTGGGTACTTCAATCGTGTAGAGTTTTGATGACAATGCTACAACCTCTTATATTTGCTATATATTTCCAAAGCATTTGCAACCAACTTTGTCTTGTCTAAATGAGTAGAAATTACATTCCAAGAAGATCCACTGAACAACTGAAATAAGGAGGAAGCAACAATGATAATATGACTCTATAGAGTGAATAATGCATTGTGGGATTTGGATTCAATGATATGAGATAGCACAAAGAACAGGAAAGTTTAAAAGTTTTAAGGTTCAAAAATGTGGACAACAATGAGCTCTAATTCAGGACTATTTTTTGACATGGGAAACAGAGAACTCCAAAATCTCAGGTGAAGGCTAGTGCCAATCAATTGGGCAAATAGAGTCAAGGGGAATAATGGGAGACCGGGACAAAACCAAAGATGGAACAAAACTAAACAACACACAACAGGAAATGGAACGAAACTTCCTTAGACACCTATGTACCTGGACTAGGTACGATATACCCTAATTGTCCCAAAGACTATGAAAATCCATTAATTGGTTGTGAAAAATATATGCCAATATGAAACAGAAGTGCATATTCATGAAGCACTTGCAAACTTAGCAACCTATTGAGGACCACAAATGTAAAACTAAGATTTATGAAGCATAAGAGCTCACCAAAATATGTACCAAATAGCCACCTTTCATCAAAAACTTCAATAATTTCTAGAGAACTCATTTGTGTTTCATCCATGTCCTTAATTGGAATCAAATCCGAACACATTCTTTCTGAAAGAAACTAAAAATTCATATCATGATCAATAGACTTGTTGGGATTGGATGCAATTTCCCCTTCACTTTCAGAATCTGGTTCATGCTTTTCTAGTGGCAACTCTAAGTTTTCAGATCAGTCACCTAAACCATCTTTCTCCATAACCTACAAGAGAGGCACAACCACTTCTGCTCTACATAGAAAATCATCTCCTGACATTTCTAAGAACCATTTTGGAGTGTGAACAACATGAGGCTAAACATCCACATTCACAAGATCAGCATTACTTTCTCCATACTCATTCATATGATCATTTTCTATCCCATGTTTCACAACTTCATAATTAAATTCAAAATGAGGTGATTCAAGAATAAAATCATTGCTAACCTTTGCTTGTAGCCTTGCATCTTTATGATTTGATGTGGGAACTTCAACAACTTCATGCTCCAACTATAGATGGTTCAAGAATATTTCCCATGTATCATTCCAAGTATTCTCCTCATTGAAAATTTGTTCATTGGCTACAATAGGAGTTTTTAGACCACCCATACTAGAATTTTCAGCAGCAAAGCATTCTTCTTCAACACATGGTATAGGAGAGAGCACACCATCTTCTTCACAAAGAAGGTCATCCTCTGAAGCTTTTAGAATTTTTTAAGCCTTTGGCTGCAATATTTCTCCTTTATCATCTTCTTCATGAAAAAATAAAAAACCATATACTCTAGCTATGTATCAATCATAACTTCATTATCAACACCAGGACATGAAGAGAAAACATTAGAAATGAAGCCTTCTTTCTATAAATTGCATGAGGAATCAATCTTTGGAAGTGTAGCTGTTGATTGTGATTCTAGAATATCACGTTCTACAAGCATGGGATCAAGTGTGATAAGAAGAACTTCTTCTCCTATTGCACAAGAAAAATCATCACTAAGAGGATCAGCAAATTGCAACTTATTCATTCCCTTGTCAGGCCTTTCTTTGTCCACTTTATCAAAAGCTAAATCAATAGTATCAAAGACAAAAACTTCCATGTTTGAACTATGATTTAAAAACTCTTTTTCAACCTGATGAGTAATATTCTCTATCACTTGATCTTTTTCATCAATATCAAAATTAAAGGTCTCTGATTTAGGAGAAAATGCAAAAACATTCATACCTTCTTTCTTATCATTGAAGACACAAGTAGTTGCATTCATTGCAATTTTGGTGATGTGACCATCTTCATCCAAGACTCCACATAAAAATTCATCATTCAATCCTTCCAGGCACCAGTTTGGAATAAGAGTGACATTACTTTCTTCAACCAATGTAGATGATTGTTTAATTTCACTCCTTTGTATACATGTTGAGAAAGATTCTGGTCCTTTACTTTTAGCCTGACTCAAAATTATTTCTTGTGGCTAATTGTGATTCCATGGCATGAAACATCTCTAGACTCAACAAATGCTTGCACAGAATCTTGCTCACCAAGAACAAAAAAGTTATAGGGAACCTGATCCTCTCTCTCATGTTCTTCTTTGAGAGCTACTTGTAACTGATGAATCTTTTGTTTATAATCTTTTAGAGAATAAAACCTAGCATGCAAACTTTTGAGCAGTGACTTGGATTTGCAATATTTAGATGGATGCAGCTTCTTCTTCTCTACTTTAGAGATGCTTGCTTTGAAACTTCACCATAAAAAGTGAAGTATTTCATCATCTTGTGACATTATCTCTTGAATGGTTGGCATAGGTTATCTTCTGGCTTTGGGTTGATCTCTTTGGCTTGTCTCATATTGAACCATTTTCTGATATCTTTAAATACAACAGAGTTGCCAACCTCCTTCCAATGGAGGTACCATTAAATTTCTAAGGAAAGAAGACACTGGCACTTCGATTCGATCCCCAACAGAGTCACCAAAAACTATTGGTTAACAGTTTTGTCACTGCAAAAATACACTCTGATTCGCCCAATAGGCAGTAACAAAATGACACCAACAAATGGAGTAACCATTGTGATTGCAATGATTATCCTCTGTGTTTGAGAGGGGCAGCCCCCTCGTATGATGGAGGTTTTTGGATTTTTGAGTACCTTTAACCAGAAGGAACAAAAAGGCAGCAAAAGAGAGAAAAAGAGAGAAATCTGCCTGTGAGCATAAGCAAAACAACACAAAATCCTTGAATAAAATAAACTAAACTAAAGAGAGAAGAACAAAGTCTACCAGAGGGAGAAATACTAACTACAGAGGCACCAATTCCTCTCACAACACCTACATACCAGAACAAAGAAAGAGGAAATAATGCAAAGAAACTAATTAGACAGGAATAATCAGCTTCAAAGGAGTGCAAACATAAGAACAATAATCCTTTATTGAAATGAACATGGAATCCACAGTTTCCAATTTTTCCCCTTTACAAAACTCTCAAATACATAGGGCCAGAAAGATAAGAACAAACATCTAATCACTACCCCCTCGCAGCTCTCACAAGAGCTCTCAATGAACAGCCAAAAGATTCCCCACCATGGATAGCTAAGTTGGTTATATAGAACTTCTTCAGTGGGAAAATCAAAAGCCATCTTCCTCACCCATAATTGACTCATGAGGACAATAATAATTACAAATTCATTTTCAAAAGAATGACTCTTGGAATTCCCTTAATAGTTATAAAAGATTTGATAATAATGCCACAAACCCCAACCAGAGTCATTCTTCCCAGGGTAAACGAATCCACGAGAGAGATTGTCTAGAGCCACAAAATTTTCTCTATCAAGGCCACCAATCCAATTTCACCATGTATCGATTACAAAGTCATCTCTACTCAGAGTGTACAAGTTCATTATCCTCAACACTAATTTGAGAGATTTATGTGGAGGAGTTGGGTAGTATCTATGTTGTAGGTGCTAATTTTATTGTCATGGTTCTATCAATGTCATCAGTATTTATTGCCTTCTGAGTGTTCTTCAGAATAGATGTCCCTAGTGATACTTCCAGTGTCTTATCTCCCATCATGCCCGCAAACATTATGTTTTTATAGAAGGCTTATAGTACCGTGATAGGTAAAAAATTAGGTTAATAAGATCAAGCATAGCCATGAAAACCTAACCCTACCATCATCAAAGAATCTAATCCAAATGAAAACCAAAAGTATGCAATTCAAGCACAATATCACCTAGATTGTACAATTCCTTGTTTATGATGTGGATTGCTTCTTCAACAATGAACAATTATGAAGATAAAAGCTGCCATGATGGATGATAATGCTAATAAGCTCAATAGATGCTATGAATGCTCAAGTGCTTAATATGCTTAGGATGATAATGTAGACGCTATGAATGCTCGCTTGATTAGGTTGTAGTATGGAATGAGAGGATATTTATATAGAACTCAATCAAAATCAATCAATGGTGGAGATTCGATGATTATGTGAATGACTAAGATTGAAAGATAAACATAGATGAATGTGAAGATGACAAGTGGCGGGAAGATAGGGCTTATATGTGCTTGTGTACATAAAAATGTACTACATGTGAAAGTTATTAAATAAAGGATGCAGTACCACATATCTTTTTAAATGAAAGAGGCACACATGTTGGCTCATTGAGATAAATGATAAGATAAATTAATTAAATAAATAAAATTTATTTAATTAATTGGAAAGTGGGATTATGAAAGGAATTTTTAATTAAATAAATAAGATTTATTTAATTAAAAATAGATAGAATGAAGATAATTAAATAATTAAAGATTGTTTAATTATAGTTTAGAAGAAATAGCTAATGAATTAATTAAATAAATATAAATTTATTTAATTAATAGAAGAAATAGATGTGTTAGGGATATTGGTCAAGTGTGTTAGACAAATGTAGATAATGTGTAATGCAATGTTTGAATGTTAATGATAATGAGTCAATTTTGGGTGTCTACATTTTTCCCCTCTTTGATACAATGTTAGATAGAGCATTGTGTCAAAGAAGATATGATATCTCACTTGATAAACAAAGTTATGCCCCAGTGATGCCCACCCGAGAGGTAAGTCAGGCTAACCAGGAAGGCCTAGGTTGGCTCACGAAAGAAGAAAAGTGAGGACACAAGGTTAAAATGAAGAAAATGGGGTTGGGTGGGAACAAACGGGATGATGTAGAAGAAAAAAAGGCTTTGGCATAGAAGAATTAGGGTTTAGATAGGGCTATAAGTAGGTTCTACAATGGTAAATAGGCTCATTTGTGCTCAGAAACTATAGAAATCTAGAGCTCCTGAGACTTAGTTTGCGAGAGAGTTGGAGAGCTGTCAGGATGGTTATTACACGTAGAGATCATCGTACCGAGTGAGTGAGGACACATGGGTGACTAGAGGGAGCAGGCGTATTGGTATGTATTGAAACTTTTTCTAAAAGTGTGACTTTAATAGGCTAGAAGCATCATAAATGCGCACACTTCACCAGAAGCGATTAGGTCTTAGGATAGAAAATGTAAATTACTTAGGTAGAGAAACAGATGGCTTGCAGTAGTGTAAATCGCTTATAAGCACGGCTTGGTCACTTTTAGAAAAATTAGGTCACTTTTAGTCAGCTAGCAAAAGGATAGGCTAAATGCGCTTTTAGATAGAAATGAGTCGGTTATGGTCAAATAGTAAGCGCATATAAGAATGCAACTTGCTTAGAAAGAATAAATGCTCGCTTAGGGTATGCAGCTCGCTTATAGGCAAAAGATAAGTGCATGTAGTAGTTCAAGTTGCATGTAGTCCAACAGCGATCGCATATGTAAAATAGATCGCATATGAGCAAGATAAAAGTGCATATGGTAAAATGAATCGCTTATGGTAGATAGAAGCTAGGATAGCAAGAAGTGGTTAGATTTTGATAGCATTTAAGGAGCAGAATGTACTGACATGATGAATGGAATGACGTAGGATATACTACCACCTTTGTTATCACAAGAGCCACATCTAAGGGATTTGCGGTTAGTGAGATTCCTAGATGCGGAGGAGCGGCTAGTGCTAGAGATCCTCAGGTTGGAGCATGTTTTGTGATTGGAGCCAGTACAGGCACATTAGGGACTGATGACAGTGATGGTGGAGCGATGGATGAGCGAGCACAGTTCTTTCTTGTTACCGACAGGAGAGGCCACGATCACATTAGAGGATGTGTTTCAGATTCTACGAATTCTGATAGATGGGGACCGGGTTGATTATGATCTGGATATGGGTCCAGCTACCTTCAGGAGGTTATTCGGGACATCTGACATTGGAGTAGAGGGCTCAGAGATCCTGATGGCGAGGATGGAGGAGCTATGTGACATATTGCAGTGAGTTGTAGTGGCTATCATCAGATGACTAGTGGGAGATAGGCAAGCAAGGGGCTTTCCAGTAGGATGGGGGATAGTTATGGAGGGGATGTTCTCTTATGGGATGAGGTATGCATGGGTGGAGTGTGTGCTCAAATAGCTCTATCATTTCCTACATGATTGTGCATATATGTTCAGAGCTAGCATGTCAGCAGGAGTTATAGTGTTGCATGTATGGGCCTATGAGCACATCCCAGTTACTAGACCAGAGGGATGGGTGGTGAGAGCAGCGGGAGAGCCATATGCGAGGATGTATAGAGGAGCTTTGACATACTGACAACGTAGAGGAGTGGTATATTAGCGGAGGAGATTGGATGAGGTTGACAATTTTGTATGGAGGCCATGGCTAGGATGTGAGCGATGGGATGAGGAGGATGCAGAGCTTGTCTATGCTAGGCAGGTGAGATACATTTTTGGATGCGGCATTTATATTATAGAGCACTATTTTCCAGAGAGGGTTTTGAGGCAGTTTAGGATAGCACAGGTAGTACCAGTTGGTGATGCCATTTTTGGGTGGACTAGGCAGGAGGTTTTTGATTGGGGGCATGAGATTGTGGTTGACACAACTTTGGCAGAGAGAGATGGGGTACAGCCAGTTATATGGCAATGGGGATAGGGTCCTACAGATCTAGGGACGCTACCAGACTATGATGTATACTGGACGACAGCTAGACTGACTCAGTTGACAAGGGTTAGTGAGATTGGGATGGAGAGACTAGTCAAGAGGAGATGATGACGGTCTCCACCAGTCCAGGCTATTGTGCCAGCAGCCCCAGGGATATAGATGCCAGGACAGGCTCCAATACTTGCACAGCCTCAGGGGCAGATATTAGTAGGTGATGATGTTGGGATTCAGCAGCTGTGGAGATGGATTAGGGAGGAGAGGAGATGGAGGCAGTGAGCACAGATGAGGTTGAGGAGAGTGGAGATAGATAGGCATCAGGCAGTGATTGGCTTATGGCATGTAAAAGCGTAGGCACAGACTTACCAGGCTCAGCTATAGTTGAGAGCATAGGCGGGAGATGGATAGGATGATGGTACACTGGCTAGGGTGACAGGGGAGAAAGATGATGTGAGACAAAGTGAGAAGATGATGAGACTAGAGCAAGATACTATGGTACAACAGGTACAGGCTATGAAGGCAGAGAGAGATGGTTTGCGGGCTGAGAGTGATAGGGCTATGCAGCAGCTACAGGGGATGACCAGTGAGTGAGATAGAGTAGTGGCTACATTGGGGACTGATGGGGCTATGATGTACTTAGCCACATAGTTGACACAGGTGTAGGCAGAGCTTCAGAGAGTGTAGGGTGAGGTTGAGTATTATAGAGGCTTGTACTATGGGGATGTGCCAGTAGAGCAAAGGCAGCCTAGCTTTAGGAGCAAGCCAGGGGCTTCAGGTTCACGGAGGTCAGGTGGATCTCGATCAGTAGCCTCAGTGATGGGGCCACTGAGAGATAGAGGGGCAAGTGCAAGACCTAGTGGTGGTGATCAAGGCGAGGGAGCTACCAGTAGTCACTAGGGCTACCTTATATATGTTGTATATTATGTTGTATCATGATGAGCACTAGAGCCGATTGTACATACATTCTTTAGGGCTCAACGTGTATATGTAGACACTTGTACATTGACACATGTATATATATATGATGGCATATTGTTGATCTATATATGATGTTGTGATGGATGCACTGTTGATATTATGATGGTTATGCATGCTGTATTTATTTGGCATGGATTATGTTTGGATGTTTTTGCAAATGGTAATGAATGGAAATGTATGAAAATGCAAATATATAAATGGTAATGATATGATATGGACTTATACATATAGATAAATGGTAATGAGATGATATATGATGGACTTATGTATGTCTAACACACTTGTTTTGTAGGATAGGAAATGTGGACGAAAGACAAAGGAAAGGGTTGATCTTGGTTGAGGACTATATAGGCAAAAAATAGGATGAGTAGATGGGATGATGGGAAGCTTTTTTAAGTAATTGCTCAAAAAATGAAAAAGAAATGCAATCCTTATGTTTGATATAGCATGTGGATGTTATGCATCAGGGTATAGAAGACCAAGGTATCGAGATATCCAATGCGGAACTAGCATGCTACAGTCTTGTCTGAATGCATGTGGTCAATATATTGAGCCAACATGCACAAGATATGAATAACAACTAGTGTTTTGAGATGGACTTTGATGCTACAAGCAATGGTTTGAGCTTATCTCCACTACACATAGTGATAACTTGCTGGTTATATGTATGGAGCTACATAGAATAGTCTCAAGTGCATAAGAGACTATTTAGCTTCTCAGATGCTAGAGATATTGATATGTAAGATGCTAATCTCAACACGTACAAGATACCAATACGCATAGGAAGAGAATAAGATCATCCCACAAACACAAAATATGAATGCAATATGACCATGCCCCATTCCTTACTTCATCGCAACATACCAAGATATAGATAGATCAAGGCAGTCTTGATTAGACATAAAAAAGGGACAAAAGATAAAACAAAAGATACTGTCATCACGTTCTCTTTCCAAATTTAGGTGCTTTTGGATGGATTAAGCTGGCGCCTTGTTGAGAGGAAAGTTACATCCTATTGAAGGCTAAAGATGTTGACAAACTACTATAGCAAATGTTAGCTTAAGGCATATGGACAAATAGCTTCTGGCTTATTCTTGATTGGTTAAAGTGCTTGAACTTTCAGTATACACATAATTTGCTTCCTACTTGAGCAGATCAAAGAGAAGAAGTTGAATAATGAAAAAAGATGAAGAAGATGGGGTGGATCATCTATGCTTGAGTACTGGAAACTTCCTTCGTATTCTAGACTGCCTACATACCCTATATCCATAGGATCAAAGCACATTTACGATGAAGATGAGATGCGATGAATATGTAGTTCTAGGTTTTATTGATGATGTATGTGATGAAAGATAGAAGAATGTGAGATGAAAGATTGAAGGATGATTAGAAGAAAGATGAAAGATGAAATGATGAAAAGAAGGGGCTAACATCTTAGCCCGAATCAGAGTGCTTCCTTCACAACTCCGATTGCCTACATACCCTATATCCATGGGATCAAGGTGTTAATGATAGAGCTAGGATGTAGTTCTTGCTTATTATGTTGGTTGCTTGGATGCTTACGCTAGCAATGTTTGTATGATTGTCAGATGAACGCAAATTGATTGGAAAGATATGAAGCTTGGTTACAAGTTGTTGGGTGAATGCTATGGTTGAAGTTGAAAGTTTGCTATGTTATGAGCTAAAGTGTTTGATGTGTTATGAGCTAGAGATAGCAGTATCCACTTCCAAATAAGACTCAACAAGATGCCCCCACTGCAAGATGAGGTTTATAATGCGGGAGTGACGACGGAGAAGGCATGTGGTCAAGACACTAAGGCACCAAAAGATATAGTTATCACAACAATGTCTCAAGTATGATAGCTAGCATTGACGAAGGGGAAGATGGAAAAGATGTTTATTACGATGATATATGGATTATGATATGGACTATGTTGGATAGGATAGCAAGGTATGGTAGGACAAGTGATGATCAAATGAACCAAGCAGATGATGGAGGCTGGTCACTACACATAGCGCTTGTTTACTAGGTTTTCACTATGGTACTTATCCAAAGCACCTATTTACCAAGTTTACACCAGAGGACGGATTATTTATCTTATGTTATTATTATTATTATTATTATTGTTATCCAAAGCACAACAAAGTGGTTTTGACTATTGGATGGTTTTTTTTTTTTTTTGGATAGCTGAGATTTAAGGATAAAACTTCTTAAGATGAACAATGTTGACTAGTTCATCCAAGGGAATGCCTTCAGGTGTTGAGAGAGTGTATGCACCAGATCCATAAACTCATGTGATGATGAAAGGAACAAGCCAATTTGGTTCAAACTTGCCCTGTTTCTCCTGGTGTTGTTGATTCTTTTGATTTTCTTTAAGGACAAGATCTCCAACTTGAAATTTGTGTTCTCTGATCTTCTTTTTATAGCTGCAGCATAGATGGTTCTGATAGACTTGGAGATGGTTGAGTGTTGTAAGATGCTGTTCATCTAGAAGCTCAAGATCATGAAGTCTGGATACTCGATATTCTTCCTCTGAAATAGTATGCTATAAAGATATTCGCAGGGAAGGGATCTCAACCTCGATAGGTAAAATAGCTTCAGTGCCGTACACAAGATCATAAGGTGTGGCTCTAGTGGGAGTTCTGATACTTGTTCTATATGTTCATAATGCAGGATGGAGTTATAGGTACCAATCTCGGCCAGCTTCATCGACTATCTTTTGAGAATTTTGATGACTATTTTATTAAACGCTTCAGCTTGACCATTGCTCTGAGGATAGTAAGTGTAGAGAATCAATGTTGGATATGACACTTGTTGCAAAGATCTCTGACTTCTTGATTCTTAAAGGGACGACCATTATCTATGACAATAGCTTGAGGAACTCCATAACGGCAAATGATATAGTGTAAAATATACTTAGATATTTGCTTGCCTATGATATGGGTCATTGGTATGGCTTCCACCCACTTTGTGAAATATTCAGTGACGGTGATAATGAATTTATGATAGTTTGATGAAGTAGGATGGATTTTACCTATGAGTTCAAGTCCCCACTATGAAAAATGCCAGGGAGTAATGATAGGCTAAAGCTCATGTGCTGGTGCATGTATTAGATCTCCATGTTTCTGACACTGCAGGCATCTCTTTGCAAATTGTTGTGCATCTTTTCCATAGTTGGCCAATAGTACCCTGCTCGTAGAAGTGTCTTAACAAGGCCAGGGCCAGTGGAATGTGAGCCGTAGATACCTTCGTGTACCTCATGTAAGGCCACTTTTGCTTCCTCAAAATCAAGACATCTAAGAAGGATACCATCAAGACTCTAGCAATAGAGGGTGTCTCCTAAGATAGTGTAATGAGAGGCTCAGTAGATAAAGGTTTTACGTTGGGTGTTGGATAGTTGAAGTGGAAAGGTTTGATTACGAAGATACTCATATATATCCTCGTACCACAGCGAATTGGGACCAACAATTTCACATATAAGCTCAGACTGTGGAACTTCAAATGCTGGAATCAAAAGTTGTTCGACCAAAAACTCACATTTATGTGTATTAGATGGCATATCTAAAAGAGACCCAATCATGGCCATGGCATCTGCTGCTCTATTATGTAGTCTTGGGATTTGTTCAAAAGTGATATTGTTAAAATACTTCTTGAAATCATCAACCATTAGCTTATATGGAAGAAGCTTCTCATCTTTTGTTTGATATTCATCTAGAACCTGTTTGATGACTAGTTGAGAATTGCCAAAGACCTGTAACTATTTGATAGCCCATTGTACTGCCATGCACAATCCTGTGATTAAAGCTTTATACTTTGCTATGTTATTGGTACATGGGAATGCAATTCTATATGATTTGGGTATACAATCTCCTTGAGGGGTAACAAACAAGATGCCTGATCCTGAACCATGTTGTGTGTAGGATCCATTAAAATATAGCTGCCATTGTGTTGGAGAAGTTAAATTGAACAATCCTTCATCAGGAAACTCTGGATACATTGGATGAATATCTGTGATGGGTGCTGCAGCTAATTGATCAGCAATGACTTGTCCTTTGATAGCTTTTCGATCCACATATTATATATCAAATTCACTTAAAATCATGACTCATTTTGCTAATCTTCCCGTGAGAATTGCTTTAGAAAGAAGATATTTGAGCGGATCGAAATTTGATATGACCTTTATTGTTTGGTTCAACATATAGTGTCGCAACTTTTGGGAAGGAAACACTAATGCTAAACATGCTTTTTCCATAGATGAATAATTGAGTTCATATCCCACAAGAGTTCTGCTAATCTAGTAGATGGATTGTTCTCTTCCTGAATCATCATGTTGAGCTAAAAGGGCACCCAATGTTGCAGTTGTTGATGATAGGTAGAGCAATAATGGATGATCAAGTATAGGAGGTACTAACACGGGAGGTGTTGCCAGATATTCCTTTATTTTATCAAAAGCTTGTTGGCACTTTTCACCCCACTTAAATGGTTCACCCTTATGAAGAAGATGCTGAAAAGGATGGCATTTATCTGCTAGTTGTGAGATAAATCGGCAGATAGACTGTAGCCTGCCTTGTAGACTGCGGAGCTGCTTGAGATTTGTTGGCAAAGGCATTTCCATGATAGCTTTTACTTTAGCTAGATCCACTTCTATCCCTTGTCGAGACACAATATACCCCAATAGTTTTCTAGATGTTACACCAAATACACATTTCTTTGGATTTAGTCTGACTTGATATTTTTCTAATCGATCAAATATCTGTGCTAATACCTGTAGATGTCCTTCTCTTGTTTTAGATTTTCCCAAGATATCATCAACATAATCTTCCATGATAATATGAAAAAGGTCATGAAAGATAATTGTCATGGCTCGTTGATAAGTAGCTCCAGCGTTCTTGAGACCAAAAGGCATTACGACCCAACAATATGTGCCCCATGGACAAATAAAAGATGTTTTGTCTTGATCTTCCTCTGCTATTCTGATTTGATTATACCCTAAAAATCCATCCATCAAAGATAGCATTTCATGTCCGGTTGTAAGATCTACAATATTATCTATGCTTGGTAGTGGAAAGTCATCCTTTGGACATGCTTTGTTAAGATCTCTAAAGTCTGTGCAACATCAAACTCGTCCGTCAGGTTTTGCTATAGGTACCAAATTTGAAACCCATTCTGGATAATCAATAGGCCTTATGAACTTTTCTTTTAATAGTTTTTGAATTTCTACTTTGACCAATAAAGCTACTTGTGGATGCATTTTGCGCAGTTTTTGTTTGACAAGTTTTGCATTAGGGGATATTGCTAGATGATGTACCACAAGTGATGGATCTAGACCTGGCATGTCAGCATAAGTCCATGCAAAATTTATAGCTCTTCTCATAAAAAATGTTGTAAAGTCTCTTCTTTCTTGCTCCGATAATGATGCTACCAAAAAAGTGATCTTTGGATTCTTCTCTATACCCAAGTTCATGTCTTGTGATTGTTCGACTAGCACGGTTGATTTCTCATGATAATCAGTGGCAATAGGAAGATCAAATCCCCCAACCTCAGGTGCCTCAGAGAGGTTTTCACCTTCAAATACGTCCTTTATTTTTACTTTTTCATGGTCAAGAGGCACCTTTCAGTTTACACCTGGTGACCTATTTTGTTTGATTTTGTTTATTTCATTTTTGCAACTGAAGGATTTGATACTTCCACCAAAATATGCTAGTTTAGGTAAGTCCATCATGAAACCTACTTTGTGATCACCCAATGGAATGCCTTGTCACAAGCCCATAAATTCTGCAATAGCTTCATCATTTTCAAATGTATCTAATATTGGTGCCTCCTGTTGGTCCCAATCAACGAGGTCAGGATATATGAGTGAAAGGTTAATGGAGAAATTGTTATGGCTAGAGGAGGCTATGGAGATCATGAAGATGGAATGTTCTTGGAAAATATTGGTGATATGAAGGGAGGAGTCATTGATAATATCCAAATTAGAAGTCTCTCCTGCCGAGGAAGGTCCAGTGTCAGTATCAGAAATACACTTAATGTCCTTGAGTCGTGGTACCTCCACCTAATACCCAAGGCCTTGCTTATTAAACTTCTTAGACACAATTATAGGTTCAAGAGGTCCTTGTTCCTGTGATCCCAATCCACCATGTCCTTTGTAGCCCATGTTCTTTATGATGCGGAACCCAATGTTGTATCTCTCTATTTCAAGTTGGACTTGGTCATTTTCATCAAAGAATATCCAAGAGTCTATATCATCAATGTCCTCATCATCCAGGAATCTACCTTTAAGGAATACCGTAGGTGGAGCTTTGATGACAGCGGGGGCTAAAGTTGGTTTGGATGTGGAAGGTTTACCATAGGATTTAGGAGATAATGGAAGGGTGCCCACATAACAAGATTCTTGCAATGTGTATTCACCAGGGCCATGTTCGGTGTACTTGATACAAAGGTTAGAAGGGGTTTTACTAGATGATGGCTTGAGTAGGTCAGATGGATCTATATAGGATGAAGATGGATATGCCTCAGTGTTGATAGGAATGTAGTTTGGGCTTTGATATTTAGCTTGAAAAGCATGACAAAATTCAAATGGGTTGGGATCAGCTTGGATAGTAACTTCAACACTGTTGTGTGGGAATTTAAGGCATTGATGGTATGTAGAAGGAACTACCTTGAGAGCATGTATCCATGGATGACCAAGGATGATGTTATAAGGAAGGTCGATATCAAGGCCCTGACAATAGGTTTCAGTAGTGATCGGCCCAACTTGGATAGGCAAGAAAATAATCCCTTTAGTATCTCTCTCAGCATCATCATATGCTCTGATAGTAATAACCTTGGAGGTGTCAACATCTTTCTCAGAATATCCCAATTGTTTTATCAATTTCAAAGAACATATATTAAGACCAACTCCACCATCTACCAAGATTCACTTGATACGACATTGTTTGACAAACACTTCAATGTGGAGGGCTTCATTGTGTAAAGGATGGATGGAGGGCTAAAGATCTTTATCGGAAAAGGTTAAATGACAAGGGGCTGCAATGCTAGCGACCATAGATTGGAATTGTGTGATATTAATATCATTCGGCACTAAAGATTCTTGTAGAGCTTTGTCAAGGATAGCTTTGTGAGCAGGGGATATGCGAAGCAACTCAAGAATGGATATGTGTGCGGGTGTTTTACCAAGGTGATCCAAGATATTATAGTTAGAAAGGGGTCGAGGAGGATGGATAGGTGCTCCTTGAATGGTGACTTGACCTCGTCATGTGGTTACAGTGTAGTTAGGTTCTTTGCCTTAGATAGTAATGGTAGAAATGCAAGCATGGTCAATGCGGCCAATGGTAGATGATTCATAGTTATACTAGATGGCATTCCCGACATGAGGGTTACTTGTCTTATCATGAGATGGAAGTAGATTCTTAAAAGTCTCTAGATCATATTCGATGTTGATTGTTGTGCAAGTTGAGTTGTTGAAGGTGTGACCTTGATTAAACCTTGATCGATGCAATCTTGGATGACATGTTTTAAGCGCATGCAACCATTTGTTTTGTGTCCTTTAACTCGATGGTAATCACAATACTCATTTTCTTTGTACTAAGGAGCTTTGAAAAGTGGTTCACCATTGGGTGGTGCATCCGGTAACATAATATCACCTGCTTGGAGAAGCTTTCGAAAGATAACTTCCATGGGTTCTGCTAATGGTGTAAATTGTCGATGCGGATTGGAAGTTTGGCGTTGTCGCTTTCATTGAAAAGGTTGAGTTGTTGTGGAAGCAACTTAGATGTTGATAGGAGATTTCATATTTTGGATGTGCTTTTCATCTACAACACCATCATTGACAATATTCTTATTTTTGTTCCAAGAGCGAGACTTATCATTGGAGTTTTGAGGATAGTCTTTGTTATCGTGAAAGATCTTGATAGTTCCTTTAGCAATTAAGGCTCATTCAATGATGGTTCCTTTGGAAACAAGTTCATCAAAGGTGCTAGCACTTTGCAATTGTAATTGGAATGATAGCTTGAGATGAAGATTTTGAACAAAGATATCGAGCTGTTGCTTCTTAGGTATTTCCCATGATAATTTGCTAGCCATATTACGCCATCGTTGAGCAAATGAAGAAAAGGCTTCCCCATTGCATTGTTTATTGTTGACAACGTTGTTCATGTTTACCTCATGTTTAATGTTGAAAGAAAAGTGTGATTGAAACTTGTTTGCCAATTCCAAAAAGGACTTAATTCCTGGAGGTAAATGAGAGAACCATTCAAGAGCTTGTCCTACTAAGCTTCGAGGAAATAGTCTCAAAAGATATGTATCGTCATAAGAAACATCGAGACATGCCACAAAGAATGCTCTAAGATGGTCTTCAGGATTTCCTTTTCCTTTGTACTTGTCAAATTGTGGAATTTCAAAGTGTGGCAGAAAAGGTATCATATGAAGAGATTTGTCAAATGGATAAGCACATATGTTGTCTAGAGAGAATGTCTTCTTTCCTTGTCCTACCGCTTGATTGATCATTTGTTGAACATCTGCTGAAGATAATTTCCACTGTTGCAAAGGGGATGAAACATGGTATGGTTGATATTGAGGTTGTTGTTGTGGGATATATGGAGCCATGACCATTTGTTGGGGTTGTGTACTCACAATATATGTCAAAGGAGTGGGATGTGACACATATGTAGGTGAGGATTGCTATCCTTGAGACACAAGTGGTGGTCAAGTATATTGGGATGAATTAGCACCAAGATTTGGCATCACGTGAGAAGTGAAAGATGGATTGACGCTAGTGAATGATTGGGAAGTTGGAGTTGGATTTGTGACATGGTAAGTGATGGAAGGATTGGTAGATGTGAAAGAAGGATGGACACTTGGGTTTGTATTTTGAACAACATGGGGATTGGTATGTGTCATGTGTTGAGTGATAATAGGCAAGCCTTGGGTAGCATAAGATGGATTGATGGTATGTGAAGGGTTGGAAGAGTATGATGGAATGGATGTAAGTTGCTCAACATAAGTGACCGTATGACTAGTATTGGCTTGCGAAGTGATAGGCGGATCACTCATGTCAATAAGACTAACATTGGGATTATATGGTAAAATGGAGGGATTAGCAGTTGGGATATGAGATAGGGTATTCATATGAGATATGGTAGATTGCGATGGACGTGAAGCTTGGGTGAGTGGTGTTGTTGGGATAGTTTGGGAGGCTTACACATTATGGAATATGGAAATAGCTTGTGATGCTTGGAGTGTTTGTGCTTTGGTGTCATGGACAGCTTGTGTTACTTGAGGCATGGAAACAGTCATGGTAGGAGGAGGAGTATGTTGAGGAACATGGAAAGGTGGAATATTGAGATTTTGTGATATGAGAGGAAGCACATTTTTTGGCATTATCAAAGGTTCTAAAGTGTGCTCCGAGCGTGGTAGATCAAATGAAGCAACAATAGGCAATGAATAAGATATGTTGGAAGATGAAGCTTGTGATATGATGGGAGATGATGTGACTATAGTGGATGGTCCCTTTGCAACAACAACGGGAGAGTTTGGATCTTGCTCTTTAATAGCAGATATGTCAAAATCTTTTGGTAGTTTAGTGCCCATGCGAGCAAGTTGCAAGAAGTAGTGATTAGGCTTAGATATAATAAGTCTCTCAACTTGATCCCACACATGGGTATCCCAAAATTCCAATGAGTAGTCTTGAGATTGTTCTTCGAAAGTCTTCAAGGATGTGGGAGGTTGCATTTGTTGTGAAGATGACTCGCCAATGGTGTATCCTTGAGGTGTAAACATATGAGGAGGCATGCTGGTCATAAATTGAGTTGCATCCTTAGAGGTGTTGATCTAAGTTGTTGCATCTCAGCTTGCAATTTGGCTTCCATTTCAGCTCTATATTTCACTTCCATTTTAGCTCTATATTGACTCCTAGTTTGAGGCATGATGTTTAATGATGAAACTAAAGTTTAGCTTGTCAAAGTTTTGAGACCCAAAAGAAAGGTGATAGTTTGCTAGATGGTTGGTTGTTGTGTTGCTTTGCTAATTCGCTTGGTTTGTTGGTTTGCTTTGGTTGATTTGTTGTTTTGTTTGGTTTGTTGTTGGCTGGTTTTTCCTAGAGAATAGCTCACACACTCAAGGGAAAATTTGTTTCCTAAAGGTTGCTATGTTGCTGATGTTTGCTAAGGCTAAAGCTGATGTTTTGCTGATGGATCAAAACGATTGATTTGATGATTGGTTTGTTGGTTTGGGATCTCAAAAAGATGAAAAGCTCATGAAATGCGGTTGATTGATAAGCTCAAAATAAGGAGACAAAATCTAGGTATCTGCTAATGATCAGAGATAGGTCTAAAAGAAAATGTTGAGGCTGAGCAAGCTAGATTTGTGGCTAATTCAGCTGAGTCACTAAGATTTGCTGTTATTACACCACAAGCGACAGATAATAGTTCAAATGCGACAGAAAATGCCAAAGGCGATTGGTAATAGCTCAAATGTGGACTAGTTTAGGTTTTGAAGTAGGTTACAGTGCTAACTGAGAGGGGGAGGGGGTGAATTAGTTATCCTAATTAATTCTTCCTTTTCAACTTTCTTATTAATCAATGCAACATTAATTCAAGTAAGCAAACATTACCATGAAAAAGAAAAACACATGACACAGTATTTTTGACGTGGAAACCCTGTTAAGGGAGAAAACCACGGGGTGATTAACCCAAAGATTATTCTTTGTTAGAAGAATAAGGAAATATAGAATGGCACTTGCCAATTAGGGCTCACTCCCTGAGCACACTGCTCACAAAGGAGGCACACTGCCTACAAGGAGACACACTGTCTACAAAATAATGTTATACAATACTTGAACTGATTGGAAGCATCCACATATGCTGGAGTTCAGTTCTAGTTAGGCTTAGTACACTGATCTACTGCACTTCATCTTTCCTCTTCTCTTATGCTACTTCCCTTTCACATACCGGACCTTCCTTACTGCTTCTGCTCTGCTCTGCTCTTCTTTGCATTTCTCAACTCACAACTGCACCCTTCACAACTAAATCCATCGTGTATATATATCCACACAAGTAATTTCATCACTTTTCAAGTCAGCATCCAGAATAGTCAATTCTTTTCACAAATTCTAATCTGTCAGCTGAATCCTTCCACACAAAGTAATGCGGATCAAAACTATGCTTGTATAAATCATTTATCATGTCGGCCAAGCATGATTCATGCCTTCACAACCTTTACCACCATTAGTAACACATCCAGAAAATAGTCTGATGTTCTGTCAGTCAGTTCTTCCTCTGTTCACACTATCACTTAGGAACCCGGTACTCAAGTATTCATATCTTTTACCTCATCTATCACCAAAGGCTACAACCTTGGAATCTATTACTCAAGGTAGTCCTCTTGACTTCCCCAAAACTGCATTTCGCCAAGATACTTCCTCTGAGAGATCCGGACCAGTCTGTCAGACCTTGCCACATGCTCTGTTCTTGTTTACCGGACCATAACAATCTTCATTCTAACTTCCGGTAGAGACACACCATGTCCTACGAATGTTTGAGATGACCTTTGTTGCCATCAATGACAACAAATATGAATCCATATAGTGTCTCTTGCCAACAATCTCCCCCTTTGGCATTGATGGCAACACTTAGTGAAAAATGACTAAGTGTTTACACTATGCTCCCCCTTGATTGATGCTCTATCTTTATATACATTTTCTGGAGCTCCCCCTTAGTTGGATTCCTCATTTTTCACTGCTCCTCACTTCCCCTTTGACATCAATGGCAAAGGGTAGGGTCCGCATACCAAAAATTTCAAAAATTTAACTGTACTTAGCCGCATAAGTATATATATGTGGAATACTTACATAAACTATAGTATGTCTGTGAAAGTTATTTTCAGTTGGATAAGTTCTGCAGCCCAACTTTGCTTCATTCTATCCAAAATTGAGATGTGACCACTCAACAAAAATGCAAAAGCTTCTGCCCTCTTGAGATCTGTCGGATCATTGGTCTGGGCAGTAGTCTGAGCATCACTTATGGCCTCATGCATGGCCTCTAACTTAGGGATAATAATCCTTCTAAGTTCTCCCATCCGGTTAATTATATTCTTCCTTTCCTTCTCAAAATTCTTTATTGCATTTGTGATTGCAATAGTTTGACACTCTTGATTTACTATGGAGGAAGAGAGGATCAAAACTTTGAGACAAACTTAGTAGTTTATCCTCTTCCTCTTTTATTTTCTTCTCAATTTCTACCGTTGCTTTTGACTAGGAGATACAAAATTTGTAAATGTCACCACCATCCTTAAGAGCATTTTCTAAGCTCTTTATTCCAATACTCATATTTCTCCTATCATTAGAGATTAACCCTTGTACCTCTAAGAATCTCTTATCCAAAAATTCCTTTCGGACCTTTTCTTTAGCTGATTTTTCTAGAGAATCAAAATGTGTACTAACACTGCTGACTAAGGTTTTGAGATTACCCGAAGAGGAGGCTATGGGATCCTTCTGAAAGGATGGTATGATCTTTTCCAGCACTCCAGATGCAGCTTCTATCAACTCACAGTCTTCCGTATGAGACTTGAGGAGTTTTTCATTTGCCTTAGCATTTGCAAATGAGGCTATCTTCATTGTCTGTACCGGAGAAAGAGAATCAAAATTGAATGGACCTTGTAGAAGCTCCGGTTCATCAATCTCTAATGTTTCTTTGCTCAAAATTTTTTGGACAGTTTGTGTAGTGTCTCTTGCTGGAGACAGATGTTTCTTCTCTTCTGCAATCTTTGAGCTATCCTTTGGAATTTTCTCTCCCTCACCACTAGCAGTTGTGGTTTTCTCTGGTGAAGTCTTCTGTCCTTCTGCAATCTTTGCACTGTCACCTTCTTTTTCCTTCACCTCTACTTCTTTCTCCTGTAATTTCTCTTCTTCTTTGGATCCGGAGACTGTAGGGGAAACCGGAGGAGAAATGTTGGTCTGTTCAGGGCCCACCTCTTCTGTCACTTTCTCAGAAGTTTCTTCTGCAACACTTGTGGTTGAAGGATCAGTACCCAGGTCCTCTACAATAGGAAGATTAAATCTTTTGAAGGCCTTCCAGAGGATCTCTTCTGTATCCTTGACCACCTTCTCAGTCTCACCAAGCATGAGCTGATTCATCCTTGCTTTGCTCCTGAACTCATCCTTGTAGTCTTTGAATATCATGTTCATTGTTTTGGGATCAATTGAAGGATATAGTTGAATAGCTATCTGTTCCCGGATCTCAAGGTCTTTTGCCATGGCATTGGACTTTCTCATTTCCAACTCCTTTTCTAGACTTTTAGGAATTAAAGAGATAATTTCAATAAAAGCTTTGTTGTAAATGTTCAAGAACTTAACTGTGGCTTCCTCTAGAATCCTTTTATCTGCTTCATTATAGTCATCATAGAATTCTATTAGGGGTTGAAGGTTGCCATCCACAGTGACTGCTTTTACTATATCATTTAAGGAGAGAGTAGGTTTTTCAACAAATTCCTCTTCTTTCTCTTCTTCTCCTTGACCGGTAGAGTGTTTACTGGATGATTTCTTCTTCTGTTTCTTTATCTCCTTTACCCCCTCATCTGATTCGGTTTCCTCTTCATCTTTCTGACTTGCATAAGCCCTTGTGGCTTTTATCTTAGACCTTTTCTCTCCTTTACCGGATGTCTAACCTTCTGGTTTTGATGTTTTTGAGCTTTTAGTTGTGATAGGTGTAGATCCTTTTGATGATCTGGTCTAGGTTGAGGTTTCCACCGGAGTACTTTTCTTTCTTTTCTTTTTTGCCTCTTTCTTCTCTTCCTCAGCCTTTCGCCTCTTTTCCCAGTTGGCATCAAGTGCCTCCTTTGAGATGCCTAGGCCTTGGGCAATACTCTCTACTTCTTTTCTTACTTTTCTCTTGATTTCTAGCTGTCTGAGTTACACATGAATCTTTACACTCAGATCCTCAAAGGTGCCAAACCTTTCTGCCTTAGGATCCTTAGGCTGACTTAGCATGTGTTGAACATGCAACTCCACAATTTGTTCATCAACTTCATACCCCATGGGCATGATCCATATAGTTCTTGGTTCTACTGCTTCCATTAGGCACTAATCTATTTCTACCATAAAGCATACTGTGTCTTTGTATTTCTCCACAAGAGACTAGAGAATTCTTTCTCTTGCTTGCATCATGCTCTGAAAGTTCTTGAAATATCCCCACAGGGCTGTATTTCTTGCTTTGGCATCCCCCAGTCCATGTAAGTAATCTCTGATCTGGACTGCTACTGGTTTGTCATTCTGCCATACCCATCCACTTGATCCGGGCAGCTCATTCATGAAGTAGAAAAATAGACATAATATAAGTGTACCATACTTGAAAGAATTCTTTTTGTCCTTTTTGATCTTTTGTATATTTTCCATTAATTGGCTTAAAAGAAGCTCACAGAGATCATAATCTACATTCTTTCTCAGCACCTCATAGGTAGTATATACTGCAGTTCCAGATACTAAATTCTCCCTACTGGAGTGATAAATCTTGTATCCTATTATCATAGATGCAAACTTGATATCCAGGTCAGAAATATCTTCAACGGTCATTGCCCTCTTATCAAATTTTGATCCGGTGGCCTCAATTACAATGTTATTTTTGACAAATTTGAGGATAGGTATCCCTCCGGAAGAGTATAGACCAGTTACTGCCCTAATTGCCTCTTTTGTGATCTTGCAGGGTCTATCTAACCCTAGGAAGTTGTCATGCACCCTACTCAATACGTACCGGACCCATTCATCTTCTTCAAAGCAGGGGAAATGAATGAATTGATCAAAATGTTTCTTCTGGATACCCTTATACTCTAGTTTAAGCTCAAAAGCATTGTCTATCAGCTATTTGTGATAGATATCTCTTAATTTGAATTCCCCAAATTCCTCAATATTTGCATGTATGTAAACCCTAATGTCTTCTGTGTGTAAGACGCCATGTGGAACACTAGAGAATGCTCCTAAGGGATCTACCTCCAATGACTTGTATGGGTGTTTCTTAAATTCAGGTTGGGGCCTATCTGAGATCTTTACTATATTCAGAGTAGCCATTTTTCAAAAGATTTGCAGTGAGATATTGAAAACGGAAAATACCTTATGCGCCTTTGGTTACATGGAGTTGGTTAGATGGATTTCTAGATGAAATGACTTCTGCATGTGATCTTCGATGAACTTGATGAATTTTGTTGCAGAGCTCCACTTTTCATTTCTTCTTGAGCACAGAATGAACAAGTGATTAAAGAGAAAACCCTTATATCACTCCGTAAACCCTAATATTAGACTGTAATAAATGCTTGACCTACATTATTCTGATTGGCCTTATTCAGATGACTTGAAGAACCAGATCTATCTAGATCATTCGAATCTTTCAAAACCTGAACAAATTGAGATGACACATCACAAGGACATCCCAAACACTCTGTTCAATCCGCAGAATAGGATAATGCACTTCTGGATCTCACCAGACCTTTTTGTAATCCTCTGTTACTCTGGAGCATCTCCCAGAACTAGTTCTACTTGATTGATCACAACTTCATGCAGACCTCTAAAATCTTAACTAGATCATCTCAGGACTCATATCTACAGACCCTTTAATCCGCATCCTTTTCTTGTGCCAATTCTAGCACCACTTGACTGGCTGGGGGAACAAGGTTTTCTTTGTGTCTCCCCCTGAGCCAGAGCTCACCTTTTAATTTACGGATGGAATGTCAGCACCAGAGTCTGGTGCAGATCCAACCTCTATATTCTCTATACTTTTCTTCACCCAAATCTTGCTCATCTCACTTTTAACTTCATCCACATTCACTTTTTGTTTACCCTTATCTTGATTCTGATTATGATATACTGGACCTCTTTTGTCCTGATTCTTGTTTCTACAAAATTTTGCACTATGACCGGATCTATTGCAGATTTAGCAAACAACATTTCTTTGCATATTTGACTGATATCCTTTTGATCTGCATTGATTAGCCATATGACCTATTCTATTGCATGCAAAGCATCTACCATTGAATGATTTGTTCATTTGCATATTTCTACATTCATGGGATTTGTGACCATACCTTTTGCAGTTAGGACATTGTCTGGAGAAGGAGGAATTAGTCTAATTCATTCTCTTTCTGCACTAATTAGCCTTGTGACCAAAGAGATTATAGTTGTGGTAGTATCCATTGAAAGATGGATATCTTTGAGCATTGGGTTGTCTTACTGGAGGTCTTCTAGGCCTGTTTCTTGGATTTTCTGATCCAAAATTCTTCTGACCGGATCTGGAGCTTTCTCCTTTCTCATATCCCAAACCACACTTGTCATCTACCCTTTTTTGACTTCCAAGAAGAACTTCAAGTTGAGCAGAACTTATCTTGAATTTCTCTTTATATTCATTTGCTGATTGAAGATCCCTTTTGAGAGAGACAATTTGATCCTCAAGTTTTTCTTCATTTTCTTTAGCATCTTCAAGATCAGATTCAAGATGTCTGATAATTCTATCCATTTGGTGGCAATCTTCTGATTTCTCCTTAAGAGATTGTATTAGATCATCTTCAGTTTTTCTTTTCTCTTCAATCTCTTGGGTAAACTTTATAACTCCTGATTCCATTTCATGTCTTACCATAATGACTTATTTTGATAACTTTTCACATAACTTGGTTTTTTTAGTTAGCTCTTCATTTGCATCATTAGCTTCACCTTGTCTTGCCAATTGCTGAAGTAGCTCCTTTCTCTTTTTCATAGAGAGACTTAATTTGTCTTTTAGTTCTCTCATGAAATCATCAGTCTATTTGAGTCTTTCCTTTAATTCATTAACTTCAGAGTTTGACTGTTCAAGATCCTCAAGGGCAGTCTTGAGTTGTTCCTTTAAACCATATGCATCCATTTGGATTCCCAGATCTTCCTCGAGTTGTTAGACTCTTGTTAGGAGGAACTTAGCTCTGATACCAATTGTTGATAACTGAGAGGGGGGGTGAATCAGTTATCCTAATTAATTCTTCCTTTTCAACTTTCTTATAATCAATGCAACATTAATTCAAGTAAGCAAACATTACCATGAAAAAGAAAAACACATGACAGTATTTTTGATGTGGAAACCCTGTTAAGGGAGAAAACCATGGGGTGATTAACCCAAAGATTATTCTTTGTTAGAAGAATAAGGAAATACAAGATAGCACTTGCCAATTAGGGCTCACTGCCCGAGCATACTGCTCACAAAGGAGGCACACTGCCTACAAGGAGACACACTATCTACAAAAGAATGTTATACAATACTTGAACTGATTGGAAGCATCCACATATGCTAGAGTTCAGTTCTGGTTAGGCTTAGTACACTGATCTACTGCACTTCATCTTTCCTCTTCTCTTATGCTGCTTCCCTTTCACATACCAGACCTTCCTTACTGCTTCTGCTCTGCTCTGCTCTTATTCACATATCTCAACTCACAACTGCACCCTTCACAACTAAATCCATCATGTATATATATCCGCACAAGTAATTTCATCACTTTTCAAGTCGGCATCTAGAATAGTCAATTCTTTTCACAAACTCTAATCTGTCAGCTGAATCCTTCCACACCAAGTAATGCAAATCAAAACTATACTTGTATAAATCAGTTATCATGTTGGCCAAGCATCATTCATGCCTTCACAACCTTTACCACCATCAATAACACATCCGGAAAATAGTCTGATGTTCTGTCAGTTAGTTCTTCCTCTGTTCACACTGTCACTCAGGAACTCGGTACTCAAGTATTCATATCTTTTACCTCATCTATCACCGGAGGCTACAACCTTGGAATCTATTACTCAAGGTAGTCCTCTTGACTTCCTCAAAACTGCACTTCACCAAGATACTTCCTCTGGGAGATCTGGACTAGTCTGTCGAACCTTGCCACATGCTCTGTTCTTGTTTACCAGACCATAATAATCTTCATTCTGACTTCCAGTAGAGACACACCATGTCCTGCGGATGTGTGAGATGACCTTTGTTGCCATCAATGACAACAAATATGAATCCATATAGTGTCTCTTGCCAACAATTTATTGCTAATTGGAAGCGACTTAGGTTAAGCTAAAGGTAAAATACTATTGATTAAAGGTGACCTGATTCAAATAAGAGGTGACTGACTATTGTTTAGGTGCGACTCTGTTTATGCAATAAGTGATTAACTACTATTTAAAGGTGATTTGGTTCAGGCAAAAAGTGAATAACTGTGGCTTAAAAGTGATTCTGTTGTCTGTATGGGGGCAGTTCAGGCTTAAAAGTGACTGTGTCTGTCAGGAAAGATGTCTGATTTGTGATTTTTGACAAGAAAATAGTAATTGCAGTCACTCACACTCACAACAATCTCAAACTTGAACAACCTAGGCTAGGAAAGGACTATATTTGTTGAATCCCTTGGCCATGCTTATTCAAAGTAGATAGCTTCAGGATCTTGGTAGCACCATCTCCTCTCCACAACACTCACTTCTCACGCATACCAAGATCTAGGTTTCCTGTAAGGCTTGTCCCCCCACCAAACCTTAGGATTGTCCCTACTATCTCTTCTAAGAACCACATGAATCAAGGCCGCTTCAAAGGTCCCACCTTTTGCATCAACAAATAGAAGGTTTTTGGCTACTACACAAAGTTGCTAATAAGGGCATCCGTTCGGGTGGCTATACGTGTGATAGCACTACTCTTCGTTATGGAGTCTCCCTGCCTTCAAGGGTTACGCCTTGGAGGGTTTTGGTGGAGGTTGGCTATCGGTATAACACAACAACACACCCATTGTTTGTGGCTTTTGACACAAACACTTTTCTTATATAGCGGTTCGGAAGGACTTGGCTTTAGCCCGTTACCGCTTGGGTCGTATCCCTTCTCACACCAGGAAGGTAGGCCCTCTAAAGATAATAACAAGTTCTCATACACTCAAGATCCATTTGATAGGCAAGGGGAGAGGATACTTTTGTTATTAAATTTGGGTTACAATCAATCACATGCAAGCAATCAAAAAAAGGATAAATCAAGCACGGAGCAAGCAATGATTCATTTTAAGCACCAAGTCCAAATGTTCCTAATTTAGTTATAAATACAAGTCTTGGACCGATCGAACCTGCAATAGATATGTTAGTAGTTTGATAACCTCCTTTTCTTGGACAATCAATAAGATGCTACACAAATACCCAATTAGTAGCCAAGAAAAATAAACTACAAATGATACAGCCTAAAAGTGATAGTTTACCAGAGGCGACCCATTGTCTGGCAAAAGTGATCTCCATTCTATCATAGGTGAATTACTACAGATCAAAAGCAATTTCAAAAACACCAGATGTAAATTGTTGAAGTTCAAAAGCGATGCAAAAATGCCTAAAGCGATTGGTTTTAGGTAATAAGTGACCTGGATCTACAAAAAAGTAATATGCAACAAAAAACCCTAATTCTGTGAAAAGTGATTCAATTATCTAAAGGTGGCCACTATTAGATCAAAAGTGGTTAGGTTAAAAGCAAAGGCGACCACTGTTAGTCTAAAAGTGATGTAGAATAAATAATAGGTGATCACTATCCGTTTATAAGCGATCTAGAAATTGCTAAAGGTGGTAGATTTCAGCGCAGAAGCGACACGGATATGCAGACAGCGACAAATTTTTGCTCAAACGTGACTGGAACTTGCCGTAAGTGCTCAAAAAATCTGATCTTCATAAAAACAACTTCAAACAACCAAGTTAATCAAGGATGTGAGTTCCACTGGGCATGCCAAAATGTGATAGGTAAAAAATTAGGTTAATAGGATCAAGCATAGCCATGAAAACCTAACCCTACCATCATCAAAGAATCTAATCCAAATGAAAACTAAAAGTATGCAATTCAAGCACAGTATCACCTAGATTGTATGATTCCTTGTTTATGATGTGGATTGCTTCTTCAATAATGAACAATTATGAAGATAAAAGCTGCCATGATGGATGATAATGCTAATAAGCTCAATAGATGCTATGAATGCTCAAGTGCTCAATATGATTAGGATGATAATGTAGACGCTATGAATGCTCGCTTGATTAGGCTGTAGTATGCAATGAGAGGTTGTTTATATAGAACTCAACTAAAATCAATCAACGGTGGAGATTTGGTGACAACGTGAATGGCTAAAATTGAAAGCTAAACATAGATGAATGTGAAGATGACAAGTGGCAGGAAGATAGGGCTTATATGTGCTTGTGTACATAAAAAAGTACTACATGTGAAAGATATTAAATAAAGGATGTAGTACCACATATCTTTTTAAATGAAAGAGGCACACATGTCTGCTAATTGAGATAAATGATAAGATAAATTAATTAAATAAATAAAATTTATTTAATTAATTGGAAAGTGGGATTGTGAAAGGAATTTTTAATTAAATAAATAAGATTTATTTAATTAAAAATAGATAGAATGAAGATAATTAAATAATTAAAGATTGTTTAATTATAGTTTAGAAGAAATAGCTAATGAATTAATTAAATAAATATAAATTTATTTAATTAATAGAAGAAATAGATGTGTTGGGGATATTGGTCAAGTGTGTTAGACAAATGCAGATAATGTGTAATGCGATGTTTGAATGTTAATGATAATGAGTCAATTTTTGGTGTCTACAAGTACTTCAAGTTTTCAAATTGCCAGAGAAAATCATGACTGGCTCCCACTTTGTGGAAATGTCTTTCAATGCCAAACTTCAACAGATGAAGGTGATGATGAGAATCTATGGAACTTTTGATTTCCCTTGTCAAAATTTCAACCTTTCTAGCCTCATATTCTGATTTCTCAGCTTCATTATCCATCTTACCACATTCTCAATGCCAAGTTGTTAACTCAACAAGCACACCAATCTATGTTTGAATGTCATGCAGAGTTTTAGCTAACATATATCTTGTGCCTACAAAGATGACTTCTTGCAAGATGGTTGGAAAGTGCTCAAACTAGTCCATGATTTGCACTAGAAGCTCCATGGACGTCACAGATTTAAAAGTTGTCATTGTTCTTCTGAAAAATTATCATTGGAGGCGATAATATCAAACATTCTAAATTCCACAATCAATTCTATGCATCCGCTAAGTTATCGCAATGCATGTGGAGGAGATGGCATTCTGTGAAATTAATCTTGAATGTTTCCCTTGCCTTTTCAACAAATCTATTTGGTGCATATCATGTGATCATTGCACATGCGCACTCCCCATGCATTTTTCTTTGCCTTTGTTTCGCTGGGGATGCCCACAGGCTGAGTGTTATATTGGACAATTGCACTTACTTGACAGTTTTTTACGCCTTTTCAATGAATCCATTCCATGCTTATCTCCTTAACATTCTAAATATAACATCTAAATCCTTTTTAACAAACCCATTTTATGCATATTGCTACAATATTAACACCTCTGACTACAAAATCTGACAAAATATGCATTTTGGTGCATTGTCGCCATCTTGGGGTATGTTGTGGATGTGCTGGTGAAGGTTGAAGTTGGATAACTACCAACTGTATTTGCCTTTAGATTTCTAAAGCTTATCTGCTATTTCCATGGGCTCTACTTGATTGTTTCTATTTTGTCTAGAACATGAGGATGCTAGCAAGGATCGTGGAAGTTGGACTTACATCTATAAAATGCATTGATGTGGAAGTTTCTAAAACTGTTTCAACAAATCCATTTTGTGCACATCTACAAATCATGATATGTAGAATGATTAATAGGCATTGTTTATACTTTCACCTTTTATGGGCATATCCCATTATCTTAGTGCCACCAACCTTAACACCTAGTCAAAATTTGTTGTTATCCAGCTTGGCGCAGGTAGGTGGAAAGAGAGTGAGCGAGGATTGTGGAATTTAAATTGCACCTCCCAAAATGCATTCACTTGGAAGTTTTGAACCTTCTCAACGAAACCAATCTGTATATATCCCACAATTATTACATTTTGCCAACAACATTTATTTGAAAGTTTCTATTTCTAGCACTGGATCTTCAATAGAGTGTTTCCAATTTTGACAAAGCATTTGATGCAATAAATGACTTCTCAATGAATTCATTTTATGCATGTATCGCAATTATTTCACTTCATGAGATAATAGTTTCTCTATGAAGTAGTAGCCCATGTTAATAGGATAGTGGATTGTAAAACATTAACAGTAGATTTGTCCTCCCAACTCCATTCATATGCAGTTGTCAATGTAAGTATAGGAGAGAGCATCTTCTTGTGGCCTTCACATGACACTAAAGCAATGCAGCCTTCAGGGTCCATTGTAATTTGGCATAGTGTAGGAAGAGAGGACTAAATAGAAGGAAAGGGCAGATCTTTATCTTATTCTGTACAATCAATTCTACATCCCACAACCATCAGCATGTTTCTTGCAAACAAAGTGATGAATACACAATGGCATGAATCTTGTAGTTTCATGATGTTTGGTTCATTACACCAGCACTATGTTCATGTAGTCTAGACTCTGCAAGGTGGCCACCACATCTACAATAGCAAGCACCAATAGATTTGTGTGATAGGATCCATAAGATCATCAGTAAGTTCCTTTCAACCTGTCACTTCTGGTATTCTAGTAAAATTTCTCCAGCAAGATTCCTAACATACTCATGACTCCAATATCTCCATTTTGATCCAAGCACTCTATATTTTAAACCATTCCTTCCAAGATAGGTACTTCAATCATGTAGAGTTTTAATGATAATTCTATGACCTCTTATATTTGTTGTATATTGCCAAAGCATTTGCAACTAACATCTGCACCAACTTTGTCTTATCTAAATGAGTAGAAATTATATTCCAAGAAGATCCACTGAACAACTGAAATAAGAAGGAAGCAACAATGATAATATGACTCTATAGAGCAAATAATGCATTGTGGGATTTGGATTCAATGATATGAGATAGCATAGAGAACAGGAAAGTTTAAAAGTTTCAAGGTTCAAAAATGTGGACAATAGAATGAACAATAGTGTTTGGTATATGTTCATGTGATATACCTATACAAGCCATTTGTTATCTGTGAGGGTTATCAACATTTTACATTATACAACTTGAAAATTATCACCTATTGTGTGTTTTTTGATCCATTGACAAAAACAAGTTGTCTACTAGCCATTATCACCTTTTATGTCAGTCCTATGCTTCTGATCAATCCTATGGTGCTTTTGATTATCTGTTAGCATTTGGTAAGTATCTTGGCACTTTTGGTCAATATCTTGGTGCTTTTAGTTAGTATCTTGGCACTTTTGGTCAGAACTATTGTGCTTTTGGTTAAGACCTAAGTTTATGACATTCCTTTTGTCATCTTCATCCCAATTCATCTAATTTGGTACAACCTAGCCTCTGTCTACCCACATCACATCCACTTCATCCCAATTTTGTCCAAAACAACTTCAATCCACATCCATCGAACATCATCCCTAATGTTATTCTTGAGTGCTTCAGGATTTAACTGTGTATGATGAAAAAACTCATACACAGTTAAATCCTAAAGCACTCAAGAATAACATTATGGACTGTGGAAATCTGATGGCTATTATCATCCCTAATAATTTCTAAACCACTTGACATCATTCCTAAACCACTCAAAACATCAAACCAATCATTCCTAAACCACTTTAATATCAAACCAATCAAACCCTAAACCATTTCATCATCAAACCCTAACCACTTCCAAATCATCCCTAAGCATCCCTAAACCATTCTAAACCATCCCTAAACTATCCCAAAACATCCCTAAACCACCCCAAAACATCGTTAAACTATCCTAAACCACCCATAAACCATTCTAAACCATCCCTAAACTATCCTAAAACACTCCAAGACATTCCCAAACCACTTCATTACATTCCAAATCCAATCCTTTTTAACTTCCTCTGTCATCATTTGGAGAAAACCATCAAAACCTACATAACAATAACCCCAACAATTTCACCTAGGACTCCATTAGTGCCATTCTAGCAAGCAAGAAATGCCATATGAAGCACAAACAACACAATACTAGTCTCCATAAACACCAGACCTTTTACCATTTGCACCATTCTGAATACCAGTAGCACCATTCTACTCACTAGAAGTACCACTTTGCAATTAGGCCTCTTAGAGTGCAAATTTATTCTCAAACAAGCCAAAAACCTTGAAAACATCAAAAGCATCATTTTGGTGACCATTTACACCACTCTATTGATTAATTGCACCACTATATCAACCATTTGCACCACTACATCAACAATTAGTGCCACTCTACTTACCAGAAGTGCCATTTTAGGCCCCAAAAATGCCTATCGACCCTAGAAGCACCATTCTCCATTTCAACCTCCAAAAGTGTCTAAATACCACTAGAAGGACCACTCTAACTTCTAGAAGTGCCTATCCATGCCAAAAGCACCATTATGCACCTTAGAAGCACCTATCCCCTCTAGAAGTGCCATTCTATGTAGTTTACCATCACTAGCCCTCCAATCAGTCACAAAATTATCTTTTAGCATAAAAAGAATCAACCTTCAATCACAACACACAGAAACCTCATCAGGATGGTCCTAATAATCAATACACCAAGGTTCAACCCCTCTCCATCATACCTAGATGATAAAGACATTGAGGAACTTAAACACCTATATGGATATCATCTCCAAGCTATATCTTCAATCCAACATACAAACCTCCATCATACACATCTCTTAGTCCACTTGAAGCCCAAATACAACTTAAACATGACTATGAGAGCTTGTATCCTATCTCTAAGGAGAAATTGAGAAATCTCATCCATGATAACCCCTATTCACATCTAATAATTGGAGATCCTCCTAATGCTATCACATTAACATCATCATCTTACATGTCCATGCCAACTCCATATAATCAAATCATGAATCCATACTTAGACATACAAACTTCCTACAATAAAACATTGTCTAGTACAAGTTACAACCCTATACCTTATTGTATATCCTATGACAAGGGACATCAAGGTCATCCCTACCATCCTCTATCTACATATTCACCTTCATCCATTTCCCAAGAGCCATTTTCCTATGCAATTCCTCCACCTTCTAATCCTAATCCCTTCATTCATCTACCACAAAATCCTTCATCCAATCCACAATATCCTCCTTCACCCAATCCACCATATGATCCCCCATCTAGTCCATTAACACTTTTTATCCCTCCACCATGGGATCTATCCACTCCTAATCCACCATCAAATCCTATTATCCATCTACCCAATCCTAATCCAAACCCCACAACATCTTCCATCATGAAGGATGTGACCCAATATACATATGCATATCTTACTCCAGAATTCATGAAGTATGTGTCCAAAGGACTACTAGCATCAAATAAAACACTATCATGCACTCAAATATCTATCCTTTAACTTCCTAATAGCATGTCTATCCCCCAACACCATCATCAATTCATATGCATATCCATCCTACTAAAGAATCCCCTACCATGAATGCAAAACAAGACCCATCATGTAGCCGTATTGTCAAACATCCAATCCGCTCATGTCCATCCATGCCGCCTCCATCCCTATCCACACTCAAGAGCTATGTCAAGAGTCAAATCCAAAACATGATCCACATTGCTCCTTACCAAGTCAAGATCAAACTATTCAAACTCCTCCAACTCATATCTATGATCAAGGTCATATTCATGATCAAGCTCACATTTATGATCAAACCACCCCCTTTCATCCTCTTCATAACCAATTTCACCATATCCATGTTAATCCCATCTATGATGAAAATAATATCAATGATCACAAGAGCCATGATGATCCTCTTAGCCCACTTTATGCATTACATGAGCTAGAGATTGTCACTTCACCCATCCATAATCCCACAACCATCCATGTAATAAATATATCCAAATTACTCCTATCCATTCATCCACCACACCCTCTTCCCAAGATGGAACACTTGATCCCCAAGAAAGCAATGATAATCAAATAAGTAACTTGGATCCTATTAGTTCACATCCTATTGAGCATAATGTTAGTTAGGATCCAAGCATCCCAAATCATCCATTGTGTGATCCTACATTATATCATGTTGATCCTCCATCAATCCTTATTGATCCTCCACCATCTTATATCAACCCCATTCCAAATCCATTATCCTATCCAATTGGTCCTGCTACTTTCATCCATCATGATTCTCTTGTCGAAGAGAAACACACTTCGTCCATCACCTCACCTTCTCCATCTAATAATGGACTCGCATCTTATTTGCAAAAAGACAAATGTCCCATTCCATATTGTATGTTCCAAAACATGAAATATCAAGGCAAAGGTTTAAGCCTTCATGAACAAGGCATCTTAGATCCCATCCATGTTAAAATCCATTCATGAGAATATGGCCTTGATTTTTCATCCCAAGAAAAATAATCCAATGATGTTGGTACCAACTCCATGCCTCCTAAAGCTACTTCTTCCACTCCATATCCCAATACAACTCATCACACCTTCAACTCATATGTCTCCATCCCTCCTCCATTGTCATACCATTCACAAAAGCATCCGATCATACATCTCCCTCCATCCACTCTTCATCCACTCCTTCCAACTCCTAATTTTCCCATCCTTAAAATGCCTAATCCCTTCATCCATCAGTCCACTTATCCCTCCATCCACATATCTCATCTCCTTATATCCCCTATCATTCCTAATCATGGTCAATGACTACACACATCAACCACATCTGAAGCTATCCCCAACTCGATGAGATTCCAAAATAAAAATTTGGATGCTCCCACACATATAGTATAATATCTGCAAAAGCCTCAAGAATATCATGTCGTAGGGCATTAATACACAAATTCAAATCCAAATCCATCTCAAAAGCTATACACACCCACACACCTTAAGGGAAAAATGAAAATATTGTGGGTCCCCAAGAAACAATAAATTACTCCAAATGAAGCATCCACATCTCAAGCCATCCACAAATTCTAAAAATCATGCCCCCATTAAAAAGTCCTACAAATCCTAAGTCCATTTTAGTTCCTAAATCCCCTATCTTGATTCCCATTACTCCCCACTCCCTATCCTAGTCAAAGGCTTCAAAATATATCACGATGTGTGCAACTCTTGGTTTCCCTCAATTCTATTCCATTTCCACATACTTCCATCTCCCTATCATATAAATATTCATATTTGACATACTCCCTGTTGGTAGGTGGCGACTGATCAAGAAAGTATTGTACACTAGCCATGTATCCTCACCGGAGTTCGGGGCCGGATCGGGCCCCGAGCAGGGGTTCAAGGATGCAGCCCTCGAATTTTTTTTTCATGAGCCAACATAAAAAAAACCTATTTTTTGTAACCGACATAAGGCTTGATAAAAGTGGCTAAGGGTTAGGGTTTTGGTTGATATATTGTATTGTAGCATTTGCAACGATATTGACTTGTAGGGATTGGTAGTTGTAATCGGTTTGATTTACTGGATAATAATATTAGACTCTCTGTTGGTGGATGTAGCCCGAGTTTGGGTGAACCACGTTAAAACTTGTCTCTCGCTGTTATTATTTCTGTGTATTTTCATTCCTCTGTTTAATCTTTATTTGCACTTAATTGATATCTTTTGCCGACTAACCCTAACAAGTGGTATCAGAGCGGGTTGTGTTCGATTATCATCTGCAAGAAGGTCTCACGGTTGAGTGGGAGTCTCACGGTTGAGTGGGAGCAATGGCAGATGAGGGTAAATGTAAGGTTGATAAATTTAATGGGTAGAACATTCAATTATGGAAGATGTAGATGGAGGATTATCTCTATCAAAAGGATTTATGGATGTCGTTAGGAGTAGCCAAGAAACTGGCAACAATGACTGATGAGGATTGGAATCTTCTTGACAGAAAGGTACTAGGAACCATTCGGTTGTGCCTAGCATCATCGGTGGCATTCAATATAACGGAAGCGAAGACAACAGATGGTTTGATGAAAGCTTTGGCTAAATTGTATGAAAAACCCTCAGCCTCAAATAAGGTATTTCTCATGAAGCATTTGTTTAATTTAAAAATGATTGAAGGTGGATCTGTGACAGATCATTTAAATGAATTTAATACAATTGTTAGTCAATTGACTTTTGTAAATGTAAAATTTGATGAAGAAGTTAGAGCTCTCTTGATATTATGTTTATTGCCTGAAAGCTAGAATAGTTTGGTAATGGTGGTTAATAACTCTGTTTCTGGTTCAAATACCCTAAAATTTGACGATGTTGTTGGTGTTATTCTGAGTGAGGAAATTCATAGGAAAAGCTTAGGTGGATCCACATCAGGTAGTGTTTTGAATGCAGAAAGCAGGGGTAGATCAAAGGAGAGAGGAAAAGGTTCTGGAGGTCATGGGAAGTCACGAGGAAAATCAAAGGATAAGAGATCCCAAACTAGAGGATAGAAGGATTGCTGGTACTGTGGGAAATGAGGTCATCTGAAGAAAGATTGATGGTCTCAGAAAAATAAAGGAGACAAACAAGAAGGCAATAAGGAGGCAAATGTGGTAAGTAATAAGTCTGAAGATGATGCTTTGATTCTTTCCGTAGATAATGCTGATGATTCATGGGTTTTAGATTCAGGGGCCTCATTTCATGCTACGCCCCATAGAAGTTATTTTCTTGATTATGTCCAAGGGGATTTTGGGCTAGTTTATTTGGGAGATAACGAACCCTCTCAGATTGTTGGAAAGGGAAGAATCAAGATTAAGTTGCAGAATGGGAATCATTGGCTACTATAAGAGGTAAGGCACTTTCCAATGCTCAGTAGGAATTTAATTTCAGTAGGGCAGAGCTGAAGAAGGTTACATTGTTACATTTACTGATAAAAATTGGAAGGTTTCAAAAGGTGTCTTAATAGTAGCAAAAGGTGTGAAAGTAGGCACCTTATATCTTTGTACAGGTCACATTGTTCCTTCTACTTTAGCTGTTGCAAACAAAAAAAAATAGGTTTAGGTACAGTTGCTATAGGTTCACAGGAAGAGACTAAAACAATTGCTATAGGTTCTGAGACAACACTGTGGCATAATAGACTTGGGCATATGAGTGAAAAAGGTATGAAGTTACTTCATTCTAAGAAAGTTTTACTAGGTCTGAAATGTATTAATATGGATTTTTGTAAAAGTTGTGTGTATGGCAAACAAAAGAGACTCAGTTTTCTCAAGGATGGGAAGCAAAAGAAAAATGAAAAGTTGGAACTTGTGCATACAGATGTATGGGGACTAGCTTAGGTATCTTCTCTCGGTGGCTCTTGATATTATGTTACATTCATAGATGATGCAACTAGGAAGGTATGGATTTATTTCCTTAGACAGAAATCTGATGTATTTGAAACATTTAAGAAATGGAGAAGCTTGGTTGAGAATGAGACAGGTAAAAGATTAAAATGTCTTATATCTAATAATGGTGGTGAGTATTGCAGCAAAGAATTTGAGGATTATTATTCCTTTAATGGAATTTGTAGGCAAAAAATGGTTCCAGGGACTCCACAGGAAAATGGAGTGGCTGAACACATGAATAGGACAATAATGGAGCATACAAGGACCATGAGATTGCATACTGGGCTGCCTTTGAACATGTGGGCAAAGGCTGTCAACACTACTATTTATTTAATTAATAGAGGTCCTTTAGTTCCTTTGGGTTGTGGTATTCCAAAGGAAGCATGGACAAGGAAGAAGGTGAGTTATTTTTTTCTCAAAACCTTCGGATGTGAAGCATTTGCACATGTAGATTTTGAAAATAGAACCAAGCTAGATGAAAAATCAAAAAAGTGTACCTTCGTTGGATATGGCATTGATGAATTTGGTTATAGGCTTTGGGATTTTGAAAATCAAAAAATTGTGAGAAGCAGGGATGTTATATTCAATGAGAGGGTGTTGTATAAAGATCAGTTGTAGTAGCATGAGAAGAAAGAAAAGGATTATGCGGTGTTGGATGATACTCCAAAAAGTGGTGTTCCAGTGGTTCCTCATGCTCCGCAATAGCAACAAGAAATATGACAAACTCCAGTGAATGTTAGATGGTCAACAAGGATAAGTAGACCTCCTGAAAGGTTTTCTCCCTCTTTGTATTCTATTTTGTTAACAGATGCTGGTGAACTAGAAGGGTATGATGAAGCTATGCAAGTGGATACGCAGGTTCAGTGGGAGCTTGCAATGAAAGAAGAAATGGACTCCTTGTTGAAAAATCAGACTTAGGAAATATGTAAGTTGCCTGCAGGTAAAAAGGCTTTACCAAACAAATGGGTTTATTGGCTAAAAGAGGAAGATGGAGGTAAGAAAAGATTTAAAACTAGATTAGTTGTAAAAGGATTTGCACAGAAAAAGGGCATTGATTTTGATGAGATCTTTTCTCCAGTTGTCAAGATGACTTCTATTCATACTGTTTTAAGTATTGTGGCTACTAAAGATTTGCATTTGGAATAGCTAGATGTGAAAATTGTCTTTCTCCATGGTGATTTGGAGGAAGAGATATACATGGAACAGTCCCAAGGATTTGAGGTCAAAGGTAAGGAGAAACTGATGTGCAAATTGAAGAAGAGTTTGTATGGCCTGACACAAGCACCTCGGCAATGGTATCTAAAATTTGATAGTTTTATGGCTGAGCAAGGCTATAGTCTGTGTAATTCTAACAATTGTGTTTATTTTAAGAGGTTGGATAATGATAGCTACATTATTTTATGTTTATATGTTGATGACATGCTTGTAATTGGGTCTAACATGGATCACATAAGAGAGTTAAAACATCAGTTAGCACAGTCATTTGCTATGAAGGATTTGGGGGTAGAAAAACAAATCCTTGGTATGAAAATTTGCAGAGATAGGAAGAATAGAAAATTGACTCTATCTTAGGCTACTTATGTTGAAAAGGTGTTGCAGAGATTCCATATGGAGAATGCAAAAGATGTCAGCACACCTTTGCCTAGTCATTTGAAATATACTAAGGAGATGTCTCCTAAGACATAAGAGGAGGAAGAGAAAATGTCCAAGGTACCATATGCTTCAGCTATAGGAAGTTTAATGTATACCATGGTATGCATGAGACCAAATATTGCACATGTTGTAGGAGTCATAAGAAGGTATATGATTCATCCCAGATTGGAGCATTGGAATGTGGTAAAATGGATTCTCAGATATTTGAGAGGTACATCCAATACACATTTATGTTTTGGGGGCTCTAATACTGATTTAGCAGGCTATGTAGACTCAGATTTGGCAGGGGATATTGATACCAGGCGGAGTACTATAGGTTATGTCTTTACTGTAGGTGGGACAGTAGTGAGTTGGATCTCACGGTTGCAAAAGGTGGTTGCTTTATCCACCATAGAGGCAGAATATGTAGCTGCAACAGAGGCAAGCAAGGAGATGATATGGCTACAATCTTTCATGGAAGAATTGGGCAAACAATAGGCTAATAGTTCTTTGTATACAGACAGTTAGAGTGCCATACATCTTGCAAAGAATTTTGCCTTTCATTCAAAGACCAAACACATACAGTTGAGGTATCACTTTATTTGGTCAGTGTTCATGATGAATAGTTAAGGCTAGAAAAGATATAGATGAAAATCCAGCGGATATGATTACAAAGGCAGTGACAAGGGAGAAGCTGAGCTCCTATTCAGCTTCGGTTGGTCTTCAAGACTAAAACAATAAAATTAGAACAACAGAGTCCAGGGTGCTTATTTCTAGTGGGAGATGCACGCACAATGGTGTCATCCAAGATCAGTCTCCAAGTGGGAGATTGTTTGGTGTGGAGCCTGATTAGTCTCCAAGTGGGAGATTGTTGGTAGGTGGCGATTGATTAGGAAAGTACTGTACACTAGCCATGTATCCTTGCTGAGGTTTGGGGCTGGACCGGGCCCCAAGTGGGGGTTTGACGGTGCAACCCCCGAAAATTTTTTTCTTGAGCCGACATAAAAAAACCTATTTTTTTGTAACCGACATAAGGCTTGATAAAAGTGGCTAAGGGTTAGGGTTTTGGTTGATATATTGTATTGTAGCATTTGCAACGGTATTGAGTTGCAGGGATTGTTGGTTGTAATTGGTTTGATTTACTAGATAATAATATTGTACTCTCTGTTGGTGGATGTAGCCCGAGTTTGGGTGAACCATGTTAAAACTTGTCTCTCGCTGTTATTATTTCTGTGTATTTTCAATCCTCTGTTTAATCTTTATTTGTATTTAATTGATATCTTCTGCCAACTAACCCTAACACTTCCCCCATCATACCTCTATGGTCCATTCTTTTGCTCCACCACCCATTTATTCCTCCACCTTCATCCATCATCCATATCATAATCCACCATCCATTCCATTTCCATATTCCCACATCTACCAACATCTGTGCATCTAAAGGTAACATACTACCTTGCTATTGGAAATAGACACCTGAGTCCTCATCCTCCATTCCATCCAAATAGTCAAAAAAATGAAAAAAATGAGAAAAAAATATTAAAGAGAAATCCTTCATCCAATGGTGAAAACTTGGCAAACAAGTGCCTTGGACAAGTACCATGATGGAAACCTAGAAAATAGGAGTTACGTGTAGATCAATTGTATATGTTTGTTCCACTTGGGGGAATGTTGTCTCATCTCATCCTATCATTTCTCATCCTATCTTCCTTATTCGTTATATCCACATACTTATCCCATTGATTGATTCCATACTTCATTCCTCCTTTCTGATTTTGATAAAGATAGGGGCATAATTTTGAATCAAGGTTTGGACACCTCTTGTTGTATCTAATATTTCCCAATATATCATATCAATCTTATTATTACCAACATGGTCATGTCATATCCTGAGTCTCATACCTAGAATACATGTTATTCCTATGCGACATAGTCCTTGGAGATCACATCCTCAATTCTTCCATCCATCTATCCTTCATGCACTATCCATCCATTATCCACTATTACCCATCCATCTACCTATCCATGAGATTCCCTATCATTGGTATCTAGCACTAAGGCTATCCAACTATAAAAATCCAAAAAAATCAACACAATCCAAAAAATCCAAATATTACAAACAAAAATCAAAACATTTCAAATATCCAAAAAAATTAAAACATTCTTAAAATCCAAGCAATAAATCCACATGCAAGTCATCTTTACTCCAAGCCAATCTAGTTGAGTACCCTAGATCCAAACATCTGATCACATCCTTGGTTTTATTCCATCCTTGATGTCAAACCAATCAATCAATCATTTATTGAATCATCATAAACATGATATATCATTCTCGCATCCTTGTGTTGTTCTAGGGATATATCGTTAGGTACCACAATGACAACACTATCCTCAATCACCCCAATCATTTCTTGATTACTTAATCCTTGGTCTTCAGCTTGGCAGGGGTAATAAACTTGTTTTTTATTGAATCATTTGTGCATGCTTGCTTGTGTGTGTTATAATTTATCTTGCATTTGTCTTTTGTCTTTTGTCTTGTATTAGTTTATCTTGTATCTTTTTATTAGCATTATCTTTTTATCTTTTATCTCTTATTTGCATCAGTCCTTGTAACCTACCTATCACACAGGTATCATGGTCTTCAATATCATGGTTTTATTCAATATAGGGTTCATTGTGTCCTTTATCTTTTTGTTTGTTTGTCCTATGCATTGGATAAATCATCACCTTGTTCTTCTATATCTTGGTCCATAATATCCATATGCTATATCAAAATAAGGATTTCTCCTTACATTTTATAAAGCATAACTAAAGCAAATCATCCCATCCAGCTCACCCATATGCCCTATTAAATACCTATAGAGTTCATACTTTGATCAATTCTTCTATCACTTCTACATCTTATGTATCTTCTTCTTCCATCTTTCATCTAAATTGTCATTTTCATCCACATCTCTCTACCTACTAATATTTTCCTCTCCTTTCATTTTGAGAGTAAACTTGTGTTCTTTGAACCCACTTGTCCTCTCGAGGGGGTATCATGATCATTCTTCATATTCATTAACTTAACATTATCTTTCCTTGTCACCCTCACTTTGAGTGACTGTGGCATTAACATTTCTAATCCAATCATTTTCTTCCAACCATATTCTTCTAAATCAATCTTCTTCTACCAAATCAAACACTATGTTTTAAATTTATTTGAAATTTTTTTACTTCACAACACCATCTCAAAGAGGGGCAAAATTTAGACACCCAAAAATGACCATTCCATTAATGCCTTGCATATTGCATCTTTATTCTAACACCAATTATTCTAATTCACCTTAAATTCAACATTAATTAAATATTGTTAATTATTTAATTAATTTCATCATTTCATCACCTTAATTCTTCTATTTCTCATTAATTAAATAAACCAATAATTTAATTAATTCAACATCTTATTCTTCTTATTCACACAATTAAATAATTTTAATTATTTAATTGGCTAATTATTCTTCCAAAATTAAATAAATTATTCTTATTTATTTAAAGTTGACTTTTCAATATCTTCTCAATAAATAAAATCATTCTTTTATTTATTTATCTCTATCATGCACCACAAACTAAATAAATTTATTTATTTAATTTCAAATTATCCTCTCATCTTCCAAAAATATATTTTTCTTCCATGCACACAAATTAAATAATTTATTATTTAATTTTATCCTTTGTATGTTCAAAAAGAAAATCAAAAGTTGAGCTAATTGGTTTTAAATCTTTGTTTTTCTCAATCAATTCATTAAATAGAAAAAAATACTTTATTTTTATGAAAATCAATCCTATCTTTAGTCAACAAAGTAGCTAACTCAACAAAATAAATTTTTGCATGGACACTTGTCATGTGCACATTCATCATGATTCCTCAATTTATCTCATCCATTGATTTCATCTAATTTCCTCTACCATTGTTGATCTGCTTTAAAATCTATAAATATGCCCATTCACCTCTTCACAAAACCTTCACAATTGTGAGCATTCAGCATCCATATCCCCTGACACTTTGAGCATTCATTGAATCAATCTCACATCCATTGAGATTATCATCCATCCATCTTGCAACTATGGTTATGCTACATTTAGAGAAATCCACATATCAATACACCAAGGAATAAATATCATTGTGTGTGAACTTGCATTGCTATTTTATTTGGATTTGATTATTGTGCATTTCAATTATTTCTTAAGTTATGTAGACATTGGAATAGGATCTTTATGTGTCTTGTTTGCATTCTGATTTCTAGCATATATATTGGTAGTCATTTTGGGACACACATATCTCTCTCATTTTGGTGAATATTTTCAAGATTTTTGAAGGTTTTTTCAAGGACATATTGAAGATGTTAGAGTCAAAATTTGAGGTCATTTGGAGACGAATTCAAGGAATTATTACAAAATTAGGCTTTCCACATAATTCAGTCCCAAGGCTGCAAATCAATGAATTTATTTCTAAACTCTAGAGGGTTGATCAATAATATATTGAACTTACTATAGTCCATATTTTAGGTTATTTGGAGAAGAATTCAAGGAGTTATTATGAAATTAGGGTTTCCCACAAAATTTACTTGCAAGGATAAAAATCAACAAATTTTTAGGAGTTTTTATTGGGAAGTGAGATATAGGCCCTAGTATGTTAAAATAATTTTTTTTAGATTAGTTGGATTTGTTTTGTGTTATTTATTACAAAATTATTCTTTCCTATCATGGAAAGGCCTCTAACAAGAACCAAAAAGAATTTTGAGACACTTAGAAAATCTATAGGCAATGGGGATGTGGTAAGTGAGGAGATTGGTCATAAAGATTATGAATATATAATGGAACAAATTCATAAAGAAACCAATGAGATGAAGGATGAAATCTTGTCAATTATGATAGAGAAAATTTAAGGGGTGGCTAGGACAAGTGATATAGAAAAAATGATGGAGAAAATGGTTTATGGCCAATGTTCTAGAGATTCCAAACATATGGAGTCACACAACAAGGCTTGGGAGAAAAGGAGTCTTCTAAGGGGAAGGGTGGTTTTGGGTTTGAATCAATCCTAAATATGGATCATCACCCAAATAACTCTATGGCTAGTATAATGTCATAAATTATTGACACTGACAATTTCACACTAGGTTTAGCACTCTTGTTAGCTAATGTGTAGACCTCTATTGAAAGAAGACCAAGTTCTAAGGTAGATATTGACTCCAAGTGTTGTCCTCTAGCAATAGGCCATAAAAGGTCCCAAAACACCTAGACACTAGAACTCAGCTGCTAGTGTTTTGAGTATTTACAAAAATAAAGTTTTGTGTGGCCTTGGATGTCAACCTTGTTATCTTGGGTGATGCACTTTGTCAAATTTTCTTGAAAAGGTTTCATAAAAATAAAATAGAATGCATATATAAACAAGTCTACCTCTCTCATTTAAACATGAAGCATTATTATGAAATACAAAGTACAAAGTGATATTCAAATTATGTGATATATCAACAAATCTCTCTTGTGTGGATGTTATTATGAAGATTTATTTGAAGCTCTCTATTATTGGATATTTATGATATTATTGTAGGTTTTAGAGGAATCTTCTTCCTCCATCATCTCCTTGTGGTGATCTTGTGTTGTGACACCAAGTCTCACTAGGGTTTCATGTTGTGGTAAAGCTTATTTATTGCTACATTCATTTATATTGGATTTCACTCTTATCATCATAATCTTGGCTTATATGGAGGTGGGAACACCATTCATGGGGTTTGACTAAGGCAAGACCCTAAAATGGTCCAAACCTTTTTTTCCTCTTTTGTTTGTGTAGATTGTGAATAATTGAAAACAGATGTTGCAGATCGAAGGACAAATTATTGAACAAGATATGAGATTGTCAAAGATTGAATTTTATAGAGCAAAAAAACCTAGGACACTAGCACCTAACCGCCCTAGTCCTATCTAGATCACTCCAAATTTGAAACAGAATCTTTAGGTACTCTTTATACTGCTTTGCTTTTAGTTTTTGGCTATTAGTCTATGTTTATCAGTGTTGTTCAATATTTTCTTAATTAAGTCTCTAAAACCACAGATCTAGCCTATTTGTCTCAATCTCTTTGGTTACAACAAAGGAATAGAGCTCTCACCAACCCAACAAGGCTCTTCCTAAGGGACAACAACCTAGTTCGAAGATGTTGGTGGCTTGTTTTCTAATGTTTAACGTAAAAATTTACTTAGTTAGTATGTGATTGACTAAGTCTCTTTTTAGATCTAACATTTTGGTGAACCTAATGTATCTTACACTTTTGTAGCCTTCTTTGTTTAGATATGATCTATTTGCTATTCCAAATTTGATTAGTTAATTTGATTTAGTTAGAAAGAAAGAATTTATACATCTTCATTATCTTGATTAGTCGTTGAATTTATTAGGCACCTACTAATATGCTTATATTTACAACACCTACTAATATGCTTATATTTACAATTCATATTATTGGTTTTATTCAAAAATTAAATCATTTGGAAACATTGATTCATCTAGAAAACTAAAGCAAAACCCTTTCTTCTATAACATCATTCGCATATTCTATCTTATGAACACTTTCTTCTTTAAGAGAATTTTGAGTGTCATAAAACTTGTGAATTCCTTTTATAGTTTTGTGACCTGGTGTCTTGAATCCATCATCCTTGTGAGAAGAAGTTATAGAATTATGTGTTTTAGTGCTTTAAATAGCTCCAATGTTCCTACATCATAACATTATCTTATTAACTTATTCACACATGGAAGTTCATCGTCTTTAGATCACATGCCTACTTTAACTATGATATCTAAAGCACAACCTTCTCATGACTCTCTAGACATAGAAAGCCTCATGGCTCATGTCCTTGAGAACCAAATTTGGAAACTAGACACTGAGTTGGCTTGTTTTCAACAATTTGTTAGCACAAAACATTTAGTTGAGGAAGCTATGCCTCTTGTTGAAGGTCTAAGAAGGTTTTTTCTCGAAGGTCAAGAAGGTATAGAAATTTTATGTAGCTTAGCTCACATAGTGGATAACAACATTATGTCATCAGCTAGTTGTGTGGAAATCATCAAAAATGTGTCCTCTCAAAAACAAATAGGGATATAGATGTCATTACCCATAGTGACATCTTCTATTTCAAAATTTACTTCTATTGTCACCACTGATGCACAACCTGGTAATAGTGCTAACACAAGTCTTTGATTATCAAGTGGGAATCCTATACACCATTTTAGTGTTCTCCTATTTACATATCAAAATGTTGTTTCAAATGTGTCACCACCTAATGTTAGTCAACCTCAACAAAATTTTACTTACGAAAAATCCAATCACACATTGTCAATGGCTTTTGTTAGCCTTTCTTATTCAAATCCTATCCAATTTCAATACACTCCACCACCTGACCCTGTAATTAATCAACTTCTACATAATGTCAATTCCTTACAATAACAAACACCATGTATGATTCAAGGTCATTCTCAACCCTTTATTCCATCTTACTACACCCATAGTCTATTGTCTTTTACCATCCTAAAAACACCAATACCTAAGAAGTTTTAAACTCCTCATTTTGAGAAGTATAATGGAATGGGAGACCTTGGCAATCATGTGGTGGCCTTTACAACCTTGTGAAGTGACTTTCCTTTTGATGATGCTATCTTGGCTAAAATCTTACCTTGGTAACTCAAAGATATGGCCTTAGATTGGTTTTATTATTTAACTGCAAACTCAATCAATTATTTTCAACAACTTATCAATCAATTTCTCCAACATTTCCAAGTGAACATTGGACCTCAAGTCTCCTTGATTGATTTGGTTTATTGCAAGTAATGGGTGAAGGAAAAAGTGACCAACTTTATTGGGCATTACCAAGCCCTCTTTTTCAAATACCATATTCTCTTTCGGATGTCAATGTACATAGAGTTTTTATTGGAAACTTAAAACCACACATCTGTGATAAGATATTGTTGATGCGCTATAGTTCTTTAACATATCTTTGCATGACTCTCTATCATTATCAATTGTTGGTTACCCAGTATTAGAGCACTACCTCATTGGCTCCCATAGTTGCTTCCTTACATTATCATTCATCTAAAATCAAAACAAAAACTTCATCAAAATTAATTCATCTTCAAACAACATTCAAACACAAGTTGCAACCACAACACCTTCTGCTACACCCCCCTATAAGTTAAAACCAAAGATTCAAAAATCTTCACAACTTTTTGAGTCTCTTCATTCAGTAATGTTACAACTTCTAAAAAACAATCTTATCAAACTTCCTCTAATTTGACAAATTGATTCTAGTAAGATTTAATCGCCTTCTTTCAACCTGAAGGCCTTTTTCCAATTTCATTGTACCCCTGGGCATGACGCTGAGTGATGCATCCATCTTAAACATGAAATTCAAGATGTCATTAACTCTAATGTTATCCAAGAGGTAGGAGAAAATGACAAAGAAAATAAGTCAGTTACTCCTCTGAATCAAAATTTACAAATCTATTACTTCATCATGAAGTTAATAATATAGAACCATTTATCAATTCTCTACCTACTTCTACATCATCTAATCATCAAGATAAAGGTTTTGAGAATTTGGTTTCTATGGTAGATGATCACCCTCATCAAGAACGAGCAGAGCCTGAACCCGTTATCTCTTTCACACCTCATGATGATTCTATTCAAGCACATGAGAGACCCCTTTACATTACTACCCAGATTAATGGCACACCCATAAGGGGAGTACTCATCAATCCTATGTGCATGGTAAATGTGGTTACGGAAGAGTTCCTCTTTATGCATGATTTACATTGAGACATGTATGACATATCATAAATCTGTTGGATCTAGGGCATACAACTGAGAGGGGGGGGGTGAATCAGTTGTATAAAACTTCTTCTTCTTTCAAACACTTGATTCTTTGTTGTTAGTTAGCAGCATATCAAATAATCATCCATGAAAGCATAATACATAAACACAAGAGCAGATAAGCATCAACACATTGAACACCAAGATTTTGATGTGGAAAACCCAGTTAAGGGAAAAACCACAGGGTGATTAACCCAAGAATTATTCTCTGTTAGAAGAATAAAGAAAAATGAATGGCACATGCCAATAAGGGCTCACTGCCCGAGCACACTGCTCACAAAGAGGCCCACTGCCTACAAGGAGACACACTGTCTACAAAGTGATAAAAATCACAGTCTTGAACTGGAGAATGACATCTCTACCATGTCCGGATCAGTTCCAATTAAGCCCAAAAATCTCTGCTCTGCCTTTCGCACGTTTCTTCGCTATGCCATACTCATCCACACACCACACTTTGAAATGAACTCACAAACCGTTATTTATACAAGACATCGACTTAGGAACAAACATCTAAGTCGGCAAGCAACCATAAGAGTATCCGCAAGATGAATAACACATCCGGTCGGCCACCACAAGAACATTCGCAGGATGAACAACTCATCCGGTCGGCTAAACAGAACAAGAACTTCATCCGGAAGAATAACTTCAATTCCTGGCTCTACCATCAATGCGGACCAACAACACAACCTAAACATGATCCAAGAACCTTCACAAGCCTGTCTGAATGACCGGATACATCCGCACTTCCTCTACTTACTGGAATCTCTTGTCTTCCTCATCCGGAACTTCAAGAACACAGTCTGTCGCCACTGTCATAATGCAAGAGGTACTTCCGAACCTCCAAATCATACACAAATCAGGATGACACATCACAAGGACATCCCAAACACTCCGTCCAATCCCCAGATTAGGATAATACAATTCCGGACCTCACCGGACCTTTTTGTGATCCTCTGTCACCTCTGGATACTTGCCGGAACCGGTTCTATACCGACAGCCACAACTCCTTCAGATCTTCATGCAGACCTCTGAAATCTTAACTGAAGCATCTCAAGACTCATATCTACTAACCCTTTAATCCGCATCATCTGGTTCTCATCCTATACAGTACATTTGCCTTCTTCTCATCACTGTTCTTCACTGTTCCTGACTGAGGCTAATTTTCTCAATATCCTCAGCACACAGCTCATCAAATCCTTCTTGTCAATGCAATATGAGTATGTTGACATCAATGACAACACTGGCTCACCTCATACTTGCAACAAAATCTTGATTAGAGCACATGATGGGACTATCTGTCTAAATCTTGGTGTCTTGACTCTTTTTGTCAAGGTTGGGCCAAGAACTTTGGATGTGTCTTTTGTTATCATTCTTACTTTAGACCTCTTTTATGTGATTTGGGTCATCCATGGCTTACCTCTGTGAAATCGGTCCCCTCTATGGTTCATAAGTGCTTAAAGTTTCCATTCCAAGGATAGGTACATGTTATACATCACAATGGGTTCCAGCCTTTGGCCTGTCATGGACACTTTTCACTTGATTATTTCTAGCCAAAATGAGTGGGATCTATTCATCCTCATGATGATTTTTTCTTTCTATGTTATCAAAATTTTAAAGAAAAGTGAATCACTGAATTATCTCTTAATACACTTGGAGCCTCTCAATTTTCTGTGGCCGCAATAGTAGTTCCCCCTTCCCCATAGGTGTTAAACGAACCAAAGCCTAAATTGAAGGACCCTCCCCATTCCCAAGTGTCTAATATTTATGTTTATGTTCCACCTCTGTCATTCTATCTAGGACCACAAGACAAATTCCCAACACAATCCAGACCTCCCCGTAGTTCTAGAATTGTTTTTGTTCCCCCTACCTCTTTAGAGTCTAGTGGAAAGCAATCCATTGCATGGAAGCCTTTTCCTATTGTTTCCCAATCTCTTATGGATTCTCTAGTACCTCCACCTATTTCACAAGTTGGAAGAGAATAACAACCCACTTTGAGAGACCCTCCCCCTAGGTCTACTAACCTTTGGAGGTTCCTTTCGTTTCTCCTCATACTCCTTGAGAAAAGTAAGAAAAGGAACCCATGTTTGAAGATACCACTATTCCCCTTGCAAATGTTAAAAATTGCATTAAAAAAATAAAAATGTAAGAGAATGTAAGAAGTGACATCATGTTTTGGTTCATCAACTTGCTATAGGAGAGGAAAATCTTCCACCTTGCAAGCATCAGCCATCGATGGATTCAAAAGATACATCTATCACAACTTCATCTACTCACATGATGGATAGTGATCCACAACCCACTGTGGACCCTATTAATTCACCCATCATGTTATATTTTGATAGTGATTTAGAAGATAATGTTGAACCAAGTATTACTCTAGCACCTTGCATCACACTTGTTGTAGTCCCTCTCGCATCTTGTCCTCCATCCCTTTATGATGAGCAATATTGGGAGAGGATGATTTTCTTTAGGCCAACTCACAAGTGTGGCCCCTCTTTCTCTTTTGTGTTATGATCGCATGTATTGTTATCCCCATATTGTGTTGTTTGGTGTGTATTTTGTTTGTTAAGCTCTCTTTGGTTAACCCTTGATACTCATGTTGGTGCAAGGATACAAAGTGATCAAACCCATTGTGAAATTCCTCTTTGCGGATCTTCATTCTTCTCTATGTCATAATTTGCAATTTTGTTGCTTTTGGGGATGATGCAAAGCATTGGATGATTTAGCATCCTTCCATGTTGACAGTTCTAAAAATGATTGTTCCCTTTATATAAACATTTATATACTAATGTTAGTCAAGTAGATCCCTTTTGTGTTATATTGTTTGATTTATGTGGCATCTTGTCACAATGCTTATATCATGACTAAAAAAGATAAATTATGTACCATGCTTATAGCATCACCTTGGTTTTCCCATCCTAGGGGCAACCCCTTGTTGTGACGCATCTTTTGAGAACACATATCATTTGGGCATATGCTTCCATAAATCTCTCGTGCTTGTTTTATATTCACTACTCATTCTAGCTTAAGGGAAATTGCTTCCCGGTAGAGTTAGCAATCACTTTAAGGTGGGGGCATAGATCATGATATGCACTTTACTTTGTTCATACACTACGTGGTTGGTCTTACCATAAAATACTTGTTGATTATCTTTGTACCATCTTACAAGACTTACCCAATAAATGCCATGCTTTTCCTGGCCTATAGTCTCTGATATGGTTGATGTGGAGCTCACCTAGTGATATAATAGTCCTCACTAACCTGTGATGTCTTCACTTGGCACAAATCTCACCTAGTAATTTGATGGTCCTTACTAGCCCATGATATTTCCTTTTGTTTCTTTTCCATGAGCCACATAGCATAACACAATTTTCTAGCCCGTGTGCTTCATGCGACTTATCATGATCACCTAGTAATTTAATGGTCCTTACTAGCTTGTGATCCATGAGAATTTTTTTCACATAACCCCTAGTGATAGAGCAAGCTAGTGTCCATGTCATGTTCTCTTTTCCTTTTTGTGATTGTTTATTTTTATGATTAATTTCTTAACTTATATTCTCCTATTTTCCCGTGTATTCTTCATGTTTGTTTCATGTGTGTTTTCACGTGTCTTCCTTGCATACTTTGTGTGTATTCTATGTCTACTCTATGTATTGTATGTATGCCTCATGTTTTCTATGTATTCTTAATGTATGCTCTGTGAGTACTCCATGTATGTGTAAATTATGCTATGTATCTATTGTTTATGTAATATATTTTTTCTATGCTTTGTAGACCCTTAGAATCCTATGTTTGGGGACTATCACAATTCTCAACTTAGTAGAATCTATGGCTTCAACATTCTAGCAAAGAAGTTTATTTTCTCTGTACTTCAATGTGCATATGAACATACGATCATACCCACAATAAAGTGGGGGATATATTAAGTGTTGTAAATTATCGACATGGCAATTTTGCACTAGGTTTAGCACTCTTATTAGTTGATGTGCAAACCTCTATTGAAAGATAACCATGTTCTGAGGTGGATGTTGACTACATGTGTTATCCTCTAGTAACATCCCTTGAAAGGACCCAAAACACCTAGACACTAGCACCCAAGCACTAGTGTCTTGGATATTTGCAAAAAAAAAGTTTTGTGTGGCCTTAGATGTTGGCCTTGTTACCTTCAGTGATCCACTTTTTTGACTTTGCCCAAAAAGGTTTCCTGAAAACAAATTGGAATGCATATATAAACAAGTCTAGCTCTCTCATTTGAACATGAATCATTATTATGATATATAAAATACAAAGTGATATTCAAATTATGTGATCTTTCAACAAAGCTCTATTGTGTGGATATTATTATGCAGATTTGTTTGAAGCTCTCTATTACTGAAGATTTGTGATATTATTGCAAGTTTTAGAGGAAGATTCTTCCTCCATCATCTCCTTGTGGTGATCTTGTTTTGTGACACCAAGTCTCACAAGGATTTCATGTTGTGGTAAAACATCTTTATTCCCGCATTCAATTATAATGGATTTCACCTTTGTTTCATAAGAACATGCGCTCTTATCATCATAATTTTGGTTGTTGTGGAGGTGGGAACACAATTGAGGAAAGCCCCTAAAACCATGCAAAATCTTTTTACTCTTGTGTTAGTGTAGATTGCAAACAATCAGAAACATATGTTGTAGATCGGAGGGTAGATTATTGTACAAGATCTAAGATCATCAAAGACTGACTGTATAGAGCAAAAAACCCTAGGACACTAGTGCCCAAGCACCCTAGTCCTTCCCAAGTCATTCCAGATTTGAAATAGAATCTCCAAGTACTCTTCATACTACTTCTCTACTTTTAGTTCTAGGCTATTAGTCTATGTTTATTAGTTTTGTTCTAGATTTTCTTAATTATGTCTCTAAAACCCTAGATCTAGCCTATTTGTCTCAATATCTTTGGTTACAAAAAGGAACATAGCTCTCACCAACCCATCAAGGCTATTTCTAAGGGACAATAGCCTAGCTTAAAGCTATTGGTGGCTTGTGTTCCAATGTTTGACCTAAAGATTGACTTAGTTAGTATGTGATTTATGATGTCTCTTTTTAGATCTAACAACTAGACATGTCACACCAAAGTTGCATCTACAAAAGTTTGATGGAAAATATCTTACCAATTTTCTTTGCCAAATGGAGAAATTCTTTGATATTCACCATGTTTGTTATCAACAAAAGATGGAAATGGCTTCCTAATTCTTGGAACCTAACCAATTAACTTGGTATCATTAGATATGTGAACAAAAAAGAAGGGATGTGTTGTGGCTTGGTTTGTTTTCAAAGAGGAAATCACTACACATTATGGTGACAATATGATGGATAACTAATTTGGTTAGATTACCAAATTAAAGAAAACAAGTATAAGGATTATATTCATCAATTCAAAACATTGTCTTTGAGACTGGAAAATATGGCAAAGGAAAATTTGAAGGAGATATTCCTAGGGGGCTTAAAGGATGAAATCAAATATGAGGTATGCATGTTTCATTCAAAATTTATGTCCCAAGAAATGATTATGGCAAGGTAGGAAAATGAAAAGTTTATGGCTAATAAAAGGAAAGGATTTGTAAACATAAGACATAGAAGTGTTGGATATATGTTGTCATTGATGTCAATAGTGTGATGTTCAATAATGGATAGGATTGCCTATTTGTCAATAGTGCTAGATGTTGGAAGTGGAAGTGATGATTAGTTGATGAGATGCCTAAGGGAGATTGTTGCAGAATGTTGTGAGATAGAGATGCAACCGGGTGATAAAAGTAAGTTTGTTAAATATAAAAATTATGATGGAGGACTAGTTAGATTTGGTGATGATATAGGTCCTAAGATATGTGGAAGAGGCTCAATTAGTTTTGATGCAAAGCATAATATTGATGATGTTCTTTATGTTAAGGGCTTAAAGCATAACCTCTTGAGTGTTGGACAAATGTGAAGCAAATGATACCATCTTGTGTTTCAGGATGGTGGCTATGAGATCTGAAAAGACTCAGGAGCTATAATAGCTACTGGAAAGAGGACAAATGGAAATGTTTATCATCTCAAAGGTGGCGATGGTTATTTCTTCATGACTTAGATCAGTGAGAGTTGGCTATGGTAGAGAAGATTGTGTCACATCAATTTTGATATCTTGGTAAGAATACGTTCAATTCAAGTTGTGAGAGATCTGCCAAAGATTACAAAGCCTATCAATGTTGTTTGTAAGGAATTTCAAATTGGAAAGCAAGTAAGAAGTAGATTCAAAGTCAAGTATCAATCTTCTACCAGACTATTGGAATTGGTGCATGCAAATCTATATAGTCCTACCAAGGTAAGGAATTTTTAAAGTGACAGGTATTTTATGCTATTAATTGATGATTATTCTAGGATGACATGGGTTACTTTTCTCAAAGAAAAATACAAATCCCTAGATAAGTTCAAATCATTCAAGGTCATGGTTGAAAATGAAATATATATGACAATTAAATTTTTGAGGTCTGACAGAGGTGGAGGGTTCACCTCCAATGAGTATAACATGTTTTGTGAGAATCATGGAATAAAGAGGCACTTATCTACCCCTAGGACTCCTCAGCAAAATAGAGTGGTTGAAAGGAAGAATAGGACTGTTCAAGAAGTTGCAAGGACAATGATAAAAGAAGCAAATCTATCAGAGGTCTATTAGAGAGAGGCAATGTCTATATATTGAACAGAGTGTAGGCAAGAGCAAATTGTACAAAGACCCCTTATGAGTGATGGTATGGAAGGATTCCTACTGCCAAGTATTTTAGAGTGTTTGGAAGCAAATGTTATATTAGAAGGGATGAAGGAAATCTAGGAAATTTTGATGCAAGCTTTGATGAAGATATCTTCCTTGTGTATTATACTAAAAGCAAAGCTTACTGGTGCTACAACAAGAGGTTAAGAAGGATTGTTGAGAGTGCAAATGTCAAAGTTTATGAAGATCTACAAAAGAATTCAAAAGTTAATGGATATGAATTAGATGAGTCCTCTTGCAGAGAAGAAGAAAATTCTGATGAAAAGGAAGCATAGATTAAAGAAGAAGAAGCCCTAGAAAAGACTCCTAAAACTCCCAAGTATGTGTAGAAGCATCATTCTAAAGATCAAATCATTGGTGACAATAACAAAGGTGTGCTGAAAAGAAGGAAATCTATTGAAGAACAAGTAAATCTATGTTTACTCTCTAAAGTTGAACCTAAAACATTGATTGAAGCATGCAAGGATGAGTATTCGTTCAAGGCTATGTAAGAAGAACTAATGCAGATTGAAAATAATCAGATCTAGGAACTTATCTCAAGACTAGCAAACAAAAATGTGATTGGAACTAAGTGGGTATTCCAGAGCAAACTAAATGAGAATGGAGAAGTGGTAAGGAAAAAGGCGAGGCTTGTGTGTAAAGGTTACTCACAAGTAGAAGGAATAGACTATGAGGAAAGTTATGCTCTGGTGGCAAGAATGGAGGCCATCAAGATGTTTTTTTCTTTTGCAACACATAAGGATTTTAATGTATATCAAATGGATGTGAAGTCTGCTTTCTTGAATGGTGAGTTGGAAGAAGAAGTATACATAGAACAATCGGATGGATTTTAGTTATTAGATAAACTAGATATGGTTTGCAGGTTGAAGAAGGCACTATATGGATTGAAGCAAGCCCTTAGAGCTTGGTATGCAAGGTTAGACAGGTACTTATTACAGAAAGGATTCAATAAAGGTACCACAAATAGCAATGTGTACATCAAAGTAGGAGAAGATCAAATTCTAATTGTGGAAGTGTATGTAGATGATATAATTTTTGGTGGAAATGAAGGTATGTGTAAGATTTTTGTAGATGAAATGAAAAAAGAATTTGAAATGTCAATGTGTGGGGAAATGAACTTCTTCCTTGGGCTACAAATCAATCAGATAGATAAAGGTATTTTCATTTCACAATCAAAGTTTGTCAAGAAGATGTTAAAGAAGTTTGGAATGCAAGATTCTAAACTAGTATGTACCCCTATGAGAACTAGTTGTAAGTTAAGCAAGAATGATGAATCTCTTGAGGATGATCAGAGAAGATATAGGTCAATGATTGGAGGATTGTTATATTTAACTACTACTAGACTAGATATTATGCATGCAATTTGTCTTGTGGCTAGATTTCAAGAATATCATAGAGAATCACATGTTGTAGTAGTGAAGAAGATATTTAGATATTTAAAGGGCACACTGGATCATGGCTTGTGGTATCCAAAGGATAATGACTTTTCTCTAAGTGCTTACAAAGATGCGGATTGGGATGGTTATGTAGATGAGAAGAAAAGTATAAGTGGTGGTGCATTCTTCCTTGGTGGTAGAGTGGTGTCATGGTTAAGTAAAAAGTAGGATTCAATATCTTTGTCTAATGTAGAGGAAGAATACATTGTAGCAGCATCTTGCTGCACATAAGTGTTGTGGATGAAGTAAACCTTGAAGGATATCAAAGTTGTATATGATGAACCTATTCCTATATTTTGTGATAATACATTTTCTATTAGCATTTCAAAGAATTCGATGATGCATTCAAGGACAAAACATATATCAATCTAGTATAACTTTCTGAGATAGAAGGTTGTAGAGAATGAAGTAAATCTTGAGTACGTCCCTACAAAGGACCAGGTTGTTGATATATTCACCAAGGCTCTTCCTAAGGATAAATTTGAGTATCTTTAGGAGAAGTTATGGGTTATTGTCCCTCCTTCATTGAACTAGATGCATAAGGAGATGCATCAGTCTAGTGCATTTCAAGATTCATTCCCTATTCTAGACTGATGTTGGAGGCTACCTCTTAAGGGGAGCAAGTAGTGGTCATGATGGTTGTGGTAGTTAGGGGGAGTAAGTTCTAATGTTGATTGCTTCTAAGGGGGAGTATGCAGAGAAGTAAAGGAAAAAGATGTTGCATAGTAGTTGTGAGAAGATACAAGTTTGAGTAGTTGTCTAAAGGTAAGAATGAAAAAGAGATATGAATCCCTTTTCCATTGATGTCAAAGGAGGAGAGAGAGCAATGTGAAAAAGGAGAGAAAGGAGAGAGTTAGTTGTCAGGAAAAGAGTATGAAGCTGAGGGGAAGAGAAAGAGAAAGGAAATGAGTCGATATGAAGCATAGTATTGAGGATGTAGTTGTCTTGATGGTTTTTCACCTCATGTGTTGCCATCAATGACAAAGGGGGAGATTGTTGCAAGTATGTGCAGTCAGTGGTGTCATTGGTGTGAACTGTGTCAACTATGTGAGTAAGAAATGGTGTGAGAGTATGAGTAGTGAGTGTTCAGTGGATAATGTCTCTAATGATGAGATTGGTTGAGTTTATTTGCTAAGGATGATTTGGTTTCTTTGAAGAGGTGTTGAATATGTTAAGAATATGTTTCTATTGATTGGTTTCCAAATGCTTTTGAGAAACTTTGATTAATAAAGGAAACAATGTGTTGAAGTGGCATTTTGGTTTACAAACTAGTGTTCTGGCTTTGCTCTGTATTTTCTCTATATTAAAGATCCATCTCTGTGCTTTTGATATGTTGTTCATAGATGTTAAGAGATGTTATATTCTGAATTTGGTGTTCTAGTTCGTTGTGCAGAGGAAGTTATGTTCACCAGTATGTGGACTATGTTTTTGAGTGTTGTAGAGATGACTAAAAGAAACTATTTTGCTTCGCATTTATCCGCAAATTTGTTTCTGGCTTTGCATTTCTAGATTTATGCTTATAAAGATCATATCTTCATTTGATGAAGTTATTTTTGGTTTGGTGCTTTGGAAGTTTATTTCTAGAGATATAGTGCATGACAAAGATAGTTTAGTATATAGGATAAACAAGATAACATTGTGCAGTAGGTGAAAGTTGTTGTAGAGGAATTTGTCAGATTTTAGGATGTTTGTGGGATACACTAGATTATGTTAAATCTTGGTATGTGGTCAATAAAGTTGTATTTTTATTGAGGAAGCATGTACTTAAAAGTTCTTTGTGTAAACATAGGTTTGGTTGACCTTGGGTGGTTACACTAATTGCAAAGTTTCTTTAGTTATTGTGAAAGTGTGAAGTGGTGTTCTTGGATGAATTTATGTTTGAGCTAAGATGCGTTATGGTTCACCTTCATTCATTTCCATTGTGAGAATATATAGGTCAAGACCTAATTTGAATTTTTTGGGTTAAGGTGCTTTGCCAACCTTGGAGAATGTTCTCAAGGTTGAAGGCAATATAAATGAGTGTCAAGGAATCATGATTAAGTGTGAACATGATGAATATGATGTGAATTACAATGTGGTTGAATGTGTGGTGCAGTACAAACTTTCATGTGTTAGATTACTAGATGCAATGAGTAGAAGGTGTACAATTCTTCAGTGATGCTAAGGAGATGATGTTGGTGTTGTGGTGGAATTTCCTATTGCATTGAGATAATTTTCTCTTTGTAACAATCTTCTCTATCTTCTTCTCTATTCTCGCAGTGAGGCTTTCTTTTTGGCAATGAGCCTATTGTTTTTTTAGTGTTGTTATTACTTTATATTGTGAGCTAATATTCACTATGTTTTTTCACTTCTTGGGTTTTCCATGTAAATTTGGTGTTCTCTTGTGTTTGATGTTGAGTTGATTCAATTTTTGTCATTTTTCTTTCATGCTTAATCATCATAACAGTTTAAGGGTTAATTGAATTGATGTGGACCTAAATGTGTTTGAGGGTTTTGGAATTTTAAGTTACAACTGATTCACCCCCACTCTTAGTTGTCTTGTGTATTCAACAATATCTTCCTTGAGTTATAGCCCTAAAACAAAGTTAGTAGGGAGTAGTAGCTTCCTTGGGTTGTAGCCCAAAAACAATGTTGGAAACTCTTATAGCAGTGAGCATTATATATTGTGAGCTAACACTCACCGTGGTTTTTCCTAATTTTGGGCTTTCCACGTAAAAATTCTAGGGTTATTGTGTTGATGAATGTGGGGCATGTTTTACTTTATATTCTCTACTTAATGTGATCTGATCTATAAATTAAGTAGTTAAGTTTTTATATATGTTGATTCACCCCCCCTTTCAGTATCCTAGTGTGTAACAAACCTTAGGTCACACAAAACCTAAGTCAAAACCCTAGGTCAAGTCAAGTTTAGTTTAAACCATCTGTCTCTTGTTTAGGCTCATGAATGTGCCCTAGACTTAGAGGTTAGTGGGTGAAGGCAATCCTTGACGAGATAGAGGAGATTCACCCTAGACAACAACAAGATAAACTGATAATTCAACAACAACAAGAAAGGTTAAGAAAACTTCAAATACAAGCAATCATCCAACAACAAAAATAATAGTGTCAACCTGAACAAAATATCAACAAAAATTTATGCAGGGACTTCCGGAGGTCATAACTTTTGACTCGGATGTGGGTTTTCTACGAAATTTTGCAGGTGGATGCGTTATGAGGTGGCTAGTGGTTTCCCAACCCATCCTAGTCGGTTGGACCTCATCTTGGCACTTTTTCAGGGCTTGAAACTTTCATCTTGGCCCTCAAAATGGCAATTTAGTGTTTTTTTGTAGTTTTTTAAAAGTTGCTTTTTTTACTAACTCAAAACTCATGTTTCAAATTTAGGATGTTAGTTGGCTTTTCGTCCTACCTTAGCTTTAGGAAGTTTTTGGGGAAAAAATGGATTCTCAAGATATGATTGTAAAATTACCTAAAATGGCAAAATATGACAATTGTTGAAATCTACCAAAAAAGCTATTTTTTTTTTTGTTTTCTTGGATATAAAAGAGTTTTCTCTCATTGTAGCAGTAGAGTTGATGAATAGAAGTTTTTTTAATGTTCCATTCTTCAAATCTTTGGCTCTCACATGATTAATGGAAAAATTGTATTGAGTGTATGTTGTGTGCTACATCATTTGGTATCAAAGTAGGAAGATGGCTGGGAGAGGAAGAGGAAGAGGCGGTCTTGCCCAGATGCATAGAGAAATGCAAAATCTGGAAAGTCAAATAGTAAAACTTACAACATGGATGGAAAACCAAAGACTGGGTAGAGGAGTAGATGAATCTAATGAAGAGATAGGTTGAGGAGGTGCAAATCAAGATACAGAACATGAAGAAGTAGAATTAGAAGGCATGAGTTTTGAAGAGAGGATCATCAGGGCCTTAGAAGAGAAAAATGAGGGGATCAAGGTAGATGTTTCAGATTATGTAGGTAGTCTTAAACTAGAGGAGTTGATAGACTGGTTGACTGACATGAGAAATTTTTTTGAATGGAAATCCATGACAGAGGAAAAGAAGGTGAAATTCGCATGCACCAAATTAAAGGGTCATGCAATCTTTTGGTGGGATCATCTTCAAAAGGAATGAACAAGGAAAGGCAAGGATAAGATCAGGACATGGAATAAAACGGAGAAGAAGTTGAGAGAAAATTTTTTTCCCATAGATTATGCGTAAACCCTTTTTTGTAGGTTTCAAAATTTAAAGCAGAACATCTCTTCTATGCAAGATTATACAAATGAGTTTTATACCCTATCTATACATATAGAGCATCAAGAAACTGATGAACAGATGGCTGCTAGATATGTGAATGGCCTAAAATTTTCTATTCAAGATGAATTGAGCATGCATCGACTCAACAGTATGGAAGAGGCTTACCAATTGGCTCTAAAGGCTGAAGAAAAACAAAATAGATAGTACCATCAGAGGAATAGAGGAAGAAGGGTTACATCAACCCCATTTAGACGATATTTGAATTATGGCAGGGGAGAGTCATCCCATGGATTGGAAAAACAAGTAGACACTCGACAAGATCCTCTGAATCAAGAATGAGGAAGGGGATTTCAAAGAGGTAGAGGTTATGGTAGCGGTAGAGGATGGGAAAACCAGAGAAGGCCTTTCACTTGTTTCAGATGTGGAGAAGAAGGTCATAGGGAATTTGAATGCTCAAATTATAACATACAAGAAAGAAATTAAGGAGGACAACCTAGGGTGAACCTGATTCAAATGCAGCATGAAGTGGAAGGGACGGACTAGAGGTTCCACCAGATGTAGGAGAAAGTCTCATGATGAGAAGAGCAATGGTGATTCGAGAGAAGGAGAAAACACAAGCCAAAAGGTCTAATGGTTCATGGCATCAAACCAATATCTTCAGAACTAGATGCACTTTGGGTGGCAAGGTATGTCAAGTTATTATTGATGGAGATAGTTGTGAAAATATGGTTTCTAAAGAAATGGTAGAAAAATTGAATTTACACTATGAAAAACATCCTCATCTGTACCACATTGCATGGTTTAAAAAGGGAAATGAAGTCACTGTTGATAAAAGATGCCTAATTAAGTTTAGCATAGGGAAGATCTATTAGGATGAGATATGGTGTGATGTTGTCCCAATGGATGCCTATCATGTGTTATTGGGAAGGTCATGGTAGTATGATAGAAAAGTTATGCATGATGGAGAGAAAAAAACATACACCTTTTGGAAAGATGGCTCTAAGGTGATTTTATTGCCTCTCAAGGATGAAGGAAAAGGTGAGACCATGTTGTCTGAAAGAGAACGTGTTAAAGAAATGAAGGTGACAGGGTGTTGCTATGCATTACTAGTGAAAAAAGGTGAAGAGGAAGACATTTTAGTTCCCCCAAAAGTAGCAGAGCTATTAGAAGAATTTGTTGATGTTTTACCTAATGAATTTTCTGATGGTCTACCACCAAAGAGAGATATTCAGCATCATATTGATTTGATTCCAGGAGCAACTCTACCCAACCAAGTAGCTTATAGGATGAATCCAACACAACATGCAGAGATGAATAAGCAAGTAAGATAACTCATAAGTAAAGGTGTGCTGAGAGAGATCATGAGCCCATGTGTTGTACCTGCATTGTTGACCCCAAAAAAAGATGGAACATGGAGGATGTGCAATGATAGCATAGCAATTAATAAGATTACCATCAAGTATCAGTTTCCTATACCTCATATGGAGGACATGATGGATGTCCTTGTAGGGGCCAAATATTTCAGCAAGATTGACCTATGAAGTGGCTACCACCAAATCTAGATCTGAGAAGGGGATGAGTGAAAGACAACCTTTAAGACTAGAGATGGATTATATGAGTGGATGGTTATGCCATTTGGGTTATCAAATGCACCTAGCACATTTATGAGATTGATGAACACTATACTACGACCTTACATTGGTAAGTTTGTGGTAGTTTATTTTGATGATATTTTGGTATTTAGTGTTGGGAATTAAGGTGTCTCAACCTTGGTAATTCCTTTTGTTTGTAATGTTTGTATTTATTATTTAATTTCCTATGTTGTAAATATTTGGAAATTCCATATTGTCATGTTGTGGGATGTGGCACGGTGATGTGTCAATCCTACATGGAATATGAAAACTTGTAATTTTGTCCTCACATGAGGAGATAGGCGTCCCACTTAGTGGTAGGAATATTCTTCAATGTGTCAGCATCTTCCATGTTGTGTAAGGAATGTTTGACCGAAACGGTTATGACGGATTCCTATGACAAATCTATGACATGTAAGAGTCAAAAATAGAAGGTTGTAAGACAGGTGATGACATGTGTCATGAAGAATCTTTGAATAAGGCATATTGGGTGCCCCAAGGTGGAATACGACATGTTGTAAGAGAATATGTTATTTATAGCATGTGTATGACAGATTCTCTTACAGATGTAAGTTGTAACCGCTATGACAGATTCTATGACGGTCGTGAGTGTCGTAAGAGCATCTGTCATAGCCCATTTTGGAAATAGGTGACCTCTTTGGAATGGGAGCTATGGACAAGTGTCAGGCACATTCTACAATATTGACCAAGTGTCCTTAGGTGTGGGTTCTGGTCCAAGAAGCCATGTTGGATGTCCATTCCAAGATAGGTCCAATATTGCCTTGTATTTCCTATTTATATGGATGCTTGGAGATGGAGTTTGTATCACAGGTTCACAGGTACTATTATGCTTCCAGATTGACTCTAGACACGAGTGTCAAAGACCATTGAAGCTTGCATTGCAAGTGTATTGTAAACATTCTTTCAGATTTGTTATCACATTGTGCAGGTTTCTAAGTGTGGGTTTTTTCACCCGATAAGGGTTTTCCCCACCGTAAATCTTTGTCTCTCTTCTTCTGTCTACTTTCAGGTTCTTGTGTTTTGCTGCAATATCTTATTTTAATGGTTTAACATTGCTATAATAGTTAGGATAAATTTGAATTTGCATAGACCTCTCCTCATTAGATTAGTGTAGGAAGCATTTTCTGCACACCTAGCTTTCTTTCAGTTGGTATCAGAGCTTGATCACCTTTGGTCCTAGTTGTTGGGTAGGGGTTTTTTGAGCTAATCCTAGGTTGAGTGGGAGTCTATGCAGAGCATTCTGTATCTTATTTCAGCAAGGATATGGTAGGCACATCTGGAAGATTTGAAATAGAGAAATTCAATGGCAGTAATTTTGAGATGTGGAAGCTCAAGATGGAAGACATGCTTGTTGACTTAGACCTTTGGGATAGTGTGAATGGAACTAAACTAGCTACAATGTCACAAGCTAATTGGGATCTCAAGGATCAGAAGGCTAAGGGTCTCATAAGACTTAGTCTTGTCAATTTTGTGTTGTTAAATGTCCATGAGGAGACTACTACAAAACTACTTTGGAAGAAGTTGGGGGATGTGTATCAAGCCAAATCCCTAGTTAATAAACTTTTTTTTGAGAAATAAGTTGTATTCTCTTCGAATGGAGGATGGAGGATCCATTGTTGAACATATGAATGCTTTCAACATGCTGGTTGCACAATTGACATCTATTGGTGTAAAGATGGAGGAGGAGGATCAGTGTATGACCCTGCTTTGTTCTCTATCAGACTCATGGGATCATCTTGTCATGGCAATCGGAAGCACCACATCCACATTCAAAATGGAAGAAGTGGTTTCTTTGCTGTTGTTTAAAGAGATGCGGAGAAAGTCTTCTAAGGTAGCCAAAGAGGCCCTTGCAGTTCGTGGAAGACCCAACAAGAAAGGGAAGTAGAAGGACAAGAAAGATGAGAAGGGTAGATCCAACTCTCCTAGAAAGTCCAAGGCTCTTTGTTGGAACTGTGGCAAGACCGGGCATTTCTGAAAGGAATGCAAAGAGGAGAAGAAGAAAAAGAAGAAAGCTCCTGAGTCAAATTCCAACAACTCACAAGACGACGGTGATGCTTTCATCACAGCCCTGGAAACCCATGCATCTGATGATGTGTGGCTAATCAACTCTGGTGCATCATTCCACATGACCTCGCATTGAGATTGGTTCACTAAGTATGAGGAGTTCGATGGTGGAAAGGTGTATCTGAGTGACGACTCTCATTTGAAGATTGTCGGTCATGGAAGAGTCTCTATCGGATTCCCTGATGGTCGAGTAAAGGGGATCTCTGGGGTTATGAACATCCTAGGCTTAGCACGGAACCTACTTTCTATAAGTAGTTTGAATGATGCAGGTGTGCAGGTTGTCTTTTCAAAAGAAGGATGCAAGATGACTAGAGGAGCTATGGTACTTGCTAAGGGTACTCAGAGAGGTACTCTATTTCAGCTGGAAGCATGCATTCCACAATGCAATAGTTCTTCTAACTCAAGGAAGAGGGCAGCAGTCACTTCATCCCCACCATTTGAACGAGCAATGAAGAAATCTGTTATTTCTAGTCTTGATGGTTGTAATCGTGCATTGAAAGTTAAACTTCCTACAGAAAAGACAATGTTATGGCATAAGAAATTTGGCCACATTGGTGCGAATGGTCTGTGTACCCTGAAAAATAAGAACCTCGTTGAGGGGTTAGATGATTGTAATCTTGAGTTTGACTTCTACGAACATTGCATTTATGGAAAACAAAATCGTGTTCAGTTTTACTCGAGTTCTCATAAGTCTTCTGGTGTGTTGGACCTTATTCATTCTAATGTGTTTGGTCCTATTAATATTCCTTCATTATCAAAATATGTATACTTTGTATATTTTATAGATAATTACAGTAGAAGGACATGAATTTATTTTCTCAGAAGAAAATCTGAAGTCTATAGCAAGTTTAAGGAGTTTAAAGCCTTTGCTGAAAATCAGACTAGTAAAAAGATTAAATGTTTGAGAACTGACAATGGTGGTGAGTTCTATTCTACAGAATTTGATAAGTATTGCAAGGAACTTGGGATTGAAATGCATAAGACAAATCCATACACCCCACAGAAAAATGGAGTTGCAGAGAGGATGAACAGGACACTGATGGAGAAGGCTAGGAGTATGCTTAGTGGAGTTGGTCTAGAACAAAATTTTTGGGCTGAAGTTGTTGCCACTGCTTGCTATCTGGTAAACAAATCTTCTACATCAGCTCTTGTTGATAAGACACCCATGGAGGTGTGGTCTAGTAGAAAGCCTTTAATAAGACATCTTCATGTTTTTGGTTGTGAGGCATATGCACATGTGCCTAGGGAGAAGCGGTCAAAGTTGGAGAACAAAGCTATTATGTGTATCTTCATTGGCTATGGTGTTGGTGTGAAAGGATACAAGCTTCGGGACCCGATGGCTAAAAAAGTGTTGTATAGAAGAAGTGTCATCTTTAGAGAGCTTACACCTTCTTCCACTATTTTGCAACCAGAAGAAAAAGAAAAGAAAGATGATGTTGTTCAATTTCCTCTCACCCCTAGGAAGACTGAACAGAAAGACAATGTTGGACCTGATGATGAGGAGAGCTCTAGCAGCTCTGAGAGCTTAGATGAAGAAGCTAAACCCCAACCTCAAGTTTTGAGGAGGTCTACACGGATAAGAAAGCAACCTGAAAGGTTTAGTTTTACGTTGCTTGATTCTAGTTGTGCTTATGCTTTACTTATTAACAGTGATGAACCTAGAACTGTATCAGAGGCTTTGGATATGAAGGATGTAGATTCCTGGAAGGAGGCCATGGAGGAAGAAATGGCTTCTTTGGAAAAGAATCAAACTTGGGACTTGGTGCCTTTGCCTCTTAGACAGAAACCCGTTGGATGCAAATGGGTGTTCAAGAAGAAAATTGGTGCAGATGGCAGTGTTGAGAAGTATAAGGCCAGATTGGTTGCAAAGGGGTATTCACAAGTGGAGGGTATAGATTATGGTGAGATCTTCTCTCCCATTGCAAAGCTGACATCCATTTGATTATTGTTGTCTCTCGCAGCAGCTTATGACTTGGAGGTAGAACAGATGGATGTGAAGACAGCTTTCCTTCATGGTGACTTGGAGGAAGAAATCTACATGACATAGCTAGAGCATTACATGGTGAAAGGTAAAGAAATTTTGGTTTGCAAACTTAAGAAGTCTTTGTATGGTTTGAAGTAATCCCCTAGGAGATGGTACTTGAAGTTTGATGCCTTTGTGTTGTCAATTAGATTTGTGAGATCGAAATTGGATCACTATGTGTATTATAAATTTGATGGTGATCGTATTCTCATTGTTGCACTATATGTTGATGATATGTTACTCATTGGGAAGGGTAAGAATATGATTTCTGATTTTAAATCTCAGCTATCAGTACAGTTTGAAATGAAAGATTTAGGGGCAGCCAGGTACATTCTAGGAATGGAAATCAAAAGACATAGAACCAACATAAAACTTTGGTTAAGCCAGAGTAAGTATGTGAAGACCGTGTTGGACAAATTCAGCATGGTAGATTGTAGACCATTGTGTGTTCCTGTTTATTTTCAGACAAAGTTGTCTGTTGAGGATTGTCCAAAATCTCCTAGTGAGGTGGAGGACATGAGTAGAGTACCTTATGCTAGTGTTGTTGGTAGTTTGATGTATGCTATGGTCTGCACAAGACCAAACATTACCCAAGTAGTGGGAGTCCTTAGTCGATTTATGGCTGATCTAGGATGGGTTCATTGGGATGCAGTTAAGCGAGTGTTCAGATATTTGAGGGGTACTTCTGAGTATTCCATTTTCTATCATGGTAATGTTTCATGACCTCCACATTCTATTGATATTCATGGATTTGTGGATTCAGATTGGGCAGGTGACATTGACAGCAGGAGATCCACCAGTGCTTATGTGTTTACACTAGTTGGTGGTGCTATTAGTTGGATGAGTAAGCGACAACCTGTTGTTGCTTTGTCCATGATAGAAGCTAAGTACATGGCAAGAACTCATGCTTGTAAGGAAGCCATTTGGCTTAAGAGATTGTGCTCATATATTGGTGTTGATGTAGGTTAGATCACGATCAGTTGTGACAGTCAGAGTGCAATTTGCCTTGCGAAGAATCCAACTTTTCATGCTAGAACCAAGCACATTGATGTTTAGTTTCACTTCGTGAGAGACATGGTTGAGGATGGAAAGGTAAATTTGGAGATGTTAGATACTTTGAAGAATGTTGCAAATGCATTGACGAAACCAGTGAGCACAGAGAAGTTCAGATGGTGTTCGGAGTCTATGGGCCTCTCGGCCTATAGCAGTTAAATCATGTTTTTCTATTGGCTCTTACAAGGTGTTCAACAAGTGGGAGAATGTTGGGAATTAAGGTGTATCAACCTTGATAATTCCTTTCATTTGTAATGTTTGTATTTATTATTTAATTGCCTATGTTGTAAATATTTAGAAATTCCATATTGTCATGTTGTGGGATGTGGCACGGTGATGTGTCAATCCTACATGGAATCTGACAACTTGTAATTTTGTCCTCACATGAGGAGATAGGCATCCCACTTAGTGGTAGGAATATTCTTCCATGTGTCAGCATCTTCCATGTTGTGTAAGGAATGTTTGACCGAAACGGTTATGACGGACTCCTATGACGAATCTATGACATGTAAGAGTCAGAAATAGAAGGTTGTAAGATAGGTGATGACATGTGTCATGAAGAATCTTTGAATAAGACATATTTGGGTGCCCCAAGGTGGAATATGACATGTTGTAAGAGAATATGCTATTTATAGCATGTGTATGATAGATTCTCTTACAGCTGTAAGTTGTAACCGCTATGACAGATTCTATGACAGTCGTAAGTATCGTAAGAGCATCTGTCATAGCCCATTTTGGAAATAGGCGACCTCTTTGGAATGGGAGCTATGGAAAAGCATCAAGCACATTCTACAATGTTTACCAAGTGTCCTTAGGCATGGTTTTTGGTCCAAGAAACCATGTTGGATGCCCATTCCAAGATAGGTGCAATATTGCCTTGCATTTCCTATTTATACAAGTGCTTAGAGATGGAGTTTGTATCACAAGTTTACAAGTACTGTTATGCTGCCGAATTGACTCCAGACACGAGTGTTGAAGACCATTGAAGCTTGCATTGCAAGTGTATTGTAAACATTCTTTCAGATTTGTTAATACATTGTGTAGGTTTCTAGGTGTGGGGTTTTTCACCCAATAAGGGTTTTCCCCACCGTAAATCTTTGTCTTTCTTCTTCTATCTACTTTCTGGTTCTTGTGTTTTGCTGCAATATCTCATGTTAATGGTTTAACATTGCTATAATAGTTAGGATAAATTTGAATTTGCATAGCCCTCTCCTCATTAGATTAGTGTAGGAAGTGTTTTCCGCACACCTAGCTTCCTTTCATTTAGTAACAGCAAAGAAGAACACATACAACACTTGAGGATCATCTTTGGTGTGTCAACGAAGGAGAAGCTCTATGCCAATTTGAAGAAGTGTAGGTTCATGTAGGATAGTTTGGTTTTTTTAGGCTTTGTCATTTCTAAAGATGGTGTCAAAATGGATCAAGAAAAGGTAAAGGCAATTCTAGAATGGCCTAGTCCAAGCAGCATCACAGAGGTAAAAAGTTTTCATGGCTTGGCCACTTTCTATCAAAAGTTCATTCAAAATTTCAGTAGTATTGTAGCTCCTATAACATATTGCACCAAAGGAAGGGAGTTTGTATGGACCAAGGATGCTGAGGAGAGATTTAAGTACTTGAAGCAAAAGGTAACAAAAGCACCTATACTTGCATTGCCAAATTTTGATAAGCTATTTGAAGTAGAATGTGATGCCTCCCATGTGGGAATAGATGTTGTGCTTAGCCAAATTGGAAAACCTATAGCTTTCTTTAGTGAAAAGATGAATGAAGTGACAAAGAATTATTCTACTTATGATTTGGAATTTTATGCAATTGTTCAAGCATTGAGGCATTGGAGACATTATGTAGTTCCCCAGGAGTTTGTATTGTTTACATATCATATTGCACTGAGATACTTGAACACACAGAAAAAGTTGAATTGTAGGCATGCCAAGTGGGTCTCTTTCTTGCAGGGTTACAATTTTGTGTTGAAGCATAAGTTTGGAAAACAAAATTAGGTTGCAGATGCATTAAGTAGGCATGTTGCACTTTTGACCACAATGGAAACTAAGGTGATTGGTTTTGATGCCATCAAAAAATTTTATGAGTCTGATGATGATTTTTGGGAGATTGTGGAACAATTGAAGGCACCAATATCTGGTAACTTGGATCACTTTAGGGGTGAGTATTTTATGCAAGATGGGTATCTATTTAAAGGAAAACAACTATGCATACCAGCTGGCTCTATGAGGGAAAACATTATCAGAGTATGAAATTTTACAGGTGGATGCATTATGATGTGGCCAGTGGTTTTCCAACCTACCCTAGTCGGTTGGACCTTGTCTTGGCACTTTTTTGGGGCTTGAAACTTTCATCTTGGCCCTCAAAATGGCAATTTAGTGTTTTTTTCTAGTTTTTTAAAAGTTGCTTTTTTTCATAACTCAAAACTCATGTTTCAAATTTAGGATGTTAGTTGGCTTTTCATCCTACCTTAGCTTTAGGAAGTTTTTGGGAAAAAACTGGATTCTCAAGATATGATTGTAAAATTACCTAAAATGGCAAAATCTGACAATTGTCGAGATCTACCAAAAAAGGTAATTTTTTAATTTTTTTGTTTTCTTGTATAGAAGAGAGTTTTCTCTCATTGTAGCAGTGGAGTTGATGAATAGAAGTTTTTTTTATGTTCCAGTCTTCAAATATTTGGCTCTCACATGATTAATGGCAAAATTGTATTGAGTGTATGCTGCATCAAAAATAATAGTCAACCCACACAATGCTGGAACATTAGAAACCTAAAAAGAAGATTGGTGACTAGTTGCCCTTTGGTCCATATAGTTACTTTTACAACAATGGTCATATAACACCACATTCAAAATGTTGGCCACCTATGTATGGATGATGTGGTAGAGATTTTTAAGCATGATGTTAAGCAATGTTGTCATTGATGGCAATAGAGTTTGCAGTATGATGGTAACAGATATTGTAGTATTTTCATTGTTGGCAACAAAGGGTGAAGATACACTGGTCTGGAAAACAGCATTACAGGTCAAAGACAGTGACAACAAAGGATAAAGGTAGAGTGCTCCGGAAAGTGTTAACTAGACATAAGGAGACAATCATGCAAAATAGTTTGATTTGTAATTTTTAAAGAGGGTTTGATCCTCTTCCTTAAAAGATGATTTTATCCTCCATAGAAGACTATTGTGCACGAAGATTTGATCTGGTAAGGAGATATGAAATTTGGCTAAGTATCAGTCTAGTAAAACTAAGCTACATAGTTCCAGTAATTTGGTCTGCATCAGTCTGCTATTGAAGATCTTGGCCAACGGTTCTTAAATGTGGTTATTGGTCAATGGATATATCTAAATCCAAAAAAAAAATTACTAATGATCTCTGGTGTGAAAGATGTGAAAAGTAAAAGTCAACCCTAACAGAGTACAGTTGTTTGTGGTACAAAGCATGTAAGTAAATGGGTCTGCATTTCTTCAACATGAAATATTTTTCTTTGTGGTTGTAAGGTGTTGCTAGTGAATATTTAGAGAGTCTAAATCCAAATTTTTAGGTCTTGAAGTCGTCCAAGATGAGTTAGAGTTGAGAGAGAATCACACTCTATATTAACAGTGCGTTGACAATGCCAGTGACAATTTGAGATACTTTGCATCTCACCACAAGTAAAGGGGTTGTACAGATTTGAGGATAAGATTATGAATGTCTGTAGCATGTATATTCCAAGTTTTAAGCAATTTGGAGTTTCATATATCGAGTTGTGAAATAACATATAGTTCATATTGTTGATATCTTGCCAATGGAGCTAACCTGAATGAGTTGATGTTGTGCAGAGCTATGAAATGAATGAAGTGTTGTCATAAGAGTTTCTATAGGTTGTGCCTACCTATATGAGTTTTCTACACATTTTGGTTCTCTCTGCAAAGTATTTTGGATTAAGGTTCTGGCCAGCAAGATCTATTTGGCATGTTTTGCACATTACATCAAATTAGGTCGACCTAATTGATGTTGTGAAAGAATCAAATATATATGAAGGATTATTTTTAGTGTTATGATATATGGATAGTAATGATATGATCTAAATGATGCAACAAGAACTTATGAATGCAAAGTGAGTGAATGTAAAGCAGTGTGACAAGATTGTGGATGAAGAAATATAGAGTAGAGTAGTGTGGTATTTTAGAACCATGTGTTGAGTATTGTTTTGTAACTTGAGCTTCATTGGAACTATACTCCATGCATATGTTAGATACAATTATAATAGTTCAAATTTTGACAGTAAGCCACTTCTTCTATCTCTTTCTTTCAAGATAGTGGGCCACATGCAATGAGCATTCTTGGATAGTGAGTCCACCAATTGTGTCAACCTTAACTGATTGCCTTATTAATATGCATTTTGAGATAATCCTCACCATGGTTTTTCCCTATTTGGGTTTTCCACGTAAAAATCCTAGTGTTCATGTGTTATGATTTGTGGTTGTATGTTTTATGCTTAATTTCCTTTACTGTAATTGTATATGCTAAATAAATTGAATTTTTGAAGTGTAAATGGTTAAAGAGAATATTGATTCACCCCACACCCCTCTCAGTATTTTTGGTGTTCAACAATTGGTATCAGATCCAAGTCCATTGGAAGAAGCCTAACCTCTCAAAGACGATCTTGGAAATTGAACACACGGGTGCTAGAAGATTACCTATTCCTCTGGAAGAGATTCCTACTACTAAATACATTGGAGAAGGTTGCATACTTAACAAAGCTAGAGAACTTAATGCTGCTCTTTAAGACCTTGAAAGGATTGAAGGTGAAATAAAAGACCTGAAGGAAAATATCAGAGAAGCAGATGAATGCATCAGAAAATTGAGAGAGGAAGTCAAAAATTTTAAAGAAAGGCATAAGGAAGTTAGTGAGAAATTGAAGCATTCAAATGAATCTATCAGTGGTCTAAAAGTGCAAGTTGAGGAAAAGACAATAATTAAGGAATGTCTGAATATGATGATGAAAGGAAAATCAGAAGAATGTTCAAGACTTGAACAAGAAATTGTAAATCTAAAATCAGATTTGAAGAAGGCAAGGATTCATGAAGACAAATTCAAGAAGAGATCTACAAAGCTTGATGGAATGATTGCAAATCAGAAAGGTCCAAATGTTAAAGAGGGTTTAGGATTTGAAAAAGGTGAAAGCTCAAAATCAGGTCAGACATCAAATGCTGAAAATAAGAAGAACGATGGCAAGCAATTCCAGAATCAAAGGAATAAAGTTAGAAGACCACCGGTAAGACAACCAAATTCTCAAAGGTACCCATCTTTCAATAGTTTTTGTCATTATTTCAATAAGTATGGACACAAGGCAATAGTATGTAGAATAAATCAGAATATACCATCTTTCTCTAGTTAATGTTTTACATGCAAGAAAGTTGGTCATAGAGCTAGTGAGTGCAGAAGTCAAATGAGGAATGGCTATAATAATGATAGAATGGTTCAATCTTTCAATGGATATTGTTATAGATGTAATAGATTTGGGCATAAAGCTAATCAATGCAGATCTAGAATGAATTGAAGGAATACTGGTTAGAGGAATGTTGTATGCTACAATTATAATAGACCTGGACATATTTCTAAGCTTTGCAAAAGAAGAAACATGAAGAAGGATAATCAAGTAGAGAAGAATGAACCAGTACAAAAGATTGATCTGGAAGACACCAAGAAGGAAATGAATAAGATTTGGATAAAGAAGGATGTAACAAAGGTTAAAGATGAGTTTGTACCAACATTTGGTGTAGATAGTTCATCCATAAAATAAGATAAGAGCTTTGGCTCAGGGGGAGAATTAATGGAAATCTTTCCCCCTAGCCAAAGGAATGGTGCTAATGTCTCAGCATGAAGATATAAGATCAAGATCGACATGCTTAATCCTTTGGTGAAGACTGTTGTAGAAAATCTCCTAATATAGAAGATTGTGAAGCATTTGAAGATGACCATGTATACAGAGAAAGGTTTGACAACTTTATCAGACAAGGCATTTATGGTGAATTAGGTTAAGGAAAAAGAAACTATAAGCAATTATACTTGATCAAAATTCATATTGCAATCAAACTTTCAAGTGAGAAAGAGTTGAGTAGTGCAATGAAGAAGAGATCAAAGCATCCCAAGTTTTAGTGTCTTCAAACCTTAGTGCAGCAAGCGAAGAAAAGGCATTTTTCAGTTTTCCCTATTTCACTGTGAACTTTGCATTGAAGGTACACCACAAGTAGTAGAGGTAACTGAGAGCCCAAAATCTAAATTCAAGAAACACCCCATCAAATCCATGGAAAGGGATCTAGATGGTGCTTTCTTAGATATACCATATGGTTTCTTGGACACAGAGGATGTAAGGATGTATATACATGGAAAGATGGAAGAATACAACCATGCAACACTAGGACAGATTTGGGTTAATAAGTTAACAGATGACAACTTTGATCTGAAGCACGAATACAGTGCCCTAATTGAGAAAAAGTTGGATGTTGGAATGATTTTCCCATCTTGTTTTATGAAGATGCATGGGTAAGGTATGTATTGAGATGCATTCATGATAGATTCATGTGGTTGGACCTTCCACATATGATAAACAAGGAAGTTGTAATAGGTTTGTGCTCCACCGGAGTTGTTCCAAAACTTAAATCTATTAAAAATGATGTTTTGATGAAACTCACAGGAGCTAAATTGATAAGAGAGCCTTGACTATGAAGGATATTGAAGATCTGGCAGTGAAATATGCATCCATGATGATAGGATACAAGATCTACTTCACAACTAGGGAAAATTATGTCTCAACAACTGCAATATATACTGCATATGAGATGGTCAAAAAGGGTATGGATTATGACCTGTGTGAGCTACTAAAACAACAATTACTCAAAAACTTGCAGAAGACAAAGGATTCAAAATATCCTTTCAAGTTTGGTACTTTAGTCATTTGTTTACTATTTAATTTCCTCAAGGAAGTTCCGGGTGCACAAAACATTGTGTGGTTAGGACGCATTCTAGTTGCAACCCATATCAGAGACCATTTGGAAAGAATTGGAAACATTCAAGATCAAAATGTTGCACTCTGGAGTCACTTTAAAATATTTCAAGAAAAGATAAATGCTAGGGAAAGGATCCCTAAGAAAGTAGTGGAGAAATACAAAGATGATATCCTCTTCATGGTAAGTAAAGATGGATGCTACTTGGAGGCAGTGAAACCTAGGATAGTCTGGATTCCAGAAATGGGATATGAAGTGTTTGATGATATCATTGTAGGCCTTAAAGACCTAATGTTGAGAAAGCCTAAAGATACCTCTGAAGAAATACTTGGAACTTATGGAGAAAAAATTATTGAGGTGCATCTTAAGAACAAAGAGAAAAAGATTAAGAAGAATGTCAAAGAAATGAAGTCTAGAGTTGAGGAGATGATGATACAAAAGGGCCCTGCGGAGAAATCCAAGGATACATCTCAACATATAAAAGAATCACTAGGTTTGATAAGGTCAATAAGGACTTCTAACCCCTATGTTGCTACTCATAATACCTTTGAATCCATGCTTGTAGCCATCCTTGAGAAGAATGAAGTAGTCAATGCTTTTGAACCTGCAAAGAAGACAAAAGTAAATGGAAAAGTAGTGAGAAAGGATTATGTGACACATGATGTCATTGAGGAAGAAGAAGATGAAGAAAAAGGACCTAAACTGGTCTAGAAGAAAAGAGAGTCTCTTGCCTCCGAAGAAGATACACAAGTTAAGAGGACAAAGATTGGCATTGCTACAGAGGATGATGAAGATATTGAGAAAGAAAAGGAAGGCTTCATTCTCAAGAAAAGAGATGACAAAGGAAAAGGAAAGGAAAAGAAAAGAAAGGAAGGTGAAGCTACAGATAAGGGAAAGGGAAAGAAAAAAGAAATCAAAAAAATACTTTCTCCCCCCTCTACAATTGGAAGCTACAATTAATGCTATAACTGAGTATGACAATCTGAAACAAGTAGCTGAGTTATATGATGAAAGATCACCAGAACATAAATCTATCATTGAGAGAGCTATTATCAAGTACATGGATAGATTAAATTTTGCATTAATAGAAATAATAGAAAAACTACCTGGTAGTCTTGCTGATGTAATGACAAAGAGAAGAGATGATGCCATGAATAAGGACACTGAAATGAACAATAAGGCACTTGAGAAGGTTTGTCCTATAATTTTTGAAAAAAACAAGATCAAGGCTATACAAAGGTTAGCCAAGAAATTCAGAACAAAAAGAAGACTAAACACTTTGATGTCAAGTGACAAAGATGAAATAAAGAGGTTGAAAAAGGACACACTGAAAATAACTGCAAATGTTCTTAAGGAACTATAGATTGCTACAGTTGAAGAATGGCCTTCTAAAGAAGACGAAAAAGATGAAGATCAGACTAAGAAAAATAAAGAAAAAGGTGAAACAAGTGCAAAACCACATGTGTCAACTAAATAAAATTTGCCATCACTAGCAGCAGAAATAAATTTAGAAGATTTGAATGTGGTTGTCCATTAGGAGAACACAAAAATTGTTGATGAGTAGAGGGAGTCTCCAGAAGAAAAGATAGATGGAGATGAAGGAGAACAAAGAGATGTTATTGTAGATCAAGCTACTAACACTGTGGATAATACCTCTATCCCAAAGAATGTTGAAGAAGAAGAAGTAAATGATTGAAGCCATCCTCTAGAAACCTCTGATTCTAGATTGACATCTGAAGAGGAGAAAAAAGATAACGTTGGTGAAGGCTTTGGAGTCTCTCTGATAGAATCCATTAGAGAGTTTTTGGCAAAGAAAAGACATATCCAAATCATGTCTTCATCACAACTACTATAGGTACAATCCTTAGATGCAAATATTAACTTGTCCAACATATCTCCATTGCAAAAACTTCAACTAGGAACAATCTTTCAGGCAACTACTCAGGAAGAAATTTTGCACTCCCACATAGAAGGTAATGAGCTGATGGATGAAGCCATGAAATTTTATGAGAAGATAGTGCTTGATATTAAGAGAGATGTCTCTTTGTCTCCTCCACTTCAAATGAGAAAACTAATGAAGTCTATAAATAGTCACTTTGAATCTTTTGAGAAAGCAGCAGAGAAGAAGGTCAAGGAAGAATTTGATAATCAGATGCTAACAAAATTGATAGATAAGTGCTCCAAGACACACATTTTGTTAGATGTAAAGGGTGGAATTTGGATAGTTGAGTTTTTGATAGTTTTGGTGTATATCCTCCTTTCACCCTTTCATTCAAGGACCTAGGGTCGAGTTGCAATGTACTATCTTACCCTATGTCACTATGAGATGTAGGGAAACTTGGATTTTTATGATTTGATTGCTAATTTTCTTCTCTTATGCTCAATTATGCCTTAACACCCTAATTATGCAAATACAATAGCAAACAGATGAATAACAGAGAGTGCTACTATAGAAAGATGTAAAATGACAAGTAACTATGCACCTATTTTTGGGGTTCTGAAGTGGAATAGTTGGGGACTAAAGAGTGGGCGCCCAAGTCCAAGGTACTAATTTCTTTGTGAAATCTTGATCTCCTTTCGACACTGATCTGCACTATAACTTCTGTTTCTAGAAATTCAACTATGGAGGACACAGGGACTAGCACCCAAGTCCTGAAAGGGATCTAAAGTCCTACTTATTTTTAGATCCTGAATCCTTGATGCTTGATGACCTCTCCTGTAACTCCACTTTTTTCCAGATGCAACACCTGTAACCTGCAATCATAATACTTTGGGAGGGGATTGTGGTGTTTAGAGGCTTGCCTCAGTCAAGCTCTAGAGAGACATTCAAGCCTTCTGAACACCATTTTCAGATAGAGAGTGTGTGCCTTGGGAGCTAGAGGCAAAAACTAAATGATAAATGCTTGAAAACACAAATGAATGTCACCTTGTAGTGACGATCTCATGGAGGAAGAAGCTCTTCATGCCATGAGGAGATGAATGCTCAAATCTACAAACACAAACACATAAACAACAAAAATCTACTCTTGCAACATAGTGAAATCCTTGAATCACATTTAGGATGCATAAAATTCACAATAACAATCTAGTTTACAAATGAATGCCTAAACATGCTTTTTTATGCAACTACAACCACTCCCGCTAAGAATTTTGTAATTCAAACTTTACATGTTGCATTAATTAATTTGAATTTAATCAAATTTCTGATTTTTGCATTAGATCTGATTTTAAATTATAGAAAATTACAAAAAATCATTAGTTTACATTGCATTTTCATCATTGAATTGCTAGGGTTTTGTTGAAAATTGCAAGTTTTTGATATAACCTAGTAATTCCAAAATCTAGGGTTTGTAGGTAAAATCTTGTTTCAGATTTTTCTACTAATTTTAGAGACTCATTCAAATTTTCATTTGGCTGTAGTCTTTCATTTTAGAACAATTTTGCATTTAGATTTCAAATATTTGCATTTTTGCATAGAAAAAATCAACAAAAAACTAGCATTTTCATTGATTTTTCACTAGATTTGCACTTGCATTTTGCATGTTAGAGCATGGAAATAATTTTCAGATCTGAGATAATTTAATTCTCATCATACATTAGATTTTAAAAAATTCATATAGCATTTTACATCAAGATCTCAAACCTAGGGCTTGAAAAACATTGATTTTTACTAGATTTGGCCTTATCGACTCTCTAATTTTGTACCATAGGCGTGTTATGAAGAGTATTTTTACACTAATTAGTTTTTATTAGGGTAATTATTTTCTTCCCCTCCTAAAAATCTTCACAACACCTTGTTATTGGTCTCTTGTATTGAAAATTTGGTGAAAATTTGCACATTTTTGCTATTTTTGCCCTATGGTTCGGCCTAGTTTACACTCCAAGTGTGTTGTGACAAATTTTATGGATTGAAGTGACTGATATCATAAATATTATTTTCTACACCTCCTAAAATTCTTTACAACACCCCTTTTGCTAGGTCTTCGAATTGAAAAATTGTGAAAATTTTCCTATTTTTGCTATATTTTCACTAGGTTTTGACCTTGAGTGGCACTATACGCATGTTGTGATGAATATTTTTGGAATTAAGTGGTTGTTATTACTGATATAATTTTATTTCCATAATAATTTTCCTCACAACACCCTTTGTCATGCTCCCTTGCATTAAGATTTGGTGAAAAAATCACATATTTTAGTGTATTTTCACTAGATTTGGACAAGTCATTATCTTAGATTTACATCAAGAGTGTGTTGTGATGGAATTTACTGATGTATTGGACTGATATCAAACATATTATTTTCTGTCCCTGATCAAAATCCTCACAACACCTTTTCTTTCATATATTTGCATTGAAAAAAGTACAAAAAATCAAGCATTTTAGGTCATTTTTGCATATAGTGTTGCACTTGTCTTTTGCATAATTTTGGGAAAGCTTTTAAAATCTGATTTTGCATTGATTTGAGCATATACACATGGCCTCTAATTGTAACAACAAAAATAGGTTCCCTCCTAGGCCTTACTTGAAAAGAAAGGTCCCTGAACCTGAAATTGTGTTCACACCTCATGATAGAACAATCGAAGATACTGACGGACCTCTCTACATCACTGTGAAAATAATGGGAAACCCCATGGATGGAACACTTATTTATCCTAATTACATGACTAATGTTTCCATGGAAGAGTTCCTCTATTTACATTATTTGATGCAAGGATCTTATGACCATTCGGACATGATGATTAAAACACATAAGGGAACCTTTATAAATCCTTTGGGTAAGACATCATTGTTGGTAACTGTATTTGAGAAACATGTAGAACAATGGTTTGATGTTGTCCGTAATTCTAACCTATTTCAAATAAAACTTGGACATCCATGGTTAAAGTCTATGAGGGTTGTCCCTTCAACAATTTATAAATGTGTAAAATTTCCTTTGAACGGACAAGTGCATGTTATTCATCAAAATACATACAAACCTTTAATTACACAAAAACAATTTACACTGGATTACTTTTGGGACAAATCTAAAGAGAAACTTGAACCACGAACAAACTTTAACTTCTTGAGCTATAGAAATTACAAAGCAAAACTATTACATCCAATGGCCGATCATTTTGCGCAAGAAATAACAAAAGACAAGCAACCCGCAATTGAAGAGAACCATAGACTGAAAGGACAAGGTCTTGTTTAGTGGAAAATTGGATTTGTTAATGTTTTAGTGTTTTGATGTTTGAATCCTCCTCTCCACTATACATTAAAGGATCTAGGGTTGAGTGGCAAGCACTATCATACCCTAGGTCACTGTGAGATGTAGGGAAACTTGGATTGGGGAATTTAATTATCAATTTTCCTTCTTTTATGCTCAATTGACCATTAAAACCCTAATTATGCAAATATGAAAACAAATTGACAAATAACAAAAAAAGATCTTATAGATAGGAGTAAAATACCAAATCACAAAGTACCTATTTTTAGGGTTCTGAAGCGGAACAGTCGGGGACATTGGAGCGGGCACCCTAGTCCAAGGTACCAGTTTCTTCGCAGGATCTGGACCTCATTCCGACACTGATCAGCCCTGCAACTTCTGTTTCTAAAAATTCATCTATGGAGGACACTGGAGTGAGTGCCCAAGTCCTAGAAATGCTCTGGTGTCCTTCTTTTCTTCAAATCTTGAATCCTTGATGCCTGTCAATCCTTCTTGCAACTTCACTTCTCCTAAATATGACACATGTAACCTACAATCACAAGACTTGGTTTGGGGGTTGTGGTGTTTAGAGGTTTGCTTTAGTCAAACCCCATAGGACACTTAAGTCTCTAAACACCATTGTCAGATAAAGAGTGCGTGCCCTTGTGAGGCAGAGGCAAAAACCAAAGGAATCAATGATAAAAACATAATAAGATGTCACCTTGTAGTGGAGCTCTCATGGGAGGAAGATGTTCTTCATTCCATGAGGAATTTGATGCTCAAATCTACAAATATCAACACACAAAACACACAAGTCTGATCTTGCAACACAATGAAAGACTTGAATCACCTTGAGGACACAATAGCTTGCTTGTAATCATCTAATTGAAATCTAGTTTACAAATGAATGCCTAAACATGCTTATATATGCAATTACAAACACTCCTGCAAAGATTTTCATAATTCAAACTTACCGTGTTGGCAAAGGGACCTAATAATGGTCACAAACCAATACCTAGAAATTAGGTCTTCCCCAAAATAGGGCAGGACTAGGGTGCGGGCACCCAAGTGCTCCCCCCTCTTTTGCGTAGGGTATAGCTCAAGGGGTCCACCTAGGTCCAATTTGTCATGAAACCTAGGTCTCATTCCATCAGGATGCTAAAATATGAACTAAGATGTCATAAATGCATGCAAAAGACTCGGGAGCTAAACCTTATGAGGGAAAAGCCCCCAAGGGGACATTTTCCAATGTTACATTTAGCCCCCACTTTAATGTATGTATAAACGCAAGGCCAATACATGCATTAAAGTACAATCACAAACACAACAAACACATCAAGCATGGAGAAGACACACCAATCACATAGGAGACAATAACAGACATGCAAAACATGGAGAAGATAGTTACATTCATGTAAACACATGGAGAAGATAGTCAATACATTGAAGACACATTAATGCATGGAAGACAGGCATGATTTCTTTTCTTTTCTTTTTCTTATATATATGAAATGCAAATGCAAGTACTGGAAAGTAAACAAACTTCCCATAATACATAATGCACTCATCACATAGGTCTTTGTATATATGGGGCAACAGACACGCAAGACATGCAAAACCTCCCAAAATATAGGATGCATATGGGGCAACAGACATGCCAAACAAAACAAGCATGCCAAAACACACACACTTGAAGACACAAAGAAAACATGGTAGACAAGCGATGGTGTGTTCCCTATTTCTAGGCTCATCACCATCTCAGGCACATTACAGGCACACATCAATGATTGGGCTTCACCACAACAATCACTAAAAACATGCTTAAGGGTTGAGTTAGTCATAGAACCACTCCCTGCCTCCACAGAGGACTTTTGAAAATGCAACCCCACCCACGTCACATAGATGCCTTACAGTGAAAAGGAAGCATGGCATACCACCCACCTACATCATGGAGACACCTTACAGTGAAAAAGAGGTATGAGCACAAAAGTATACAACCCCACCCGCATCATGGAGATGCCTTATAGTGAAAAGGAGGTATACGCAATAGATAGATAGATTGATTACAAACAAACTCATGATGCAGGAAGTACTCATCGTACTAGCCTACACCTGAGGACAAGCACATTGCTAACATCTACAATAGACAACTTACCTTATATATGCCCCCGCCTTAAGGTTGTTGATATCATGTATCGATATCAAGCACATTAAGGTAGGAATAAAACACACAAGGTAACATCAACTTTCCCAAAACCCATGCCCCCCAAAAGTGACATGTACTTAACGATCGCCAAATGTTCCCACAAACACATCCCTACAAGAAACATGTTAGTGTCTACATAATCATGATAAGAAACCACATCAATGCATATGATTAACCACACAAAGAGTCAAGGTTATACTATGAATTTGGAGTTCGAGGATAACCATGGGGCTATATCACGAAGCTCTCTGAATCGAGCACCACCGAGGCCAAATTCAAAGACAATCAAAGGTGCATAGAGTAGTAGTATTGTTAAGGTTTGTAAATGTGATAGAAACATCATCAAATTCACTATGCGGAAAGCACAAGTGTTTCCACTATCCAAGAGTCGGATAAGATATACAACCCCATCATCATATTAGGAACTAAGTCCATTTTTTGATTGCTCTCGAAAGGGACACTAGGTTTGCATCAGTATAAATGTTTTGTCATCACCCGCCCGCTAGTTGGAAACACTAGAGGAAGGGAAACAATAAATCAAAGAGGAGAAGCAAGTGTCTTAGGAACAGTCACATAGGAGGGTGCCCTCAGGTCACCAACCGCGACGCTATGTCCATAAGACACAACACACAACAATGAAATCATAGAGAGAGGCAATATAAAAGAATGATGATAAAAATAGAAGAAGGTCACCACAGAGGTGGTCTCTTGGTATCCTAAACCTTACGAGAGAATTCAAGATCATTCTAGGAGGCCTAAACAACATATAACACATCACGGGGGAAGCACATCATGAGAGAGATAAAGGGTTAGAGATACTTACCTATTAGGGTACCACCATTAAGAACCTACATATGTAGGATATCTGTCATGCTATTTTGATCTTGTTGAATTAAGATTAAGTGTAGGACGACGAGAGGCTTTCTTTTCTTTAAAAGGATTATATCCAATGCCGCTTGAGTAATGTGTTGAAGTGGATTCTATAGGTACTCGAATCCCTTGTTGATTCACACATCCCTTACCTTCATATTCACAATTGTTATAAAGAATTTTAAATCCTCGACCATAGAGGGATGTCATTTCCTTAGAGAATGGTGAAGCCTCATAGGTCTCGTAATTTATCGTATATATGAGAGTATTGTTTTTATTTTCTACCAAGGGGACTTTAGGTTTCTTAGATGCTTCAAAGGACTGCTTAGGTGAGATCGATACTACTTAAATTGATGTGTCAAGGATATTAATTTTATATTCCCCTATATTGCAAGGATTAAAATCTAATGAGCCCCAATTATCACCAAAGAGTGCATTCGATGGTATAGAATCTTTCACAACATCATTCATGGCTAGAGGCTTTGATGAATTAGCTTATAAATTGTTTAAGCTCATATGATTGTAAACTAGTTTTTGCGTTTCAATATGTAAACAGTTATCTAGTTTAGGATCAGCATGGATAGTATGAAGTTTACCTTTGAATATAAATTTGATTAAACAATGCAAGGTGGAAGGAACTGTCCTCAATGCATGAATCCAAGGTCTACCAAGAATCATGTTGTAAGATAAAGAATAAGGCATGACATGAATTAGGGTAGGAACAAGCACAAATCCTACTTGTATAGGTAGAGTTATAGTGCCCATGGATTGTCATCCAACATTATCATAGCCACAAATGCTAATGCCATTTGTTATGATTTATGATGTGTCAACGTTGATTTTGTGTAGTAGGTCAATGCTACAAACATTAAGAGTCGATCCATTGTCGATCATAATGCATTTTACCAATGTTTTATTTATTATGACAGAGATTATAAGTGGATCATATTGGTTTTGAACTTCAATTGACGATAATTCCTATGGTTGAAAGAGAATATCTATTTTTGTCACATGCATACTATCTGATATGACTACTACATCATTAGGTTTAGCAGTAGGTGGGACAATCACCTTTTGCAAAGCTTCTTAGAGAATTCCATGGTATGTAGGTGATGTTTGTATTAAATCCCAAAGAGAGATCTTAGCCGGAGTAGCGCGAAGCTGTTCGGTGAGATCATACTCTTGACCACTTTTATGAGTAAGATGAGGTGGTAGAGGGAGCATAGGTTGAGAACATGGAAGGGAGACAGGCACATGCAGTGCTTGGTTACTTTGCTTGTTATTATGGGTGTTGAATGTGTGAGCGATCACATTGTGATGTGGTTGTTGTAACACATTTTGAACACCTAGAACAGTAATCACCGGCTTTAAGAAAGAATGTGCATTAGGTGCCCCTACACAACCATCTTAGGAATAGTGCTACCAAGTCTATTAATAAGTATTGAATTAACATTGTTTCCCTCTTGATTGCACCCAACATCCATCCCTAAAGTATTTAATGTGAGAGACCTATTCTCATCCACTAATGCTACATCTTGGCTAGGGAGAATAATGGGATAAGAGGAAGGTACATCATCATCATCATACTCTATGGCAAAAAAAGGCTTTTCACTCTCATCTTTCTCATGAGTGTTCCTCGAGATGAATTTGGTTAAATCTTCTAATATCAAAGGATATGCTCCTATGAATAGTGTGAAGCTATTAAAATCATGTGTATAACAAAGTAATTGCAGCTCATATGTAGAACATATAGAAGCATCAATACCACTTGTAGAAGCTATGTGCTCTAGAACATGAGGATTTTCATTAGTGAAATTAGAGAAATTTTCAAAATCTAGGATGTACTCATGCAAAGATTTCAAAGATGAATAACATAAAGATGCCATTCTCAATGTCTGATGTAAATTTATCACATTTATGTTTCCAAATAAATGTAAAATCATATTTTAAAAGTTTTTCAAAAGATATGCAAATGAGAAGTGCAAAACTATATGCAAAAATGACCTAAAATGCTTGATTTTTTGTACTTTTTCAATGCAAATGAATGAATGCAAAGGTGTTGTAAGGATTTTAGTCAAGGGAAAAAAGTTATATGTCTGATATCAGTCCAAAACAGCAATAGTATCCTTCCCAACACACTCTTGATGCAATTTCAAGTTAATGCCAAGTCAAAATATAGTGAAAATATGTCAAAATAGGCATTTTTTTCACCAAAATTCAATGCAAAAGGGCATAACAAAGGGTGTTGTGAGAAAAATGATGATGGAGAGAAAATTATATCAGTAATAATAGCCACTTGGGGCCAAAATACCCAACACAACATGCTTTTAGTGCCACTTAAGGTAAAACCCTAGTGAAAATATAGCAAAAAATAGGCTATTTTTCATGATTTTTCGATTCCAAGACCTAGAAAAGGGGGTATTTTAATGAATTTCAAGAGGTAAAACAAATAATATCAATAATATTAGTCACCTCAATCCATAAAATTGATCACAACACACTTGGAGTGCAAACTAGGTCAAACCCTAGGGCAAAGATAGTCAAAATATGTAGTTTTTCATCGAGTTTTCACCACAAGAGCCCGATAAAAGGGTGTTGTGAATATTTTTATGAGGGGTAGAAAATGATTACCCTAATGACAATAAATAATGCCAAAATACCTTTCACAACACCTATGGTGCAAGTTTATAAAGTCGATAAGGCCAAATTTAGCAAAAATCATTGTGTTTGAAGCCCTAGGTTTGAGATGACGCAAAATGCTATGTGAATGTTTCGAGGTCTGATTTATGATGAAAATTAAGTACTCTCAGATCTTAAAATGATTTCCAGTCTTGAACATGTAAAATGCCCATGCAAATTTAATGAAAATGCAAAATTGCTAGTTTTTGTTGAAATTTTCTATGCAAAAATGCAAATATTTTAAATTTAAATGCAAATTTACACTAAAATGCAAGAATACAGACAAATGTTAATCTAATAAAAGATTTTGCCTACTAAACCTAGATTTTGGAATTACTAGGTTATATAAAATTGTTAAAATTTCCACAAAACCCTAGCAAATTAATGATCAAAATGCAATGCAAATTTTTGAATTTTTGGATTTTTATGTAGTTTATATCAGATCTAATGAAAAAATCATGAATTAGGAAAATTTAGGAAGAATTGATGAATTTAGTAACTCAAACAATGCAATTCTTTTGATTTTTTCTCAAATTTTTCAATTTTTTTTAATTTTTCTCAATGTAATAAAATGAATGACTATATGAATGAATGAATGAAATCCAAATCTGAAGACACACACTTAGCAAGTTGCAATTTAAGTGAAAAATTGGATTTGTTAATGTTTTAGTGTTTTGATGTTTAAATCTCCTCTCCACTATACATTCAAGGATCTAGGGTCGAGTGGCAGGCACTATCATACCCTAGGTCACTGTGAGATGTAGGGAAACTTGGGTTGGGGAATTTAATTATCAATTTGCCTTCTCTTATGCTCAATTGACCATTAAAACCCTAATTATGTAAATATGGTAACAAATTGACAAATAACGGAAAAAGCTCTTACAAACAGGAGTAAAATACCAAATCACAGTGTACCTATTTTTGGGGTTATGAACTAGAATAGTTGGGGACACTGGAACAGGCACCCTAGTCCAAGTTACCAGTTTCTTCACGGGATCTAGACCTCCTTTCGACACTGATCAACCCTGCAACTTCTATTTCTTGAAATTCATCTGCGGAGGACACTGGAGCGAGCACCCAAGTCCTAGAAATGCTCCAGTGTCCTACTTTTCTTCAGATCCTGAATCCTTGATGCCTATCAATCCTTCCTACAACTTCACTTCTCCTGAATACGAAACCTATAACCTGTAATCACAAGACTTGGTTTGGCAGTTGTGGTGTTTAGAGGTTTGCCTCAGTCAAACCCTAGAGGACACTTAAGTCTCTGAATACCGTTGTTAGATAAAGAGTGTATTCCCTTGTAAGGTAGAGCCAAAAACTAAAGGTATCAATGATAAAACATAATAAGATGTCACCTTGTAGTGAAGCTCTCATGGGAGGAAGATGCTCTTCATTCCATGAGGAATTTGATGCTCAAATCTGTAAATATCAACACACAAAACACACAAGTCTACTCTTGCAACATAATGAAAGCCTTGAATCACCTTGAGAACATAATAGCTTGTTTGTAATCATCTAATTGAAATCTAGTTTACAAGTGAATGCCTAAGCATGCTTGTATATGTAACTACAAACATTCCCGCCAAGATTTTTGTAATTCAAACTTACCATGTCAGCAAAGGGACCTAATAACGGTCACGAACCAACACCTAGAAATTAAGGCTACCCCAAAATAGGGAAGGAATAGGGTGCAGGTGCCCAAGTCCTCCCCCTATTTTGGGCAGGGTATAGCTTAAGGGGTCCACCTAGGTCCAATTTGTCATGAAACCTAGGTCTCATTCCATCGAGATGCCAAAATATGAACTAAGATGTCCTAAATGCATGCAAAAGACCCAGGAGCTAAACCTTATGAGGGAAAAGCCACCAAGGGGACATTTTCTGACGTTACAGGTCCCTATGCTACGGTTTTTCCCCTGTCATCCTTAAAAGGATCCGGAGGTAATTGTCAACAACAAAACATTTCACGTAGATAAATGAGATTTGATCTTGGTGCTTGTTCTTCCAAAATGAGAAAACACGTGAAAGAGCAAAGCCCTATCTTACAAGAGATAAGTGGTAAGACAAAGGGAAATAGAAAAGCAAGAGAAAGAAGAAGATGAAGACAAGCTTATGCCATAAACCTTGCATCTCAACAAGAAAACATTGATCTAAACATTGAACCAAACAAAGATCATCCTAACAATAAACAACCTAAAGATGAGAATTGGCTATGGTACCTTATGTCCCACTTTCCTCTAAAATTTGGGAGTGGGAGGATGACAATGATTTACTTGATGACCACTAGCCTAGAAGATCCTACAAGTAAGTATCTCTAACCCTTTATGCCTCTTGTGATGTGCTTCCCCCGTGATGTGTTATATGTTGTTTAGGCCTCCTGGGATGACCCCTGATTCTCTTGTAAGGTCCAGGATACTAGGAGACCGCCTCTATTGTGACCTTCTATTTGTATCATCATTATTCTATATTGTGTCTCTCTCTGATTTCATCATTTTGTGTTGTGTCTTACAGACATAGCATTGTGATTGGTGACTTGGGGGCACCCTCCTACATGACTGTCCCTAAGACACTTGTTTCTCCTCTCTTATTTACTATTTCCCTTCCTCTAGTGTTTCTTTCTAGTGGGTAGATGATGAAAAACATTTATACTAATTTGGACCTAGCGTCCCTTTGGTGAGAAATCAAAAATTGGACTTAGTTCCTAATATGATGATTGGGTTGTATATCTTATTTGATGCTTGGCTAGTGGAAGTACTCATGCTTTCCATGTAGTGATTTTGATGATGTTTTTATCTCATTTACAAATCATAACAATACTGATGCTCTATGCACTTTGTTTGTCTTTGAATCTAGCCTTGGTGGTACTTGATTTGGAGATCTTCATGATATAGCCCCATGGTTATCCTCAAACTATGAATTCGTAGTATAACCTTGGCTCTTTGTGTGGTTAATCATATACATTGATGTTGTTGTTTATCCTGATTATGTAGACACTATCATGTTTCTTGCAGGGATGTGTTTGTGGGAACATTTGGCAGTTGTAAAGTACATGTCACCTACGGGGGGCATGGGATTTGCAAAAGTATGTGTTCCCTTGTGTGTTTTCTTCCTACCTTAACATGCTTTATATCGATACCTAATATCAACCACCTTAATGTGGGGGCATATATAAGGTAAGTTGTCTGTTATAGATGTTAGCAATGTGCTTGTCCTCAGGTGCAGTTTAAAGACTTGTGCAATGAGTACATCTTGCACTCTGAGTTTGTTTGCAATCAATCAATCAATCATTTAAGCCCTCTATGGAGGTGGGATATTTTGTATATCCTTTTTATTTTAAGCCCTCTATGGAGGTGGGGGTGGTGTATTTCTCAGAGCAAATTGTACCATCTTGTCATTTTCAAAAGTCCTCTATGGAGGCGGGGAGCAATTCTGTGACTAATTCAACCCTTAGGCATGTCTTCGGTGATTGTTGTGGTGAAGCCCAATCATCAGTGTGTGCCTGTAATGTGCCTAAGATGGTGACGAACCTAGAAATAGGAACACTCCATTTCTTGTCTGCCGTGTTTTCTTTGTGTCTTCAAAGTGTGTGTTTTTGGCATGCTTTCTTTGTTTCGCATGTTTGTTGCCCCATATGCAATTTAAAGACCAATGTGATGAGTACATCCTACATTTTAGAAGGTTTTGTGTGTCTTGCATGTGTGTTGCCCCATATATGCAGTTTAAAGACCTGTGCGATGAGTACCTCCTGCATTATGGGAGGTTTGTTTACTTTCCTGTACTTGCATCTACATTTCATGTATATGAGAAAAAGAAAAGAAAAGAGAGCATTCCTATCTTCTATGCATTAATGTGTCTTCTATGCATTCAATGTATTCTCTGTGTTTTGCATGACTGTAACTGTCTTCTCCATGTTTTGTGTGCCTGTCATTGTCTTCAATGTGTCTGGCATGTCTTCTCCATGCTTGGTGTGTTTGTTGTGTTTGTTGACCATACTTTAATGCATGTATTGGCCTCACATTTATACATACATTAATGTGGGGCTAAATGTAACGTCATAAAATGTCCCCTTGGGGGCTTTTCTCTCATAAGGTTTAGGTCCCAGGTCTTTAGTGTGCATTTAGGATATATTACATCATAATTTGACATCCTAATGAGAAAACCCCTAAGTGTCTTGGCAAATAGGACCTAGGGGGACCACTTGAGATAACCCCTACCCAAAATAGGGGGGAGTACTTGGGTACCCTTTCCCTAGTCCTACCTAAAGGAGTTGATGTTGTGCGGAACTATGAATTGAATGAATTGTTATCATAAGAGTTTCTACATGTCGTGCCGACCTATATGAGTTTTCTACACATTTTGGTTCTCTCTGCAAAGTATTTTGGATTGAGGTTCTGGTCAACAAGTTCTATTTGGCATGTTTTGCATGTTACATCCAATTAGGTCAACCTAATTGATGTTGTGAAAGAAGCAGATATATATGCAGGATTGTTTCTAGTGTTATGATGTATGGATAGTAATGATATGATCTGAATGATGTGATAAGAGCCTATGAATGTGAAGTGAGTGAATTTAGAGCAGTACGACAAGATTGTGGATGAACAAATATAGAGCAGAGCAATATGGTATTTCAAAATTGTGTGATGTGTATTGTTTTGTAACTTGAGCTTCATTGGAACTGTACTCCATGTATATGCTAGATGTAATTATAATAGTTCAAATTCTAGTAGTAAGCCACTTCTTCTATCTCTTTCTTTTAGGATAGTGAGTCCTTTGGCAGTGAGCATTCTAGGACAGTGAGCCACATGCAGTGAGTATTCTTAGACAGTGAGTCCACCAATTGTATCAACCTTAACCAGTTGCCTTATTAATATATATTGAAGGTATGCATAATATTTTTGCAAATGAATTGTAGAAAGAATTTGAAATGTTAATGTGTGAGGAAATGAACTTCCTTGGGCTACAGATCAATCAAACAGATAAAAGTATTTTCATTTCACAATCAAAGTTTGTCAAGTAGATGTTAAAGAAGTTTGGAATGAAAGATTCCAAACTAGTATGTACCCCTATGACAACTAGTTGTAAGCTGAGAAAGAATGATGAATCTCTTAAGGATGATCAGAGTAGATATAGGTCAATGATTGGAGCATTGTGATATTTAACTACTGCTAGACTAGATATTATGCATGCAGTTTGTCTTGTGGCTAGATTTCAGGAAGATCCTAGAAAGTCACATGTTGCAGCAGTGAAGAGGATATTCAAATATTTAAAGGGCACTCTAGATCATGGATTGTGGTATCCAAAGGATAATGACTTTTCTGTAAGTGATTACAAAGATGCAGATTGGGCTGGTTATGTAGATGACAAGAAAAGTAAAAGTGGTGGTGCATTCTTTCTTGGTGGCTGTAAGCACAAAAATCATGCACAGCCTCCACGAGGACCCCTATGATGATTTTAATCCTTGTCACATACATGTAAGCATGAAATAATGTCCTCTAAGAAGAAAACCTTTTGATGACATGTCTTCTTTTCTTTTCTTATGTTGATTCCTCTTTGTTGATTTTTCTCTCTCCCTGTTTGTGACACTTTTTGAAACTTTTTGTGACACTTGTCGATTTGCATTTTTTGAGCTTTTGACCTTGCTCCTAATCCTTGTAAGTGTCTTGTAGGTGAGTTTTCACCTTTCTCCTATGTTTTTCATCTTTTGCACCCTCTAGAAGCCTTCTAGAGGTCCCTCCTATCCATCTCCCACTTTCAATTTTTAGTTCTGCTCAACCAATCCAAATCTCCTCCTCTTATTTCTAGATCTCTACCGAGAGATCCTATAGGTGCAATTGGAGATTTGGATTCTTGCACATGAATAACCTATTTTTGGAGGTAGAACCCCTTGTTTTCCTCTCTTCTATCATTCCCCATCTTGCAATTCCTCATAAAACCTTGTCCAACCTGGATATCCCCGGGGTGACCTACGGTCACTCCCCAAGTAACCCATGGTCGCCCAGGGGTGACCCTATTATTGAAATACACTAGAAAACTAAGAGGGGGGGTGAATCAGTTATCCCAAAATCTTAATTACTTCTGTACTTTAAAACATTTATCACTTGTCCACTAATATTATGATTAAACCATGAAAACATGAAATTAGAAACTTAAACACAGTTGCAAGATCAAACACAAGAGACACCAGATTTTTATGTGGAAAACCCTGTTAAGGGAAAAACCACGGTGGGGGTTAACCCACAAGATATATTTGTAAAGCACAATACTAAAAATTAGAAGACTCATTACCTTTAGGGCTCGCTGCCCAGAGCTCACTACTCATAAGAAGGCTCACTACCAATGGGTGGCTCACTGCCAAAGGGTGGCTCACTGCCAAGGGGTGAACTGCTATAACAATATCTACACCATGCCTGATTACAGTTTCATTAAAGTGTAACACAACTCTTTTTCTCTGCTCTACCTTTTCTCTTCCTCACTTATCTTCACATTTTCACACAAGGACACATTTTCCTTGACTCAATTGCAAGTATTTATACACTACATCAACCTTAGAATGATCATCAAGGTCCCCATTACAATCATCAACCATTGGAACAATCTCCAAGGTCGGCATTACAAACATACATAAAATAGGTTTGGACCTAATACAAAATTAGCTAAGGAAATGTAGTAAAGATGTATGCAAATCACTCCATGCCTTAGATAAGACTCAAAAATGATCTTCCATGCCACTACATTCTTCTACAATCTTCAGTACATCTCTGCAATCACTGGGATTAACCAAGTCCGCTAGGACTGGTTACACACTACGCTATCTAGGAGTAAACTTCAAACATAATCTCAATTCCTTAATGTGGACCAATGTAAATGTAGGAACATGATCAAGAGGCATCCACAAGCACTTTATAATCACTAGGAGTAACCACACAAAATCTAACCACTTTACCCATGAGATTCTTTACACCGAAGCCATGAACTTCACTGTCTTCAACTATCATAAAAGAAAGATAGCTTGCAGACCACCAAATCATGAACTATTGTAGTTGTAGGCACTTATCATCATCCCAAACTTCCCTCTAGAACCACAGAGCAAAATATTTTAATGCGGAGGAATGTAGAGCAAAATACTTTCTCCTTGTCACCAGTGAATAATTAGAAAAATCAGGTTTTACTCTAGTGAACACAACTTCCTCAAATCTTCATACTAGAGGCTCAAACTTGGAATATAGTATATTTAGACATGCCTCTAAATATGTTCCAATCCATAGACCAAGATATTCAATCAACAAGAAATGTGGAGCAGTCTTCTGGACTATTCTTCAGTATGTAATTCACTGTCTTAACTGTGATTCACTGTTTCCTTTCTGATTCTTCCGGAGGGGCTAATTTTCTCAATATCCTCAACATATAAAGCTTCTAACCAAATAAAAAAATAGGATACATTTGACACCAATGACAACAAATATATGTTGACATCAATGACAACACTAATTAGGCACATACTTGCAACAATCTCCCCCTTTGTCATTGATGGCAACATATGATGTGAAAAACTGCAAGAGCCATCAAGACAAGATTATCCCCTATCTCTTGACACATCTTCACTCTTTCTCTCTGAGTTTTTCACATGATTTCTCTCCCCCTTTGACATCAATAGTAAAGGGCATATAGTTGTACTTTGTTGTTCTAATCCAATCTCTCATCTGAACTCTCATCATCTGACTACTCCCCTAAGAAGTAGCCCTTACAAGAATCAATCTGGATCTAGAGATGGATTTTTAGGTACCTTCAGACTAATGCACTTTTGTGCATCTTAGTTTAGAGAAAGAGGGGTGATAACCCCTAACTTTTCTCTAAGATACTCAAAAGTATCCTTAGGCAGAGGCTTTGTGAAAATGTCTGCAATCTGATCTTTTGTAGATACATACTCCAACTTGACTTCATTCTCTATCACCTTTTCTCTCAGAAAGTGATATCTTATGGATATGTGCTTTGTCCTTGAATTCATTACTGGATTCTCTGATATGTTTATGGAAATTGTATTGTCATAAAAGATTGCAATTAGATCTTCATACACAACTTGAATGCCCTTCAATGTCTGCTTCATCCATAACACTTGAGTGCAACTACATGCTACTGCAGTGTATTCTACTTTTGCAATAGACATAGATATTGAGTCTTGTTTCTTGCTTAACTAGGATACTAGCCTTTTTCCCAAGAAGAATGCACATCCACTTGTACTTTTCCTATCATCCACATCTCCGGCCCAATCTGCATCAATGTATGCACTTAGAGTGAAATCATTGTCTTTTGGATACCGCAAACCATAATCCATCATGCCTTTCAAGTGTCTCAGTATTCTCTTGACTGCCATCACATGTGACTCTTTAAGTTCTTCTTGAAATCTTGACTTAAGACAAACTACATGCATTATGTCAGGTCTGGTTTGGGTCAGATAAAATAATCCTCCAATCATAGATCTATATCTTTTCTGATCTTCCATAGGTGAGTCATCATTTTTACTCAACTTACAACTAGTTACCATAGGAGTGCTTACTAGTTTAGAGTCCTCCATCCCAAACTTATTTAACAACTCTTTCACATACTTCAATTGAGAAATGAAGATACCTTTATCTAATTGATTGATTTGTAGACCTAAAAATAAATTCATCTCAGCAAACATGAACATTTCAAATTCATTTTGCATTTCCCCAGCAAAAACCATAAACATACCATCATTGCCTCCAAAGATAATGTCATCAACAAAGACTGCAACAATTAGGATTTGTTCATTATTTATCTTCAAATAGAGATTACTATCGGTAGTACCCTCACTTAACCCTAACTATATTAGATATTTATCCAATCTAGTGTACCAGGCCCTAGGGGTTTGTCTTAGTCTATATAATGCTTTCTTCAATCTATACACCATGTCACCCTGATCTGATGACTGGAATCCTTCCAGTTGTTCAATATAGACTTCTTCCAATTCCCCATTTATGAATATAGACTTTGCATCCATTTGATATACCTTGAAATCTTTGTAGGCTGCAAATGCTAAAAACATTCTTATTGCTTCAATCCTTGCCAATGGTACAAATGTTTCCTCAAAATCTATTCCTTCAACTTGAGAGTATCCTTTGCATACCAACATTGCTTTGTTTCTTACCACTTCACCATTCTCATTCATCTTGTTCCTGAAGACCCATTTGGTACCAATTACATTTTTATCTGCTAGTCTGGGAACAAAATCCCAAGTTTGATTCTTCTCTATCTGCATCAGTTCTTCTTCCATTGCCTTTACCCAATTTTCATCATTGCAAGCTTCATTTACATTTTTAGGTTCCACTTGAGAAATCAAACAATAATTAACCTATTCATCAGAAGCTCTTCTTCTAGTCTAAACTCCTTTACTCTTATCTCCTATGATTTGATCTTTAGAGTGATTTTGCTTCACATACTTGGGTGTCTTAGTAATGATTTCAGGAGCTTCTTCTTCTTCTTCCTCTAAGTTTTCTTCTTGTTGCACTACTACTTTGTTTGTAGGGACATCCAGTTCATCATATTCATATCCACTTGATACCTTTTCCTTGGTTTTATTAACTTTGACATTTGCACTCTCAATAATCTTCTTCAACCTATTATTGTAGCACTGGTAGGCCTTTCTCTTGGTAGAATATCCAAGGAAGATACCTTCATCACATTTTGCATCAAACTTACCTAGATCTTCATCTCTTCTGATATAACACTTACTACCAAAAACTTTGAAATATTTCACAGTAGGAACTTTGCCATGCCATGACTCATAAGGAGTCTTAGAACTATTATCTTTTACTTGGACTCTGTTTAGGATGTATACAACAATGTGAATTGCCTCTCTCCAATATACTTCTGGTAGGTCATCCTCCTTCATCATTGTTCTAGTAGCCTCTTGAACTATCCTACTTTTCCTCTCAACTACTCCATTTTGTTGTAGAGTCCTGGGTGTAGATAGTTGTCTCTTTATTCCTTGTTCATCACAAAAGAAGTTAAACTCATTTGATATAAACTCTCCACCTCTATCTGACCTCAAGCACTTTATCTTCAAGTCTAGCTCATTCTCAACCATTGCCTTGGATGCTTTGAACTTTTCTAGGGCTTCTACTTTTTCTTTTAAGAAGGTAACCCAAGTCATTCTAGAATAATCATCAACTAGCAACATGAAATACATGTCTCCTTGTAGACTTATTACTCTGGTTGGTCCACATAGATTTGTATGCACTAATTTTAGTAGTCCATCAATAGATTGGTCCTTGCTCTTGAAACTTATTCTTATCTATTTTACAAATTGGCACTCCTTGTATAAAGTATCAACAGGCTTCACAAGCTTGGGAAAATCTCTTACAACCTGAGTGGAACTTATCTTCACAATGTTGTCAAAATTGATATGACACAACCTTCTATGCCACAACCAACTTTCATCATTCTGAGCCAACAAACAATATTCATTAGTACCCTTCAAATGATAAATGTTACCTCTTGTCTTCTTTCCAGTTGCAATCATTGTTCTAGAGCTTTCCAAGATCTTGCATCCATTGTCCTTAAATCTGAGATCATAACCTTTGTCACACATCTAACCAACACTTAAGAGATTATGCTTTAATCCCTTTACATATAAGACATCATTAGTTTTATGCTTGCCATCAAAAGAAATGGATCCTTTTCTACAAATCTTACTAGCTATATCATCACCAAACCTAACCAATCCTCCATCATATCTTTCTAAACTTACGAACTTACTTTTGTCACCAGTCATGTGATGAGAGCATCCACTATCAATAACCCATTCATCTTTGTCTTCAATAACCTGAGCAGCCAAGGCACTGTCCACTGGTTTTTCCTCCTTCACACAGCTAGCAAGATTAGTAGTCACATGTTTTTCTTTAATAGCAATAAACAAGCATTCATTTCCAAAAGTACTAGCATTATCTGGTTCACTATCTGATACTCCATCATCATCAAGATCTTCAACATAATAACATTTCTTTGGAATCGTAGGTCTATCTGGTCTTGGCTTGGGAACTCTTGTGGGGCACCTAGAATCATAATGACCAAGTTTACCACAACTAAAACATTTGAAAGGTAATTTTCCTTTGAACTTACCACTACCTCTAGGAAGACTATTAACAAATTTGGCTTCAAGTTCTTCAAGCTCACAATCTAGTTCCACCTTGTACTTTTCACATCTGGGGGTTCTTTCTGAAGTGTAGGCCTTGAAAGCAGTCTCTGCCCTTGGAAGTGAATCACTAAGTTCTCTCATTTCAAAGGCTATCAGCTTCCCTAGCAGCTAATCTTTGTAATCTTTGTCACTACATTATTTCTTCAATTACAGCCACTTTATGACAATAAGATTTAGGCAGTGATCTAAGAATTGTGTTCACAACTTCAATATCCTTAATTTTTCCTCCTACACTTCTAATGCTACTCACAAGTTCGTCAACCTTTTGCATGAAGGATGTTATGTTGTCATCTTCACTCATCTTCAAAGATTCATATGTTGCCTTCAAACTCTACAACTTGGTGCTCTTCATAGGTTCATCTCCTTCATATGGATTCTTTAGTTTTTCCTAGATTTCATAAGTAGTTTCTAGATCCATGATCTTTGTTACTTCGATGTTGGATAAGGCACTCACCAAGGCATTTTTGGTTTTTATGTTCAACTCAAATTCCTTGATCTCATCTTCTATTTGCAAACCATTCTTTGGTATTTCATACTTATTTTCAGTTATTTTCCAAACACTGTAACCCAAGCAGAGGAGATGGGTTTTCATGCGGATCTTCCAGATGAAGTAGTTTGTTCCATCAAACTAAGACTTTCCTTCTTATACGACATCCTGGATCAGCCTCAAGTGGTCAAGCTTTTTGTTGATGGGTGTTTTTGCACTCAATAATGCAGATGTGATTGTTGGACTCACACCTCTCTTGAAAAAGTATCCTACCCTAGGTAAGACTACTCCAATGTTTCTATAGCTAGTTCTTAGCTTGCTTGGAATTTCTTAGTTGGAATGTCCTATCTGCGTCGACAAGGGGTCATACATGCAATCTATAGATTTTAAAGTTGAGACAACAATACATATAAACCCTTTATGATTTTAGCTAATAAACAATGTGAAATGCTGCTAAAATTCCTAAACTAACAACTGTTTTCAAAGAAAATTGAAAAGGGAGTAGGGTTTTAGAGAAATCCTAAGTGACATTCAAAATATGTGGATTGCTATAAGTAGACAAACACTCTAAAATTTAACCAATTTTTTGAGTTACCAAACTAAAAATGAATGTTACAACACTGTAGAAAATGATGTTATCTTCAATGGAAATCAAAAGATTTTTAGATTACATTCTTTCATTAAATACCCAATCAATGGCACAACTTAATTTACGAAATACAATTGAACTAAGCACAACTAATTAGCCCAAACTAACTTTGCATAGTTATCTAACATCAACAAATAACTAAAAGTATGGGCTAGAGCATTCTTCAAATACTTTTAGCAAACCATGAATATTGCAAAAGCACAACTAACTAACTGTGGGAGAGCAAGAAGTGAACATTGAAACCAAAATGAGCCAATCCAATACACAAATTTTTAAGATAATTGTAGAAACTTGCTTTGTATTACTTCAAATGGTAGAATGTCAACAATTTGGCATCAAGAAAACTCTCTTACAAATGATAGAAATGGCAGCCCTTTATATAGGAAAGTGACATACCGAGTTTTTGAATGGACGGTGGAGATCAACTCAACACCAACAGTCTAGATTACATCATTAAATGCATTTCCAATAGCTCATAACAAATACCAGATTACACTTTTATCCTTTATGAAAAAGATAAAAAATAACCCCAGATACATTGAATCTAGACAACTTGGCTACCCAACTGAATATACATATGGAAAAGCCCAATTTCGAGGCATAATAAAGACAAAAGAGAGTCACATGTCACTCTAAATATAGTGATTTACATCAATGATAGGATTACATTTCAAAATATTCAAAAGGAATGCTTTAAGGCTCTTCATCTAAATCAATTTTGTTCTCATCTGCCAACTTGTTGTGGTAGTTGACCCAAGCTTCAAGTGCTAGATTGATTTCTGAAGGATCCAGGTTCCTGAGATGATTAACTTGACACTTGAACATCTCCAATTCCTGGCTATACCAGTTGTATATTCTTTATATTTCTACCCCTGCCTTATGGAATGCATTGAATTCAGCTCTAAGGTCGCTGACCTTATCCAACCTGGCCTCCACATACAACTCAGCATTCTCAAAAATTATCTTGTGCAACTTATCCTTACATTTCTCCACATCATATGGTGCAAAATCATTGTACACCTCCACCAAGCAGTCTCTTAACATATCATTTATGTCATATATTAAATCCAAGAGTTTTTCATCTATTAGTTTGTAAGCTTCCTTGATGGTGTCAAAAACTTCTTTTCTCAGCTTCACCTACTAGTACCATTCAGTGACTTTAGATAACTTGTCACCAGTCAAAATATTCTCAGTTAATAATGTTTGTGCTGGAAAATCTCTTAGTTCTTTACTCTAGGGAACATGTGAGAATAGTATTCCTCAAAAGAATCACACTCTTCTTGCAGATCTTTCCACTGCTCATGAAGCTCAACTAAACTTTATGTGACTTGGCTGTAGCATCAATCATTTTGCACCCCTTTCACAAACTCTAACCATCCATATTTGGGCACCTTGTGACATAGTTTGAACCTCACCGAGCTTATCCATTTCATCTCTTGGTAGGAAGGTTGGCATTGTCCTTATCCCTCCACTAGCATCAACTAGTTTAATCAGAAACTAGAGGTATGTCTAGAGTTCTTCATTTTACTATTTCAATTCTTTCTTTAATATCTCATCTTTGTCTAACTACTCTAAAATTGAAATGACAGACCCTTTGAACTCATCAACTCTCTGAGCACAGGTAGTTGGACCCAAATTCACAGTTGTGATGGTGTAATCCTTGGCTCTAACTTGTTCCCTATTTGTGTCAGCCGGTGGGATAGCAATCTTAGCAATTCTTGAACCAGTTTCAGCAATGTAAATCCTTGACTGTATTTTAGCTTTCTTGTGTTTCTTGGGCTTTGAGCCTATGACAAGATTGTACTCAAATCTAATTTCATTATTTCTACCTAAGGTTTCAGGTATGCCACTCTATTTTGTAGCCATTCAAGTGCTAAGGAAGGGGGCTTACTTAACCCATTAGGATTTTCACTATCTGTCTTAGGAGGGCCTTCAAGTAATCCCTATTCTTGCTCTGATCCCTTATCTAAATCTTGATCTCCCCCATCAGTAAGGTTTCTCCAATTCACCATTACATTTTCTTGGGCTTCTTTGAAGATCTCTTCTGTCTAACCTTTCTTTGAAGGACTGTCAGCTATTTCAATTATTTTTGTACTGATTGTTTTAGCTAATGGCTCATCAAGTACTTCATTATCTGCCCCGACAAATGTATCTTTCTCTAGTTCTTGCTCATGTAAGCCCAATTCAGCACATACTTTGTCAATCCTAGGTAGCAATGATATGGCTAGGGGAGTTGAGTCTTGGCTTATTGGTGTTTGAGAGATAGGTACAATAGAAGATACAGGCACCGCCAATCAAGTCAAGTTTACTTGTGTCAAATTAGAAAACAAAGCTGACCTTAAAGGAGTTGGAATGGTATAAGTTGGCAAAGTGGAAGAAATGACAATGGGTGAAGAGATGGAAAAAGATGGTAGGGAAGGTGAAAGAATAGTGGAAATGGGAGGTAATGAAATGGAAGTAGAAAGTTGAGTAGATGACATAATGGATAGGGATGTAGAAGCAATGGATGAGTATGATAAGGTAGTAATGGAAGAAATAGGACTGGTTGGAGTAGTAGAAATTATTAACATTAGAGAGGAGACTGTTGAGATAGCAGTCACAGGTGAGGAAATAGCAAGGGCACTATCCTAGGTGATGGTGGCCAAAGTAGAAAAAGAAGCAGCAGGAGGTGGAGAGATTGGCAAACTAGTTTCATCATAAATTATAGTAGCCTCAGTTTCTATAGCCTTCCTAATGGTCTTTACCTTTATTTTCTTTGCCTTGGGTCCTTCTCCAGAGCCACTAGGTACATCCCTTTTCTTTGAAGCTCTTGTCCTTGTTGAAGGAGACATATCCTTCTTAAACGGCTTTGCAAAAGCTTTCTTGCCCTTTTGTGATTTAGCCTTTTCTGCCAATGGTATGTGATCTTCACCATCTGATTTCTATCCTTGAGCTGGTTCTACATCATTAGTAATCTCTATTGGTTCATCCTCTTCTCCTCCAGACTCTTTATCTGATTCAAGTGTAGCATATGTAAGTTGCACCCCCTACATCTTCAAGGCAGCAATTTGACCTGTTACCCATGCCTTGCTAAGTCTAATTGGTTCTTTCAATATGACATCAAGAGAATGTTCTTCAGCATTAGCCCAATTAGGTAGAGGGATTGGTTGGTGATATTGAACCTCCCAATTTCCTCTGACCATTACATTCTCATCATCCTCCAATTGGTTGGGTACTGCAATGATGTGGAATTTCCTTATAAATGCCAGAGACAATCTAGAATGAGCTTTCATCATGACCTCATAATCATCCATACAATTAGCCCAAAAGTCCTCAATATGCATCTTATGAAACAACTTCTTACTTACAAACCTCTCCATCACCTTATTTGGATCAAAATGATCTCTTGCATTATAGTAGTGAAGGTTAAGAAGTTGGAGCTCCTTATTAGAGTGCTTGGCTGATCCCAATGAAGGACATACATAAATTCCCTTGCCCAATAAGATAGGAAATTGGACATTTGTTCTGTGTAGATGCTTGAGCTTTTTAGCACATGTTATCAGTTGTCTAGATAATTCTAAGAGCACTATTTTGTCGGATGGATACCTAGGAAGTCTATAAGCTAACCCAGTGAAGCCTTGTACCCTTAGATATGTAAACTTTTCAAACTAGATATACCACCTCCCATATTTGGTAATCTCATTCATGGATTATGTGGAAATCCTCAAGGCTGTGTTGCCTTGCAATAATCTTGTTATATACATTGTGAAGGCGTCATTGACTCTCTTAAAATGCATTAGAGATTGAGGCAATGTTAGTTGTGTGTAGCACTCATACACTTTAACTTGGGTCTACTCATCATTCCCCACTTAACCCACCTTGGACAATCCAACATAGTGATTTCTTCTTGCCAATGCATAAACAATATATGATGTCCATCTGAAGTACCATTTTTCCTTGAAATTGTTGTATGCCTCATGGATGTTGTCACTTAGGATTTGAGACCAGTGAAACATAGTGGCTTTCAATATTTCTTCAATGATGACAAACATACATCCTTCAAAGGTAGATGATGTAGATAATCCATATATCCTGCTCAACAAGGTTATTAAGTCCCCTATCTCATCATGGAAGTTGCTTCTGTATAACACTTGGGGAAACTTGACCAGGGCTGACCTTCTACTTTTGGCCCATTGCTCATTCATATGCTTTCTACATCCATTTTCATCCTTCTTATAAGTGGGCTCTGATCCTTCCTTATCTGGCATGGTCATGACTGTATGCCATGGTATATCAAAGGTTTCAGCCAAGGAAGGTGGACTTAGGTCAACCAATATGTCTCCATTGGCAGTTTGTATTGTTCTGGTCCTAATATCATATCTTTTAGCATAGGCCACTATCAGTTCTACACATTGCACGAATCTAGGGAAAGTAGCAGCTTGTGCAATCCCACTGTCCTCAACCATCTTTGCTCTAGGGGTTGGACTCAGACCAAATACTCTAAGTCTAAAATCATCTAGGTCTATGTGACCTAAATCAGTATCCCCAATGTCCTTCTACCTGGTGGAAATCTTTGTCTCTGGAGGGATGTCTTTGAACTCGTACCTCATGATTTGAGCTCATGCAGTCATCTAACCTGCATGACTAGACCTCATAAGTTTGATGCTTTGGAGGTATTTTCCCTAACTCCTAAGCTTGAAGTTTTATGATTACCAAGTGCACTACTTTACTATCAAACCATGTTATAACCAATTAATCTATGATGAATTTGCTAAGTTACCAACATGTGCATAAAAGAATAGAAATCTGACATTCATTAACCATTTCATTCATCACATGATCCAATGATAAGTATTCCTATACTAATACATGTAATAAATGCCCAAATACTGCAAAAATTCATTTAAAGCATGTAAAACATCATCATTTATCATTTGTAGTCATTATTTTATCCTATTAGACATTTCCCCATTTGAAAATTCCTTAAGAACATTCATTTTACCCATTTTGTGCTAATTTCAAGGTCAACTGACCTACAAGAGAAAAAGCGCTGATTCTGAGGTCAACCAACCTCAGTGGGGAAATCAGGTCCAACTGACCATCAAGTCTTTCAATGTTCATACGTTCACAAGGTTTTATGTAGTTTTCATGGCCAACTGGCCTACGCAGATTTTAGGGTGGACTGACTTAAGTTTGTCATTCAAGTTAGTCAGTCAAAGATTCAACACAAGATGATCAGGACAATCTTTACCACTTTTGTGCGGGATTGGGCATCGTTAGACCTTGCCAGATTTTTGGGGTCAACTGACTTGGTCAGTGATAAAATATTTCAGCGCAAGGTTAGATGAGGTTGATTTCAGCACAAAGTTATTCTTTTGTTTTTGGTGGAAGTTTTAGGCATCGCTGACTTACAAGACTTTCCTATGCATCCGACCAAGGTCGGAGAGATTATCTTTTAGCCCAAAGTTGGAGCAATCAAGATCTAGTGCAAAGCAAGTTTTGAGGTTGCGTGGGACTTTTAGGGTCCTCTGACTAAGTCAGTTAAATCAATGAACAATGTTAAGTTGGAGGATGGGGCTTTTAGCGCAAAACTAGTTCTAGCTCTCAACATGGCCCTCAAAGCCTTCAACTGAATTGGACATACAGTTTTGAAGGTCAGTTGGTACAATTATCAATGCAAAAACTATCTTCACTTTGATTTACTGATCGATTCAATGCACTTAAGTTCATTTTGTCTTTCTAGGGTTTTGAAAAGTTTTACATTTTGCTTTACCTAAGGGAGAAATTATGAATAATACCCTAAAACATATTTCCCCCAAGGATTTAAAACTAGGGTTTATAAAAGAAATGAACATTTCAAAAGACTAAAACCCTAGCTCAAATGCCTTAATCCATAAGCTCATAGTGTTCTTAAAAAATGAAATACATTAGATTGAAAATAAACCCTAACTGAAGAAAATCCTAAGTGAAGGACGAGCTCCTACCTGGTCGCTAAGATAAAAAGTTGAAACTTGCAGGTGTACAGGAGGTCTCCGGGTCAAATCCGTGGGCTTGTGCAAGGAAATTGTTTGCAATGTTGTGAAAAAACTCTTCAAAGATTTGTGAGATGTAAAATGAGCTTTGAAACAATGAAAATCCCCTTTTATTCCTCCTGGTTAATCACCATTAATGTAGGGCATACGCCTGTCAGTCACTATATTCGATAGAATTTTGAGTTTGTGCAACTTTTAGTCCCATCCGACTCAGCGGGGTTTCGGGGTGTGATGGACCTAGTTGGTGACAACATTTTCAGTGCAAGGTGATTGGTTTAGTTGAATGTACTTAGGAAGGGTTTGAGTTTCCTCGAACTGGCAGGGATTTCGCCACCCTCCGACTTAGTCAGTGGATATGCAATGCAATGCAAGGTTGAATGAGATCAATTTTAGCGCAAAAGGTCCATGGCACTAAGGTCAGATGAGGTAGGGAAACAGTGCAAGGTCAGAGAGAGAGGACTTTAGCATAGGATTTAGATGGAAAGCATTCTAGCACAAAGGTGGGTAACAATTGATTTTAGCACAAAAGGTTAGTTGCAAGCAGTTTTAGCACAAAGGTCGGTCAGGACTAGTTTTAGCACAAAAGGATTATCAGACCTACTGGATGAAAGGCAAAGACCTTGAATTAGCATATTTTTGAATGATCTTTCAACATCAAACTTCTAACATGGCAAAAAGTGCAATTTGACCACTTGACTACTTACGAGATGGAAAACCCACTTGACATTCCAAACCAATATTCGAAAGAGAGGGGGTCCCTATTTTTCAAAATAGGACATGTGTGCAAGGCACAACACTTTCTTTTGAGGAACTTGGCTCTAATACCAATTGTTGAAATGCACCAGACAACTGAGAGGAGAGGTGAATCAGTTGTCCCAAAATCTTAACTACTTCTGCACTTTAAAACATTTATCACTTTTCCACTGATATTATGATTAAACCATGAAAGCATGAAATTAGAAACTTAAACACAGTTGCAAGATCAAACACAAGAGACACCAAATTTTAACATGAAAAACCCTATTAAGATAAAAACCATGGTGGGGGTTAACCCACAAGATATATTTGTAAAGCACAATACCAAAAATTAGAAGGCTCACTGCCCAGAGCTCACTACTCATAAGAAAGCTCACTGCCAATGGGTGGCTCACTGCCAAAGGGTGGCTCACTACTAAAGGGTGGCTCACTACCAAGGGGTGAATTGCTATAACAACATCTACACCATGCCTGATTACAATTCCATTGAAGCGCAACACAACTGTTCTGCTCTACTCTTCCTTTTCTCTTCCTCACTTATCTTCACATTTTCACACAAGGAGACATTTTCCCCAACTCAATTGCAACTATTTATACACTACATCAACCTTGGAATGATCATCAAGGTTGGCATTACAATCATCAACTGTTGGAACAATCTCCAAGGTCGGAATTACAAACATACATAAAATAGGTCTAGACCTAATACAAAATTAGCTAAGGAAATGTAGTAAAGATTTATGTGGATCACTCCATGCCTTAGCTGGGACTCAAAAACATTTTTCCATGCCACTACATGCTTCTACAATCTTCAATGCATCTCTGTAATCACTAGGATAAACCAAGTTGGCTAAGACTGGTTACAAGCTACATTATCTGGGAGTAAACTTCAAACATGATCTCAATTCCTTAACATGGACTAGTGCAAATGTAGGAACATGATCAAGAGGCATCCATAGGCATGTTGTAATCACCACGAGCAACTGCACAAACTCTAACCACTTTACCCATGAGAATATTTACACCAGAGCACATGAACTTCACTGTCTTCAACTGTCATAAAAGAAAGATAGCTTGTGGGCCACCAAATCATGAACCATTGTAGTTGTAGGCACATATCATCATCCCAAACTTCCCTTTAGAACCATAGAGAAAAATACTTCAATGCAGAGGAATGCAGAGCAAAATACTTTCTCCCTATCCCCAGTGAGTAATCAGAAAAAGCAGGTTTTACTCTGGTGAACACAACTTCCTCAAATCTTCACACCGGAGGCTCAAATTTGAAATATAGCATCTTCAGACATGCCTCTAAATATGTTCCAATCTGCAAACCAAGATATTCAATCAACATGAAATGTGGAGTAGTTTTCTAGACTATTCTTCAATATGCAACTCACTGTGATTCACTATTTCCTTTATGATTCTTCTGGAGGGGCTAATTTTCTCAATATCCTCAACATATAAAGATTCTAACCAAATTAAAAAATAGGATATACTTGACACCAATGACAACAAAGATATGTTGATATCCATGAAAACACTGATCAGGCACATACTTGCAACACCTATCATGTTTTCAGTCACGGAAAAAGTCAAGTTTCTCACTCGTTTTAGCTCCATTTTCACCCGTTATTCTTCCAATTCGCATGATTTTTTATGCCAATATGGAGTTGACTATTTCATGTACACAAAATGCATAATTAACTCCATTTGATCTAAAATTCAAAACTCAAGCAATCTCATGGATCCTCTCAACTCCAATTCCTCTTTAGTGATAAGCTATTTTTTATTTATCACTCCATAGTTAGCTGAGTTCACTAGGTTTAATCAACCTTGTTAACTCCCCAATCAATCCTTGTTAGCTCATCAATCAAATGAGTTATCCTCTCAATCAATCCCATTCCACAAACCTATAAATACCCCCTCCCTCAAGCACAAAGGGAGGCAAATTCATTGTGCACAAAACTCTTGCCAGCTTTTGCTCTCCAACTTAGCATTCAAATGCTCTCACAGGACAAAGATGTCTTTTTATTTATTCATTATTCAACCAAGAATCATTATGCTACTTCATTTAATGCTATTGTGCTCAACCAAAGCTCTCATTAAGCTCTTTCAAGCTTCAACAAGCTTCTTTTTACTTCTTTGCATCATTTTGTTGTCAAGAGGTCTTCCGTTGCTTCAAAAGGACTCGAGCTTGCCAATATCAAGGATTTCTAAGGGTAGTGGAATCACACAAATCTTCATTTATTTTAGCTTCCTTCATTGCTTTATTCAATTCATAGTAATTAGAAAACCAAATTTGCTCTTGGGAATAGTAAATCTTTTCTTTTTTCTTGATAGTTAGATCTTGCATGTTAGAATAATTGTTTTCATATTCCTAGATCTAGATTATTTGAAGAAGCAATTTCCCTTTTAAGATTAGATTACTTCAAAACAATCAAAAACCCAAAAACATAGATTAAAATTGCATTAGGAAAAGTCATATTAGATTGCATTCATATTTCCCTTTCATAGATTAAAGAGCACTTTTCATTTCCAAAATACTAAAAAAGCACAAAAAAATGTTTGCATATCATTTAGCTTTGCATGCATATAGAAACCCTAGAAAAGATAAACTTGAAAATGCTTGATACCATCACGAGTTAAAACTATTGGAATTAGGTTAGACAACTAAAAAGGGGGGGTGAATCAGTTGTCTACCACTTTAACCTTTTCTACTTTTCATCTTTTCTGACAACTTACAAACAGATTGATGATGTAAACATTAAAGCATGAATTAACAACACATGAGCAGAAACAACATGAACACACATAACGCTAGAATTTTTACATGGAAACCTGGTTAAGGGAAAACCACAATGGGGGTTAACCCACAAGATTTGTACCCTGTTAAAAGTACTTAAAAGAAATGGGAAGGCACTTGCCTTTGGACGTATTGCCCAGAGCTCACTACTCAAAGAGGCTCACTGCCTACAAGATTTTATGTTTAGTATAGAAAGAATGAACTAAGAAATAGCATCTTCTTCATGCCTAGTTCAGTCCCATTGAAAGCTTACAAAACTTCTGCTCTACCCCAAATGCTTCTTCATTAACTCTTCATCCTTCACTGCTCTTGTTCCTCTACTTCTCCTCTTCTCTGCTCTGCCTCTATACCTTTCTTAGGATTTTCTCATTTTCACACAAGGACAATTTTCCACAACTCATCCACAAGTATTTATATGCTTCATCAACCTTAGAATGAACATCAAGGTTGACTTGAATCAATGCGGATCAATGTACTATTGGCCAAACACTGCTGGGACTTGAATCTTCTTCAATCAACATGCTATGATCCAAAGAATTACTCTTAGATCATTTACAACATGCTTGAATCATCTAGTTGGCCAAGATTGGGAAGAATAGCAACACCAAGGAGGAAATCTTCAACAACAAGCTCAATCTTCAATGCAGGCCTTCAACACAACAAGTACATGATCTAAAGACCTCCACAAGCACATTGAATTCAACAATAACATCTACACTACTCCAAATCATTAGAGCCACTTACATCTCCATCTGGTACCTCAAGAACATTGTCTGCCATGACTGTCACACTAGAAAGATTGCTTGCAGACCTTCAAACCACAAACCACTAGAGTTGAGGATACACACTAACTTCCCAAACATGCCTCTAGATCCATAGATCATAAGTTTTCATTGCGGAGCAATCCAGACCAATTTCCTGTCACTCTGTCTCTTCTGAACACTGCAAAACCTAGTTCTACTCAAATAGCCATAGCTTCTTCAAATATTCATATGGACCTCTCAAATCTTAACTAGTGCTACTTCAGACAATCCTCTATGTATCCATATGGTCTACATACTTTGATCTTCATTCCTTTGGAAATGTGGAGCAATCTACTTCACGGATATGCACTATTTCCCCTATTTCTGACAAAGAGATATGTTGACATCAATGACAACACATGACAGGCACATATTTGCAACAAAAATGTGATTAATGATTCAATCAAACCCTTGATCACATCACAAGGTAAAACAAGTCAAAACATAGCCAAACCCTAGGTCAAAACCCTAAGTTTAATTAAGGTTGGTCATCACACATTTACCTATATCTTGGCTCATGAATGTGCCTAGGAATGAGAGGAGAGTGGGTGAAGGCTATTTATAATGAGATCAAGTAAGTCAATCTATGACAACAACAAGAGACATTTACCTTACCACAACAAGACCCATTTGTCCTCTTATTGTTAGAAGAAACTAGACAACTCCAAATATAATGAGAACTCATTCAATGCATTGAGAGACAAGAGGACATAAATGAAAGAAATTTCTTACCCACGCAAAGGTGGAATAGAAGAAACCCCAACAGGAGAAGAGAAACTAGTGACATGTTGGGTCGTAGGGTTATCTCCACAATAACTACAATCGAATGAAACATTAAACTTAGCACACAACAACAAAGGCCATAGAACTTATTGACCCCTCTTCGTAAAGTCCAACTCTCCAACGAGCCAGACCCATGCCATGTCTCACCTCCTCTCGATGGGCTACTTCCACAAGATTGAGAGTGATGTGGTGGATCACCCTATGGCAAGGAGGGAAAGGTTTGTGTGTGCTGAAATTTGACTAGACATCCCTAGGAAACCAGAGACATGATTTTGAGTGTACATATTTTGGTGAACCCAATGTGAACTACAAAATATTTTGGTTTTGTAATTTGTGTTCCCATCTCAAATGATTTAAAACACATTTAAGAAAAAGCTTCGAAACATTTTTTCACTGCTCTTCATAGCTGCCTCAACTGCTTTAGCTTCTATCACTTATGCCATCATCTATTCCATTTGTTCTGTGGTGTCTATGGCACCCCCGAACATGACAAAACCTAACTTAAAATAGGGGAATATTCCCTCAAGAGAACCAGAAACTCATTCCCTCAATAGGTATGTGTTGCTGCATCCTGATGCACCAATCACCAACTGTTATGACTATGAAGATTCTGATTATGAACAAGATCAAAGAGAATCTAGGTGTTCTCTATCTTTCAACAACCTATCTTGGGAAAACAACTCAACCATACCAAATGTGCCACATAAATCTAGAAGGATAAAGTTAGAAATACATCAACCCGATCAACCTTCCACAAGCACATCAAGTACTCATCTTGATGAGGAAGTCAAATGATTAGAAAAACATCTGCAAGAAGCCAAAGACACTCAAGAGGCATTGAAGATTGCCTTACAAGAGGAGAAAAGAGAAAATGATGCACACAAAGAAGCATATCACCATGAGAATACTTGAAGAGAAAATCCTAGAAATGAAGAAACACAGCTATAACTCCTCCAGATTTAATCACAACTCTTGTGCAAAGAATTAGAATCTTGGAAACAGAGGAAGCTGCTCCTAAAAGAAGGAAAAAATCTCATGAACATGACTAGGGGGCATCTCAAAATCCCCCCTATCTCAATTACTATTCACAAAACTCCAGCAACGACACATCTCTAAATGGGAATCCTCCTGTGTAGAATAATCAAACAAATCCAATAATGGGTTATCAAAACCCACCTATAGGCTTATTACTATCAACCCCATAATCTCAGAGTGCCTTTCTCATAACATATCTAGAGCATTTGAAGGAATCTTTGGATCAAAACATAAGAAGCATGCAACTACCTCAGCCATTGCCAAATCTCCTAAAGTTCAAAGGAGAAGGAGATCTAAACTTCCACATTAAACCCTACACCACGGCCATAAGAGAACTCCCTTGGGATGGGGTTGTAGCAAAAATCTTTCCAAAGACCCTTGAAGGCATAGCTCTGGATTGGTTTTATCGCTTACCAAAAGCTTCAATCCACTCATTCACACAACTAATCAGAGAGTTTGTCATGGCATTTGACATGAACAAACTTGTTAAAATAGGGATCAAAGAATTCCTCATAATGAAACAAGAGCCTAATGAATCCGTAGCCCACTTTGTCACTAAATGGAGGCAAGTCCTCTACTCTTTGACTAGTGCTCCGAACATGGATCACCGAGAGCTATGTGACCTCTTCTTGCATGCCCTTAACAAAGACATGAGAGAAGATGTTCAAAAATTTCCATACAAATCCTATGAAGAAGCATTAGAAAGTGCTTTGAGGATTGACCAAGCTGCCATTGATAATGGTGGAAAAGTTTATGGGTCAAACAGAAAGCTGATAAAGGAAGACATAGGAAACAATGCCTCTATCATTAAGATCCTTAAAAACAATAGGAGTACAACCACAGACAGGGTGACAGATCAACCCCCAATCAAGAAGATAAGAGATGATTACAATGGGAGAGATTACTATCCTCCCAACATAAATGCCATAGATCAACCTAGGAACAACGGGTACTACACTCGAGACAATTAATAAAGTTGGAACCATAATGCTAACGGGAATGGTAATGATGGAAGATATAAAAGACCCCCATACGAGTTCAATCAATTTTGTTCTTTTCATACAACAAGGGGTCACAACACATAATCTTGTAGAGTACAAAAGACTCATAGAAAGGCTATCACAAGACCAACAATGTTTATTCATAGAGATGTTCTTGAACCCATAGAAGGTCATGCCAGATAACAAAGATACAAGACAAAATCAAGCTCCAATAGCTCCACGAAACACAAACATGAGAATTTATCAAGACCCATTTCCTACACATAAAGACATAGAAACAACAAACCAAGACAAGACAGCTCAAAATAGTAACCTCGAAATCCCACTGCAACTAGGACAAAAAGGAGAAGCTAGGATGATGGGATTAGTCAAGATTATGCACAACGAAGAAGAAGAGGAAGACCATAAGGATGAAAATGGGCAAATGGAAGCATATAAAGGTATCATCTCGGTAGTAGAACTAATACCAGCTTCAATCAGACCTTATGAGCTCATAGAAGATTCAAAGAAGACATATGCTCACATTTTGTTCATTGACCTACTAAGGAACTCCCCTTCACATTGCTCAGCATTACTAAAGGCAATAGGTCAAAAATACCTCGACCAAATTATGCCATCACCTAGTAAGAAAATTAATCATGTGGACTATGACATCAGTCAACCAAACTCAGAACTCAAAGATCTAGGGTTCTTGTTTGACTTATAATAGATTCCTTCCAAGGTAGAGTTAAAAAAAGGAGACCCTGCACTATATCTTCAAGTATGGAACTACAATATGTGCATCAAGCGGACCTTAATCAATGATGGGGTAGAAATTAACATAGTTCCTTTCTCACTGTTAGAGAGGATGGGCTATGGACACACTAATATCACTGCTTCATGATATACTCTAAGCAGGTATGATAATTTGAAGGCTACCACCGTAGGTAAGATTACCCTTCTAGTGACCTTGGGACCTAAAACCATTCCTACCACATTCTACATCATAGACAAAGACATGGGATATAACTTGATCCTTGGAAGACTATGGATAGATAGGATGAAAGTTGTGTTATCCACATTATTTCAGGAAGCTTGATTCTTGCACTTAGGGAAAGTATATGTCATAAAGGGAGATCCAGAACCTTTCAGCATGTTAAAATCAAACACACCAAACAAGTGTATAGGTATCCCCATAGACTACGAACTTCCTACCAACAAATTAATTGTCCCTAATCCTACACCTCAGTTGATATGCATCAAATGAATGGAAATCTCAAAAAAGACCATAAAAGCCATAGAAATCAAAACTTTAGAGAATGAGACATTACCAAAACAAAAGGAAATGGTTCCCAAAGACAAGACAATTAAGATCATGGAATTGATTGAGTGGGATGGACCACTCCAATTTCCCTTATAGGTACTCATGATCAACATCCAAACTCTTCCCTTGCATAGGAGAAAAACCACACAAAACTAAAGGTCTGATGTTTGAGACAACCACATTAGATCTAAGAAATGCAGACCCACTGCTTTCTCAAATGTAAAGGAAGACATAACAAAAAGTTACACCCCACTGTCACCACTAAGTGAATCACATGTCCCTGAGACACCAGAAGAAATGGAATCTTATGAGCCTCTCACACTAATAAAGGATTCATATCGACCATTGACACCCATGGAGGAGGTGCATTCTATTGACAATGAATCAACTAATGCCATTCATGGTGTCCCAACCGCAAGAGAAGCCAACCACCTCTGCTTAGATTTAATCAAATGAACTCGGCAAGTGGGAAGAACCTCTAGTACATATCAAAATGATTGAAAGACTTCCCAATGAAGATGAAGAAAGTGAAGGTGTTTTTCATAGAGAATGGAAGATGCGAGTGACAGTCGACATTGATGACCTTGTCATTTTTGAAGTACCCAAAAATTACGTCAGATATGCCATGGACTTAAGACTAGAACTAAATGGGAGGACAAGTATAATCTTTGTCTCTCTTGATGAGCAAATGGAGCCACAAACTACCCAAAGTTGTTCCAATTTTTGCAAAGAATCCAAGAGAGACTAGATGTGAAGATCTACATGCAAGAATAGTTTGACCTATTAGCAGAGCTATTAAATTATGATGGAGTCCTATATTGGACTCCTTCTTATCAACAAGCCTTTCAAGACTTACTTCATCTCACAATGCGAAGAGAAAGCACCGAGTTGGTAGAAATAGCTTCAAATAACCAACCCTATAGAATAGGAGAACTTGTCCCAAGAAGAGGTAGCACGAAGAATAAGAAAAGAAGACAAAATAGAGCTTTTTCAGAAGACTGGAAAGGTCCTTATATGGTCAAAGAAGATGTTGGAAATAGTGCCTATCTCTTGTGCACAATGGAGGGAGAGGAATTTGGTGAAATAGTCAATGTCTTTCACCTCAAGAAATACTATGTCTAAAAAACCAAAAAAATCATAAAACATAAAAAATTAAAAAAAATCAAAATGTCAAAAACAATTTGTTTCTTGCATTTCAATATCATTATGTTCATCTTGCATTACAGTCAATGACTTTCTCTTGTACTATTTTCTTTTCAATAAGGAGTCTAAGGTTGCCTAGATATACGTCATCCTTTCAAGACCTAGAGATTCCCCATTTTCACAATCGCCATTATCCCCCTTCATTCCTAGGGATTCTAATCAAAGTCTAGCTCTTAGCTTTACACTGATCCTAGTCTTAATGACTCAAGATGTTGGGTCTAAACAAAGTCAGTATACAGACCTACAATGTTCAAAGGAAGCTTTTAAGTAGACCTTCCCAATTCTTCCTTAGTATTAGAGAAGTCCAACTAGATTACAAAAACTTTAGGTGGCGCTCAACCCCCTTATCTTTCTTGACCAAAAATATCAGGAAGAAAAAACTCTGAAGGAAGCAATCTAAGATCCGAGTGAATAAAAAATGAGTGGTCAAAATAAGAGTGTCAAAAATTGAGAATTGAGAGATCAAAGTACTGCATAACAAAAGTTCCAAAAGCATTCATTTCTTGAAAAGTCAAAATTAAAAAAAAAATTGAGAAAAAACAAGTAAGGAAAATACAAAAAAAAGTAAAAAGAAGAAAAAAGAGAGATACAGAAAAAGAGTGAAAGAGAGAATATTGCTGACTGTCCATACTCTTGGGTGGAGATCAATCTAAGCTCGAAGCCTCAAGGGTGACATTCTAACAACGCAAGAAAGGTACAAAGTACACACATGCACTAGCTAAGCAAAACTGAGTGTCTAGTAGTCTCTAGGATCATATTTTACCTAGGTGCCCTTGTTCTTTCGTATTTATCCTTTACCCTGGGTTTACCTTGCTTGCCATCTATGATCTAAGTCGAGCGAACACCTATAAAAATTATTGCTTATCTAAAGTTGAAAGATTTTCAGCTTGTCTTATCTTGATAAGGATCAATGTTTAGCCTTTAGTGAAGTCTAAGATCAGAAATGCTCCATCTTCATTCCCATTCCCCACTTGAGTTTTTTTTTTTAAATCCTATCTCACAGCCTTGAATAGGTCTCTTATATCAGGATGACTTGCAATCCCCTAGATTGAAAACCATATTAAAGAGCAGTCATATTGTTTATTCCACATTGCATTCATATCAAAATTGGAAAAAGAGTCTCAAAGCAATAAAGTCAAATGTCATATCTCATGACATTCAGTAGGAGTAAATTTTTCATTTCAGCATTTATTGAGTGCTTGCATTATCATATCATGAACTACATTTCATACATATGCCACAAAAAATTACAAAAATATGTCATCATTATCATACTTGCATCGTTACAAGGAGTTGAAAAGGTTAAACACATAAATCAAAAGTTCCCAAACCTCCAAACATGCACAAGAAATGAGTCCAAATTCGATAGGCAAAAACCATAAAAGATAAACTTTCATAGATACATCTAAAGATTAGATATACAAAGAGTATCAGAGAGCTAGGACAAAATGATGTAGAGGTTATGAGGACAAGCACTCAACCATAGGGTTTAGAGGCACAACTTCTCTCAAATATGGGTGACCAACCTTTCACTTCAAGAGACTAGGTTTGCTTCCTTAGGTTTCCAAGACCCAAATCATGACACTCACACCTCAACACTTTAACAATTATCCAATAAGGTTTCATCATACCCAAGATACCTGCAGAACACCATGGAATCATCACCATGCTTGGGAAAGGTGTACTCCACATTAACCACACCTAGACCTATTAGGCTGCTACAAGCCTGTCTGGAGGACAGTCATAAACAAATGACTCAAATGACCTTAACCAAGTCTCATCTCCTGGTTTTAGACTCATCATTAACCCCCCTATATAACTTTCAGAGCATTAGGCATGAAACAAAATTGATCATAGGTTTCTAGTGGTTTTTTAGACTGTCCTAATAGGCTGGTTGTGACTGTGTGCAAGCTAGGTTTTGATATCTCAGCTCTCCCCTTCACCCCTTAAGCCTCCAAATAATTCAACAAGTATTATTACACCATATTTCACATTTCCTAAGTCTTGGGTTCCTTCGACCAATCTCCATTTTCTTAGTACATCACCTTTTGTAGCATTCACAGGCCTGTCACATACAAAATGCCAGGCCTAAAACTCCTCATATCTTGCAAACCCCTAAATGGACTGAGATGAAACAAACTTCATTTGAAAGGTCATCTCCATACCTCTCATTTCCACCTATTTTCTGATGGTGTCAGCTTGTCATTGATGTCAAAATGTAAAAAAAAAAGGTCTTGCAGGATCTTGGGTTGATCAGAAGTTTGGTCAGTATGAATGCTTGGTCATCAAGGTTGGAACAAGGATGAGTTGATTGCAAAATATCAAGACAGAACAATGAAATGATCTTTGTTTGAAGTTTACAGATGCAGATATTATTGGCTTACTCTGTATCAAGGCTGTTGGTTTCATGAGTGGTTTGGTAAGCAATTGATCTACATTTGATATGGTGTGATCTCAGTATTCAGTAGTATAGTCTTCATTTGATCTCAGTTGCAGTTATGAGTTGATCTTCATGCAATCAGTGTTTACTTCACAGTGTTTGTTCCATGATAGTATATTCATGTTTGCAATCTTTATTCCCATGATGGTATGCTATGTTTGCAAGTGATGAGTACTCTTCATGTTGGTATCCTCAGGATCTTACTTGTTGAGTTTATCTTGTATCAGGAGATTGTTATATGGCAAAGGTATGTATTAAGAAGCTATATCTTCCTTGAGTTAATTATGATGTCCTGTGATCAATCTTGGAGTTGATTCTTAGGGAAGATGTTCAAGATATGTGTTGAGTTATCGACAAGTCTTAATTCTTCGTATAAGGTGCTTGCCAGTTACAGTGTCATATTAAAGTATTGTCTTCACTATATGGTTAAGAGAATCTCAGTTGAACAATATATGATGCTTGTGCTTCAAATGTTGAATATTCATAATATAGGAGTTCATGTTGCTTGGAGTTGATTTGAGAAGTTGAGTTGTTCATGGTTTGGACTGTGTAGGGGCATCAATTTTTTATTCTCTGATGTTTGTTTTTGGAGGCATCTCCTATTTAGGATGTGAGCATAAGAGAACAAGAATAAGTCCTAAGTTTAGTCTCAAAGCTCATCTCATAACCATCACTCACCAAATGCACTTTAAGTTATATTGGAATGTTGACTTGTGATTAAAGGTTTATGACTTAAAAGTCACCTGCCAAAGGGTTTCTAAAGATTTATCAACTGGCCCCTTGACAATGATAACATGGAACACCGGTCATCATTTAATGTGGTTGAGCGGGAATATGACTTTCAAAAGATAAACGTTGAAATATTTTTAAAGGAAACAAAACAAGTTTTGAGCCCGATGTATTTTCAATAGAGAATTTAAAAATTAAATGGTTTAAAATCTAAAGCTAGAGTGAGAAAGAGGAGCATGTTTCATCGAATGCAATATTGAATGGTGGTCGACCGAATGGTATGAGATGGTTTATGTTTTAAATAAAAACATTTGTCATTTTTGGATTTTAAAAAGCATTTCCTATGCTTTATGTAAAATAAAGGGGCCACAAACATAGGTGGGCATGAAAGTTGTTTTTTTTTTTTGATAATAAATTTTAGAAATTTTTAATTTCTATTTTATTTGCTTTTTATAAAAAAGGCATGAGATCCATTTTGGAAAGTATAGGAGTTTTTCAAGGACTTTTCAAGGAATTGGTTGATGCTTTTTAAAAGAAAATTTTTAAGGAAAATCCATTCTAATTTCTCTCCCATACAATTGAAGAATTTAGTAATTTTATTTGTGAGAAGATCAAATGATTTTGGAGAGTCTTTTTATATTTCTTGCAGAAGATTTTTTATAAAGACCTGAATATTTTTGATAGATAGATATGGCAGATTGAAGATTTTTTTATGTAAAAGGATGGAAGGTTTGTATGATTATCATTTCAGGAAAAAGAGAATATGAAAGGTATTTTTGGTCAGGGCAGAGTGGATAAAATTCTTCAAGATATTTCTTTTTGCAGAGAGAATATGAAGTGTTTTTGGAGATTGTTTTTCAGGAATGAATTAATTTTATTGAAGATTTTATTTGCAGAGAAGAAGAATAAATTATTGAAGGAATATGAAAAGATTTTGCAGATGGATATCCTATTTTGTTTGGAAATAATTTTTCAAGAAGATGAAAAGAAAATGAAAGGGATTTGATTTTTGAAAACGGAGAGATGGAAGATTATCTAAGATTTTATTTTAAGATGAAAGTGTTCAGAGATTTTATTATATTCATTTGAAGATTTTTTATAAGTTGTTTTATGCAGAGAATATGAAAAGATTTGAAAAGAGGAAAATAAAAGTTTTCTTTCGAGATGAAAGGACACTTTTGTATTTCTTATAAGTATTGGTTTTGCAGATGTACTGATGTGTGGAACTGAATACAAAAATGAAGACATTTTTCTATGACATCCTCTTGAATGATATAGATTGATTTGAATCAAGCAAGAAGATAATATGAAATTGAATATGCAGAAATAATCTAAATGAGGTGAATGAATTGTTTGAGCATCAGATGCAGGATTGGAGACATACACATGGAGAAATCACATATGGAGCTTGTTTGCAGAAGTATGTAAAAGAAAATGGTCTTGATTTGAAAATCAAACAGGAGGTATAAGGTTGTATACAATGGTCCAAATCTGATTGAACAACAATCAATTCTTGTACACAAAGTTTGAGGTTTTGTTAATAGTGATTGTGTTTGCCAGTGAGGCATAGTATGCTAATGAAGCTTGTGGTTAGTGAGACCGTGGTCAGTGAGACCTCTGTATATGTCAGTGAGACATTTGTAAGAAGATTTTTCATTTAAGCCAGTGAGGTAGTTCTGGAGTGGTTTTTCTACCCCTGGAGGGTTTTCCACTCGTGCAATTCTTGTGTCTTGATTCATATTGATCTTCTCTCTGTACTCATGAGTTTTGTTTATGTGTTTGACAAAGTTATGTGCATATGTGTTTGACAATTCAATGATAACTTTCTCTCCTTGTGCTCTCCAAGTTAAAGTTTGTAAAAAGATTCAAGAATTCACACAACACTGATTCACCCCCCTCTCAGTGTTGTCCTTAACTCCTACAATTGGTATCAGAGCCAAGTTCCCTTTTTGAAGTCTAATAGGCTCGGGTAGGTCCTGGTAGTGGAGTAAAATGGGTAAGAATAATAGAATTAAGATGTCAAATAAAGATGCTGATCAAAAGATGGTAAAACAAGCCTCAGTTGTGCCTAGCAATGATTTGTTACATTTGTCACCCTTGATAATTGATACAAAGAATGGTCATGTAGTTGAGAATTTTAAATTTAATAAAAGAAAAGATATCTTTGCTATTGAGATTAATGATGAAGATGAATAGGAATTTAATGAAGATATTTGTGAGGTTGATTTTGAAGGAGAGCTTCTATGTGCCCTGGATACAATTAAGCAACTTAGTAAAGAAAACAGAAGATTAAAAAATTAGCTTAAACAAGAGAAAGAATTCAAGGATAAAGTTGTTTTAGATCTTGAAGAGGCAAGAAACCTGATTGTAGACTTGAAGAATCAAGCAGGTGAATCAGACAAATTGATTATCAGTTTGAAGACAGAGGTTGAGAAAGCTAAGAAGATAACTGATGAAACAAAATTTGAGTTGGAGGCTAAAAAGGTTGAATGTCAAAAGCTAGAAAAAGAAATAATTTCTTTAAGTAAAGAAATTGAGGATGTTAGAAAGCAGTTGGAAAAGAATCTCAAATTTGATGAAAAGGGAGAATGTTCAAAAATCAGAGAGACTCCTAAAAGGAAGATTGATTTAAATTATCATACTGCTGCCCCTGAAGACAAAATGCATAATCGAAGGAGAAAATTTAGAAGAAATGCCACTGCAAGACAAGCATATATGTACAGGTATAATTATTCATTTAATGGATATTGTCATACTTGTAATCAATTTGGACATAAATCAATTAATTGCAAAAGAAATCATTTTGCTTCAATCAGGAATACTAATATTGTTTGTTTCAAGTGTAATTTTCTTAGTCACAAAGCATATAGTTGTAGAAGGTTTGGAAGAATTGCTTTACCTGGTTTGATGGATTGGAAAAAGAACAAGGTTGAAAAGATTTGGATAAAGAAATTTGAACAGAAGCAAGAACCTGAGAAAGTTTGGAAGCAAAAAGAAAGTAAAGAGGAGTCAAAATCTAAGCTTGTGCATCCTGCACAAGTCACTTCATCAGTTGCATAACATATAGCATGAAGTGAGGGGGAGTTATTCATGTTCTATCAAGTATCTCCAAAAGGGAAGAAGATCAATTGATATTTATCAGTTTGATGATCTTGTTTTTGTTGAATTCTTCTTTGATAATGTTTGACAGTGATATTTGTTAGACAAATGATCCTGAATATTTTGATAAAGTCAAGAGGCAAGAGTTCTTCTTGACTGCAGTATTTTTTAGATGTGGTTATGTACATATCAGATTTGATAGTGTGTGCAGGAACAACAAGATGGTCTTCATTCTTTTTCATGTCAAAAGGGGAGTGCAAAAATAGATTGGTTGTAGGATAATAGTTCACTGACAAGGACATCTCTTGTGTGATATTCATCATGGATTGTGATTCATACTAACTGGTGAAAAGTGTAGTACAGTTTGTTTTAGATGTAGTTTTGCAATTAATATTAGATTTGACTTTGTGTTGCAAAAAGGTATCTTGTGCAGGAGGATGATCTTTAATGAATGTTCATTGGTATAATAATTTAACATGTTCTTTGTTGGTCTTCATCATTAATATGATTCATGAAGGTATGATTCTAGTTTTGGAGTGGTATCAGGTGTCCATGATCTATGACATGTTCAGTGAATGCAAGGTGTTGATAAGTTGTTAAAGAATTTAATGCTCATAAAGATTGATGATGTTGAATGTCCTATCCTATTCATATCATGTTGGTGCTCACAAAAGATCTTGGATAGATGTTTTCTTATGTTGCCTGAGAAGGTTGAAAATGGAAGAAGTTAAATTCTTGTCTTTGCATTTGGTTTTGCAAAGTGTTGTTGCAGAAAGATCTTGTTGTGTAGTCTTGATGGGCTGATTTGAATTACAAGGTTAAAAAGGAATCAGTTCTTATGTTGTGAAAAGTGTCTTGTGTAGAATAGGAGGATGGTATTCAGGATGATAGTTTAGACAAAGTTCTTCAAAGTATGACATTGATGGTGATATCTTGTATTTCTTCAGAGGAAGGTATGTCTTGTATTAGAAATAACAGATGACAATGTTCAAAAGGGTTGGTCTTTTGCTGGTTTCAGGACTGTTATCATCATAAATCATTCTTGTTCAAAGGATAATAGGAGTTTATGTCTTCAAAGCCCTCATAATGCATTATGTTTGTAAATATTATGATCAAGCTTTAACATCTTTCAGTGGAGTTATTTTCTGAGGTGGAGATAATTGTCTTTGTCATTAAGATGTCAAAAAGGGGGAGAAAGAAAAATTACATCAGGTGGTTATGCCATCAATGACAAAGGGGGAGATTGATGGTGTCAGATTGTCATTGATGTCAAAATGTAAAAAAAAAAAAGGTCTTGTAGGATCTTGGGTTGATCAGAAGTTTGGTCAGTATGAATGCTTGGTCATCAAGGTTGGAACAAGGATGAGTTGATTGCAAAATATCAAGACAGAACAATGAAATGATCTTTGTTTGAAGTTTACAGATGCAGATATTATTGGCTTACTCTATATCAAGGTTGTTGGTTTCGTGAGTGGTTTGGTAAGCAATTGATCTACATTTGATATGGTGTGATCTCAATATTCAGTAGTATAGTCTTCATTTGATCTCAGTTGCAGTTATGAGTTGATCTTCATGCAATCAGTGTTTACTTCACAGTGTTTGTTCCATGATAGTATATTCATGTTTGCAATCTTTATTCCCATGATGGTATGCTATGTTTGCAAGTAATGAGTACTCTTCATGTTGGTATCCTCAGGATCTTACTTGTTGAGTTTATCTTGTATCAGGAGAATGTTATATGGCAAAGGTATGTATTAAGAAGCTATATCTTCCTTGAGTTAATTATGATGTCCTGTGATCAATCTTGGAGTTGATTCTTAGGGAAGATGTTCAAGATATGTGTTGAGTTATTGACAAGTCTTAATTCTTCATATAAGGTGCTTGCCAGTTACAGTGACATATTAAAGTATTGTCCTCACTATATGGTTAAGAGAATCTCAGTTGAACAATATATGATGCTTGTGCTTCAAATGTTGAATATTCATAATATAGGAGTTCATGTTGCTTGGAGTTGATTTGAGAAGTTGATTTGTTCATGGTTTGGACTGTGTAGGGGCATCAATTTTTTATTCTCTGATGTTTGTTTTTGGAGGCATCTCCTATTTAGGATGTGAGCATAAGAGAACAAAAATAAGTCCTAAGTTCAGTCTCAAAGCTCATCTCATAACCGTCACTCACCAAATGCACTTTAAGTTATATTAGAATGTCGACTTGTGATTAAAGGTTTATGACTTAAAAGTCACCTGCCAAAGGGTTTCTAAAGATTTATCAACCGGCCCCTTGACAATGATAACATGGAACACCGGTCATCATTTAATGTGGTTGAGCGGGAATATGACTTTCAAAAGATAAATGTTGAAATATTTTTAAAGGAAACAAAACAAGTTTTGAGCACGATGTATTTTCAATAGAGAATTTAAAAATTAAATGGTTTAAAATCTAAAGCTAGAGCGGGAAAGAGGAGCATGTTTCATCGAATGCAATATTGAATGGTGGTCGACCGAATGGTATGAGATGGTTTATGTTTTAAATAAAAACATTTGTTATTTTTGGATTTTAAAAAGCATTTCCTATGCTTTATGTAAAATAAAGGGGCCACAAACATAGGTGGGCATGAAAGTTGTTTTTTTTTTGGATAATAAATTTTAGAAATTTTTAATTTCTATTTTATTTGCTTTTTATAAAAAAGGCATGAGATCCATTTTGGAAAGTATAGGAGTTTTTCAAGGACTTTTCAAGGAATTGGTTGATGCTTTTTAAAAGCAAATTTTTAAGGAAAATCCATTCTAATTTCTCTCCCATACAATTGAAGAATTTAGTGATTTTATTTGTGAGAAGATCAAATGATTTTGGAGAGTCTTTTTATATTTCTTGCAGAAGATTTTTTATAAAGACCTGAATATTTTTGATAGATAGATATGGCAGATTGAAGATTTTTTTATGTAAAAGGATGGAAGGTTTGTATGATTATCATTTCAGGAAAAAGAGAATATGAAAGGTATTTTTGGTCAGGGCAGAGTGGATAAAATTCTTCAAGATATTTCTTTTTGCAGAGAGAATATGAAGTGTTTTTGGAGATTGTTTTTCAGAAATGAATTAATTTTATTGAAGATTTTATTTGTAGAGAAGAAGAATAAATTATTGAAGGAATAAGAAAAGATTTTGCAGATGGATATCCTATTTTGTTGGAAATAATTTTTCAAGAAGATGAAAAGAAAATGAAAGGGATTTGATTTTTGAAAACACAGAGATGGAACATTATCTAAGATTTTGTTTTAAGATGAAAGTGTTCAGAGATTTTATTATATTCATTTGAAGATTTTTTATAAATTGTTTTGTGCAGAGAATATGAAAAGTTTTGAAAAGAGGAAAATAAAAGTTTTCTTTGGAGATGAAAGGACACTTTTGTATTTCTTATAAGTATTGGTTTTGCAGATGTACTGATGTGTGGAACTGAATACAGAAATGAAGACATTTTTCTATGACATCCTCTTGAATGATATAGATTGATTTGAATCAAGCAAGAAGATAATATGAAATTGAATATGCAGAAATAATCTAAATGAGGTGAATGAATTGTTTGAGCATCAGATGTAGGATTGGAGACATACACATGGAGAAATCACATATGGAGCTTGTTTGCAGAAGTATGTAAAAGAAAATGGTCTTGATTTGAAAATCAAATAGGAGGTATAAGGTTGTATACAATGGTGCAAATCTGATTGAATGGCAATCAATTCTTGCACACAAAGTTTGATGTTTTGTTAATAGTGATTGTGTTTGCTAGTGAGGCACAGTATGCCAATGAGGCTTGTGGTCAGTAAGACCTCTGTATATGCCAGTGAGACATTTGTAAGAAGATTTTTCATTTAAGCCAGTGAGGTAGTTCTGGAGTGGTTTTTCTACCCCTAGAGGGTTTTCCACTCGTGAAATTCTTGTGTCTTGATTCATATTGATCTTCTCTCTGTACTCATGAGTTTTGTTTATGTGTTTGACAAAGTTATGTGCATATGTGTTTGACAATTCAATGATAAATTTCTCTCCTTGTGCTCTCCAAGTTAAAGTTTGTAAAAAGATTCAAGAATTCACACAACACTGTGTTGGCAAGAGACACTATATGGATTCATGGTTGTTGTCATTGATGGCAACAAAGGTCATCCCACATATCCGCAAGTCATAATGTGTCTCTACCGGAAGTCAGAATAAAGAATGTTGTGGTCCGGTGAAGAAGAACAGAGCATATGGCAAGGTCCGACAGATTGGTCCGGATCTCTCAGAGGAAGTGTCTTGGTGTAGTGCGGATTTGGGGAAGTCAAGAGGACTACCTTGAGTGGTATATTCCAAGGATTTAGCCTCCGGTGATGGACAAAGAAAAAGATATGAATGGTTGAGTACCGGATTCCTGAGAGACAGTGAAAACAGAGGAAGAACTGACTGGCAGAGTATCAGACTGCTTTCCGGATGGGTTACTGTTGATGACAGAGGCTGTGAAGGCATGAATCATGTTTGGCCGACATGATTAGTGATATCTACAAGTATATGCTTGATCCGCATTGCTTGGTGAGGAAGGATTCAGCCGACAGAATGAGAGTTTGTAAGAAACTAGACTGTTCCGGATGCCGACTAGAAAGGTGATGAAATTACTTGTGCGGATATATATAGAGGATGGATTTAGTTGTGAAGAGTGTTGATGTGGAGATATATGCGAATAAGTCCAGAGAAGAGCAGAGGTAGTAAAAAGGATCCGGTATGTGAAAGATAGCAGTACAAAGAACAGAGGAAAGATGAAGTGCAGCAGATCAGTGTATTGAGCCTAACCAGAACTGAACTCCAGCATATGCAGATGCTTCCAATCAGTTCAAGACTGTGATTCTCATCACTTTGTAGACAGTGTGTCTTCTTGTAGGCAGTGGGCCTCTTGTGAGCAGTGTGCTCGGGCAGTGAGCCCTAATTGGCAAGTGCCATTTTTGTAATTTCCTATTCTTCTAACAGAGAATAATTTTGGGTTAATCACCCCGTGGTTTTCTCCCTTAACAGGGTTTCCACGTCAAAAATACTGTGTCATGTGTTTCTTGTTTTATGGTTAATGTTTTATGTTTGATTTTATGCTGCATCAATTAAAAGGAAAGTTCAATAAGGGAAATAATTAGGATAACTGATTCACCCCCCCCTCTCAGTTATCAACAATTGGTATCAGAGCTAAGTTCCTCTTTATAGAGCCTAACAGCTTGAGGAAGATTTGGGATTTCAAATGGAGGCATATGGTTTAAGGGAGCAACTCAAGACTGCTCTTGAGGATCTTGAACAGTCAAATTCTGAAGTCAGTGAATTAAGGGAAAGACTCAAACAGGCTGATGAATTCATGAGAGAATTAAAAGACAAATTAAGTCTCTCTATGAAAAAGAGAAAGGAGCTGCTTCAACAGTTGGCAAGACAAAGTGAAGAAAGCAATACAAATGAAGAATTGACTGAGCAAACCAAGTTATGTGAAAAGTTATCAAAAGAAGTCATTATGTTAAGACATGAAATGGAATCAGGAACTATAAAGTTTACTCAAGAGATTGAAGAAAAAAGAAAGGCTGAAGACAATCTAAGACAATCTCTCAAAGAAAAATTAGAAGAATGCCACCAGATGGACAGGATTATCAGACATCTTGAATCTGATCTTGAAGATGCCAAAGATAATGAAGGAAAACTTGAGGATCAAATTGCCTCTCTCAAAAGAGACCTTCAAACAGCAAATGAATATAAAGAGAAATTCAAGATAAGTTCTGCTCAACTTGAAGTTCTTCTTGGAAGTCAAAAGAGGACAGATGACAAGTATGGTTTGGGATATGAGAAAGGAGAAAGCTCCGGATCCGGTCAGAAGAATCTTGGATCAGAAAATCCAAGGAACAGGCCTAGAAGACCTCCGGTAAGACAGCCAAATGCTCAAAGATATCCATCCTTCAATGGATACTGCCACAGCTGCAACCACTTTGGTCACAAAGCTGATCAGTGCAGAATGAGAATGAATCAGATTAACTCATCTTTCTCCGGACAGTGCTTCAACTGCAAAAGGTATGGACACAAATCCCATGAATGCAGAATTATGCAAGTAAACAAATCATTCAAAGGTAGATGCTTCACATGCAATAGAATAGGTCATAGGGCTAATCAATGCAGATCAAGAGGATATCAGTCAAATATGCAAAGAAATGTTATTTGCCAAATCTGCAATAGGTCCGGTCATAATGCTAAAGTCTGCTGAAACAAGAATCAGGACAAAAGAGGTCCGGTGTATAATCAGAATCAAGACAAGGGTAAACAAAAAATGAATGCGGATGAGGTTAGGAATCAGATGAGCAAGATTTGGGTGAAGAAAAGTTCAGAGAATGTAGAGGTCGGATCCGCACCAGACTCTGGTGCTGATATTTCTTCCGGAAATTAAAAAGTGAGCTCAGGCTCAGGGGGAGACTCAAAGAAAATCTTGTTCCCCCAGCCAAACAAGTGGTACCGGATGTGGCACAAGATGCGGATCAAAGGGTTTGTAGATATGAGTCTTGAGATACTTCAGTCAAGTTTTCAGAGGTCCGCATGAAGTTATGAAGAAGCTGTGATCGATCAAATAAGACCTGTTCAGGAAGATGCTCCGGTATGATAAAGGATTACAAAAAGGTCCGGAAAGATCCGGAAATGCTCTATCTTGTTCTGCGGATTGGACAGAGTGTTTGGGATGTTCTTGCAATATGTTACCTCGATTCATTCATGATTGAAAGATCCGGATGATATCCACAGATCAGGACTAATCCGGGATACTCCAAACTATCCAGACAAGGCAAACCGGAATGATGTAGGTGAAGCATTTATTGCAGACAGATATTAGGGTTCGCGGAGCAATTTAAGGGATCTCTCAAAGGTCATTTGCTCATTCTGCACTCGAGAAGAAGCGAAAAGTGGAGCTCTGCAACAAGGTTCATCAAGCACACCAAGGATCTCCTGCCGAAGCTATTGCATAAAGAAATCAATCCAACCACTCCGTGCAAACCGAAGGCACATAAGGTATTCTCCGTCTTTCATTACCTCACTACAAATCTTTGAAGAATGGCTACTCCAAACATAGTTAAGATCTCTGATAGACCTCGCCCCTCATTCAAGAAACATCCCTACAAATCATTGGAGGTAGACCCACTAGGAGCCTTCTCTAGTGTTCCCCACGGAGTTTTACACACCGAAGACATTAGGGTTTACATACATGCAAACATTGAGGAATTTGGGGAATTCAAATTAAGAGACCTCTATCACAAGCAACTGATAGACAATGCTTTTGAGCTTAAACCAGAGTATAAGGATATTCAGAAGAAACAATTTGAGCAATTTATTCATTTCCCCTGTTTTGAAGAAGATGAATGGGTCCGGTATGTACTGAGCAGGATGCATGACAACTTTCTATGGCTAGATAGACCCTGCAAGATCACAAAAGAGGCAATTAGAGCAGTAACTGGTCTATACTCTTCCGGAGGGGTACCTATCCTCAAATCTGTCAAGAACAACATTGTAACTGAGGCCACCGGATCAAAATTTGACAAGAGGGCAATGACCATTGAAGATATTTCAGATCCGGATATCAAATATGCATCAATGATAATAGGATACAAGATCTATCACTCCAGCAGGGAGAATTCTGTATCCGGAACTGCAATATACACTGCTTATGAAATGTTAAGAAAGAATGCAGAATATGATCTCTGCGAACTACTGCTAAGCCAATTAATGGAAAACATACAGAAAATCAAGAAGGATAAGAAGAATTCCTTTAAGTATGGTACTCTTATTGTATGTCTATTCTTCTATTTCATGAATGAGCTACCCAGAATAAGTGGATGGGTATGGCAGAATGACAAACCTGTTGCAGTCCAGATAAGAGACTATTTGCATGGACTTGGGGATGCAAAAGCAAGAAATACAGCTCTATGGGGATACTTCAAAAACTTTCAGAGCATGATACAATCAAGAGAGAGAATTCCCCAGTCTCTCATTGAGAAATACAAGGACTCAGTGTGCTTTATGGTTGACACTGATCAGTGCCTAATGGAGGCAGTGGAGCCAAGGACTGTCTGGATCATGCCCATGGGGTATGAAGTTGATGAACAGATAGTGGAGCTGCATGTTCAACACATGCTAAGTCAGCCCAAAGATCCTAAGGCAGAAAGGTTTGGAACCTTTGAGGAGCTGAGTGTAAAAATACATGTAGAACTCAGGGAACCTGAGATTAAAAGAAAGGTAAGAAAAGAAGTAGAGCACATTGCTCAAGGCCTAGGTATCTCAAAGGAGGCACTTGATGCCAGCCGGGAAAAGAGGAGGAAGGCCGAGGAAGAAGAGAAAAGCAAAGAAAGTGCTCCGGTTGAAACTCCCACCCGGACCAGATCATCAAAGAGACCTGCACCTTCCACAACCAAAAGTTCAAAACCGGAAGTCCAGGCATCCGGTAAGAGATCCAAGACAAAAGCCACAAGGGCTTATGGAAGCCAAAAGGATGAAGAGGAAACAGAATCAGATGAGGGAGTAAGAGAAGTAAAGAAACAGAAGAAGAAAGGATCCGGTAAGCCCTCCACAGGCCAAGACAAGGATGAAATGGCAGAGGTAACTGTTGAAAAGCCCACTCTGTCACTAGAGAGCATAATCAATTCGGTCACGGTGGATGGAAACCTTCAACCAATGACTGAATCATATGATGACTTCAGTGAGGCCGACCAAAAGACTCTGCAGGAGGCCACAGTAAAATATCTTAACATATATAATAAGGCTTTCATTGAAATAATATCTCTTATTCCTAAAAGCCTAGAAAAGGAAATGGAAGTAAGAAAGAATAATGCTCATGCTAAAGATCTTGAGATCCGGGAACAGATAGCTATTCAGCTATATCCTCAAATTGATCCCAAGACAATGAACATTATCTTCAAGGACTGCAAAGATGAGTTCAGAAGCAAAGCCAGGATGAATCAACTCATGCTTGGTGAGACTGACAAAGTGGCCCAAGAAACAGAAGAGATCCTCCGGAAGGCCTTCAAAAGGTTCAATCTTCCTGTTGTAGAGGACTTAGGTGCAGAAATAGCTGCTGATTTGGAATCTTCTGTTCCGGAAGAAGTAAGCCCTGAACAGACAAATATCTCTCCTCCGGTTTCCCCTACAGTCTCCGGATCCAAAGAAGAAGAGCAATTACAGGAGAAGGAAGCAGTGGTGAAAGACAAAGAGGTTGACAGTTCTAAGACTGCAGAAGAAAAGAAACATCTGTCTCCGGCAAGAGACACTGCACAAACTGTTCAACAATTTTTGAGCAAAGAAACTCTAGAGATTGATGAACCGGAGCTTCTAAAAGGCCCTTTTGATTTTGACTCTCTCTCTCCGGTACAAACAATGAAGATAGCTTCATTTGCAAATGCCAAGGCAAATGAAAAGCTCCTGAAGTCTCATATGGAAGACTGTGAGTTGATAGAGGCTGCTTCCGGAGTACTTGTGAAGATCATGCCATCAATCCAGATAGATCTGACAGCCTCCTCTTCCGGTAATCTAAAAACCTTAGTCAGCAGTGTTGATACACATTTTGATTCTTTAGAAAAATCAGCTGAAGAAAAGGTCCGGAAGGAATTTTTGGATAAAAGATTTTCAGAGATATTAGAATTAATCTCTAAAGATAGGAAGATTGTAAGCATTGGAATAAAGAGCTTAGAGAATGCTCTTAAGGATGGCGGTGACATCTATAAATTTTGTATATCCTGGTCAAAGGCAACAGCAGCATTTGACAAGAAAATAAAAGAGGAACAGGATAAGCTACAAAGCTTATCTCAAAGTTTTGATCCTCTCTCTTCCTCTATAATAAATCAAGAATGTCAGACCATTGCAGTCTTGAATGAAATAAAAAATCTTGAGAAGGAAAGGAAGAACATCACTAACCGGATGGGAGAACTTAGAAGGATTATAATCCCTAAGTTGGAAACCATGCATGAGGCCATCAGTGATGCTCAGACCACCGCCCAAACAAAAGATCCGACAGATCTCAAGCGGGCAGAAGCGTTTGCATTTTTGCTAAGTGGTCACATTTCAATTTTGGATAGAATGAAGCAAAGTTGGGCTACAGAAATGATCCAATTGCAGACATCCTTTGCAGACATTCTTCAATACATGTGAGTATGTAAATATGCGGCTATATAGAGAAAATTTTTTGAAAATTTTGGTGTGCGGACCCTACCCTTTGCCATTGATGTCAAAGGGGGAGTGAGGAGCAGTGAAAAATGAGGAATCCAACTAAGGGGGAGTTCCGGAAATTGTATATAAGGACAGAGCATCAGCCAAGGGGGAGCATAGTGAAAACACTTAGTCATTTTTCACTAAGTGTTGCCATCAATGCCAAAGGGGGAGATTGTTGGCAAGAGACACTATATGGATTCATGGTTGTTGTCATTGATGGCAACAAAGGTCATCCCACATATCCGCAAGTCATAATGTGTCTCTACCGGAAGTCAGAATAAAGAATGTTGTGGTCCGGTGAAGAAGAACAGAGCATATGGCAAGGTCCGACAGATTGGTCCGGATCTCTCAGAGGAAGTGTCTTGGTGCAGTGCGGATTTGGGGAAGTCAAGAGGACTACCTTGAGTGGTATATTCCAAGGATTTAGCCTCCGGTGATGGACAAAGAAAAAGATATGAATGGTTCAGTACCGGATTCCTGAGAGACAGTGAAAACAGAGGAAGAACTGACTGGCAGAGTATCAGACTGCTTTCCGGATGGGTTACTGTTGATGACAGAGGCTGTGAAGGCATGAATCATGTTTGGCCGACATGATTAGTGATATCTACAAGTATATGCTTGATCCGCATTGCTTGGTGAGGAAGGATTCAGCCGACAAAATGAGAGTTTGTAAGAAACTAGACTGTTCCGGATGCCGACTAGAAAGGTGATGAAATTACTTGTGCGGATATATATAGAGGATGGATTTAGTTGTGAAGAGTGTTGATGTGGAGATATATGCGAATAAGTCCAGAGAAGAGCAGAGGTAGTAAAAAGGATCCGGTATGTGAAAGATAGCAGTACAAAGAACAGAGGAAAGATGAAGTGCAGCAGATCAGTGTATTGAGCCTAACCGGAACTGAACTCCAGCATATGCAGATGCTTCCAATCAGTTCAAGACTGTGATTCTCATCACTTTGTAGACAGTGTGTCTTCTTGTAGGCAGTGGGCCTCTTGTGAGCAGTGTGCTCGGGCAGTGAGCCCTAATTGGCAAGTGCCATTTTTGTAATTTCCTATTCTTCTAACAGAGAATAATTTTGGGTTAATCACCCCGTGGTTTTCTCCCTTAACAGGGTTTCCACGTCAAAAATACTGTGTCATGTGTTTCTTGTTTTATGGTTAATGTTTTATGTTTGATTTTATGCTGCATCAATTAAAAGGAAAGTTCAATAAGGGAAATAATTAGGATAACTGATTCACCCCCCCCTCTCAGTTATCAACACACTGATTCACCCCCCTCTCAGTGTTGTCCTTAACTCCTACAATTGGTATCAGAGCCAAGTTCCCTTTTTGAAGTCTAATAGGCTCAGGTAGGTCCTGGTAGTGGAGTAAAATGGGTAAGAAGAATAGAATTAAGATGTCAAATAAAGATGCTGATCAAAAGATGGTAAAACAAGCCTCAGTTGTGCCCAGCAATGATTTGTTGCATTTGTCACCCTTGCTAATTGATACAAAGAATGGTCATGTAGTTGAGAATTTTAAATTTAATAAAAGAAAAGATATCTTTGCTATTGAGACTAATGATGAAGATGAACAGGAATTTAATGAAGATATTTGTGAGGTTGATTTTGAAGGAGAGCTTCTATGTGCCCTGGATACAATTAAGCAACTTAGTAAAGAAAACAAGAGATTAAAAGATCAGCTTAAACAAGAGAAAGAATTCAAGGACAAAGTTGTTTTAGATCTTGAAGAGGCAAGAAACCTGATTGTAGACTTGAAGAATCAAGCAGGTGAATCAGACAAATTGATTATCAGTTTGAAGACAGAGGTTGAGAAAGCTAAGAAGATAACTGATGAAACAAAATCTAAGTTGGAGGCTAAAAAGGTTGAATGTCAAAAGCTAGAAAAAGAAATAATTTCTTTAAGTAAAGAAATTGAAGATGTTAGAAAGCAGTTGGAAAAGACTCTCAAATTTGATGAAAAGGGAGAATGTTCAAAAATCAGAGAGACTCCTAAAAGGAAGATTGATTTAAATTATCATATTGCTGCCCCTGAAGACAAAATGCATAATCAAAGGAGAAAATTTAGAAGAAATGCCCCTGCAAGACAAGCATATATGTACAGGTATAATTATTCATTTAATGGATATTGTCATACTTGTAATCAATTTGGACATAAATCAGTTAATTGCAAAAGAAATCATTTTGCTTCAATCAGGAATACTAATATTGTTTGTTTCAAGTGTAATTCTCTTAGTCACAAAGCATATAGTTGTAGAAGGTTTGGAAGAATTGCTTTACCTAGTTTGATGGATTGGAAAAAGAACAAGGTTGAAAAGATTTGGATAAAGAAATCTGAATAGAAGCAAGAACCTGAGAAAGTTTGGAAGGAAAAAGAAAGTAAAGAGGAGTCAAAATCTAAGCTTGTGCATCCTGCACAAGTCACTTCATCAGTTGCATAATAGATAGCATGAAGTGAGGGGGAGTTATTCATGTTCTATCAAGTATCCCCAAAAGGGAAGAAGATCAATTGATATTTATCAGTTTGATGATCTTGTTTTTGTTGAATTCTTCTTTGATAATGTTTGACAGTGATATTTGTTAGACAAATGATCCTGAATATTTTGATAAAGTCAAGAGGCAAGAGTTCTTGTTGATTGCAGTATTTTTCAGATGTGGTTATGTACATATTAAATTTGATAGTGTGTGCAGGAACAACAGGATGGTCTTCATTCTTTTTCATGTCAAAAGGGGTGTGCAAAAATAGATTGGTTGCAAGATAATAGTTCACTGACAAGGACATCTCTTGTGTGATATTCATCATGGATTGTGATTCATACTGACTTGTGAAAAGTGTAGTACAGTTTGTTTTAGATGTAGTTTTGCAATTAATATCAGATTTGACTTTGTGTTGCAAAAAGGTATCTTGTGCAGGAGGATGATCTTTAATGAATGTTCATTGGTATAATAATTTAACATGTTCTTTGTTGGTCTTCATCATTAATATGATTCATGAAGGTATGATTCTAGTTTTGGAGTGGTATCAGGTGTCCATGATCTATGACATGTTCAGTGAATGCAAGGTGTTGATAAGTTGTTAAAGAATTTAATGCTCATAGAGATTGATGATGTTGAATGTCCTGTCCTATTCATATCATGTTGGTGCTCACAAAAGATCTTGGATAGATGTTTTCTTATGTTGCCTGAGAAGGTTGAAAATGGAAGAAGTTAAATTCTTGTCTCTGCATTTGGTTTTGCAAAGTGTTGTTGCAGAAAGATCTTGTTGTGTAGTCTTGATGGGCTGATTTGAATTACAAGGTTAAAAAGGAATCAGTTCTTATGTTGTGAAAAATGTCTTGTGCAGAACAGGAGGATGGTATTAAGGATGATAGTTCAGACAAAGTTCTTCAAACTATGACATTGATGGTGATATCTTGTATTAGAAATAACAGATGACAATGTTCAAAAAGGTTGGTCTTTTGCTGGTTTCAGGACTGTTATCATCATAAATCATTCTTGTTCAAAGGATAACAGGAGTTTATGTCTTCAAAGCCCTCATAATGTATTATGTTTGTAAATATTATGATCAAACTTTAACATCTTTCAGTGGAGCTATTTTCTCAGGGGGAGATAATTGTCTTTGTCATTAAGATGTCAAAAAGGGGGAGAAAGAAAAATTGCATCAGGTGGTTTTGCCATCAATGACAAAGGGGGAGATTGATGGTGTTAGATTGTCATTGATGTCAAAATGTAAAAAAAAAAAGGTCTTGCAGGATCTTGGGTTGATCAGAAGTTTGGTCAGTATGAATGCTTGGTCATCAAGGTTGGAACAAGGATGAGTTGATTGCAAAATATCAAGACAGAACAATGAAATGATCTTTGTTTGAAGTTCACAGTTGCAGATATTATTGGCTTACTCTGTATCAAGGTTGTTGGTTTCATGAGTGGTTTGGTAAGCAATTGTTCTACATTTGATATGGTGTCATCTCAGTATTCAGTAGTATAGTCTTCATTTGATCTCAGTTGCAGTTATGAGTTGATCTTCATACAATCAGTGTTTACTTCACAGTGTTTGTTCCATGATAGTATATTCATGTTTGCAATCTTTATTCCCATGATGGTATGCTATGTTTGCAAGTGATGAGTACTCTTCATGTTGGTATCCTCAAGATCTTACTTGTTGAGTTTATCTTGTATCAGGAGAATGTTATATGGCAAAGGTATGTATTAAGAAGCTATATCTTCCTTGAGTTAATTATGATGTCCTGTGATCAATCTTGGAGTTGATTCTTAGGGAAGATGTTCAAGATATGTGTTGAGTTATTGACAAGTCTTAATTCTTCATATAAGGTGCTTGCCAGTTACAGTGACATATTAAAGTATTGTCCTCACTATATGGTTAAGAGAATCTCAGTTGAACAATATATGATGCTTGTGCTTCAAATGTTGAATATTCATAATATAGGAGTTCATGTTGCTTGGAGTTGATTTGAGAAGTTGAGTTGTTCATGGTTTGGACTGTGTAGGGGCATCAATTTTTTATTCTCTAATGTTTGTTTTTGGAGGCATCTCTTATTTAGGATGTGAGCATAAGAGAACAAAAATAAGTCTGAAGTTTAGTCTCAAAGCTCATCTCATAACCGTCACTCACCAAATGCACTTTAAGTTATATTGGAATGTTGACTTGTGATTAAAGGTTTATGACTTAAAAGTCACCTGCCAAAGGGTTTCTAAAGATTTATCAACCGGCCCCTTGACAATGATAACATGGAACACCGGTCATCGTTTAATGTGGTTAAGCGGGAATATGACTTTCAAAAGATAAACGTTGAAATATTTTTAAAGGAAACAAAACAAGTTTTGAGCCCGATGTATTTTCAATAGAGAATTTAAAAATTAAATGGTTTAAAATCTAAAGCTAGAGCGGGAAAGAGGAGCATGTTTCATCGAATGCAATATTGAATGGTGGTCGACCGAATGGTATGAGATGGTTTATGTTTTAAATAAAAACATTTGTTACTTTTGGATTTTAAAAAGCATTTCCTATGCTTTATGTAAAATAAAGGGGCCACAAACATAGGTGGCCATGAAAGTTGTTTTTTTTTTTGGATAATAAATTTTAGAAATTTTTAATTTCTATTTTATTTGCCTTTTATAAAAAAGGCATGAGATCCATTTTGGAAAGTATAGGAGTTTTTCAAGGACTTTTCAAGGAATTGGTTGATGCTTTTTAAAAGCAAATTTTTAAGGAAAATCCATTCTAATTTCTCTCCCATACAATTGAAGAATTTAGTGATTTTATTTGTGAGAAGATCAAATTATTTTGGAGAGTCTTTTTATATTTCTTGCAGAAGATTTTTTATAAAGACCTGAATATTTTTGATAGATAGATATGGCAGATTGAAGATTTTTTTATGTAAAAGGATGGAAGGTTTGTATGATTATCATTTCAGGAAAAAGAGAATATGAAAGGTATTTTTGGTCAGGGCAGATTGGATAAAATTCTTCAAGATATTTCTTTTTGCAAAGAGAATATGAAGTGTTTTTTGAGATTGTTTTTCAGAAATGAATTAATTTTATTGAAGATTTTATTTGCAGAGAAGAAGAATAAATTATTGAAGGAATATGAAAAGAATTTGTAGATGGATATCCTATTTTGTTTGGAAATAATTTTTCAAGAAGATGAAAAGAAAATGAAAGGGATTTGATTTTTGAAAATGCAGAGATGGAAGATTATCTAAGATTTTATTTTAAGATGAAAGTGTTCAGAGATTTTATTATATTCATTTGAAGATTTTTTATAAATTGTTTTGTGCAGAGAATATGAAAAGTTTTGAAAAGAGGAAAATAAAAGTTTGCTTTGGAGATGAAAGGACACTTTTGTATTTCTTATAAGTATTGGTTTTGCAGATGTACTGGTGTGTGGAACTGAATACAGAAATGAATACATTTTTCTATGACATCTGTGTATGAGGAAAAATCGATTAAATCTAAACTAATAAAACCAAAAAACCAATCACATAAAGCGAACCAATCTAAGTAAAAACCATTATCATAAAATCAAAAAGACAAATGAAATCTCTTACCAAAATCTGTATTGTTACCTTTTGGAGATGTGTGGATTGCTCAATCAAGTTGCGAAACCATAGTTGCAACAAGCAAGTAGTGTGCTCAATGTGCTCAAAGATCAATGTTAAAAGATCGTAAGGTTGCTCAATCGACGCGTTTTGTATGCTCAAAGCTCTATTAAGTATGCCTAAGAATACGATCAAAGAGAGAGGCTCAATGAAGGAGATGAGGGGGGTTTATATAGATTTCAAGGAAGATCGATCAACGGTCCAGATAATTCAGAAGAATCAACGGAGAAGAATAGTTGAGGAACATGCAACGAATAAGAAGAAGACAAGTGTCTTGCTTTCTTTTGCATGAGAGGAGTTATCAAGAATAGAAGAATGAGTTAAAGCAATTAACAGAATGTAATGATTAGTTAAGTGATTTAAAACAAGAAGAAGGGATTTGCATGAGAATAAGAAGATACTTTGCTTTATTAAATATAGAAAGCTTGAGTTATTTTAGAGATAACTCAATTTAGAAGAAAAAACAATTTAAATAAATATTTGATTTATTTAATTTTAGAGAAGATATTATTGGAAGAAGTAATTAAATAATTAGAATTATTTAATTTAGAAGATTTGAAAGCAAATTAAATAAATAAATTTATTTAATTGTTTGTGCATGATTTTGGAAGAATAGAAGATTATAAATAAAATATTTGATTTTATTTATTTTTAGAGGATTGAGATAATTTAAATAAATTTGCATGATTTAATTAAATAATGTAAATTATTTAATTGTAGATAAGATAGAATTGTGATGAATTAATTAAATAATTGGATTTATTTAATTAACATAGACTTGAATTTTGAAAAAGGATAATGATTTGATTAAATAATTAAAATTATTTAATTTTGGAAGAATAACAGAGGAATTTAATTTAATTAATTAAATAAATACAATTTATTTAATTAATGTCGAAAGTATGTGATTTAGAAGAATTTGGTGAAATTAATTAAATAATTAGATTATTTAATTAACGTTGAAATGCAGGTGATTAGACAGATTATGAAATGCCAGTGATGTGACAACTTGGTCATTTTAGGGTGTCTACATTTTGCCCCTCTTTGATGCAATGCAGCATGTAGCATTACGTCAAAGAAAATGATTGTTGAAGATGTGATACAATTTTTTGATGCCCCAGTGTAGGTAGTTGCCCCAGCGTATGCCCCCTCGAACGGGAAGACAGGGAAGCGACAGAGGAACGGTGTTGATGCTCGACTAGAAAAGTGCACGACCAGGTAAGAGAAAAAGCAGAAAGGGGTGGGGAGAGAAGAAAACATGAGGGAGGGATGCTATAAATAGGTCCCATGGGGACCACAATCCTCATTTGCACCCTAGGAGTTGCTAAATTTAGAGAGGAGAGCTTCCAAACTAGGTTGAGTGGAAGGAGCAGACAGCGAGGAGAGATGCCGATTCCAACGCACAGACATCGGGCGGAGCTCGTGCGGACGTACAGGAGGCCAGCAGGAGCTCCGGCAGTGGTAAGTGATCAAAAACCCCCTTTGAATTTGTTGTTGGAGGGTAGATTAGGGCTAGGTCTAGGGAGAGTTTGCATGTCAGCCAAAAGCACTTTAGCATTGCGCAGCGTGTTTGGTAGTCGGTTTAGGTGCTTTTGGTGCACCGCAACGCATATGGTAGGCGGGTGCAGCACGGTTGGTAAAATCAAGGCGCTTTTGGTGGTTTGGATTAGCATCGCAGCATGGTTGGCAAAATGCCGCAGGGCATTTGGTATAGTGGTATAGCGCACTTGGTAGGGTAGGCTAGCGCGATTGGTGGGGAAGTGGGAAAATTGCGTCGCTTCTGGTAGTGCAGAATGGTGCGGTTGGTAGCATAGTGAGGCGCACTTGGCAGAGAAAATGTAGCGCATTTGGATAGACAGTATGGCGCGGTTGGTAGGGAGGGACAGCGCTTTTGTATAGAACAAAGCGCTTTTGGTTAAGTAGAAGAAAATTAGGGGTTAAGTAGAATGGGGGGTTGAGAAAAAGGATGCCTATCCTAGGTGACAAGAGGGGAAAGGGATGGTTGGGGGTTGCATAGCATAGCCCATGGGTAGATAGGATGTGAGGGATTTGGTAATGAAAAACTGACAAGTGAGTTGTTATGGATGCAGAGGATACTGCCACCGCTAATGTCGCGGGAGTGACACCACGTGATTGCACACGAGGTAGTACAGTTGACATGGGAGGAGGACGCATTCTTGGAGCACGCCGAATTGTGGCACGTGGCCCACTTGACACACATTAGGGTAAATCTCACCCTAGTGACAGCAGTGGTAGAGAGGTATCACAGCGAGACCTCGTCATTTCACTTTCTGACAGGGGAGGCTACAGTGACACTGGAGGATGTATACCACATCCTGAGATTCAAATTGATGGCGATATAGTGGACTTTGACCCAGCACGGGGTGAGGCAGGCTTGGTGGAGGTCTTCTACATAGATGACCTTTGGATAGATGACAGGGAGATTCGATGGGCAGACATCCCGAGACTCTGTGATAGGATCAGGTGGATAGTTGCGTCACTGATTGGCAGCTTCTTGTGTCCTGATAGGAGATCCAGGGGATTATTAGTTGGCTGGGGTACTGTACTATCAGGGATGTTCACACATGGCAGACAGTATGTGTGGGGCCCCTGTGTGTTGGGACAGTTGTTTCATGACATGCACCATTGCGTGTACAGGAGAGGCAGGAGCCTCTCAGCAGGGGTGACCTTATTACAGGTATGGGCGTGGGAGCATATTCCAGTGATCTGACCCATGGCATAGTGCCATTGAGATAGAGGTGAGCCCTATGCGTTCTTATATGATGGAGTGATCACACACCGGAGGATGGGGTCGGTTAGCCATTAGAGGCGACAGATTGATGAGATGGACCTGTTCATATGGAGGCCCTGGCTACTATGTGAGGAGTGGGATGACGAGCATGAGAAGCTCATGTTTTGCAGACAGGCACGGTACCTATGCAGGAGACGAATAGATATGATAGAGAGGTACCTACCAGAGGGGTACTCAGGCAGTTCAGATTGCCACAGGGACTACCAGTGGGGGAGGCCACACATGCCAGGATGCAGAGGGAGGTTAGAGATCGGGACGCAGACATCCCAGTGGCTATAGCTTTGGCAGAGGTATGGGGACTTGTCCCCGTGAGATGGGATTGGGACTCTAGGCTGGCAAACCTAGGGACGCTGCCAGAGTACGATCAGTATTGGCAGACACACAGGCTGATCAGATTGACTACACCAGGTGTAGCAGGGGCAGTGGGGGAGGTACTAGTCCTTGGAGGGGAGGCTAGGATGAGACAGCAGGCTCGAGTAGCCAGGCAGCAGGCAAGTGGAGAGGGCAGCTGCTAGCAGGTCGATGTGGAGATGGCGGAGGTAGTGGGTCTGGTCGTAGAGACTGATCTATAGAGAGCCGAGCGACTGCTGCAGGAGGAGATAGCTCGGAGGGCTCGATTAGAGCTCCAGATGGTACGATTGAGGAGGGATAGGGATACAGTGTGGGCAAAGGCGAGGTAGGCAGAAGCCACAGCCCAGGCACAGACACAGGTAGCCTCAGCAGCACAGATAGCCCTAGCATAGGTACAGGCACAGCTACAGGCCTAGGTACAGGCATACGCATAGCTATAGGCCCAGGTACAGGCACAGGCATAGGCACAGGCACAGGTACAGCTGCCAGCCGCACCAGCAACAGATGCCGAGTAGCTAGCACAGGCTAGGAGAGAGAGAGACGCAGAGGTACAACTACAGTTGACAGCAGAGGCCACACTCTTTAGAGTGAGGCGGGAGAGAGATGAGGCACGCCGTGCACTGGGCACGGACCAGAGGACTCTATACAGCGAGCTCGTCCGGGTGCAGGGAGAGGTAGTATTAGCCAGTAGGGAGGTAGAGTATTACAGGGGTCTCTATGCAGGTGCGGTGCCAACGGTGCAGCGAGAGCCGAGTTACAGAGATAGGAGTAGATCTGGGGCATCTGGATCTCGTAGGACAGGGCAGTCAGTGTCCTCAATGAGAGGACCATTCTTTCCACTAGGGGGAGGAGGAGGACTAGTAGGGGGACCTCCACCGAGCACAAGGGGAGGACAGGGGCCACAGCAGGAGGGCAACTCTACCCACTAGGGCATGCACATTTGTATATTTGTATCACATTTGTACCATACTCGTATCACGATGGACACTTGTACATTGTACCATTTGTATCATTTTGGACAGCTACCTGCGTGCATTCTGATGTATATTTTATGGGCTCTTGATAGCCTTGATGTACTATTTTGATCTATATTTGGATGTATACACATTTTGTATTATTGATGTAGACACAGACATTTTATATTATGATGACCATTACATGATATATATGATGATCTATTCGGCTCACTGTTGCTCATGCTTTTGTGTACTCATTCCTTGATGTCATGGATGTGATGATATGTATGTATGATTATGGATTCACGTGATGACATATGTTTCTTATATGATGCTTATAGATGTATGATGATAGAGATGTACGATGATATAGATGTGATGACTAGTGATATCTGACATGTGGGTTTTGCAGAAATGCACCAGAGAGGAGCACAAGAGGAGATGGAGACAGAGACTGTTGATCGATTACTGTAATGAAAATGATATACAGGTTGTGGGAATGGATGAATGAGCTTGTTGCAATGGTTTCACATTTGTATATAAAGAGCAATCCTTATTTTGATATAGCACGTGGATAATTCACCACCAAGGTATAAAAGACCAAGGTGCAGTAATATCCAAGTGCGTGGACGTTGACTCTGCAAGCAAGCGGTTTGAACTTAGATCCTTTAGACATAATATAACCTTGTTGGAACATGTGAATAAGCCATAGTCTTGAACATAAAATAAACTTCAATACATACAAATGCAAGAAGAATATTCATATGTAAGATGCTAGGGTGTAACACACACAAGATAAATAGAATGCTAAGAAAGATGCTAAAGATCATTCCTCAAACATGGCACACAAAAAAAAGCAATGACTATGCCCTCAATCCGTACTGCATCGCAACATACCAAGATTATAGATAAATCAAGGTAGCCTTGAATAGGTAAAGGATAAGGAACAAAAGATAAACCATAACACAAATTGACTAACTTACAAAGTAAACATACAACTGACATATTCTCTTGCCAAAGAGGTTGCTCAGGATAGATTGGATAGGAAAGATAACAGCCTTATCATAGGAACTCTGTGTCCGTTAAAGGGGGCTATCTACCAAAAAAGACAATGTCTCACTTGCAGGAAATGCCACATGTCGCAGGAGACGCGTGTGTTGGTCTCAACAATGGAACACTTCGCAGAAGACAAGCTTGTTGATCTAGGGCTTGGTTAAGCGGTACTCAGCTGATGTTGGCAATCGGTATGCAAGACAGTAGATGACTCTAGAAGGAAGCTTCTTTGCTTCAGGTTTGTTAAGGACTTTTGCTTTGAAAGGATGCGCTAGCTTGCTGCTTGAGTTAGTCAAGTCGAGGTGAAATGGATTTTGACAAACAGAAGACTAGAAGGATGACAATGCTAATGGATTGGGGTGGGTGGAGAATGATGGATCATGTGTGCTTGAGTACTAGATACATCCTTCGTATTCCAGACTGCCTACATACCCTGTATCCACGAGATCAAGGCACATTTACGATGGAAGACAAACGTGATAAATATGTAGTTCTGGATAGAGTGATGAAATGGATTGAGGTGGAAAGGAGGGGATCTTATGTACCTGAGTACTGGATACTTCCTTCGTATGCCAGACTGCCTACATACCCATATCCATGGGATCAAGGTACCTTAAGATTGAGAAGAAATGATATGTAGTTCTAGTTGGTACGATGATGTGGGAAAAGTGCTGAGAAGATAACATCCTAATCGTAGGAGCAATGTATCTGTTAAAGGGTGTTACCTGTGAACAATGAGAAAAGATTGCAGTATGCGCTATGAACCATGAACAAGGAACCTCCCCTAGACCTAAGTTAAGGAAAGAGTTGCCCCCATTCTGGTAGAGGAAACTGTAGGGGTGATTGCCGAAGAAGACATAGAAAGACTTGACCTAGGACAAGACAGTGTTAACTGTAGACACAGATCAAGATGTGGGATGACGACGAGGGACATTGACAAATTTCCAAGCTATACTAGATAGGGAGATGGAAATGCAAACAAGGTCAATGGTTTTATTATGGATGGATGGAAAGGTGTGCTTTGTGCACTAGACATGGAGTGGATAGGACTCGATAGACGATGGATGCTGACTCTACACATAGCGCCTGTTTGCCAGGTTTTCACTATGGTACTTATCCAAGGCACCTGTTTGCCAGGTTTTCACCAGAGGATGGATTTTTTTGGATTTTTTATTTTTTATTTTTTTGTTTCTTTTTCTCTTTTTTTGGAATATTCTGAGGATTAGGCATAGAACTTCTTGAGATGGACACTGTTAAGTGGCTCATCTAGAGGAATGCCGTTAGGTGTAGCTAAAGTATAAGCTCCTGATCCATATGCTGCTGTGACAATGAAGGGACCTAACCAGTTAGGCTCAAACTTGCCCTTCTTTTCTTGATCTGCTTAATTTCTCTGATTCTCCTTAAGTACAAGATCACCAACTTGAAACCGTCTTTGTTTGATCTTTTTGTTGTAATTACGCCGGAGGCAGTTTTGATAGACATGGAGATGATTAAGTGCAGCAAGGTGCCTCTCATCTAGTAGTTCAAGCTCAACTAATCTGGAAGTGCGATACTCGTTTCCGTCGATCAGGTCCTGCATGGAAACTCTGAGGGATGGGATCTCGACCTCTATAGGTAGGATGGCTTCAGAGCCAAAGACCAAGGCATAGGGTGTGGCACCCGTTGGTGTTCTGATACTAGTGCGGTAGGCTCATAGGGCGGGATTGAGTTGCAAGTGCCAATCACGACCAACTTCATTGACTGTTTTCTTGAGGATTTTGAGAATGGTTTTATTGGAAGCCTCAGCTTGGCCGTTACTCTGCGGATAGTAGGGAGTGGAAAAGTGATGTTGGATATTTTATTGTGTGCACAAGGCACGAACATCTTGATTCTTGAATGGTCTCCCATTATCAGTGACAATGGCTTAGGGAATACCATACCGGCATATGAGGTAGTTTAGGATAAACTTGGCTATTTGCTTACCGGTGATATAGGTCATAGGAATGGCTTCCACCCACTTCGTGAAATACTCAGTGGCGGTAATGATAAACTTGTGGCCATTAGAGGAGGAAGGGTGGATTTGTCCTACGAGGTCGAGACCCCATTGAGAAAAAGGCCATGGAGTTGTCACAGGTTGTAATTCATGAGCTGGTGCATGAATCAAATCTCCATGCTGCTAGCATTGTAGACACTTCTTAGCAAACTGTGCAGCATCTTGCTCTATTGTAGGCCAGTAATAACCTGTTCTGAGTATCTTCCTAGCAAGATTAGGACCGGTAGAATGTGCACCACAGACACCTTCATGTATGTCTCGTAGGGTAGCTTCAGCTTCTTCCGTGTTAAGACATCATAAGAGGATACCATCAAGACTCCGGCGATATAGTGTATCACCCAGAATGATGTAACGAGAGGATCAATGGATAAAGGTTTTGCGTTGGGTGGATGATAGGTCAGGGGGAAAGGTTTTATTCTTGAGGTATTCATAGATATCTTCATACCATGGGGAATTGGGACCAACAAGTTCACAGATGATTTCAGTAACAGGAACGTCAACGGTGGGTATCAACAATTGCTCGATCAAGAATTCACACTTTTGTGTATTTGCAGGCATGTCAATCAGTGACCCTACAAAAGCCATAGAATCCACAGCTTTGTTATTCTCTCTTGGAATTTGCTCAAATGTGATGCTAGAAAAGTGTGGTTTGTAGGCATCCACTAGTTGCTTGTAGGGGACCAACTTTTCATCCTTTGTTTGGTATCCATCTGTGACTTGGCGAATGACTAGCTGTGAGTCTCCATATACTTGTAATTCTATGATGTCCCATTGAACTATTGTATAGAGACCTATAAGGAGTGCTTCATACTTGGCTATGTTGTTGGTGCAAGGGAATGCAAGCCGATATGACTTTGGAATGTAGTCATTTTGAGGTGTGATGAACAAGATGCCAGCCCCTGATCCATGCTGTGTGTAAGAACCATCAAAATACAACTTCCACATTATGGAGTTAGCAAGAGTGAAGAGATTTTCATCAAGAAAGTTTACTACCGTAGGATGTGTATCTTTCATAGGTGCTTCTACTAGTTGATCCACGAGGACTTGTCCTTTGATTGCTTTACGATCCATGTACTCAATATCAAACTCACTAAGGATCATGACCCACTTAGCTAGTCTGCCTGTGAGAGCTGCTTTTGCTAGTAGATACTTCAAGGGATCAATATTGGCTATCAGTTTTGTGTGTTGGTTCAACATGTAATGCCGCAACTTTTGAGAAGCAAACACTACTGCTAAACAAGCCCTTTCCATCGGTGAATAATTGAGCTCATATCCCACCAAGGTTCTACTAATATAATAAATTGCATGCTCTTTTCCTATTTTGTCATTTTGTGCTAGAAGGGCCCCTAGGGCCGAATTTGTAGTGGAGATGTATAATATCAAAGGTTTGTCCACAACTGGTGGAACCAATACAGGAGGTGTAGCTAGATACTCTTTAAGTTGATCAAACACTGCCTGACACTTGTTGTCCCATCAAAATGAGACATCCTTTCAGAGAAAGTGTTGAAAGGGTTTACATTTATCTGCTAGCTATGATATGAAACACCGAATGGACTGCAACCTTCCTTGAAGGCTCCTTAGTGCTTTAAGGTTCTTGGGTGGAGGCATCTCCACTATGGCTTTTACCTTTGCGGGATCTACTTTGATGCCTCTACGAGATACAATGTATCCCAACAGCTTCCCTGATGTTACATTGAATACACACTTCTTTGGATTGAGTCTTACTTGGTATTTTTTGAGCTTGTCGAAGATCTGTCCTAGAACCTGTATGTGATCCACCCTAGGAGATTTAGCTAGTATATCATCAACATAGTCTTCCATGATGTGATGAAAGAGATCATGGAAGATCACTGTCATTGCTCTCTAATAGGTTGCTCCTGCATTCTTCAGACCAAACGGCATGACACACCAACAATAATTGCCCCAAGGACAAGTAAAGGTTGTTTTATGTTAATCTTCCTCTGCTATCCTTATCTGATTGTAGCCAGAGAATCTATCCATGAGAGAAAGCATCTCGTGACCTACTGTCAAGTCCACTATAATGTCAATGTTTGGTAGTGGAAAGTCATCTTTGGGACATGCCTTGTTGAGATCTCTAAAATCATTACACATGTGGATGCACCCATTGGGTTTAGACACAGGTACAATGTTTGAGACCCAATCTGAATAGTCAATGGGTCGTATGAACTTGGCATCCAATAATTTCTATATTTCTACTTTTACCAAGAGAGCGATCTACGGGTGCATCTTTCTCAACTTTTGTTTGACTGGTTTCACTTTGGGATCAACTGTGAGATAATGAACTACTAGCTTAGGGTCTAGCCCTGGCATATCCACATAGGTCCATGCAAAGTTGATGGTTCTTTGCAAGAAGAAGGTGTTAAGATTCCTGTGCTCTGTTTCAGATAATGATGCTGCTAGGAATGTGGTCTTTGGATTTTGTTCTGTGCCAAGGTTTATCTCTGTAGAATCTTCCACTAGGAGAGCTGATTTCTCTTGATACTTAGATGGTAGGGGAAGGTCAAATCCTCCATCCTCAGGTGCCGCAGTTGGGTTTTCACCTTTGGATACGTCCTTTGTTTTTACTATTTTGTGATCAGGAGGTGCCATAGTGTGGTTTTCACCTAGAGATCTTTCTTTATTTGTACTTTTGCGATTGGAGGATTTGGCATTCTCACCAAAATAAGCCATTGACTCTAGTTCCATTACAAAACCTACTTTATGATCACCAAGAGGGATACCTTCTCGAAGTCCCATGAACTCAGCTAAAGCTTCATCATTCTAAAATACATCTATAACGGGGGACCCTTGTTGGTCCCAATCGATAAGTTTAGGGTAGACAAGTGTGACATTCTGGGTCCTGGTGGTGGAAGTTAAGGATACAGAGGATAGCATAAAAATGGAGGATTCTGTGAATAGGTTGGTCATATGGAGGGACGAGTCATCGACGATATCCTCTGTAGACGTTGAATCAGTGGGAAAACTGTCAGCTACCTCGTCAAGGATATACTCGATGTCCAAGGCGTGCGGTACCTTCTTACCAAATCCTAATCCCTTCTTGTCTAGCTTCTTTGTTACAACAATGGGTTCCATGGTTCCTTGATTCTGTTTCCCAAGGCCACCTTTGCCTTTATAGCCCATGTTTTTTACTATTCTTAAGCCATTGCCGTATTGCTTGACTGGTATTGTGACTGGTTCTTTCTCCTTATAGAGCCAAGAAGAAATGTCCTCAATAGTTTCCTCTTCTAATAACCGTCCATGTTGGAATTGGGTTAGGAATGTTGGGGGAGGGATACCTACTTTTTTAGTTACTTTGGCAATGGGTGGTTGGCTGTAAGATTTTGGAGATAAAGGCATCCGCCCTACACAACAAGATTTTGAGATATCGTAAGTGCCAAAGCCTATATCTTGGATGCGAGTAGTGATTTTGGGGAGGGGTGTAGATTCACTTGTAGAGGCTTGCGTCAGAGTTTCAGGACCAACATATAGTGGGGATTCAATGGCTTTGTCATTTTTAGGCACTTGGTTGCAATTTTTATAGCTTCCTTGCAAGACACGACAAAATTCGAAAGGATTGGGGTCTCCTGGGATAGTGATCTCCATACCATTGTATGGGAACTTTAGAGACTAATGGTCCATGGAGGGAATAGCTTTCATTGCATGGATCCATGGGCAGCCTAGGATAATGTTGTAAGGCAACTCAATATCAAGGACTTGACACCTGGTTTCAAGCATGACAGGGCCGAGTTGTATAGGCAAGTGGATAACACCTTCTGAGCGGCGTTCAGCATCATCATACCCCTTGATTGTAATACTATGATTAGAGTTGACATGATCCTGAGAGAATCCCAATTGCTTAAGTAACTTTAAAGAACATATTTTGAGACTAGCACCACCGTCTATGAGTATACGTTTGATTTTGCGCTTATGGATGAGAACTTCAATATGCAGGGCATCATTGTGACATGGATCATGGGAGGGGAGGTCTTTCTTAGAGAAGACCACATTGTAGGGCGAAGCAATGTTACCTACTATAGCTTGGAAATCCGCGACCGCTATGTTGTTAGGAATGGAAGACTCTTGGAGGGCTTTTTCTAGCACCACTCTATGTGCAGGTGATGACTGTAGTAGGTCCAAAATAGAGATCTGTGCTAGTGTTCTCCCTAGATGTTCAACAAGATTATAATTAGATTGAACCAAAAGCCTAGGTGTAGGACCACGAATGGTGACATGACCACGATGAGTAGTAACAGCACAATCCGCAGATTTTCTTTTGATTGTGAGGGTAGACACTCGACTCTCTTCAAAACAACCTACAATGGAATCGAAGGACGTGGAAGCATGATTGATACCTTTACCTCTATCCTGAGGAGGAGGTGGACCATGATGAGGGAATGGTTCCTTGTACATGTTGAGATCCTTGTTCATGTGTTGAACTAGTGATTCATTCTCAAAAGTGATTTGATTACCGTCGATGAGGTTTTGGATGAGGTGCTTAAGTTTCATGCAAGATGCGGTTCGATGCCCTTTGCTCCTATGGAACTCACAATATTCATTGTCTATGTAACATGTAGTTTTGTAAATAGGCTTGCCATATGGGGGAGCATCAGGTAAGGTGATGAGCCCTTTCTGCAAAGCTTGCTGTAAGACTGATTCGATGGGCACTCCCAAGGGAGTAAATTGACGTCGTGGAGGGTAATCTTGTTGAGGTCACTCTTGTTGTCGTTGTTGTTGATTTTGATATGGTTGCCGCTGTTGTTGAGATGGAGCTTGACTTGGTTTGGAGAGCTGCAGTGGTGTTTGCAAAGTTTGGACATGCTTAGAATCAACCACACCGTCGTTAACCACATTTTTGTTCTTGTTCCAGTATTTGGGTTTATTGTTCGATTGTTGATGAAGAGCGTTGTCTTTCGTTTCTTTGAAGATTTTGACCACACCCTTAGCAATGAGGGCTTTTTCAATGTTGATTCCCTTGTATGTGATTTCGTCGAAGGTTGTAGCACTAAGAATTTGCAAATGGAAGCCTAACTCTTGGTTGAGGTTCTGCACAAATATGCTAACAAGTTGTTTCTCCAGAATCTTGAAAGGAAATTTGCTAGCCATTTGTCTCCATCATTGAAGGAAAGAAATGAAAGTTTCACCATTTTTCTATTTATTGTTGCATAGATCGGTCATGGAAATCTCATGCTCCGCGTTGTAAGAAAAGTGGGTGGCAAACTTCTCTGCTAGCTCGTTGAAAGACTTGATACCCATGGGTAAGTGTGAGAACCATTCCATTGCTTGACCTCCAAGACTACAAGGAAAGAGACGCATAAGATATGTGTCGTTCTGTGAGACCTCGAAGCAAGCAAGATAGAATACCCTAAGATGGTCTTTTGGGTCACCTTTTCCTTTGTATTTATCGAACTTGGGAATAGTGAAATTTTGAGGAAAAGGGATCATTGGTAATGACCGATCAAAGGGATAAGGACACACTTCCTCTAAAGAGAAGGTCTTTTTGGTGTGGCCAAACATAAGATCAGATAGCTGCTGTTGAACTTCTGTGATCTTTAGCTCCATAGTCGTGGGAGGGGTTGGTAACATCTCCTGTTGTCCAAAAAGTGGTTGGTGTTGCCCATACGAAAGATTATAATGTAAGCCATGCACACTGGTGTTATAAGGGTCGTAAGATTGATTGGGATCATACGGGTTGTATGTTTGGTTCAGATTGGGTTGGAATTGGAGGTTTTGATTTGGTAGAGGTGGAGGTGGCGCTAGGTAAGAATGTTGGCTTTGTGATGGTTGAAGAAAAGAAATAGGTGGAGGAAAGCTAAATTGCATTTGATTAGGTTGTGATGGCGGCACATAGCTTTGGGAAACTTGATGTTGGGAATATTGAGAGTGGCTAGGCAATGTGTGAAAGAAGTTGAGCGAGGATGAACGTTGTGGCGAAGGGGCATAGGTAGAAGTGATTTGCGACGGTTGGGGTTGATTGAGGATGAGAGTGGAAGAATGTTGTGGTTGGGGTTGATTGAGGATGGGAGTAGAAGAATGTTGTGGTTGGGGTTGCATGACTCTAATTGGTTGAGAGACATGAAGGTGTGATGATATAGGAGGTGGCATTTGTTGAGACCCTTGTTGCATGGCTACATAATTGTTCCCCAGATTGTAATTTGGTGGGAAAACTATTCGTGATGGGGTAACCAAGATTCCACTTGCGATTGGGGTGGACACTTTAGGAGGTGGTTGCATATTCGATCAAGCTAAGGTGGCTTGCTTAGCTAACTCTGCTTGACGTTGGAGGGTTTCTTGTTGGTTGTTATAGATCTCCATAGGAGTTAGAAGTGGTGATACGGCCCTCTCTCCTGTTGAGTTTTGAAAAAGGGGATTCAGATACTGCAAGCCTTGTGCAGGTAAGGGCGTAGTCACCATGGACATGGTTTGCACCACTTGTATGGCACTCAATGTGTTGTTTGTATCCTTGAGAGAGGGTAAATCAAAATCCTGAGGTAACTTGGCTCCTTGCTCTGCAAGTAAGCGAAAGAAATGATCTTGATTCTCACTAAGGATTTTGTCAAAGGCGGCCACGACTCTAGGCTCTTGTATGAATTTGTCAAGATCTTGCTCATCTGCTTGAGAGGATTGACCTATTTCAAAGTGTCGCTCTTCTTGAGATGGGGCTAGATCTACAGTATAACCTTGTGGGACAAAATCTGGAGGCAAGCCGGTGGTGTATTGGGGGGTACTTAGCAAAGGGACCCTACCTTCTTGAGGAGTGCTAGAGTGGTCAATGTGCGGCATGTTCAGAGAGCTGATTGGTTTTGCCACAGGTGTACTAGGAGTAACCTTGGGAGTAATGTTGAGACGACCTGATTGTGGTGTGTGAGGAGGTGGCTTGCGCTTCTTAGGGATGACTTGCTTGGACTTCATAGTTTGCTGGAGCCTAGTGGTTACCATGGAATACCCTAGGACAAGAAAGGTAATGCTGGGTTTCTGTGAGGTGCTTTGACAAAGACAAACTCTGATGCACAATTTACTAGACCAAAGGTGCTATACTGTTTGACCAAAGGCACAGGACTGTGCAACCAAAAGCGTGCTACTGTAATACTGTGAGGACCGCCCTTTTTACTTCTGTTGTTATGACTATTTACATTACTGTTATTGTTACTTTTTATGTTTGTGGGATAGCAGTTCCCGGAATTGTCAAACTATTAAACTTTATTATGATTTCGGAAAAACTAATTGGGTGATGTTTGGATAAGTTTACATTTCAGAAAAACATTAATTAGGTGATGATGGAAAATTGTAATATGATTTCATTTATGTTAATTAGTACTATGTCATGATAATGCATGTTTTTAGTTGCTTCGGCTATGATGATTTTATGTGGTTACTGATCTTGTAATTTAGTGTGCAGGAATTACTAATCGAACCACAGAATTCGGAGATCATTCTGCACCTTGTTATTTGTTATTCCCTGTTAAGCCGATCTGATTCCACGAGGAACCAAGATCTCTTTGTGTTTGATGTAATGATGTAATGTGGTCTTTCGTATGGTCGAGTGGGTTAGGTTACCCTCATGTAACATTATTTTATAATTTGTGTTGTAAAAAGGATTGAAATTGAATTTCCTTATTTAATTTAAATTTATGAGGCCTTTTCTTGTGCTTTACCTTGACCAGGGGTGTCTTGTATGGGTTAAAGTTGACCTTGGGTTATACCCCATGAGTCTAGGGGCCCATTTGGCATGGGTAACCCTTGAGTAACCTCCATCTAGTCATCTTAACTTCCCCCTGAAGTTAAGTGGCGAAAATTGGAGGTAGGAGGGGACATGATGGGTTGTACCAACACCCAACCCATCCCCTCTACATTCCCCAAGGTAAGAGATGCCATCCATTATTGAAGGATTGACTTAAAGTCGCCCCTTCCATAGTGAGATTCCCCCATGTGCTGTGGGGACACCCATGTGAAGAAGGGAAGAAGGGGCATGGGTCACCTGTCTTCTTCCCCATTAACTCCTTTTATTTCTCCCATGCGTAAGAGGAATCACATGAGGAGAGGAATAAGGAGTACTCTTGGGAAGGGTGAGTGACATAAGCCACCAGGGCAGAATAGTGGTTTTGGGGGAGAGTGAGAAAGTGACAAGTGTCACCTCCCCATTCCTCAAAACTGAAAAGAATTTGGTTATTTGTTTCCAATTTTGGGATGGGAGGGAGTTAGTTGAATTTTGGGGAAAACTTTCATTCTGCTTCACCAAAAAAAAAAAAAAATAGAAAAGTTAGCTTGCAGAAGAGAGAAGGGAGAGGGAGTTGCTGGCTAAGGTTGGAAGAGAACTCTGTGGACTCTGCAACAGCTTCATTCCAGGAGGGCTTTGTAAGGTTGGTTTAAATTTTACCCTTGTTTCGTATAGCTGAATGTGTATGTAAAGTGTGTGAATTTGTGTTTAGATTTGTTTTCTGTGGGGTTTGTTGTCGGGTTGTTTGACAGAGCTTCTCCCACTTGGGAGAAATGCTCATCAAGTTTGGGGTAGGGGAGGAGAGATCCTCCTCGGGTGCATACCTGTTTCCATCTTTTGGGATGTTGAAAGCCTTGAGGGCATGTATCTGTGACTGTATTTTTGACTTGAGAGTCAAATACAGATTTCTTAAAAATTTGTGATCAAACTTGGTTTGAGACCAAGAGAAATTGTATTGGTTAACTTATCTGTCAGGGTGACACTCTGGAGTCGAGTGTGTCCACTCTCCTGCCCCTTATGAAACTCACTGTAGTTGAGTTTCCGTGTTGTGTAAATGACCCACGGGTGTTTGTGTGCTTTGGGATTGTTGTTGTTACTGTTGTGAAGTGGAGTGCTTGAGTTACCCAGGTGTGAGTATGGTCTCCCTAGCTCGGGGGTGACCCACTTGCGGGTCTACAGAAGGGAGGAGAGCTAGATGAGTGGTGTTTTCTTCTTTGTTTGTCTTTGATACACAGGTTTTCTCTTGGAGCTTCTGGTTGGATATTTATGAAGAAACAGCTTATTCTTCTTTGTCATGAGAATTAGGCCTGGGTCATTTCATAAGAGTTGAGGAGGGAGCACCTCTCTTGTTATTGCTGTAATTTATTGTTACCCTGGGAGTGAAGGAAATCACCTCCCTGATCTTGTTATAGATGGACTTTTACTTGGTTGTCACAAGCTATCAGTTGTATATTGTTTGGGAGAAGGAAATTCATATCTGGGAAGTTAGTTGTTTGTATCCAGGGTTTAAAATAATCTCTTGCTTTATGTAGTGGAAGAGTTATCTTTTCTGGAATATGAATGTGGTTTTCAAGTTATGTTGTTTTGGAAACCTTTTTAAAAATAGTGTTTAATATGTTAATGAAAGGAAGAGTTCATCTCTTATTTGCAATCTAATCTGAGTTTGTTTACGTAATTGAAAGTTTGGAATTGCTTAACTAGTTGAAATGTTAGTTTTATGGTTCATTGTTCTAATGGAAAAGACAATTTTAAATGTTTAAGTTTATTCTTCATATATAGTGGTTTCAGTTAATTTGCAAAGATTAGAGGAAATCTAGCATGTATATATTTATGTTCGTTAATTTAAGAAACTTAAATGTTTTATGAAAATGGAATATATATCGCTATATATAAATATATATATATATATATATATATATAAATATATATATATATATATATATATATATATATATATATATATATATATATATATATTAGTTGTTATTTAATTACCATTTTTTTTTACCAAATATGAGAAACTAACTATTTAATTGTAATGGACAAATTTGAATGGTAATAAAATATATATATACATTTGCATATATATAAATATATATATATATATATACATATATATATATATATTTAAATAGAATAATAGTAACTGAATAAATTGTGTAGTAAAACAAAAACAAGATTTACAGATTTAAAGAGACTTAAATAAATATATATATATATATATATATATATATATATATATATATATATATATTATTGATGTTTTAGTATCATCGAATGCAATAAAAACGGATCTCATTTTAAGACTGGCGTCATTTGAGAACGTTGTGTTGAAAACACAGTCGAAGCTTTGTGTATGTTGGGCGGTGGGGAGTAATCCCCACCGCAGTCCCTATATATTAAACACAGAGGTGTGGGGAGGGGCGGAGCCCCACCCACACCCCACATCGTGGGATGTGGGTGGGGCTCCGCCCCTCCCCACATCCCCCTGCCATTTAAACCCCCGCGGAGCTCTTAACTTCGCCCACAGCAGCGCTTCGCCGCCGCTGTCTCTTGCGGCCTCCGTCCCTCTGTGCGGCCGACCCCTGCCGCCAGTCCCCTGCACAACAAAACATAAAATGTTAAGTAAAAAAAAAATGTTAGGGCTATTTAGCCCTAACATACATGCAATGGATCATTTAAATAACAAAGCAAATATATATATATATTTATATATATATATATGTTGGCATAATAAATGTCATATATATATATATGCCTGATTCATTAAATAACAAAACAAATATATATATATATATTATGTTTTGAAGGGGAATTGTAAATAAATATAGATATAGTTAGTTATATAGTTCTATATGTATATATATATTACATATATATTACATATATATATTTATATATATGGTATATATATACATAGAAGAGGTGTCTTGGGCCATTTTATGAGGCCCTCTCTATCATTCATAACAAGGAGATGTGCAAAATTAATTAAAAACAAAATATATTTTCACAGTTAGGTTTATTTAAGTGTTGAACACAACAACCAAAGAAGTTATGTTTCCATGATCAGGGTTTTATAAAGTGGAGAGCCTCCTACATCTATTAACAATGGTATACGATTCACAATAAGAGTATTAATATTAATTATTAGTAATAATAACAACAGTAAATATAAATAAGAGAAAATAAAATGATAATTAAAGAGAGCATAAAGGAATATACTGTATTACTCCGGAAAGAGTTTCTCAGAAGTTTCCACTATCAACACGATTCAATACCAGGAAAATGAAGAGGAAAATTACACGCCACCTTACTTAAAGAAACACTGGAAATAAACTTAAGAAGCCATCACAGACATTCCATGTGATGCCATTTTAATCTCAACTGTAGTAAACGTCCATATAAGTAAACCTGTAAGAGAGTCAGAAGAAGAAAAACTAACATTGGAAAACACAAAGGAGAAAATGCGTGACATTTCCCACATGGGATAAGAGAACTAAGTTGATGGACCCTTCCGCTAAAATTTACATACGTAGAGGACGAACCTAGATCAGAGAAGATTAGGAGACCGAGTCCAGCGAAGTAGTAAACCAGCCTATGTGACCTAGACCATCCGAAAGTTAGGTTTAATATCAACAATAGCTGCAGTGATAACCCTGATTGATGTAAATCATGAAGAAAGGCCCGGATATACATAAAGAAAGCATAGAAAACGAAAGAGTGAGAGACCGAAATATAAGCAAACTAAATTATTAGAGAAATAGTTAAGGTAAGTGCGATAAAAAGACAATCAAAAGTAAGACCCAGAGAAAAGGGAAGAGAGAGCAAACAAACTGCCTTGATGAGAATGCTAAGTCGTAGGAGGAGTATGTTTCAGGAAACAAGAGAGGAGACAGACAACCGTGTCTTGCTGAAAATTGACTAAATAGGGAGATCACTAGTTGGTTTAGTCGGAACAAGGCGTCGTGGGAAGTTGTTAATCTATCAGCGAACCACGTGCGTAAATGAGTGCTGTGTAATTCCCACTAACGCTGTAAGGCGTTATGCTGCTGGAAATTGCCGAGGTTTAGATTTAGGAACTTTGGTAATCTCACTCTTGCAATGACGTTAGCGGCGTCATAGAGAACCTCTTGTTGGTCTGCTTGTGTCTAGTTGCACGCAATTGTACTTATATCCCGCCGAAAGCTGTAGTATTTTTGCCATGAGAGAACACCGCCGAGCATGCTTACGCATGCGAGGGGGTTTGTAGGACAGTGTGAGAAAAGTTTTTCATATCTCGTGTCATAACCACATAACAGATGTGGCTATGACACGTGTGATGTGTGTTGTGACCACAAGGAAAATGTGGGCATGACATTTGGTATCAGAGCCAAGTTGAAACACTGGGCGTATTTGGGCACGTTATTATTCCGCAACCTTGGTGTTGTGTGGTTACACAACACGCCCCATTTTGACTTGGCAAAACAGGGACCCAACTTTTGTTTTGGCTTGTGTTGTCTGTTTCTGGCGGTTTGGTAAAAATAGGTCAGGTGCATCATCATGAAGGTCAGGATGAGGAAGGTCATCATCATGAGGTTAGTTTCTCAAAGTTCATATTTTGTTTCTATGACTTCATGGTTAGAAAGGGCTTGAAATTTCATGCAGGTTTGCCTTTTACATCACCCGAAAATTCGTCCATATGAGGGAGTTAGGAGCAGTCAAAGTTTTGGTCAAACCTGATAATTGCTATATGAACATCATCATCATGATATTTGAAAAGCCCCGATAATATCCTGAGGTCGAAACATCCGGACGTCAAGTTTAAGTCGTAGTAGGTTCTCCCCGTCGGGCGGTCTTTTGTGTCGCCTAAGATCATCATCATGATCTTACTCTATCACCCGGTGAATATCATGCAGTTCCGAAGTATCCGGACGTCAATCTTAAGTGCTAGTGTGTTTTACCCGTCGAGTAACCTCGGAAACATCCTCATCATCATGATATTCCAACATCACCTGATATTATAATATCATGCTGATATTATAATATCACCTTAGAGAAATCTGCCATCTGCATAATTTGCGCGCGCACGACAGTCTTGGTGATCAACATCATCATGATATTTCGAGACCCGACATTTCCTAATATCCTCCTGACCTCCTTTTGCGTGATCATGATGATCACCTTATCTTTCGAAGCGGAGGGTGATTTTCATTTCTTAAGTCATGTTGAACATCATCATCATGATCTTTCTCTACCCGACAGTTCGTAGTATCATCCTGCCGACAAGTATAACATTTTGCAAAGATGATGATGACGATGACGTCACCATCACCTTTCTCCTTCGGCATGATATTTTCCAGGGTATGATCCTGTTCGCCAATATGATGATGACGATGACATCATCTTCGAAGATTAACACAAGCCCCGGATATCCTGATGACGTCATCAGGACTTTCTGCAGGATCATATTTTTGATCACCCAATGCGAATATGATGATGATGTTCATCATCCTAATCTTTCGAGCGGATAGCCTTGGCCGAAAAAGGTCATACTGCTTTCATGACCTGATCATCTTCCTTGGAGGGAACCCGATATTCCATTTACCTCCTGATCTTAACGAAACATGATGATGACGTCATCCCTTTGCATTTTAACCAAGCCTGATGATGACGATGACGTCATCATGATTTTCCTCAGCGGCAGGATCATTTTCCAAGTCCTCCTGTTTGTCTTCATCATGATGATGATGACGTTGTCTTTCTTTCCTGTATGTGCAAGAACAAAACATCCTAATGTGCTTTTCATCAGAGCATTAGGAAAGGAGGATCATCATATTTCAAATATCCTGCGGCCACTTTGAAGATATATAGTTGGTCATCATCATGATTTTTGGCGTCGGTATAGCTGTTGCCGTCGGCCTAAGGTAAAATTGTCACCCTGATCATATGTAGTCACGCCGATGCAAATATGATGATGATGCAGAGCCGTATTCTAAGGATGGTTGAGAGGCGATTATTTCTTTGTATATATTGGGATCATCATCATCATATTTCGAACCAGATATACAAGAGAATGGGCAAAAACATGAAGCGATAGAAATTTGAAAGGGCCGACTGCCTGATGTTTGGTCAACGATGGTTGACCTGATTGTTTTTATGCTGTTTATGCATTTAGTGCATATTTTTTTCACAGGTAGAGCTTGATTGCCTGTTGCTGCACATGGGGAGGTATGTTTAATAAAGTGTTTACTTCTTGTTGTTTATCCACATGATGATGAACTTAATGTTTGTCTGTTTATTTGCAGGAAATCATGATGCTGCTGAAGCTGAACATTGAAGTCATGATGCTGCTGAAGCTGAGCGTTGAAATCATGATGATGCTGCTGAAGCTGAGCATTACAAAGTTGCGCATGGAGGCAACATGGACCGGACATGAAGAGGATATTGTCAAATATGCTGTTTGCTAGCTGGAGACCGAATCAAGTCGAAGATGCTGGAATATTCTGTGCCAGCTGTACATTTGCCAGCTGATGAAGCATGTGCTTTTCATCTGGGCCGTTGTTTGTTATGAGAGGATCCTGATCCTTGGATCATGGTAACCGTTTTCTGGCAGTTGCTCTATATAACATCCAGAGCTTGTCATTTTAAAGGGGGGAATACATTAGAATACACAGACGCATCTGGCGCAAAGAGTCAATTACTGTAGAATAAGTTAGGAGATCGGATTACTGAGACTAATGAGGATAGAATTGTTGAAATGTCAAGGTTCTTTCTTCAGATCACTGTAAATGTACCTGTTCTTGAGCATACTGAATGAATATGAAGTTCAAGATTACATCCTGATTATAAATTTTACGTAATCTTCTGTTGATTTCTGGATATGTACTGGTGAATGCTGTGTTCAACTGGAAGCGCTTTCATTTCATTACATGTTGTTGTCAACTTTCCTTTGAAGCTTTGCACTAGATCATGCAGATTTGTGGAATGTCCTGGTGAAGTATGATTTCTAGTTTTCCTTCTTTTCATTGCAAGTATGGGAGCTTGTATGTGAATCAGTGATCTAAGTCCAGTAATTTTAGGAATCTCACTCTCTAACCCTTTTCCTTTTATTAATTTCATTAATTCATCACCATAACTGCAAATCATGATAAATAACAAGCAGAAACAGTGAAATATGCTGAAATCCCGTAGGTAACTGAAGATCCTTAGCATATTTGAGTTAAATGCATGTAGTATTGAAAATATCATGCAAAGAATCATAAATAATGGTAGAAATCATGCAAATATCAGCCTGTACGCACATTATTTGACTAAATTTACAGTGCAGAGGTAGAATTGTTGGAGACTTATGCAGAGCGAACATCCAGAGCAGGATATTTGAAGATGATGATGATGAACAGTGCAGGAACACGTAAGGCCCCTGAATGGAAAACAGCAACACACATCAACCACTGAGTAACGTCAGTAGATTAAGACCTAATCAACAGAGACTTGGGATCATGAATTCTTTGAATTCATCGTATCTTTCAAGATGAGTAAAGGTTGTTGTGTAACTTTTATTCTATGTTTGTGAATGACTAACATCATGACCAACACTTCGCTAATTAGTTTCTACCTTGTTTTGTAGGATGCCTCCCCAACGTGTTCGACGAGCGCGATCACGCCACACAGCATCAGTCGAGGTGCACAGCGATTCCTTAGCCGAGGGACTGGCACCTGTAGTTATAGCAGCACCACCTGCACCACCTGTACCGCAAGCACTACTAGTACCACAGGTGACACTAGTAGTTACAGCAGCACCACCTACACCACCTGTACCACAAGCACCACTAGTACCACAGGTGACACCAGTATTGGATATAGGTCCACAGATCTTACAGGCACTACAGACTATGTTAGACAGGTTACCGCCAGTGATTCCTGAGCCACGAATAGAGCCTCGTGTTAATCTGTGAGAGGAGCCACGTGCCGAGTCATGTATTGAGCCACGTATGGAGCCCCGCGTTGATCCACTAGAGGTGCCACGTGTGGAGCCCTTCGTTGAGATTCCTGATACAACAGTAGAGGAGGTAGGGTCAGCCTCCCGAGCACGGAGCAGGAGTCCTCCGAGACTTTTGAGACGAGATGAGATCCAGAGGGCAGAACAGGTTCAGCATGGATAATATGAGGATGGTGTGGAAGAGCCACTTGTGAGACTTAGAGACAGAGGGGACCCCATCAGAGATCTACTGAGGCTCAACCCACCCACTTTCGCAGGTGCTACCGAGGGAGCTGTGGCCGAGGCTTGGCTGATTAGCTTAGACAGGTGTTTCACATTGTGACCATATGGGAGCAACACGAAAGCACGAGTGGCAGTCCATCTTCTTAGGGATGCAGCAGCCACCTGGTGGCGCACAGAGGAGTGCAAGCACCGACTATCCGTGGATACACTCACATGGGACATCTTCATTGAGCGCTTCAATGCGTGATATTTGTCCGAACATTACAGATAGCGCAGGATCGATGAGTTCCATGATTTACAGCAGAGGGGACTCACCGTTACTCAGTATGAGAGCCGATTTATAGATCTTTCTCGTTACGCGGAATACCTCCATGACGAGAAAATCTTAATACACAAATTCATCAGAGGGCTAAATCACGGGATAGCAGGACCAGTTCGTATGGCAAATCCCCATACCATGAGCGAGGCTGTTGAAAAGGCCCTTATATCAGAGGAAATTCAGGGACAAGGACAGAATTCACGCCCGCAGTACCAGGAACGTAATCCCCAACAACAGCAAAACTTTCGAAGGCCTCAAAACACAACACAGAGAGGCGGATATAATCCTTCATCATTACCTCCTAGGCCTCCACAGCAGCAGCAACATCAGCAAAAATCTAAATTTCAACAGAGGGGACAGGGAGGACAGAACCGTGGATGGCAGCAGCAGGGTCCACGCAGAGATCAGAGATAGCAGGGTTCATCGGCAGGACCCGCGAGGTCCCAACAGTCTTATAGAGGCTCACAGGGATCCACTGGATGGACTGGGCAACAACAATCGGGCAGAACACAGTCAGGGTAGTTACAGGTTCGAGGACCATGTTATGTGTGTGGTGGGGTAGGGCATCTAGCTAGAGAGTGCCCGCAGGGATTTACTGCAGGGGGACAGCCCCGATCAGGAGGATCTGAGCAGACCGTAGGTGACGTGGGCAGAACCCACCACATGTTTGCAGCGGTTGATAACCGCCAGGCCGATTTCTAGGCTTCTGTCATCGAGGCAGCAGGTACGATTGGAGACTTTTCCATTTCGATCCTTTTTGACTCAGGAGCTACTGACTCTTTTTTGTCTACATTGTTAGTGGAGCGTTGCAGGCTGGTGGCTTCTAGGCAAGACATTAGGTGGGAAGTTGAGTTGGCCTCAGGGGCCAGGATGTCAGTAGATACCTTGGTTAAAGACTGTGAGATCACATTGGGATCATTCACCACAACATGTGACCTTAGGATTATGCCATTAGGATCTTACGGAGTAGTTCTAGGTATGGATTAGCTTGCGGCACATAGAGCCAAGCTTGATTGTCACCAGAGGACGATTAGCTGTTTAGACGATCATGGTTCGTCGGTTGAGATAGTGGGCATTCAAAAGCCCATGGCTGTTCGTATGATATCCGCTCAGCAGCTTAAGCGCTGTACGTGGAAGGGATGTCAGATGTTTGCCATCACGGTCAGTGATAGAGCAGAGGATGAACCTGAGGCTACTTTAGATGATCACCCTGTCCTTAGAGAGTTTGCCGATGTATTTCTGCCAGAATTACCAGGTATGCCTCCACGCAGAGAAGTGGACTTCCACATCGACTTGGTGCCGGGTGCAGAACCGATATCCCGTGCACCCTATAGGATGACTACACATGAACTCACTGAACTTAAACTGCAGTTAGAGGAATTACTTGAGAAGGGACACATCCGACCTAGCGTTTCACCATGGGGCGCACCGGTTATCTTCGTAAAGAAGAAGGATGGGTCTCTTCGATTATGCATGGACTACAGGCAGTTGAACAAGGTGACGGTGAAGAACCGTTATCCTCTGCCTAGGATTGATGACCTTTTTGATCAGATGCAGGGAGCCAGAGTGTTCTCAAAAATTGATCTAAAATCTAGGTATCACCAATTGCGCATCACGGAGGCAGATATTCATAAAACTGCTTTTTGAACCAGATATGGCCATTATGAATTCACAGTGGTACCTTTCGGGTTGACGAACGCTCCTGCAGTATTCATGAGTCTCATGAAGGGGGTGTTCCGTACTTACCTAGATCAGTTCGTGATCATATTTCTAGATGACATTTTGATTTATTCACGGACTGAGGAGGAGCATGTGGAGCACTTGCGTCAAGCTTTGCAGCAATTACGAGAGCAACAGCTTTATGGCAACTTGGCGAAGTGTGCCTTCTTCAGGACAGAGGTGCAGTATTTGGGACACATTTTATCAGGCGATGGCATCTCCGTAGATCCATCTAAAATCAGAGCAATTCAGGAGTGGCCGGCACCCACTAACGTGACAGAGGTCAGAAGCTTTATGGGGTTAGCTGGGTATTATCGTCGGTCTGTCGAAGCTTTCTCTAGGATAGCACATCCCATTACTTCCCTTCAACGAAAAGGGAAGGGTTTCATTTGGACCGAGCAGTGCGAAAAGGCTTTTGGAGTCCTCAAGGAGCGTCTTACTAGTGCTCCTATTTTAGCGGTCCCAGATCCTACAGAGGAGTTTGTAGTTTGTACAGATGCATCATTAGAAGGTTTGGGAGCCGTGCTTATGCAGGGTGGTCGAGCGATCGCATACGAATCGCGGAAACTAAAGACACATGAGTTAAACTATCCTACTCATGACTTAGAGCTCGCAGCAGTTGTTCATGCTTTGGTCTACTGGAGACACTTTCTCCTAGGTCGACGCTTTGAACTCCATTCAGACCATCATAGTTTGCAGTATATTTTTACACAGCCCAATTTGAACACCCGCCAACGGCGTTGGATGGAATTCCTATGCGAATACAACTTCGATGTCCACTACATCAAAGGGAAGGAGAACGTGGTCGCTGATGCTTTGAGTCGAAGGCGCCACGAGATCCTAACCCTGACCTTGAAGGTGGACTTGAAAGATCGCATCTTACAGCATTTACCGGAGGACGAATGGTTTCTTGAGGTGCAGCAAGCATTACTAAATCAGAAGGCCCTTGAGGGCAAATTTACAGGATATACCCTTGAGTCTGATGGTATGCTTCGACATCGGCAGCGCATCTATGTACCCCATGTGGGTAATCTTCGCACAGTAATCCTATCAGAGGCTCATAGAGCACCCTATGCAGCACACCCAGGAGTGAAGAAGATGCATGCTGACTTACGACAGCTTTATCATTGGGCCGGGATGAGGCGTGACATTGCCGAATTTGTTGCTCGTTGCCTGGAATGTCAGAGGGTCAAGGCCGAACATCAGCATCCAGCGGGACTGTTGTACCCTCACGATATACCTGAATGGAAATGGGACACCATTTCTATGGATTTTATTGTTGGTCTACCTATGTCATCACGTCGCCATGATGCTATTATGGTGACAGTTGACAAGCTGACCAAAGTGGCGCATTTTTCACCAATATGCACAACATACAATGCACCATCAATGGCAAAGGTGTTTCTTGATCAGATTGTTAGACTTCATGGGGTACCTCACCGCATTATATCTGACAGAGACTTCGTATTCACTTCATCGTTCTGGAAAGCCTTACATCAGGCGTTGGGCACACAGCTCAACTTTAGTTCAGCATATCATCCGGAAACCGACGGACAGACAGAGAGAGTTAACCAGGTGTTAGAAGACATGCTTCGCATGTATGTGATGGACCATCAGTCTAGATGGGAGGAGTACCTATATCTAGTTGAATTTGCCTACAATAATGGGCATCACAGCTCGTTGGGTATGCCTCCTTTCCAGGTGTTATATGGCAGACCATGCAGAACACCTTTGAGTTGGGATCGGATAGAGGACAGAACAGTCATCGGTCCAGAGATAGTTCAGAATATGGAACTGCAAGTCAAACAGATTAGACAAAGGCTTTAGGAAGCACAGGACAGGCAGAAAAAGTATGCCGATGCTAAGAGGACCGACCGAAGCTTCTCTGTGGGGGAAAGAGTATTTTTGAGAGTGTGGCCGCACAAGAGTCCAATCCGTTACGGAAAAGGCTCTAAGCTCGCACCTTGATTTGTAGGACCTTTCGAAATCTTGGAGCGGATAGGACCAGTAGCCTATCGTCTAGCCTTGCCACCTAGCCTGTCACATATCCACGATGTATTTCATGTATCAGTTTTACGTCACTATATTTCTGACTTATCTCACGTGTTGGATTGGAGTGCTCTTCAGGTAGAGGCAGACGGACAGCTGGCGTTGGAGCCAATTCGCATATTGGCTCGTCGGACGCTAGCCCTTCGAGGTCGAGAGCTGGACCAGGTTAGAGTCCAGTGGGACCTATACGACGAAGTCACTGCGACATGGGAAGATGCAGATAGACTGAAGACCCTTTATCCTCACCTTTTTGATGACTTCCAGGAGGAAGTACCATCTTAGGGGGAGAGGATGTGAGGACCGCCCTTTTTACTTCTGTTGTTATGACTATTTATATTACTGTTATTGTTACTTTTTATGTTTGTGGGATAGCAGTTCTTGGAATTGTCAAACTATTAAATTTTATTATGATTTCGGAAAAACTAATTGGGTGATGTTTGGATAAGTTTACATTTCAGAAAAACATTAATTAGGTGATGATGGAAAATTGTAATATGATTTCATTTATGTTAATTAGTACTATGTCATGATAATGCATGTTTTTAGTTGCTTCGGCTATGATGATTTTATTTGGTTACTGATCTTGTAATTTAGTGTGCAGGAATTACTAATCGAACCACAGAATTCAGAGATCATTCCGCACCTTGTTATTTGTTATTCCCTGTTAAGACGATCTGATTCCACGAGGAACCAAGATCTCTTTGTGTTTGATGTAATGATGTAATGTGGTCTTTCGTATGGTCGAGTGGGTTAGGTTACCCTCATGTAACATTATTTTATAATTTGTGTTGTAAAAAGGATTGAAATTGAATTTCCTTATTTAATTTAAATTTATGAGGCCTTTTCTTGTGCTTTACCTTGACCAGGGGTGTCTTGTATGGGTTAAAGTTGACCCTGGGTTATACCCCATGAGTCCAGGGGCCCATTTGGCATGGGTAACCCTTGAGTAACCTCCATCTAGTCATCTTAACTTCCCCCTGAAGTTAAGTGGCGAAAATTGGAGGTAGGAGGGGACATGATGGGTTGTATCAACACCCAACCCATCCCCTCTACATTCCCCAAGGTAAGAGATGCCATCCATTATTGAAGGATTGACTTAAAGTCACCCCTTCCATAGTGAGATTCCCCCATGTGCTATGGGGACACCCATGTGAAGAAGGGAAGAAGGGGCATGGGTCACCTGTCTTCTTCCCCATTAACTCCTTTTATTTCTCCCATGCGTAAGAGGAATCACATGAGGAGAGGAATAAGGAGTACTCTTGGGAAGGGCGAGTGACATAAGCCACCAGGGCAGAATAGTGGTTTTGGGGGAGAGTGAGAAGGTGACAAGTGTCACCTCCCCATTCCTCAAAACTGAAAAGAATTTGGTTATTTGTTTCCAATTTTGGGATGGGAGGGAGTTAGTTGAATTTTGGGGAAAACTTTCATTATGCTTCACCAAAAAAAAAAAAAATAGAAAAGTTAGTGGTGCAGGAGCACCTACCTGACAGCTGGCCTCCCTAAGGCAGTTAGTTTGTTATAGGTCTTGTTAATGTTTCCAAGAAGGTCTGATAAGACCAATGCATGTAATAAGGTCATGTTGACCATACTTTGCTATTTTTAGCTAGTTTGTTATGACAGCTGTTATGCTGTATGTCCGGTTGGATCTCCCAGCCGCCTGGAGAGATTTCCCAGCCGCTTGGAGTCGGGTCGGTAGTACTCGCAGGAGATCCTATTTATGCATGAGGATCGGTTGGTTTTAGGGGATCGATCAGACTTTGCAGAGAGTGAGGCAGAGGGAGAGACTGAGCATTGTATTGCATCTTTTGAAATCAATAAAGATCCTGTTTGTGTTCATTTTCTGTTTGATCTCCATTGTGTAATCGATCTGCTGTTTTGGTGGTTACATGGATTTGCTGATCCATTCCACCGGTTGATTCGTCGAATCAGTGGAATGGCTATGTACAGTAGGTTAGGATTTAGGTTGCATTTTGTGTTTGTTTGCATGCAGCTGTGCAGGATCGTAGTCAAGAGGTGTTGAGAACCCTAGCATGGGTATGTGCTAGGTCGTGCTGATAGTTAGAGTCTGGAAAGTTGTCCAGGAAGCAGATCGGCTCACCCCAGGAGGTTCGGCGGATTGAAAATTCGCTAAGGTTGGAAAATCCATCGCAACGGCATCATCAGGATATTTCTGTGTATATCCTGCGGTTACTTCGGGCATCATCCGAGTAGGAGGAGATGAGCATGATGCAGTCGATTGCATAAAGTGAATGTGCATTGGGGTGATCATCATCAGGTGTTGCCGAGGAGGAGCATATCGGCATAAGGTAGAAGATCGGGTTGATAAAACCATCGCGGGCCGATAATGTTAAGTTTGGCCGACAGCAGGATATTGGAGGAGCTGCATGTGACGTCATCGTCATCAGGATAATCGTCATCAGGATATCGGGGTGACGTAAGCATCGAAGGAAAGGTGCATGAAGTTATGGTCATCAGGATATATGGAGGGGACAGGATATTTTATATCCTGCTGATGAGCATGATGTTGAACATCATGATGCTGCAGAGTGTGGTTGGCGGTAAGATGAACAGTGAACATCAGGAGGATGTTTGCGCTTGCCGAATATGATGATGCTGCCGATAGCCGGATATGATGATGCTGCTGACAGACGAAAGGGCGAAGGTTTGTCTGCAGGAGGATATCGGTCGGCAAGAGAAAATATGATGATGCTGACAATGTCAACAGGAAATATGATGATGATGATGGGTTGTAGACATACATGCTATATGTCAAGGTTTTAGTGTGGATGCCTCTGCATCATAGTGGTATCAGAGCTCAGCAAAAGGTCTAGGCTGTTGTGAGTTGATTCTGTCACTAAAAGGACAGAGGTAGAGGAGTGAGAGGTTGACAAAATGCCTCCGAAAGGTAGTGGTACTGCAAGGGAATTGCAGGAGATGAAGGAAAAACATGCCAGAGAGATGAGGAAGATGAAGGAGCTTGCTGAAGCACTTCAAGCCAGGCTTGTAGCCCTGGAAAAGAACAAAAAGAGGGAAGTGGACGACAGTGAGTCTGAAGAAGATGAAGATACTGTTGAAGAGTATGAAGAGGTAGCTGAAGATCTGGATGCTGAAGACCAGAGATTTGCAAAACTGTTAAAGGCAGTGCAGAGTGATAAACCTAAGGTAAAGGTTGATGTTTCCAAGTATAATGGAAGTTTGAATGAAGATGAGTTACTGGATTGGATTGCTGCACTTGATAATCACTTTGAATGTGAAGATGTTGCTGAGGATCAGAAGGTAAAGATTGCAAAGACCAAGTTAGGAGGTCATGCTTTGGTATGGTGGGATTATGTACAATCTGAGAGAAGGAAACAAGGAAAGTCAAAGATCACTTCATGGGATAAAATGGTAGCAAGGATCAAAGGTAAATTCTTGCCCAAGGATTATGAAATTCAGATGTTTAAAAAGCTGCAATTTTTAAGGCAGAAGGAAATGGATGTGAAGGCATATACTGAGGAGTTTTATAAGTTGAGTATGAGATCTGGTCATCATGAGAATGAGGTAGAAAAGGTGGCTAGGTACTTGGCTGGTTTGAGATTGAACATACAGGATGAGTTAGTTTTAGCTAACCCTAAGAATGTGGAGGATTGTTACCAAATGGCAATCAAGATTGAAGAAAAGATGAATAGGGGACAAGATAAGTCCATGAGAGGAAGAGGAAACAATATGAGGGGAAAAGGATTAGCCCCTACAACAAGGCAAACCAATGAGGGTCAAGAAGACACTGGTAAAGGACAGGGACAGTCTGATTTCAGAGGTGGATGGAAAGGTAATAGAGGCAGCTTTGGAGGTGGTAGAGGTTCTACTACATTTTTAGGAAAGTGTTACACCTGTGGTGAGTTTGGTCATCCATTTTTCAAATGTCTAGAAAGCAAAGGTTCATCATCCAGAAATGATAGAACGAATGACAAGAAAGTACAACTTGTGCAAGAAGAGAAAGTAGAGCAAAGTGTGCAAAGTTCAAACACTTATCAAGGAGATAGAGTTCCTGACGGTTATGGGTATCCTGAGGAGGGAGAAGCATTGATGCTTAGGAGAATTAGTTTGCAGGCATCAAAGGATATGATGCAAAGAAGAGCTCTTTTCAAGACCACATGCAAGAGCAAAGGTAAAGTATGTAAGGTTGTCATTGATACTGGTTCAACAGACAACATGGTATCTCAGGAAATGGTGGATAAACTAAATTTGGAAAGGATTCCACACCATCACCCTTACAAGGCATCTTGGGTGAGTGATAGTCAATCACTTTTTGTCTATGAACAGGCATATGTGGATTTTCAGATTGGAGCATATCATGATAGAGTTTTGTGTGACATTTTGCCCATGGAATGTTGTCACCTACTGTTGGGTAGACCATGGCAATTTGATAGGAGGGTACTGTATGATGGGTATGCTAATACCTACACCATCAAGAAAGATGGGAAGACTATTATGTTGATGCCACTGCAGGAAGATGCTGCAGCCTAGGGGGCAGCCCAAATCATTTTAGTGGGAAAGAAGGAGTTTGTGCAGATGCCTATAGGAGCAGGCATAAAGGCAGTTGAGGACACTGCAGGGAACGAAGTTGTTAAGGACAACAGGTTGCAGAAAGTTTCAGTTTTGACTGACAGAGGTCAGCAGCAGGTTCAGAAACAGGTTTGCAAACAGCAACCAGTTGAGAAGAATGACAAGGATGTTGTCATAGTTGGGACTATTGTTTGTCCTATAAGAGTTGAAAGAAAGACAGAGTTGAACATTGCAGAAGTTCAAGAGGTAGTTCAGACAGAGGTTCTGGTCAGACAACCTGACAAACATAAGGTATGTGAGAGAAGGGCCTACATTGACAGGCATGAGGATTTACTTGCAAGAAAGCAAGTTACAGTTCAGAAGTCTTGGAGCAGCCGAGAGCCAGCAGAGGACAAAGTTGGAACAGGTCAGAACACTGACATGACAAAGTGGAAAGGTGGAGGACTTCCACAACCAAACTCATGGGACATGAGTTCTTTTCTGTCGGGGAGTATGGTGCAGGAGCACCTACCTGACAGCTGGCCTCCCTGAGGCAGTTAGTTTGTTATAGGTCTTGTTAATGTTTCCAAGAAGGTCTGATAAGACCAATGCATGTAATAAGGTCATGTTGACCATACTTTGCTATTTTTAGCTAGTTTGTTATGACAGCTGTTATGCTGTATGTCCAGTTGGATCTCCCAGCCGCCTGGAGAGATTTCCCAGCCGCTTGGAGTCGGGTCGATAGTACTCGCAGGAGATCCTATTTATGCATGAGGATCGGTTGGTTTTAGGGGATCGATCAGACTTTGCAGAGAGTGAGGCAGAGGGAGAGACTGAGCATTGTATTGCATCTTTTGAAATCAATAAAGATCCTGTTTGTGTTCATTTTCTATTTGATCTCCATTGTGTAATCGATCTGCTGTTTTGGTGGTTACATGGATTCGCTGATCCATTCCACCGGTTGATTCGTCGAATCGGTGGAATGGCTATGTATAGTAGGTTAGGATTTAGGTTGCATTTTGTGTTTGTTTGCATGCAGGTGTGCAGGATCGTAGTCGAGAGGTGTTGAGAACCCTAGCATGGGTATGTGCTAGGTCATGCTGATAGTTAGAGTCTGGAAAGTTGTCCAGGAAGCAGATCGGGTCACCCCAGGAGGTTCGACGGATTGAAAATTTGCTAAGGTTGGAAAATTCATCGCAACGGCATCATCAGGATATTTCTGTGTATATCCTGCGGTTACTTCAGGCGTCATCCGAGTAGGAGGAGATGAGCATGATGCAGTCGATTGCATAAAGTGAATGTGCATTGGGGTGATCATCATCAGGTGTTGCCGAGGAGGAGCGTATCGGCATAAGGTAGAAGATCGGGTTGATAAAACCATCGCGGGCCGATAATGTTAAGTTTGGCCAACAGCAGGATATTGGAGGAGCTGCATGTGACGTCATCGTCATCAGGATAATCGTCATCAGGATATCGGGGTGACGTAAGCATCGAAGGAAAGGTGCATGAAGTTGTGGTCATCAGGATATATGGAGGGGATAGGATATTTTATATCCTGCTGATGAACATGATGTTGAACATCATGATGCTGCAGAGTGTGGTTGGCGGTAAGATGAACAGTGAACATCAGGAGGATGTTTGCGCTTGCCGAATATGATGATGCTGCCGATAGCCGGATATGATGATGCTGCTGACAGAAGAAAGGGCGAAGGTTTGTCTGCAGGAGGATATCGGTCGGCAAGAAAAAATATGATGATGCTGACAATGTCAACAGGAAATATGATGATGATGATGGGTTGTAGACATACATGCTGTATGTCAAGGTTTTAGTGTGGATGCCTCTGCATCAGTTAGCTTGCAGAAGAGAGAAGGGAGAGGGAGTTGGTGGCTAAGGTTGGAAGAGAACTCTATGGACTCTGCAACAGCTTCATTCCAGGAGGGCTTTGTAAGGTTAGTTTAAATTTTACCCTTGTTTCGTATAGCTGAATGTGTATGTAAAGTGTGTTAATTTGTGTTTAGATTTGTTTTCTGTGGGGTTTGTTGTCGGGTTGTTTGATAGAGCTTCTCCCACTTGGGAGAACTGCTCATCAAGTTTGGGGTAGGGGAGGAGAGATCCTCCTCGAGTGCATACCTGTTTCCATCTTTTGGGATGTTGAAAGCCTTGAGGGCATGTATCTGTGACTGTATTTTTGACTTGAGAGTCAAATACAGATTTCTTAAAAATTTGTGATCAAACTTGGTTTGAGACCAAGAGAAATTGTATTGGTTAACTTATCTGTCAGGGTGACACTCTGGAGTCGAGTGTGTCCACTCCCCTGCCCCTTATGAAACTCACTGTAGTTGAGTTTTCGTGTTGTGTAAATGACCCACGAGTGTTTGTGTGCTTTGGGATTGTTGTTGTTACTGTTGTGAAGTGGAGTGCTTGAGTTACCCAGGTGTGAGTATGGTCTCCCTAGCTCGGGGGTGACCCACTTGCGGGTCTATGGAAGGGAGGAGAGCTAGATGAGTATTGTTTTCTTCTTTGTTTGTCTTTGATACGCAGGTTTTCTCTTGGAGCTTCTGGTTGGATATTTATGAAGAAACAGCTTATTCTTCTTTGTCATGAGAATTAGGCCTGGGTCATTTCATAAGAGTTGAGGAGGGAGCACCTCTCTTGTTATTGCTGTAATTTATTGTTACCCTGGGAGTGAAGGAAATCACCTCCCTGATCTTGTTATAGATGGACTTTTACTTGGTTGTCACAAGCTATCAGTTGTATATTGTTTGGGAGAAGGAAATTCATATCTGGGAAGTTAGTTGTTTGTATCCAGGGTTTAAAATAATCTCTTGCTTTATGTAGTGGAAGAGTTATCTTTTCTGGAATATGAATGTGGTTTTCAAGTTATGTTGTTTTGGAAACCTTTTTAAAAATAGTGTTTAATATGTTAATGAAAGGAAGAGTTCATCTCTTATTTGCAATCTAATCTGAGTTTGTTTACGTAATTGAAAGTTTGGAATTGCTTAACTAGTTGAAATGTTAGTTTTATGGTTCATTGTTCTAATGGAAAAGACAATTTTAAATGTTTAAGTTTATTCTTCATATATAGTGGTTTCAGTTAATTTGCAAAGATTAGAGGAAATCTAGCATGTATATATTTCTGTTCGTTAATTTAAGAAAATTAAATGTTTTATGAAAATGGAATATATATCGCTATATATAAATATATATATATATATATATAAATATATTAGTTGTTATTTAATTACCATTTTTTTTTACCAAATATGAGAAACTAACTATTTAATTGTAATGGACAAATTTGAATGGTAATAAAATATATATACATTTGCATATATATAAATATATATATATACATATATATATATAAATATATTTAAATAGAATAATAGTAACTGAATAAATTGTGTAGTAAAACAAAAACAAGATTTACAGATTTAAAGAGACTTAAATAAATATATATATATATTATTGATGTTTTAGTATCATCGAATGCAATAAAAACGGATCTCATTTTAAGACTGGTGTCATTTGAGAATGCTGTGTTGAAAACACCGTCGAAGCTTTGTGTATGTTGGGCGGTGGGGAGTAATCCCCACCGCAGTCCCTATATATTAAACACAGAGGTGTGGGGAGGGGCGGAGCCCCACCCACACCCCACATCGTGGGATGTGGGTGGGCCTCCGCCCCTCCCCACATCCCCCTGCCGTTTAAACCCCCGTGGAGCTCTTAACTCCGCCCACAGCAGCGCTTCGCCGCCACTGTCTCTTGCGGCCTCCGTCCCTCTATGCGGCCGACCCCTGCCGCCAGTCCCCTGCACAACAAAACATAAAATGTTAAGTAAAAAAAAAATGTTAGGGCTATTTAGCCCTAACATACATGCAATGGATCATTTAAATAACAAAGCAAAAATACATATATTTATATATATATATATGTTGGCATAATAAATGTCATATATATATATATATGCCTGATTCATTAAATAACAAAACAAATATATATATATATATATATTATGTTTTGAAGGGGAATTGTAAATAAATATAGATATAGTTAGTTATATAGTTCTATATGTATATATATATTACATATATATTACATATATATATTTATATATATGGTATATATATACATAGAAGAGGTGTCTTGGGCCATTTTATGAGGCCCTCTCTATCATTCATAACAAGGAGATGTGCAAAATTAATTAAAAACAAAATATATTTTCACAGTTAGGTTTATTTAAGTGTTGAACACAACAACCAAAGAAGTTATGTTTCCATGATCAGGGTTTTATAAAGTGGAGAGCCTCCTACATCTATTAACAATGGTATACGATTCACAATAAGAGTATTAATATTAATTATTAGTAATAATAACAATAGTAAATATAAATAAGAGAAAATAAAATGATAATTAAAGAGAGCATAAAGGAATATACTGTATTACTCCGGAAAGAGTTTCTCGGAAGTTTCCACTATCAACGCGATTCAATACCAGGAAAATGAAGAGGAAAATTACACGCCACCTTACTTAAAGAAACACTGGAAATAAACTTAAGAAGCCATCACAGACATTCCATGTGAGGCCATTTTAATCTCAACTGTAGTAAACGTCCATATAAGTAAACCTGTAAGAGAGTCAAAAGAAGAAAAACTAACATTGGAAAACACAAAGGAGAAAATGCGCGACATTTCCCACATGGGATAAGAGAACTAAGTTGATGGACCCTTCCGCTAAAATTTACATACGTAGAGGAGGAACCTAGATCGGAGAAGATTAGGAGACCGAGTCCAGCGAAGTAGTAAACCAGCCTATGTGACCTAGACCATCCGGAAGTTAGGTTTAATATCAACAATAGCTGCAGTGATAACCCTGATTGATGTAAATCATGAAGAAAGGCCCGGATATACATAAAGAAAGCATAGAAAATGAAAGAGAGAGAGACCGAAATATAAGCAAACTAAATTATCAGAGAAATAGTTAAGGTAAGTGCGATAAAAAGACAATCAAAATTAAGACCCAGAGAAAAGGGAAGAGAGAGCAAACAAACCGCCTTGATGAGAATGCTAAGTCGTAGGAGGAGTATGTTTCAGGAAGCAAGAGAGGAGACAGACAACCGTGTCTTGCTGAAAATTGACTAAATAGGGAGATCACTAGTCGGTTTAGTCGGAACAAGGCATCGTGGGAAGTTGTTAATCTATCAGCGAACCACATGCGTAAATGAGTGCTATGTAATTCCCACTAACGCCGTAAGGCGTTATGCTGCCAGAAATTGCCGAGGTTTAGATTTAGGAACTTTGGTAATCTCACTCTTGCAATGACGTTAGCGGCGTCGTAGAGATCCTCTTGTTGGTCTGCTTGCGTCTGGTTGCACGCAATTGTACTTATATCCTGCCGAAAGCTGTAGTATTTTCGCCATGAGAGAACACCGCCGAGCATGCTTATGCATCGAGGGGGTTTGTAGGACAGTGTGAGAAAAGTTTTTCATATCTCGTGTCATAACCACATAACAGATGTGGCTATGACACGTGTGATGTGTGTTGTGACCACAAGGAAAATGTGGGCATGACAAATACCAAAGGCGATGGATTGAGCTACCAAAGGTGAGATACTACTATACCAAAGGCAAGCTACTGTGACCAAAAGCGAGCTACTGTTATACCAAGGGCACTGAAGTAGAGTTTTACCAGAGGCGAGTTACTGCTATGCCAAAGGCGATCTACTGTACTACCAAAGGTGAGCTGCTGTAATACCAGGGGCGCTGAAGTAGTGTCTGATGTTTAAAAAAGGCAAAATTTTGATAGATTGTTTCTGTTTCTGATTGGATTTGTTTGGCAAGAGAAAACACAGCAAATAATGTTGGCACAAACAAGGGACTAACACAACAAATAGTGTATGTTCGAGGCTCAAAACAAGCCCAATGTTTCCACAGGTATAAGACAATTGCAATCAATAACAAGCACTTTTTATCCCTAGAGACAAGGTTTCATTGCAGTAGATCAGCTCACAGCTTAATACTCCGTCGATAAAAATATCATTCCATAAAGGTGTCAGATATTTAGTATCTTTGCGAGAGACGATAGGTAGGGATATCTCACCCTCCCCTTGGAAAGCTCAAGTAGGTCACAAGAGCTTTATGGCCAAGGGAATACTATCTCTTCTCAAGGGAGCCAATGGTGAGTATCTTAAGGGCTTAAATCGATTCCCCTTGCACTGATGATTACCGCAATGTTCGAAGGTAGTTCGGGTAGTCTCTATCTAAAATGGTTCTTAGTGACTTTGAGGGACCAATGCCTTACAAGCAATGCGACAAGCTACTAAAAGCTTTAACCAATCCTACTAAGAGTATCAAACACTTCACTCAATGTGAAAATCATTTCCACAAAGAGCTAGTACACCTGTTTTCAGTTTGGCACCACAAGGTAAGGTTGACGTCGATTAGGACTTGGCTTTCACCTTATCCCTCTTATATAGCGGTTCAAAGGAAAACTCTGCTTAGGGTCATCCCTTTTGGATGAAGCACAATCCAAAAGCAGGCCCTTCTAAAGGAAGTACAAAAATGTAAGAGCAAGCACATCAAACAAAGGTTCAATTGTCTCGTTATAAGAAAAATAAGGTGCAACTAAACTAGGCACACACACATTTGTAGTTGTCAATTGTCCCTTATAAAATTGAAGTGTTTGGCATTCATGTCCATTGTCCCTTAGAAAATTGAGGTGTTTGTGCATACATGTCCATTGTCCCTTAAGAAAAGCAGTATGTTCCTAAGACTTAGATTTGCAAAAAAGATTTGTTCAATTATCCCTTTAAGAATGCAATGTGTTTCTAAGACTTAGTGAGATAAATCAAGAGGTCTTCAATGTTCATCCTGCATGAACATGTTAAAAACACCTATTTGCTCTGTGTGAGTAATAAGAAGCTGCAACAAGTCAGTTAGTTCCACCAAAAATTCACAAGTTAGCAAAAGACAAATCAACTTGACCAAAAGCGCTACACTATCTTACCGGAGGCAACTTACTGTATTTCCAAAAGCGCTGTAACACAGACTAGAAGTGTTAGAGAATATTACCAAAAGCGCTGAACAATATCTAGAGGCACTGTACTGTGCATCTAGAAGTGCGATACTGTTATGCCAAAAGCGCTGCAATTTTTACCAGAAGCGTCGAAGAATAATAAAAAAAGCACTAAAAAAAGTCCAGAAGTGCTTTACTGTGTATCCGAAAGCGCGATTACCTTATACCAAATGCGCTGCACAGTCTCAGATCACAAAAAGATTAGCTCTTATCAAAATAACCAGATCAAAATGGGATTTCATGATTGATCTACTGTTCTGAGAAATAATATCTGATAGATCTGAATCGTGAAATCCAGAAAACTCAGAAAATGTATCAACACAATAGATTAACGCAAATACCGAAGATACCCCTAAATAAAATAGCTTAGGAATTATCAAAAAAATAGGTTTGAAAGACAAATACAACAGCTTGTCAAACAAATCAAAAAGATAAGTAACGAGAAAACCCTGTAACAACACAAAATGAAGTCAAAAACCTAATTTATCCAAAAGCGCTGAACGATGCTACCGGAAGCACCGTTCTGTAATACTGAAAGCGTTGCTCTGTGCTACCAGAAGCGCCACAGTGCCCCCAAGGGTGCTGAACTGTGCCTCTAATAGCGCTTAATGATCTGCCAGAAGCGCTTTGCAATGTCATTTGCACTGTACCGTACTGTTACTTCAAAAAAACAATTTCTCAAAGAAACAAAGCGATTAGTGGGTCCCACCGAGCATGCCAGAATGTGTATGAGGAAAAATTGATTAAATCTAAACTAATAAAACCAAAAAACCAATCACATAAAGTGAACCAATCTAAGTAAAAGCCATTATCATAAAATCAAAAAGACAAATGAAAGCTCTTACCAAAATCTATATTGTTCCCTTTTGGAGATGTGTGGATTGCTCAATCAAGTTGCGAAACCATAGTTGCAACAAGTAAGTAGTGTGCTCAATGTGCTCAAAGATCAATGTTAAAAGATCATAAGGTTGCTCAATCGACACGTTTTGTATGCTCAAATCTCTGTTAAGTATGCTTGAGAATATGATCGAAGAGAGAGGCTCAATGAAGGAGATAAGGGGGGTTTATATAGATTTCAAGGAAGATCGATCAACGGTCTAGATAATTCAGAAGAATCAACAGAGAAGAATAGTTGAGGAACATGCAACGAATAAGAAGAAGACAAGTGTCTTGCTTTCTTTTGCATGAGAGGAGTTATCAAGAATAGAAGAATGAGTTAAAGCAATTAACAGAATGTAATGATCAGTTAAGTGATTTAAAACAAGAAGAAGGGATTTGCATGAGAATAAGAAGATACTTTGCTTTATTAAATATAGAAAGCTTGAGTTATTTTAGAGATAACTCAATTTAGAAGAAAAGGCAATTTAAATAAATATTTGATTTATTTAATTTTAGAGAAGATATTATTGGAAGAAGTAATTAAATAATTAGAATTATTTAATTTAGAAGATTTGAAAGCAAATTAAATAAATAAATTTATTTAATTGTTTGTGCATGATTTTGGAAGAACAGAAGATTATAAATAAGATATTTGATTTTATTTATTTTTAGAGGATTGAGATAATTTAAATAAATTTGCATGATTTATTTAAATTTAGAAGAACAATTGATTTAATTAAATAATTTAAATTATTTAATAGTAGATAAGATAGAATTGTGATGAATTAATTAAATAATTGGATTTATTTAATTAACATAGACTTGAATTTTAAAAAAGGATAATGATTTGATTAAATAATTAAAATTATTTAATTTTGGAAGAATAACAGAGGAATTTAATTTAATTAATTAAATAAATACAATTTATTTAATTAATGTCGAAAGTATGTGATTTAGAAGAATTTGGTGAAATTAATTAAATAATTAGATTATTTAATTAACGTTGAAATGCAGGTGATTAGATAGATTATGAAATGCCAGCGATGTGACAACTTGGTCATTTTAGGGTGTCTACAACATCCTCTTGAATGATATAGATTGATTTGAATCAAGCAAGAAGATAATATGAAATTGAATATGCAGAAATAATCCAAATGAGGTGAATGAATTGTTTGAGCATCAGATGCAGGATTGGAGATATACACATGGAGAAATCACATATGGAGCTTGTTTGCAGAAGTATGTAAAAGAAAATGGTCTTGATTTGAAAATCAAACAGGAGGTATAAGGTTGTATACAATGGTGCAAATTTGATTGAACGACAATCAATTCTTGCACACAAAGTTTGATGTTTTGTTAATAGTGATTGTGTTTGCCAGTGAGGCACAGTATGCCAATGAGGCTTGTGGTCAGTGAGACCGTGGTCAGTGAGACCTCTATATATGTCAGTGAGACATTTGTAAGAAGATTTTTCATTTAAGCCAGTGAGGCAGTTTTGGAGTGGTTTTTCTACCCCTGGAGGGTTTTCCACTTGTGCAATTCTTGTGTCTTGATTCATATTGATCTTCTCTCTGTACTCATGAGTTTTGTTTATGTGTTTGACAATTCAATGATAACTTTCTCTCCTTGTGCTCTCCAAGTTAAAGTTTGTAAAAAGATTCAAGAATTCACACAACACTGATTCACCCCCCTCTCAGTGTTGTCCTTAACTCCTACATTTTCAGATTTTTTTCATGGTGGAAACAGGTTTTATTGACATTTTTTTGTACAAACCCTAGGTATGAGGGTTTCTACACCATTCAACACAAAAGTGGATGGATTTCACTCAAAATCTAATGAAATGAAACAATATAATATGCAATAGAAAGGTATTTCAATGTTCTATCTCACCATACACATTAGACATCTATATTGTGCCGTACAGTGTTGTACAACTCAGAAAAATAGTCAAAAATAGGAAATTCACTCAGAAAATCAGGATTTTGCATTAAAAATTTCACCAAATCTTCTTCTCCTTCCATGCCTCGACCCAATGAGGCATAAAATATCCTCATACAACTACCCCAACTCCAACTGCTCTCCTCAACATTGGATCGTTGGGTTTTCAACAAATTGCAAAAACTATCATTTGTTGCAAAGTTGCTTATGCAACTTTTGCAACTTTAATATTCTTCTTATCCAATGACCCCTACTCCCTAGGAACAACATAAATTGGCCTATAAAAGGCTTATTACATTGAATACATTGGATATCCTAGTATCCACTCATGCAAACTATCCAACTGACTCCCTAGGTCCTAGGAATTACAATGCAAAAGATGGCTAAAAAGCCTTACAGGGTTTATTTCAACATGCCACAACATCTGAGATGGTCCATAGGACCTTATTCCATCAACAAAACAAGAAAAAACAAGTAGAACAACTATTGAGTCACCCTTGTTCCATGGGTACTCCTGCACCATACCCTATAAAAGGCTTATTACATTGAATACACTGGAAATCCTAGTATCCACTCATGAAAACTATCCAACTGACTCCCTAGGTCCTAGGAATTACAATGCAAAAGATGGCTAAAAATCCTTACAAGGTTTATTTCAACATGCCACAACATCTGAGATGGTCCATAGGACCTTTTTCCATCAACAAAACAAGAAAAAACAAGTAGAACAACTATTGAGTCACCCTTGTTCCATGGGTACCCCTGCACCACAAAATGATCTCAAAAGAAGTAGAGGCTCCCCATGCAAGGGCTCACAATTTCAAGAAAGGAAGTCAAGGCCAGTTCCCTCCAATAGAACCCTCAGTTCTTTAGCTCCTCAATCTACGAATACCACTCATCGCTCCATGAGACCTATGAGAGTGAGGTGCTCTACTGTGAGTATGTAACTGTGAAGGTCCCACCATACTAGTATCACGTCGTCTAAAACTAAGACAAGCCATCTCTCGAAGTACCTGATTATCACCCTTAAGGGTGTCAACCTAGGTCTTGAAGTCAGCATTCACCTGGCATCCATGATAGATAGGAACAAAAATGTAAGTGTGTTGCCCAGCACCAAGAGGCATGCTAGGATCATCTGAAAGATAGTCACGAGTCATCCTAGTGAAGGGAGAAGCCAATCCAACATTAATTTCATGAACAAAATCCCTCCACTCTCTGATATTACCTAAAAGAGCGAATCAAAAGAAAAACAAGTCCGTTCCCCATGAAGAGAGAAAGGACAAAAGTATGAAAAGCAAATAAACTAAACTTACGTGGATCACCAGGCTGCCAATTAGGGTCAAATTATCGCATCACATCATCTGAATGAGGAGGTTGGAGAACAATAGGAGGACCCTCGAGGATATCAGGACCATCATTTGAATCATTAATATCATCAACACCCTCATCCTGCACATCCTCAGGAAGGACCTCATCTAACGAATCATCATCATCTGGAACATAGTCCTCATCAATAGATTATGAATCCACAGCCACAATGAGAGATCGGGAAGGAGTCCCTCTCCCTCCCCTCTATCCTCCTCTTGAAACTCTAGTAATGAAGACTCCAAGAGTCAAGGGACTCCAAACAACTAACCTTTGTCCAATCTCACCCATCTCCCGAATAGTCCTGTAGCAAGTGGGCACAGGGGGCACATCCTCAGGGATGTCCTTGCCAAACTGCTATGAACATGATAAACCTGATGGACCTCAACTAGACCATTATGGTCTGAAATCTCAGATACTTTGTGACAATACTCCCTAGCCTCGCCATAACCATCCTAGGAACCCTCCATATCATGCTAAGGATCAAAGACCATGTCATCATCTATAAGAGTACCAATAGTGGGTAAAGAAGCATCAAAGTGACCTACATGCATCCACCTCGCTACTTTTAGTAAACATCTATCTAGAATTAGAATGAGCTTCTAACAGGGCCTCATGTGCTCAAATATACATGTCATGACTAAAGAAGAGTGGCTAAAAGCTAGAGCCCCTCGCCATGAAATATGATAGAAGTCTTTGTAAACCATGACCAAGATGTCTAGTCCCCAAGCATAAACTCTACCCTCCTCAATACCACGAACGATGGGAGCCCAACACCATCTCACATGAGTTGAGGCCTTGTCTCTCAATAGCGTCAATACAATCAACCCAATCAAGAATCTCCTCAAGAGTGGGATGTGAAGTCATGGGATAGAAGTAAGCTAAACTCTTGTCTAATCCCTGGGGTGACTAACCCCCATGAACTCTTCCTAGGATGCCTTTTCCTTGAAGGACTCACTAGCAAGAAGGACTAGAGGATGTCCTCTCAGGAACCCAAAGTATATGATACACGTCATATAGAGTGATGGTCCACACTCTAGAGATCTATGGGAACCTAAATGTGTTTCTGTCTGCATCATAGTAAGTCAGAATATCACAGCATATACTGTTGATAACTAAGAGGGGGGTGAATCAGTTATCTTAATTAATTTAACTTTATGTTCTTCTTTAACAACTAGTGTAGCATCAAAGTAAATAAGCATCCATAATCATGAAAGTAGAAACAAAGTCAATACACATAAAAAAATGATTTTGACGTGGAAAACCCTGTTAAGGGAAAAACCACGGGGTGACTAACCCAAGAATGTATTCTCTGTTAGAAGAATAGAAATACAAAATGGCACTTGCCAATTAGGGCTCACTACCCAAGCACACTGCTCACAAGAGGCTCACTGCCTACAAGAGGCTCACTACCTACAAGAGACTCATTGTCTACAAGGTATGAAGTAATAAGATACTTGAACTGATGAGAAGCATCCACACATGATGAGGTTCAGTTCCGGTTAGGCTCAATACACTAATCTACTGCACTTCATTCTTCCTCTTCTTGGTGCTACTGTCCTGTCACATACCGAACCTGTATTACTGCTATTACTCTGCTCCTCTACTTTTCTTTGCACTACTCAACTCACACCTTCATACCAAAATCAATCTGGTATATATATCTGCACCAAGGATTTCATCCATTTTCTAGTTGGCATCCAGAATACTTACTATTTTCCCAAACTTTTGGTCTGTCGGCTGAATCCTTGCTTTTCAAGTGATGCGTATCAAAGAGATGCTTATAGAAGTCATCAATCATGTTGACCAATCATGAATGATACCTTAAGAAACTTGATCACCATCAATAACTCATCCGGATTAAGGTCTAATGCTCTGCCGGTCAGTTCTTCCTCTATCAACTCTATCAAATAGGAACCCAACACTTAGGTGCTCATATCTTTTCATTCTTTCATCACCAGAGGCTCAATCTATGGAATGTATCAGTCAAGGTACACCTCTTGACTTCCCCAAGTTTGTACTTTACTAAGATACTTCCTCTGAGAGATCCAGACCTGACTGTTGGACCTTGCCACATGCTCTATTCTTGCTTACCAAACCACAGCATTCTTCAATCTGACTTCCAGTATAGGCACACCATGTCGTGGGGATGGGTGGGATGAACTTTGTTGCCATCGATGACAACACTCATGAAGCTACATTGTATCTCTTGCCAACAATCTCCCCCTTTGGCATTGATGGCAACACTTAGTGAAAAATGACTAAGTGTCACACTACACTCCCCCTTGGCTAATGCTCCGTTCTAATGTACACTTTACCGAAGCTCCCCCTTAGCTGAATTCCACATTTTTCACTGTTCCTCACTCCCCCTTTGACATCAATGGAAAAGGGTAGGGTCCGCACACCAAAATTTCCAAAAATAGTCTATTCATATCCGTATAAATATATATATATATATACAAGTTGTACTTACATATACTTAAGTATACTTAAGTATGTCTGCAAAAGTATTTTTCAACTGTACAACTTCTGTCACCCAGCTCTGCTTCATCCTGTCCAAAATTGAGATGTGACCACTCAACAGGAATGCAAAAGCTTCTATCTTCTTGAGATCTATCGGATCATTGGTCCAGGCTGTGGATTGAGCATCAGTTGGAGCTTCATGCATAGCCTCTAACTTGGGGATAATGATCCCTCTAAGTTCACCCATCCAGCTTATTATGTTCTTCCTTTCCTTCTCATTTTTCTTTATTGCATTTGTGACTACAATAGTCTGACACTCTTGATTTACTATAGAAGAGGAGAGAGGATCAAAACTTTGAGACAAACTTAGTAGTTTATCCTCTTGCTCTTTTACTTTCTTCTCAATATCCTTGGTCACTTTAGGCCAGGATAAACAAAATTTATAGATATCTCCACCATCTTTGAGAGCATTTTCTAAGCTCTTTATTCCAATATCCATAACTCTCCTATCATTTTTTATTAGACCCTGCACTTCGGAGAATCTTTTTCTCAAAATGTGTGCTAATTGAATTGACAAGAGATTTTAAGTTACCAGATGTGAAGGCTGAAGAATCCTTTTGAAAGGATGGCATGATTTTCTCTAATGCACTGGATGCAATCTCAATTAGCTCACAATCTTCTATGTGAGATTTCAAAAGTTTTTCATTTGCCTTTGCTGAAGTAAAGGATGCTAGCTTCATGGTTTGAACCAGGGAGAGGGAGTCAAAATTGAACGGTCCTTGAAGAAGTTCCAGTTCATCAAATTCCATCATTTCTTTGGTTAAGAAATCTTTTACTACTTCTGCTATGTCTCTTGTTGGAGATAGAATTTTCTCCCCTTCTACAACCTTACTACTATCATCTGCGGCCTTCTCTGTTGGAGTTTTCTCTCCTTCTACAGCCTTACTACTGTCATCTTCTTTTTCTTTCTCCTCTGCTTCTTGATTGATCTTCTCTTCTACTCTTTCTTTCACTTCTTCTTCTTTTTCCTCTAATCTTCTTTTCCTTTAGATCCGGAGACTTCTGGGGAATCTGGATGAGAGATATTTTCTTCTTCTTGGACTTCTTCCAGAATAGAGGAATCGTGGTCCTTGGGCTTCTCCTCAACTATCTCCTTTGTTTCTTCTACAATCTTTTTAGTAGGATCTTTCTTTGATGCACTTTTCCTTTCAACATTAGAAGGTTCATCACTTACGTCCTCTATAATGGGAATGTTGAATCTTTTGTATGCATTCCGGAGGATCTCTTCTGCCTCTTTTGCTACTTTGTCAGTTTCTCCAAGCATAAGTTGATTCATTCTAGCTTTGCTCTGGAACTCATCCTTGCAATCTTTGAAGATCATATTCATTTGCTTCGGAGTGATTGAAGGATATAGCTGAATAGCTATCTGTTCTCAGATCTCAAGATCCTTTGCCTTAGCATTATTCTTCCTTATTTCTAATTCCTTCTCTAGGCTTTTGGGAATGAGAGATATGATTTCAATAAAAGCCTTATTATAGATATTCAGATACCTAACTGTAGCTTCTTGCAGGATCTTCTGGTTAGCTTCATTGTACTCATCATAGAACTCAGTCATTAGTTTTAGGTTCCCATCCACAGTAACTAATTTGATGATATCATTAATGCGAAGAGTGGGATTTTCAACAAATTCCTCTACCTTCTCTTCCTTGTCTTGACCAGTAAAGGGTTCACTGGATGTTTTCTTCTTCTTCTTCATTTTCTTGACCTCTTCATCAGATTCAGTCTCTTCATCATCCTTTTGACTGGCATAAGATTTTGTGGCCTTTGTCTTAGTTCTATTCTCTCCTTTATCAGATGATTTTGCTTCCGATTTTGATGCCTTTGAGCTCTTAGCAATGGTAGGTGCAGAGGTCTTAGAGGATCTGGTCCAGGAGGGGACTTCCACTAGAGAACCTTCTTTCTCTGCTTTTACTTTTTCTTTCTCTGCCCTTTCTATCTTCTCTCTATTTGCATCAAGTGCCTCTTTTGAGATGCCATACCTTTTGGCAACATTCTCTACTTCTTTTCTTACTTTTCTCTTCATCTCCGGTTGTCTAAGCTCCACATGAATCTTTATACTCAGTTCTTCAAACATTCTAATCCTTTCTGCCTTGGGATCCTTGGGCTAACTTAGCATGTGCTGAACATGTAGCTCTACAATTTTCTCATCCACTTCATACCCCATTGGCATGATCCACACTGTTCTTGGTTCCACTACCTCCATTAAGCATTGATCAGTTTCTACCATAAAGCATATTGTATCCTTATACTTTTCAACTAGCAATTGAGGAATTCTTTCTCTGGCTTGCATCATGTTCTAAAAGTTCTTGAAATAGCCCCAGAGTGCTATGTTTTGTGCCTTGGCATCACCAAGTCAATGCAAGTAATCCCTGATTTATATGGCAACCGGTCTATCATTTTACCATATCCAGCCACTTGATCTGGGTAGCTCATTCATATAATAGAAGAACAAATAGAGTATCAAGCCACCGTATTTGAAGGAGTTCTTCTTGTCCTTCTTTATCTTCTGTAGATTTTCCAAAAGTTGGTTCAGAAGGAGCTCATAGAGATCATAGTCAGCATTCTTCCTTAACATTTCATAGGCAGTATATACAACAATTCTGGATACTGAATTCTCCCTGCTGGAGTGATATATCTTATAGCCAATTATCATTGATGCAAACTTGATATCCAGATCTATGATATCCTTAATTGTCATAGCTCTTTTATCAAATTTTGATTCAGTAGCCTCACTTACAATTTGGTTTTTGACAGATTTGAGAGTAGGAATCCCACCGGTTGAGTGTAATCCAGTTACTGCCCTAATGGCATCCTTGGTTATCTTGAACGGCCTCTTCAACAATATAAAGTTATCATGCATTCTAATTAGAACATACCAGACCCATTCATCTTCCAAAAAATAGGGGAAATGAATGCACTGTGCAAAATGTTTGTCTCGGATAGCCTTATACTGAGGTTTGAGATCAAAAGAGTCGTCTATTAACTGATTGTGATAGATATCTAACAACTTGGATTCTCTAAACTCTTCAATGTTCACATGAATGTATGCCCTGACATCTTCAACATACAAAACCCCATGCGGAATGCTGGAAAATGCACCTAAAGGATCCGCTTCTACAGATTTGTAGGGATGTTTCTTAAATTTAGGGCATGGCCTATCAAAAATCTTCACAACATTCAGAGTAGTCATCTTTAAAGATTTAGAGAAAGAACGGAAAATACCTCTTACGCCTTTTAGGGTTCATGGAATGAGCTAAAGAGATCACCAACTGATTTGAATTCTGTGATTGATCCTTGAGAGAGATGAGGCAAGCTTGTTTGCAGAGCTCTTCTTGTTTATTTCACTAATGCAAATGTGCAAATGAAGAGTAAACAAACCCTTTTATTACTGAGCAAACCCTAATTTCATATTGCAATAAATGCACAACTCAAGTCATTCTGGTTGCCTTGTTCTCCTTGTTCTGAAAAAGATCTTTTTCTGGATCACTAAGATATGCTTTGAATTATACTTGGTGATTATTGACAATATATCTTTCTTTCCTCAATCATTTAATCTATCTGCAAATCAAGATTCCTCAATTTTGAATCAAACCGGATCTAACTGCAAAGACTTGCTTCTTACAGGATGATAGTAAAACTGGATTAATCTTTAGAAGATTAACCTCTTCTAAACCTCTTGCGGATATCTTTACCAAAACTTATTTTGATGTTTCTCTGAGATGCCTTTTAATCTGTCACTTGCCATGTGCCAATTTTAGGCACCAATTGACTGGCTAGGGGAAATAGTTTTCCTTTGTGACTCCCCCTGAGCCAGAGCTCATCTATTCAGTTTCCAGAAGGAATATCAGCACCAGATTCTAGTATGGATCCATCCCCAACATTTTTTGTACTTCTCTTCACCCAAATCTTGTTCATCTCCCTTTGAATTTCATCTGCATTCACTTTTCCTTTTCCTTTGTCTTGGTTTTGATTATGATGCACCGGACCCCTTTTGTCTGGATTCTTACTTCTATAGAATTTGGCAATATGACCGGATCTATTGCAATTATAGCAAACAACATTTCTTTGCATATATGACTGATATCCTCTTGATCTACATTGATTACCCATATGTCCCATTCTATTGCATGCAAAACATCTACCATTGAATGAATTGTTCATTTGCATATTTCTGCATTCATGGGTTTTGTGATCATACCTTTTGCAATTGAAACACTGTCCGAAGAAGGATGAACCAGTCTGATTCTTTCGTCTTCTGCACTGATTTGCTTAATGACCAAAGTTATTGCAATTGTGGCAATATCCATTAAAGGAAGGATATCTTTGAACATTTGGTTGCCTTACCGAAGGTCTTCTAGGCCTATTTCTTAGATTTTCTGATTTGGAGTTCTTTTGACCGGATCCAGAGCTTTCACCTTTTTCATATCCCAAGCCTTGCTTGTCATCTACCCTCTTTTAGCTTTGAAGAAGAACTTCAAGTTGAGTAGAGCTTATCTTGAATTTCTCTTTGTATTCATTTTCTATTTGAAGCTCCCTTTTAAGAGTGTCAATCTGATTCTCAAGTTGTTCTTCATTATCTCTAGCTTCTTCAAGATCAGATTCTAGATACCTGATTATTCTATCCATTTTGTGGCAGTATTCTGATTTCTCCTTGAGAGATTGTCTTAGATCATCTTTAGTTTTTCTTTTCTCTTCAATTTCTTGAGTGAACTTCATAACTCCTGATTCTATTTCATGTCTTACCATAATGACCTCTTTTGATAACTTTTCACATAACTTGGTTTTCTCCTTCAGATCTTCATTTGTGTTATTGGCTTCACCTTGACTTGCCAATTATTGAAGCAGATCATTTATTTTTTTCATAGAGATACTCAGTTTCCCTTTTAGTTCATTTATGAAATCATCAGCCTATTTGAGTCTTTCCTTCAATTCATTGACTTCAGAGTTAGATTGCTCAAGATCATCTAGGGCAGACTGAAGTTGTTCTCTCATGCCATACACATCCATTTGAATTCCTAGAACTTCCTCAAGCTATTAGGCTTTGTTTGGAGGAAATTGGCTCTGATACCAATTGTTGATAACTGAGAGGGGGGTGAATCAGTTATCTTAATTAATTTAACTTTCTGTTCTTCTTTAACAACTAGTGTAGCATCAAAGTAAATAAGCATCCATAATCATGAAAGCAGAAACAAAGTTAATACACATAACACAATGATTTTGACGTGGAAAACCTTGTTAAGGCAAAAACCATAGGGTGACTAACCCAAGAATGTATTCTTTATTAGAAGAATAGAAATATAAAATGGCACTTGCCAATTAGGGCTCACTGCCCGAGCACACTGCTCACAAGAGGCTCACTACCTACAAGAGACTCACTGTCTACAAGGTATGAAGTAATAAGATACTTGAACTGATGAGAAGCATCCACACATGCTGAGGTTTAGTTTCGGTTAGGCTCAATACACTAATCTACTGCACTTCATTCTTCCTCTTCTTGGTGATGCTGTCCTGTCACATACCAGACTTGTATTACTGTTGTTACTCTTCTCCTCTACTTTTCTTTGCACTACTCAACTCACACCTTCATACCAAAATCAATCTGGTATATATATTTGCACCAAGGATTTCATCCATTTTCTAGTCGGCATCTAGAATACTTACTATTTTCCCAAACTCTTGGTCTGTCGGTTGAATCCTTGCTTTTCAAGTGATGCGTATCAAAGAGATGCTTATAGAAGTCATCAATCATGTGGCCAATCATGAATGATACCTTAAGAAACTTGATCACCGTCAATAACTCATCCGGATTAAGGTCTGATGCTCTGCCGGTTAGTTCTTCCTCTGTCAACTCTGCCAAATAGGAACCCAACACTTAGGTGCTCATATCTTTTCACTCTTTCATCATCGGAGGCTCAATCTCTAGAATGTATCAGTCAAGGTACACCTCTTGACTTCCCCAAGTCTGTACTTTACTAAGATACTTCCTCTGAGAGATCCAGACCTAACTGTTGGACCTTGCCACATGCTCTGTTCTTGCTTACCGGACCACAACATTCTTCAATCTGACTTCCGGTATAGGCACACCATGTCCTGCGGATGGGTGGGATGAACTTTGTTGCCATTGATGACAACACTCATGAAGCTACACTATGTCTCTTGCCAACATATATAGGACACAAGATGAAGAGAAGGCAAGTGACAAACTCTAGCTAGACCTGCCCTCCTCAAAATAGCACAATCCTCACTACTCAATGAAGCAAACATCCCTAAGAGCCATCCATTCTCTTGATAGGCATTCCATCTGATATGGATGTCTTTCAAAATTATAAGAATTTTGGATTAGATCTCATAAACTCATAAAAATCCCTAAAAATCATAAAACTACAGAAAAACCTTACACAAAAAGCATATAAACCCTCAAAATTGCAATAAACAGGTGAATATAGTAGCCAAAACATGTTAGATTAGAGTGAAACAAGTGTCAAAAAACATGAAATTTTAGTCAGAATCAACCCAACATGGTCGCCCCCAGGCAATCCAGATGTTTTGCAGGATCTCCCCCGGGCGACCCTACTGTTTTGCATGATCTCCCCTGGGTGACCCTACTGTCAAACAGGATCTCCCCTAGGTGACCCTACCTGACAAAAGGGGTGACCCTAGAGGGAGATCCCCCGATCAAAAACTACTCTAAAAATTTCATTTTTTGACTGATTTTAGAAAATGAAAATCCTGTTTTACTATAAATGACAAAACAAAGACAATGCAACAAGAAAAATTGACAGAAATAGACAAATTCAAGAGATTTTTCACAAAATTCAAACTAGGGTTTAGAGAAGGGTTTAGAGAAGGGTTTTTAATTATTTGTGTACCTGATTCTTCGTGGCTAAAGAAGATGCAACCATCTTTACAATCTCCTCAGTGATAGCTTTCCAATGATTTCTCACATGATTGAATCCGTCGCTATTTCACTCTGATCTCACAATTTGAATTTCTTTGTTTTCCCTTAGCTTAGTTTCATTTGTGCATTTTACATTAGTTATTTGCTTTTATACATCTCTTTCATTCATCATTTTGCGTGCATTCATTCCTATAGGTCTAAACTAACAAAGGCAAGCAACTAGTCGAATTCAAATGATACATGGTAAGTTCATCATTTCAATTTTCATTATTTGTTTTGATATGTTTAAATGCTAGACTAATACTAGTTATTGTACGTAAAATTGTGGAAATATCGACAAACAGGTAAGGCCTAGTTCGGGACTGGTACCTACCCTTCATGTAGACTACTGTCCCTAAGGAGGCAAATATGTAAGCACAAAATCATGCACAGCCTCCACGAGGACCCCTATGATGATTTTAATCCTTGTCACGTAGATGTAAGCATGAAATAATGTCCTCTATGCAGCAAACCTCTTGATGATGTGCCTTCTTTCTTGTCTTGTGCTGATTCCTTTTTGTCAATTTCTCTCTCCCTGTTTGTGATGCTTTTTGACACTTTTTGTGACACTTGTCTATTTTTGTTTTCTGAGCTTTCAACCATGCTCCTAAGTCTTGTAAGCATCTTGTAGGTGAGTTTTCACCTTTCCCCTATGTTTTTCATCTTTTGCACCCTCTAGAAGCCTTCTAGAGGTCCCCCTATCCATCTCCCACTTTCAGTTTTTAGTTTTGCTCAACCAATCCAAATCTCCCCCTATTATTTCCAAATCACCCCTAGGAGATCCTACAGGTGCAAGTGGAGATTGGGATTCTTGCACATGACTAACTTGTTTCTTGAGGCAGAACCCCTCCTTTTCCTCTCTTCTGTCATTCCCCACCTTGCAATTCCTCATAAAACCCTTTCCAACTCGAATCTCCCCCAGGCGACCCAGGGTCACCTCCCGTGCAAACCATGGTCACCCAGGGGCAATGTTATTGGCAAAAGGGGTGACCCTGTTGCATTTTCAGCTGTAGAAAAACTGAAGTTTCTCACTCGTTTTAGTTTTGTTTTCATCTGTTTTACTTCCAACTCACATGATTTTTTATGCCTAATAAGGAGTTGACTATTTCATGCACCTACACATGCATAATTAACTCCATTTGATCTAAAATTAACAACTCAATCAATCTCATGCATCCTCTCAACTCCAATTCCTCTTCAGTGATAAGATATTTTTGATTTATCACTCCATAGTTAGCTGAGTTCACTAGGTAATCAACCTTGTTAACTCCCTAATCAATCAAATGAGTTAACCTCTCAATCAATCCCATTCCTCAAACCTATAAATACCCCCCTCCCTGAAGCATAAAGGGAGGCAAATTCATTGTGCACAAAGCTCTTGCCAATTTTTGCTCTCCAACTTAGAATTCAAATGCTCTTATACGATGAAGGTGTATTTTTCTTTATTCATTGTTCATCCAAGAACTGATATGCTACTTCATTCAATTCCATTGTGCTCAACCAAAGCTCTCACTGAGCTCTTTCAAGCTTCAACAAGCTTCTTTTTGCTTCTTTGTGTCATTTTGTCATCAAGAGGTCTTCGTGCTGCTTCAAAAGGACTTGAGGTTGCCAATATCACAGATTTCTAAGGGTAGTGGAGTCACACAAATATTTATTTATTTTAGGTTCCTTCATTGCTTTATTCAATTCATAGTAATTAGAAAACCAAATTTGCTCTTGGGAACAGTAAATCTTTGCTTTTTCCTTAATAGTTAGATCTTGCATGTTAGAATAATTATTTTCACATTCCTAGATCTAGATTATTTGAAGAAGCAATTTCCCTTTTTAGATTAGATTACTTCTATCTAGTGGTGAAAATGGAATGAGATGAGATAGGAGATGTGAGTCATACACTTTCACCAACTAAGACATTATGGAAGCAAAGGGGAAGTTTAGGGATAAACTACTATTCACCAATGTTCCCTTTTCCTGTTTATTGTGACTGTGTGATAGTTTTTAAATCAGCATTTACAAGCTAGTTTTCTCTCTCTAACATTGTAACACAGATGTTGATGAAACAAATATAGAAATATAGAGTAAACAGATCAGAGACAGTGTACCAGGAAATTGAGGGTCAGTTGGACTAGGGCGCCATCAACATTGTCCCGCAAGTTTCCAAATGTTGGGATCTTCTGCAACAGGGGAATAGAAACCTTCAGTAGCTCCCAGATCCCAAAGATTTTTCTAGGTTCGACTAGGGCACCATCACCATTGTCCTAGAAGTCTTAGAATTCTGAAATCTAAATTCTTTCATGACTGTGTCCACAAAATGAACCTTCCTGCGACTCCTTTTTGCCAGATCTTAACAAATACAAGTTGTATCTACAAAAGGAGGAGAAAATTGTTTACATCTATATAAGAGCTTGCCTCAGTCAACCCTTGTTTCAGTGTTCCCACCTCAACAATAGTCATAGATAAAGATTTGTAGATGTGTGTGCAAATCCTAGCAAAGTGTATGTAGAAAATGACAAAACCCTAGATGTCTCAATCATAGGAAGATCAATAACTTGCATAAACTCATGAATACAACTTCACCTCAAGGAGATGAAATTAATGAAGACTTGCATGAATAAGAAGATGAATCAACAATGTCCACAGAGGATCTCCAAGCTCGATGTTGGAGGTTTCAACCCTTCTTTTGATCATGCAAAAGGTGTGGAAAACCCTAGGAAGAGAAAGATAGTCTCAAGATCTTGATTCCTAATCTCCATCCATTGTCTCCAAGATAGAAAAATCAAAAGGACTTCAAGAGCTTCAACAAATCACTGATCTTTAATGGTAATTTTGGTAGAGTTTTGGCATCAAGCTTGAATAAGAATTGTGTGTGATGAAATGCTTTTTTCAAATGTCTCTTTATATCCAACCTTAGGAATTTCAAATTTTGAAATAAGATGTTGACATCATGTGAAAAACAAAAATTTGAAAGTAGAATCTTGGAATGCATGGCAAGAGCCAACATCCCTCTAAAATTCAGGACCCCAGAAAATCAGGGAGGATAAGGGCACTAGTGCCCAAGTCCAACCCCTAATTTCCCAAAGAGGACTACCTTAGGGAAGTTAGGGGACCCCAAATCTAACTTTGTTTCTCTAGTTCAGTCTTCAATTATTCTAAAATATGAGATTCTTCTAGTTAGGGATAAGTCAGTCAAGGTTTGGGAAGGTCTGTAAAAACTAGGTTGAAAGGTCACAAAAGAGGAGGAGCTAAACCAAGGGGGAAATTGTACCATTCCATGCAGGTGGACAATTTATGACATAACATTTAGCCCTCACTTTAGTGGCCATATGACACTACATGCATATGCAACTAAAGGAAAGTAAATACATTAATCATGAAAAGGAGACCCAAAAGGATATTGTAGAGGACACAACAATGTTGTTGCACAAGAGGAAGAAGCCCCCAAGTCTGTAATCCTATAAGACCACAAAGTTAGGACCCACAACCTACAAAGGAACACTTTTTCAAAAAATCAAAATTAGATTAACCTACAACCACTACCAATATGCTAGTTCATAAATTCTAAGGGGATTGAGTGATGAGACATGATGAGGGGGAAATCGAGGAGATATATGCCCCCCTTGTTTTTGCTTGCTTAGTTCGAAGAGGAGAAATAAGGAGATGTATGCTCATGTTGATTTCAAGGGAAACTTGATGAAAATGTGTTATGAGGGTTGTTTACAGAAAAAACTCTCAATCACAACACATTGGGTAATATGGGGTGTGGAACCAAGACTCCAATGCAACAAACGACATGAAAATTTGAGTTGATTAGCTCAAGATAAAGGCTCAAGAATGAAACTAGTCTATTTTTGCACCTAGGTAGTGATAGGATTTCTCATTTACTTCACCATATGTAAAGGGAGTCATCACTTTTAACTACTCATTTGTTACTTGTCATCTTGTAGAGGAATAGAGGAGAAGGAAAAGGAGATCGACGATGCTGACTAGACGTCCATACCATCTATCAAGGTTGGAGATGCTTCGATTTTGAGTAGTAGAGAGGCACCTTGAGGCTGAGGTAGGTCCCTAATCCTTGCTTGATTTGTTTTGTGTTAATCATTTGTCAAATTTATGTCATTTTCCATGCCTGCCAAGGGAGACTCGACAAGTGTCCCAACCACGGGCACCCAAGTCTACCTAGGGTGCCCAAGTCTTGCTTGGGTGCCTTAGTCCACTTGGGGCACCCAAGTATAACTTGGGTGTCTAGGTCCTCTTGGGGCACCCAAGTCTAGAAGAGACAAGGGCCCCAAGGACCGGGCATTGTTCTTCAGTCTTATCATGGTGCTACCTTCCTATGCTCAGGAACTGATACAATCTATTATTATTCATGTCATACAGGTTGTCCCTATGATGTGAGAGCACATAAGCAGTTGCCTTATGTCACTTCTACAAGGTCACATCAGTACCATGACAGTTGCAAAGTGGAGCCACTTACAGGATGTAGGGCTTTGGTGGGTCTTTGACTTGCCTATGATTAGGTTTCATGTGAGCATGTTGATGACACTCATGGAGAGATGGGATGCAGATACATCTACTTTCCATCTACCGATAGGAGAGATGACCATTACACTAGAGGATGTCTTTTAGATCCTACGGCTACCTACATGGGGAGAGACAGTGAGAGTCACAAATCACCACTCGGTAGAGTCAGATATACTATTTGGGCCGCACAGTCACTCATGCAAAGTGCAGACATATGCAGCTTTAACTGTTGGAGCAGGGATGTGCTGATATCCCACTAATTCAGTGGGTCATGATTGTGATTATAGCATTACCTATCGCACTTGATGGTCATGGCACTCACCTCCATGATGGCCTTGAACACACAATCAGGGTGATGGAGCAGCATAGGACAATGTACGCATGGGGGCGTAGTATGCTTGTGGACCTGTATCACAATTTGGATTGATATGTGCATTATGAGGTGTAGGGTTTGATGTGTTGCACACTATTGCAAGTGTGGGCCTTTGAGCATATTAGTTGTACACGGCCTGTAGGTTTTCCTATAGAGCCAAATTTATCTTATCCATGAGCTAATGCCTATCCCCTTGTCAAATGCTAGAGGTATGGCGATTTGCTTTAATAGAGGATTATATTTGATAGATTACAACCTAATGACATTGTTTGGAGACCTTATTGCTATTGTATAGCATGGCCTGGTGAGTGGAGACAAGTAGCGAGGATGCAAAGGGATCGGTTGTTAACTGGTTGCCTCGATCATGTTATCTCATGCTTCTACTATGATTAGGTAGCACGCTAGTTCAAACATTGACAGGATGTACCCATGACGTGTCTGAGCTATCCACGTTCTGTGTGCAACATAGTTAGGTCAAACAGCACCCGACGATTGACTATAGCAAACATGACAGTGAGTGATGATGATGGTCTAGAGGTTACAGAGCCAGTGTCTAATGTAGATGATGCGAGAGTGACTTGGGAGTATGAGATCGAAATTGCAAACAGTGTGACCAACTTCCATTTATCTGCTTGGTCACCACACCAGTGATCATTGCCCTTAGACTAGGCAGGGGATAGATGTAGAGATGGAGGATGATTTTAGTGACTTAGCAAGTCACTAAGATGTAAATGGTGATGAGGAGGATAAGGATGACAACTAGGGAGAGGTCACATGACAATATGCCTTTAGAATGAGGACATGGTGAGACCAGCAAGAGCCAGACATCGATGAGGAAGAGGATACTCAGTCTCAGTCAAGTGCTCGAGTTCCCCCACCTATGGGTGTGAGGAGATTGAGCCAACATGAGGAGGGAGAATCTAGTAGGTGTATGCCCCCACCTACATTAGTGGCTACAGAACTCATCATACCATCAGCTATTTGAGATCCATCTTGGTGAGATGGCGATCCTAGTAGGATATCTTTTATGTATTTATATCTAGTAATTTATGAGTATTTGATTTATATTTATATTTATATGAGGTGTTGTTATCTACTTTATTTCTATTTGGTAGTTGGGACAGATGCATGGCACAACTTTATGAGTCATGTCATAGTGGACATGGTACCATCTGATGCAGTCGAGTAGTGTGTGCAGGCAGGGTATTCATTGTAGCCATCTGTGGGGTGGCATGCAGAGATTTTTATGCCTTTTGTGAGATACAGATTATCAGCAGAAGGTATCATAGATCAATCCACTTAGAGAGCTAAGCACACAGAGGCAGAGCTATAGGCACTTTGTGAGCAGATTAAAGTAGTTACTATGCCTGAGAGAGGTCATGTCAGCAATGAGGCTTCGTCGGTAGCTTTACATTAGACGAGAGCTGACATGGACAGGATTCAAGTAGAGCTAGAGAGAGTTACCTCAGAGAGAGATCGGTATCAGCAGATGTACTAGGATACATGTGACAAGGTGTTAGGATTGAGGGGAGAGATCAAGGGGTTACGAGCGCGAAGTGGCTCTAGAAGTCATTCATGATTGATAGCCACGCATGGTCAGCCTTCTGTCACATATACACCAAGAGGTTTTGCAAGTACAGGGGATAGGGGTTCAACTATGTGATGGATGTATTTTGCATTATGACATCCCATTTTACTATATGGGGTAGTCATCTCAGATGTATATCGAAACTAAGTATATATATATGATGCTTTCTTGTTACTATTTCTAGTTGTAGTCTAATCTATCACTTGTGATTTTATATGAAATGCAGATTGTTGTGTGTTTATATGATACTAAAATTTATTTGTAGAATATGTAGCACAATGATTCAATGTGGTTTATACCTGATTAGTATTCTATGCTTAATACAGTTAATACAAAGGTGATCATATAATGTTTAAACAAGATAAGACCATAATTAACAGAAGAGGATAATATGTTAAATGAATTAAGACAAAGAACAAATTTTGTCAAAATTGAAGCTAAATTGGCTAGTAATTTAACTTTAAAGTAACATTTAACACATGATCTTAACCATAAAATTTTCTGAGGCACACTACATTAATGGGTTCTTTAAGTAGCATACCTTGTTCATCAGCTATCTTATATGCACCTAATCTAAAGGCTTCAGTAACAACATATGGTCTAAGCCAATTAGGACTGAACTTCCATTTTTCTCCCAGAGGTACATTCACATTGCATTGAATCTCATAAAGTACCTAGTCTCCAATGTCAAATGAATCATGTATAACACGTTCATTATATGATCATTGTATGCTTTTCTGGCACGCTTTAAGATTCTCAAGAGTGTTGATATGTTGTTCATCCAACATTTCAATTTGCAATCGCTTTTCTCGTTCCATGTCATCATCAAGAACATCCCTTAGAGAAACTCTTAAGGAAGGAATTTGAAGTTCCAAGGGCATTACTACATCGGCACCATAGACAAGTATATACAGGGTGGTCCCCGTAGTTGTAGGAATGCTTGTTCTATATGCCCATAATGCATAGGTCAATTGAGTATGCCAGTCTTTTTGGTGTTTGTTAACAGTTTTTCGTAAGATTTGCCCTATAGCCTTATTTGAAGCTTCATCTTGGCCATTCGACTGAGGGTAGTAAGGCATAGAGAAGTGATGTTGACTGTGGTATTTGTCCAAACATGTCTTCACTTCCTTGTTCTTGAATGGCATGCCATTGTCAAAAATAAAGGATGAAGGTATGTTGAATCAAGATATAATGTTATCTTGTATAAATTGACAAATTACTTCCGTGGTCATGGATTACAAAGGAACAACCTTGACCCATTTCATGAAATAATCCATAGCAGTGATTATAAAAGTGTGTCCTTGTGAAGAAGGTGGAGATATCTTACCAATTAAATCCAAGCCCCAAACAGAAAATGGCCAAGGTGACAATTGGGCATCAAGTTCCTGGGCAAGTACTCATATTAAGTGTTGATGTTACTAATTTTGTGGGCATTTCTTGATGTAAACAAAGGAATCTTGTTCCATGGTCTGCCAATAATATCCCATGCATATTAATTTTTGTATAGGTGACTCACCTCTGAAATGCCCTCCATAGGCACTAGAGTGAGCTTCTTCTAAAGCTATCAGAATCTCTGAATTACTTAAGCATCAGAGTAAAATACCATTAGAGCTTTGTCTATAAAAGATATTTGATAATATGATGTAATGCACCGCAAGATTGTATAGGTGAATGGGGGCATTCTTAGATGTTGAATTAGGGATAGTTCTATCACACAAGTAATTGAATATATGGGAGAACCATTCATCTTGATTTATATTTCCACAGAGTTCTAAAGGTGTAAGGATAGAATCCTCCATAGCTGATATTTTGAGATTCTGAATATGAAACACAAAGTCACCAGAAGAATCATCAGGGGATATAAGGGAAGTTGCACTTGGCATTGCATCTGCATGTCGATTATCTTTCCTACGAATGGTATCAATCGTAAAAGATGTTAACATTTTCAACAAAGAGAGAGCAAGATCATGATATTGAGACAATTTATCTTGTTTAGCTTGATAGGATCCATTTATTTGTCATAAAATAAGTTGTGAATCACCATATATGGTGAGATGCTTCATGTTAATGCTAAAGCAACATAAAGTCCTACAATGAGGACTTTGTACTTGGCGATGTTATTTGTGCATGAAAAGTTGCAATGATAAGACGTAGGAATTGACTTGCATGAAGGAGGTATCAGTACGACACTTACACCAGAGCCAATTTGACATCTTGATCCATCAAAGTATAATTCCCATCCATCTTCTTTAGTAATAGTCAATATTTGGTTGTCAGGAAATGTATCCTCGCTTTGTATAGTAAAAGGGGAGGGTGCATCAACTAAATGGTCCACTAATGCTTCTCCCTTAATCGCCTTCTAAGAGACAAACTAAAAGATCGAATTCAATTAACAACATAACCCATTTAGCAAGATGACTCGATAAATCAGTTTTAGCGAAGAGATGCTTCAAAGGGTCAAATTTTAGCATGACATGTATCATCATTTAATAGATAGTGTCTAAGATTTTGTGTTGCAAACACTAAAGCTAAAGATGCTTCTCAATAACAGTGTATCGTGCTTCATAATCAAGCAAAGTTTGACTAACATAATATACAACACATTCTTTGTTGTAGACATTAAGTTGGGCTAATAAAGCTTCCAGAGCATGATTAGATGCTGAGGTGTAAAGAATAAAAGGTTTTCTAATTTTTTAGAATCTTGGGGTTCACTTATCTCTAGTTTATCTGCTTCTCTCTCAGGTACCTGTTCATTCTCCTAACCGCCATTATGATCAGGTATCTCTTCTTCCTGTTGATATGTGCCAGACAAATGAGAGGGTGGGAGGTCAATCAGTTGTCTCAAAAACTTAAACACTTACTGCAATTAAACATCCATCACTTATCCATAATTATTATGATTTAACAATGAATGCATGAAATCATAAACTTAACCACATAGACAACAACAAACACAAGAGACACCAGATTTTACGTGGAAAACCCCAAGGTGGGGAAAAACCATGGAGATGATTAACTCTCAATATATATTACAATCTTAAAATAATGATGTTTAGGCTTGGTCACACCACATGCCTAAACATACTGGCTTACTGCCATGAAGAACAACTAGGTCTACCAGGCTCATTGCCTCAACCCTAAACCTAGCAAGATTACAATAAGGGTTGTTAAACCTTGAGGGATGTTAAACCCTACTGGAGGCTTACTACTAGACACACTGCCACAATCAACACCTTTCTATATTTGTGACTTACATATAATAATTCCCTTGATCTGCTTTTCCTCTGCTCCGCTCTTCCTCTACTCTGCTCTTCCTCTTCTTTCCTCTGCCTCTCCTATGCTTTGCCTTTTGGACCTTTCTTAATATCTTTTCATTTTCACTCAAGGACACTTTTTCCATGACTCAACTACAATTATTTATACACTACATCAACCTTGGAATGATCATCAAGGTCAGCATCACAATCATCAACCATTGGAACAATCTCCAAGGTTAGTATTACAAACATTTACAAAATAGGTCATGACCTATTGCAACATTATGCAAAGGGAATGAAATGTGGATCACACCATTCCTTAGCTAGGACTCAAACATGATCTTCCACGCCACAACATGCTTCCACAATCTTCCAAAGATCTTTGTAATCACTGGGATTAACTAGGTCAACCAACACTGGTTACACACTACATTATCTGGGAACAATCTTCAAACACAATCTCAATTTCTTAATGTGAACCAAAGTCTAGATAAGAACATGATTAGGAGACATCCACAAGCGTGCTATAATCATTAGGAGCAACCACACGAACCTTAACCACTTTATCCATAGGAATCTTCTCATTGAAACACAAACTTTACTGTCTTCAACTGTCATAAAAGAAAGATAGCTTGCGGACCACCAAACCATGAACTATTGCAACTATAGGCACTTACCATCATCCCAAACTTCCCTCTAGAATTATAGAGAAAAATACTTTATTGTGGAGGAATGTAGAGTAGAATACTTTCTTCCTGTCCCAACTAAACTTACAGAAAAAAGTAGGTTTCACTCTGGTGAACACAACTCACTCAGATCTTCATGCAGAGGCTTCAAACCTTGCATGTAGCATCCTTAGTCATACCTCTAACTTACTACCAATCTGTAGACCACAAACTTCCAATAGAAGTAAATGCAGAGTAGTTTACCGGACTGTTCTTCAGCATACAACTTACTGTCTATACTGCACTTCTTTGTAGCTCACTAGTTTCTTCTGGAGAGGCCAATTTTCTCAATATCCTCAACATACAAGTCTTCTAAACAAGTAATAGAATAAGATATAGTTGACACCAATGACAACAAGAATATGTTGACATCAATGATAACACTGATTAGGCACATACTTGCAACAATCTCCCCCTTTGTCAATGATGGCAACATATGATGAGAAAAATTGCAACAACCATCAAGACAAGATTCTCCCCCTTTCTCTTTACACACCTACACTCTTTCTTTCTCCAAAATTCTCCCCCTTTCTCTTACACATCTGCATTCTAAGTTTTCAACATGACTTCTCTCCCCCTTTGACATCAATGGCAAAGGGCACATACTTGCACTTTTCTTCTCTAATCTAATCTCTCTTCTAAACTTTCTTCAACTGAGTGTTCCCCCTTACTTGATGCTTTTCCTGACTACAACTTTGGATTTTCATGTGATGTTCTCCCCTTTTTGGTTGTCAATTCTTACCTTAGGCTCTTGCTGATATTGCACTATTTCCTCTATAAGTAGCACAACAATACTTACTATCCTTTATTAGAAACTCATATCAACATCATATGCTTGCTTCTCCTAAGAGGTAACTTCATAATCCTCTTGAATTCAACAACCATCTCTGATTACTACCTACACTTCTACACCTTTTCATTTTATTTCTCTGACTACTCCCCCTTAGGAGTACACATCAGACCATATCTAGCTCATATTAGAACCTTCACATGCTATCACTTCTGGAATAACATATCTTGTCTTCTCAAAGCTTTAGACTTCACTCAGTCTGTAAGTTTTCTTCTGCAAGCTTCCCTTATCATTAGTCTATTTGAAACGATGTCTTCTTTAAACTGGCATTCAAGCAGGGGGTCTTCACATCTGATTTGAAGTCCTTATGTGTTACAAAAGCTAGAACCAACTTTATAGTCTCCATTTGTACCACCAGAACAGCATTTTCCACTCGTGAGTGCTTTTTACACACAACATTGCTTGAAAACTTATCCTTGCATACCTAATCTATTTTCAAAGAAAACTACTCCGAATTGAAAACAATCCTGAGCTTCTATTGCTCATTAATCTCAAGCCAATTATCAAGATTTTATGGATGTAGATGTAATCACTGATCAATAACCATATGCTAGAACTGCAAAGCATTATCTTTAGCCTACGAGAGTCTAGAATTCATATCCAAGAATTACCATTGACCTCTTAACATACCTTCAGAAATGTAAGTTAAAATACTCAATAGTTGAAGAATACGGACCAAAATACTCGGATGCTTTATGTTGTCTTAGGCTTAACTCTAATCATCCAGACTTAGAAAATTCACCATGTAACTTTAGAATTTGAACATTGGAAAATATGTTCGCCAAATATATATATAACGATCTTCAATGGCGGAGACATACTGATCCAATTTCTATCACTTACTTTGTATACTGCTCATACTTAGTCATTTTAGTTTTTTGAATTAGAATCATTCCAAGCGGACTACCACAACATGTACCTTTGTGCCAGATCCCAACACTAACTATCTAGCTGGGGGATTTAGAATCTTCAATATGGCTCCCCCTGAGCCATGACTCACAATCTACATCTCAGAGGAAGTATTTGCTCTGGAGCCTAGAGCAGACTCATTTCTTCCTTCATTTGTTTCCCTCCTAACCCAAACCTTATTCATCTCTTCGTTGATTTGTGTCGGATCAAATTTTTCAATTAGTTTCCTTGATTCTGATTGGTTATCCTTCTTGTTTCTGCAGTATTTTGCAATATGTCCAAGCTTGTTGCAATTTAAGTACATAGTATTTTTCTAATCAATGTTTCCTCCATTTATCCTTAACCTGCCTAGGTTAGCCTTATACCTAAAATTATTGTATGCATAACAATAGCCACTAAAGGATTCCATTATCCTATTTGTCCCATAGCTTTTTCTCACTTGGTTTCTACACTCATTAGCTCTATGTACCATTCTGTGACAAGAATAGCATCTAATGGAATTCTAACTAGAGAGGGATGGGGTATTTTGGTTCACTCTATTTCTACACCAATTAGCCTTATGACCAAATTTGTTACATAAATTGCAGTAACCATTGGAAGAAGAGTACCTTTGACCGTTTGGCTAAATTAATAGTCTTCTTCTTCTTTGATTCTGAGTCTATCTGATCTTGTGCTCTTCCTGACTTATTCTAAATCCTTTATCTTTTCCCAATGTTATGCCTTCTCTATCATCATCATCTTTATGTTCTGCTACTAGCCTATCATATCTGGCTACACTCACACTGAATTGATCTCTTTGAACCTGTACATGTTTCAGATCAGCTTTCAAGTCTTCAACTCTTCTTCAAGCTTCATGTAGTCTTTAATTTTGTCTTTCAAACAATTCTCAATTTTTGTCTTTTCTTCATTGTTCTCTTTTAGATTTTGTTGTAACTGCCTGATTTACCTTCTTAAATCTTCTTTCAAATCCATGTCCTCATCTATAGTTCTTGAGTTATCTCTATCAATACTGGTAATTAAGAACGTATTCATTTGATTCACAACAACTTTGTGATCTTCCACATCACATTTGGTGGTCTGGGAACCTTCTTGTTCTTCAGTTTGTAAATCCCTATTGGTTGAGACTAAATTCTCTTGGATGTTTTCAATAAGCTTAACATTTGTACTTTCCACGATCCTTTCCAATTTATTGTTGTAATGCTAGTAGGCTCTAGTCCAGGATGAGTATCCAAGAAATATGCCTTCCTCATGCTTAGCATTGTCCTTTTCCATTCTAATGAGGCATTTGCTTCCAAAGATTTCAAAATATTTCACAGTGGGTATTGATCCACACCATAAATCAGTAGGGGTCTTTCCTTCTTTGGTTGTTACCTAAACTCTATTTAATGTATAGATAGTGGTTTGAATTGCCTCCTTCCAAAATACATCTAGTAAATTTGATTCTTCCATCATTAATTATGCATTCTCTTGAATATTTCTAGTTGCTTCTTCTTTTAACTTAATTTTGACAGAGAGTTATTTTTCTATCCCATAGGTTTCACAAAATATATTGAAATCATTGGAGATAAGTTCTTCTTTGCCAATTATCAGGCCTTTGATGTCCATGCTTATCTCATTTTCAAGGGTTTCTTTAAAAATTTTGAGTGCCTCTAGAATCTCTATTTTATCCTTTAAGAAACTAACCCAAGTCATTCTAGAAAAATCATCAATAAAAAACATAAAGTACCTGTGACCATGGAGGCTTAGTATTCTTGTAGGACCACAAAAGTTCGCATGAATCAATTCCAATCGTTCAGTGGAGGATCTTTCTTTATCTTTCCATGATTTTCTTGACAATCTTTGACATTTATTGCAACAGTTGTTGCTTGAATAATCAATCTCTTGTAGGTCTTTCACAATCTGAACTGAGTTTGTTAAATCATCAAGCTTTGTATGGCAAAGTCTTCTATGCCAAACCCAGCTTTTATTGGTCTAAGATGTGTATCCAAGAAAGTAACCTTTTCTAGGATGATAGAGATTCTTTTTTGTTCTTTTTGTGATTGCTATTGTAGCTCCAGATTTTTCTTTGATTTCAAGAAAATCATTTTCAAACACAAACTTGAATCCCTTCCTGCATAACTGTTCGACACTTAAGAGAGTTTGTTTCAAACTTTTTATATAAAGAACATCTTTAGAAATTTGTCCATTGCCAAAATTTATTGATCCTATTTTGTAAACCTCAATAGTGCAGTCATCTCCTAACCTGACTAGCCCTTCATTGTATTCTTCCAAACTAATAAACTTACTTCTGTCACAAGTCATGTGGTTTGAGCATCTACTATCAATAACCCAACTGTCTTCATCACTGGTATAGGATTCAGAGCATCTTCGATGGTTGACATTCTATTCTTCATGAATCTCTTCCTTGGATAATATGTTCTTGATATCTCTTAATGAGCATTCGAGTGCATCGAAGAATATCTATTTTCCTTCCATTAGGATCTCCCTTGAGTTGTTGGACTCTTTCCAAAGGGACATGGCTATGATACTAATTGTTGATATGCATTGGACAACTGAGAGGGGGGTGAATCAGTTGTCTCAAAAACTTAAACACTTACTACAATTAAACATCCATCACTTATCCACAATTATTATGATTTAATAATGAAAGCATGAAATCAAAAACTTAACCACAGAGATAACATCAAATACAAGAGACACCAGATTTTATGTGGAAAACCCCAAGGTGGGGAAAAACCACGGAGAGGATTAACTCTCAATATCTATTGCAATCTTGAAATAATGATGTTCAGGCTTGGTCATCCGATAGGCCTAAACATACTAGCTTACTGCCATGAAGAACAACTAGGTCTAGTAGGCTCACTGCCTCAACCCTAAACCTAGCAAGATTACAATAAGGGCTATTGATTCCTGAGGGATATTAAACCCTATTGGTAGCTTACTGCCAGACTCACTACCACAATCAACACCTTTATATATTTATGACTGAAGTATAATAATTCCCCTACTCTTCTTTTCCTCTGTTCTGCTCTTCCTCTATTCTGCTCTTCCTCTATTCTTCTCTTCCCCTTCTTTCCTCTGCCTCTTCTCTGCTCTACCTTTTGGACCTTTATTAATATCTTTTTGTTTCTTCTCAAGGACACTTTTTCCATGACTCAACTACAAGTATTTATACACTACATCAACCTTGGAATGATCATCAAGGTCAGCATCACAATCATCAACCATTGGAACAATATCCAAGATCAGTATTACAAACATTTACAAAATAGGTCCTAAGCTATTGCAACATTATGCAAAGGGAATGAAATGTGGATCACACCATACCTTAGTTGGGACTCAAACATGATCTTCCATGCCACAACATGCTTCCACAATATTCCAAAGATCTCTGCAATCACTAGGATTAACCAGGTCGACCAAGACTAGTTACACGCTACATTATCTAGGAACAATCTTCAAACACAATCTTAATTTCTTAATGTGGACCAAAGTCCAGATAGGAACATGATTAGGAGACATCCACAAGCACTCTATAATCATTAGGAGCAACTACACGAACCTTAATCACTTAATCCATAGGAATCTTCTCACCAGAACACATAAACTTTACTATCTTCAACTGTCATAAAAGAAAGATAGCTTGTAGACCACCAAACCATGAACCATTACAACTGTAGGCACTTATCATCATCCTAGACTTCCCTCTAGAACCATAGAGCAAAATACTTTATTGTGGAGGAATGTGGAGTAGAATACTTTCTTCTTGTCCTAACTGAACTTACAGAAAAAAGTAGGTTTCACTCTGGTGAACACAACTCACTCAAAGCTTCATGCGGAGGCTTGAAACTTAGAATGCAACATCCTTAGTCATACCTCTAACTTACCTCCAATCTGCAAACCATGAACTTCCAATAGAAGTAAATGCAGAGTAGTTTACTAGACTGTTCTTCAGCATACAACTCATTGTCTGTACTACAGTTCTATGTAGCTCACTAGTTTCTTCCAAAGAGGCTTATTTTCTCAATATCCTCAACATACAAGTCTTCTAAACAAGTAATAGAATAAGATATAGTTGACACCAATGACAACACCTATTAGACACATACTTACAACACTTCCTCCATCTGTACATTGACTTCTATTTTCTTTTGCTCCGAAGGCAAATCTTCACCTTTACTTTGGTCCTCCTCGCCCTGATATGTCAAGTCTATGGCTGCTGGGCTTGTAACCTGATCCACTAATCATGTTAAATCAATTTGTTGTGCTACCATTTTAGGATTACCTTCTATTATCTCTTCTTCTTCAACCTCCTTCTACACTGTGTGGGTGCCATGAGGGGTCATCTTTGTATTCTTTACTAGTGTCTCCATAGAGTTGGCAGACACTTCATTTACTACCTCATCATCTGATAACTCCACAGTGTTATCCAAGGGAAAATTTTGATCACTTCCTTTATTATGTGTCTCCTTCCTCTACTCTTATGTCAGTCCTATCTTGAAATGTACTATGGTAGAAATAGGAACTTCATACTGCAGAGTTCTCTTAATACCTTCGCCACATTTTCCTTTTAGTATGATGGTGGGATTCTTTTCTATTCTCCCCCTCATTGTAGGTGTTTGCTTCTTTTGGAGTACCTCTTGGGTTTTATTTTTATTTCTACTTATGAGGAGATCATCATCATCTATGCTTTCCTCTTCAACCTCATAAGTAGGAGCATGCTTTGTAATTGGCTTTTGTTGTTCTATAGGTGCCTGAGATGTGGTGGTAAAAGAAGTTAAGGCCATATCCTCCTTAGTTTGAGAATACTGAATGATTCTTACACCAACCACTTGGTTTCCCTTCTTAGATTTGTCTTGTTGCCTCTTGCCTTTAGATGCCCTCTTTTCCTTGAGGAAATCATTATATTCTTCATCTGTCAATTCTTGTCTCTTCCTCTTCTTATCAATCTGTTTAAATATAGTAGGATTAACCTTATTTGTTGAAATATTTACAAAAGGCAGGTGAAATTCTATATGTCCAAACATCAGTTCTTGGAATTGGAAATGTAAGACCTCTTGAATGGAAAACAGCAAGGCACATCAAACCAATGAGTAATATCAGTAGATTATGAACTAATCCACAGAGACTTGGGATCATGAATTCTTTGAACTCATCATATCTTTTAAGATGATAAAGGTTTGATTTGTATTTCTTTATCTATGTTTGTTTATGCTTAATATCATATCCAACAAGGAGGTTTAGGAAAATAACTTTTTAAGTCCTTGAAAGCCTTCTGACAATTTGAATTTCATTAAAATTTCAAATCCTTCTTCAGTAGTTGAGTAAAAGGATGAGTCTTATCTACGAGTTGGGACACAAATCGATGGATGGCCTATATATAAACTATGGAGTTGAGATATGGTCTTAGGTGCTAGCATAGTGACAATCGCATCAATCTTTTTCGTGTCCACTTCAATACCACGATGTGAGATGATAAACCCCAATAGTTTTCCATTGTCTACACCAAATACACACTTATTAGTACTTAATCACATATTGTACTTTTTATACATTCAAAGATCTATCAGAGGTTGTGATGTGATCTTGGTGTTGAACAAACTTCGATAAGATGCCATCAACATAATACTCTAAAGTATTGTGTATATAGTCATGAAATATAAGGGTCACGGCTCGTTGATAAGCAACTCCTACATTTTTAAGTCCAAACAACATGACCACCCAATGAAATGTTCCCCAAGGTGTTATAAAAGTTGGTATATATCGATCTTGAGGGTTTATGAAAATTTGATTATATCTTGAGAATCCATCCATGAATGAAAGTAATTCATGGCTGGCTATTGAGTCAACAATCATATCAATGTTTGGAAGTGGAAAGTCATCTTTCAAAGATGCAAGATTCAGATCCCTGAAGTCAGTACATATTTGAAGGTAGCCATCTAGTTTGGTGATAGCAACGACATTCGAATCCATGGAGAATAGTCAATAGGGTAAATGAACCCAACTTGTAACAATTTTTCTATCTCAGATTCTACAAGAAGTACAATCTTAGGATTCATCTTACGAATATTTTGTTTAAACAACTTAGCATCTGGTTTCAAGATGATGTTATGTGTCCCAATCTAAGAATCAATGCCAAGCATATCTAAATAATTCCAAGCAAATAAATCAGAATATTCTTGTAATAAGTTGGTCATTTCTTCTTTTTGTGTTGAATTTAAACAATCACCAATAGGAATAACTTTTTCAGCATTATCTTCCTCCATAAAAACATCAATAATTTTTCTGTTTAATAGAGTATTGTGGTCTAGGAGATCAAATGATTGTTGTGATTCATTAGTTTGATCTGTAGATGTCGAAGTGTTACTTATCATGCTAGCAGATTTTCCAAAATATGCATCATTATTCAAATAGTAAGGTAGTCCATGTTTATGGTGGTAACAAGGAACATTATCATAAGCACCCATGAATTCTATTATTGCTTCATCTATGGAAAATAAATATAAAGGGATCTCTCCTGGTGGACAAGTGGTGTCAATCATCTTAGCAAAGATCAAATTTAATGTCAATATGGTATTCACATTAAGATTAGGACGTCGACGAGCTTTAGATTCTCTAAAAGGATTATATCCAATGCCACTTGAATAATGGTGTGAAGCAAATTCTATAGGGACTCTAATTCCTTGTTGATTAATACCACAACCTTTACCCACATAGTTACAATTCTTAGAAAGGATCTGAAATCCTCGACCATAAAGAGAAGCCTTTTCTTTGGAAGAAGGTGGGGCTTCATTAGTCTCATAATCTGTAGTATAATTGAAAGTATTGTCTGAATTGGTAACCAAAGAGACTTTGAGTTTCACATTCAATTTCTAAGAGAGTATCAAAGCAAACTTTGATGTTTCAGGAGCAGGATCATTAAATCTACACTCACTCACAAAGGGAGCTGTAAAGTCCAATGAACCCCAATCATCACCAATAAATGCATTTGATTCTTTAGAGTCTATAACAACATTATTTGTGGCAAGAGAGTTTGACTGGTCAACTTTCAAATTACTTAAAATTTTGTGTTGAACAATTTGTTTATGTGACTCAATTTGTAGATAGAGATCAGGTTCAGGATCAACATGAATCATGTGTAGTTTTTCTTTGTGAATAAATATAATCAAACGATGCAGAGTAGAAGGGACTGCCCCTAGTGCATGAATCCATGGTTTACTGAAAATCATGTTATAAGATAAGGAACAAGACATGACATGAATTAAGGTAGGTAATGTTATGGACCCAACTTGTACAGGTGAAGTTATAGTGTCTACAGATTGCCGTCTGACATTATCAAAGCCACAGATACTTATCTTATCTGGTTTAATCAAAGATGCATCAACTCTGATCTTATGTAATAAACTAAGACTACAAACATTAAGAGCTGACCCATTATCAATCATAACTCGTTTAATCAATTTGTTGTTTATTGTAATGAATATAATTAAAGGATCATGCTAATTCTGAACTTCAAGAGATGGCAACTCATGTTGTTGAAACAAAATATCTATTTTTGTTGCATGCATACAGTCTAAGAGAGTTGCTACATCATTGGGCTTGACAACAGGTGGCACAATCACCTTTTGTAAGGATTCTTGGAGCATTTCATGGTATGTAGGTGAGGTTTGAATAAGTTCCCAAAGAGATATCTTAGGAGGAGTAACCTGGAGTTGCTCAACAAGATCATAATCTTGACCAACTTTATGTGTTAGACGAGGTGCTTGAGGAAGCTGTCATGCCCACATTTCCCATGCGGTCATGACACACAACACACGTGTCATGTCCACATTGGTCATGTGGTCATGACACAAAATATCAAAAACTTTTCTGGATGTCCTTAGAAACCCCCTCACACGTGTCATCATGCTCGGTGGCAATACGCATAAGGCGTAAACATGCCAATCATATTCAGGGAAGTACGTCTACCTACGCACTCCCTTGCATGATGAAAGTTGACTCAAGGGTTTGTGACGCAATGTGCATCGCTTCTAGGGTTAGAACCGATTTAGTTCAAAACCCTAAGTTTCCTAGGTGAGTGGGATGATCTTGACTAAGTCAAGATCAAACCCTAACTATAATGCAATAATAATTCAATAATAAAAATGCATCTAGTGATATGATGGTCACATGAAGGATTGGAGTGATTAAATGATGTCACAAAAATGTCATAAAAATAAAACCTTAAAATATGGGAAAAATTCGACAGCATAACGTGTTTTCAATAATTGAAATAAAAATTTTAAAAGAAAAAACTCCAAAAAGAAGATAAAGCAAAAATTAAAATAATTAAACATAAGGAAAATTTAAATATATTTCCAAGGTTAAATAAATTGACCACTCAACAAAATTATAAAATTTGAAATAAAATAATAAACGATCAATAAAATTTAATAGTCAAGTCTATTAATAAATACAACTTCAACAATCATATTTATTAATTGACTCACATTAAAATAATTAAAAAGAGGAATAATTAAATTATCCCCTTAGAAATAATATCGATCTCAAATAAAATTACATTCAATTAAAAAGGCCTCCCAACACATTAAATTAAAACACACAAGGATTTAAAATAAATGCCCCAAACAATTAACTTACCAATGGAAAACACTTCCCATCTAAAATAAAATCAACCCATTCACCACTAAAATAAATTTCCAAAAGAAATTAAAAAATCAAACCCCAAATAAAATTACAACACTAAAGTGATGCACAAAGAAGGTCAATAAATTCAAAAAGGAATTGAATTTCCATGTGGAGGGAACTTAGTTCCCTGTGCACATGGAAGAAAAATTAAAGAATTAAATAAAAATAAACTTCCAAATTCCCACTCAACTTGCAACCCTAGGTATTCTCCAATTTAATATTAATTTCCTACACTAGAAAGCCCTAATTTCTTATTCTATCATTTCCTTATGGATTTGCCCTAACTTGCTCATTTGTTTTTGTTTCTCCTCTCTAGTTTTGTTTCACTTTTGTTTTGCAGGTTGAAGTTTGAGAGAGGATTGACAGCCATGGGTGGAGGTGCCTCGTATAGAGGTATATATTGTTATATACACAGTAGTTTTTTTTTTTAAAAGATATAAATATACTCATTTATAGTAAATTAGGAAGACTTAAATCTCAGATACACAGGAAGGGTGATATATATATATATATAATGTTGAGTGTAGAAAATACTAAGATACAAGGTAAAATCTGCAGGCTAAGTTCAGCGAAGGAGGACTGTGAGGAGTTTTAAGGGGTCGACGGCTCTACACAGTTCGTCGCCGCTGCCATCCCTATATTGGGCTTTGTTTTGTTTAAGGAGGTTGGGGGGCAATCCACCCACCATCCCCCACCCACATAGCAGTACACAAAGGATTGGACCACCGTCCCACCATATTTTCCTTTATTTTTTTTTTTAAACAAACAAAAACATAAACCCTAAGGAAAAGGGTTCGGTCTTATTCAAATCTATATCTCTTTTTAGTTTCTTTTTGTTTAGCAAAAAAATAATAATATATTTTGTTTGGTTTGCAAAATGTGTGTAGCAATCTATATATATATATTTCAGCAATAGTCTAAAATACAGGAACATCAGAAATATGTGCATATAATATATATATATATATAACCACAATACATAACAACAGAATCTAACCAAATGAAAAAAGAACTATATTAACCAGATTTGTAACTCATTTTAACACAGTAGTATATTTTTCTTTTTAAAATAAAATTCATAGAATACCCTTTTTTTATTTGTATAACAAACTGAAAATTCCAGATTTCATAGATTTCTTTTCTCTCTTTTTTTTTACCAATGAATAACATGGAAATGTCTAAGCGTTGTATGTATATACATATATTATTATTTTTTCTTCTTAGAATCACAATAAATAGCAATGAGATATTTCCTTTCCACATATCATGCAACAGAAATTTCAACAGCACTATTGTTTTCTTTTCTATTTAACATACAACCATTTCAAACTACAACAAATAAAATTTCATAGATGAAAGTAAAATAATCAGCAAGCTAAAATTTCTTGCCTCCACTTTCCAAAACAAATAGACTCAACAACAAGTTTTTAACATATAATTTTTTTCTTTGGAATAACAAGGCAGCAAAATACATTATCCTTGGCATTTCTCCAAAAACCCATAACACAACAGCATGGAAGTAATAATAGATTTTGAATAAACATTGAAGATTGCTCACATTAGATTTCCTTATATAGCCAACACAAAGAATAGTAATCATTTGACAAAAAAATTACAATGAGGCCTCTAAGGCCATGGCTCAAAGCAGCCAACTAAAAGTAGTGCCAAAAACACCAAAAAAAGGGACTTCAACAAGCTCCATTTTCCCCAATTAAGAACCTACAATAAATAACACAACAATGGGGAACCAAGCCACGAAGGAATGCCCTCCTCCCTACCATAGACCTACCAGTGGGTCACCCCCAAGATGGGGAGGTAGGATTCACATGGTTTTGCACACACACACACCACCACAAACAAATTTTTCAAACACACAAAAATTTACTCCCATGGATTTGCATAATACTAAACTCATGAAAATAAGTTTGAAGGGGGGTTGGGGAGTGGACCCCTCAACTCAATAGGTCACTCCAAGATCTCAAATCTCCAAGTCTCAAGGCCTCAAGACAAAACCACAAAATACATATCTACAAATATCTCAAAAAAAACTATCATGGCACTCTTGCCATCAAAATTCTCTCAACACCATAGATAAGCCCTCAAGGCTATAACTAGCACAACAATAAGGAGGTGACCTTGAGGAGGTTCACTCTCCCCCACCCCATACAAGTTGAGCCTTACCTCCAAATGGAGGTTCTCTCACCAAACTCCCAACCCACACAAAAATGAAAACAACAATCAACATAAAATTACAAACACCAACATAAAATGAAGTATACAAAGGGAAATGGCCAAAGCCATGGGGCTTACCTTTAAAGCCCTAAAAATGGAAGCACGTTTGGTGAAGAGATCCAAGCTTCCCCAAGTCTCCCAATCTCCAAATTTCTCTAACTCCCAAAAACAAAGAACTCCAAGAATAGAAGGAAAAATATAAAATGCAAGAACCCCACACTCCTCTTCAAGAGAAGATAATATAGGCCTTCCAATTTGGCCTTGAGGAATGAGAAGGTGACACTTGTCACCTTCTCCTTCCTCATCCCATGCCACTTGCAAGGGAGAAGAGTGTGAGGGTGACAAGTGTCACCCTCTAATTCCATTCAAACCCTCACCTTATCCACTTATGCTCTCACACATGTGTGAGAGACCAAGTGGTGAGGTGGCAATTCCCTTCAAGCCTCCATGAGGATAAGGGATACCATATGGCATCCTCTTATTCTCCAAGAGAGCCATCTCCCTCCAAGATGATCTCACATGTGTGTGAGAGTCTTGGAGGGTGATCCCACACACTTGGGAGTCTTAAAGACCTCCCAAGTCTTCTTGGTGAAGGGATCCCCAAACTTTGGGAAGGGAGATGGGTCCTTCCCAAAGCATGACTCATCTCCCACCCTTAGCAATTTCAAAATTCGTCACTTTGACTAAACCTCAGTTTAGAGTGACCAAAAGTGAGTTACCCTAAGGTTTAGTTAGTCAAAACTGACCCTATACCTTAGGGTTACCACCCAGGGTAAGTTTGGGACACTAAGGTACACCTAGGGAGACATAAAATCACTTTGAATGGCCCATAAATAAAAATAATACCAAGTGGTCTAAAACAATAAAAATATACAACACATGATATAAATTAATTTAACAAAGGGGTACTAGGCCCAAAATAATAAATCAAACAAGTACTTAAACAACATCCAATCAAATGTGATCCTCATCCCTCTTGGGAATGGATCGGTTTCATAGGGAATAACATATGTGAAAACACTACCTCTAATTTCCTATGGCCTAGTAATATCATCCTACACAACTAGATCAAGTGTTAATCACATCATGGATAGTCATAGCCGAAGCAACTGAAATTAAATTGATGTCATTGCATAAAACATTAATCATTTACAATATAATTTAATATTAAAACTACATTTTCTATCTAATGTCTCATAATCATTATCAAATAATATATCCACATAATGAACTTGAAATCACATCAAAAATCATCATCAACTATATCTCATATATCTAACATCATCATAACATCAAAATATGATCAAATCAAATCACCACATATCTAATCAATGTCAAACCAAAAGTCAGGAGCTATAATCTAATATGCTTAATGGAAATAATAGTCTCTCAAAGTTTGAAAATGTCACCAACAGTAATGTAAAATGATCAAAATAAGGAAGGAAAATAAGCGGCCTCATAGAAGCATTGGTTGAGAGGCTAGTAAAGATATCGGAATATTCAATTGTTGTTTTCTTTGTTTGTTATTCTGAGTGTTGTATGTATGAGCAACCATAGCGTGACTAGTTTGTTGGGTAGATGAACATGATATTTGTTTGGCATAGTTGTAAATGTGATCAAGAGAACAAGAAGGTGAGATACTTCTAATAGTGAACACTGGTTTACAAGGAGGTTGAACTACATCTAGACTTGCAATGACCACTATTATTGGTTTCACAGGCTCTTCTCTGGCTTTATGAATATAGATTGCATTTACAAATCTTTGAAAAAGTGATGGTTTCAGAGTCATAGTGGACTATTCAATTGAGATGAATTCATCAAGGGCTTCATCTAACATATTAAAGTCATCACAACTAAATGGCTCATTGTATGCATGAAAGTCTTGCAAAAAGTAACCCAACATTTTTTAACATGCTCAAATTAATTCAAGACTTGAATGAAGAGTGCTATAAGATAAACTTTGACAAAGAAAGATAATAACACTATGCAACACACAAAGTTTTGATTTTCAATCTTACTTCAATGAAAATAAAGAAGGATTATGCAAAATTTTAAACATGTACTTTCATTAGAGAGAACTTGCAATCTAAATATGTTTTAGGACAACAAGCTAAATCATATCTAAGTTGTTAAAGGATGAAAATTCTTTAGAGCACAGGTTCACCAAAATGTTTAGTGCTAAAAATGGAAGGAGATGATATAGGAGATGTGAGTCCCACACTTTAATCAACTAAGACATTAGGGAAGCAAAGGGGAAGTTTAGGGATAAACTGTTGTTCACCAATGTTCCATTTTCCTGTTTATTATGACTGTGTGACATTTTTTAAATCAGGACTAACAAGCTAGTTTTCTCTCTCTAATCTTGTAAGCCTAATTTGCATATCAAACTGAAATAACTTAATTTTTGACACAGATGTTGACGAAACATATACAAAAATATAGAGTAAACATATCAGAGACAATGTACCGAGAAATTGAGGGTTAGTTGGACTAGGGCACCATCAACATTGTCCCACAAGTTTCTGAATGTTAGGATCTTCTACACCAAGGGAATAGAAACCTTAAGTGGCTCCCAGATCCCAAATATTTTTCCCAGTTGGACTAGGGTACCATCACCACTATCCTGAAAGTCTTGGAATTCCAAAATTTAAATTCTATCATGACTGTGTCCGCAAAATGAACCTTCTTGCAACTCCTTTATGCCAGATCTTGACAAATACAAGTTGTATCTACAAAAGGAGGAGAAAATTTTTTGTGGATATATAGGAGCTTGCCTCAGTCAAGCCTTGATTCAGTGTTCCCATCTCAACAATAGCCAAAGATAAAGATTTGCAGATGTGTGTACAAACACTAGCAAATTGTATGTAGAAAATGACAAAACCCTAGATGTCTCAATCATGGGAAGATCAATAATTTGCATAAACTCATGAATACAACTTCACCTCAACAAGATGAAATCAATGAAGACTTGCATGAACAAGAAGGTGAATCAACAATGTCTGCGAAGGATCTCCAAGCTCAACGTTGGAGGCTTCAACCCTTCTCCTGATCATGCAAAAGGTGTGAAAAAACCTAGGAAGAGCAAGATAGTCTCAAGATCTTGATTCCTAATCTCCATCCATTGTCTCCAAGATAGCAAAATCAAAAGGACTTCAAGAGATTCAAAAAATCACTGCTCTTAAATGGCAATTTTGGTAGAGTTTTGGCATCAAGCTTGCATAAGAATTGTGTGTGATGAAATGTTTTTTACAAATATCTCTTTATATCCAACCTTAGGAATTTCAAATTTTGAAATAAGATGTTGAAATCATGCAAAAAATTGAAAATTTGAAAGTAGAATCCTTGAATGCACGGCAAGAGTCGACATCCCTTTGAAATTCAGGACCCTGAGAAATCACGGAGGACAAGGGCACTAGCACCCAAGTCCAAGCCCTAATTTCCTGAATAGGACTTCCTTAGGGAGGTTAGGGGACCCTGAATCCAACTTTGTTTCTTCAGTTCAGTCTTTACTTATTCCAAAATATGATATTCTTCTAGTTAGGGCTAAGTTAGGATTTGGGAATGTATGTAAAAACTAGGTTGAAAGGTCACAAAAGAGGTGGAGCTAAACCAAGGGGGAAATTGTACCATTCCATGTAGGTGGACAATTTCTCACATAACAACTTCAAAACAATTAAAAACCCAGAAACATAGATTAAAATTACATTAGGAAAAGTCATATTGGCTTGCATTCATATTTCCCTTTCATAGATTAAAGAGCACTTTTCATTTCCAAAATACTAAAAAAACACAAAAAAAACATTTGCATATCATTTAGCTTTACATGCATATAGAAACCCTAGAAAAGACAAATTTGCAAACCCTCGATACCATCACAAGTTAATACGTGATTAATGATTCAATCAAAACCTTGATCACATCACAATGTAAAACAAGTCAAAACATAGCCAAACCCTAGGTCAACTAAACCCTAGGTCAAAACCCTAAGTTTAATTAAGGTTGTTCATCACACATTTACCTCTATCTTGGCTCATGACTGTGCCTAGGAGTGAGAGGAGAGTGGGTAAAGGCTATCCGTAATGAGATCGAGGAAGTCAATCTATGACAACAACAAGAGACATTTACCTTACCACAACAAGACCCATTGGTCCTCTTATTGTTAGAAGAAACTAGACAAATCCAAATACAATTGTAAACACCCTAAAATGACCATGTCGTCGCACCACTTGCATTTCATCGAATCTGTCTAATCACCTGCATTCAACATTAATTGAATAATCTAAGTATTTAATTAATTTCATTAAATTATTCCAAAACTCCTAAATTCGACATTAATTAAATAAATTCTCTTTATTTAATTAGTTAAATGAAATTCTTCTATTATTCTTCCACAATTAAATAATTTGTATTATTTAATTAAATCATTATCCTCTTTCCAAAATTCAAGTCTCCATTAATTAAATAAATAAATTATTTAATTAATTCATCACAAATCTTCTCTTATCTACAATTAAATAATTTTACATTATTTAATTAAAACAATTGTTCTTCTAAATTTAAATAAATCATGCAAATTTATTTAAATTGTCTCAATCCTCTAAAAATAAATAAAATCAAATATTTTATTTATAATCTTCTATTCCTCAATCATGCACAATTAAATAAATAAATTTATTTATTTAATTTCAGTTATCTTTCCAATTCCTCTTAAAATATCTTGTTAACTCATGTGCACAATCTGTCTTATTTTTAGAACTCTAAAAAAGGCAAAATTACAAGTTGAGTTATCTATTCAATCAATCTTGTTTTCATCATATCTTAATAAAAATATCTTGATGGATTGACACATGTCGTGCGCACATTCATCATGGTTATTTATTTTATCTCCTCCGTTGATTCTTCTGAATTATCTAGACTGTTGATCAATCTCTGTTGAAACCTATATAAACCACTCTCATCTCCTTCACAAATCCTCTTCGATCACTTATTCTCAGGCATACTTAACAGTGCTTTGAGCATACATCGCATCGATTGAGCAACTTCACGATCTCTTGACATTGATCTTTGAGCACTTTACTTGCTTGTTGCAACCATGGTTTTGCAATACTATTGAGTAATCCACATTCATCCAAATGGAACAATACAAATCTCGGTAAAAGCTTTTATATTTCATTGATTTATTAGTAATGCTTTTATTTAGATTTGTTCTCTTTATGTTATTGGTTTTTTATTTTGTTAGTTTATCATAGTCGATTTTCCTCATACACATTCTGGCACGCCCGGTGGGACCCACTAATCCTTCTTTTTCTTTGAGAAATTGACTTTTTTTTAAGTTACAGTATGGAACAATGCAAAAGACACAAAAAATCACTTTTGGCAGTATCCTAAAGCACTTCTGGAGGCACAGTACCGCGCCCTCGGGCGATACTGCGGCGCTCCTGGTAACACAGAGCTGTGCTTTTGGTCAAACAGTCCAGTGCAATTGGCAGTATTGTAAAGTGCTCTTGGAAAATTAGGTTTTTCTGATCTTACTGTGGTGATTTTTGTAGGGTTTTCCTCACTTAACTATCATTGATTTAATTGACAAGTTGGTTTATTTGTCTTTCGACTGTCTTTTGATACTTCCTAAGCTGACGTATTTAGGGGTATCTTCGATATTTGAGTTAACCTATCTATTCGTGACACCTTTTGAGTTTTCTTGATTTCAGGATATAGATCTATCAAATATTACTTCTCAGAACATTAAAATCAACCCTGAAATCATATATGGACTTAAGTATTTTGATAAAATATAACTTTTTCTGGATCTGAGTCTCGTGCAATGCTTTTGGTTATACAATACTGCGCTTCTGGTAGCACAGTACGGTGCTTCTGGGTCTGTTTCAGCGCTTCTGGTGGCACAGTGGATTGCCTCTGGTATGCAACACATCACTTCTGGTAGCACAGGGAAGCACTTTCAGTTCACAGTAAGTCACTTTCGATAAGACAGTATAGCGCATTTGGTCAATTTGTTTGTTTTTGCTAACTTATCAGTTTTTGTGGAACTAATTGACTTGTTGCAGCTTCTTATCACTCACACAAAGCAAAAAGGTTTTTTCTAATATGTTCATGCAGGACGAGCATTGAAGAAATCTTTGATTTATTAAACTAAGTCTTAGAAACATATTGCCTTCTTAAGGGATAATTAAACAAATCATTTTGACAAATCTAAGTCTTAGGAACATACTACTTTTCTTAAGAGACAATGGACATGTATGAGAAAACACCTCAATTTTCTAAAGGACAATGGACATGAATGCCAAACACGTCAATTTCATAAGGGACAATTGACAACTACAAACATGTGTGTGCCTAAATTAGTTGCACCTTATTTTATTTTTTTCTTATAACGGGACAATTGAACCTTTTTTTGACGTGCTTGCTCTTACATTTCAGTACTTCCTTTAGAAGGGCCTGCTTTTGGATTGCGCTTCATCCAAAAGGGATGACCCTAAGTGGAGTTTTCCTTTCAACCACTATATAAGAGGGATAAGGTGAAAGCCAAGTCCTAACTGACATCATCCTTACCTTGTGGTGCCAAACTGAAAAGAGGTGTACTAGCTCTTTGTGGAAATGATTTTCACATTGAGTGAAGTGTTTGATACTCTTAGTAGGATTGGTTAAAGCTTTTAGTAACTTGTCGCATTGCTCGTAAGGTGTTGGTCCCTCAGTTACTAAGAACCATTCTAGATAGTGACTACCCGATCTACCTCCAAACATTGCGGTAATCATCAGTGCAAGGGGAATCGATTTAAGCCCTTAAGATACTCACCATTGGCTCCCTTGAGAATAGATAGTATTCCCTTGGCCATAAAGCTCTTGTGACCTACTTGAGCTTTCCAAGGGGAGGGTGAGATTTCCCTACCTATCGTCTCTCGCAAAGATACAAAATATTCGACACCTTTATGGAATGATATTTTTATCGATGGAGTATTAAGCTGTGAGCTGATCTACTGCAATGAAACCTTGTCTCTAGGGATAAAAAGTGCTTGTTATTGATTGGAATTGTCTTATACCTATGGAAACATTGGGCTTTTTTCGTGAGCCTCAAACATACACTATCTGTTGTGTCAATCCTTTTTTGACCACTTGTTTGTTGTGTTTTCTCTTACCAACGATAAATACTTCAGCGCCTTTGGTATTACAGCAACTCACCCTTGGTGGTACAGTAGCTCTCTTTTGGTCACCGTAGCTCACCTTTGGTATAGCAGTAACTCGCCTCTGGTAGCTCAGTCCATCACCTTTGGTATTACAGTAGCACGCTTTTGGTTGCACAGTCCTGCGCCTCTGGTCAAACAGTATAGCACCTTTGGTCCAGTAAATTATGCATCAGAATTTGTCTTTCTCAAAGCACAAGCAGAATCCCAGCATTACTTTTTGTCCTAGTGTATTCCATGGTAACCACTAGGCTCCAGCAAACTATGAAGTCCAAGCAAGTTATCCCTAGGAAGCGCAAATCGCCTCCTCACACACCGCAATCAGGTCGACTCAACATTACTCCCAAGGTTACTCCTAGAACACCCGCGGAAAGATCTACCAACTCTCCCAACATGCCACAGCTAGACCATCCTAACACTCCTCAAGAAGGTAGGGTCCCTTTGGTAAGTACACCTCACTATACCACTAGCATGCCTCCATATTTTGTACCACAAGGATATACTATTGATCAAGTCCCATCTCAGGAAGGTAGGGTCCCTTTGGTAAGTACACCTCACTATACCACCGGCATGCCACCGAATTTTGTGCCACAAGGTTATACCGCAGATCAAGCCCCACCTCAAGAAGAGCGACACTTTGAAATAGGTCAATCCTCTCAAGAAGATGGGCAGGACCTTGATGAATTCATATAAGATCCTAGAGCCGTGGCCGCCTTTGACAAAATCCTTAGCGAGAACCAAGATCATTTCTTTCACTTGCTAGCAGAGAAAGGAGCCAAATTACCCAAAGGTTTTGATCTATCCACGCTTAGCGAGCCTAACAACAAACAAGACACCATACAAGTGGTGAAAACCATGTCAACAGTGACCACGCCTTTACCCAAACAAGGCTCTCAAGGGAAAACAATTGCACAATATGAAAATCCCCTTTATCAAAACCCAATAGGAAAGAGGGCCATATCACTGCTTCTAACTCCTATGGAAATCTACAAACACCAACAGGAGATTCTTCAACGCCAAGCAGAGCTAGCTAAATAGGCCACCATAGCTCAAAAAACTCCTAAAGTGTCCACACCAATCGCAAGTGGAATTTTGGTTACCCCATCACGAATAGGTTTCCCACCAAATTACAATTCAGGGAACAACTATGTAGCCATGCAACAAGGGTCTCAACAAACACCACCTCCCATATCATCAAACTTTCATGTCTCTCAACCAACTAGAGTCATGCAATCCCACCCTCAACATTCTTCTACGCTCATCCCTAATCAACCATCGCAAATCACTTCCACCTATGTCCCTCCTACACTACATTCATCAACGCTAAATTTCTTTCACACATTGCCTAGCCACCCTCAACTGTCCCAACATCAAGTTTCCCAAAGCTATGTACCACAATCGCAACCTAACCCACACTTTAGCTTTCCTCCACCCAATTCTTTTCCTCAACCATCACAAAGCCAACATTCTTACCTAGCGCCACCCCCACCTCCTCCTAATCAAAGCATCCAATTCTAACCCAATCTCAACCCAACATACAACGCATACGACCCCAACCAATCATACGACCCTTATAATACCAATGCACATGGCTTACACTACAATCTTCCGTATGGACAACAATAGCCACTTCTAAGACAACAGGAGATGTTTCCAACCCCTCCCACAATGATGGAGCTCAAAATTGTGAAAGTTCAACAACAGTTATCTAATCTAACATTTGGCCACACCAAGAAGACCTTCTCTTTAGAAGTGTGTCCTTATCCTTTTGATCGGTCATTACCCATGATCCCTTTTCCTCAAAATTTCACTATTCCCAAGTTTGATAAATACAAAGGAAAAGGTGACCCAAAAGACCATCTCAGGGAATTATATCTTGCTTGCTTCGAGGTCTCACATAACGACACATATCTTATGCGTCTCTTTCCTCGTAGTCTTGGAGGTCAAGCTATAGAATGGTTCTCACACTTACCCATGGGTATCAAGTCTTTTAACGACCTAGCAGAGAAATTTGCCACCCATTTTTCCTACAACGCAGAGCATGAGATTTCCATGACCGATTTATGCAATAATAAATAGAAAAATGGTGAAACTTTCATTTCTTTCCTTCAACGATGGAGACAAATGGCTAGCAAATTCCCTTTCAAGATTCCTAAGAAACAGCTTGTTAGCATATTTGTGCAGAACCTCAACCAAGAGTTACGTTTTCACTTGCAAATTCTTAGTGCTACAACCTACGATGAAATCACATACAAGGGAATTAACATCGAAAAGGCCCTCATTGCTAAGGGTGTGGTCAAAATCTTCAAAGAAACTAAAGACAATGCTCCTCAACACCAAACGAACAATAAACCCAAATATTGGAACAAAAACAAAAATGTGGTCAACGATGGGGTGGTCGATTCTAAACATGTCCAAACTTTGCAAACACCGCTACAGCTTTCTAAACCAAGTCAAGCTCCACCTCAACAACAGCAACAACAAAAACAACCGTATCAAAACCAACAACAGTGACAACAAGAGCGACCTCAACAAGATTACCCTCTGCGGCGTCAATTCACTCCCTTGGGAGAACCCATAGAATCAGTCTTATAGAAGCTTTTACACAAAGTCCTCATCACCTTACCCTATGCTCCCCCATATGGTGAGCCAGCTTACAAAACTACACGGTACAGAGAAAATGAATATTGTGAATTCCATCAGAGCAAAGGGCACAGAACCGCATCATGCATGAAACTCAAGCACCTAATCAAAAATCTCATCAAAGGCAACCAAATCTCTTTTGGAGATGAACCACTAGCTCAACACATGAACAAAGACCTCAACATGTACAAGGAACCATTCCCTCACCATGGTCCACCTCCTCCTCAGGATAAAGGTAAAGGTATCAATCATGCTTCCACTTCCTTTGATTCCATTGTAGGTCATTTTGAAGAGAGTCAAGTGTCTACCCTCACAATCAAAGGCAAATCTATGGATTGCACTATTACAACTTGTCATGGTTGTGTCACCATTCGTGGTACTACACCTAGTCTTCTAGCTCAATCTGATTATAATCTTGTTGAACATCTAGGGAAAATGCCAGCACAGATCTCTATCTTGGACCTTCTACGGTCATCACCTGCACATAGAGTAGTGCTAGAAAAAGCCCTCCAAGAGTCTTCGATTCCTAACAACATAGCGGTCACAGATTTCCAAGCTATAGTAGGTAACATTGCTTCTTCCTACAATGTGGTCTTCTCTGAGAAAGACCTCCCTTCTCATGATCTGTGTCACAATGATGCCCTTCATATTGAAGTTCTCATCCATAAGCGCAAAATCAAACGTATACTCATAGATGGTGGTGCTGGTCTCAACATCTATTCTTTAAAGTTACTTAAGCAATTGGGATACTGTGAGGATCATGTCAACATTGATCAAAGTATTACAATCAAGGATATGATGATGTTGAATGCCGTTCAGAAGGTGTTATCCACTTGCCTATACAACTGGGCCCTGTCATGCTTGAAACTCAGTGTCAAGTCCTTGATGTTGAGCTGCCTTACAACATTATCCTAGGCCGCCCATGGATCCATGCAATGAAAGCTGTCCCCTCTATGTACCATCAGTCCCTAAAATTCCCATTCAATGGTATAGAGATCACTATCCTCGGAGACCCCAATCCTTTTGAATTCTGCCATGTCTTGCAAGGAAGCTATAAGAATTGCAACCAAGTGCCTAAAAATGAAAAAGCCCTTGAATCCCCACTATATGTTGATTCTGAAACTTTGACCCAAGCCTCTACAAGTAACTCTAATCCTCTTCCTAAGATTAAAGCTCACATCTGTGATAAAGGCTTTGGAACTTATGATATCTCAAAATTTTGTTGTGTGGGGCGAATGCCTTTATCTCCAAAATCTTACGACCAACCACCCATTGCCAAAATCACTAAAAAAGCAGCTATTCCTCCCCCAGCTTTTCTAACCCAATTCCAACAAGGAAAATTATTGGAAGAGGAAACTATTGAGGACATTTCTTCTTGGCTCTATAAAGAGAAAGAACCAGTTACTATACCAGTCAAGCAATATGAAAATGGCTTAAGGATAGTCAAAAACATGGGCTATAAAGGCAAAGGTGGCCTTGGGAAATAGAATCAAGGAACTATGGAACCCATTATTGTGACAAAGAAACTAGACAAGAAGGGATTAGGATTTGGTAGAAAGGTACCACACGCCTTGGACATCGAGTATATCCTTGATGAGGTGGCTGAAACTTTTCCCACCAATTTGATGTCTACTGAGGATATCATCAATGACTCGTCCCTCCATATGACCAACCTATTTGTAGAAGCCTCCATTTTTATGCTATCATCTGTATCCTTAACCTCCACCACAAACACCCAGAATGTAACACTTGTCTACCCTAAACTTATCGATTGGGACCAACAAGGGTCCCCCATTATAGATGTATTTTAGAATGATGAAGCTATAGCTAAGTTCATGGGACTTCAGGAAGGTATCCCTCTTAGCAATCATAAAGCAGGTTTTGTAATGGAACTAGAGCCAACAACTTATTTTGGTGAGAATGCCAAATCCTCCAGTCACAAAAGTAAAAATAAAGAAAGATCTCTAGGTGAAAACCACACTGTGGCACCTCCCAATCACAAAATAGTAAAAACAAAGGACATATCCAAAGGTGAAAACCCAATTGTGGCACTTGAGGATGGAGGATTTGACCTTCCCCTACCATCTAAGTATCAAGAGAAGTTAGCTCTCCTCGTGGAAGATTCTATAGAGATAAACCTTGGTATAGAGCAAAATCCAAAGACCACATTCCTAGCAGCATCATTATCAGAAATAGAGCATAGGAATCTTAACACGTTCTTCTTGCAGCAAACCATCAACTTTGCATGGATGTATGCTGATATGCCAGGGCTAGATCCTAAGCTAGTGGTTCACTATCTCACAGTTGATCCAAAAGTTAAACCAGTTAAGCAAAAGCTGAGGAAGATGCACCCACAAAGAGCTCTCTTGGTAAAAGTGGAAATACAGAAGTTGTTAGATGTAAATTTCATCCGACCTATTGACTATTCAGATTGGGTCTCAAACACTGTACCTGTGTCTAAACCCAATGGGCGCATCTGCATGTGTAATGATTTTAGAGATCTTAACAAAGCATGTCCCAAAGATGATTTTCCATTACCAAACATTGATCTCATAGTAGACTTGACTGCGGGTCATGAAATGCTTTCTCTCCTGATTGGATTCTCTGGCTACAATCAGATAAGGATAGCAGAAGAAGATCAACATAAAACAACTTTTACTTGTCTGTGGGGTAATTATTATTGGTGTGTCATGCCGTTTGGTCTAAAGAACACCAGGGCAACTTATCAAAGAGAAATGACAGTGATATTCCATGATCTCTTTCATCATATCATGGAGGACTATGTTGATGACATACTAGCTAAACCTTCTAGGGCAGATCACATACATGTTCTAGGACAGATCTTTGACAGGCTCGAGAAATACCAAGTAAGACTCAATCCAAAGAAGTGTGTCTTCGGCGTAACATCAAGGAAGCTATTGGGTACACTGTATCTCACAGAGGGATTGAAGTAGACCCCGCAAATGTAAAAGCTATAGTGGAGATGCCTCCACCAAAGAACCTCAAAGCATTAAGGAGCCTTCAGGGAAGGTTACAATCCATTAGGTGTTTCATCTCACAGCTAGCAGATAAATGTCAACCATTTCAACACTTACTTCGAAAGGATGTCTCATTCTGATGGGATGATAAGTATCAAGCAGCATTTGATCAGCTCAAAGAGTATCTAGCTACACCTCCTGTATTGGTTCCACCAGTTGCTGATAAACCTTTGATATTATACATCTCAACTACAACTTCAGCCCTAGGGGCCCTTTTAGCACAAAATGATGAATCAGGGAAAGAGCATGCAATTTATTATCAGTAGAACCTTGGTGGGATATGAACTCAATTATTCACCAATGGAAAGAGCTTGTTTAGCAGTAGTGTTCTCTTCCCAGAAGTTACGGCATTACATGTTGAACCAACACACAAATCTTATAGCCAAAATTGATCCATTGAAGTATCTACTAGCAAAAGCAGCACTTACAGGTAGACTAGCTAAATGGGTCATGATCATTAGTGAGTTCGACATTGAGTATGTGGATCGTAAAGCAATCAAAGGACAAGCTCTAGCAGATCAACTAGCAGAAGCACCCATGAAAGATACACACCCTATGGTAGCAGACTTTCCAGATGAGAATCTATTCACTCTTTCTAACTCAATAATGTGGAAGTTGTACTTTGATGGTTCCTACACATAGCATGGATCAGGGGCTGGCATCTTGTTTATCACACCTCAAAATGACTATATTCCAAAGTCATATCAGCTTGCATTCCCTTGCACCAACAACATTGCCGAGTATGAAGCACTCCTCATAGGTCTCAATACAGTAGTTCAATGGGACATCATAGAATTACAAGTATATGGAGACTCACAACTAGTCATTCGACAAGTCACAGATGAGTACCAAACAAAAGATGAAAAGTTAGTCCCCTACAAGAAACTAGTGGATGCCTACAAACCACACTTTTCTAGCATCACATTTGAGCAAATTCCAAGAGAGCATAACAAGGCTATGGATTTTGTGGCTTCTATAGGGTCACTAATTAACATGCCTGCCAATACACAGAAATGTGAATTCTTGATTGAGCAATTGTTGATACCAGCTGTCGATGTTCCTGTTACTGAAATCATCTGTGAACTTGTTGGTCCCAATTCCCCATGGTACGAAGATATCTACGGATACCATAAACACAATACCTTTCCCTCTGACCTATCATCCACCCAACGTAAAACATTTATCCGTCGATCCTCTCGTTACACCATTCTGGGTGATACACTATATTGCCGGAGTCTCGATGGTATCCTCTTACGATGTCTTAATGCGGAAGAAGCCCAAGCTACCTTACGAGACATACACGAAGGTGTCTGTGGCATACATTCTACCAGTCCTAATCTCGCTAAGAAGATACTCAGAATAGGTTATTACTGGCCTACAATAGAGCATGATGCTTTACAGTTTGCTAAGAAGTGTCTACAATGCCAGCAGCATGGATATTTGATTCATGCACCAGCGCATGAATTACAACCTGTGACAACTCCGTGGCCTTTTTCTCAATGGGGTCTCGACATCGTAGGATAAATCCACCCATCCTCATCCAATGGCCATAAGTTCATCATTACAGCCACTGAGTATTTCACGAAGTGGGTGGAAGCCATTCCCATGACCTATATCACCGGTAAGCAAATAGCCAAGTTTATCCTTAACTACCTCATATGCTTGTATGGTATTCCCCAAGCCATTATCACTAATAATGGGAGACCATTCAAGAATCAAGATGTCCATTCCTTGTGCACACAATACAATATCCAACCTCATTTTTCAACTCCCTACTATCCGTAGAGTAACGGCCAAGCTGAGGCTTCCAACAAAACTATTCTCAAGATCCTCAAGAAAACAGTCAATGAAGTTAGTCGTGATTGGCACTTGCAACTCAATCCCGCCCTATGGGCCTACCGCACTAGTATCAGAACACCAACTGGTGCCACACCCTATGCCTTGGTCTATGGCTCTGAAGCCATCCTACCTATAGAGGTCGAGATCCCATCCCTCAGAGTATCCATGCAGGACCTGATCGGCGGAGAAGAGTATCGCACTTCTAGATTGGCTGAGCTCAAACTACTAGATGAGAGGCACCTTACAGCGCTTAATCATCTCCATGTCTATCAAAACTGCCTCCAGCATAATTACAACAAAAAGATCAAAGAAAGTCAGTTTCAAGTTAGTGATCTTGTACTCAAAGAGAATTAGAGAAATCAAGCAGATCAAGAAAAGAAGGGCAAGGTTGAGCCTAACTGGTTAGGTCCCTTTATTGTCACAACAACATATGGATCAGGAGCTTATACTTTAGCTACACCTGATGGCATTCCTCTAGATGAGCCACTTAATAGTGTCCATCTCAAGAAGTTCTATGCCTGATCCTTAGAGTATTCCAAAAAAAAAATCCATCCTCTGGTGAAAACCTGGCAAACAGGCACTATGTGTAGAGTCAGCACCCATCGTCTATCAAGTCTTGTTCCTTTCTTGTTTGCATGCACACACTTTCTCCATCCATCCATAATAAAACCATTGACCTTGTTTGCATTTCCATTTCCCTATCTAGTATAGCTTGGAAATTTGTCAGTGACCATCGTCGTCATCCTACGTCTTGATCTGTGTCAACAATTAACATTGTCTTGTCTTAGGTCAAGCTTTCTATGTCTTCTTCTCTAGTCACCTATGCATTTTCCTCTACTAGAATGGGGGCAACTCTTTCCTTAACTTAGGTCTAGGATTGGTTCCTTGTTCGTAGTTCAAAATACGCTCGTCAATCTTTTCTCCTTTCTGCCGATAACACCCTTTAACGGACACATCGCTCCTACGATAAGGCTGTTATCTTTCCAACGCATTTCCTACATCATCACATCAACCAGAGCTACATATTATCATCTTCTCAATCTTAAAGTACCTTGATCCCATGGATATGGGTATGTAGGCAGTCTAGAATACGAAGGAAGTATCCAGTACTCAGGTACATAAGATCTTCCCTTCACCACCTTGACCCATCTCATCACTCTATCTAGAACTACATATTATCATCCTTCACCTTTCATCATAAATGTACCTTGATCCCGTGGATACAGTGTATGTAGGCAGTCTGGAATACAAAGGATGTATCCAGTACTCAGGCACATACGATTCATCATTCTTCACCCACTCCAATCCGTTAATGCCATCACCTTTCTAGCCTTCCGTTTATCCAAATCCATTCACCTTGACTTGACTAACTCAAGCAACAAGCACCCGCATCCTTTCAAAGCAAAAGTTCTTCGCAAACCTAAAGCAAAGCAGCTTACTTCTAGAGTCATCTACCATCTTGTGTATCGATTGCCAACATCAGCTAATTCCAGCTTAACCTAAGCACTAGATCAACAAGCCTATCTTCTGCAAAGTGTTCCATTGTTGTGATCAACACACGCGTCTCCTGTGACATGTAGCAGTTCCTACAACAAGACATTGTCTTTTTAGGTAGATGGACCCCTTTAACGGACACAGATTTCCTACGATAAGGCTATTATCTTTCCTATCCAATCTATCCTAAGCAACCTCTTTGGCAAGAGAATATGTTGGTTGTATGTTTACTTTGTAAGTCAGTCAATTTACTTTATGGTTTATCTTTTGTTCCTTTTCCATTACCTATTCAAGACTACCTTGATTTATCTATAATCTTGGTATGTTGTGATGCTGTATGGATTGGGGGCATAGTCATTACTTTTTGTGTGCCGTGTTTGAGGAATGATCTTTAGCATCTTTCTTAGCATTATATTTATCTTGTGTGTGTTATGACCTAGCATCTTACATATTTAATACTCTTCTTGCATTTGCATGTAGTGAAATTTATTTTATGTTCAAGACTAGGGCTCATTCACATATTCCAACAAGGTCATATTATGTCTAAGGGATCTAAGTTCAAACCACTTGCTTGCAGAGTCAATGTCCCCGTACTTGGATATCATAGCACCTTGGTCTTTTATACCTTGGTGGTGAACTATCCACGTGCTATATCAAAAATAAGGATTGCTCTTTATATACAATGGTGAAACCAATGCAACAAGCTCATTCATCCATTCCCACAACCCTTATATCGTTTTCATTGCAATGATCGATCAACAGTCTCTGTCTTCCATCTCCTTTTCTTCTCTCTAGTGCATATCTGCAAAACCCACATGTTAGATATCACTAGTCGTAACATCTATATCATCGTACATCTATAAGCATCATGACATCTAGAAGCATCATATAAGCAATATATGTCATCACATAAATCCATAATCATACATACATATCATCATATCCATGACATCAAGAAGTGCATATATACAAGCATGAACATCAATGAATGGAATGGATCATCATATATCTCATGTGAAGATCATCATAATACAAAATGTATGTGTCTACATCAATAGTCCATATATACATCAATATAGTATATCAAGGCTATCAAGGGCCCACAATATATACATCAGGATGCACGCAGGCACCAGTCCAAAGTGATACAAAATGATACAATATACAAAGTGTACATGCTTTAGGGGGTAGAACTGCCCTCCTGCTATGGCCCCTGTCCTCCACCTGTGCTCGGTGCAGGTCCCCCTGCTGGTCCTCCTCCCCCTGGTGGCACCCTTAGTCCTCTAACTGAGGATAGTGACTGCCTTGTCCTGCGAGACCTGGATGCTCTGAACCTGCTCCTATCTCTGTAGCTCAGCTCTTGCTGCATCGCTGGCACCACACCTGTGTAAAGCACCCTATAGTACTCTGCCTCCCTCCTTGCTGACACTAGCTCTCCCTACACGCAGACGAGCTCGCTATATAGAGTCCTTTGATCTGCACCCAGTGCACGGCATGCCTAATCTCTCTCCCACCTCACTCTATGTAGTGTGGCCTCTGTTGTCAGCCATAGCTGTACCTCTACATCTCTCTCCCTCGTCACCTGGGCTAGCTGCCCATCATCCACTGTTGGTATGGTTAGCGCCTGTACCTATACCTATACCTACGCTTGTGCCTAGATCTGTAAGTGTGCCTGTGCATGTGCTAGGGTTGTCTGTGCTACTGCTACTACCTGTGTCTACACCTGTGCTAAGGCCTTAGCCTGTCTTACCTCGGCCCTCGCTACATCCCTGTCTCTCCTCAACCGTACCATCCAGAGCTCTAAACATGTCCTCTGGGCTATCTCCTCCTGTAGCAGCCGCTCGGTCCGCTATAAATCGGTCTCCACGACCGGATCCCCCTCCTCAGCCATCTCCACATCTACCTGCTAGCCACTGGCCTCTCCAACTGCCTGCTGTCTCACCTCTCTGGCCTATTGCCTCATCTCAGCCTCTGTACCTGGGACTAGTACCTTCCCCACTGCCCCTACCACACCTGGTGTAGTCAACCGCACTGGCCTGTGTCTCTGCTAGTACCTTTCGTACTCTGGCAGTGTCCATGGATCTGCCAATCCTGTATCCCAATCCCTACTCACAAGGACAAGTCCCCATACCTTTGCCAAGGCTATGGCTACTGGAATCTCTGCATCCCAGTCCCCAACCTCTTGTCATGTCCTGGCATGCATCACCTCTCCAACTGGTAACCCCTGTGGTAGTCCAAACTGTCTAAGTACCCGCTCTAGTAGGTATCTCTTAATAGTGTCTGTCCATCTCCCAAAGAGGTAGCGAGCCTAGCGGCAGTACATAAGCTGCTCATGCTCATCCTCCCACTCCTTGCAAAGTAACCATGGCCTCCAAACAAATAGATCCATCTCATCGATCTATCGCCTCCAGTGGCTAATAGATCCCAGCCTCCTATGTGTGATCACTCCCTCATATAGGAATGCGTATGGCTCTCCCCTCTCCCGTCAGTGTTGTGTCATGGGCCTGATCACTAGGATGTGCTCCCACACCCATACCTGTAGAACGGTGACCCCTACTGAGAGACTGCGGCCTCTCCTGTAAACACAATCGTGCATATCACGATACAATTGTCCAAGCACACAAGGCCCCCATGCGTACTATGTCCCAGGTGTAAACATCCCCGATAGTACTATGCCCCATCCCATAGATAATCCTCTCGACTGCCTGTTGAGGCACAAGAAGCTGCCAACCAACGAAGACACAATCCATCTGATCCTATCACAGAGTCTTAGGACATCTGCCCACCGAATCTCACCGTCGTCTATCTGCAGGTCATCTGTGTGAAATACCTCTACCAAGCCTGCCTCGCCCCGCGCCGAGTCAAAGTCCACTCTCTCACCATCAATCCAAATCCTGAGGATGCGATACACATCCTCTAGCATCACTGTCACCTCACCTGTCGGAAAGTGAAACGAGCCTATCTCTCGACCACTGTTGTCACTAGGGCAAGATTCATCCTAATATGTGTCAAGTATGCCACATGCCATAATCTCGCATGCTCTAGGAACGCGTCCTCCTCCCATGTCAGTTGTACCACCTCATGTGCTATGGGGTGGTGCCACTCTCTCGACATCAACGACAGTATAATCCTCTACATTCACAGCCAACCACTTGTCAGTCAGTGTAACCATTCCTCTATAGTCCTACTGACTTCTACCCTATGACGTAAAAACCCTAAGACTAACTCTTCCCTTGCTCCTACCTAAGTAGTCAACCCTTCGGTCAACCCTACCCATTGCATTCTTCTACCCAAACCAAAGGCACCTTGCTTTCCACAAGAGCACTCCACTGTGTTCCCACAAGCGCCTCACTATTCCTATAAATTCGCTTTGTTTTCTACACCAAGTGCAACTTGTTTTCACCAATTGCGCTTTACTTTATGTCCACCCGCACCTTACTGCACTTGCAAGGGCAACATGATTTTTGCTCTTCCCTTCCAACCGCACCTTGCTTTCCAACCAATTGCGTTGTACTGCTCTACCAAGAGCGTTGCGGCTTGCTACCAATCGCGCTGCGATGCAGCTCCCAAAACCAAAAGCACTGTGGCATTGCCAACCACATTGTACCTTCCTGCCAAATGCGCTGTGGTGCACCAGAAGCACCTAACCCGACCGCTGATAGCACAATTCTATCCTAAAGCACTTTTGGCTGACCTAAACTACCTACTTTGACCTAGCCCTAAACCACCCTAAAACGTCAAATTAAAGTGAGGTTTTCGAACACTTACCACTGCCGAAGCTCCTGCTGGTCGTCTGTACGTCCGCACTAGCCCCACCCGATGCTTGTGCACTAGAATTAGCATCTCTCCTCACTGTCAGCTCCTTCCACTCAACTCTCTCACCCTAAGTTTGGAGGCTCTACTCTCTAAATTTAGGAGCTCCTAGTGTGCAAATGAGGATTGTGGTCCCCATGGGACCTATTTATAGCATCCCTCCCTCATTTTTTCTTCCCAACCCATTGTACTTTTCCCTTCTAACCTCGTCACACACGCTTCTAGTCGACCATCAACCCAATCCTTCTGTCGTTTCACTGTCTTCCCACTCGAGGGGGCATACACTGGGGCAACTACCTACACTGGGGCATCAAAAAATTGTATCAAATCTTCAACAATCATTTTCTTTGAGGCAATGCTGTAAACTGTGTTGCATCAAAGAGGAGCAAAATGTAGAAACCCTAAAATGGCCATGTCATCGCACCACTTGCATTTCATCGAATCTGTCTAATCACCTGCATTCAACATTAATTGAATAATCTAATTATTTAATTAATTTTATTAAATTCTTCCAAAACTCCTAAATTTGACATTAATTAAATAAATTCTCTTTATTTAATTAGTTAAATGAAATTCTTCTATTATTCTTCCATAATTAAATAATTTGTATTATTTAATTAAATCATTATCCTCTTTCCAAAATTCAAGTCTCCATTAATTAAATAAATAATTATTTAATTAATTCATCACAAATCTTCTCTTATCTACAATTAAATAATTTTACATTATTTAATTAAAACAATTGTTCTTCTAAATTTAAATAAATCATGCAAATTTATTTAAATTGTCTCAATCCTCTAAAAATAAATAAAATCAAATATTTTATTTATAATCTTCTGTTCCTCAATCATGCACAATTAAATAAACAAATTTATTTATTTAATTTTAGTTATCTTTCCAATTCCTCTTAAAATATCTTGTTAACTCATGTGCACAATCTGTCTTATTTTTAGAACTCTAAAAAAGGCAAAATTACAAGTTGAGTTATCTATTCAATCAATCTTGTTTTCATCATATCTTAATAAAAATATCCTGATGGATTGACACATGTCATGTGCACATTCATCATGGTTATTTGTTTTATCTCCTCCATTGATTCTTTTGAATTATCTGGACCGTTGATCGATCTCTGTTGAAACCTATATAAACCCCCCTCATCTCTGTCACAAATCCTCTTCGATCACTTATTCTCAGGCATACTTAATAATACTTTGAGCATACATCGCATCGATTGAGCAACTTCACGATCTCTTGACATTGATCTTTGAGCACTTTACTTGCTTGTTGCAACCATGGTTTTGCAATACTATTCAGCAATCCACATTCATCCAAAGGGAACAATACAAATCTTAGTAAAAACTTTTATATTTCATTGATTTATTAGTAATGGCTTTTATTTAGATTCGTTCTCTTTATGTTATTGGTTTTTTATTTTGTTAGTTTATCATAGTCAATTTTCCTCATACACAACAATGAGAACTCATTCAGTGTATTAAGAGACAAGAGGACATAAATGAAAGAAATCGCTTACCCATGCAAAGGTGGAATAGAAGAAACCCCAACAAAAGAAGATAAACTAGTGACCCGTTGATTCATAGGGTTACCTCAACAACAACTATAATCGAACAAAAAATTCAACTTAGTACACAACAACAAATGCCACAGAACTTGTCGACCCCTCTCCATGAATTCTAGCTCTCCAATGAGCCAGACCCCTACCATGTCTCACCTCCTCTCGACTAGCTACTTCCACGAGAGTGAAAGTGACGTGGCGGATCACTCCATGGCAAGGAGGGAAGGGTCCGTGTGCGTGCTGAAATCTGACCAACAGCCCTAGGAAACTAGAGTCACAATTTTGAGCATATAGTGGCAGTGTGGTGTCATGGTTAAGTAAAAAGTAGGATTCAGTATCTTTGTCTACTGCAGAGGCAGAATACATTGTAGCAACATCTTGCTGCACACAAATGTTGTGGATGAGGCGAACCTTGAAGGATATCAAAGTTGTAAATGATGAACATATTCCTATCTTCTGTGATAATACAAGTGCTATTAACATTTCAAAGAATCCAATGATGCATTCAAGGACAAAACATATATCAATCTGGTTTCACTTTCTGAGAGAGAAGGTTGTAGAGAATGAAGTAAAGCTTGAGTATGTCCCTACAAAGGATCGAGTTGCTAATATATTCACCAAGGCTCTTCCTAAGGATAGATTTGAGTATCTTCAGGAGAAGTTAGCGGTTATTGCCCCTTCTTCATTGAACTAGATGCATAAGGAGATGAATCAGTCCCACAGATTTCAATATTCATTCCCTATTCTGGACTGATGTTGGAGGCTACCTCTCAGGGGGAGTAGGTAGTGGTCATAATGGTTGTGGTAGTCACGGGAGTTAGTTCTAATGTTGATTGCTTCTAAGGGGGAGTATGCAGATAAGTAAAGGAAAAAGATGTTGTATAGCAATTGTGAGCAAGTACAAGTTTGAGTAGTTGCCTAAAGATAAGAATGAAAAAGATATATGAAGCCCCTTTCCATTGATGTCAAAGGGGGAGAGAGAGCAATGTGAAAAATGAGAGAAAGGAGAGAGCTAGTTGTCAGAAAAAGAGTATGAAGCTGAGGGGAAGAGAAAGAAAAAGGAAATGAGTCAATACGAAGCATAGTATTAAGGATGCGGTTGTCTTGATGGTTTTTTACCTCATGTGTTGACATCAATGACAAAGGGGGAGATTGTTGCAAGTATGTGCAGTCGGTGTTGTCATTGATTTCAACAAGCTTGTCTTGTCATTGGTGTCAATTGTGTCAACTATGTGAGTAAGAAATGGTGCGAGAGTATGAGTAGTGAGTGTTGAGTGGATAATGTCTCTAATGATGAGGTTGGTTGAGTAGAGTTGAATTGTGATTAAGTGTACATGCAATGAATATGATGTGATTTACAATGTGGTTGAATGTATGGTGCAGTACAAGCTTTCATGTGTTAGATTACTAGATGTAATGAGCAGAAGATGTCTACAATTCTTCAGTGATGTTGTGGAGGTGATGTTGGTGTTGTGGTGGAATTTCCTATTGCATTGAGATAGTTCTCTTTGTAACAATCTTCTCTATCTTCTTCTCTATTCTCATAGTGAGCCTTTTTTTTGGGTAGTGAGCCTATTATTTTTTGGTCTTGTTATTACTTTATATTGTGAACTAATCTTCACTATGGTTTTTTCCTTCTTGGGTTTTCCACATAAATCTGGTGTTATCTTGTGTTTGATGTTTAGTTGATTCATTTTTTGTAATTTTACTTTCATGCTTAATCATCATAACAATTTAAGGCTTAATTGAATTGATGTGGATCTAAATGTGTTTGAGGGTTTTGGAATTTTTTAAGTTACAACTAATTCAACCCCCCTCTCAGTTGTCTTGTGCATTCAACAGTAGCTTCCTTGGGTTATAGCCCTAAAACAAAGTTAGCAAGGAGTAGTGTCTACCTTGGGTTGTAGCCCTAAAACAATGTTGTAAACTCTTATAGTAGTGAGCATTATATATTGTGAGCTAACACTCACCGTGGTTTTTCCCAATTTTGGTCTTTCCACATAAAAATTATGGTGTCATTGTTTTGATGAATGTGGGGCATGTTTTACTTTCTATTCTCTAATTAATCTAATCTGATCTATAAATAAAGTAGCTAAGTTTTTATATATGTTGATTCACCCCCCCTTTCAACATCCTAGTGTGTTAAACAAACCTTAGGTCACACAAACTGTAATTCAAAACACTAGGTCAAGTCAAGTTTAGCTTAAACCATCTCTCTCTTGTTTAGGTTCATGAATGTGCCTTAGACTTAGAGGTTAGTGGGTGAAGGAAATCCTCGATGAGATAGAGGAGATCCACCCTAGACAACAACAAGATAAACTAGTAACTCAACAACAACAAGAAAAGGTTAAGAAAACTTCAAATACAAGCAATCATCCAACAACACAAATGATAACGTTAACCTGAACAAAATATCAACAAAATAATAGTCAACCCACACAATGCTAGAACATTAGAAACCTAAATAGAAGAATGGTGACTAGTGACCCTTTGGTCCATATAGTTATTTTTACAACAATGGTCATATAACACCGCATTCAAACTATTGGCCACAAATGTATGCATGATGTGGTAGAGATTTTTAAGCATGATGTTAAGAAATGTTGTCATTGATGGCACTATAGTTTTTAGTATGATGGTAACATATATTGTAGTATTTTCATTGTTGGAAACAAAGGGTGAAGATACACTAGTCTGGAAAATAGCATTACAGGTTAAAGATAGTGACAACAAAGGATAAAGGTAGAGTGTTCTAGAAAGTGTTAACCAGACATAAGGAGACAATTATGCAAAATAGTTTGATTTGTAATTTTGCAAGAGGGTTTGATCCTCTTCCTTACAAGATGATTTTATCCTCCATAGAAGTCTATTGTGTAAGAAGATCTAATCCAATCAGGAGATATGTTATGAAATTTTGCTAAGTATCAGTCTAGTAAAACTAAGCTACACAATTCTGGTAATTTGGTTAGCATCAATCCGCTATTGAAGATCTTGGCCAGTAGTTCTTGTATGTGGTTATTGGTCATTGGAAATATCTAAATATAGAATTTTGTTTACTAATGATCTCTAGTGTGAAATATGTGAAAAACAAAAGTCCACCCTAACAAAGTATAGTTGTTTTTTGGTATAGAGCATGTAAGTAAATGGGCCCGCATAGCTCTGGCATGAAATATTTTTATTCGTGGTTGTAAGGTGTTTCTAGTGAATATTTAGAGAGTCCAAATCCAAATTTTTAGATCCTAAAGTCCTCCAAGATGAGAGTTAGAGTTGATAGAGTATCATACTATATATTGACAGTGCATTGATAGTGCCAGTGACAATTTGAGATACTCTGCATCTCACCGCAAGTAAAGGGGTTGTGTAGATTTGAGGATAAGATTATGAATGTCTATAGCATGTATATTCCATGTTTTAAGCAATCTAGAGTTTCATATACTGGGTAGTGAAATAACAAATAGTTCATATTGTTGTTATCTTGCCAGTGGAGCCAACCTAAAGGAGTTGATGTTGTGCAGAGCTATGAAATGAATGAAGTGTTGTCATTATAGTTTCTATAGGTTGTATGAACCTATATGAGTTTTCTACACATTTTGGTTCTCTCTGCAAAGTATTTTGGATTGAGGTTCAGGCAAACAAGTTTTATTTGGCATGTTTTGCACATTACATCAAATTAGGCCAACATAATTGATGTTGTGAAAGAAGCGGATATATATGAAGGATTATTTTTAGTGTTAAGATGTATGATATGATGTGAATGATGCAACAAGAGCCTATGAATGCAAAGTGAGTAAATGCAAAGCAATGTGACAAGATTGTAGATGAAGAAATATAGAGAAAAGCAGTGTGGTATTTTAGAACCATGTGCTGAGAATTGTTTTGTAACTTGAGCTTCATTGGAACTGTACTCCATGCATATGTTAGATGCAATTATAACAATTCAAATTTTAGCAGTAAGCCACTTCTTCTATCTCTTTCTTTCAAGACAGTGAGTCCTTTATTAGTGAGCCACATGCAATGAGCATTCTTGGAAAGTGAGTCCTCCAATTGTGTCAACCTTAACTGATTTCCTTATTAATATATATTGTGAGCTAATCCTCCCCATGGATTTTCCCTTTTTGGGTTTTCCACATAAAAATCCTAGTGTTCATGTGTTATGAGTTGTGGTTGTATGTTTTATGCTTAATTTCATTTACAACAATTGTATATGCTAAATGGATTGAATTTTTGAAGTGTAAATGGTTTAAGAGAATATTTATTCATACCCCCTCTCAATATTCTAGGTGTTCAACACAAACTAATGCACAACAAAAAAGGTCCTGGGACTGGTCAACTACCCTACACGAAGTCCAGCTCTCCAACAAGCTAGGTTGCCCTCATGTCTCACCTCGTCTCAACTAGCTACTTCCAAAAGGCTGAGAATGATGTGGAGGTTCACCCCATGGCAAGGAGAGAGGGTCTATGTGCATTTCAAAGCTAACTTTAGCACCCCAAGCCACCTAGTCATGTTTTTGAGTGTACAGGTTTGGAGTTGTACTTTAGCTGATAGAGTTACGCTTTTGGTTAGCAGTGCATACACTTTTCGTCTGTAGAGTTGTGCTTTCAGTCGATAAAGTTGTGCTTTTGGTCGAGAGTGCATACACTTTTGGTTGGTAGAGTTGCACTTTTGGTTGATAGAGTTGTGCTTTTGGTTGATAGAGTTGCATTTTTACTCGATAGTTCATACACTTTTGGTCAACAAAGTTCTGCTTTTGGTTTCGAAGTTATATCTTGTGATTTCTAATTTTTGTAGGGTTTTCAAGCATTTGAATTATCTATTGCATACAAGCCAATGTATTTGTAGGCATTCATTCTAGTGGACATGTTTGTTTGCCTTTTGACCTAATTAATCCATTTTTTTTCTTTTTGCTTTTTGATTTGTGCAGGGTTAATAGATTTACACTTTCAATCAATCCCCTTGCCCATCCAAAGCATATTTATTAACTTTTGAACATTACGATTAAGCTTTTAACTATTTCTATTTTTTGTTTGTAGAACTAAGAGAGAGTTGCACTTTTGGTCAATAGTACATATGCTTTTGGTCAACAGAGTTTCACTTTTGATCAGTAGTGCATATGCTTTTGGTCGATAGAGTTGTGCTTTTGGTCAGAAGTGCATACATTTTTGGTCAACAGAGTTGTGTTTTTGGCTAGAAATGCATATGCTTTTGGTCAACAGAGTTGCACTTTTGGTCAGTAGTGCATACACTTTTGGTCAACAGAGTTGCATTTTTGGTTAGCAGTGCATATGATTTTGGTCAATTTAGTTGTGCTTCTAGTATATACTTTTTTTCTTTTGGTCAATTATGTTGCACTTTTGGCTATTTCTATTGTGCTTTTGGTCACTGTACTAACGATTTTGGTTCTGATAGTCCTGATTTGTATTTTTCATCTAACAAGTGGCTTTTTGGAAACTAATACAATTTGTGTAGCCTCTTTATGGCTTGTCAAAGAAGAAAAAAGTGAAACTACTAATGAGTTTGTTGTAGGATGCTTGACAAAGATTCATTTTTTATTACTAATCTACTAGCACACTTCATTTTAATTAAGGGAATTTACAAAATTGTTTGCTATGTCTTGAATATATATGCATGTATGCTCTCCTTGCACCAAAAGGTGATCTTGGAGATAAAAAATACTAGATTATTCACTTTATTTCTTTATTTTCTTTATTCCTAGGGACGCGAGAGTCATATGTATGCTCTTCTCTTATGTCGCAAGGTGATCTTAAGAATCAAAAGTACTCGGTATCCTCTATAGAAGGCCTGTTAAGGGATTTTATCACCCTTAAGGATGATCTTAACCACATGTTATGGCATGGGATATAAATGTTATGAGAATCAAAAGACTCATTTCAAAGGAAGGACCCCTTCTTTCTTATCAAAAAACCTCGAGATCCTCAGTCCATCGAGACTTGGTTTGGTTGGCACTTGGTTAGAAGTTGGGACACCCCCTTCATAGACTTGAACCCCACCATAACTTGCATTTATTTGGGGCCTCCCTAGACACCTTATTAACCTAGATAAGACCTTCATCCATCATATCCTTCTATGCATTGCAACCACATGGAGGAGAAGAGCTCACACTATTACCTTCATTTTTTGAGATAGAATACACTTTTGGAAAGAATTTTTTCTCCAAGGTAAAGGGTGTAAGGTGGTACATGACCTTGCATTCCTTACCTATCCAAGCAATGATAAATGATATCAAGGGGATGGAAACGACCATTATCTAATAGTGGGGGTTGAATTCACACCTGAGTGAGTCTGCAGGATATGGCACTCCTACTTGAATAATATCTAGCCTTGTGCAAGAGTGTTTGGTGTGTTTTCTTGCTAACTACCAATATATGTCATTTGTTATCTACTAAGGTTAATAGCTTTTTGCACCCAATTCTGTAAGATTCAATGCCATTATGTCTATTTCTAGATATCTCTTGCTAAAAATTTGCCTAAGTCAAGCTATAAACCATCCCTAACCACTTCCAATCACTTCCAAACTAGTTCAACATCAAACCCTAAACCATTTCTAACCATCCCTAATCACCTCCAATCTATTTCAACATCAAACCCTAACCATTTCATATAATTCCTAAACCACTTGAGATCAAACCCTAACCATTTCACATCATTCCTAAATCACTTGAGATCAAACCCTAACCATTTCACATCATCGAAACCCTAAACCACTTCAAAACATCAAAACCAAAAATCCCTAAACTATTCCAAAAAAACATCCCTAAACTATCCCAAAACATCACTAAACTATCCCAAACCATCACTAAACTATTCTAAACCATCTCTAAAACATGCTAAACCACCCCTAAACTATCCTAAAACATTCCAATCCATTCCTAAACCACTTCATTTTATTCCAAACCCAATCTAGTTTAACTTCCTCTCTCATCATTCGAAATAATATATCAAAACCCACATAACCAAAACCTCAACCATTCCACCCAAGACACCACAACGCCATCCTATCAACTAAAAGTTCCATACTATCAACCAAAAGTTCCATTACATCAACCATTAGCACCACTCTTCTTACCTGAAGCACCACTTTACAATTAGGCCTCCAGGAGTGAAAAATTTGCCCCTAAACAAATCAGAAACCCTAAAAACATAAAAAATGCCACTTTATTGACCAAAAGTGCCACTTTTTGACTAGAGGTACCACTCTATTGACCAAAAGTGCTACATTATTAAACAAGAGCACCATTATTCTTACCAAAAGAACCATTCTAGATTTTGGCCTCCATAAGTGCCACTCTGGGCCCTAGAACCACCTATCCACCCCAGAAGTGCCATTCTGCAATCCATAAGTGCCTAGACACTACCAGAAGTGCTAATCTAACTTTGAAAAGAACCTATCCACTTCCAAAAGTACCACTCTATGTCCTAGAAGCACCTAACCACTCTAGAAGTGCAATTCTATGTATTTTGTCATCATTGCCCCCCTAATTAGTAACAAAACTACCCTTGAGCATTAAAAGAATCAACCCTCAGTCACAAAACACAGAAACATCATCAAGATGGTCTTGATAATCAATAGACAAGGGTTCAACCCCTCTCCATCATACCCAGATGATATAGACATAGAGGAACTTAAATTCCTATATGAATCTCATCTGCAAGCCATATCTTCAATCCAACACATGTCACTATCATACCAACCTCCATCATACACATCTCCTAGTACTCCTGAGGCATGGATACAAAAGCTTAAACATGATTATGAGAGATTGGATCCTATCAGCAAAAATTCAAAGATCTTTAACTACCTTTAGCACATCTCATCATTGGAGATCCTCCTAATGCTATCACATCAACATCATCATCTTACATGTCCATGCAAACTCCAAATCATAAAGTCACGAATCCATATTTGGACATAAAAACTTGTTACAATCCAATATTGGCTAGCACAAGTTAAAACATTATACCTAATAGTATATCCTATGATAAGGGACATCAAGGTCATCCATATCATCCTCCATCTACATATTCACCTTGATCCATTTCCCAAAGACAATTCTCCTATGCAAATCATCCACTTCCTAATCCTATTTCATTTGTTCACATACCATATAATCCATCCTATCCTTCTCCCAAGCTACCATATAATCCTTCATCCAATATACCATATCATCCTTCATCCAATCCACAATATAATCCTTCACCCAATCTACCATATAATCCACCACCTAGTCCACTACCTAATCCACCATCAAATCCTAATCCACCACCCAATCCTAATCGTAACCCCAAAACATCTTCGATCATGAAAGATGTGTCCCAATATACATAGAAATATCTTACTCTAGAATTCATGAAGTATTCAACCCATGGACTCCTAGCAAGGAAGCAAAAACTATCATGCACTCAAATGTATATCCTTGAGCCTAACAAAGAACCTCCTAATAGCATGTCTACGACTCCAACACCATCATCCACTCGTATGCATATCCATCCTATTGAAGAGTCCTCTACCATGATTGCAAATCATGACCCATCATGTATCCATATTGTTGACCATCTCAAGCCTCTTAATTCCATCCAAGAACTTTCTACTTCTATCAAAACTTAAGAGCTAGGTGACGAGTCTAGTCCAAAGCATGGGGAAACACCAACCCCTTTTCCTAATCAAGATCAAAACAACTATGTTCATCCTCTTCATAACCAATTTCACCATATCCATCTTAATCCCCTCTATGATCAAGATAATATCAATGATCTAGATCCTATCTATGATCACAAGAGTCGTGATGCTCTTAGCACACTTCATGAATTACATGAGCTAGAGATTATCACTTCACCCATCCATAATCCTACAACCATCCATGAGAAAGATATCCAAATTACTCCTATCCATCCATCCACAACACCCTCTTCCCAAGATGAGAGACTTGATCCCCAAGAAAGCATTGACTATCAAATAAGTAACTTGGATCCTATCAGTTCACCTCCCACTGAGCATAATATGATCCAAGCACCCCAAGTCATCTGTTGTATGATCCTACATCATCTACTATTAATCCTCCATCAACCTTTATTCATCCTCGACCATCCTCTATCAACCCCATTCCAAATCTATTATCCTATCTAGTTGATCCTAATAATTTCATTTGTGGTGGTTCTCTTGTTGAAGAGAAACAAACTTCATCCACCATCTCACCTTCTCCATCTAATAATGGACTCACATTTAGTTTCCAAAAAAAAAAACATCCAGTTGCATATCATATGTTCCAAAACATGAAATATCAAGGAAAAGGTTTAGGCCTTCATGAACAAGGCATCTTAGAGGCCATCCATGTTGCAATCCATCCTCGACCACATGGCCTTGGTTTTTCATCTCAAGAAAAACAATCTAAAGATGTTGGTACTACCTCCATGCCTCCTCTAGCTACTTCTTCCACTCCATATCTTGGTGCTCCTTATTGCACCTCCAACTCATATCTGGCCATCCCTCCATCATCATACCATTCAAAAAAACATGTGACCATACATCTCCCTCCATCCACTCTTGCTCCACTTCTTCTAACTCATAATATGTCCATCCTTCCATCCCCTATCATTCCTAATCATAGCCAATGAATGCACACATCAACCCCATATGAAGCTATTCCCAATCCCATGATATTCAAAAATAAAAATTTGGATGCTTCCATATACATAACAAACCATCTGCCAAATCCTCAAGAATATCATGTTGTAGGGAATCAATACACAAATTTAAAGCCAAATCCATCTCAAAAGCTGCATGTACCCACACAACTCAAAGAAAAAATGAAAATGGTGTGGGTCCCAAAGAAACAAGAAATGACCCCAAATGAAGCATCCACATCTCAGTCCATTCCCAATTTCAAAAAAACCTGCTCCCCATTAAAAAAATCCTAAAAATCCTAAGTCCATTTGGGTTCCTAAATCCCTAAATCGATGATTTCCAAATCCACTATCCCAATTCCCATTAATCTTCACTCCTCATCAAAGTTAGAGGCTTTCAAATCTATCATTATGTGTTCAACTATTTATCTTGGTTCCCTGCAATTCCATCTCATTTCCACATACTTACATTCCCCCATCATACATCCATTATCCACCATACTTCCCCCCAACATACCTCTATTGTCCATGCTTCTGCTCCATGACCCATTTATCCATTCATCTCCATCCATCATCCACCTCATAACCCACCATCCTTTCCATTCCAATATTCTGACATCTACCAACATCCATGTGCAAATGCCACCTGATATAGTCCATGTGCAAACACGCATCAAATGCTAACATACTACCTTTCTATTGGAAACAAACACTTGAGTCCTAATCCTCCATCCCATCTAAATAGTAAATCAAGAAGAAACAAAGAAGAATAAAATTAAAAAACAAAAAAAAGTAAAGATAAATCCTTCATCCAATGGTGAAAACTTGACAAATAGGCACCTTGGATAAGTACCATGATGAAAACCTAGAAAATAGGCATCATGTGTGGATTTATTGTCTATGTACCTTACACATGGGGGAATATTGTCTAGTCTCATCCTATGATTTTTTATCATATCTTCTGCTAGTAGGTCAAGTACCAGAGCAAGTACCAAAATAGGGGCACTGAAAGATACCAGAGAAAGACTTCACTTCTATAAAAGGCATGAGACAAAGAGGAAAAGTCATGACACTTAAAAGACTAGATGTATATAAACTTATGAAATAGAATATAAAGAACATGAGTGATACATGTAATGAAGTAACCCGATCAAAGACTAGACTGAGATGCCTGATTTAATGTTTGGATCCTATAGTCTATGTAAGGATAGGACAAACCTATTTTAATACACACACACACAAATATATATATATGGTTGTTCACGTATATAAGGAATCAGACTTATTCTCGTATTGTGTCTTCTGGGGTATAAATAAGACTACACAAGAAGTATTGGGATATAGATCTTCAGACTGTATAGGTCCCAATTTCTCTTGCTAACATTGGTTTCATTACTGGGACCTTAGAAAGAGTAGTAAAATAAATTAGAAGTCTAGAAGAAAGGAGAGAATGGGAGAATAAAACCTTCATCAGATCCTGAAGCCACCTCTATGATAGGGGGTACGCCATTAGGGGATGACAAATGGAAAGGGAGGAGGACCTTGGAGGTCCTTGTTAAGATGTGACTATTCAGAATGTTCTTTTGAAAAATGATATAGGAAGACAAGAAATCTAGATGTATAAATGGGGATAAGGAGAATGAAAGTAGGAAAAGAGATATCAAAAATCATTCAATTAGGAATAGAAATGAATATGGAGGAAAGGAGACAAAAGAAAATTAGGGAAAAGGAGGAAATATATTGGCAAAGAGAAATAGAAAGAAAAGAAAAAGAACAAGTGGGAAGAATTGTAGAGGAAATCTTAAAGAAATGAGGGGAGTGCACTAGGAAGGGTGTTGCTGAGCTAGTGTGGGTGTAGCTGGAAATAAGAAAGAAGGAGGATGAAAAATGGAAACCAATAGTACCACAACTAAATAGAAGGAAGAATCACAAAAACCAGACCTTTAGGATTTATTAAATAAACTAAACATCATTAGTGATGAAGAGACACAATTAAGATCGAAATGATATAAAGAGCAGACATCACCCCTAGACCAGGAGCCACCCCTTGAGCTAGTCATATCATATATAGGAACCAATGAAGAGATAGAAGGAAGCAAGAAAATGGAATTTTGGATAACTTATACAGTCAATTGGGATATTTTAAATAGTGATCATTCGATCGAGTGGGAAACCATAAGAGGAAGAAGAGAAAATAAAAGAGCAACAAGTAAAGCAAAAAATAGTCGTATATCAAGAGATGAAGGTAGCGATACTATAATTCTAGAACAAAATTCATCAAACAAAGAAGATATGGCCACACCAAAGAAAATTCCAAGCTTTGAAAGAGACACCAGCAATGCCACAAAACATGTCTTTCTATGAGAAACTATTTGAAAAAGATGGAATGAACAAAGAGATAGTATAAAATTATTTGACTTTATTAGCTCAGTAAGGGAAGAACCGCTAAAGTGGTACCAGAAGACGTACCCTCATAACAATAAAACTTGGGATGAAGTAAAAGTAGCATTCCTGGAAAAGTTTGATAGCCCAGAGCTTCTGATAGAGGGAGTAAGAAAAATAAGGGAATTATCTCAAAGAGAGGATAAGTCTATCCTATAATTTGATAAAAGATTTAAGGAAGTGGTTAGGCGAATAGATGAACCACTGAACAATAAACAAAAGAGAGAATGGTTCATATCAGCCATAATCTTAGAGTTAAGGATGACTCTAGATGGTAGAAGTTTCAATTCATATTCAAACCTGGTTGCATTAGCATGCCAGATAGAGGGATAATCCTAGAGAAAAATAGAAAGAGAAAAGGAAAATAGGAAAATGAAGAGATTGCAACTAGAAATGACCAACTGCGGTTGAGGCAAGAACTAATGAAAAGGGAGTTTGGCCCACAAATGCCCAGTATTTGGTGTCCCTATTGTGGCAAAGAAGGCAACCTCTAAAATGAGTGTCTAATGGAAATAGGAGAAAAGAGAGAAAATACCCTAAGGGTGGACCTCCACACCATTAAAAAACCAAATTCAATATACTATGGGGTATGCAGAGAATGGGACAATCATGAAACCTCAGAATGTCCATCCAATAAGTTCTAAATAAGTGAAGAATAAGATCATGACAAGGAGATGGCCTATGTAAAAGGATTGGTGGAAAGGCCGATGTATGCACCAGACCATGGATATTGGGCCCCATCATGGAAAAGAAGTGTTAATGCTATTCAAGGACCAAGAGGCTATAATGATAATGGACCCTTCCAAGGAGGAAGTGGTTGTGGAAGAGAAAGAGGTAGGCGAGTGGATGCAACTTGCTTTAATTTTGGAAAATTGGGACACTTCACCATAGAATGTTGGGGAGAAAAGAGGAAACAATGTGGATTATGTTGTGAAGAAGACCATGATGTATTTAATTGTAAGAAGGCCCGATAGCAATATAGTGTACAGAACCTAAAAGACAAACAGATTGATTTTAGATCCGTAAGAGGGGCTAGGCTCCTTCAAAAACACCCAAGGGGTCAGAAGAAGGAAGAAAACAATACCAAAAAATTGGGAAAAAAGATAGATACATGACAGAAGAAGATACTACTAGAAGTGAATACTAGATCGACTCAAGAACTAAGGACCAGAATAAAGCTGCAGTAGTGACCCATAAGGGAACAAATGCAGTGAAACTAAATCAAGAAACTTCATAAGAAGAGGGTAGCTCTAAGGGGGAGGATGAATTTTCCTACCAAGGACCAACATGATTAGAATGTTGAACAAACCAAGTAGATTCTGGAACAAGAAGAGGAAAGAGAGAAGCTAGAACAAAGCTACTTTATAGAACAAGAAGTAAAAATCCTCAACAATTTGTAAAAGTAGTAGGATGACAAGATCTCACTTATTTAATCCAACTTAGTAAATACTGAAATAAAAGAACTCTATATCAAGTAAAGATAGTACAGAGACATTAGAATTTAAGACCAATCATGATAGAACTCTAGATCCTACAAAAGAAAATCCTCAAGGTTATGATTGACTTAGGGTCAGATGTCAATCTAATTCCTAGAATAATACAGGAGTATATGGGAAAACCAACACTAGAACCAAGTCCTTATAGTATTAGTCTAGTAGATGGTACCAAAATGAAGACTCTAGGAACATGTAAAAATGTGGAGGTAAATGTAAAGGGAGTAAAATAATCCATTGACTTTGAGATATTAACTCTAAAAGAAACTTTTGATTCATTTCACGTCCTCCTAGGGCTAAGATGGTTCATGGACTCTAGAGAGATCATTGATGCTAGGAAGGAGGAGATTTCATTTGTTAATAATAAAAGGGTGGTCCATATACCCCTAGGGAGGAAGTCAAGAGAAGCCTATGTGGAAGAAGTTAATATGAAGAATTACGAAGATAATGGGCAAACAATTAATACCATCACTATACCAAGAGATGAAATCCTAGAAGAATCCAACTCAGAAGGGGAATTAGAAATAGAGAGCACTAATGATAGTATAGACAGTGAGGTAGTATTAGAAGCATGGATACAAAACAACCAAGAAATGTACTTCCTGAGACTTTTTGGCTCCCAGAGGATATTCATGATTAAGAAAATCCAATAAAACCAGGATAGTGTAGGATAAGACATGTGCGATACAACAAAAATAGAGGAGGAGAGAAGTATAAAAGACTGACGAATAGTCTATCTAGTTTCTCAAAATCCCCAAACCAAATTGCCAAAATATTCTAGTATAGGGGAAATATAGCAATACCTAAATCAAATTGAGGAAACCATTCTGGATGAAGTAGATAGAATGATTAGAATACCGCATACCCTTACCTACACTGCAACATGCTAGTATAATACCCATAAACAAACTATAATACAGTGGGAAACCTTCAAAACTCTGATATTAGCAAGATTCTTATTGGAAGTAGGAGAATATGAAGACATTCCCCCTTACGAAGGTGATATCCCACCTGAGAGATACTTGGAGATATGCTAATACTATTGTGAGGAGAATTACAAATATGATGACTAGTTGTATATCCAATTATTATACTAGACCTTATGTCTAGTAGCTGGAACTTGGTACATAGATCAAGAAAAATAAGCAAAAAGCAGCACATGGGAAGAACTAACTAAGGATTTCATCCAGACTTTCTCATTCTTTAGTAAGAATTTACAGATAAAGATTGCATTGGGAAGAATAAAACAAATCATCTTTAGTCCTATTGAAGAATAAGAGATGCCGGCACTAAAATCCCATTCCACACCACTGGAAGAAGAGGATGTATACATATTTAAGAATTGGATGGATTGGGAGGATTCTGGTTTAAAGAAGCACTATTGCAAAATACAAGATGAGGAAGAAGAACCAATACCAGAAATTGAAATCAGTCAAGGACAAAAACAAATAGAAGAGATTAAGGAACCAAAGGAAAAATACTATAATGAACCTTTCAAAATCAAATAAGCCAACATTGCATTCGAGGGTGATCCCATGTTAGTAAAGATAGGAGATTACTGGGATGAGAAAGTAGTAGCACAAATGATTGAAACTCTAATAGAGTTTCAAGACTTATTTCCTAGAAGTTTTATAGAAATGAAAGGAACTAAAGGAGTAGGCATAATAAAAATACAACTAAATGAAGGTACCAAACTAGTCCATAAAAGATCATATAGACTAAACCCAAATATGAAAAGAAAGTGAAAATAAAAATACACAAAATGTTCGCCACATGGATCATCAAACTAGTAGAAGATGCAAAGTGGATAAGCCCCATGGTGGTGTAGAACAAGAAAACATGAGAAATATAGGTGTGCGTTGACTTTAGGGAACTGAATAAAGCATGTATACATGATCCATTTCCCACCCTGTTTACAAAAGAAATATTGGAGTCAATGGCAGGAAGAGAAATTTATTCATTCACAGATGGGTTCTATAGATACCATCAGGTAAAACTCCATGAAGAAGATCAACCCAAAACCACTTTTGCAACTAAACTGGGGTCATACATGTACATAGTTATGTCATTCAGGTTGAAAAATGCACCAACATTATTTAGCCGGATAATGATTAACACATTTAAATTTCATCCATGATTTCCTAGAAGTATACTTAGATGATTGGATAGTTTATGGTTTAATAAAGGATCACATCCAGGTCCTTTGGATGATGTTGAACTAATGCAGAAGCATGAAAGTTTCATTAAACCTAAAGAAATGCACCTTGACAGTACATTATGGAACTCTCTTGGGACACATCATATGCAAAGAAGGATTAATGGTGGACCCGATATAGATAGCCTTGATTCAGAACCTACCACCACTAAGAAATTCTCTGGAAGTCAAGACATTCTTGGGGTATATTGGATATCACAAGAAATTTATCAATGGATATGTTAGAATAGCAGCCCCCTTAGAGGATTTATTGAAAAAAAAAGGGATGAAACATTGAATGGGCATGAGAAGCTCAACAGGCTTTTGATACACTAAAATAGAAAATTGCAGAAGCACCCATACTTATTCTAGCTATCCCAAGATCAAGATGCCTAAGAGTTGATCACAAGAACCAAAGAAGATCAACATGATAGAATAATCATCTATACAAAATATAATGTCATGATGTTGTTGTTACAAGTACAATGAGAAGCCTTGGTTATAAAGACTAGGGTGAGACATAGGAAAACATAGGATTAGGACAAGTGTCATAATCCTATGAGATGTGACAACTAAAGGATAAGATCACATGTGTACTATAAAAATCTAGACATATCCCTAGTTCCCTAAGTCAACTTAACATGTGAACATGTGTGAATAGGACCTAACTAAGAACTAGCTAGATAGTGTGTCTTGCTCACACTATAAAGGGGAAATTGGATAGCAAAAACCTTTGTTCACACCAACATAGAATGTATTGGCTCTTGATGAAACCTATCTAATCAGGACACACAATGAAAGCCAAAAGGTTGTGAATGTGAAGCACTAGAGCCTTGACCAAGATATTGTAAGAACATTGACCAAGGTAATGGGATACTATTTGGTAATAAGTTCAGGGTACCTAACTTTGGGAATGAACTTAATATTTCCATTATTGATGACTTGTACCAGGGACTTATTGTAGAGAGCTTCTTAGTAGACCTAGAGAAGGTTAAGACTAGTGTAATGCCTTGTAGCCTAGAAAAACTTGCATGAGAAGCCATCTAGACCAATCACTTTGTCATTATCCATATACATGAACACATAGTGAAGCTCATCTAATGTGAGAGGCAAATTACAAGTGATTTAAGTGTAGTATCTTAGCTTGGAAGGAACAACATTCATGCATTGTTACAAATATTAAGCTTATTCAAAGATCTCCTCTTATACTTGAAAATCCAACCTATAGTGATCCAAAAAGGTCTGGGATATCACTAGAAGGGAAGTGAGCCTTTCATGAGAAGATTAAATGGCCTTAATTTGGGCCTTGGGTTGTTTCATGCACAATTTTAAATAAATCTTTAGAGGATCTATCATCATATTTAAGCTAGTGAAGATAAGCTTTGACTTTAGTGCATTTGGCTTAGTGGCACTCAATAATATTTAACTTGTGCTCAACTTGAGAAGCTAAATTCTAGTATTGAGTATCAAAAGGGTTGTTTTATTGTTGATTAGAAATGCTCACTAACTCCTTGGTGATAACATCATCAACTCTTTTGAATATCCTCTTCACTTGCTTGTTGAATTTCCATAGAAAGGTGGTAGTGTGAGAAATCACAACAAATCACTTAATCTAGCTAGCAACCACCAAAGGATGTGACTTGAGGTTCCATATCTAAGTTATGAGTTGGATACCTCCTTTATGAGAAATGAGTGACATATTCTAAAAGAATTGAATGCTTAAAATTTTTGATGTCTTATCATCCACATAAGTTGAAAGGTGATGGGACTATGGTCAAAGAGAATGATCTCTAAATACACTTTCATTAATCTCCCATTATGAACAAGAAGGTGGGACACATGTTGCTCAAAATCACAAAATGATCAAGGTGTTTGATGGAATTGTTTTATCTAGACCAAAGGTTAGACCACATAAACTAAGGGTCTAACATGTTGAACCACCATTGGAACTCCAAGTCACACAAGCCCTAGTAGTTTTAAAAATAAGACGAAGCCTCATGCTCACCAACACACCAACATAGTACCTTCTTTTTCTTTCAGAATCTCCACCATATTAAAGTCATTGCAAATGAGCCATTGTTAGGCACATAAAACATTAATAATGCCAAATATTGAGCATGAATGTCAAATGTAATCCACACAACATGATGTTTGGGATCTTCTCTAGAGGAAGTGATGAAAAAAATAATGTGAAAAAATAATATGCACGTTGTTGGTAGGATAGAGTTGTGTAGTATAAAGAACAATTTTAAATGCATGACAAGACACATGCGACACTTATAGCTAACCTGTGACATCACCTAAGGTTCATAAGAAGGAAAAAGACACACCCGTCTATGTAATAGTGTGTAAATACACCACAAGGTAAAAGAAAGAGTAGGACATATTTGAGAGAATATAGAATGTAAGATAGAAGAGAGAAAAGTGTAAGTAAGAGATGTATGTAAGACAAAAGGAGAAAGCAAGGGATAATTTATATATATTGAGAGATATTATATGTTAAGATACAAATGTGAATATACCACAAATATATAGAGTGAATATATGATGGTTTATATTGGTTGACATATGAATGCGATGAATGGTTATGTGTGTTTATTTTAATTTATTTGTATTGTATTCTATAGCTTCACTATAATCCACCACCTTGATTCTAATCTTCCTCTTACCCTTTACACTAAGGTATAAACTACACTTTGGAGAGCATAAGCCCGGATCTTTGGTCTATGCCCCCTCTCCCACTAGCAACATTTTGGTTTTGTTATTAGGATCCTAGTAAGAGGTAAGGAAAGGTTGGAACATAGGAGAAAATATTTATGACAAGAAAAGATATATCAATAAGGAATTACAGAAAAAAGAAACATATTTGATGATTTACAATAGAATACACTAGGTCTTATCCTACAAGAGGGGTTAGGCACCTGGGGATGATAAATGAGAAGGGGGATCTTGAAACGGATCCTAAAGAGATGTAACCACTGAAGGTAGGTCTTGATTAAGTCTTTAGGATTAATAAAATTCCAAGTTAAGAACGCCTACGATAAAAGGAGATAGAAAAAGTTGAGAGAGATTTTGGAAGAGATTAAGATGGCTATGGAAATGAACATGGAAGAAGATAGATTGAAACAAATTTAGGAAAGGCAAGAGAGATATTGTCAAAAGATGGAAAAGGTAAGGAAAGTTGATGTGGAGCATGCTAGGAGGGCTGCTACTGAGAGTATTAAAAGGAAGATGAGATTTTTGAAAACCCATCACCACAGAGACAATTAATTATAGTTGAGAGTGCTAGGAGGGATGCTAAGAATGATGAGACTTTTGAAGTATAGAAAATAATGATATTCCACAAATAGAGGGACAAATAATAATTATGTCACTGAATAACAAAGATACATTTAAGCAATTAAATGACCAACTTAAAAAAACAATTGAAATTCTAACCAAATTGGCAAAACAAATTGAGGAATATGTTGTGTTTAGGGAGTCATTAAATGGAGGGCTTGGGAGTTGTAGTGCTCATCTAGGGCATGGAAGTAGGGGTGCTTCATTGTTTGAGTTTTTGACTCATACACTACATACCAAACCTTACTTTATCAAAACTTAATGTTATAATTAATGCTAGATTTAAGGGTTTATTAACCCATTTTACAAAACTACAAACTTTGGATTTCATTGTGGAGTATTTAGACAAAGTGGTAAGTAAGAGCGTGGGATAGCAAAAAGAAAAGATTATAGAATATTGGGAATTGAGAGAAGAGGAAAATAATGCAAAGAAAGAAGACTTGAAAGACATGTTTAAAAACATAACCATCAATACTTGATGGATAGTTTAAGCATGAGACTTAACATCAAATGTATGATGACAAGTCTTATCAAAATTAATAACAATTAATACTTAGAGATAACCTCTAGTAAGTTCCTCAATGCTATGGCTTGGGTTTTTACTTTGAAGGGCATTGTTAAGATTTGGTTGCGTTCGCCTATAGTTCAAGTTTGGAGGGATATTATGGCTTATGAAAATGTTGTAGTGAATATGGGTGGAGACAGAAATAGAGTCAAGCACACAAGATGAAACAATTTGAAACAAAATTTTAGGGTTTGGAGAATTATTATGAAGGGAGGCTTCACTTCATTTATGGATAAATTAAAATGCTATGATACTTCCCTGGCAATGGACTTTGCTAAAGGGTGGGAGAATCGGAAGGTGAGTATTCAAGGCTTGAAATTTACAGTGTCAAAGGATTTGGTGTTGAAGGTCATTGGGTTATCCATAGCTTGAGCTAATATTTTCAAGGATAGGTACAAGAGAGATGAGGCCATGACCACTTTCCTAAAGTTGGGCAAGGAGCCTATTAAACTCCACTCTAGGTATGCTCAGTGCTCTCTCAAACCTCCATGGGATGAGGTTGCCCTTTGAATAATGAGGTATATTATGTTAGAAGGCCACTTTAAATTCATTTATTCATACCATTTCATTATATTGAACCATTTTAGTGGGAAGAAATTTGTGTCTTTTCTATTTTATCTTCTATCATCTTTGGAATCTTCCATTAAGGACTAGAAGAAAGCCCCTTGCATGGTTCCCCTACATCAAGGGCTTATCATGTTAAGTGTCAACCACATTAGATAGTTGACCTAAATTTTTCTCACCTTGTCCCCCAAAAGGATGATAACAAGGCCAATAAAATGGTGGATTAGTCATACTTTAGTTTTGAGGGCTTAGAAGATAAGGATGATAGTAGCTCAGAATGGACTAGTTCTATGACTGGGTTGGATTTTGAGTTAGAGGAGTTCACTGAGAGTGACTCACAGATGAAAACTAAGGCTAGTGATGTAGGTGGTAGTAGGGAGCACAAAAGGAAAAGGATGAAGACTCCCAAGAAGAGGAAGGTTAATCCTATCAAGAAGAATGTGGCTAGAGCCCATGGATTACAGAGGAATACTAAAGCCCCAAGAATCCTTGACAAAGGGAAAGTGTAAATCTCTTCCTGGATGCTTCTATAGGGGATATGTTCCCCAAAATTCAAAACCCATGTCCCTTGATCCCCAAGGACTTTATTCTTCCTCACCCTAACCCCACTTTCCTACAGGAGTTGTCAAATGACCTATGTTTGGTAAGTCAAAATGTGGTTACTTTCCACTAGACCTTTGAAGAAAAACATAATCTCATTAAATGGTTCTATATAGAGATTAACAAGATTAATATCAAAATGGAAATCATGGTCAAGAAGTAGAGGGGGAAACCAAGGTGTCTATTGGGGAGAATTAGAGGATATTTCAAATTTGGGAAGCTATTCCCAAAGTGAATAAAATTATGGATGAAATCACCAAGCAAAAGGAAAGGGTTGTTGTCTTGGAGGAGATTCTAAAAGGTCAGGAGAACTAGGATGCAAGATTTATATCCTTGGAGTAAGACATGGCTAAGGTAAAGGAAAAATTAAATAGGGTGGTAAAAAATAATGTTATGGATTTAAAGAGCCTCAATGCTAAGGTGAAAAAGATGACTATAGGTACTATTCCCATGTGGACTACCAAAGAGGATGCAAGTCCAAGTACTAGAACTGGGAGCACAAAAAATAAAAAGTGATGAGGGTGGTAAGAAATAGTCTTAGGAATGTCAAGAACTTGATGATAGCTTTTTTCTAGCTGAATTAGAAGCTACTAATACCCTCAAGAAAATGTATTTTGTGTTATGTTGTTCCTTTCTATTGGTAGTGTTTTTCATTTTATTTCTATTCTACTATGGGTTAGCTATATCTATCCTGACATTTTTTCTATTATAAATGGTTTTAGGGCCCCTTTAAAACCTATTATTTACCCCTCTTATAAAAAACATAGCCATCAATACAACTGAAACAATTGAAGGATGGAAAAATCCTATATCAATTAATAAAATGTTATTGACTAATGAAAAATTATCTCCTAAAATGAAAAGGCACCATGAAAAGGTGAACCCCCTTGACCAAGAGTCATCCCTTGTGCCTTTTAAGACAAGAAGAGTTTCTGGAGAGGATATGTCTAGTGAGTTATTTCAAGCTAAAGGAGAAGCAAAAGAGAAGAATTTGTTAGTGAGTGCAAGGAGCTATTGGAAAGAGATTTCTTTGAGATAGAATTAACAAGAGAAAAGGAAAACCAAGGAAATTGGTAAAGTGGAAAGGAATTAATAAGTGCGATAGAAAAAAGAGGGATCTTAGGGACAAAGAACTAAAGGATACAAGAACAAAGGACAAAGGAGAAAAGTTAAGGAAAACCCTTAGTAAATAGAGATAAATCAAAAGAATCCATTAGTAAAAAATGGATCAAAATCACATCAAATTACCTATCTTTGGAGAAGATACTAAAGAAGCCTTTGAACATATTTGTGTATTAGAATCAACATGGAAAATGAATGGAGTAAGATATGACCAAACCAAACTTTATGATTTTGTGGGCACCTTGAGAGATGAGGTTTTTAAATGGTACATAAAGGTTTATCCTAAGCATGATAAATAATGGAGTGATATAAAGGAAGGATTTTTAAATAATTTCCAATCCCCTAAAATCCATTTTGAGACATAAGCAAGATGAGGGAGATGTTGTAGAAGAAAGGTGAATCAATAAGAGAATTTGATCAACGGTTCAAAGGAGTTGTGAGAAAATTGGAAGAACCCTATCTGAGAAGTAGAAAGTAGAATGGTTTGTATGTGGAGTTTTACCAGAAATCAAAGCTTCATTAGATGTCAAAGTTTTTAAGACTTATGTGTAAGTAGTAGAACTAGCATCAAGGATTGAATCCCAACCATGGAGAAAGGAAAACAAAGAGAATACTGAAATAAAAAGGTTAAACCTAAAGTTGAAGCAATTGTAAATTAAATAGGAGATTCTAGCAAAAAGGGAGAATAACCAAGACATAATGCCTGACAGAAGAAATAAAATCTCATGTTCTTATTTCTCTAATGAAGGACACTTAAGGAATGAATGCCCAATTCAAGAGGTTAAAAGAAGAGTTACAACAATAAAAGTAGACCTTGCAGAACCTCCCAGAAGGTTGAAAAGTGTCTTTTGTGGACTTTGCAATGGATGGGATAACCATGAAACTAATGATTATCCATCCCTACTATTGATATTAAGAGATGAAGAAGAACATGAACCTAGGTAAAACCTATATATGAAGATAATGAGATTTATCATAGGGGTATGGCCAAAGCTAAGTGATTGGTAGAGGAAGAATTCTATAAACAATCCAAACAGAGAAACCAACACAATTTATTAACTTATTTGAAAATACAGATGACAAGCACAAGAAGAAAAACCTTCTACTAGTTATGCAAATGCTTATGGTGACAATAGGACATACCACAATAAATTTAGAGGACAGGGTAGAGGAATAGGTTGAGGGAAAATAAGAAGAGAAGATGAGTTTACTACAAATGCAATGAAATAGGTCATTACACAAATGACTGTATGGAGGAAAAGATGAAAGCTTGTGGATTTTTTATTCTAATCATGCTTTGCATGGTTGTCCAAGGAATGCACAATATTACAAAAATAGTCAAGATACAATAAAGAATGAGGAATTATCTAGACCAAACACATCAAAAGGGGCTAAGTTGATCATGAAAATACCTAAGGACAAACCCCTAAATGCTCACAGATGTCAAAAGTAGAGCTAACTGATGAAGGGAATAAGGAAGAAAATTATTTGACAGAGGAAGAATAGTTGAAAAAAGACTACTTGAGGAAGAAGGAATTATTGAGAAGAAAATCTATGACAAAGGATAGGAAGAAGAATAAGGTAGTGGTAATAAGAAGAGGTGGTAAAGATATCACAAAATGAGGATTAGTAGTAAATGAATTAGATGAATAAAGTGTGGAAGAATTCCCTACTGAGAAAGGTCATGACTCAATAGGAGAAAAAGATGTGAAGGTTATGAAATAGGAACAAGAGAAATAAGATTACCAAAGGGCTTGTTTTTCTAAAAAGGAAGCATTGATATTGAAGGAATTGGCCACTTTTGTGGAAGAGGAGAATATATTGGAACAAATTAGGCAATTCACTAAGTATTGGAATAAGTGTTGTGAAACTGGTACAATACAACTAAGAAGTGCAGCCAAAACTGAAAGAAGATAGCGCAAACACCCTATACTAATAAATGTAAAGATATATGGAATATGGATGAGAAAATCATTGGTGGATATGGGAGCTCATGTTAGTATAATGCCCATACAAATTTGGGAAGATTTAGAAAACCACTATTACATGCAAATCTATACAACATCATGTGGCATATGGTTCACTTGTAGATATAATAGGAACTTGCAGAAATGTGGAGGTAAATTTGATGGGAATTATAAAGAGGGCAGTAGATTTCAAGGCCATAGAAATGAAATAGCCCTTCAATATGTGCAATATCTTATTAAACCTAGAGTGGTTTGTAAATTACAATAGAGTGTTTGAATCTAGAAAAGGATAATTGATTTTGCATGGGAAGATAGGGTAGTTCACATATATCCATATATACTAACATGAGTGGTTGAAAAGGAAGATGTAGAAGATGAAGAAGATTATAAAGGTCTATACTCCTTGGGGGGGTCCCCAAGGTAGAAATAAATGAAAATTCAAACTTAGAGGGGGAAATTGAGTTATATAATAACCAATGTAGTACTAATAGTGATGATGTGATAGAATCATTGCTTCTCAATGAGCTAGAAATTAGGGCTATAAGAGTCTTAGGGGTTAGACAAGTGCATAGCCTTTGCAAAACTTATAAAATAGACATCAACAATATAATAAAAGGAAGAAACTCATCGTAACCAACATAAAACAATAAAGAAATAGAATTAGTAATGTCGCAAACCCCTAGGATTCATCACATTCAATGGGGAATATTTCATGTCAAGTTACCTTACTATTTTGGGGTAGGAGACTTACTAGGGTACCTAGAAATTATGGAGAAAACTGCTGAGAGGGAGGACCATAGGAAGGAAGCCTTATACAATACAATGGTGTGTAGTGTGGAAAGATGGTAGCACACACATAAACCTAACTTGCCCACTTGGAAAGCATTAACAATACCAATAAAAACTAGATTTATGGAAGAAGAAGGGGAATGGGATTGCATTAGAGAATATGATGGAACAACTGACCCAAAGGGACACATTCAATAATACAATAAAATTTGGAATGAAAAGAGAGAATTTGATGAAATACTTAGAGTACAACTATTTTATTGGACACTATCACTAATTTTTAAAACATGGTATATAACTCAGGAGAAGAGAGTAGAAACAAGAAGTTGGATTCTGGTTGAATATTTTTATAAGACATTTTCATTCACAAACCCTAATAGACAATTGAATAATATCCTACAACTAATGAAACAAGTAATTACCCTTCTAGAAGAAGAAGTGAGGAGGAATTTTTGTGAAAAGGAGAAAAGAAAAGCTCCACAAGAAGAACATGGGATATGGAACCTAGTAGAATGGATGGATAAAATAGAGACAATGTTTAACAAGAATTATTGCAAAATAGATAAAATGGAAATTCCAGAAAATGAAGAGGACCCTAAGAATTTGGAGGTACATGTGGAGGAAGGAGAAAGGGAAATAGAAACACAAAACTCAATTAAGACCTAATACTTTTACTAACCCTTAATGATACGAGAAGAAAACATCTCAAGTGAGGGGAGAACTAAGTTAACAAAGATCAGTAATTATTGGGAGGAAAGAGAAGTCATGCAGGTGGAAAAAGTGTTAAAAGATTATGAAGATCTCTTTCCTTACTTTTACAAATTTAAAAGGCATAAAAGAAGAGGTAGAGGTAATGAAAATACAATTGAAAGAAGGTTCAAAACCCAATAGGAAAAGGCCTTACCACCTTAAATCTAATGTGAAATTCAAGGTAAAACAAGAATTGGACAAGATTCTAAGCAGAGGAATCACTAAACCTATAGAGGATTTTGAATGGGTATGTCTAATGGTTATTCAAAATAAGAAGACTAGGGATATTTGAATTTATTTTAATTTTAGGGAACTGAAAAAAGCATGTATTCATGATCTATTTCCTACACCATTTACATAAGAAGTCTTAAAATCAGTGGTCAACAAAGAGGTATATTCTTTTATTGATGAATTTTTAGGTTACCATCAGGTAAAGATTCAAGAGAAATATCAACTGAAGACAACCTTTGCCATGGAATAGGGATCATTTATGTATACAGTGATGCCATTTTGTTTGAATAGTACCTCAACAATATTCAAAAGAACCATGGTTAATAAATTTAAGGATTTTATAGATGACATTTTGGTAGTCTACTTGAATGACTGAACTACTTATGGACTATTGAAAGATCATGTACACGTGTTGAGATTGATGTTAGAAAGGTATAGGAACCTCAAGATAGCCTTGAATTTAAAGAAGTGTATATTTTTGGTACCCTGTTAGGACACATTATATGTAAAGAAGGGATGATGGTGGATCCATTGAAAGTAGCAATAATATTGAACTTGTTGCCACTAAAGACATTATCAAAATTAAAAACATTCCTAGTATACACAACATACCATCACAATTTATCCAGAATAATGCAACCTCTAGCCCAATAGAAGAGATATTAAAGAAGAAAAACAACAAAAACCTTCAGTGGATGGAGAAATGCCAAAAGGCGTTTGACACACTAAAAACAAAAATAGTAGAGGTACCCATTTTAATATTTCTTGACTAGAAGTCACCCTTCCATGTCCATGTAGATGCCTTTGGCATTGCAATAGTTTTAGTACTAACTCAGCCAAGATGAAACAAAGATCATCCAATAGCTTTTTCTGGTAGGAAGTTATTAAAGGTTGAGTAGAACTACATAAAAATAGAGTGGGAAGCCTTGGTGATGGTATACACATTACATAAATTCAGGCATTATCTATTGGCTACTCAGAACTTGTATTCTTTATAGACCATGAACCATTGAAATACCTATTGAATAGACCTATAATTTAAGGAAGAATATGTTGTTGGTTACTATTATTTCAAGAATTTGAGTTTAAAATCATGGTGAAGCACAAATATGCTAATCAAGGGCTAGATTATTTTTCTAGAATCAAGAATGGGGAAGATTTGGTACCTATTGATGATGAAATACTTAACACAAACTTGTTTAGAGTTAATGTAGTACCTCTAGAGCTTAGTGAAGTAGCAACGTTATTTTCAATAGGGGAGTATTCTAAAGGGAGTAAAAAAGAAGAGAAGAAGAGATTGTTACAGAGATCCTTCCCTTACACATTAATTAGAGGAGAGATTTATATCATTGGAAAAGATGAGGTGATAAGAAGAGTGGTGCTAGAACATGAGAGGAATAATATCCCAAGAGAAGCGCATGAAGGCATATTGGGAGGACATAACTCTAGAGAAGGTATAACAAGGAAAGTAATGTTGGTAGGGCTATGGTGGCCTACTCTATTTAAATATGCAAATAATTATGTGAGAGGATGTGATATATGCCAAAGAGTAGGAAGATCTCCTACCAAAGATTAAATGCCTTTAAGACCTATTATGGCACATGCTTCATTTTAAAAATGGGAAATTAATTTTATTGGGCCCATTAAACACCAACACACAAAACACATGCACTGTCTATCATAGAAGAAGTATTAAAATATTCAATAAAATGTGCAAAGGCAAAAGCTACCGGAGATTACACCATAGGAACTATTGCTAAATTTATATACAAAAATATTATAACAAGATTTGAGTGTCCAATGAGTATTACTAGAGACCAAAGGAAGCAACTTTGTCATTAAGTCTATTGTGGAACTAACACACAATAGAAGCAATCCATACCACCCAAAACAAGTGGGACTAGTGAAGCCTTCAATAAAATATTAGGCACGTCATTGACAAAGATGTCAAATGTAAATGTGATAGACCAGGACGTGATGAAGGGGGTAAATCACAAAACACACAATAACAGATATTGAACACAGCAAATAGAACTTTCTTTTATTGAACTGGGCAACTCATTACATTACAGAAGCTCAATTACAATCAGAGGCTAAATCCTCTACTAGCTGCAACACATTACAGCTTTCCCAACCTCTAGACTCCGGAATCTTTAGCCTTCTGTAACCCCAAATCAGCTAGGGTTCTGTTTTCCCCCCTATTCTTGACTCCACACTGGCCCCCTTGACTCTACCACCGTCCAGGGTTCCCAAAATAGTCATAAATAGCACTTTTTGGCGACCTCTAGCTAAATTTCGAATTTTGCAACTCCCTCCAAAAGTAGGTCAACTTCCAGGAAGCATAACTTTTGATCCGGGTGTCCAATTGACGAACCGTTTTAAGCGCCGGAAAGCTCGTGATGTAAACTATCATGCTAGAAATTTGTAAACAAATTTCTGTCAGCTTTTTGAGATGTTATGAGAAGTTTTAGTTCCTCATATCTTGTTCCGTAAATTTTTAGGGGCTTTTCAGAAAATAAAAACTTTAATATTTTTCAGCTCACAAATTATCTTTACTTGATTCCTTCGCCAAAGGTTTTATATTTCCATTATGTAACTTTCTACAAGTTTTTGCTTCATTATGTGCCCAAATGGAAACTTTCTAAAAATAGCAGGTACACTTTCCTAAACAGGCAGGTCGCTATTTTTAGCAGTTTTAGAAAAACTGAAAGTCCTACATTATTATTCTGGATATTATGGAACCAAAAACACTAATTATGGGAAGAAATGAGAACAACTACAATGGTTTTGAATTAACTTCTTTTTGGGTGATGCAAGATTGCCCTTACACCTCTGGATGCTCCTACATCAGACACCCAGGGTAATTTGAGAAGTGACCCTGTCACGTCTTAGATGTTTGTGTGAGGAAAACCCAAATGGTCAACCTCTACCTTAGACAACCAAGAAGAATCTTCAATAGGCCTTCCTTTCCATTTTACCAGATATTCTTCATATTGCTTGTTCTGAGTACTTCTTCCCACACGGCTATCCAAGATCTCTTCTATCTCCTCCATTGAAGTAGATGCCAGAATACTCCACTGCACTTCTGTTGGTCATCCTCTGTTCCACCTTCATGATATTAAGATAAATCAGCAATGTTGAAAATAGGGGAAATATTGATCCCACTCGACAACTCTACCTCATATGCATTTCCTGAATCATGCTTCTTCAGGATTCTGCATGGTCCAAATTTCTTCATTTTCAACTTATTGTATGTTCCAATTGGGAACCTTTCTTTTCTCAAGTGAACCATGACTTGATCTCCTACCTGGAATTCCTTATATCTCCTCTTCTGATCTGCCTTAGCCTTGTACTGAATATTCATTTTATTAATGTGCTTTCTCACCTCTTCATGCAAATTCTTCAGATGTTCTGCAAAGTCTTCAGCTTCAGCACTTGTCTTTTCTCCATTGTCCATCTTCCTTAACTCAGAAGCATTTCTTGGGCTATTGCCATATACAATCTGGAATGGTGATTTACCAGTACTCCTATTGATAGAGTTGTTGTAAGCAAATTCTGCCTGTGGTAAAATCAAATCCCATCCCTTGGGCTTATCTCCTACTAAGCATCGTAGCAGGTTACCCAAACTCCTATTCACCACTTCAGTTTGTCCATCAGTCTGTGGATGGTGTGCAGAACTAAACTTCAAATCTGTCTTCAACTTCTTCCACAATGTCCTCCAGAAATAACCAACAAACTTGGTATCTCGATTTGAAACTATGCTCTTTGGTAGACCATGTAGTCTCACCACTTCCTTGAAAAATAACTCTGCAATATGAATAGCATCATTAGTCTTCCTACAAGGAATAAAATGTGCCATCTTTGAGAATCTGTCCACCACCACAAAAATAGAGTCATGCCCTCTCTGTGTCCTTGGTAAACCAAGAACAAAATCCATACTAATATCATCCCATGGCTTCTCTAGTACAGGTAATGGTTGATACAACCTTGTATTTTGACATGTTCCTTTTGCCATCTGACATACTCTGCAACTCTGCACAAACTTCCTCACATCCTGCTGCAACTGGGGCCAATAATAATTTTCACCAACAATAGAAATGGTCTTATCTCGACCAAAGTGTCCAGCCAGTCCTCCACTATGCTTCTCTTTAATCAGGTTCTCTCTCATGGAACTCCTCGGAATGCACAACTAGCTTCCTCTAAACAACATGCCATCTTGGATTATGAAATCCAACCATTTTGTCATGTCCAAAGTAACAGGATCCAAACAAACTTTCCAAGCCTCTGCAAAATCTATATCTTCAGGATACAAACTTTTGAGCTCATCGAACCCAACAACCACTATCTTCATTTCTGTCAACAAATTTTGCCTTCTGCTCAAGGCATTTGCAACTCTATTGGACTTCCCACTCCTGTGCTTCAAAACAAAGGTATAACTCTGCAAAAACTTAACCCATTTTAAGTTCCTTTGGTTCAACTTCCCTTGACTATTAATATACTGCAAAGCCTAATGATCAGTATATAAAACAAACTCTTTTGGCAACAAATAATGTCTCCATTTCTTCAAAGCCTGAACTATTGCATAAAATTCCTGATCATAAACAGAATACTTTTTCTTGGCATCATTAAGCTTCTCACTAAAATAGGCAATGGGCTTACCTTCTTGGCTCAAAACAGCTCCTATACCACTACCACTAGCATCACAATCTACCTGAAATACCTTATTGAAATCTAGAAGTACCAAAACAGGTTGTTCTACAACTTTCTGCTTTAATGTATCAAAGCTCTTGTCTGCTCCTTTAGTCCATCTAAACTCTTTTCTATCCCCTCTCATTGTCTCAGTTAGGGGTGCACAAATGCTACTAAAATTCCTGATAAACTTTCTGTAAAAACTTGCCAAACCATGAAAAGATCTTACCTCCGTTGCACTCCTTGGCGTAGGCCACTCAATGATAGCCTTTACTTTTTCTGGGTCCATCTTAAGACCTTCCTCTGAGACAACAAATCCTAGGTATACCAACTCCTTCTTTGCAAAACTACATTTCTTCAAATTAATCAGCAACTTCTCTTCCCTCAACTTCTCTAGAACTCTTCTGATATGCATCAAATGCTCATCCCATGTCTTACTGAAAATCAAAATATCATCCAAATAAACAATAACAAAACTTCCCAAAAATTCTTTCAGTACCTCATTCATGAGCCACATGAATGTGCTCAGTGCATTGGTTAGCCCAAATGGCATGACTAAGCACTCATACAAACCTTCCTTTGTCTTGAAGGCTGTCTTCCATTCATCTCCTTCTCTGATACGGATCTGGTGATACCCACTCTTCAGGTCAATCTTCATGAAGTACTTGGCTCCACTCAAACAATCCATGATGTCATCCATTCTTGGCAATGGAAATCTATACTTGATCGTTATCTTATTGATGGCTTGAGAGTCTGTACACATCCTCCATTCTCCATCCTTCTTTGGTGCTAGTACTGCAGGTACCGCACATGGACTTAGGCTCTCCCTTATCAGTCCCTTTCTCAACAACTCATGAACTTGTCTGTTTAGCTCTTCATTCTCTGCAGGGGTCATTCTATGGGCTGCCTTGTTTGGCAAACTAGCTCCTGGTATCAAATCCATTTGATGACTTATCTTCCTTACTAGTGGTAAACCTTCTGGTACATTATCAAAGATAATGTCCTGGAACTCTTCCAACATATCTGAAACTTCTACAGGTACATCTTCACATTTCTCTTGACTAATCTTAGGAATCAATGTAAAGCAATGATGCTCATGCTTCATACCCTCCAAAAATTTCCTACCATCTACCATGCAAATTCTAGCAGTACTACATACCTTTTCTTCCACCTCCTTCAAGGGCTTCAACTTATGACGAACTCCATCCTTTGTTAGGGAATATGTGTTTGTACGGCCATCATGGACAGCACTCCTAGCATACTGCCACGGCCTCCCTAACAGCATATGACATGCATCCATCGGTATGATATCACACAACACCTCATCATGGTAGTCACCAATCTTGAACTTCACTAAACACTGCTCATTGACCAAAGCTCTATGGTCCTTCTGCAACCATGCAATCTGATATGGATGTGGATGTTTTCTTCTTGTCAACTTCAACTTGTCAACCATCTCCTCTAAAACAAGATTATCAGTGCTTCCACTATCAATAATAATATCACAACACTTACCTTCACATTTGTACCTTGTGCAGAATAAACTCTTCCTCTGATTGGGTTCTCTCTCCTCATTCAACAAAGTTCTTCTGACAACTAGGGTTTCTCCCCTTTCAGCATCTTTAGAATGCTCAGACTGTGCATCTTCATCTACATGTGCAACTCGTGCATTACCTTCAGGTCTTCTATTCATCCTTCCTTGATGTTGCGGACATTCATATGTTCGATGCCCTTCTTCTCCACATTGGAAACAAGTTCCTCTGAAACCTCCTCTTCCAGGTCCTTTCCCAGTTCTGCCTCTTCCTCTTCCTCTTTGCTCACCATTGTTCTGGTCACGAGGGCGGTAGGTATTGTCACGTCTCTGATTTCGACAGGTGCCAGCTTCTTCACTTTTCTTTGCATCTTCATTTCGGCCCCCATAGGGTCTTCCACCAGTCCTTCCACCTTGACCTCTTCCCCTTTGCTTGCTGTCAAATCTTTTATTCAGCTTCTCTTCAACCTTTAGGGAAAACTGGTACACATCTTCTATGGTGGTCATTCTGACCAGGCTCAACTCCTCTTGAATACTCGGCCTCAACCCATTAATGTAACGGGCTACCTTCTCCTTGTTGGGCTCTGCATGGCATGTCCTGATAGTAATTTTATAAAACTCTTCTGTATACTCCTTAACCTGAAAAAAATTATTAGCAGTGTACAATCAAAGCTAGGAGAAAAGAGAAAAATCATGGCATGGTAGAAACATAAAGAATAAAACATTCTAAATCAATGACACTATCCTACTTTATGATAGTAAGTTAAAAAAATTCTAGAAAATTGAAAATGTGGTGGCTGGGACCCTATAAGATTGTTAAAATAATGAATTTAGTATAGGAGAAACAATGAAACGAATCCAATAACTAGAACTTCCACAAGATGAATGTGCATAAAGCAAGAGCCTAAAACTATCATAAAATGTATATGAATGTACAATGAACTCCTTGTATATGTAGGACAAGAAGGAAGTGAGAAGGTGAGATTCAAACACTAACTAACCCTCCATGATGTGTGACAAATGTAGAACACTTGGGACAAGTGTGAGAGCATGTGTCATATGTCTATGAGGTGAGATAACTAAACTACTAAGTGAACTTAAGCTAGTGTAAAACTATATAGAAGTAAACTAGATGAATAAAGGATCCTTTCACACTAACACCCCCCTTAAGTGATACTTAGGGAGCAAAACACTAAAAAAATGAGTTCCAGCAACATGGTCTGATGAGGTACTCACGTATAAAATGAAAATCTCTCACAAATTGAGTAAAGGAGAAAACCCTGTGGGAAAAACCCCTCTCTAGAAAAGAGATCTAAATACAAAGGACAACTTCCTTCACCCCAAGCATATATCGCAACTTAGGATAGAGAGGTGATGCTAAAGGTTTAGTAAAGATGTTAGCAACCTATTCCTAAGTAGACAAATATTCTAAGGAAAGAACACCATCTTGGATAAGCTGTCGAATGAAGTGCATGTGAATCTCGATATGATTCATCCTCTAATGTTCAATTGGGTTGCATGAAATGTGAATATCACATTGGTTATCACACTAAAGAATAGTAGGAAGATCTAGTGGTAGACCAAACTCTGTCAAAAGTTTTCAAATCCATAGTACATCCTAGCTAGCAAGAACTGCACCTCGATACTCAGCCTCAGTGGATGATAATGCAATAGTGGTTTGCTTTTTGCAAGACCAAGCAACTGGAGCTGAACCAAGGCAGAAACAAACCCAGAGGTTGACTTATGTGAGTTGACAACACCTGCCCAATCTGAGTCAGTAAAGCCTACTATTTGTGAAGCTCTTGGTGTGTATTGAATGCCAAAATGTGTGGTGCCCCAAATATACCTCAAAATGTGCTTGGTTGCCTTCCAATGACTCTGATGAGGGTCATGTGAAAAATGGGAGACAATCCCAACAACAAAGGTTATATCAAGGTGAGTATGTGTCAAATATAAAACACTACCAACTAACTATATCTACAAAGATGCATCAACACAAGGTGTTGTGCAAGTGGTAGTCAAAACAACACTAGACTAAAATGGTGTAGGAGCTGGCTTGCAATCAACCATGCTAAAATTATGAAGCATATCAATGGCATACTCCTGCTAGCATATGGATATCCCCTCAGTAGACTAAATAACTTAAAGACCAAGAAAATAATGCAGAAGCCCAAGATCTGTCATGTCAAAATGCTCCATCAAAGAGTTTCAAATATCCTGAAGCATGGACGAGGAACTACTAGTCATAAGAAAATCATATACATACAAGACTAGAATCAAATGTTCATCAAAGTGGCAATGTATGAAACCAGGTGCAAGAAAGAAGCTATCAATCTTCTCATACCAAGCCTAAGGGACTTGTTTGAGACCATATAAAGAACGTCAAAGCCTACATAAAAGTGAAGAGTCCTGCACAAATCTTGGAGGTTATTCCATGTAGATCTCCTCATGAAGATCACCATACAAGAAGGCGCTATTCACATCCATCTGAACTACCTGCCAACTCTGAGATGCAACAATAGAAAGAATACGGGGAACATAATCCATCTTGGCTACAAGGGCAAAGATCTCAAAGTAATCAATACCCTCAACTTGTGAAAAACCATTAGCAACAAGACGTGCCTTATATCTTTCAATAGAACCATTAGCTACATACTTGGTGCGATACACCCACTTGCATCGAACCATCTTTCTTCCCTTAGGAAGAGGTACTAAATCCCATGTATTATTCTTCATCAAAGAAGAATACTCCTCTGCCATATCTAAATCCCACTCTGGAACACCTGAAGACCCTAAAAAACTTTGTTGATTCAAAGATATGGGATGACTTAAAAGACTAGAGCTAGAAGTCTATGAGCGAGTGTGGTGAGAAGTCATAGGATCACCAACTAAAGATCCAGCCTCCTGAATAGTACTGCATGTCCATTTAGGAAAAAAAATGAGTGGGTGGAGGTGGAAGTGGTGGAGGAGGCAGTGGAGATGGTAGATTAGGACCAACATCTACAGGATCCTCAAGTGCTAAGGTATCCTCATGAGATGAAGAGGGTGGTGTAGGTAATGAGGAAGAAGAAGTGGATGGAGGATCCATATGTGGGAAAGACTCGTCAAACTAGATATCTCTTCAAAAGAAGACATCTTGAGTAATAGGATCAAACAACCTATAGACTTTCACATCCTTACAATAGCCAACTAAGATGAATGGTCAACTCTTCTTCTCCATTGCCTTATGCTAACCATCCAGTATGAATGCCCAAGCTTCACTACTAAATACCCTGAAGAAGGAAACATTAGGCTTGATATTTTATCAAGCCTCCTTCGGAGTGATATTCTGAACTACCTTGTGGGGAGTGCAGTTCTGAATATAGTTAGCACAATTGAATGCTTCAGCCCAAAAAGATGGGGCCATAGACTAAGACTGAAGCATATGATTTGTCATTTCCTTGAGTGTTCTATTCTTTTGTTTGGAAACATCATTCTATTGAGGAGTGTAGGGAATCAAATATTGATGGCGAATACCATGCTTAGTGCAATAGTCTTGAAAGGATGGATTCACATACTCCCCCCATTATCTATGTGTATCTGTCAAATAGAAGAACCTGGTTTCTTCTCCACAAACACCCTGAAAATCTTGAAAGTGCTAAATACATCACTTTTGTACTTGAGAATATACATGTATGTGCGGTGAGAGAAGTCATCAATAAAAGTAAGTACATAATTGGCTCTAGAAAATGAAGGAGTTGGAAATGACATGAGGTCACAATGAACCAAATCAAGTAAGGAAGTAGCACTATGGGCTTTGCCCTTAGGAAAGGGTTCTTGATGATGTTTTCTAAGCACACAACCTTGACAAACACCCTCTATGCATGAAACCTTAGGGATACCAAGTACCATCTCCTGTGTACTCAACTACTGAAGATACTTGTAATTGAGGTGTCTAAACCTCTCATGCCAAAGTTGACTCAAAGATTCTGCATGGGCAATATGTGATGAACCACTAGATGTATCAAAACTGTGAAACCTGTTCAATCTAGACCCATGATCTACTCTACTTGAAGCAATGATCTTCTCTGGATGTTGTAGGTCACAAACAATGACATCATGTGGAGAAAAATCAATAGTCTTCCCATCCCCAGTATGACATATCTGATAGACAAATAGAAGATTGGTAGAGAGCTTAGGAACAAAGAGGACATCCTCAATACAACCATCTGTTAGGTGAACTAAACCTGGCCCCATAACTAGAATTTGTGAAGAATTTCCCACTGAAATATGAGAAGTGGTGCTTGTTACTAATTTTTTGTTCACACTTAAAAAATTAGATGGACCTAAGTGTAGTTGTTTAGAAGGAATAAAAGAAAACTTCAAAGTTATGCATTCATTGAATGATTGATGCCTTGACAAAGCAGAGAATGATATCTAGTTGTCAGGATAACCCATCAATCTAATCAGGACTAATAAGTTATCATAACAAGAAACTTGATTGTCAAGAAATCAAAGATTCAAGAAATACAGTTGTTCTACAGAGTTTGATCTTTCAAGAGTTATAATCTAAATTGATTATTTAGTTAATTAGTTTTGAATGAAAGAAAGAAAGATATTTGTAATGCACTATTATTTCATGTCATGTTTTGAACATACATTCAAGTATCTTTTACTTTATCTCATGCATTGATTGAAAAGGAAATACATATACATCATATGCATCAGAGAAACTAACTGATCATGTTTAAAAGAAGTGTTCAAATGTGTCCCACACAAGCTGTGGGAATAACTAGACTGAGCAATTGTAGACATGCAAACTATGTATCTGTTTGATAAAAGAAAAGAGAAAAGAACATATGATAAATCTAAACATCCATCATTGCTTGATGATGGAGGTTGTTGTTGGAGCTTGCCTTCAAGTCTTTAGTCTTCATTCTTCACTCCAAGCCATCATCAAGTTGAAACCTGCAAAATTTGGGGACAGCACTGTTAGTGCTCCAGATGTTTACAGTTATCAAATGCTTTTATCAAACAGAGACATCTACTTATCACATCATGTTTTCAGATGAGAAATCAAATCAGATATATAACACAAATCAGGAAGAAATCATGAAGGAGATCAATCAATGTTGTCAGGTACTTTTTTATGCTAATGTGTTTGTTCACTGTGCAGGTATACGACAAATTTTGTTGCTGATTTGAAGACAAATAAACATGTGGATTAAATGTGGCTCCCACAAGGGTTTGAGGCCAGCATGTTTCTTTTCATTGTTTGAAAAGAGTATCAAAAAAGACAGGATGCATCATTCTGAGCTATATCATGCATCATATAATCAACTTGCAGAAAGAATATGTCATCATGGCATTATTACAGTTGATTAGAGAAAATCATATTATAGTCATCCAGGCTACAGGAGCCATCTAAGGTATAGTATCTGTGTATGAGGAAAAAAACGATTCAAATCAAACTAATTAAATCAAAGAACCCAATAACATAAAGAAAATGAATTTAAATAAAATCCATGACAAATAATCAATGAAATAAAGACTTTTACTGAAATCTGTATTGTTTCCTTTGGATTGAATGTGGATTGCTCAATGAAGTTGCGAAACCATAGCTGCAACAAGCAAGTATTGTGCTCAAGAGATCAATGTCAAAAGATCGTAAGAGTGCTCAATCGACGCATTTTGTATGCTCAAAGCTCTGTTAAGTATGCCTGAGAATACGATCGAAGAGAGATAATGAAGGAGATGAGGGGGGTTTATATAGATTTCAAGGAAGATCGATCAACGGTCCAGATAATTCAGAAGAATCAACGGAGGAGATAAGTTGAGGAACGTGCAACGAATGAGAAGAAGACATGTGTCTTGCTTTCTTTTGCATGAGAGGAGTTATCAAGAATAGAAGAATAAGTTAACTGAAGAAATAAATCAATTAAAAGAATAAAACAATCAGTTAAGTGATTTAAAACAAGAAGAAGGGATTTGCATGAGAAAAGAAGATATTTTGCTTTATTAAATATAGAAAGCTTGAGTTATATTAGAGATAACTCAAATTTAGAAGAAAAAGCAACTTAAATAAATAATTGATTTATTTAAATTTAGAGAAGATATTTTTGGAAGAAATAATTAAATAATTAGAATTATTTAATTTAGAAGATTTGAAAGCAAATTAAATAAATAAATTTATTTAATTGTTGTGCATGATTTTGGAAGAATAAATAAAATATTTGATTTAATTAAATAATTTAGGAATTATTTAATTATAGACAAGAGGGAATTGTGATGAATTAATTAAATAATTGGATATATTTAATTAATGTAGATGTGAATTTTGGAAAGAGGATAATGAACTAATTAAATAATTAAAATTATTTAATTGTGGAAGAATATAGAGGAATTTAATTTAATTAATTAAATAAAGAGAATTTATTTAATTAATGTCGATTTTAGGAGATTTAGAAGAATTTGGTGAAATTAATTAAATAATTAGATTATTTAATTAATGTGGGAAATGCAGGTGATTAGTCAAATAACGGAATGCCAATGATTTGACGACACAGTCATTTTAGGGTGTCTACAGTATCATTATGAATGCATGTATTATTTCATCACAGCTAATAAAGAGCAACTGATAGAGTGCATTCATAGTTCAAGGATATGATACAAGTTTTCAGATTAATGTGCCTAATAAAGAGATGATAGACAGCATAGAGAAAGATACAAGTTATGCCTTTAAAGAGACAAATCAAAACAGCAAGGCATTATTAGCTCTAGGCTGATATATGGCAATGTGAAAATGCAGTCATGAATATATCATTGTCTTGGACCAATAGCTAAGAAATCATCAATGCCTTGAAGCTTCAAAACCATCAGGATACATGGATATACAATGAAACAATTCAAACTGGAGCAGATAGGACTTAGTTTTCAAAGATGAGGCAACACTCTACACCAAGTATTTCTCATATTACCTCATATTGCCAAAGATGTTCAGAGTTTAACAGTTATATACCATTCAAGTTGCAAGTGTGTCATAGAGACAATCAAACAAGATGCTACATGGAATAGCAGATGAGACAACATCCAAGACAAGAGATATAGTGCATACTAAGAATGTGGTAGTCACATGCTAGAGGCAAAGATGCAAATGACAGATGCATATAGCATGCTCTCTGCAGAGCACTCATCAAGTGATAAAGACTGTCACTTAGTATCAAAGATCTTAGAAGAAGAACAAAATAGGAGCAGCATTCATTTATCATCACTGTCATGACAGTCAAGTATAAATCCAAAAGCAAGAGGTTGTCATGTCTAGAAAAGAAGGATCCAAATATAGTATGCATAGTAGAGTATTAAGAATGCCACAACCCAAAGATAACAAGGTGGTTTCCATACACCTCATCATTGTTTGACCAAACAAACCTTATCTCATACACATTGGAGCTACAGTGATGCCATGGTACATTCAAGAAGGTGTCATGCCTTAAGGAAAGATATATTGCAAGAACAAGGATAAAGTGCAGTCATCTTCACTATAGACAGTCAAGACAGTGATTAGCAAAGTGGCTTATATAAGCAAGAGACAGTCAAAGCATATGGCAGTTACCATATCCATCTACAGGAGTTAGTCAATAATGAAGGAGAAACATCAAGGAGAGATAAGAACATGTAATCATAGCTACAGGTGCATTTTTGCAAACACAGTCACAAAAGAAGGTAGCATGATCTATGTCATGTTAGAATACAGTCAAAGAGAAGAAGGACAACACACAGTCAAAGATAAAAACCATATCACAAGGGTCCACCATATATAGTTTGCAATATTACAAGTTATCATATGCAAACAAATAAAGAGGCCATCTATGCTACAGGAGAGTCTCACAGAGGTGCCAATGTATGCTATAGAATATTAGATGATAACAATGTATACTACAGAATATTAAATGATTTGTTCTCATATAGAATATAAAGACTTGCTTATGCCAAGTAGCTACAGTGAGACAGACAACAGAGGTGTATCATCATCATTAATGACATGACAGTTAGAAGGTGTTATGAAAGCAAAAAATAAACTCCATCTATTAACACCTCAAACTCTTAATGTTGTTGCCTACAGAAAAAGCCCATGTTCCAGAAGATAATATACAGAAAGAAGCGTGACTCATGCTAAAATGTATTTTCTGATCTAGATATCAAACTCTAATATTCATTTTTGCACCCACAGTCAAGAGAGTTGAGAAAAAGAAAGATATTGTCATAACCATGACAAGAGAGCAAGGTTTCTCATGATATCAGGTATACCCATTTGACAAAAAATCAAACCCTAGTGCTAATTTAAGCACCCATGGTCAAGAAGACTCAAATAAAAGAGAAATATAGTCATATCCATTACATATGAGTAGCATTTTTCATGATAAAGTGTATACCCATCTACAGAATGAACAAGGTCTTTCAAGATCTCAAACCCTCAAGTTTCTTTTACACTTACAAGTAAAAAGAAACAGTAGTAACAAATACAGGAGAGTGGCCATAATAGTTTGAAGCATTCAAAGTACAAAAAGAGAAAACCTTTGACAAGAAGTTCAAAACCTTGTTTCTTTTCTTCATTTATAGTCATAAGCAGAAAGAGATAACAGTGAAAGAAGATGGCCATGACAGTGTGAAGGAATTTTTGTGCAAGGAGGGTTGAAACCCTAGTTTCAAAACTTCTAAACCCTCAATAGTTTACACAGTTGTGCTTGTATATAGATAAAGCATGGTTGCAACAGGTGGAGGCCTTATAAGTGTAAGAAGATAGAAAACCCTTAGCTCAAGAACTCAAACCCTAAGGTTTTTCTGCATCTACAAACAAGTCAAGCTAAAAGGAGATATATACAGTCATGGCTGAAAGTGATAAGCCATTTTTTGCCAAAAAATGCAATACCCATTACCTCAAACAGCCCTTGCCATTTTTTTAACTGTGAAAAGAGACAAAAGAAGCTACAGAGGATGAAAAATGACAAGAGCTTACCTCATTTCATCGATAGGAAGAAGAGTCTACCCACAGCCTCACAGTGGCCTTAAAGCTTTCAAGAATAGGTGAAGGTTGCAAGAAAAAAGATAGAGAGAAGAGAAAAGGTGTTAAGGAATGCATAATACAAAGAGAGAGCCATAAAAGAGGAAAGGAGGCCATAGCCATGAAAAAATAAAGCCACAGAGATAAGTAAATGCCTCATATAGAGTAGAAAATAGTGTTACCTTCTTTATTAATGATATAGTTCCAAGATGCAACCAAAGATCCTATTGAGAGGAGTGAAAAACCAGAGCCATGATGAATGAGTTTCAAACCCTAAGGCTAACATAGTATAGTTGCAAAGGTCTGAGGAAAGAAAACCAAATGAAGAATGAACAAATTTAGGGTTGTTTCCTCACTTTTCTTCGAAGGTTCTTTTACCAAGTGTGTTTTTGACTTGTAAAAAATAAATAATTACATTATCCAAAGGAGTGTCATGGTCAAGACCTTTTTTCTTGAATATCCTAACCATCATAACATGGAGTGGCTGACAAGCAAAGCTTAGTGCTTAATTTTATGAAGTCAAGAGGGTCAATGTGATGTGAGGGAAAGGCTTTATGCCTTATAAACTTCTTAAAGATTCCTTGGTGGTCGGGTTATGCATAGACAAAGTTTCACATGCTAATGTTCCTTGTCTTATTCAAAACATCAAAAGGTTGAATACTTCCTGATTGTGCATGATGGCTAACAAAGCCAAGAAGGTGTGATTTTAGACATGGCATATGTTTAGGACTATGCATCGAGTTTTCAAAGGTAAGCATTTATGCATGATGGTAGTATGATGGTGCAATGATGGGTCATGGAGTTGTTTTTCTTTCTTGATCTCAAATTACATATGGGGATATAAGGTGGTTCATAAAATCTAATGTATGTGCACTAAGGCAACAAAGGGGAGTCATAAGGATGTTTATGCATATTATTTTGCTCATAGAGTGTCATGATGCATGGAGTGACTCTAATTTTTTTATCTTGTAAAGAGAGATAATGTTTCTTTTTATTGATCATGGAGTGATAAGGATATAAATTTTTTGCCTTAATGTATATTTAAATCATGCAAAATCGGGATATTTTCTTACAAGGAGTTGTAAGGAATTTGTATTTGTCCCTAAGTCCTATTTTTTGCTCATATCATGCAAAATAGGCAAATGTAATTGGAGTGATAAGGAGTCATATTTTTCTTCTAATCATGCACGATTTTACAAAGTCATTAATTGTAAATAAATAATAAAGTAATATTCTATAAATTACTTTATTATTTTTCACAAATTGTAACCAATAATAAAGTAATATTCTATTACTTTATTATTTACTCACAATCAATTTTGCTCATACAAAATCATGCAAATTGATTAGTGGAGTTAACTAGGTCACCTAGGAGATTTTGCATGACTTTTAGGAGTATTTTTAGGGTCCTTGGTCAACTTTTGGTCAAGCATATGGAGAGGCCCAAATTGAAGCTATTTTTGCTCAATTTGTGGCAGTCTTAGGCCCTAATTTTAAGGATTTTGGAGGTTGCTCGAGAATGAGTATTTTTAGAGGTAGTTATCTACAAGTCCATATCTTTTCTGCATGCCTCTTAGAGAGACCAAACGTATTTATTGTAAAGCAAAAGTTTATTTTTGCTAGTTCTTGATTCTCATTCTGATTCAAACAGATTGGAGAATTCTTGTAGCTCACTTTTACAATTTTATTGAGAGATCGGCAGGTTAGAGGTTATCTTTTTGTCTTATTTGCAAAACTTTCCTTTGTTTATTTTAGATCAGTTGAATTACCTTTCCTTTTTGTGCTGAATGTTGAAGTGATTTGATGAAATTTTGTTGTGTTTTATCATTAAACCTTCAAAATTATTGTCTCACCTCCTTGTTTGCCACATTAAAGCATATATTCATCACAGGTCTTAGGTTGTGTTAACCAGAAATAATCTTTTTATGCTGTGAAAAAACTATTTCCTTCATAAAAACCTATTTTCAAACCTTCCTTAGAATCACTTTTGTGGTATTTATGCCAAGTCTGGATTGTGTAAAAGTTAGTTTTCTAAGCAAACATTGTGGATAGATTGCATTATTTCTACCCAAATCAAGTGCATCACCATTTTATCTTTTATATTCAATTAGTTTCTTTCTTCCCTTTCCCCAAAAAGTAAAAATATACATCTCAATAGAACATTTGAAAGGAACCAGCCCACAATCTGGAGGTCTAGTTTCGTCATAGGGCACCCACAACCTGAAATTAGTCCCATGTTACACGGAATTGCAGTGCTTTAACTAGCCTTGCATACGGGTGCAATTCCCAGTGATAACAGTTTTTGGCATGCTCGGTGGGACATTGAACTAATTTTTAGTTCAATAGAACTTATCATTGCTGTTGTTTTTGGTATGATCAGTAGTTGATATAGCCTTTTTAGAGGTTTAATTACAAATACCAGGTGACTCTATCTTTCTAGTTGATAGATCAAACTCTTTGAATGAATAAACATGTCTACCTTTCATGAGAATATGTCATATCATCCAGCATATCATGAAAATGTTGCCAATCCTTCATCTTATCAGCCATTCTGTAATTTCATTCCTAATCCCTTTAATTTGCAAAGAAATCAGCATACTCAACATGCTTACCTCCCACCCACCCCTGCTCATCCTTCATATCAGCATTTACATATCCAAAATCAATCCCAAGAAGTTCAAGATATGAAGTATAGCATGAGTGACATCAGTGATACATTGTTATAAGTCACAAGGAACCTAGAAGAGTTCAAGAGGCAACAAGAGTATTAGCAACAGTAGGAGGAGATGGATTATCAGACCTATCTCCATGAGCAGGAATTAGAGGCATAAAGGATACAATTTGAACAAGATCTTGCAAGACAGATTGCAGCAAAAGAGGCATAGATGACATTTTTGATTGCACAAATATAAAAGCAGAACATCCAAATAGCTTCATTCATTTCAGATCAGTATTCTCAAACTGAGGTTAGTAGGAATCAAGTTTCAAGTTTTAAGAGTTCTGATTGTAATCAGGTACCTATTCATATTTAGGATTAGTCTATTAGTTCTCAATATCTGTCATATCAAGTACCCGAATCAATTCATCAGGCTTATAAACAACCATGGCAGCCTTCTTGTACTGAATGTCTTGATTATAAAGTACCAAATCTTATCAAAGCTACCTCTTCCATACCAATCCAAGATCAGGAAAGGGAAGAAGTATCAATAAAATTTGAACCAATCAGGATTCCAGGTTTCAATCAAGAAAAATTAGATATAATGCAAGAACAAGGATTTAAAGGGTAGAGTCTTCAATTGCCAAAACAGAGTGCCCAAGTTACAAATGAGAATAGAATTGACATAGAAAAGGATTCTATCTTTTTGTTTGATCAACTGCCTTCTTTTAATGACCAAGATGAAGATATCATACAAGTACCATCTGATTTAAGATAGCCATTAACATCCCAAAAACATTCAAAAACACAAAAAAATCAAAATATCTCAAAAAAAAACACACAAAAAAAAAATCAAAATATTTCAAAAAATCCAAAAAAAATTAAATATCCAACAAAAAATCCAAGCAATAAAACCAATCACATCAATCCAAAACAATCCACTTCAACATTCAATCAAAATCAAATCATCATCATCATCAATTCTTCCTATCAATAACATTCATTCATCCAATCATATCAATCAAATCAATCTAAGCAATGATCTTGAAATCCAAGTCACACTAATCCATATCAAGCAAGCTAATCAATCAAGGAACATTATCCAATCAAATCAACAAGTTTTGATCCTAATCTTGTCATGAGCCCAATCAATCATCATCAAGCATCAAGCATCCTTGTGTTGATCTAGGGATATAGCTTTCCCCACAATGACAACACTATATATAATCATCAATCAAACAATCAATTATCAGTTTATGACTTGACAAGGGCAATACCTTGTTTGTTTTACATCCTTTGAGCATACTGAGAACACTTGCTTATGCTTAGATTGAGTGGACACTCCAATCATCACACCATCACTATCATCATTCAAAACAATCCAATCATCAAAACAATCAACCCAACAATAACAAACATCACAACCAAAACACATTAAGCTAGCCATCAAAACAAATCCAATCACTTCAGCAAATCAAAAGCAACTCAATCCATCACAAATCATCCATCCTTCATCAAATCAATCTAATCAGCATTTCCTTATCTTCCAACCATTCCAAACAAAGATCTAAATGCAAGCCATCCTTAATCCATACCAATCAAGTTAATCAATCAAGCCAAGTTATCCAATCACAATCAATGGTCTTGATCCTAACCTTGTTGTAAACCAAAGCAAATCACTTAGCCACTTAGCTAACCAACTCAGCAAACAACCTTATGTTGATCTAGGGATATAGCTTTCCCCGCAATGACAACACTCTCAACTATCATCAATTGACAACCAATCAGTGGTTTACAGCTTGACAGGGGCAATACCTTGTTTGTTTTTGAATCCTTTGTGCATGCTTGCTTGCTTGCTTGTGTGTATTATCATTTTATCTTGCATTTGCATCAATCGGTATCATTCCAGCTAATATTCATATCTTGTGTATGTTGGAATAGCTTTTTGCACTATCCTTTGCATCTAAGGTCATATCATACCTTTTATGCATTAGGACTTCAATGCTCTAAGTTTTCTTCCTCATACGTCAGACAAGGTTGTATTACACTAGGGCACGAGACACAACATCACCCTGGATCCTTATACCTTGGTGCATAACGTCTAGTGCTATATCAAACATCATGGTTGCTCACTTTCATTGCAGCATAATGCATCTTCATTTCTTCTATCCATTCCCTTATCTTTCTTTTGTAGCCAAGCCATTTCTTTTCAAGAACATACTCGTGTTTGTCCAACCCGCCTATCCTCTCGAGGGGGTATCATCATCCTATCATTCCATCATCATCTTATTCTTTTCATCATAAACCCTATCGTTTATCCATACCTTAGCTTCTTTGAAATGATGTTACTCGACATAAAGCTTATCATCTCAAACATCATCTCAAAGAGGGGCAAAATGTAGACACCCAAAATTGTCCCAAATTTGTCTATGTGTTGCAACAACTAGTCAAATACATTATCTTAGACATCATGTAGCATTTTGTCCTAAATCCCACTCTTAACCCCACTTATTCCATTAGCCAATTAATTAAATAAATTTTATTTATTTAATTAAAATCCTATTCAATCCCATCCTTATCCTACTTAGCCAATTAATTAAATAAATTTTATTTATTTAATTAATTTCTACATCATATCCTAATCTTACTATCCAATTAATTAAATAAATCTTATTTATTTAATTAATTTCCCTATCATATCCCAACTAATTCAAATATTTTATTTGAATTAAGTTCTCATCATAAGCCGACTTTCCAATTAATTAAATAAATTTTATTTATTTAATTAATTTATCTTATCATTTAGCCAACATGTGTGCCTCTTTCATTTAAAAAGATAAGTGGTACTACAGCCTTTTATTTAATATCTTTCATATGTAGTACTTTTTATGTACACAAGCACACATGAGCCCTATCCTCCCTCCACTTGTCAAATGACTACAACTCCCTTGAAGAGTGGGATAACCGAATCAATCCTAGCCGTCCACATCAATCAATTAGATTTTTAATCTCAGTCGTCCATTGGAACCAAGCCTTTCCTATAAATCAACCCCCTCATAAGCCATTAGCATGCATTGAGCCTCAAGTACCCTTATTCTGTCAAATTTTCTATAATGCATTGATCCTCAAGTATCCACATGCTGTTGAAATATAATTAGAGCCTTTGCATCCTTCATCTATCATTCATTCTATCATCTTCATCTTAATGTTATGCTACAGAAATGAGCACCCAACATTCCTCCAACAATAATCCTTCAAAATCTTGCATGCTCATGCGAGGTGGAGAAGAGCAATGGAGATAAATCAAGTTTGACATGGAGATCGGTTTGCATTTACATTTGTTATTTTGATTTTCATGTTGTCTTGTGCTTCATTGTGCATTGCTAGGGTTTTTATCATTGGTGTTTATTCATTTGCCCTGATTTGCAATTTTACCCTAACTACAGTAGAATTTCTCTAAAGTTCATGGCAAAAATGACTCTATGCCCAATGAGATAGCAAGGCTACTGGTTCTAAACTATTTATTAGGGAAACACCCCTGAGAGGTCGCAAGAAATATTACTAATTTTTGTTCAAACTTAAAAAATTAGTTGGACCTAAGTGTAGTTGTTCAGAAGGAATAAAAGAAAACTTCAAAGTTATGCATTCATTGAATGATTGATGCCTTGACGAAGTAGAGAATGATATCCAGTTGTCAGGATAACCCATCAATCCAATCAAGACTGATAAGTTATCATGATAAGAAAATTGAATGTCAAGAAATCAAAGATTCAAGAAATACAGTTGTTCTACACAGTTTAATCTTTTAGGAGTTATAAGTTAAATTGATTATTCAGTTAATTAATTTTGAATGAAAGAAAGAAAGATATTTGTATTGCACTATTATTTCATGTCATGTTTTGAACATACATTCAGGTATCTGTTACTTTATCTCATGTATTGATTGAAAAGGAAAAACATATACATCATATGCATCAGAGAAACTAACTGATCATGTTTAAAAGAATTGTTCAAATGTGTCCCACACAAGCCATGGGAATAACTAGACTGAGCAATTGTAGACATGCAAGCTATGTATCTATTTGATAAAAGAAAAGAGAAAAGAACATATGATAAATCTAAATAGCCATCATTGCCTAATGATGGAGGTTGTTGTTGAAGCTGGCCTTCAAGTCTTTAGTCTTCACTCTTCACTCCAAGCCATCATCAACTTGAAACCTACAAAATTTTGGGGACAGCCCTATTAGTGCTCCAAATGTTTACAATTATCACTTGCTTTTATCAAAAAAAGACATCTACATATCACATCATGCATTCAGATGAGAAATCAAATCAGATATATGACACAAATTAGGAAGAAATCATGAAGGAGATCAATCAATGCTATCAGGTACTTTTTTATGCTAACTTGTTTGTTCACTGTGCAGATATAGGACAAATTTTGTTGCTGATTTGAAGACAAATAAACATGTGGATTAAATGTGGCTCCCACAAGGGTTTGAGCCTAGCATGTTTCTTTTCATTTTTTGAAAAGAGTATCAAAAAAGATAGGATGCATCATTTTGAGCTATATCATGCATCATCTAATCAACTTGTAAAAAAGGTATGTCATTATGGCATTATTACAGTTGATTAGAGCAAATCAGATTACAGTCATCCAGGCTACAGAAGCCATCTAAGATACAGTATCATTATGAATGCATGTATTTATTTCATCACAGCTAATAAAGAGCAACTGACAGAGTGCATTCATAGTTCAAGGATATGATACAAGTTTTCAGATTAATGTGCCTAATAAAGAGATGAAAGATAACATAGAGAAAGATACAAGTTATGCCTTTAAATAGGCAAATCAAAACAGCAAGGCATTATTAGCTCTAGGCTGATATATGGCAGTGTGAAAATACAGTCATGAATATATCATTGTCTTGGACCAATAGCTAAAAAGTCATCAATGCCTTGAAGCTTCAAAACCATCAGGATACATGGATGTACATTGAAACAATTCAAACTGGAGTAGATAGGACTTAGTTTTCAAAGATGAGGCAACACTCTACACCAGGTATTTCTCATATTACCTCATATTGTCAAAGATGTTCAAAGTTTAACAGTTATATCACATTCAAGTTGCAAGTGTGTCATAAAGATAGTCAAACAAGATGCTACATGGAACAGTAGATGAGACAAAATCCAAGACAAGAGATACAGTGCATACTAAGAATGTGGTAGTCACATGCTAGAGGGAAAAGATGCAAATGACATATGCATATAGCATGCTATTTGAAGAGCACTCATCAAGTGATAAAGACTGTCACTTAGTATCAAAGATCTTAGAAGAAGAACAAAATAGGAGAAGCATTCATTTATCATCACTGTCATGACAGTCAAGTATAAATCCAAAAGCAAGAGACTGTTATGTCTAGAAAACAAGGATCCAAATACAGTATGCACAGTAGAGTATTAAGAATGCCACAGCCCAAAGATAACAAGGTGGTTCCCATACACCTCATCATTGTTTGACCAAACAAACCTTATCTCATACACATTGGAGCTATAGTGATGCCATGGTACAGTTAAGAAGGTGCCATGCCTTAAGGAAAGATACATTGCAAGAAAAGGATAAAGTGCAGTCATCTTCACTATAGACAGTCAAGACAGTGATCAGCAAAGTGGCTTATATAAGTAAGAGATAATCAGAGCATATGACAGTTACCATATCCATCTACAAGAGTTAGTCAATAATGAAGGAGAAACATCAAGGAGAGATACAAACATGTAATCACAGCTACAGGTGCATTTTTGCAAACACAGTCACAAAAGAAGGTAACATGATCTATGTCGTGTTAGAATATAGTCAAAGAGAAGAAGGACAACACACAGTCAAAGATAAATACCATATGACAAGGGTCCACCATATACAGTTTGCAAGATTACAAGTTATCATATGCAAACAAATAAAGAGACCATCTATGCTACAGGAGAGTCTCACAGAGGTGCCAATGTATGCTACAGAATATTAGATGATAACAATGTATACTATAGAATATTAAATGATTTGTTGTCATATAGAATATAAAGACTTGCTTATGCCAAGTAGCTACAGTGAGATAGACAACAGAGGTGTATCATCATCATTAATGACATGATAGTCAAAAGGTATTATGAAAGCAAAAAAAGAAACTCCATCTATTAACACCTCAAACTCTTAATGATGTTGCCTACAGAAAAAGCCCATGTTCCAGAAGATAATATACAGAAAGAAGCATGACTCATGCTAAAATGTATTTTCTGATCAAGATATCAAAATCTAATATTCATTTTTGCACCCATAGTCAAGAGAGTTGAGAAAAAGGAAGATATAGTCATAGCCATGACAAGAGATCAAGGTTTCTCATGATATCAGGTATACCCATTTGACAGAAAATCAAACCCTAGTGCTATTTTTTACACCCACGATAAAGTGTATACCCATCTATAGAATGAATAAGGTGTTGCAAGTATGGGCCTAACATGTGTTGTCATTGATGTCAACATACTCCTATTACATTAATGATAAGGATTGGATTAGCTGTGTACTGAGGATATTGAGAAAATTAGTCTCAATCAGGAACAATGAAGATCAGTAATGACAATAAGACAAAAGTCCAAGATAGGAAGAGGATCAGAGGATGCGGATTAAAGGGTTTATAGATATGTGTCTTGAGGTGATCTAGTAGAGATTTCAGAGGTCCGCATGAAGATATGAAGAAGTTGTGGCCGCTCAAGTAAAACTGGTTCTAGTAGGTGTTCAGAGGTAACAAAGTGACACAGACAGGTCCGGTGAGATCCGAAAGTACAGTTTCCTACTTTGCAGATTTGAGGTAGTGTTGAGGAAGTCTTGGTGATGTGTTAACTTGATTGGTTCATGAATTGAAGGTCTGGAAGTATCCATTCTTTGGTGACAGTGGTGACAGACTGTGTTCTTGAGGCTCCGGATGAAAGAGAGAAGGATTTCAGTATGCAGATGAAGTGCGGATGTTCTTGGTGATTCAAGAAACCTTGTGAAGGACTTTGTATTGTGTCTAGCATGTGTTAATGGTCTGCATTGGATTTGGAGCTTGATATTGAAGAATAACCTCCGGATAATGATGTTCTTCCTGAGACTGGCCGACCGGATAAGTTTCAGATCTTGTGGATGTTCTGGTAGATGCTTGCCGACTTAGATGATTATTCCTAAGTTGATGTCTTGTATAAATAAGGGGTTACGAAGTCATTTCAAAGGTGTGCTTGTAGTGATGAGTGTGTGGTAGCAAGGAGGAGAGCGAAAGGCAGAGCAGAAGTATTGGGCATAAATGGAACTGATTCAAGCATGGTGAAGATGCTATTTTCCAGTTCAAGTAGGTGATACTTATTTCTTTGTAGACAGTGTGTCTCTTGTAGGCAGTGAGCCTCTTGTGAGCAGTGTGCTTGGGCAGTGAGCCCTAATTGGCATGTACCATTTTGTTCTTTCTATTCTTCTAATAGAGAATACAATCTTGGGTTAATCACCGCGTGGTTTTTTCCTTACCCGGGTTTTCCATGTCAAAATCTAGGTGTCTCATGTGTTGATATGTTTCTGCTCTTAATTTGTTGCATTGTGTTTTCATGATTAATTTATTATAAGACTGCTAATTGCAAAGTGGAATTAAGTGTTTAAATTGAGAGAAAGTTTTGCACAACTGATTCACCCCCCCTCTTAGTCGTGTGCCCTAGTCTAACACAAGGTCTTTCAAGATCTCAAACCCTTAGGTTTCTTTTACACTTACAAGTAAAAAGAAAGAGCAGTAAAAAATATAGGAGAGTGGCCATAACAATTTGAAGCCTTCAAAGTACAGAAAGAGCAAACCCTTGATAGGAAGTTCAAAACCTTGTTTCTTTTCTTCATTTACAATCATAAGCAGAAAGAGATAACAGTGAAAGAAGATGGCCATGGCAGTGTGAAGGAATTTTTGTGCAAGGAGGGTTAAAACCCTAGTTTCAAAACTTCCAAACCCTCAATAGTTTACACAGTTGTGCCTGTATACAAATGAAGCATGGACGTGACAACTGGAGGTCTTATAAGTGCAAGAAGATAGCAAACCCTCAGCTCAAGAACTCAAACCCTTAGGTTTTTCTGCATCTACAGACAAGTCAAGCTAAAAGGAGATATATACAGTCATGGCCGAAAGTGATAAGCCTTTTTTTGCCCAAAAATGCAATACCCATAACCTCAAACAGGCCTTGCCATTTTTTTAACTATGAAAAGAGACAAAAGAAGCTATAGAGGATGAAAAATGACAAGAGCTTATGGTGCAGAGGCACCTACCTAACAGCTGGCCTCCATGAGGCAGTTAGTTGTTTTAGGTCTTGTTTATGTTTTCAAGAAGGTCTGTTAAGACCAAATGCATGTAATAAGGTCACGCTGATCATGATAAGATCATGCTGACCAGGCTTTTACTATTTTTAGTTAGTTTGTTAGAACAGCTGTCATGCTGTAGGGTCCGGTTGGATCTCCCAGCCGCCTGGAGAGTTCCCAGCCGCTTGGAGTCGGGTCAGTAGTACTCGTAGGATAATCTATTTAAGCATGGGGATCGGTTGATATTGCATATACAGATATAGATCATCGATCAGACTTTGCGAGAGTGAGGCAGAGCGAGAGAAACTGATCATTGTATTTACATCTTTTGAAATCAAATAAAGTGTTCCTGTTTGTGTTCATCCTCTGTTGAATTCCATTGCTTGATCGATTTGCTGGTTTGGTGGCTGTATGGATTCACTGATCCATTCCACCGGTTGATTCATCTGATCGGTGGAATGGCGATGTACAGTAGGTTAGGTTGTAGTTTGTTTGTTTGCATGCAGGTGTGCAGGACCGCCGTCGAAAGGTGTTGAAGACCCTAGCATGGGCATGTGCTAGGTCGAGCTGATAAGATAGAGTGTGGAAGATCACCCTAAGAGTGGATCGGGTCATCCCAGGAGGATCAGCGAAGTGAAATTTTGCTAAGTGAAGAAGTTCGTGAAGACGGCATCATCAGGATATTTCTGCAAATATCCTGCAGTCGGTTTGGGTGTCGTCATCCAGATAAGTGAAGATGAGCATGATGTTTTCGATTGCATGAAGTGCAAGTGCGTCCGGGGTGATCATCATCAGGAGGGCCGAGGAGGAGCGTATCGGCATCAGGTTGAAGATCGGGTTGATCAAGTTGATCGCGGGCCGAAAAAAACTAAGTTTGGCCAACAGCAGGATATGACGTCATCATCATCATGATATACGTCATCAGGACATTTCGGAGCGGCAGGATATTGAGCAGCTGCGGGTGACGTCATCGTCATCAGGATCTACGTCATCAGGATATCGGGTGACGCAAGCATCGAGGCTACGGTGCCAGAAGTTAAGGTTTGTCATCATCAGGATAAATGGGAAGAACCGGATGTTCGTTATCCTATTGATTATCATGATGTTGAATATCATGATGCTGAAGGAAGAGAAGACAGAGGTTGTCGCGGAAGTGAACAGTGGACGTCAGGAGGATGTTCGCGCTGGTCGAACATGATGATGCTGTCAATGACCGAGTAAGGTGATGCTGTTGACAGGCGAAAGTGCGAAGGTTTGTCTGCAGGAGGATATCGGTCGGCAGGTGAAATATGATGATGATGCTGACAGTGAAATCAAATATGATGATGAGGGTGAATATGATGATGATGATGGGCTGCAGATGTCCATGCTGTATGCGAAGGTTATAGTGTGGATGCCTCTGCATCATAGTGGTATCAGAGCTCAGCAAAAGGTCTGGGCTGTTGTGTGTTGATTCTGTCACCGAAAGGGCAGAGGTAGAGTTGAATTGTGTGTTGTGTGTGGATTGAGAGGTTGACAAAATGCCTCCGAAAGGTAGTGGTACTGCAAGGGAATTGCAGGAGATGAAGGAGAAACATGCTAGAGAGATGAGGAAGATGAAGGAGCTTGCTGAAGCACTTCAAGCCAGGCTTACAGCCCTGGAAAAGAACAAAAAGAGGGAAGTGGAAGACAGTGAGTCTGAAGAAGATGAAGATACTGTTGAAGAGTATGAAGAGGTAGCTGAAGATCTGGATGCTGAAGACCAGAGATTGGCAAAACTGTTAAAGGCAGTGCAGAATGATAAACCTAAGGTAAAGGTTGATGTTTCCAAGTATACTGGAAGTTTGAATGAAGATGAATTGTTGGATTGGATTGCTGCACTTGATAATCACTTTGAATGTGAAGATGTTGCTGAGGATCAGAAGGTAAAGATTGCAAAGACCAAGTTAGGAGGTCATGCTTTGGTATGGTGGGATTATGTACAATCTGAGAGAAGGAAACAAGGGAAGTCAAAGATCACTTCATGGGATAAGATGGTAGCAAGGATCAAGGGAAAATTCTTGCCAAGGGATTATGAAATCCAGATGTTTAAGAAGCTGCAATTTTTAAAGCAGAAAGAAAGGGATGTGAAGGCATATACAGAGGAATTTTATAAGTTAAGTATGAGATCTGGTCATCATGAGAATGAGGTAGAAAAGGTGGCTAGGTACTTGGCTGGTTTGAGATTTAACATACAGGATGAGTTAGTGTTAGCTAACCCTAAGAATGTGGAGGATTGTTATCAAATGGCAATCAGGATTGAAGAAAAGATAAATAGAGGACATGATAAGTCCATGCGAGGAAGAGGAAACCATAGGGGAAGAGGAGCAGCCCCTACACAAAAGCAAACCAACGAGGGTCAAGAAGACACTGGTAAAGGACAGGGACAGTCTGATTTCAGGGGTGGATGGAAAGGTAATAGAGGAAGATTTGGAGGTGGTAGAGGTTCTACTACATTTTCAGGAAAGTGTTACACCTGTGGTGAGTTTGGTCATCCATCTTTCAAATGTCCAGAAAACAAAGGTTCATCATCCAGAAATGATAGAACTAGTGACAAGAGGGTACAACTTGTGCAAGAAGAGAAAGTAGAAGAAAGTGCGCAGAGTTCAAACAGAGATCCTGATAATTATGGATATCCAGAGAGTGGAGAATCATTGATGTTAAGGAGAATTAGTTTGTAGGCATCAAAGGATCTGATGCAAAGAAGAGCTCTTTTCAAGACCACATGCAAGAGTAAAGGTAAAATATGTAAGGTTGTCATTGATACTGGTTCAACAGACAACATGGTATCTCAGGAGATGGTGGATAAACTAAAGTTGGAAAGGATTCCACATCCACACCCTTACAAGACATCTTGGGTGAGTGATAGTCAATCACTTTTTGTCTCTGAACAGACATATGTGGATTTTCAGATTGGAGCATATCATGATAGAATTTTGTGTGATATTTTGCCTATGGAATGTTGTCACCTACTGTTGGGTAGACCATGGCAATTTGACAGAAGGGTACTATATGATGGGTATTCTAATACCTACACCATCAAGAAGGATGGGAAGATTATTAAGTTGATGCCATTGCAGGCAAAAGCTGCAGTACAGAAGGCAGCCCAAATCATTTTAATGGGAAAGAAGGAATTTGTGCAGATGCCTAGAGGAGCAGGCATAAAGGCAGTTGAGGACACTGTAGGGAAAGAAGTTGTTCAAGACAACAGATTGAAGAAAGTTTTAGTTGTGACTGACAGAGGTCAGCAGCAGGTGCAGAAACAGGTTTGCACACAGCAATCAGTTGAAAGGAATGACAAGGATGTTGTCATAGTTGGGACTATTGCTTGTCCTATAAGGATTGAAAGAAAGATACCGGTGAACACTACAGAAGCAGTTCAGAAAGAGGTTCTGGTCAGGCAACCTGACAAACACAAGGTATATGAGAAAAGGGCCTACATCAACAGGCATGAGGAGTTACTTGCCAGAAAGCAAGTTACAGTTCAGAAGTCTTGGAGCAGCCAAGAGCCAGCAGAGGACAAAGCTGGAACAGTTCAGCATATTGGAAAGGCAAAGTGTAAAGGTGGAGGACTTCCATATCCTAACTCATGGGACATGAGTTATTTTCTTTTGGGGAGTATGGTGCAGAGGCACCTACCTAACAGCTGGCCTCCATGAGGCAGTTAGTTGTTTTAGGTCTTGTTTATGTTTTCAAGAAGGTCTGTTAAGACCAAATGCATGTAATAAGGTCACGCTGATCATGATAAGATCATGCTGACCAGGCTTTTACTATTTTTAGTTAGTTTGTTAGAACAGCTGTCATGCTGTAGGGTCCGGTTGGATCTCCCAGCCGCCTGGAGAGTTCCCAGCCGCTTGGAGTCGGGTCAGTAGTACTCGTAGGATAATCTATTTAAGCATGGGGATCGGTTGATATTGCATATACAGATATAGATCATCGATCAGACTTTGCGAGAGTGAGGCAGAGCGAGAGAAACTGATCATTGTATTTACATCTTTTGAAATCAAATAAAGTGTTCCTATTTGTGTTCATCCTCTGTTGAATTCCATTGCTTGATCGATTTGCTGGTTTGGTGGCTGTATGGATTCACTGATCCATTCCACCGGTTGATTCATCTGATCGGTGGAATGGCGATGTACAGTAGGTTAGGTTGTAGTTTGTTTGTTTGCATGCAGGTGTGCAGGACCGCCGTCGAAAGGTGTTGAAGACCCTAGCATGGGCATGTGCTAGGTCGAGCTGATAAGATAGAGTGTGGAAGATCACCCTAAGAGTGGATCGGGTCATCCCAGGAGGATCGGCGAAGTGAAATTTCGCTAAGTGAAGAAGTTCGTGAAGACGGCATCATCAGGATATTTCTGCAAATATCCTGCAGTCGGTTTGGGTGTCGTCATCCAGATAAGTGAAGATGAGCATGATGTTTTCGATTGCATGAAGTGCAAGTGCGTCGGGGTGATCATCATCAGGAGGGCCGAGGAGGAGCGTATCGGCATTAGGTTGAAGATCGGGTTGATCAAGTTGATCGCGGGCCGAAAAAAACTAAGTTTGGCCAACAGCAGGATATGACGTCATCATCATCATGATATACGTCATCAGGACATTTCGGAGCGGCAGGATATTGAGCAGCTACGGGTGACGTCATCGTCATCAGGATCTACGTCATCAGGATATCGGGTGACGCAAGCATCGAGGCTACGGTGCGAGAAGTTAAGGTTTGTCATCATCAGGATAAATGGGAAGAACCGGATGTTCGTTATCCTGTTGATTATCATGATGTTGAATATCATGATGCTGAAGGAAGAGAAGACGGAGGTTGTCGCGGAAGTGAACAGTGGACGTCAGGAGGATGTTCGCGCTGGTCGAACATGATGATGCTGTCAATGACCGAGTAAGGTGATGCTGTTGACAGGCGAAAGTGCGAAGGTTTGTCTGCAGGAGGATATCGGTCGGCAGGTGAAATATGATGATGATGCTGACAGTGAAATCAAATATGATGATGATGACGGTGAATATGATGATGATGATGGGCTGCAGATGTCCATGCTGTATGCGAAGGTTATAGTGTGGATGCCTCTGCATCAGCTTACCTCATTTTGCCGACAGGAAAAAGGGTCTACCCACGGCCTCACAATGGCCTTAAAGCTTTCAAGAACAGGTGAAGTTTGCAAGAAAAAAGATACAGAGAAGAGAAAAGGTGTTAAGTAATGCATAATGCAAAGAGAGAGACATAAAAGAGAAAAGGAGGTTGCAGCCACGAAAAATAAAGCCACAGAGATGAGTAAATGCCTCATATACAGTAGAAAATAGTTATACCTTCTTTATTTATGATGTAGTTCCAAGATGCAACCAAAGATCCCATTGAGAGGAGTGAAAAACCAAAGCCATGATGAATGAGTTTCAAACCCTAAGGCCGACATAGTGCAGTTGCAGAGCTTCGAGGAAAGAAAACCAAATGAAGAATGAACAAAATTAGGGTTGTTTCCTTACTTTTCTTTGAAGGTTCTTTTACCAAGTGTGTTTTTGACTCGTAAAAAATAAATAATTACATTATCCAAAGGAGTGTTGTGGTCAAGACCTTTTGTCTTAAATATCCTAACCATCATAACATGGAGTGGCTGACAAGTAAAGCTTAGTGCTTAATTTTATGAAGTCAAGAGGGCCGATGTGATGTGAGGGAAAGGCTTTATGCCTTATAAACTTCTTAAAGATTCCTTGGTGGTCGGGTTATGCATAAACAAAGTTTCACATGCTAATGTTCCTTGTCTTATTCAAAACATCAAAAGGTTGAATACTTCCTAATTATGCATGATGGATAACAAAGCCAAGAAGGTATGATTTTAGACATGGCATATGTTCAGGACTATGCATGGAGTTTTCAAAGGTAAGCATTTATGCATGATGGCAGTATGATGGTGCAGTGATGGGTCATGGAGTTGTTTTTCTTTCTTGATCTCAAATTGCATATGGGAATATAAGGTGGTTTAGAAAATCTAATGTATGTGCACTAAGGCAACAAAGGGGAGTCATAAGGATGTTTATGCATATTGTTTTGTGCATAGAGTGTCATGATGCATGGAGTGACTCTGATTTTTTTTATCTTGCAAAGAGAGATAATGTTTCTTTTTATTGATCATGGAGTTATAAGGATATAAATTTTTTGCCTTAATGTATATTTAAATCATGCAAAATAGGCAAATGTAATTGGAGTGATAAGGAGTCATATTTTTCTTCTAATCATGCACAATTTTACAAAGTTATTAATTGTAAATAAATAATAAAGTAATATTCTATAAATTACTTTCATTATTTTTCACAAATTGTAAAATCGAAAATAGAACAAATTGTAACCAATAATAAAGTAATATTCTATTACTTTATTATTTACTCACAATCAATTTTGCTCATGCAAAATCATGCAAATTGATTAGTGGAGTTAACTAGGTCACCTAGGAGATTTTGCATGACTTTTAGGAGTATTTTTAGGGTCCTTGGTCAACTTTTGGTCAAGCATATGGAGAGGCCCAAATTGAAGCTATTTTTTTGCTCAATTTGTGGCAATCTTAGCCCCTAATTTTGAAGATTTTGGAGGTTGCTCAGGAATGAGTATTTTTAGAGGTGGTTATTTGCAAGTCCTTTTTTTTTTGCATGCCTCTTAGAGAGACCAAACCTATTTATTGTAAAGCAAAAGTTTGTTTTTGCTAGTTCTTGATTCTCATTCTGATTCAGACAGATTAGAGAATTCTTGTAGCTCACTTTTACAATTTTACTAGGAGATCGGCAGGTTACAGGTTATCTTTTTGTCTTATTTGCAAAACTTTCCTTTGTTTATTTTAGATCAGTTGAATTACCTTTCCTTTTTGTGCTGAATGTTGAAGTAATTTGATGAAATTTTGTTGTGTTTTATCATTAAACCTTCAAAATTATTGTCTCACCTCCTTGTTTGCAGCATTAAAGCATATATTCATCATAGGTCTTAGGTTGTGTTAACCAGAAATAGTCTTTTTATGCTATGAAAAAACCATTTCCTTCATAAAAACTTATTTTCAAACCTTCCTTAGAATCACTTTTGTGGTATTTATGCCAAGTTTGGATTGTGTAAAAGTCAACTTTCTAAGCAAGCATTGTGGATAGATTGCATTATTTCTACCCAAATTAGGTGCATCACCATTTTATATTTTATATTCAATTAGTTTCTTTCTTCCCTTTTCCCAAAAAGTAAAAATATACATATCAATAGAACATTTGAAGGGAACCAGCCCATAATCTGGAGGTCTAGTTTTGTCATAGGGCACCCATAACCTAAAATTAGTCCCATGTTACATAGAATTGCAGTGCTTTAACCAGCCTTGCATACGGGTGCAATTCCCAGTGATAACAGTGCTATCAGAAAGAGACTCAAGAAGATCAACTGAATATGTCATGTGATGTGAGGCTCCTAAGTTAACTATCCAATTTGATGTGGATGAACTCAAACTTGTAGTAGTAACGGCATGACCTATGCTAGGTTTGGGAGTATCAATGTTCTGTTTCTTCATTCTTTCTTCCAAAGCCTCAATCCTTCAATGACAAATCTTGACATCATGATTATGCTTCCCACAAAAAGGACATGGCCCTCTGCTTTTCTTCTTGAAATAATTTTTACTTCACTTAGAAGATGTTGTGTTTGAAGTATCAAGTTTGGTCTTCTACTTAGATGATTTCTCATTACTTGAAGATGATTTTGCATTTGTCTATTTTGAATGCTTGTTACCTTTAACCTTAGATGCCTGAACTACTAATGCTTGAATTTTTAAAGAAGTGTTAGAATCCATGGAGAGTAACTTAGATTGTTCTCTCGCGATTCAATCACAAAACTATTCAAAAGTAGGCATAGTAAATGATGAACCAAGTGCATCCATTGTAGAGTAAAAAGTAGAAGTGAAGACCTGATAAGGGCATTTTAACTTTGACAAAACCAAGAAGACACATTTCTTATCTATTTTTGTTTTACCACAACCTTGAATTCGAGAAAGCAAAGACTTGAACTTGACTGAGTAATCTTCAATTGAAGGGAAGACATCAAGTGACAAAATTGTTAATTCAACATCCAATTGAAGTATTTTGAACTCATCAAATTTAATAAATAAATCACTAAATTTGTCCCACATTTTCTTAGGAGTTGTATAATTGCTTAGATGAAATTGCAAGTTATCAGATACATGGAGGTGAATGATTCCCATTGCTTCATCTAACTTATTGTGAAAGATAAATTATTCATATTGAATTGAAGTTGTTGATCATTTAGCATTTGCCATAACCCTTTAGATTGAAGTTGTTGATCATTTAGTATTTTCCATAACAAGCATGGGTATGAATTATACTAAGCTAGATGCATTCCAACTTCATTTATCTTGACCAACCCTATTAGATTATGAAGTAGAAAATAAAGGTTGTGACTAAGATGTGAAATAGAGGAGAACTCCTGGACAAAGAAAAAGTAAAAATCAAGCAAGTGATGGAACTTACAGGGGTAATCCATGGTGGAAGAAACTTGATATTCATAGACATCACAAACCCTATAGTATGGGATGCAACAATGGGCATAGAACATAAAATATACTACACCAATAGGGAGAATTCAACAACGGGGAACACCATACTCATTTCATATGAAATGATTAGCAATAAGGAGTTTGATTTGGTAGAGGTGTCACATGAACTTGATTGTTGGAGAATCTAAACATAACAAAATGCACACACTACTAGCTTAGGTATGGCTCTTTAATCATATGCATGCCTTGCTTTGTATTTTATGAAAATATTACCAACATATGGGGAATGTGTTTGGATAGAGGATAACACTATTGCATCACAAATAAACAAATATATCAAGCATTTTACACAAGCCACAACCTTTTGTGAAGTATATTGGGGATTCTTAAGAAAATTCTAGGCAAAAATATAGAGTAGAGATTGGGTATCCTCAGAGATAGTGTAGAAATATCATGTAAAGATATCACATTTCTTGTAGACACAAATTTTGTCTATATTAAAGTATAGTGGAACCAAGAAAATTATGGGTACTTAGATTACCCTATGAGATATCTGACGATATAGTAGAAGTAAACATCAAACCACTATTGGCACTTCCAAAGGACCCTAAGGCTAAAATATTCAAAACATATGATGAGTATACATAAAGAAAGATGAAGATGGAGTCACGGGAGAAGCTATAAAAGGGAAAAGAGAAGCTGTATCAAAAATAGGGTTTTGTGGAGGATCCAAAACTCTTGATAGTAATAGAGATTTATGACACCCCACCATCATTAGAAATTATCACAACATAAGTGTGAAGATTAGAAAGGATAAAATATGAATCCCTGGGGCTTGAAATAAGGGATTCCAGAACACATCAAAAATTGGGAGAGGAAGAATTGGAAAAAAAACTCATTATAGGTAGCTACAAGAAGTTTGTTAGCAACCACACCATCACAAAAACACAAAACATGGGAAGGCGGAGAACAATCACCAATAAGAGAGGCTATAGAGGCTCCCATGCAAATAAGTGTAGAGAAGAAGAAGATTGCAGTGGAATCTTCCAAGATTAAGCCTAGACAAAAATTAGAAGCAAAAAGAGATCATGCCTAAATCTCTATAGAGGAAGAGGAGGAAAAGAAAGAATAGGAAGAGATAGTGAATACCTCTTCCATAGATGTGCTACAAATGGTTACAAGAGAACAAAGGGAAAAATTAAAAGTAGTGGAGCAAAGACCATCAAAGAAGCAAAAATAGGGCAAGCACCACAAACCTCCAAGGGGAAATAAAAAGAAAAAGAAGAAGAATTGATGGATACTCAACTTCTATATTGGTCTCTATTTACACAAAAAATTTGTTGGAAAAAGGGAGAGAGAACAAGGTAAAGTTGCAACTATGTAGCTTTAAAATATTTTCAAATCTGAAATTAATAGCATGTGTAAATATGAAAAATACATTGAATTTAGATCTTAGAGTATTCCTTCAATTTAATCAATGTAGTAGAAGAAAATATCTTGCAAGAAGAAGACAAGTATTTATGTGGAGAAACCCCTAAGGGAAAAATCTCCACACCAAAGGTGTTTATGCTTGTATTAAATCTCTTGTCAAATATTACATTCAATATTAAAATCCTTTGATTCCTTGATGCACTTCAAAAACTTCTTTAATCTTCAAACCTGTGAAAAAAAAAACTTCAGAAGCTTCTTGTTTTTTTCTTCAAAAGATTCTTGCTTTTTTTTTCAAAGTCAAAAAAGCTTCTTGCTTTTTTTGTCTTCTAAGTCTTTTACAAAAAAACTTCTTTCTTTTTTCTTCTAAGTCTTTTTCACAATTCAACTCTCTGGAAAATGTGTGGGGCTCTTAATTAATTAATATGAAACTTCATAATTCAAGAGCTTCTTAATTCAAAAGCTTGAAACTCAAAATACAATAAATTGTAGTTGATAACATAGCTTCCAATGCTCATGCAAAAACCAAACACTCTAAATTGAGAAGATTGAACTCAAACAATGTCCAAGCTTTCAGTTAACTACCTCTTCATGATGTGTGCACCCAAGTATGCTAAAATTAGCTTTGCCAACATCAAACATATTTCCAAATAAAAGCAACAACAGAAAGTCCTCAAATTGGGTGTCCAAGTTTGCCCAATCTCTTTCTGTTAACTGAAGTGATCAACACACACCAATCTCATGCAAACAACATGTAAGATTGATGTCCCCAAAGTTATTCTAAATTACCTTGTTCTATACATGCAAGTGACATGCAAACACCAGATTCAACATGCAACTGATACCCATTTCCTAATACACTGAGAAGAACCATCCTACAACTTTCTAGAGTTGGAGTGTTCTACAAGTAATATCTTAAAATTGACATGCAAGCATTTTCAACAACATGCAACTAATACCCATTACCTGAAACACCAAGATGTACCATCCTGCAAGTTTCTAGAGTTGGAGTGTTCTACAAGCAATCTCACAAAACTGGTATGCAACAACATGCAAGGTCATACAAGTCCATAGGAGTGACATGCAACAACATGCAAGCACATGCAAGTGACATGCAACAACATGCAAGCACATGAAAGTAACATGCAACAACATGCAAGTAACATGCAAAAACATGCAATTCAATGCAAGCTTTCCTGACCTCATGCAAGTAATATCCAATTCATGCATCTCTAACATTGTAGTTAAGTCCAACATTATATCCATGCAAGGTGTCTCAACATTATCCACTCATGTACATAAAAAAGCACAACTCTAAGTCTAAATATAAGTCCCCATCAAAAGGGGACACCCAAGTTTAACTCCCACTTACTAGGAGTTATCAAACTCTCAAAATAGACTTAGGAAAAGTCAACAAAGTCTTCATGGCCTCTACTCTAAAAATGGATGCCCAAGATTGACCTTATCAATTAGGAATTGATTGCAAAAGTCAAAGTGATATAATTAATAAATAATTAATCTCTCAAAGTCCTTATGTGTTGGGGAACACATTCCAAGAACTTTGAGACACATGAATTGGTTAGGATTGTAAGTTAATGTCAACTTATCCCAACATTCTCTCACTTGACATTATACATTGCAATAACTCTAAATGATATAATCAAACTTTAAATCACAGGGAAAAACATCCCTAGCCATCAATGTACCATTGATTCTACATCATGCTTTTGTGCTCCAACAAGATACCTACAAAAGTAACCATGATAACCATCATCTCAAACAAGAACTCCTCACATCATGTCACCCATGATAAACAAGAAACAAGCCAAGGTGAAACATATCAACTATCACTGAAACTTGTACCAATCTCAACATGAACACAAGCATCATATCATATGATAACATAAGACTCTAAGTGTTTGCCACACTCATACCAAATGGAAAAGCAACCACAACAATTGCTAGCTCATCCAAAAATATCCATACCTCAAAACCAAGGTAAACAAACCATCATAGGTAGAACTCCATGCCATTAACATACCAACCCAAAACTACAATCAAGTCCCTATAAAACAATCCTGCTAATCATCCATCCACCCATCTCAATGCAACATACCAATGTACAAATGACCAAAGACAAGGCCAAAAAAAAAAAACCACAATAACATTGAACAGATCTGTGGATATTGACAGTCCACATCCAAGTCTTCAATGCAACTAATGGGTAAATAAAACCCATTAAACTTGAACAACTCGTACATCCAAATAGTGAAAGATGCAAAATCATCTTCACATCAATAACCTGTAAACTGAGACAACCAAGAAGATATTGTGACAATAAAAAGCATATAGATCCAAGAACTCCCACTGCATGGGTAATGTCAAATCTAAAAATAAGATCAAGGAATTTACAAATCCTCCTATAGCACTTCTCTTTGAGGAAGTGGCGAACTCCTCTACCATATAGTGTCAAAACATATAATGATATACATAAAACATCTCTCATTACCAATCTCTGAATAACTCTCCCAATTCCTCTAAACCAATGAAGAATGAGATCAAGGAGCTACCAAATTATTGTTAACAACAATAACACTTGACTCCAATGCAAACCTCAACTCCATAAACATGAGAATCTTTAAGAAGACAATATACCAGGAAAGAGAGAAACTGCAAAATCATACCATGTCTTTATACCACACTAACCTATGCCAAACTGTGTAAAGTAAGCTCTCTTTCAACACTCCCAAACTAAAAAGGTATCAACATCTAACATCCAAATTATGGTGAAAACATGACAGTAATAGATGTTAACTTCTCACTGAAAGTAGATCAAACTAGCGAAACATTCCTAAAACAAAGGGAATTAGCCCAAAAAACCACAAACCATTTCTATACCTCTCCAAAACAAATCCTTAGAACTAGTTTCATAGCTCAAGATCAAATAATAATGAAAACAATATAAATCCTTAAACCCATGCATCTACTTCTCAACAATAGTTTTCAAGACTAGTGTAAAAGAGAAGACAAGATACATATAAAGGATGCATCTAATAATCAGGTGGGCAACACCTATTAGATCATCTACCTGTCGAGTAGACCAAGAGTGGGATACAAGATTGTCCTTGCATATAAAACCAAGCAATAAAATCTTATAATAAAGACAACCTTCTCATAAGGTCTATAATGGACTCACATCCATTTCCAAGTGTAGGCTTCTCAATCTATTTGTTGACATCTCATAATGAGAAATCTTTCCAACACATATCTCTAAGTTCAAGAGATATCAAGCCTCACCCAAGTCTCTCTAGTATCCATGAGTTTTCAACAATCAATTCATACCAACTTCAAATGCAATCTGCACAATCATGAAGCTCTAAGAAAATGATTAATACTTCAAAACCAAAGAGAACTAACCAAACCATTGTCAAAGTTCCAACTATAGAATTAGGAACATATCAAGACATCATGATCTAACATCTTCTCAAAAAGATCATATGCTCCAATGAACATATTATGCTCCCATGAGCACTTGTATCATGCCAAAAACTCTAACTCATGATCAAGAGTGCATTATGACATAATACTATACATCCTCTAAACCAAGGATCATATATCAAAAACTGATTAGTTATAAACTCAACACCTCGCCAAAAACTCCAAGAGTTCTCCATGGAAAACCAAGATGTGAACACCTCTTCAAAAATATGAAGATCTAGCATCCTATTATGAAATTTCAAAAAACTCCCACTAAAAGTGATACCAAGTTATGCATGGTATCATGATCAAAATCATTATCAAAACTCCACTAAAAGTGAAAAATCTTCTCTTGCAACATAACTTTACTACTATAAATTCCAATGAATAACTAAATCAGGTACTCCAAACTACCCTTTTGTCTCAATACAAAAATACCAATGTAATTAAGGTGACCAAGAAGATGCCTACCAAATATAACCCTCATTAGCTTATTCACAAGATTTGCACACATGCAACATCTCATAGGAGAAAAGAACATGATCAGTGCTTCAACCTTTAATAACTAAAAAATAGATTCAACCCCACATTAGTAACATGTAAAACAAATGTAACCAGGTGTAACATGTAGATTTCCAAGACTCAAACACCATGATCAACTCTAGATCTGATTTGCCAAATAAATCCACATAGGAGAAACCATAGATCATAAGAACCCAATAAGCAACCTTGCAAATCTAAAATTGTTTCCATCCAGAAAGTGTCTGAACATAATTTTCCACAGATCTACAAACCACAGATTTTGGTTAACATGTAAAACCTGCAAAACCATATCTCTATAAATCTAAAACCACTTAAACATCCAAACATTCACACCAATGAACACCATTAAATGTGTAATATGAAATAATGGAATATCATAGATCGACAAACCCACAATCTTTTGAAATAGGAAAACTATGAAAACCTACATATTCAAAAAAACATGAATATGAGAAAGGAGAAACCAGGTTGTTCAAGAATGTCCATATCATAAAAATACCAACTCCACAACCTCCATACAACAAGCGATAAAATTATCCATTGCTTTCATGTAATCATGGACTGAAACCATGAACCCAACATAAGCACTCGAAACTATAATCCAAGAAGTGAGTGTTTTTCATGTGATTAAGGTACCAGAAGTAACCATCCAACATAAAGACCCTTTCACTGCACATGACCACAAGGTAAAGGAGTAAAACCACCAAACAAGGCAAAATGGAGCTTCAAATCACTATCACAGGATCAACTCCATAAAGATCCATAACCTTGAGCCTCAAGTGCCCAACAAAGTTTCTTTTGAAAATATCCATTTGAGAGTTAAATACCATGGCTTCCAAACTCACACATCTGCAAAACAATGTTAACACATAGAACTTCCCCTACAACCAAAATTCCTTCAATACTTCAGAAAAAAAGCATCCCTCTCTCATTGCAACCAATAGCTCTGATACCACATGTTGGAAAAAGGGAGAGAGAACAAGGTAAAGTTGCAGCTATGTAGCTTTAAAATGTTTTTAAATCTAAAATTAATAGCATGTGTAAATCTAAAAATTACATTCAATTTATATGTTAGAGTATTTCTCCAATTTAATCAATGTAGTAGAAGAAAATAGTTTGCAAGAAGAAGACAAGTATTTACGTGGAGAAACCCCTAAGGGAAAAAACTCCACACCAAAGGTGTTTATGCTTGTATTAAATCTCTTGTCAAAGATTACATTCAATACTGAAATCCTTTGATTCCTTGATGCACTTCAAAAGCTTCTTTAATCTTCAAACCTGTAAAAAAAAAACTTCAGAAGCTTCTTGCTTTTTTCTTCCAAAGCTTCTTATTTTTTTCTTCAAAAGATTCTTGCTTTTTTTTTCAAAGTCAAAAAAGCTTCTTGCCTTTTTTCTTCTAAGTCTTTTACAAAAAACTTCTTGTTTTTTTCTTCTAAGTCTTTTTCACAATTTAACTCTCTAGAAAATGTATGGGGCTCTTAATTAATTAATATGAAGCTTCATAATTCAAGAGCTTCTTAATTCAAAAGATTGAAACTCAAAATACAATAAATTGTAGTCGATAACATAGCTTCCAATGCTCATGCAAAAACCAAGCACTCTAAATTGAGAAGACTGAAATCAAACAATGTCCAAGCTTTCAGTTAACTACCTCTTCATGATGTGTGTACCCAAGTATGCTAAAATTAGCTTTGCCAACATCAAACATATTTCCAAATAAAAGTAACAACAGAAAGTCCTCAAATTGGGCGTCCAAGTTTGCCCAATCTCTTTCTGTTAACTGAAGTGATCAACACACACTAATCTCATGTAAAAAACATGCAAGATTGATGTCCCCAAAGTTATTCTGAATTACCTTGTTTTGTACATGTAAGTGACATGCAAACACTAGATTTAACATGCAACTGATACCCATTTCTTGAAACACTAAGAAGTACCATCCTGTAACTTTCTAGAGTTGGAGTGTTCTGCAAGTACTATTTTAAAATTTGACATGCAAGCATTTACAACAACATGCAACTGATACCCATTACCTGAAAGACTAAGATGTACCATCCTGCAAGTTTCTGGAGTTGGAGTGTTTTGTAAGAAATCTCACAAAACTAACATGAAACAACATGCAAGGTCATATAACTGACATGCAACAACATGCAAGGTCATACAAGTCCATAGAAGTGACATGCAACAACATGCAAGCACATGTAAGTGACATGCAACAACATGCAAGCACATGCAAGTAACATGCAAGCACATGCAACAACATACAAGTAACATGCAAGTACATGCAAGCAACATGCAACAACATGCCAGTACATGCAAGTAACATGCAAAAACATGCAAGTCAATACAAGCTTTTCTGACCTCATGCAAGTAATATCCAATTCATGCATCTCTAACATTGTAGTTAACTCCAACATTATATCCATGCAAGGTGTCTCAACATTATCCACTCATGTACATAAAAAAACACAACTCCAAGTCTAAATAGAAGTCCCCATCAAAAGGGGACACCCAAGTTTAACTCCCACTTACTAGGAGTTATCAAACTCTCAAAATAGACTTAGGAGAAGTCAACAAAGTCTTCATGGCCTCCACTCTAAAAATGGATGCCCACGATTGACCTTATCAATTAGGAATTGATAGTCAAAGTGATATAATTAATAAATAATTATTCTCTCAAAGTTCTTATGTGTTGGGGAACACATTCCAAGAACTTTGGAGACACATGAATTGGTTAGGATTGCAAGTTAATGGAAACTTATCCCAACAAAATTTACATAAAGACAACACAATTGTACCCCTTGTTTTCCACTACAAATAAACTAGTAATAATAGAATCAATGTTGGATTATAGTGTAGGGAGTCCTCATTCCAAGATAGACATCATTGAGGCATTTTTAAAGGAATTAGTCATGGTACTAAAGAAGAAAAGAGAGGAGGTAGTGTAGTTAGAACATAAGGAAATAAGTATTAGAACAAGTGGTGCCAAACCTCTCTCCATCTAGCAAATAAAAATTGACACAAATGCAAAATTTATAATTAAGGTCTAAGAAAAGAGTAGATATTCTTTTGACATGAGATAAAATCAAACAAGAGACCTTAGAAACCACCCAAAAAGGCCTACACAATTTTGTTGGAAGAGGAAGAAAAAGAAAAGATAGTAGAAGAACCAAATTATGGCATGACATACATAAGTGTGGAGGATTTGACTAAGGATTTGTAAGAATATATCACACAAGAAGAAGAAGAGGTAATAAGGGAAAAACAAGATAAGGAAAATGAACAAGAAACACTATAGGACAAGAAAGGGGAAACAATAATGGTTGAACATTCATTAGCTTCCTCACTAGTGGAACCTATGAATGAAATAAAAGACATTTTGGTGCAATAAAAGAAACTACAACCACTGATAAATCTATCGCCAACACTCTTTTCACCATCCACTTCTACTACATAGGTGGATATCTCTCAAATCTCTCCTCTTCAAAAATTTTAGATAGGCAATATTTTACACCACATTGCGAGGGAAGACATACATAAGCAACATGTAGAAATCATATAATCCCTTGAAGAATCCCTCACAGCTATATAAATGAAGTTACCACAAATAGATAGGGATACTACCTTATCACTGGATTAATGATTAAGGAATGTAATAAGTGAAATTATGATAGAACTTTAGAATTAGGATGCATAAAAAGATTCCATCAAATAGGAGTAAATGATTGAAATTGAAAAGAAACACTTAGAGGATATAAGGATAAAATGCATCATAGCATAGACCAAACTAGAGATGGAAGTCAACAATATGCATAATACTTTTGGGAATGTTAATACATTGTACCAATTCTACCTAGGATGCCTCGCATCAACAAAAATATTAAAACTATAAATGGAGAACATTGAAAACTAAATAATTTAGGCACCTACCTCCTATGATACAACAAAATACATGGACGACAATCTAAGGGCACAAATAGAGAATTGACATAACCAATTCTAGTAGGTTAATTATCAAAGGGAATCTTTGAGAGCACAAGTCAGTAGGTTAAGAGAGGTGGTTAACCTATGCTTGGCACATCTAGTAGGCCTCTTAGGAGAATCAAAGAAGCTTGCTGACTCCATATAAATTTTAGACTCTATCACCAATGTAGAAGAAACCTTAGTTAAGATCAATGACCACATCCACCTCTTGCAACATGTCATTCTTTGATGGGACAGCAGTTATACATAGTTGAGGGGAATATACAAGAACATTCTACATTGAGACGGAGAAATTTTTATAGTTTTCTAATATGTGGCAAAAAAAATTGACATTTTGAGAAATAATTAGCATTTTGTAAACTAGCAAATAGAGCTAGCATGTCTTGAGGATAAGACATGGGTTCAACTAGGGGATGATGTTGGTAGGACATAATTGCATAATACAAAGAACAGGTTAAAGGCACCACAAGATACATGCAACGCTTATAGTCAACCTACGACAACACCTAAGAGCCATATGAAGGAAAAAGACACACCCCTCTATGTAATAATGTGTATATATAAATCACAAGGTGAAAGATAGAGTAGGACATAAATGAGAGAATAGAGAATGTATGATAGAAGAGAGAAAAGTGTAAGAGATATATGTAAGACATAAGGAAAAAGAAAGAGACAATATATATGTATGAGATATGTTATATGTTAAGATATTAATGTGAATATACCATAGCTATATAGAGTGAATATATGATGGTTTATATTGGTTGGCATATGAATGTGATGAATGGTTATGTGTGTTTATTATAATTTATTTGCATTGTATTCTACCGCACTTCATTATAATCCACTACATTGATTCTAATCTTCCTCTCACCCCTTTACATTGAGGTATAAACTACACTTTGGAGAGCATAAGTTAGGATCTTCAAGCTACACCCCCTCTCCCACTAACACATGTATTCTCATGACCATCTTCATGTGAGGGGGGAAACTAAGTGGCATGAGGCTAAATTGTTTGTAGATTGGTTTGTAACAAAAGTATAATCACTTTAACTTCCTATAAGCATATTATCCAATGGGACAACAACTACACCTAGCTGAGGGGTATATATAAGAACATTCTACCTTGAGGAGAAATTTTTAGATTTTTGTGAAATGTGGCATAAACTTTTTTACATTTGGAGAAACAATTAGCATTTTGTAGGATAACAAACAGAGCTAACATAGCTTGAGGACAAGACATGGGCTCAACCAGGGGATGATGTTGGCAAGACATAGCTATGCAACATAAAGAATAGGTTTAAAGGCATCACAAGACATGTGCAACACTTACAACCAACCTGCAATAGCACCTAAGGATCATAAAAAGGAAAATAGCACACCCCTCTTTAGACACCTAAAAATGACCTTTGCATTACATCACTTGCATACATCAATTCATCCTAAATTACAAACCTGCTACAGCAACTACTACATCGGGCAGTACTTTAGAGTATGAATCTCTAGCCTCAATAAAGGATCCCAAGGCTTGGAGAAAGGCCCTTCTCAAAGAATAAATCAGGGTTGAAGAAGACTCTGCTACCCCTTTGCTGTTAGAGACAAATAGAGGAACATATCTCCTAATCCTGAACTAGATGATGGATAAAATAATCTCATCCATGGAACTATCCCTAGTGGGTAAGTTCCAAACCCTAATACCTAACATTGACATGGTGAGGAGATGGGTGGCCTTCAGATGGCATTTGAAAGGAAGTGTTGTTACTAGCGTCATGGTGGGTGACCTCTTCCTATTTAAGTTTATGGCCAAAGAGGACCTTGTGGGGATCTTGGCAGGAGGACCCTAGCTTTATGGTAAACATAACCTCTGTCTGGGGCACTGGAAATTAGGGTTCAACGCGGCCATGGAGCTAAGCAGGTCAGCCCTAGTTTGGGTCAGGTTGCTTAGGCTTCCTCTAGAATTTTGGGATGAGGAGATCTTCTCCTGGATCTGTCAGCACAAAAATCATGCACTGCCTCCATGAGGACCCCTATGATGATTCAAATCCTTGTCACGTACATGTAAGCATGAAAATAAATCGTTTGGGTAGAAGGTCTCTTGATGACGTGTCCTCTCTTCTTGTTTTGTGTCGTTTATGCTTTGTCGATTCTCCTTCTTCCTCATTTGCGACACTTTTCGACACTTGTTGTGACACTTGTTGACTTGCATTCTCTGGCTTTTGACCTTGATCCTAAGCCTTGTGAATGTCTTGTAGGTGAGTTTTGATGTCTCCCCTTTGTATTTCATCTAGTGCACCTCATAGAAGCCTTCTAGAGGTCCTCTAATCCATCTCACGCTGACAGTTTTAGATTTTGACCAACCAATCCAAATCTCCCCCTATTATTTCTAGATCCCCACTAGGGATCCTGAAGATGCAAGTGGAGATTTGGATTCTTCCACATGACTAACCTGTTTCTTGATGCAAGAATCCCCCTTTTCCTCCCCTATACCTTCTGCCAGCCTAGATTTCTGCATTCTATACTTTTGATCTTGGATCTCCCTAGGTGACCTAGGGTCGCTCCTGGGGTGACCCATGATCTCCGTGGGTGACCCTATTTGACGAAGGTGGCAACCCTGCCATCTTTTGACCCGCGCAAAAACTTAAGTTTATCTCTCATTTTTGCTTCATTTTCGCCCGTTTTTCTTTCTGTTTGCATGATTTTTGATTCTTGATATAGAGTTAACTATTTCATGCACCTACACATGCATAATTAGCTCTATTTGATCTATAATTAACTCTCTAACCAATCTCATGCATTCCCTCACCTCCATTTCTTCTTCACTGATAAGTTATCATTGCTTCATCACTCCCTAATCAGTTGAGTTCACTGGGTAATCAACCTTGTTATCTCCCCAATCTTCTTGTTAACTCATCAATCAAATGAGTTAACTTTTCAATCCAATCCCTTCTTCAAACCTATAAATACCCCCCTCCCTTAAGCACAAAGGGAGGAAAATTCATTGTGCACCAGCTCTTGCCAAGTTTGCTCTCCAACATAGCATTCATATCCTCATACAGGACGTAAGTGCCTTTTACTTTCTTTGTTTCAATCAAGCAATGCAACACTACTCAACTCTTAGCCATTGTGCTCAATTCAATGCTCACATCGAGCTCATTCAAGCTTTGCAAAAAGCTTCTTTTTGCTTCTTCAGGTCATTTTGTTGTCAAGAGGATCACCTACTACCATAGAAGGATTTGAGGTTGCCTATACAAGGATACTGCTCAGGTAGTGGAGTCAACAAATCTTTATATATTTTAGGTTCTTTCATTACTTTCGTAGTAATTAGATAATCACATTGCTCTTGGGAATAGTAACATTTTGCTTTTTCCTTGATAGGTTAGATCTTGCATGCTAGATTAATTATTTTTACATTCCTAGATCTACTTTGTTAAAAAAAGCATTTTTCCCTTTCCATTAAATTAGATTGCATTGAAAACACCAAAAACCCACAAAAACATAGATTAAACTTTGCATTTGAAAAGAAATATAGGGTTGCATACATATTTCTTTCGTAGATTAGAAGCATTTTCCTTTACAAAATATTCTAAAAAATACCAAAAAAGATGCTTTGCATGTTATCATTTTGTTTGCATTCATATAGATCTGTTAAAATAGAAAACATTGCAAACCCTTGATTCCATCACAAGGTAATCACAGTTGAATGAAAGTCAAACCCTAGGTCAAAACCCCTAGATCTAGTTAGCAATTATACAAACTTCCTCTATCCTGATTCACGAATGTGTTTAGGAGTGAGAGGAGAGTGGATAAGGGTTATCCTCAATGAGATCAAGGAGTTACATCCGCAACCTCAATAACAGACACACATTCCACCACAAGAGGACCCATTTGTTCTCTTGTTGATTGAATAAATTATGCAATTGCGACTACTCAGAGACATAGAAACAATAGAAGCCATTAAAGAAAACAACCATTTGCCCACACAAAGGTGGAATTCAAGGAATCTGTTGGAACTGGAAATTTCCAGTGAATTTTTTTTTCAGAAAATGATTACCTTATATGCACTTCAAGATTATTTTACCCAATTGAGTGCAAAATTTCTAGAATGCATGTGTAAGATTGCTGGTTCAGTTCCAATGTAGAGGTAAATATTGTCAAGCGATGTGATGATACATGAAAGATCATTTTTTGTGTATACTTTCTTGCTCAGTCGATGTGTGTCATACAACTCACGAAGTATATAATAACTGTATGCATTGTCATTTAAAAATCAAGTCTATGTCAAGGAAGGTATGTTGAGTTTGGGGCCTCCCTGTACTGAACAATTGTATAGAAACTACCTTTATGAGAACATCTGATTATTTGGCATTTCTTGTGTTAATTGCTATTACTATTGTCATTTTATATGTTATCGCAATTTAGTGGTGTAAAATCAATAGCAAACATTTCGGTGCCATTACCTTCATAAACTGGGTCATCAAAAGGTGATTGAAAGGAAACATCAGTCAATACTTATTGATGAAGACATAAAAATGATGGCAAAATAAATGGGATGACCGATCAACGAAGTAGTGAATACAAATCAGGAATGTGAGATGGATTTTGAAAGGAATTTAAAATATTTATGGGACCTCTTTGCACGAGAGCATGTTCGTGAAGAAGCTAAAAGGAATCAAGTGTCACAAGACATGATTTGGAATAATTGGGCGGTAATTGAAGACATTGATACAGTGCTTGATCGCTATCTTGACTCCTTGCTTGTCGTTATATCATATTGCAAGATCTTTGGGCCAAATTAGACCATAAAGCACAATTACAACAAATCCTTTAATGGTACAAAGAAAGTAGTCATTTTGAAGAAGCCCTAAAATTTATCATCGTATGTAAATACCCATATTGACTGTTATGAACTTAAAAGTTAAAACAAAAAGAATCTACAATTTTGATCATAAAATTGCATTTGTGAACGTGTACACCGTACGCTTTCATCCCCATGTCACGATAGACCTCACAAAAGGTTTGTTAGCCTGCAAAAATAGTAAAGCTCTGACAATGGGGAAGAAAAAAAGTGTCAAACATCCCCTGTTTTTGGCGACACAGGACAAAAGTTGCAGTGGTTGTTGAGGTAAGACTGCAAGCATATCGAGGGTTTAAACTCGATCATTCATTCACATTATTTCAAATTCTCATAAGGTAAGCTCTGATGTAATTATGATACGCAAGAGGCACAGAGTTAATGCATTTTATAAGTTATTTATCACATTTTTGCATCAAGGGGACGCTTTTAGATATTTTTTAGGGCCAAATGACATGTTTGTGTTATTTGAACACGAATTTTAAATATGGAGCCTATAAGATAAAAATTTCTATGCATTAGGGTTGCCGAAAATATTTTTGAGTTAGTGTAAAATCAAGGGTTAATTGAAAAGAGAACCCAATGTTTTAGGGTTGTCGAACCAGTGGCTGAGCTTCAAGAGAAACTCTAAAATTTAGGTCTATTTAATACAAATTTCAATGTTTTAGGGTTGTTAGACCACGGGGAGTTTAATAGGGCAGAACTAAGAATCTTAGGTCTTTCTTTATGATTTTATAATCATGGGAAAATTTAATAGAGTAAAAGTGAAAATTTCAGCGCTTTAGGGTTTTTAAACTATGGGTAAATTATAGAGGGGCAGCTAAAAATCTAAATGCTATCAAGTTTTTAGTTCACGGGGAGGTTTTATAATGAGAAAATAGGTTTGTTAAGAAGTGTTTTGTGTGATGTTAAGCGCTGAGAATTTGTATGTCTAAATCTGAAACCCTGCGGATTTGATTTTTGCGAAGGGAGGGTAAATCAGAGGGATTTTAATAGATGTGGATGAAAAATAGAAACAGTAAGAAAGAATTGGTTAAACAGGTCGTGCAGGTCGTGATGGCAGGTTGGCTTATTACCATCTATTTTTGGAAGACACCACTTATTTCGAGATCCGGAGTCTTGCCTACAGTGATGGTGCAGATGAATATGCAATAAACAAGTTCTTGTGTGAAGTATTTTCCTTAATGAAGAAACCATCACGAGTTTGCTCCTTAAACATTTCAACTTCATCTAGGAACTTTGATCTTAAAGAAGAGGTTATGGACACGATATTATCATTCCTAGAGATTGAAGAGATGCATTTACACATGCTTCCCCAAATAAATGCAACTTGTTCTTTGTCTTTTCACAAGAATTTGCCAAATTTACTAGCAAAGAAAAGTATGTTGATAGATGCACTTCTTAATAGAATCCAGTCAAAGCATGGACACTATGTCTTTGACATACCTACTGTAGCTAATGATATGGGATTGGACATTACTCATATGTTGAAGGAACTAGAAAAGCTACAGTTCTTAGGAGAAATCTCATATGAAATGAAGGATCCTGCATTCCGCTATATTCCTTTGAAAGTACCAGAAAATATTTGCTCCCTTACAAAAACTATCACATCATGATTGGCTGAGGTTGAAGTTTCTAAGATTCAGAAGATAGATCCAATGTACACTGCAGCCATGAATGCTGTAAAATATTTAAAATAATTAATCCAATAAGTATGGAGAACATTTTATGCCAATAAAAATATTTCAATAGAGGGAATACAAGGATGCAATTCTGGGTAAAAGGTTATCTGTTGTAAGCACTTGAGAAATATAATTTCCCCAGACTTCAATGTGGAACTATGTGAAAACAATAAAGAAATCTGATTCTTTAAAGGACTTTGAATATTTTCAGTGGATTCGCAATAGAAGTGAAATTCTCTTCTCTGTTGGATGTTTCAGCCTATTGCTTTTAGGAGTTATAATAATTCATGTTGCGACAGAAGGATTAAGATTGTCATTTGCACTTCTATGGACATTTGCTGGATGCCTTTCCGTTCTTCTCTTTACTTGTCTTTTGCTATGCTACGAAGGAAGGCAAATAGTTTGTTGTTATGTTTCGTGGACATTGTTTCTTGTAGTCTCTTTTTTATGGTTCATTGATAATTCCTCCCATAAAAGTCCTGCATTGAGTGACAATATTTCAAGGTGGGATCTGCAGTACATTGATTCTTCTCTTCTCATAGCTCTTCCATGTCTGTTATCTCAATCTTTGTGTTTGATAGCTGAAGCCTCTTCTTTTGGGATCTTAGGGTTTTCATGTTTATACTTCTTTGTCGTAGTAGCAGTTCACTCATTTATGTCTCCCTACATTTTTGCTCCCCAAGCTTTGAATGTTGTAGAGGTCACATGTTTTTTCATTTTCATAACTTTGTTTATAGGATATTTGGGAAGGGATTCAGACAAGCAATTGTATGCTACAATCAAAGCACTGGAAGAGTCTCTTACAAAAAGCAGGTTGAAAGAGAATGAAGCAATTCGGGCTTTCCAACAAAACAAGGCTGAATACCCAGAGAAGATAAAACACATGAAGCAGTTTCTAAATTTCATTTTTCATGAAATAAGAGTGCCTTTTAATGCTGTCATGTTGGGTATCGGCCATATGCTGGGAAGTAGGCTTTCTGATGAACATCGGGAAGTTCTCCAAATGATGGATGCTTCATCATCTTGTATGATCCGTATATTGAATGATGTGCTTGACATGGGTAAAGTTGAAGCTGGAAAAATTCATCTTGAAAAGCAACCTTTCAATATGGGAGAGCTAGTGAGTTCTTTAGTATGGGCTTTCAAAGATATTTTTTCAAAAGGAATCGAGTTTTACATATGGGTTGATGATCCAATAAAAAAAAAATTATATCTTCATCCTAAAAGAAGGGATTAATTCAAAAGATAATAATTTTTACCTAGAAAATATTTTTAGAAGAATATACATAGGCTGATAAACATTTCACCGAGGAGCAATAATCATATTTACCCAAATAAATATTTTTGTCCAATGCAAGTGAAAATATATGATGGTAAATATAAAGAAGTGAAGAAAAGCTAATAAGGAATGAGATTAAATATTTTAATGACGAAGGTTAATTTAAATATTTAATTTGGCAAAGGCGAGTATTTTATTTTACTGAGAATAAATTAAATAAAGAGTTATACCAAAGAACTGAGTAGCAAAGAGAATATTTTGTGATTGGTAAAAGGTTTATGTTAAAATTAATCAAACCTAAAGTCACGACAAAAGATTTGATTAAATTATTAAGAGCCTTAAAAGGAAACATCAACGCAAACTATTGGGTATACAAAGTGACAATAAATTAAGATAAAATCAAATATTGTCACAAAGATGAAAACCCTAAATATAAATATAAGTGAGAAAATATACAATGGGAATAAGGAGACCATACCTCATGACACAGGTCCTAAGGTTCGCCTAAATGCAAATTATATGTTTATATGTTGTTTATCTGATGAATAAATTTGTTTTCTTTGCAGGATTAGGGTTGTATTGAATACAAATCAAGCGTCTCTCAATGGGAAGATTACATATTTTATTTTAGCCGAAGATGAAAGGATGCAGCCAGATGATTAATTATTTTCTATCAAGTGAAACCATATATCCGTTATATCAGTTATTTAAACTGCAAAACGAATGTAACGGGTCTGAGGCTTGTTGCATCTCTTTAAATAGAGATCCCAGGACCCAGAGAAAGAAGTTAGAAATAGAGCTAAGAATGAAGTTAGAAATTAGGTTAGGATTAGATTTTACAAAAACACATTTGAAATATTTTAGGGTTAGATTAGGTTAGATTTATTCAATCTGATGCAAGATTTGATCCTTTATGCAATTTCATTTTGAGAAAGGCTATGGTGCATGATATATTCTGAGGCAGTAGTCGAGGATTCAAATTCAAAATATGTTGTGACGGTATCATCTGTTTGTTGTTTTTAATTCAATCAATTTAATTATCTCCATGTCATTCATTTTCTGATTATTCAATTTGAATATGTTAAGGATATCTTCAAATTGTCTGGTTACATTTGCTAATTCAGTATAGTTGATTTGATTGGTTTCTCAAGGAGAATTAAATCCTTTCTCATCAATTATAGTAATCTTAGAATGTTGAATGGATTATTAAGTACGATTAATTGATTAGGGTTATTAATTTGTCTCCAGAGTTGATCTAATTTGTTAATTTGCAAATTTAAATTGGTTCTTTCTGGAAAGATTAAAATCCTTTTTAATATTTTGCATTTAATTCAATTATGTCCTTTGGATTATTAAGAATGAATTAATGATTTCTTCCTTGCACATTTGTACAAGTTGCAAACAGTTATATGTGCCAATCAGATCGAGTTATTACTTGATACAAGTTATTTGTTTTTGATATCCTGACTCCATTGCCCAAATGGACAAAGCACTAATCTAACTATTGATTCATCTTATAACTAAAATCTTTACATTGTTTTATTGTTATAGTTTAGATTCATTTCATGTTATCTGTTATTTATTTCTGTTAGAATTTAGATTAAATCATTTGCTTTCTTTAAAAATAGTTTACAATATTTCATCTGATTTACAAGCATGCCATTGTAATTGGATAAACTAGCAGTAAACCAACATAGATTTAATCATACAACCTGCTTTGTTAATCAAAGGTTCACCCACCTAGGTTGTAGCAGGACCTAAAGCGCAGGGAGAAGTTGATCGTTAAGGTCAAACTCCAGTCATTGGCTCAAAAACGTTGTAGATTTGACCATAGGGCTTGGCATCCCCTTAGAATCCACAACCTGCATTTTTGAGACCCAACAGAATCCAAACAAATGAAGAGAGACTAGTGACCCTTCAGGTCATAGGGTTATTTCAACTACCAAATCAATTGAGAGAAACATTCAACAAAATGCACAACAACAAATGTGATAGAACTTGTCGACCCCCCTTCGCAAAGTCTAGCTCTCCAACGAACCAAACCCTCACCGTGTCTCACCTCCTCTCGACTGGCTACTTCCATGTGAGCGAGAGTGACGTGGTAGATCACCCCGTGGCAAGGAAGGAAAGGGTCCATGTGTGTGCCGAAATTTGACCCGATAGCCCCAGGCAACTAAAGTCACGATTTCGAGCGTACATATTTTGTTGAATCTGACATGAAGAGAAAAGCCTTTTGGTAAATCTTTTTGCATTCCTATTGCAAAAACATTTCAAAAAAATTAAATCATTCTTTTGTTTCTTTTCATAGCCGCTTCAACTTCCATCATTTGTGCCACCATCCATTCTATTTATTCTACAGTGTTTATGGCACCCCCAAATATGACGGAACTAGACTTGAACCAGGGAAACATTCCCTTAAACGAACCTAAAACCCCTTCTTTTGATAGGTATGTGCTGCCTCATCCTGATGCACCTGTTACCAATTGTTATGACTATGAAGACTCTGACTATGAACATGATCCAAGAGAGTCCAGGCATTCCCTATCTTTCAATAACCTGGCTTGGGAAAATCACTTAGCCATACCAAATGCACCACATAAGACTAGAAGGATAAGATTGAAAGTACATCGACCAGAACAACCTTCCACAAGTACATCGAATACTCACCTTGATGAAGAGGTTAGCAGGTTAGAAAGGCATCTACAAGAAACCAAAGACACTCAAGAAGCATTAAGGATTTCCTTAGAAGAAGAACAAAAGAAGAAGGCTGCATGAGAGGAAGCCCGTCGAAGAGAACATCCTATAAATGAAGAAAACCCTAGAGCTGCGACTCCTGCAGATGTAATCATAACTCTAGTGTAAAGAATCAAAATCTTGGAAGCAAAACAAGTTGCTCCAGAGAAAAGAACAAAGTCTAATGAACAGGACCAGGGGGCATCTCAAAATCCCCCTACCTTAATTACTATTCATGATATGCTAGTAATGACACTTGTCTGAACCGGAATCCTCCTATTCAGAACAATTCAATGAATCCAACAATGGGCTATCAAAACCCACCCACAGGGTTGTTACTAACAACCTCACAGTCTCAGAGTGCTTTCTCAGGAACATATCTTGAATAATTGAAAGAGCCTCTAGACCAAAACATAAGGAGTGTACAACTACCCCGGCCATTACTAGATCTCCCAAAATTCAAAGGAGAGGGAGACCAAAACTCCCACGTCAAAGCTTATACTACATCCATAAGGGAACTCCTTCCTTGGGACAGAGTTGTCACAAAAATTTTCCCAAAAATGCTTGAAGGCATAGCCTTCGATTGGTATTATCATCTTCCAGACGCTTCGATCCATTCATTCAGACAACTAATTGGAGAGTTTGTCATGGCATTGACATGAACAAACTTGTAAAAATAGGGATTAGAGAGTTCCTCACAATGAAACAAGAACCAAATGAATCTATAGCACATTTTGTCACCCGATGGAGACAAGTGCTCTACTCTTCAACTAGTGCTCCAAACATGGACCATCGAGAACTATGCAACCTCTTCCTGCATACCCTTAACAAAGACATGAGAGAAGAAGTTCAAAAACTACCATATAGGTCCTGTGAAGAAGCATTGGAAAGTGCTTTAAGAATTGACCAAGCCGCCATAGATAGTGGTAGGAAAACTTATGATACTTGTGGAAAACTTAAAACATTCAAAGGAGAAGAAAAGATAGCGACTAATACACCTCAAGAAAGAGATGTCAACATTGTGAAAAATAATCCAAGGAATGACAAATGGCAACAAAAGGGAAATCAGGGGTCAAACCAATCTTCATATGACCCCAATACTTATTGCTAGTTCCATGGAAGGAAAGGTCATGAAACAAAAACCTGTTATGGTTACAATAAAGCTATCTCCAAACTCACGCCCAATCAGCAAAAAGATTTTCTCAAAATACTCCAATCACATAGCAAGGAGAAAGAATCTCAAATCGAGAAAGGAAAAGTTAACCATACCAATAGCATAAAACTAGGCCAAGAGGTGTTCATGATCCATGAAGAAGAACAATCAAACCAAACAGAGAACATCTTCTCATAAGTGATAAATTTATTGAAAGTGTCTCCCTCTCATCAAAAAATGTTTCTAGAGGTGTTGGAGGTCGAATGTTCCTCATAAGGAGAATCACCCCCACTTACCTTCAATATCGCTAAGCTGAACCAAAATAATAAGAGAAAGGATTCATCTCTATACATACAAATTCAAGTTGAAGAGGTCACTATAAAAAGGGTGGTGGTAGATGAAGGATCGCCAGCCAATCGCTTGCTAATGTCCTTTTTACAATGAATGGGATACAACAAAATAAGAATCAAAAAGCAAACTACCACATTAAGAATTTATGATAGTCATGACACCCAAACAGTCAGGAAAATCAGCCTACCACTCAATCTGATGGGAAAGACTATCTCTACCAACTCCTATGTCATTAATCAAGAAACCAATTATAACATGATCCTAGGGAGACCCTGGATTCATGCCATGAAGGCCATCACTTCTACACTATTCCAAGAAATACATTTTCATCACTTGGGAAAGGTGGTCATAGTCAAGGTAGACCCTGATCCTTTCAGTGTTTATAGAAAGGAATAGGAAGAAAAAGACAAGAAGTTGAAAATGAAAGAGAAATAGAATAAGGAAACTCAGGAGGTTCAAACAAGCACGACCGCTCACAATATATCCTACCAAATAATGAACGATCTTAAAGAATTCCCTTTTGATCTTCATACCACTAAATCCCATGCATCATTTGGCTTAGTAGCCATCCCATGTATTAATGAATGGGACATCAAAAACCTTTTGGTTGGAACAATTGAGATCATTCAAGAAGGAGACGAAAAAGAGGAAAAACAAACTTCCACCTATGAGTTCAGAGAAGCATCTCATTTGCAGAACCATGAAAGATTATGGACCCTACATTTTGACGGGGCTAATTGTAAGACGGGGGCAGGAACGGGGATAATTTTAACATCCCCGATGGAAAAATCCTTCCCTTCACCTTTAGACTAGATTTCTTTTGCACCAACAACATAGCTAAGTATGAAGCTCTATCCCTTAGAGTCATGCTAGCCATGAGAATGGGGATCAAAAAAATCTCTACCTTTGGAGATTCTCAGTTGGTGATCAACCAAGTTGCAGACAATTACGAAACAAAATCTGAATGACTGCAACCTTATAAAGAAACCATCAAGAAGTTAGTTCAATTCTTTGACTTTTTCTCCATTAGAACCATACCCAGAGAAGAAAATCAGGTAGCAGATTCAATGGCTACATTAGCCACATTATTCTCGTTGCATGGTCAATTACAAAACTTAGAATACATTATTATGGTGCGTGGAGAGCCACTATTAGATAGTGAAGAGTTACCAGATATCCTAAATTATGCCATGGGTCAAGAAGAACAATCAACCCAAGACTACGCTGAGAATGATGAAGCCATCCTAGAATATTTGCATGCATATGATGGGCTTCTGAGAGTCCACCATAAAAAAGGATACCTACTCCTCCCTCATCCTAAGGACTATTTTAGAAATGAGAAAGAAATCCTTCAAATCGAGGCGAACCCAGATTTACCAACTACTCCTTAGAAGTTTGAAGAAGGGCATCCATCCCTAACTGGAGATACCATTGACATCAATGTTGGAACACTTGAGAAACCAAGGATGTTAAAGCTAGGAGGAGAACTAAATGATGAAGAATTGGAAGAATACACAGATTCCTCATTGAATACTCCAACATATTCATATGGGCATATTCGTATATGCTGGGATTGGACCCCAAGGTTGTGATGCACAATCTAGTAACGAAACCAGACACCAAACCTGTAAAACAGAAACTGAGGCCCATAAAACCACAAGTAGCCGAAATGGTGAAAGAAGAACTCAAAAAGCTATTGAATGTTGGATTTATCAAACTAGTTGATTATTCCAATTGGGTCTCAAACATCGTCCCAGTCCTAAAAAAATGGAAAAATTTGGATATGTCTCGATTTTAGAGACATCAATCAAGCTTGTCCAAAAGATGACTTCCCATTACCATCCATTGATCAAATTGTCAATTCAATGGTAGGATAAGAAGTTCTCTTGCTGATGGATGGATTTTTTGGATATAACTAGATCAAGATCACAGAAGTTGACCAAAATAAAACAACATTCACTACCCCCTGGGGAACTTTCTACTATATAGTCATACCCTTCGGGTTGAAAAACGCCAAAGCCACATATCAACGGGCTATGACACATATCTTCCATGATTATATACACAAGATAGTGGAAACCTATGTCGATGATCTTTTGGCAAAATCAAAACAAAGGGAGAAACATGTGGAGGATCTGTGGAAAATCTTCAATAAGCTCCGAGAATACAAAGTGTATGCAGGAAATTTCACCATTTTATCTAAGTAAACAAGTGTGACCTACAAACTAACAAGAAATCTAATCTAAGTGATCAAAAAGACATGCAAATTAAACACAAACCACCTAGATGATGTGATTCCTTGGTTTTCATTGTGGATTGTTGATTGCTCATGTTTTTGCAGCACAATGATGAGATGAGATTGATGGATGAGAGGAAGAAAATAGATTGGTGATGGATGAGGAAGAATTTTGGCAGAGTAACAACACTTAGAAGATTCATCCATGCAAATGGCATGAAAATTGGATGCATTTATAGATTTTTTGAGAAAATGGAAGGATAAACATTCCAATTTGCAAGTGATAGTGAAATGGAAAGTTGCTTTGTGCAACTTGGGAAAAGAAATGGAAAGAGGAAGAGTGATGAGTTGAGTTGGAGATGGAATTGGAAAGGTGAATCAAGTTAACTTGTGAGGAAATTGGAAAGTGGAAGAGATGAGTTGAGAGATAGAAATGGAAGGTAGGTGAATAATTTAATATTATTTAAATTATGAGAAATATGAGGATAAAATGATAAATTAAATAAAATATTTATTTTATTTAATTTAAGAGGAAAGTGGATCAAATAAATAAATAAAATTTATTTATTTAATAATGGTGAAGGATAGGATTAAATTAAATAAATGTTGAATTTATTTAATTTAATAGAGGAAATGCTAGTTAGGATGGTGAAGGGGTATCTAGAGCAAAGATGCTACAACGTTGTGACAAGTGGACATTTTTGAGTGTCTACATTTTGCTCCTCTTTGAGATGATGTTTGAGATGAGATTTCTGTCAAGTAACATCATTTCAAAGAAGCTAAGGTATAGGATAGAGGAAAAAGATAGATAGAAAGATAGGATGAGGATGGGATGATAGGATGATGATGCCCCCTCGAGAGGATAGGCGAGTTGGATAAACATGGGTAGGCTCTTGAAATGAAAAGGATTGATCGAAAAAGATTAGGGGATGGATAGAAGAAAGGGAAGATGTGTTATGCTGCAATGAAAGTGAGCAACCATATGTTTGATATAGCATGAGACATTATGCACCAGGGTATAAGGACCAAGGTGACGATGTGTCCCATGCCCCAGCATAATACAACCTTGTCTGGATACAAGATATGAATATTAGCTGAGAGGATACAGATGCAAATACAAGATAAAAATGATAACACACACAAGCAAGCAAGCAAGCATGCACAAATGATACCAAAAACAAACAAGGTATTGCCCCTATCAAGCTGTAAACCGATGATTAATTGTTGATTGATTGATGATGATAGTGTTGTCATTACGGGGAACGATATATCCCTAGATCAACACAAGGATCATGTGTTTACAATCCCAAAATTCAAGTAGTCTCTTTCTTCTGCACATGTTCAGCCTATAGAGGAGCAACCTAGACTCCACAAGTTTCTAGGATTCAAAGCCTATATCCCTCCACAAGTCCCTGTTCCTGTGCAAACTCAGATTATCACTCCCCAGGAACAAATTTGTCTAGAACCCTCTCCCCTCCAAGAAATTCAAGAAGATATTCAAGCTTCTTTCCCTAATACTATTTCAATCCTCAAGGGTGGACCTGTTGTCTACCAAGATAATTGGAAAGATGAGCTAAAAGAGGAGGTGGAAGAAGATAAAACTAATGAGGAGTAGTTTGTTCCTACACTCACAGAGATAGAATTGTTTGAACCTATTGCACCTATGAGTACTATTAAACCAAATAGGGGATTGAGTCCTCTACACTTTAGTTCTTTTGAAGCCTTTTCTCATGCATTTGCTCAAGAAAACAAGGTTGAAATGCAAAGAGTGCATGGGGAAAACCTTCAGCTGTAGAGGCAACTTAAACACACTCCAATGGAGCTGCAGTCAAAGGATGGAGGCTTAAAGGAAAAGGTTGCTAAGATCACTACAGAGGTGGATGATGCTACCCTACTTCATGAGCTACCTAATTATGTTGAAGATGAGGAAGATGAGCAGCTAGTTGTGGATATGCAGCAACATGAAAACATTGAAAATAATGACAAATTGTTGCAGTTTGAGGCTGAGCACGACAGTGAGGTTCCAAACCATAAGGAGGAGCAAGCATGTTGCCCTATGCTAGATGATGCAGAGGCTAATGAGCTGATATGCTTGAGGAGCTTCCATGCTTTATTGAAAATAATGAGGAATTTGAGCTTGAATTAGTTGTTTCTAAGATCTTTCCAAGAGTTGATAACTTTGATAAATTGTTCGACATCCTAGTGAAAGAGGATGGTCCATTGGCCATAGAGGAGGAGTCAACATGGCAAACTATCATGCAAGGTGAAGGTAATGATGTTATTTCTAAGCATTCAGATTGTCTTCTCTCTTGTCCAACCTCAGCCATGAAATAGGACAGCCATGAACAAAAGGTAGAAAGGTTTGAAGAATGCAGCCATGATAACATTATATCAACCTTCTTAGGTTCTTTGAGGGAAGAAGAAGAAAACCATGAAGTCCCAAGTCAGTTGTTTCATACACAAGAGCAACATGAGAGTCAAATGAAAGACACCATCATACCAAATGAAGAGAAAGAAGAAAAAGAATCAGAACAGAGACATGAGATCAAACATGATGATTTATATGTCACTTCAAGGGGATGCCCAATCAGGCATCTAGCCCAGTTGGAGACAAATCAAGAAGAGTCACCACTTGTCATGCTTACCTCTAAGCATGAAGTTGAGCATCAAAATGAGTGGGATCAGCCCATTTATTCACCACAAGTTAGCAACATCAGTAATCAGTCCAGGTGGATAGGTGAGTTTATCTCCATTTTGTGGGGGGTGTTTTATCAATTTGTCATATGCCCATTTCCCCCTCACCTCTTTTTGACTGGCCACATGGATGAGAAACATTGCAAATTGTTAAGGAAGGGCAGTTACTTTCAAGAACCAGTTAATGGCTTTGTTTAAAGTCACCTCTGACTGGTTAGTTTAGGATTAAAGTAGGTTTTATTTCAGTTTTAGGTTTCCTTTCAATAAGTACCCTTGTACTCTATTATATTCTCATTAGGAGATACATGCTTGCTTGTTGTTTTTTGTTTGGCTTGGTAGCTTGCTCAGTGTCCTAGCTCCTCCTTTCTTGTTGTAGTCTCTTTTGACTCCATGCCCAATGGATGTATAAGGCCATTGATCAATTTGTTTAGTAGGCAAACACCCCTGAGAGGTCACCAAAGCTATTGTCATATTTTACCTAGCCCCAAAATAGTCCTACCCCCCTCTTTCTATCAAAGAAATCCGATCAGAGAAAGCTTAAATAGAAAGAGGAAAAGATCAAATTCTTCAAAAAACCCATACTGTGCCTAACAAAAAATCCCAAAATCTCACTTGAAAAATCTTTGCCAAAAACCCAGAAAAACCCAGAAATCTTTTAGCTTCAAGTATTTTCCATCGCAGGGTTTCTTAGTTTTGTACTTAGTTATTTTTATATGAATATGCAATTGTATGTTTCTTTGTATGTATGTTTGCGTTGTATGTTCATATATACAATCGCACATACAAAGGAAAAGATACAAGTGGAAGATGCAAATAAAATATGCAAGGGGTAGACATACAAATGATCATTGGTGGGACTTCGCATATTGGCAGCTCAACTAAAAGTCCCCTTGAGAGCCGATGCAAGCGCATATACAAATGGCAGAAATAGGGTCATATGCAAGGGCATATGTATGCAGGTTTGTTTGTATATTGTATGTGGGTGATATACAAAGGGCATATGCAAAGGGTGGAATGCAAAGATGAATGTATATCAAGTTGTATATCACGGATGCAAAGAGAATATACAAGAGGAAAATATACAAAGGAAATATGCAAAGGTCAAATACAAAGGTGAGGTCCACCAATTGCATGTATATGCGATTGTATCTTTGCACATATGATCGTATATACAAGGGAATATGCAATCCTAAGATGCAAGGCCCAGACCCGAAAAAATATGCATTCTGGTCGATAAAGGCACAAGCAATTGTATGTATATTTTGTTTGTATGTTCGCTTTTTATGTTTAGACATACAAGGATCATATACAAAACAATATACAAGGGTCACTTGTATATGTTGAGATGAATTGTTTGTATGTAAGTAATTTTGTGTAGTTTTGCTTGTATATTCGCATTGTATATGCGATATACAAGGCAAAGATACAAGGGAGGACATACAACCCGGACGCGACTGGAGAATCAAATGCAGCAAATAATCATTTTTGGGTTCGCAGTTTGCATGTTGAAGTGCTTGTATGTTTACACATACAAGGAAGAAAAGATACAAAGGCCAGACCTGTTCTAAAGTTACAATACGATTGATGATCCTTTGAGTTCCGCATTGTATGTATATGCGATTTTATCTCATATACAATCGATATACAAAGGGTCACATTCAATGGTTATTTCGGTGAGAGCAAGTATATCGGCCACTCTGTTTTTGGTCTTTCCGATGGCTGATAGGCATGTAAATGTTCAGTGATGGGTCCCAGGGATATCTCAATGGCCAACCAGAAAGTGCCATGTGTCAAAGCCGATCTAAAGGCTAATCCAAATCATATGCAAATGAATATACAAAGGCGATCCTAAAGCCGTTCAAAGTGTCGAATGCAAAAGCAAATGCAATGAACATTTTAGCATGATATGTACATCAGTGACTCAATTTAAAGTCTTCCTAACAACTTGATATAGATTAAAGGTGATATATAGATGCAGTTGACCGCAACTTTGACCACCTGTATCTCCCTCATTCTGGTGAATTTCAACATACTTCAAGAGGCAAAAGTGCTTATTTTTGCCTCCTCTTTCATTTGGCAGGCTTTTGAGGGAAATATTTTTACTTTCAAAATTTGGATCTGGATTTGCATGCTTTGGTGACAGGACGTTTCAGCGACTATTTTTGACATATGCAAATGTTGATATTTGTTGCATTTATGGGTGCAAGTCAATGATTCAGCAGCTCACATTGAAGATTTAAAATATCTTCCATCTGCCCCTGTTCCAAATATTTTTATGCCATGAATTCTTGCAGGTGGACGTCCCTTTAGAGGTAGATATTTCCTGATAGATCCCATGGGTGAAATGGACTGTAACCGACTTAGGTCAAAAATGTAAAATGCTATATATACATGTAAAACTGATGTATTGTTGTTGGTTGTTCTTCTGGGCTATTTTGTAATGGCTACTTGGCCTCTATAATCAATATAAACTAGTATTTTGCCTCTCTTTTATTTTTTTAGCACTGTGTCTGCTCTTTGGATTAGTGTAGGCTGTGTATTGTGGACAAAACGGTCCCTTTCATTCCTCCATTATTCTGTCTTGACCTCTGTTAGAATTAATGAGTCTGTGTAAGTCTTTCCAGCTGTGAGATTATTACTGTGTCGATTCAGTTGCAGCCAAACACATTTAAATATGGTGTATCACTTATTTCATTTTAGTATTCCTTCTAACCCTTTTCCCAACAAGCATTAGCACTAGGTTTAGATACATTTCTCTAAGTAATAGGCTTAGAAAGAGAAAACCAGCCTTCTTTGGAGGTTTGATCTCAATTCGCAAGGTCCCACACTTCGAGATCATTCCCATGTTTCTCTAGATTGCTAAAGTTTTACAACAGCAGCAAATGGTGCAAATCTGAGAGACAATAGAAACCATAAAGACCTTAAACAATGGAGGAGGGAATTTAGACATAGGAGAAGTTTAGTAACCTAATCCCATTGTATAAGCTAAGTGTAGTATAGGTTCCATAGGGACCTTAACTCTTTGTTGCATGCACCCTATACCATTTCCATTATATCCATGTTTAGAAATAATTTTGAATCCAAGCCTATAATGTGTCTCCAAACTAGAAAGAGGAGGAGAATCAAAATCACTAGCCTTTTCAAAATGAGATGTGTATGCACATGTTGGGGAAGAAGTAGTAGTAGAACTCACATGAGAAGAAGGATTGATTCTGATAACAAAATGCAAATCCTTGTTGAATGTGGGAATGTCAAGGTGAGAAGGGTCAATCTTACATTCACCAAGCCCATGGGGGGTGAATTCTATGAAGCCCCAATTATCACCAAGACATGTATTATATGAGGAAGGCCCATCATCATTGATAGAGCATGACGATGGTGTTTAAGAGTTTATTGTAGAAGGTATAAAATTATAAAGAAAATAAAGGACAAGCTTCTTGCAACCCAATTCAACCTATTGATTAGTATTGGAAGGGGTTAGGATTAACACTTATCCTATGTACTTCACCATTATAAATAAATTTAAGACATTGATGAAGGGTAGACAAAATTGCACCCATGGCATGAATCCAAAGTCTACCAAGGAAAAGATTATAAGAAAAATTCCCAAGCATGACATGAACCATTGTAATTAATGAAATGGGGCCTAACATAATAGGAAATGTGATAGTGCCTAAAGTCAGGCAAGCCAAATTATCAAAACCTCTAATAGTTAAATTTGAATGAGAAATACAAGAAGCATCAATATTAAAATGATTAAGAAGGTCTAAAATATAGGCATTAAGACTAGAACCATTATCAACAAAGGTTCTCTTAATCCCAGTTAATTTTATAAAAAAATAAATAGAAGAGAATCATTTTGCTTCTGAACCTTAGCAGAAGGGAGTTTAGAGATGGAATTAGAATTAAGACCCTCAAGAATAGAAGCCATGTCCATGGGCTTCACGGAAGATTGTATAGATATCCTTTACAAGGCCTACTAAAGGGCACTATGGTGAGAAGATGAAACTGGAACCAGGTCCCAAAGAAAGATCTCAGCTTGTGTAGTTTGGAGTTGTTTAACACGATCATACTCTTTGGTACTCTTTGCAGAAAGACAAGGAGGTGGTGGAAGAATATGGTATGGTGGAGGATGGGAAATAGGGACAAGAGTAACCTATTTATTTTGATGTGTGCCATACTTTTGGGCTATTGCATGGTAGTGAGGAGACATAGGTACATTTTGACTTATAAACTTTGCAATTTCTAACAAGTGATTCGAAGGTCAAGGATTTTTAGGAATACCTAGAAGAGTCATCACATGATGAGAAAGAAGGGTGGATCAGGCACCCTATGCACAATGATTTTAGAAGTAGAAGAAAGATTTTGAATATTAATGCAATTATACAACATCCTCTTAGTAGGTGGGATAAGTCAATTAATAGTGATTGTATTAACATTATTATCTACTTGAGAACTAAATGATGTAGGAGAAGATACAGAAGAAGTATGCTCAAAATCTATCTATGGGGGATCAGATGTGATGTGAGACACTTCTTCTACTAATTCTTCATCTCTAGAAGGGAGAGAAGGTAAAGTAATGTTAAGAAAAGTATCAATGATTTCATCCTCTTACACCAAAATATCCTCGTATGTAGGAGGAATCCTAGGAGAGGGGTCAAAAACATAAAGTGACATAGGTAGAGCTAAATCACTATTACATGCTTAAAATAGAACATCAATCTCACAAACCTTTTGAGAAAATTTGGAAAGTGATGTAAGAAAAGAAGAGAACATGTTGAATTAGAAAAATAGAAGGAGAAATATAAGAAAGGTATTGATGACCAACCGAAGGCCAGGGTTTGGGGCAGCGCCCCAAATTTTTTTAGGAAATTTTTTTTTTTTTTTTTGGAAAAAAATTGCATGAAAAAGGAGCTTTAAGTTAGATAGTTAGGTTCACCAAAATTTAATGAAGAAAGAGTTATACTCTCACTTTTTACATTACATAGGGGAGGAAAGTTCTATTATACAAAAAAATGGAAAATAATTTACAAAAATGAAGTTCTGAATTGAAAAGAAGGTGAAGAGAGGAACCTGGCACTAATTGAATAAGCTCACTACCTAGGATGCTAGCTCACCACATGGACATCCACGCTAGGTGTTTCCATTTGTATGGCACATAAATGTGAATAGTTTCTATAAAACACAAGAATCCACTTGACATCTCACCTAGATATCCGTGTGGTCGAAAGATTTCCATGTACATGTAGCTAAAGATAAATAAAAATGGTTAGAGCTATTTGGGGGTTTTCCTCAGTCAAACCCCTACTTTACTCTTTCAACCTCCATATTAACCAATAGATAGATAGAAGAAATAGTGTCTGTTCTTAATCTAAGTGCACCTAGAAATAAGAATAAAGAATAAAAATGAAAGATTGAAGGATGTGGAAAACCCAAGGTGATTAGAAGCACAACAAAAATAAACATTTTCAATAACAAGGAACAAGAGCGATATCACCTATGAGGGCTTAAAAAATCCAAAGAGAGAAATAGAAGTGAAAGAGAGTGTTATAGTAGGATGTACAAATATGTAAAGAGTTGTAGAGTGACATAGAATGTAAGGAGTTGCAAAGGAGAGCCAAGAGGAATGCAAGAACAAAAGATAGATTCAAAAATGAGAGGAAGGAGGGAAAAGGAAGGAGGTAGTGAGCCATTTGGAAGATTCCCAAGGCATTACAACTAACCATCAAATATGACAAATGGAGAAACACCCATAAATGACCATAAAACACAAAAATTGTCGTGGGATGCTAGTGCGTCATGTGGACATCTACACGTAGTGCTAGTGTCCAGATAGTTTAGGCTCAAAAACAACAAGACACAAGAACATCACATGACTAACACAAAAGTTACAACATATTTGACAAAAAAACAATATTAAACACAAGGCCTAAGAACCATGGGGAAAAAGGCTAATGCAAGGGCTAAAATGAGCCTACAAACAAGCTAAGGGAATGGACACTAAAGGGAGACTAAAATATAGTGTGAAATTGCAAGAGTATACAATTTTCAGTGTTACACATGGTTTTAAAGGAAAAATACAACTAGGGTTTAAATGTGGAAATACTACCTAACATAAGAAAGGAGACATTCACCTAGGATTTTTAGATGCATAGCTCATGAAATAAAACTTATTACTTCCCCAGACAAAGAGAGAATCTCCCATGAAAGGCTACAAATTTGATGTAGAAAAACTTACAACATGAAGATGTAACATGTCATCTCATAGATGAGGAATGTCCCTTATTTATTTTATTTCAAAATTAGAGCTCAAAGACTCCTCTTCTCTACAATCAAAAGGTCTCCAAAAAAGAACCCCTTTACCTTGAAAATGATTACATTTATAGCCTATCTTCTGATAACTAACTCATAACTATTTTCCATTTGGGACTTTAAGAAATTTTCAAATAGTTACTATCAAGACCACGCAATATTTTACTCATTAATATGGTTTATTTTTAAACATTAATAGCACTAAATATGTAATTAAATATTGAATCTCCCATAAAAATTAACAATCATATAACTATCATGGCACCATGTTGAAAAATTTGCATGTGATATCAAAATTTTAGATATCCATAGAATGTTGGTGGTTTTCCCAATGACCTCTTCTAGTGTTGAATTTGACCCCACAAAATCATCTTCAAACTTTTTTGGCATTGGAAATGATCCAGAACCTTTGGTGCAAGAAACTCATCCTAGTAAAGAATAGGGGATGTCAAGTAGATTGTCCATTGTTACATTTTGTGTGTAGTTAATCTATGGATTGGTTGATTGATTATCTTTTACCATTATTTCACATTTTACAGTGGTAGATTGTAATGGATCTTTTTGTCATTGATAAAAAAAATATAGGAGGGTAGACCCACAATAGTGTGCCCCACTTGTAGGACATTAGAATTTAGCATAGGGTGAGAGAAAAATTCCCAAACAACTTTTTTTGAAGGTATTTCTTTGAATGAAGGTTCCTTCATTTGATGGAGAGAAAAAAATTCACCTTTGAATGAAGGTGAACCTTTGTTCAAAGGTTTTCATGGAAAGGACCTTTGAATAAGGTCATTTTCATAAAAGGAATAAAAAGGGACTTTTGTTCGAAGGTCCCTTTTTATTTATTTTATGAAAACTTACATAAAAAGAATAAAAGGGACCTTCGTTCATGAAAGGAATAAAAAGGAAACTTCAAATGAAGGTCCTTTTTATTGCATTTATGGAAATTTCCATAAAAGAAATAAAAAGTTTGAAGGTCCCTTTTTATTCCTTTAATGGAAACGATCTTCATTTGAAGGTTTTTTTTCTCTTTTTGACCTTCATTCAAAGATATTTCAAATGAAGGTCCTAGAAATCACGTTTCCATTATAGTCTTTAGATTTTTTTCACATCCTTAATTTTTCACTATGTTTTACTTTTTACTTGCATGTAATTAGTAGATGATTATGCATGATTTAATGATTTGATGTTAATTTCAAAAATGTCAAGACAAATCAATGATATCATGAGTTAATATTTATATGATTAGAATTTAGACATGTGATTATACAATGTCATGATTATTTATTCATAAGGTTTATGGAATTCATAACAATAAACTAATCCCAGTTTGGTGATTGCAAGTTGTATTCAGGAAACAAGTTTTCTGCCCTCAAATAAAAGAGAGGGAGAGCATCATCGAAGAGAAGTGAATAGACGTATGGAAAGGAACAGGTTGTTTCCATCATAGTCTTGTGCTTGCATAGTTTAGTGAACCATCATTGAGTTGGGTAAGTTGTGCTAGACCCATTTAGTCTAAGTTGGTTTCGACTTGACAGTTGTCGATTTGTCGTCAGGATTTCTTTGTGTAGGTTTTTGTCAAGATTTAAGTTAGGAAAGTTTGACCATCAACAAGGATTGATCGATAGTCATTAGTTATTGTGTGTTTGAATATAGATTATACTCAAGAGAGAATATATATATATATATATATATATATATATATATATATATATATATATATATATATTAGTGGTTAAACTATCTCATTTTTGGTAATTTCAGGTGAAATTCTTTTACGGTAACCTATTTATTTATTTTTCATATGCAAGTTTGAGAGGGGAAGAATACCTTGACCCCATTCTCAATAGCTTTTTGTGTGATAAAAATGGCATTAGTATACATTGTATATGCAATATTTTTTTGATATATGTATTCATATATTTAACATGATCTATAAGTATAACTTATACTTAATAGATGTATAGTTTTAGAAGGAACATGGTCTAGCTGCCTATTCAATGCTAACCACCACATGGCTTTATGAACACTCAAATCTACTTCACTCCACAAAGGTTTGGGAGTAATTAGTAGTGTTTTGAATTGATTGCAAGTGGTCTTTAATGATTCTTAATCCTTTTTTTGCTTGCATGCCACCACCAAGAGCCTAGATAGGCTAGTTTTCAGGAAGTTTAACAGTGAGGGAGATAGTGGTTTTAAGCCTTTTAAGAGGCTATACGTCGAGGAGAGAGAGATAGTGGGTAATCAGCCTTAATAGAGAAAGGAAGAACTTTGTCACCATCATTAGAAAAGAGCTTTTAGACTTGTTTATTTTTTAGGATAGTACTGAGAGTATCTAATATATCATTTTCATAATAGTTGTGTTCATCACACTCATGTGAAAAGAAAGCTTACCACATAGGAGAGTATCATAAAAAATGGAAATAGACTCAGATAGTATTGCTTCTTTGGTGTATGACATCAACAGAGAAGAAGGATAGTGGCTTGAAGACAGAAAAAAGAGAATCTCCACATACTCCTTGAAACTCTATAGGTTCTTAAATTCTTTAGAAAGCTTAAAGTTAATTTGAGAACTTATGAATGTATTTGGCTATATGTAATTTTATGTATTTTAGGCCAATAGTTAAATATTGCTTATATATGCATAGGAGGTCAATAGACCTTATTTACTGTTGTTTTTATATTAAGCCGATAAGCTTTATTATCACTATGTATATATAAGAATCTGATAGGCTTTGTTATCACTATGTATATGTGGGGACAATAGGCTTTATTTATCACTGTGAGTGTATAAGGCCAAATAGCCTTTGCATTCTAAACATTTTAGATTATGACTAGTTGGTACTAAATCCTAGTGGTATTTACCAAAAGGTGTATCACTATATCTTGTAGAGATTGTGTTTCTTTATTCCTTAAATGCCTAGAAGGTCGAGATCTATATGGTTACCTTTAGTCTATTGAATAGTAAAATTATACAAGCTTTAGGGTCTTGATTTTGTAGTAGATAGAGGGCTATTAATCTCAATTTATAGTTATTGTTATTGTTTAGAAAACTCTGGCATATTGCAAGGTTGGATAAGGTTAAATTAGATTGTTTTAGTGTTAGCAGAGATGCTAGATTGCAATAACTAAGCCTCTCATGAACTCTATTAGACTTAGCATTCAAGAACAGTAGAGATCATTTATATGTAATGTCCCACCCTTAATTTTTTTTGATGTTTAGTTGAACCTGGTGCATTTTATGTATTTGAACATAACATTTTGTTTTTTCATGTATACATATATTAAAAAATAAGGCATTCTAAAACTACCTAGATGATTATGTATGTGGGAAACATCTGTACAATAAAAAATATCAAATACTGAGATGAAGATTTGACAATTTAAGAAAGTTTATTACATACCCATTTTCTAGTTTGGAAAATACAAGACTATAATAGCAAAAACTAGTTTACAGAAACCTTAGTTCTACACAAAGTCTAAATCTTCTCCACCACATCAAATCCAAATAGCAATTACTAATGTATGATATATTCAAAGGTTGCCCCATTAAGTCCAAACCCTAAGTGCCTCATTCCCCAAAGTGTCATGCCTCCAAATAATGCACTGGTACAGCAGGAGAGAAGGAACAACATGCAACAAATAATGCAAACCACTCACAAAAGTTGTCTAAAAGTATTATAGTTGCAAGGGGTATATCAAATCCTCATGCCAATAGTGAAATAAAAAATCTACCCAAACAATCCACAATCACCCCTAAATGGGGTATGGCCAGCCAAGGAATAGTACAACTAGTACAAAGCTCTACAACCTACAACACTCACAAAAACTCTAGAAATCTATAACTTTCTTCACAAAATAATACTCATTGAATCTCATTATTTTTAATATTTATACGATTAAGTTGGATAAGTTAATATTTATATGATGTCATGATTATTTATTCATAAGGTTTATGGAATTAATAACAATAAACTAATCCCAGTTTGGTGATTGCAAGTTGTATTTAGGAAACAAATTTTCTACCCTTAGATAAAAGAGAGGGAGAGCATCATCAGAGAGAAGTGAATAGACGTATGGAAAGGAATAGGTTGTTTCCATCTTAGTCTTGTGCTTACATAGTTTAGTGAACCATCATTGAGTTGGGTAAGTTGTACTTGACCCATTTAGTCTAAGTTGGTTTCGACTCGACAGTTGTCGATTTGTCATCAGGATCTCTTTGCGTAGGTTTTTGTCGAGATTTAAGTTAGGAAAGTTTGACCATCAACAAGGATTGATCAATAGTCATTAGTTATTGTGTGTTTGAATATAGATTATACTCAAGAGAGAATATATATTATATTAGTGGTTAAACTATCTCATTTTTGGTAATTTTAGCTAAAATTCTTTTACGGTAACCTATTTATTCATTTTTCATATGCAAGTTTGAGAGGGGAAGAATACCTCGACCACATTCTCAATAGCTTTTTGTGTGATAAAAATGGCATTAGTATACATTGTATATGCAATATTTTGTTGATATATGTATTCATATATTTAACATGATCTATAAGTATAACTTATACTTAATAGATGTTTAGTTTTAGAAGGAATGTGGTCTAGCTGCCTATTCAATGCTAACTACCACATGGCTCTATGAACAATCAATCTACTTCACTCCACAAAGGCTTGGGAGTAATTAGTAGTGTTTTGAATTGATTGCAAGTGGTCTTTAATGACTCTTAATCCTTTTTCTGCTTGCATGCCACCACCAAGAGCCTAGATAGGCTAGTTTTCAGGAAGTTTAATAGCGAGCGAGATAGTGGGTTTACGCCTTTTAAGAAGCTATACGTTGAGGAGAGAGAGATAGTGGGTAATCAGCCTTAATAGAGAAAGGAAGAAATTTGTCACCATCATTAGAAAAGAGCTTTTAGACTTCTCTATTTTTGAGGATAGTACTGAGAGTATCTAATATATCATTTTCATAATAGTTGTATTCATCACGTTCATGTGAAAAGAAAGCTTACCACATAGGAGAGTATCATAACAACCGGAAATAGACTCAGATAGTATTTCTTCTTCAGTGTAGGAAATCAATAGAGAAGAAGGATAGTGGCTCCTTGAAGACAGAAAGAAAGAGAATCTTCACATACTCCTTCAAACTCTATAGGTTCTTACATTCTTTAGAAAGCTTAAAGTTAATTTGAGAACTTATGAATGTATTTGGCTATATGTATTTTTATGTATTTTAGGCCAATAGTTAAATATTGCTTATATATGCATAGGAGGTCAGTAGACCTTATTTACTGTTGTTTTTATATCAAACCGATAGGCTTTATTATCACTATGTATATATAAGAATCTAATAGGCTTTGTTATCACTGTGTATGTATAAGAGGCTGATAGGATTTGTTATCATTATGTTTATGTGAAGTTGATATGCTTTGTTATCGCTATGTATATGTGGGGACAATAGGCTTTATTTATTACTGTGAGTGTATAAGGCTGAATAGCCTTTACATTCTAAACATTTTAGATTATGACTAGTTGGTACTAAATCCTAGTGGTATTTACCGAAAGGTGTATCACTATATCTTGTAGAGATTGTGTTTCTTTATTCCTTAAATGCCTAGAAGGTCGAGATCTATATGGTTTACCTTTAGTTTATTGAATGGTAAAATTATACAAGTCGTAGGGTTTTGATTTTGTAGTAGATAGAGGGCTATTAATCTCAGTTTATAGTTATTGTTATTGTTTAGAAAACTCTGGCATATTGCAAGGTTGGATAAGGTTACATTAGATTGTTTTAGTGTTAGCAAAAATGCTAGATTACAATAACTGAGCCTCTCATGAACTCTGTTAGACTTAGCAGTCGAGAACAGTAGAGATCATTTATATGTAATGTCTCACCCTTAGTTTTTCTGATGTTTAGTTGAACCTGGTGCATTTTATGTGTTTGAACGTAACATTTTGTTTTTTCATGCATACATATATTAAAAAATAAGGCATTCTAAAACTACCTAGATGCTTATGTATGTGGGAAACATCCATACAATAAAAAAATATCAAATACTGAGATGAAGATTGACAATTTAAGCAATTTTATTACATACCCATTTGCTAGTTTGGAAAATACAAGACTATAACAGCAAAAACTAGTTTACAGAAACCTTAGTTCTACATAAAGTTTAAATCTTAATGCACTGGTACAGCAAGAAACAAGGAACAACATGCAACAAATAATGCTCAAAGTCTTATAGTTGCAAGGGGTATATCAAATCCTCATGCCAATAGTGAAATAAAAAATATGCCCAAACAATCCAAAATCATCCCTGAATGGGGTACAACTAGCCAAGGAATAGTACAACTAGTACAAAGCTCTGCAACACTCACAAAAACTCTAGAAATCTGTAGCTCTCTTCAAAAAATAATATTCATTAAATCTCATTATTTTTTCACTCTAAACCCTTGCAAACGAAACTGGAAATCTACATTCAAAATCCAAGCATAGCCTCTGAATAAGACTATTAGCAATCACCCTAGAGAGGTCTTTCACTCCCACATATGATGATCTCTATGAGGGCTTTTGTTCTCACAAAGAAAATGGAGGAACTCTATCCAACCAGCAAGAACCTGTATAAAAATTATTTTCCAAGCATACACAAATGAGTATTCAACACACCTTTTATTTTCCTTCCAAACCCTATGCTCAAGTTGGGGTTTAAATCCAATATTTTAATTCCTTTATTTTAATCCCTTATGACTTCATAAAGTGGGCGCCCAACATTAAATAGTTATTTTACTTTGTTTCTTTTGAAATATTTCCATCCTTTTAATAAAGTCACTTTATAAACTATTCTACTAAGTTAAATATTTAATTTAACTTAGGAAAATATCGCTCCATCAAAATAATAGCACAAATGGACTCTGAACATGGATTTTGAAGCACCGACAAGAAGGCCAATTAAGATCAAGTGACATTCAAGTTCGTCGCACTAAGTCGTATGAAATCTGGGACCACTGCTAAAAATAGTAAAAATGGCTCAAAAGGTCTGAAAATGCTCGAAAAGACATCATCATGAACCTCCTAACATTATTGAGCTCAATGCAACACCTGGAAAGGCCCCAAGATGACCAAACTTCTATGTCACCAAAATAGTGTCCAGACTAACACTTACTATAAATAGCAATATTCTTCGAGGACCAAAGAGAACAAACCCAGAAAAACCTAGAAAGATCGTTGTCATGCAAGCACTTATTATATATAGTAAGTACAAACAAGTCCAAAATCCCTCCAGAAAGTGTCATACATATCTACTAGATCACCTAAATGCACTAATGACATCAAAATACTCCTCTGATCAGGTTGTCACAAACCCAAAAATTTAACTCCAATAGTGTTGCAAGAGAACTTGAAAATGGGGACATTATAGTCCACCCTTCCCAAAGATTTCTTGTCCTCAAGAAACACCAATGAACCTTCCAAACAACCAATTGATCCAGACTAAACCCAAGAGTGATCCTAGGGTCCCAAATCAACCTATGGAAATATCCATCATGTTGTCACTACGCTACTCTGATAAAAATAGTTAATCTATAGCACCAAGTCTACACTTTCTCCTCCAGTAACCCCAAAATGTAATCATCATCAACATCCAAATTGAAATATCTATGAGGGATGAAATCTATATCATGAAAAGTGTCATTTCAAGGCACCACAATGAGGTCCATATCTAAAATTCTACTACCTAACTTGATCCTGGTCAACAAATATAAAAATAATCTACTCATCCCCAAAGAGTACCCTCACCATATTCTCTCATAGTATCCCAGAAGTGATGCCAATCAATCCCTAATCAAAAGCCTATAACAATAGTACCATCCCTATAATTGTACATCATGACAATGCCTTCCTAATCATAGACTAATAACCCCTCACTAACACCTAATCTCCAAGTATCAACATGCCCATATTGAGCACACCAACTCATCCAATCGACTGTAGTCATCATAATAATATCTGTAAATATATCCATCAACATCTCAAACTGATTGTAGTAACCATCACTCATACTGGTGGGAGTTAAAAATAATTGCTCTAACTCTGTAAATCCTCCCACAACCTGTTTTCAAGAAGCTTGTAAGTACTCAAAGTTCATCTTCCTATAAAATGATGTTTCCATAATCAGTGTGGAAATACTAGGGTAGTAGTTGTCATAAACCATTAGCCTTCAAAACATAGGAAATGTGAGTGTGGAAATGACCAAATGAACTCCTCCAATAACCAAATTACTTCTACTAATCAACACCAACTAAGAATACTCCACTACTGGGCTAGAGGTATTGGCCAATCTATTTGCATACTATCATTCAATTCCTTATGTAGGCTAATCACAAAGTGGACAACGTACCAACTCTAGAATTTTTCTCACCACTCCAATTCTAAATCAATATCACACCTTGGTAACTATACCTAGATACCAAATCCTATGATTTTCACTAATCATACTCACACACACATCCTCATGACTACTGCAACAAATGATGGCAGTCATGTTAAATTTGGAAATCATGTCTATTACCAACTTGAAATTGCTTCTATTGTCATAAATTGGCAATGTCTCATCAACATTCTAATTCTAAGTGCTACAATGACAAAAAATGTTCACACTAATCCATGCAATCAGTTGCTATCATTAATGCAAAGTTTGAAAATATCATAATCAACACCATAGAACCACCCTTAAACATAAGTGTGTAAGTTAGAAACCAAAGACCCAAGTTTGAACATTCCTCCCAAATTTGATGCACATTCTTGTTATGCATTTTAATGAAGTAAGGAATAGTGAATCCATTTTGAAACATCATGTCTCCTGAATAAATTGGGCCCAAACATACCATTTCATGCTTAGCCATAAATTTTTGAATATCATGAAGATGAGACCCTTTAATAATGTTAACCATAAATTTTTTATGTACCATCTTATGATGAACAAAATCATATAAAGTTAATGGACTATTGTTCACCATCATAAAAGCAACACCTATTTCATACTTTTTGCCAATGTCTTCATGGATTTCATGTATATCTTCTTCCATTTCTGGATGTTCATCATTATTTACCAATTCAAAAAGTGCATCACATTGAAATTTGCCTTCATTACCTATTATATCTTCTAGCTCATGGCTACAAGTTGCATTTCCAAGTGTGAATTGATCCTTGAGATTCAAGAATTCAATTCTTGATGTGGGTTCACATCCCTATCAGCATACTAAATTCCCCTAACATGAGGAATGCTGGAATCATTTTGCAATGTTTCACACCTATGGATTTTATCAATTTCTTCCACCATTTGGTTGATCTCCATAATCCTTGTATGATCTTTTTGTTTCTTGGATGTGGCCACATTAGGAATTGAAATTTCTGCATTGTATAAAGAAAAGTGAGCCATACTCAACTATAAGAAAAGATCATCAACCTCTTTTTCTTCATCTTCAGCATACTTGAAAGCAAGATCCCTATCCATAAGAAATTGCAAGTAATTTGATTTCATCATTTCCAATGCTTCCTTGATGGTGTACAATTGAGTAAGGGTGACTCCCCTTGCAATTCTCTTCCTCCTCTCTTCAATTTGAGCTTCCCAAATGAAATCTTCAATGTATTTGTGAATATTGTTTGCCCTTGTTAACACTTGTACAACTTTTTCATCTAAAACCACAAGTATGTCCTTCAAATCTTGCAATACTAGAGGTCGTTGATCAATTTCACCAAAGTGACTTGGGTTGCCACACACTAGATTTTTTGAGTTTCTTTCATTTGAAGGAGCCATATCATCTTCTAAATCAATTGTCCCACTAGTTGATTCCTTACAACTCTTAAGTAAGAATGATGGGATAGCATCATGAACAAACCCAATATCATCCAATGAATTCATCCCTTCACAAGGCCTATCCATAACCACCTCTAATTCACCAACATAGAATCTCGTGTACACCTCACTCGTAGAAATAACAAGTGACTTTTTTTCTCAATGTGCATGATTTTTCTTTTCTAGAATTAATTCTTTTGATTGTTTATCCATACAACCTCCTTTTTTGATTTAGTGAACTCCAAATTAGTAGATTTCCCCATTTCAACACTATCATGAAGATTAATGTGCTCCACTTCATTGATGGAGGCACACAAAAAACTAGCTTCATCTCCCATTTTGAATGCATCATAGCCATCATGAACAACTTCATTAGATAGCTCTAGATGTGTATTCAAGGTTGCTATTATGTTAGTTTCCTTCTATATGACCAAAGAGACATCATGTGACTTTGTCTCACATTCATCATGTTTCTTAGCATTCACTACATTAGATTTGTCTTCTATGGACCTCCTTTCAACCACATGCTCCTTATCACCCCCAATAGTGAACTATGGATACAAAACAATGAGGTCACTAGGTCTTTGTTCGTGATCAACTACATGTAATGTGAATTCAAATTTGTTTTCAAGATCAAAAACAACACCACCAATACCACCCTCCATGCATAACTATGGAGATGAAGTTAGAACATCACTACAATCAAAAGGAAATTCATCCCAAATAGGATCCTCATCATACTTAGGTGCCAACACACCCAGATCCCAAGTGCTAATAGATTGATTGCTTTGTTCAAAAAAATGTGCTCTTCATGAATGGTTTTCTATCTAAAAAAGATACTCTCTAACTCACAAGTACTAAAATCATCATAAGCATCCCTCTTCATAGGCTTGGTTTGGAAGTCAAACCCAAAGCCACCTAAGTTATCATTACTAGAATGAGATAAGGGATCATCATCATTAGCTGATTTGAAGACATCATCATAATTACTCTCAACATGCTCTTCTTCTAAAGGTACTTAAGTGAACTCATCATAAACATCTGCTCTACTAGAATGCTCTTTGCTCAATATAATAACCTTGCTATCATCAACTTGTTTCAAAATGAATTCAAATACTCATTTATATATGCTTTCCATTTGTTGGTAATTTTTCCTGAATCGGCAGAGGGTTTGCCAGTTCCACTGCATAGGCAAATTCGGCCAACAGAAATGGGAGGTTGCATGAGCTGCCTCCCCTTCACTTCTAGTTCTGCCACACCAAGGGGGGTATCCCTATTTGATAAAGATGTGACCTTGATTCTTTCAATGACAGATTTAACTTCTTAATAACAGGCAGAATACTCTCATGCATGGACTAGGATCTAAATGATAGATCACAAGTTGGCAACCTTCTTGGACATATATGACTGGTTAGGGATGAGAGTATGCAGGGGTTCCTAATTCCTACTCCTACACTAATAGATTGGAAGTATTGAAATGATTGATTTATACTTTGGATGCAAGACAGGGGGTTTTTGGATCATAAGTACTAAACAAGAGCAAACTAGTGCCTATCTCAAGGCAAGGAGTCAAATAGACGTATATAGGTGAATGGTTTGCAACTGCATTCAAGTTTCAGGGGGTCAAAGCTGGTATCTGCCTTACAAATACCACCCAGGAATGAGTATTTTAGCTACCCATACTTATAGATATCCTGGCCGACATACATACTTCTCCATGATTAACCTAAAACAATTTAATCCACTCCTTGAATGGAAGTCAAAAGATCAAGCATGTGGTACAGAAAACTTTACCCTAGAATCCAAGTAACCCTTAGCAACCAGATTCAGAAGAAGGAAATGCATACAGCTAATGGAGATAGACAACTAAAACACATGCAAATAAGCATTTCTCATATAAAATTGACATGAAACTGAAAAGAATGTGCAAAATACATTCGAAATGCAACTCATAAACTCCAGAAAGAGATACAACAGCTAGGAAATGCTCTTTTTTTCATTATTTACACAAAAATTGCCCAAGTCTTCAACAACCAAAAAGAATAGCACAGTCTGCCTTTTATACCCAGACTGTGTACTTAGCAAAATTTACATGGCAAGTCAACAATCAGCCAGATACAATGCATGAGAAATGGTGCTCAAAATAGTTAATGTAGTATAGAGACAAAGAGGAATGACCAGGTGAACTCAGGATTTGCACCGCCGCCCAGGGATTTTCTTCATCAATTAGATGGTTAACCTGTCAACTCCATCGATCATCCTCTGCAAACCACCATCAATGCCTCAGCTACTCGTAGCCTCTCTAAAATGTAGCAATGGCGTACCTCTAAAAGTTTCCCACTCAAAAACGGCTGCACACGCTTAGGAAAAATCCTTCGCTATAGGTTCAAAATAAGGCCGTCGATCTACTCCCATTGCCAGGATCAATGGTACCCAAAAAACATTGAAAATTCACCAACCAATGATTATGTGCCACATAGGCACTCCATGTTCCTATCACTGACTTTTTGCTTTCTCCATTTTGCCTTTTTCACCCTGTATATGCATGTTCAAAGGCACATACAATTGCCACTGTTCACCTATCAAAAACCCTTGTCCATTTTGCATTTATCACCTTGTACATGCAAAAGAATATACAAGCACCTTATATACAAGTTGGACCTCAAAAGATTATTCACTGCATTTCATTCCTCCATTGCATCTGGGTTGTATGTCACTTCTTTCTATATCGGGTTGTATATTGCATATACAAACCCAACATACGTGCAAACTGCGGATGTCAACACCTTATGAGCTACATTGCATTTTTCTTTCACGTCTAGGCCTTGCATATTATACTGTAGCGAATGCATGTATATTCTGTTTGTATGTCAAATATATAAACGTAAAAATACAAATCCCCTAACATACAAGCAAGGAATCTTCTAGGATATGCAATGTAGATTCTCTCTTGTATGTCGCCAATGTATGTCAAACATACATTCAACTTTGCATCTGCTTCCCTTGTATGCCGAATATACAAACTTATTTGTATATCCCTGTGGGCCCGACCACATGTATCACCTCCACTGCACTGTAGCAAATGTATATTTGCACCTCCTTGTATATTTTGCTTTGCATATTTCGCTTGCATGTAATCCGATATACAAAGCGAGAATATTCTTAGGAATCTGCGAAAGATTCCCCCTTTGTATATGCACATTCTAAGCCCGATATGCATTCAGAAATGCATCTAACTCATTTTTTCAAAGGGCGATGGAGATTTTGCATCTGTCAATGCATATTTTGACCTACATGTATATACAAACACCCTTGTATACATAAAGTGACATGCAAACAACTGATGTTTTGCAATTTTTCAACTGCAGAGGCCGAAAGTGTTGGAATTTTTTAGATTTTTTGGAAAGGGGCCTACATATTTAAATGCTTAAAACTTGAATGTTTATGCAGGCATCACCACTATTAAACATTCACAAATTAATTGAAAGATGATGCAGGTGCACCCTAGCATGAATATGCCTCCATGAGACAGACTTAGGATTTTGATTTTGTATAGGTACTCTCATTTTGTAACAAGGTCTAGAAGGCCTCACTAAGCATTTAACAGGTCCTAGTTAGTTCATTTGAGTAAATTTTGAAGATTCAATGTTGTAGTAAGGTTATTTGAGTCATACTTTATATGTTGAAATCATTAGGAAGGTTAAAGTTTAAGTTTTGAGTCATATTGTAAAGTTGAAAAGGTATAAAATTGCAAAATTGATGTAAAAGGGAAACTGATGGGTATTTGTTAACCCATAATCCAAAAATCAGTTGTAACCATTGGGGCAAGCTTAGGAAGGCATAAAAGGCCTAACTCCATCATTGTTTAGTGTGGGTGATTGAGTTCAAGAATTTGATCAATAAAGAACTTTGTTTTTATGCATTTCCTTCAGCAATTCACTGTTTCCAGGCACTGTATGGATAGAAGGATAGGCCTAAATGTTTTTGAGTGATAGAAGACTCAATCACCTTCCTTATACTTTTTGTTTCATGCAATTTGGTTTCCATTTGAGCAAGATATTTGTAGTTTTCTAAAAATTGTGGGAAACCCTCTCCTAGGGTAACAGTAAGCAATTTAAATGAGATTTCTCGGATACTTTATATGATAAAGAGTCCACTAACAAGTGAAAATACCTATATTTACTTATGACTAGGGTTTAGACTGAATGATCAAGGTTTATAAAGGATTTGGTGATACCCTAGCACTATTTTGTCTTTAGTTCAGACTGGTAAAGAGTAGAAAGGATGAGATTTTGAGGTCTTAGTGTGGATTGAACATCCAGTATGGTGGTTTTAGCTGGTGAGGGGTAATAATTAAAACCTTGTGCATATTTCTCAAGTTGGAACTGATAAAAGAAGGAAGGTTTATACCCTTGAATAACTCTGCCCTGTCAGGACTGGGTATAACAGTCACAGACATGACTGAATATAAGGCATTTTGGTGTCCTAATAATGTTCATAAACCCTAGAAGGTTGTTGAGTAATAGTTTTTGGATGCTTTCAATTAATAATAAAGTTGGCAAGATCACTGTATTGGGAGAATACCAAGAATATAGAAAGTTGACAGTTTGAGATGCCTAGATCAAGCTTAAGGGGGCAGATTACCAGTCTTTAGTTGGGGTTTTTGTTACAAAACAATACATGCTAGTTTTCATATATGTTGTGAATGGTCCACAAAGGTGTTGAAATATGTCTTTACTTCATGGGTTCTATGCCTAAATCCAAAGTTTAGGACTGCAGCAGTTTGGAAACAGAGTTTTGTGAGTGAAGATCAAGCCTAGAGCCTAGGGTTTGTTAAGAGACCTTTGAAATTGGACTTCTAATGAAGGAATAAGCATGAATAGACCTAACCACACATGATTCAAGTGTTGGATGAAAGGATTTGAGGTTGAAAGTAGTAGAACCTATAGACCCTTGTTGTATTCATGCCAAATTAGGTCTAATTAAATGTTGACAGTCATATTTTGAACCCTATTTCTAGAAGCAACCTATGCTGATTCTAAGATATGTTTTAAAACACTGAAATGGGTACTTGAAATGCTGATTGCAGTCATGTTTAAGGGTCTAAATGAAGAGATATATCTGACAGTATGTGTTAGAAGGGCTACAAGGAATGGAGCAACCTATATGGGAAAAGAGTATTGATGGAGTCTTCTGATTCTTGGAGTGATGTAGGTGTGTTTGGTTAGTGTATTTAATCTTGTTAGATGTCTCTTATACCCTGGTGAAGGTCTGGATCAATGTAAGGCATTAGAAACTAGTGTTGGCAAGAGACACTATATGGATTCATGAATGTTGTCATTGATGGCAACAAAGGTTAACCCACACATCCGCAAGACATGATGAGTTTCTATCGGAAGTCAAATTGAAGAAGTGTTATGATCCGGTAAGGAAGAACAGAGTAGTCAGCAAGGTCCAACAGTCAGGTTTGGATCTCTCAGAGGAAGTATCTCAGTGAAGTGCAGATTTGGGGAAGTCAAGAGGAGTACCTTTACTAATAGATTCCAAGGAGTTGCCTCTGGTGATGGAAGGGTGAAGAGATATGAGCACCTGAGTGTTGGGTTCCTGTTTGGCAGAGTAGACAAAGGAAGAACTGTACCAGTAGTGTGTCAGACCCAAATCCGGAAGAGATATTGCTGATGACTAAAGTTCTTGAGGTATCATTCATGATTGACCAACATGATTGATGACTTCTACAAGCATCTCCTAGATCCGCATCACTTGGTAAGAAAGGATCCAGCTGACAGATCAAAGCTTGGGAAAATATTGACTATTCCGGATGCCGATTAGAAAGAGGATGAAATCCTTTGTGCGAATATATATACCAGATGGATTTGGATGTGAAGGCTGTAGTGGTGTCATGTGTTGTGCGAAGAAAAGTAGAAGAGCTGATTAATAGTAGTAATAAAGGTCCGATATGTGATAGGACAGTAGAACCAAGAAGAGGAAGAATGAAGTGTAGTAGATCAGTGTATTGAACCGAATCAGAATTGAACCTCAGCATGTGTGGATGCTTCTCATCAATTCAAGTATCTAGTTTCTTTGTATAAACTATTGTAGGCAGTGAGCCTCTTGTGAGCAGTGTGCTTGGGCAGTAGCCCTAATTGGCAGGTGCCATTTTGTTCTTTCTATTCTTCTAACAGAGAATACATTCTTGGGTTAATCACCCCGTGGTTTTTCCCTTAACAGGGTTTTCCACATCAAAATCATTGTGTCATGAGTATTGATGTTATTTGAATTTCATGGTTATGTTTGCTTATTTGATTTAATACTGCATTAATTGTTAAGGATGTTCAGAAAGCTGAAATAATCAAGATAACTGATTCACCCCCCTCTTAGTTATCAACAATTGGTATCAGAGCCAAGTTCCTCTAAAATAGAGCCTAACAGCTTGAGGAAGATCAGGAAATTCAAATGGATGTATATGGCATGAGGGAACAACTTCAGTCTACCCTAGATGATCTTGAGCAATCCAACTCCGAAGTCAATGAATTGAAGGAAAGACTCAAATAGGCTGATGATTTCATAAATGAACTAAAAGGGAAATTGAGTATCTTTATGAAAAAGAGAAAGGATCTACTTCAGCAATTAGCAAGTCAAGGTGAAGCAAATGGTACAAATGAAGACCTAAAGGAGAAAACCAAGTTATGTGAAAAGTTATCAAAAGAGGTCATAATGGTAAGACATGAAATGGAATCAAGAGTTATAAAATTCACTCAAGAAATTGAAGAGAAAAGGAAAACTGAAGATGATCTAAGACAATCTCTTAAGGAGAAATCAGAAGATTGCCACAAGATGGACAGAATAATCAGACATCTTCAATCTGATCTTGAGGATGCTAGAGACAATGAAGAAAAACTTGAGGATCAAATTGACACTCTTAAAAAGGATCTTCAAACAACAAATGAATACAAAGAGAAATTCAAGATAAGCTCTGCTCAACTTGAAGTTCTTCTTCAAAGCCAAAAGAGGGTAGATGACAAGCGTGGCTTGGGATATGAGAAAGGTGAAAGCTCCGGATCCAGTCAGAAGAATTTTGGATCAAGTAATTCAAGGAACAAACCTAGAAGACCTCCAGTAAGGCAACCTAATGCTCAAAGATATCCATCCTTCAATGGATACTGTCACAATTGCAATATCTTTGGTCATAAAGCCAATAAGTGCATAAAGAGAATAAATCAGATTAATACATCCTTCTGTGAATAGTGTTTCAACTGCAAAAGATCAAGAGGATATCATTCAAATATGCAAAGAAATGTTGTTTGCCACAATTGCAATAGATCCGGTCATATTGCCAAATTCTGTAGAAGCAAGAATCAAGACAAAAGGGGTCCGGTGCATCATAATCAGAATCAAGACAAAGGAAAAGGGAAAGTGAATGTGGATGAAGTTAAAAGTGAGATGACAAGATTTGGGTCAAGAGAAGTATAGAGAATGTAGGGGATGGTTCTGCACCAGAATCTGGTGCTGATAATCCTTCTAAAAATTAAACAGATGAGCTCTGGCTCAAGGGGAGTCACTAAGAAAAACAAATTCCCCCAGCCAGTCATTAGGTGCCTAAAATTGGCACATGAGAGGTTGCAGATTAGAAGTTTCTCAGAGGAACATCAAAAGAAGAATTGGTTAAGATATGAAGGATCTAGAAGAAGATTTGAAGAGTCTAATCTTCCAAGACTGATCTGGTCTTGACAGTCATCTAGTAAGAACAGGCCTCTCACAGTTAGATCCAGCTTGATTCAAAATTGTGGAATCTTGATTTGTGGATAGATCAAATGATTAGTGAAATAAAGATAGATTGACAATATTCATCAAGAATAATTCTAAGCATATCTTAGTAATCCAGAAGAGATCTATTTCAAATAAGGAGAATAGAGCAACCGAAATAACTTAAGTTGTGCATTTATTACAGTATGAATTTAGGGTTTTTCTCACAATCAAAAGGGTTCATGTGCTTGTCATTTGCACATTTGCATTCGAAAAGAAAGAAAGGAGAGCTCTGCAACAAATTCCTTCAAACTTCTCAATGACCAACCATTGGAGTTGATTCAATCAGCAAATCATTCAAGTTCACTCCGCGGACCCTATAAGCGCAAGAGGTATTTTCCATTATTAAATATCTCTTTGTAAATTCTTGAATAATGACTACTCCAAATATTGTGAAAATCACTAATAGGCCTCACCCCAAATTCAAGAAACATCCCTACAAATCCTTGGAAGCAGATCCCCTAGGAGCATTTTCCAGTGTTCCACATGGTGTCTTGCATACAGAAGATATTAGGGTTTACATTCACGCAAACATTGAAGAATTCAGAGAGTTCAAATTGAGGGATATCTACCACAAACAACTAATAGATGATTCATTTGAGCTCGAACCCCAATACAAGGCCCTCCGGGACAAGCACTTTGCACAGTGTATACATTTCCCCTGTTTTGCTGAGGATGAATGGGTCCAGTATGTCTTGAGTAGAATACATGACAACTTCATGCAGTTGAATGGACCATTCAAGATCACAAAAGATGCTATTAGGGTAGTTACTGGTTTGCACTCACCTAGTGGGATACCTACTCTCAAATCTGTCAGCAATCAAACTGTAAGTGAGGCTACCAGATCTAGGTTTGACAAAAGAGCAATGACAATAGAAGATATCACTGATCTAGATATCGAGTTTGCCTCCATGATCATCGGATACAAGATATATCATTCTAGCAGGGAGAATTCAGTACCTGGAACTGCTATCTACACTGCTTATGAAATGTTAAGAAATAATTCAGACTATGACCTTTATCAACTCCTTCTGAACCAACTCTTGAAGAATCTGTAGAAAATAAAGAAAGATAAAAAGAATTCATTTAAGTATGGTGGGTTAATATTGTACTTATTCTTCTACTTTATGAATGAGCTACGCGGATCTAGTGGATGGGTATGGTAGAATGACAGACTGGTTGCCATACAAATTAGGGATTATTTGCATGGACTTGGTGATGACAAAGCACAAAACACAGCTCTCTGGGGTTTCTTCAAAAACTTCCAGAACATGATGCAAGATAGAGAGAGAATTCCCCAATCTCTAGTTGAGAAATACAAAGACACAGTATGCTTTATGGTAGAGACTGATTAGTGCCTAATGGAGGCAGTGGAACCAAGAATAGTGTGGATCATGCCAATGGGGTATGAGGTGGATGAGAAAATCGTAGAACTGCATGTTTAGCACATGCTAAGTCAACCAAAGGATCCCAAGGTAGAAAGGTTTGGAACCTTTGAAGAATTAAGTGTGAAGATCCATGTTGAGCTAAGGCAGCTAGAGATGAAAAGAAAGGTAAGAAAAGAAGTAGAAAACATTGCCGAAAGCTTTGGCATCTCAAAAGAGGCACTTGATGCCAACAGGAAAAAGAAGGAAAGGACTGAGAAAGAGAAGAAAGAGGCAGAATAGGCAAAGTGTTCCAGTAGAATCCTCCTCCCGGACCAGATCTTCTAGGAGCTCTGCACCTATCACTGCTAAAAGCACTAAGGCATCAAAACCGAAAGAAAAATCATCCAGTAAAAGTGAAAAGAGAACAAAGAAAAATGCAACAAGGTCGTATACAAGCTAGAAAGATGAAGAAGAGATAGAATCTGATGAAGAAATCAAGAAGATGAAACAAAAAAGGAAAGTATCCAGTGAAACCAAGGAGGCAGAGGCAGAAGAGTTTGTTGAAAAGCCCACTCTATCATTAGATGATGTCATCAAATCAGTTATTGTGGATGGAAACCTTCAACCAATGGCTGAATTCTATGATGATTATAATGAGGCTGACCAAAAGATCTTGCAGGAAGCAGCAGTCAAGTATATGAATATCTACAATAAGGCTTTTATTGAAATTATATCTCTTATTCCCAAAAGCCTAGAGAAAGAGTTAGAAATAAGAAAGAATAATGCTATGGAAAAAGGTCTTGAGATCTGAGAATAGATAGCCATTTAGCTATATCCTTCAATTGATTCAAAGCAAATGAATATGATCTTCAAAGATTGTAAGGATGAGTTCCGGAGCAAAGCAAGAATGAATCAACTTATGCTCAGAGAAACTAACAAAATAGAAAAAGAGATAGAAGAGATCCTCTAGAATGCATACAAAAGATTCAACATTCCTATTATAGAGGACTTGGGTGTTGATCCCTTGGCTACAAGTGTTGAAAAAGAATCTACTGAGGCAATGTCAGAAGAAGTAATGAACACCGGTGAAGAAAAAGATAAGGACTTGGAATCCTCTACTCCAGAAGAGGTGGCCCGTGAACAAACAAACATCACTCCTCCGATTTCCCCTACTGACTCCAAATCCAAAGGAGAAGAAAGAATAGAGGATAAAGAAAAAGAAGTGAAGGAAAAAGAAGATGACAGTACTAAGTTTGCAGAAGGAAAGAAGACTTCAACAGAGAAGACCACAGCTGTTAGTGGTAAGAGTGTAGAAGGAGAGAAAGCTCCAAGAGATAGCTCTAAGACTACAGAAGAGAAGAAGAATCTATCTCCGGCAAGAGACACTGTAGAAACTATCAAAGAATTCTTAAATAAACAGACAATGGAGATTGATGAACCAGAACTTCTACAAGGGCCATTTGATTTTGATTCTCTTTCCCCAGTACAAACAATGAAGATAGCTTCATTTGCTAATGCAAAGGCAAAAGAAAAACTCCTGAAGTCTCACATGGAAGACTGTGAGCTAATAGAAGTTGCATCCAGAGTATTAGAAAAGATCATGCCATCTTTTCAGAAGGATCCCTCAGCCTCCTCATCTGGTAATCTCAACTCTCTAGTCAATAGTGTTAGCACACATTTTGATTCCCTAGAGAAGTCAGCAGAAGATAAGGTCCAGAAAGAATTTTTGGCAAAAAGATAATCAGAGGTACAAGGGTTAATAACTAATGATAGTAGGAATATGAATATTGGGATAAAGAGCTTAGAAAATGCTCTTAAAGATGGTAGGGAAATGTACAAATTTTGTTTATCGTGGTCCAAAGTAACATTGGATATTGAGAAGAAAGTGAAAGAACAACAGGACAAACTGACAAAACTCTCTAAGAATTTTGATCCTCTCTCCTCTTCCATAATAAATCAAGAATGTCAGACTATTGCAGTCTTGAATGAAATCAAGAAGCTTGAGAAGGAAAAGAAAAATAGAATAAGCAGGTTGGGTGAACTTAGAGGGATAATTATCCCTAAGTTAGAGGCCATGCATGAGGCCATAAAAGAAGCTCAGTTCACACCTCAGACCAGTGATCCAATAGATCTAAAAAGGGCAGACATGTTTGCATTCCTGTTGAGTGGTCACATCTCAATTTTGGACAGGATGAAGCAAAGTTGAGCAATAGAATTTGTCCAATTGAAGACAACTTTTGCAGACATACTTCAGTATATGTAAGTATGCTATATATATATATATATTTATGCGACTAAGTATAGTTGAATTTTTGAGAATTTTGGTGTGCGGACCCTACCCTTTGCCATTGATGTCAAAGGGGGAGTGAGGAGCAGTGAAAAATGAGGAATCCTACTAAGGGGGAGCTCCAGAAAATGTATTTCAAAATAGAGCATCAGCCAAGGGGGAGTATAGTGTGACACTTAGTCATTTTTCACTAAGTGTTGCCATCAATGCCAAAGGGGGAGATTGTTGGCAAGAGACACTATATGGATTCATGAATGTTGTCATTGATGGAAACAAAGGTTAACCCACACATCTGCAAGACATGATGAGTCTCTACCGGAAGTCAGATTGAAGAAGTGTTATGATCTGGTAAGCAAGAACAGAGCAGTCAGTGAGGTTCGACAGTCAGGTCCAGATCTCTCAAAGGAAGTATCTCAGTGAAGTGCAGATTTGGGGAAGTCAAGAGGAGTACCTTGACTAATAGATTCCAAGGAGTTAGCCTCTAGTGATGGCAGGGTGAAGAGATATGAGCACCTAAGTGTTGGGTTCCTATTTGGCAGAGTAGACAGAGGAAGAACTGTACCGGCAAAGTGTCAAACCCAAATCTGAAAGAGATATTGCTGATGACTAAAGTTCTTGAGGTATCATTCATGATTGGCCAACATGATTGATGACTTCTATAGGCATCTCCTAGATCCGCATCACTTGGTAAGCAAGGATCTAGCCGACAGATCAAAGCTTGGGAAAATATTGACTATTCCGGATGCCGACTAGAAAGAGGATGAAATCCTTTGTGTGAATATATATACCAAATGGATTTGGATGTGAAGGCTATAGTGGTGTCATGTGTTGTGCAAAGAAAAGTAGAAGAGCTAAGTAATAGCATTAATAAAGGTCCAGTATGTGACAAGACAACAGAACCAAGAAGAGGAAGAATGAAGTGCAGTAGATCAGTGTATTGAGCCGAACTACAACTAAACCTCAACATGTGTGGATGCTTCTCATCAGTTCAAGTATCTAGTTTCTTTGTATAAACTATTGTAGGTAGTGAGCCTCTTGTGAGAAGTGTGCTCGGGCTATGAGCCCTAATTGGCAGGTGTCATTTTATTCTTTCTATTCTTCTAACAGAGAATACATTCTTGGGTTAATCACCCTGTGGTTTTTCCCTTAATAGGGTTTTCCACATAAAAATCATTGTGTCATGTGTATTGATGTTATTTCCATTTCATGGTTATGTTTGCTTATTTTATTTAATACTGCATTAATTGTTAAGGAATTTCAGAAAGCTAAAATAATCAAGATAACTGATTCACCCCCCCTCTCAGTTATCAACAACTAGTTCATTAAAGAATCCTTGTATTGGTTTGTGAAACCAATCTAGAAATCAAGTTGTGAAACTTTGTACAAGTTAAGTGTTTACCATCCTCCTCTACATTAGATTGGTATCAGGGCTAGCAAGATTTTGATTGGTTGGTTGAGTTGTTACCGAGTTATTGGTTCCAGGTGCTTGATCCATCTTAAAGCTACAAGAGAGAAAGAGTTTCCAGAGAATGTGTTGGCTACAGACAAGGAAAAGTCTGTGTTTACTATCCTCCAATAGAGATTAAGCTGGGGAGAAGGTGTAGAGAGAGTGACACCACCAAGGAGAGAGTGGTAGGTGCATCTTCTAGGATCTACTGTTGGGCAAGATGGATGGTTTGCTAAGTTGGTGAGTTGTGTGGTAAGGTAGTGAGAAAGATGGATACCTGACTTGAGGTTGTAGCCTGAAGAGTATTCCACCAATGGGAGTAGATGAGAAGATGACAAGACAAAAGACAAAGTTGAAGACAAAGATGAAAGCAAGGCTGAGACAAAGACAAGCAAAAGAAGAAGAAGCAGTCCAAAGCATATTTGAAGTTGTTTTGCAGGTACAAGCAAAGTTGATACAATATGTTTCCAAGGGACTTGTAAAGTTTTGTTGGTTGGTTGTATGGTGCAGGTGCACCCTAGCATGAATATGCCTCCATGAGGCAGACTTAGGATTTTGATTTTGTATAGGTACTCTCATTTTGTAACAAGTTCTAGAAGGCCTCAATAAGCATGTAACAGGTCCTAGTTAGTTCATTTGAGTAAATTTTAAAGATTCAATGTTGTAGTAAGGTTATTTGAGTCATACTTCATATGTTGAAATCATTAGGAAGGTTAAAGTTTAAGTTTTGAGTCATATTGTAAAGTTGCAAAGGTATAAAATTGCAAAACTGATGTAAAAGGCACTTTTGCATTTGTGCGTAAAAGGGAAACTAATGGGTATTTGTTAACCCATAATCCAAAAATTAGTTGTAACCATTGGGGCAGGATTAGGAAGGCATAAAAGGCCTGACTCCATCATTGTTTAGTGTGGGTGATTGAGTTCAAGAATTTGATCAATAAAGAACTCTGTTTTTATGCATTTCCTTAGCAATTCATTGTTTCCAGGCACTATATAGATAGAAGGATAGGCCTAAATGTTTGTGAGTGATAGAACACTCAATCACCTTCCTTATGCTTTTTGTTTCATGCAATTTGGTTTCCATTTGAGCAAGATATTTGTAGTTTTCTGAAAACTGTGGGAAACCCTCTCCTAGGGTAATAGTAAGCAATTTAAATGAGATTTCTTGGATACTTTATATGATAAAGAGTCCACTAATAAGTGAAAAGATAACTAAATACCTATATTTACTTATGACTAGGGTTTAGACTAAATGATCAAGGTTTATAAAGGATTTGGTGATACCCTAACACTGTTTTGTCTTTAGTTCAGACTGGTAAAGAGCAGAAAGGATGAGATTTTGAGGTCTTAGTGTGGATTGAACGTCTAGTATGGTGGTTTTAGTTGGTGAGGGGTAATAATTAAAACCTTGTGCATATTTCTCAAGTTGGAACTGATAAAAGAAGGAAGGTTTATACCCTTGAATAACTCTGCCCTGTCAGGACTGGGTATAACAGTCACAGACATGATTGAATATAAGGCATTTTGGTGTCCTAGTAATGTTCATAAACCCTAGAAGGTTGTTGAGTAATATTTTTTGGATGATTTCAATCAATAATAAAGTTGGCAAGATCCCTGTATTGGGAGAATACCAAGAAGATAAAAAGTTGACAGTTTGAGATGCCTAGATCAAGCTTAAGGGGGCAGATTAGTAGTCTTTAATTGGGGTTTTTGTTACAAAAAAATACATGCTAGTTTTCATATATGTTATGAATGGTCCACAAAGGTGTTGAAACATGTCTTTACTTCATGGGTTCTATGCCTAAATCCAAAGTTTAGGACTGCAGCAATCTGGAAACAGAGTTTTGTGAGTGAAGATCAAGCTTAGAGCCTAGGGTTTGTTAAGAGACCTTTGAAATTGGACTTCTGATGAAGGAATAAGCATGAATAGACCTAACCACACATGATTCAAGTGTTGGATGAAAGGATTTGAGGTTGAAAGTAGTAGAACCTATAGACCCTTATTGTATTCATGCCAAATTAGGTCTAATTAAATGTTGATAGTCATATTTTGAACCCTGTTTCTTGAAGCAACCTATGTTGATTCTAAGATATGTTTTAAAACACTGAAATGGGTACTCAAAATGCTGATTATAGTCATGGTTAAGGGTCTGAATGAAGAGATATCTCTAATAGTATGTGTTAGAAGGACTATAAGGAATGGAGCAACCTATATGGGAAAAGAGTATTGATGTAGTCTCCTGATTCTTGGAGGGATGTAGGTGTGTTTGGTTAGTGGATTTAATCTCGTTAGATGTCTCTTATACCCTGGTGAAAGTCTGGATCATTGTAAGGCATTAGAAACTAGTTCATTAAAGAATCCTTGTATTGGTTTGTGAAACCAATCTAGAAATCAAGTTGTGAAACTTTGTACAAGCTAAGTGTTTGCCATCCTCCTCTGCATCAAAAGAGCCAACAAGGAGAGACCCATTTAAAGTTCCCATGCCGACATGTATTAAATTTTACCCTGACCAATCAGGGACGACTTGGGAGCAGGCGTCCAAGCCCCTAGGTACCTTTTTGGTCTAGACTTAAGTATTAAATAGGCCCCTAGTTCCCATTTGACATGGGTTTTGGGGGATTTCTCACCGGGATGAATATTGTTCAAGTATCATGTTAACATGAGGACCTAGGAGCTCTACTAGGAGGTAAAAAGTAATGTGTCCACTTTTTACTCCATAACATTTAGCCCCCACTTTAATGTGTGTGTGATCATATAATTTAGTGCATGCATTAAAGTATGGTCAAAGCATATCAAACACATCAAACATAATAATGAAGACACACCCTAAGTTTGAAGGACTATTTCTAGCCCCCAGACTTAGGCAAACATAAGAAAACACTTGATAGTCACATAAGACAATGTGAATATAGTAAGGAAGCATGCCATATATGAAGAAGATAGTGGAATTAGAAAATACATGGAGAAGACATGAGCATGTAGTCACACAAGACACAAAGAAGACATGAAGACAAGACATTATTAAGCAATGATATATTTATATATAATGCTTACTAATGTAAAGAAAACACACAACATGGGGGGAGCTCATCGCTACACATCTTTAGACCACACACAAAACACATACAGTGTGGGGGGAGCTCATAGATACACATCTTTAGACCATTCCACAAGCATGCAAGACATGCAAGGAAGACACATAAAACAAATGGAAGACACACAAAATACATGAGCATTGTATAGTATGTTGTCAACACACTATACATCTTATACATGGGAAACATGGGCAATAGGAAGGAGCTCATTATTGCACTCCACTATCTAAAACATGCCAAACACACCTAATAGTTGAGCTACACTACCACAACCACCAAAGACAAGCTTAAGGGTGAGTGACTCAAGATCCAACCCCATCTCATGGTGAGGACTTTATTTAAAAATGATGTGCACTAGCTCAAGAGAGACACCATCTCGCCTTCCACAAAAGGGATTTCAAAATGCAACCCCAACTGCATCACAGAGATGTCTTATAGTGAAAAGGAAGTATGTGCTCAAATTATGCAACCCACCTACATCATGAATATGCCTTAAAATGAAAAGGAGGTATAGGTAATAGATCAATGTATGCCAAAACCCTTTATCAATGTAAAAAGTAATCAAGAAGTTACCATGATATATGCCCCCACCTTAAAGTGGTTGATCCTGCTTGCCGGTATAAGCACATTAAGGTAAAGTGAAAATGTGCAAGGGAACAAGAGATTTTGTAAAGACCATGCCCTAAAGTGACATGTGCCACGATCCCTAAATGTTCCCACAAACACATCAATATCGTTTACTAAGATAATTAACAAGATAAGCTTTGGTTAAAAAAAACTTACTCTAAGATAACAACCAAATCAATTCATGAAATCTATATAGAAATCATATCACATGATAGACCAAGGCTACACTTGTGAGTTTAAAAATGAGTATAGACATGAGGTTATACTACAAGTATCTTAGAACTGAGCGTACCTACAAGGTGAGATACAAAACAATCCAAAGTACATAGAAGCAAATTTAGAGTATTGCAAAGGTTTGTTACAACAAATTCCACAACATGATACATCACACAAAGTGATTCCACTATTCAAGCATTGGTAATATATATCACCCCATCTTCATATATCAACTTGGTCCATTTTTTTTTCTTGTTGAAAGGACACATGGTTTGTATCAGGGTTTATTTGTTTTCATCATCTGCCAACTAGTAGTCATTAAAGAATGGAAATAGTAAAAATTAGAGAGGAGATAAGAGTGACTTGGGTTTACAACATGGGAAGATTCCCCAAGACATCCTCCACAATGTCATGCCCCAAGGCACAACACATGACAATGAGATAGAGGAGAGGAAAGTAGAAGAATAGAAAAATAAATAGAAGAATGGTCACAACAGAGGCAGTTTCTTTGTATCCTCAACCTTACAAGAGTATCAAGGGTCACTCAAAGAGACCTAAACAATACAACATGGGGGAACACAACACAACACAACAAATTATAACCATATTTATTTAAGAGGAAGACAAACTTGCGAGAATATTAGAGAGGCGCTCCATTAAGTGTGGCCAAATGTGTGAGGAACCTTGGAAAAAAATCCTTTATCTCGTGGTCAAGGGGATTCTTTTAGTTTGGGCTACTTTTCACTTTCTGTTTGTTCAATAGGAGGTCTAGCCAATTTTTTATTAACTTTGCCTTGTAACTTTGGTATGCCAGGAAGAATTGATCTTCTCTTGGTTGAGTAGGCCGAATAGGTTGCAGCCATAAGTAGTCTAGGCTAAAATTTCTATGAGTAACCAATGGTTTCCATCCACTATGGTGGACAACATGCACTCTACCTTGATGAGGAAATTTTAAGAATTCATGAATTGTAGAGGGGACCTCTTTCATGGACTTGAGCCATGGATGGCCTAGTTTCACATGAAATAGATCAAAAGTAGGAATGGTATCAAATGATTATTCTAGGGCTTTCTCAACTACTTTAATCAATAATGTAATCTTCCCCATAGCTAGGAGGAATTCTCAATTATGTGTCTTAACCATAATATGTGTGAGATCATAAGTTTTATATATCAAATCATGTATGTAGAGGAACTCTTTAGTTATCACATTCGTTATACAATTAGGATCGACAAGGACACCTCTTGTAGGATATCCACATATACGTGTGGTAATGTAAAGAGGTCCCTCAATGTCACTAATTGTGGTGTCATTTGGTGTAAAGGTTATTTCAGGTTTAGGAGTCTTCCTCTTCCTATAAACTTGAGGAGGGACCTTACCACCCTTATGTTGATAAGAGGCCATGTATTTGAGACTATTTCACACCAAGGCACTATTTTGAGGAAATTGGATTTTTGAAAATAAAAAACACACTAATTTCACTACAAACAATGTAAGTATGATGTAAATAGTGTTACACAACAAGGCAATAGGAATGATTTAAAAGTTTGCTCAAATAAGTGTTTAAAACCCTTAATGTTGAAATACACACTGTGTAATTGCAAAATTTAAAATTTGGATACAAGGACACACAATGAAGCAACACTACAACTCAAAATCAGATTCGAATGAGTGTTTTATGAGAGCAAAAAAAATTGAAATAAGATTTTGACTACCAACCCTAGATTTTGCAAAGAACTAGGTTATAAGAAAGATGCAAGTTTTCAAAAAAACCCACACAAACGAGATATGCAAATGGAAGATGTGATATCATGAAATGATTAATTGCAGTAATGTTTTTCATATTTGATATAAAAATTAGAAAATCCAATGTTCCCAATTATATGCAATGAAAATAATGCAAAACTATGCCTTTATGCCTATAATGCTTATTTTTTTCAATTTTTTAAAAATGTATGCAAGATTTTTCAAAGTATGATATGAATAAATGCAAGATATGATTTCAGCACTCAATAAGATGCAAATTATTTAAACACAAGTTCACCAAAATGTTAAGTAGTTAAAAAGGGGTTGAATGCAAGCATGCAAGTACACAAGATCAAGCCCTCTTCCACTATAACATTCAAGGACAAAATTGAGCTAAGTCATTACAAGGATTCAACTACTAATTTTGTTCTCAAGAGTGCTATGGAAAGATGTGATTCAACCAATATTTGTATCAAATCATCAGTTAAATATGAGTAAAACCCTAGATATGAGATAATCAGCTTATAACAAACAAGCAATAACAAAAAGCCAGTATCTGAAAGTACTAGGATGATTAGTGACATGTCATAACCTATTTCACCTAAGATGAAATGTCAAAGGAATCTGAGGTAGGTGCCCAAGTCTTGGAAGTCAAAATCACCAGGAACTCAAAACTAAAGAATTGTTGTAAATGATGTCCAGATGTTGTATCTAGTGTTTGATTTAGAAGGAGGATGCTAGGGTGGGCATCCATGTCTTCCACAAAGGAATTACTGCAATCTATTTTCAGATCTTAAAATTCTATCCCTTGAACTTCCCTGTACCTTCAATTCTTCAGTCCTCACACCTATAACCAACACACAAGAAGAAAAAGGGGTTTGGGGGTTGTGGTGTTTAGGGATTTACCTCAGTCAAATCTTAGGTTAGCATTCAACCTTTCCTAACACCATTGTTAGAGAGAGCATTTCCTTGTAGTATAAAGGCTAAAGTTAATCCAAATAATGATAAAATGATTTAAACACAATGGTGATGTCACCTCAGAGGTGACGTCATTAGGATGATGAAAATTCTTCAACTCATAAGGATGTTGATGGTGATTCTAGAAATTTGCAACAAACACACAATACAAAGATAAATTTGTAATAATAAAATGCGTTGAATGCTCTTTTACCAATATCATAACCTTTTATCATCAACTTGTTTCAAAATGAATTCAAACACTTGCTTATATATGCTTTCCTATTAAACATTCACAAATTAATTAAAAGAGTCGACAAGGAGAGACCCATTCAAAGGTCCTATGCCAACATGTATTAAATTTTACCCTGACCAATCAGGGAGGACTTGGGCATGGGCGCCCAAGTCCCTAGGTACCTTTTTGGTATGGACCGAAGTATTAAATGGGACCCTAGTTCCCATTTGACATGGGTTTTGGGGGATTTCTCATTGGGATGAATATTTTGCAAGTATCATGTTAACATGAGGACCTAGAAGCTAAACTAGGAGGTAAAAAGGCATGTGTCCACTTTTTACTCCATAACATAGCCAAGAAGAAAGGTCTAAGTCAAGGGAGAAAGACTGTCAATGTGTGAGTGGATCCCAAGACAAGGAGACCTACACAAAGAGAAACTAGACAAAAAGTTGTCAATCGGGATATCATGTTGGGTAGACAAAGGACTTTGGAGATTGGCTCTAGGAAGGTCCAAGGAAAATGAAGATCATTTCTTGGAATATTAGGGGACCTAACAATCACCAAACGAAGTTCCTAGTCAAGAACTGCATTTTTTACAACAAAGTTGGTATTCTTCTATTGCATGAAGTCAATATGAAGGCATAAAGCTTTCAATCTTTTGCCAAAGGTATATGGCTGAATGTGGAGTAATACATAAGTGATGCCTTAGGACCTTCAGGGGTATTATTACTATGTGGAATAAGAATGTGGTGAAAGGAGAATGCCTCTCCTAGTTCAAGATCAGTTTATTTGTCAAGATGTCAACTCACAGCAAGACTTAGAATATGGTCAACATCTTCACCCCTAACTAGAAAAATGCCTAGAAGGAATTATTGGAAATGATAACCTCCTTGATCAGGGGAAATAAAGAAGATCATTGGATGCTAGTAGGTGACTTCAATTCCCCCCTATACCCTTTGGAGAAGTTAGGAGGCATTATGGATTACACTAATAGTATGATTGATCTTGCTGAATTTATTAGCAATGTTGGTCTTATGGATCTCAATCTTCAAGAGTAGTTATTCACTTGGACCAACAGAAGGAAATGAGATAGCATGATTTAGGTTGGACTATAGAGATTTTTGGTCACTTCCAACTATGGATATATTAGTTCCAACCTCTTAGAATCCCTCCCTAGAATGACTTCTGACCACAATCCTCTTCTCTTGTCTTGGAGAGATAAGGATGTTAAGGATCCCTATCCCTTCAGGTTTGAAATAATGTGGACTCAACACTAGGAGTTTAGAGATCTACTGGCTAAATGGTGGAGTACTTCTATCCAAGGCTCTCCCATGTTTAGGTTGGCCTTAAAACTGAACATTATAAAAACTAAAGTCAAAGGATGGAATAGGCTTACTTTTGGGAATATTTTTGAGAATAAAAAAGGATCTCCGCTAACCTTTCTGACATGAAGTTCCTGATGACCCAAGGTGACACTTCTAATGACACTTTGCAAAAAGAGGATTCCTTGAGGAAGGAATGGAGTGAGATGTTGAAAAAAGAGAAAATTAATTGGAAATAGAAATCTAGAGTGCAATGGCTACATGAAGGCAACAGAAACACTTCCTTCTTCCATCAATATACCATGAGACATAGGAAGAGGAACAACATTACTACTTTTAGATTTCCATATAGGACAAGTGGCTACCAGCTATTTTTAGAAATTTTTAGCTTCTCATGAATGTGTGGAGAGATATGAATTATTGGACAACATCCCTTCCCAACTAATAGAAGAAGACAATTTCCACCTTACCAAACCAATGAATGAAGAGGAAGTGAGAGCTAGCCTCTTCTCTATGGGAGATTATAAATCTCTTGGTCTGAATGGCTTCCCCCTAGCTATCTTCTATGAGTTTTGGGATATTGTGGGCCAGGATGTTTCTAAGGCTGCTAAAGATTTCTTCAAGACTAGGAAGTTGCTGAAATAGCTTAATAATACTTTTATAGCACCGGTCCCCTAAAAATGATCCTATCAATATGGGAGACTTTAGGCCTATAAGCCTTTGTAATATTGTCTACAAAATCTTCTCCAAAATCTTTGTCTACAGACTTCAACCCATGTTGAATAGACTGATTAATATCAATAAGAAAGGATTTGTCCCGAGCAGGCAAATTCTTGATGCCGCCATTTCCACTCATGAGTTTATTCACTCTATGGACATGAACAATGTGCCTAGAATGGTTTTCAAATTGGACATCTCTAAGGCATATGATAGGGTTTCTTGGGATTTTCTATTCAAAGTTAGGTAGAGAAGATTGGCTTCCAAGAAAAAACATTGCATCTTATCAAAGCTTGTGTCACCAGTGTGAAGTACTAATTCATGGTGAATGGAATTCAACATGGATTCTTCAATGTAGGGAGAGTGCTTAGGCAAGGGGACCCTTTATCCCCATACTTGTTCATGTTGCAAGTATGGGCCTAACTGGTGTTGTCATTGATGTCAACATACTTTTGTTGCATTGATGTCAAGGTTTGGATGAGTTGTGTGCTGAGGATATTGAGAAAATTAGTCTTATCAGAAATAGAGAAAGAACAATGAAGACAATGAAGCTCTATGAAGTAAAGATCCCAAATAGAGGAAGATCAGAGAATGCGCATCAAAGGGTTTATAGATATGTGTCTGAAGATGATCTAGTCAAGATTTGAGGGGTCCGCATGAAAATGTGTAGGAGTTATGACCATAAGAGTAAAACCAGTTCTGGCAACTGTTCAAAGGTGACAGAGTAATACAAATAGGTCTGATAAGATCCAGATATTCAATATCATGTTCTGCAAATCTAGTGGCATGCTTGGGAAGCTAACGTAAATTGACAACTCAATTAGTTCATGGTTTGGAGGTCCACAAGCAATCCTTTTAATGTGACAAAAATGACAGACTGTGTTCTTAAGGTTTCGGATGAAGATGTGAGTGATTTTAGTAAGCAGAGTGGTGCGGATGTTCTTGGTGATTCATGCAAGCTTGTGGGGGTCTCTAGATTATGTCTAGTTTGTGTTGGCAGTCCACATTGAAGATTGAGCTCATAATTCAAGATTTAACTTTGGATGATGGTGTTCTTCCTAGTCTTGGCCGACCAAATGTTCTACACATATTGTGGTAGATCTTGAAGATTTTTTACGAAGCATGGTGTGTTCCTCGAAGAAGATTGAAGTCCAAGCTATGTGTGGCCGACAGTGTAGTGATGTGCATGAAGTTTGTTTTGTAATAAGTCAAGTTGTATTTTTGTATTTGCTCTATAATTAAAATAAGTGTATGTTGTGCTAACTTTGATGATACATTCCAAAGTCAATGTCATGTATAAATAAGAAATGTGAAATCATACAAATGCATCCATGTTCATGATGAGAAGGTGGTAGGAAAGAGGAGCAAAAAGCAGAGCAGAGGTGTTGAGCTTAAATGGAACTAATTCAAGCATAGTGAAGATGCTATTCTTCAGTTCAAGTATGTAATACTTATATTCTTTTGTAGACAGTGTGTCTCCTATAGGAAGTGGGCCTCTTGTGAACAGTGTGCTTAGGCAGTGAGCCCTAATTGGCAAGTGCCATTTTATTCTTCTTATTCTTTTAATAGAGAATACCATCTTGGGTTAGTCACCCCATGGTTTTTCCCTTAACTGGGTTTTCCACATTAATAATCTTGATGTTATATGTGTTGAATGTGTTTCTGCTCTTGAGTTATTGCTTTATGCTTCCATGATTGAATCTTTGTTATGCTATTGAAATATAAGAAGGTTTTAAGTGATTAAGGAATAGAATTTCGGTGACAACTGATTCACCCCCCCTCTAAGTTGTCTGTCTTAAAACCAACAATTGGTATCAGAGCCAAGTTCCTCTAGAAGAAGCTTAACTGCTTGAGGAGATCTAGGATGACGACCTACAAGAAGGACAGTCCCAGGTTTGATGGAACAAACTACACTCTTTGGAAGAGCCGCATGGAATGTCACTTACAATGCATGGGAGATCAATATTGGAATATAACTACAATTGAATATGTCCCCTCAAAGAATGGTCCAACAACTATGGATAATATCAAAGATGAAGAGAATAATCTTCAAGCTAAAGAAGACCTACTGAGTGCCTTGACTGATTCAAAACTGACAAATGTTATGGGATTGAAAACTGCCTATCAAATTTGGACAAAGTTGGAAACTCTATATGAAAGAGACAATTATGTTAAGTGTGCCAGGCTGCAAAGTCTGAAAGAAAAGTTTGAAAATCTGAAGATGAGTGAAGATGAGAATATCACTTCATTAATGCCAAAAGTAAATGAGCTTGTTTGTGGCATTAGATGTGTTGGTGAGACATTGGATGAAGATGAGATTATTGCCAAAGTTCTCAGATCTTTACCTCCTGATTACAAACACAAAGTAGCTGCTATTGAGGAAATTAGGTCTCTAACTACTATTACAAGGGATCAATTGGTTGGAAAGATATTTGCATTTGAGTTGGCTGAGTTTGGTGATGCACTTCCCAAGATACAATCTACATTCAAAGCTAGTGCCTCTACAAAAGGCAAATAGAGGTATGATCTAGGAGAAAGCTCCAAAAGGAAATCAACTTGGTATGACAAAGAAAGGAAAGATCTAGAAGAAGATGAGTTAGAAGTTGAACAACTTGAAGCCCTTATTGCAAAAAGACTGCCAAGAGGATCCGGTAAGTATGAAGGAAAATTGCCTTTCAAATGTTTTAACTACAACAAAATTGGTCATTTTGCCTCAAGATGTCTGAAAAGATTTTCAAGACAGAACCCTAATAAATCTAGATTTTAGAAGAAATGTTACTATGTCCAAGAGGATGATGATGAAGGAGTAACTGATGATGAATCTAAGTTAGGAAACAAATCCAGAAGTGACTGGGTGTTCATTGCCATCAAAGAAGAAGATTCAATGCCTACTAAATCTGCCAATCATAAGATGATAGAAAGTGCTTTGGTTGCTCAAGTTGAAGAAAGGGATGAATGGGTTATTGATAGTGGCTACTCTCACCACATGACTGGTGACAAGAGCAAGTTCATAAGCTTGGAAATGTATGAAGGTGGAGTTGTAAAATTTGGAGATAATTCTGTTGGTAGAATTAGAGGCAGAGGAACCATTTCTTTTGATGGAAAGAATAAAACTAGTGATGTTCTGTATGTTGAAGGTCTAAAGCATAATCTTCTTAGTGTTGGATAGTTGGTGGACAAAGGCTATGATCTCCATTTTAAAAATGGAAAGTGCAAGATCTTTGAAAGCTTTGGAACTGAGATTGCATCTGGTACTTAGACAAAAGGTAACATCTTTCATTTGGTTGGTATTGGTAAGATTTGCTTATTTGTTCAAATTGATCAAAGTTGGTTATGGCATAGGAGAATGTCATGTGAATTTTGATAATATCATTAAAATGAGAAACACTCAGGTTGTAAGAGATCTTCCAAGACTGGTGAAACTTGCTAATAGTTTGTGCAAAGAATGTCAGTTGGGTAAACAAAATAGAGTCATATTCAAAAGTAAGGAACAATGTTCAATAGGATTGTTAGACTTGGTACATACTAATCTATGTGGTCCAGAAAGAGTCAAGAGTTTGTAAGGAGATAGATATTTCATGTTGCTTATTAATGACCACTCCTGGATGATGTGGGTGACTTTCTTGAAAGAGAAGTTTGAAGCACTTGAGAAGTTCAAAATATTCAAGGCTGTGGTGGAAAATGAAACTATCATAAACATCAAATGCCTCAGGTCTAATAGAGGTGGTGAATTCACATCCGGGGATTTCATAGAATTCTGTGAGAAACGTGGGATAAAAAGATAGTTATCTACTCCAAGGACTCCACAGTAGAATGGAGTAGTGGAGAGAAAGAACCGAACCATCCATGAAGCATCTAGGACCATGATGATGGAAGCAAATGTTCCTCAAATCTATTGGAGAGAAGCTATAAGCACTGCTATCTATACTCTTAATCAGGTACAAATCAGAGTCAATACTGATAAGACCCCTTATGAACTTTGGTTTGCCATCACTCCTACTGTGAAGTATTTCAGAGTCTTTGGTAGTAAATGCTATATCAAAAGATATGAAGACCTTGGCAAGTTTGATGCTAGAAGTGATGAAGGAATATTCTTGGGATATTCTACTTAAAGTAAAGCATACCAGTGTTATAACAAGACACTGAGAAAGATTGTAGAAAGTACAAATGTGAAGGTTGATGAAGGCATGGAAAATCCCTCAAGGTATTATGAGTATGAAGTAGATGATCAGAAAGATATCTTAGACCAAGGAGAATAAGTCCAGACTCTGGTTCAAATTTAGACTGATCCAGAGAATCCAAAAATACAAGAAGAAGAGACAGGTTTTGAAGAACTTATCCAAGAATCAGAAGTACAAGAGAATCCCAAAACTCCCAGGTATGTAAGACTGAATCATTCTGAAGACTAGATCATAGGAGATAGAAGCAAAGGTGTTCAAACAAGAAGAAAAATTGCCCAAGATTTAGTGAAGTATTGTTTAATTTCAAAGATTGAACCAAAAATAGTAAGTGAAGCTTGCAATGATAAAATTTGGGTTAAAACAATGAAAGAGGAATTAATACAGATTGAAAAGAATCACACTTGGGATCTTGTTCCCAAGCCTAAGGACAAAAATGTGACTGGGACTAAGTGGGTCTTCCAGAATAAACTAAATGAAGATGGTGAAGTAGTAATAAACAAAGCTAGATTGGTCTGTAAAGGTTATTCTCAAGTAGAAGGAGTTGACTTTGAAGAAATTTTTGCTCCAGTGGGAAGGATTAAAGAAGACATTATTTATTGCCTTTGTTGCCTTTAAAGATTTCAAGGTATATCAAATGGATGTCAAATCTTCTTTCCTAAATGGTGATTTGGAAGAAGAAGTTTACATTGAGTAACTGGATGGATTTCAACTGTCTGATCATGGAGACATAGTCTACAAGTTGAAGAAGGCATTATATGGAGTCAAACAGGCCCCAAGAGCCTGGTATGAAATATTGGACAAACATCTTTTGAAAATTGGTTTCAACAAAGGTACTGTTGATAGTAATCTATATTTTAAGATTGATCATGAAAGCATCTTGATTGTTGAGGCATTTGTTGATGATATCATTTTTGGTGGGAAGGATAGTATGTGCAAAACTTTTACAAATCAAATGCAAAGTGAGTTTGAGATGTCTATGTTTAGGGAAATAAATTTCTTCTTGGGTCTACAAATCACTCAAACAAAGAAAGGAATCTTCATATCTCAGACCAAATATGTGAAAGAAATATTGAAGAAATTTGGAATGGAAGAGTCAAAGCCAATGAATACTCTCATGGCAACTAGATGTAAGCTGAGTAAAGATGATGAATCTCCTAAGGCTGATCAGAAAAAGTACAGATCAATGATTGGAGGATTGCTCTACCTTACTCAAACTAGACCTAACATTATGAATGCTGTTGGTCTAGTTGCTAGATTTCAAGCTGACCCTAGAGAGTCTCATGTCATGGAAATCAAGAGAATTCTCAGATATTTGAAGGGAATAGTTGAGTATGGATTGTGGTATCCTAAGGATCATGATTTCTCTCTTCATGCTTATACTGATGCTGATTGGGCAGGTGATGTGGATGACCAGAAGAGTACCAGTGGTGGTGCATTCTTTTTAGGAAAAAGATTGGTTTCTTGGCTAAGCAAGAAACAAGAGGAAATATCTCTATCCACTATAAAAGTAGAATATATTGCAGCAGCAGGTAGTTGCACTCAAGTATTGTGGATGAAGCAAATGCTAAGAGATATCATAGTAGAGTATGAAGAACCTATCACAATCTTCTGTGACAACTCAAGTGCAATAAACATATCAAAAAAATTGGTGTTGCATTCAAAGACAAAACATATATCCATCAAGTTTCACTTCTTAAGAGAGTAGGTGAACAAGAATGAAGTTAGATTGGAGTTTGTGCCCTCAAAGGATCAGATTGTAGACATATTCACCAAACCTCTACCCAAGGACACTTTTGAGTATCTTAGGGAGAAGTTAGGGGTTATTAATGCTCCGGTTCTGAATTAAGGTGCACTCATGTGCATCAGTCCGGTGGATCCCTCTATCATATCTTATGATCCAGATTGATGATTAGGAGGATACTACTGAGGAGGAGCAGTCAATATGATTCTGAAGCTTGAGAAGAGGTTGCAAGTATGTGCCCTTTACCATTAATGTCAAAGGGGGAGAGAAGACATGTGAAAAACAAAAGTGGTTGCTAATCAAAGGGGGAGAAGTAAAGAAAGAGAAGACATATGAATGGTATTTGTTGATAGGGGGAGCTATGTCAGTTAGTGAGGAGAAATTCTTGTCTTGATGGTTGAAACACTTTTTCACATCATATGTTGCCATCAATGACAAAGGGGGAGATTGTTGCAAGTATGGGCCTAACCGGTGTTGTCATTGATGTCAACATACTTCTATTGCATTGATGTTAAGGTTTGGATGAGTTGTGTGCTGAGGATATTGAGAAAATTAGTCCTATCAGAAACAAAGAAAGAACAGTGCAAATAGCGAAGCTCTATGAAGTAAAGATCTTAGATAGAGGAAGATCAGAGAATGTGCATCAAAGGGTTTATAGATATGTGTCTGAAGATGATCTAGTTAAGATTTGAGAGGTCCACATGAAAATGTGGAGGAGTTATGACATAAGAGTAAAACTAGTTTTGGCAACTATTCAGAGGTGACAGAGTAATACAAACAGGTCTAGTAAGATCCAGATATTCAATATCATGTTCTGCGGATCTGGTGGCATGTTTGAGAAGCTAATGTGAATTGACAACTCAATTGGTTCATGGTTTGGAGGTCCACAAGCATCCTTTTAATGTGATAGAAATGGTAGACTATGTTCTTAAGGTTCTGGATGAAGATGTGAGTGATTACAGCAACCAAAAGTGGTGCAAATGTTCTTGGTGGTTCATGCAAGCTTGTGGGGGTCTCTAGATTATGTCCAGTTCATGTTGGTAGTCCGCATTGAAGATTGAGTTCATAATTTAAGATTTACCTTTGGATGATGGTGTTCTTCCCAGTCTTGGCCGGCCGAATGTTCTGCACATATTGCAGTAGATCTTGAAGATGTTTTACGAAGCATGGCATGTTCCTCGAAGAAGATTGAAGTCCCAGCTATGTGTGTCTGACAGTGTAGTGATGCGCATGAAGTTTTTTTTGTAATAAGTCAAGTTGTATTTTTGTATTTGCTCTGTACTTAAAATAAGTGTATATTGTGCTGACTTTGATGATACATTCCAAAGTTGATGTCATGTATAAATAAGAATTGCAAAGTCATACAAATGCATCTGTGGTCATGATGAGAAGGTGGTAGGCAAGAGGAGCGAAAAGTAGAGCAGAGGTGTTGAGCTTAAATAGAACTAATTCAGGCATAGTGAAGATGCTATTCTTTAGTTCAAGTATGTAATACTTATATTCTTCTATAGACAGTGTGTCTCCTGTAGGCAGTGGGCCTCTTGTGAGTAGTGTGCTCGGGCAGTGAACCCTAATTGGCAAGTGCCATTTTATTCTTCTTATCTTTTAACAGAGAATACCATCTTGGGTTAGTCACCCCATGGTTTTTTCCTTAACCAAGTTTTTCACATTAATAATATTGATGTTTAATGTGTTGAATGTGTTTCTTCTCTTGAGTTATTGCTTTATGCTTCCATGATTGAATCTTTGTTATGTCGTTGAAATATAAGAAGGTTTTAAGTGATTAAGGAACAGAATTTTGGTGACCACTGATTCACCCCCCTCTCAGTTGTCTATCTTAAAACCAATAGTTCATCCTTATGGCTAAAGTTCTAAGCAGGAGTATTATGTAGTTGTTGAGAAATAATGAGATTAGGGGCATTAAAGCAACTTCAACAGTGGACCCTACTCCAATCCAATGGTTTGTGGATGATACTATCCTCTTTGGGACTACCTCGCTGGTTGAGGCCAGGAGATGTTAGAAAATTCTTAATGGATATGTTATTATTTCAAGACAATGCATTAATTATCAAAAATCCAGGTCTATTTCTTAAACACTAGGATGGAACTGTAGTAGAAAATTATGGGGATTTTGGGTTGCTCGAGTGGGGAGTTGCCAAGAACTTATCTTGGCCTTCTTCTAGCTATCAAAGAGGTCTCTTCCATGTTTTGGAATTCCATTCTTGAATAGATTCAAAAGAACCTAGATGGTTGGAAAGGTAAGTTGTTAAACTAAGTAGGTAAATACCAACTATTGAAGGCTTCCCTTTAGGGAATTCCCATTTACTTCCCCTCCTTTTTTAAAATCGGTAAATACATTGCTGAGAAATTAGAAAGGATCCAGAGAAACTTCTTATGGATAGGGGTGGAATATAAAAAGAGGATATCTTTAATCAGTTGGGATAAGGTGTGCCAGACTAAATTGCAAGGAGGTCTTAGTCTTAGAAAAATCCACTACACCAAGAAAGCCCTCCTAGTTAAAATTTGATGGAACTTCTTGAGTAACTGTAAGGAAATGAGAACATCTTAGAATGAACATATGAGAATAGTAGTGTCTTCAGTAGGTTTTATTTCTTTAGATTGCCTCAAAAAACACACACAACTATGCCACAAAGAGGAATTAAACATAGTTCATTTCCCACATTAACCCTTAGAGAAAAGTTCATGCAAGTTTAAGTAGTTTCAACAACAAGCAGAAAACATATTCAATAACAGAACCATTAAACATGAAAGATGGAATAGAAGAGGTGAACACAGATTTATGTGGGGAAAACTCTTTCAGGTAAAATACCCCACACTCCAAAAGCCCAGATCGCCATTGTATTATTTAGCAATAGAAAATACAATTACAATATAAATCAGGCACTAAGCCTTTCATGGAGATTAACATCCTATTCCATCTAAAGACAATTCGACAGTCACTCCTCTTCTGTCTCTCCTACCCTCTGTTATAATACATTTTATATTACAGCATTATAGAGGAGAGTAATCACTTCGACTACCACAATGGACTGGACAGTTACAAGAGACAATCAATTCAGTTTCCTAAACATCAAGAAGACAATATTTGTGATATGCATTGCCAATACAACATTGGCTTTACTGTCCTTCTACCATGTAAGGAAGTTTTAGTTACCACCATCATGGTCCCCACTACCATCATGATAGCCACATCAATTTCCCAATGAACCAAACAGTTACCTCATCGCCATATCGGTGAGACACCTTATTGGCTCCCACTGATATAATGAAGTCACACCGATATGACTCCATGTGGTCCCTACTGTCGATTCAGCATGGCTTGCATCAATTATCGCTTCTACCCTGACAACTCGGGTCCCACCAAGTTACCATGGACCATCATATTGAAATGTCGGGGAGATTCATTTCAGGGTCTCACTGAAATACCAAGTCACTTAAAAAATGGTTCATACTATGATGTGGTCCCACTACCTTCGTTAGCATCAAAGTATCAAAGAGACCCACTTCAGGGTCCCACCAAAATGCTGAGTCACTTTGATGTAGTCAACAAACCACTATGAATCAGGTTGTCAAACAGATGACTAAAAGGGTCTTAACAAACTACTACTGTCACAGTGATATCTCATATCAACTTGTAGAAGAGACTCCTTGGAGGTTCTCATCGATATACCATGTCTCGCTAATAGACTTCACCTGAACACTAGTACATTTGAGGCACTATTTCTCAACATTCTCCCACTTGACGAAGAGAGTACAGACTCCCAAAAAATGCTTGAAGTCATTGTATCAGCCAAGACACTTACAGTAACATCTATAATGTTCACCATCTCAGGGAATAGTTCCAGCCATCCTCTAAAAGAAAAGAACACACCATGGTGAATATGCACCAGTCTAATCCAAGATATCTACAACAGATCCAATGGACAACAAATGCTTCAACACACTGCCACCACTCCACTGTGCTCAACAAACCATACAGCAACATCACACTATCAACTTCAAAGCCCAAACTAGAACACAACCGTGAAGTCAATCTCTAGAAACAAGATAGAACATCAGCTAGAACAATAATAAAAAAACTGACTACTTCCATCCAACTAAACAAAAAACCCACTTGACTGAAAATAGCACACACAGCAAGTGCTAATCCATCCAATCACTCATACCTTGTAGGTATTCACATCAGCAGACTCATGCCACCTACATATACACCATCAACTACAAATATAAGATCAATGTGTCAACCAGTTGAAGAAGACCAAACACATTCAAGAACTCCCACTGCATGGGTAATGCAGATCTAAAAAAGATTAGGGCATATCAAGTCTACTAATAGCATCATAGAAAGTGTAAATATCATGTAGCACCAAGGAAACATCAACAATGATATAAAACACCTATAATCAAATAACCTACAAGAACAACTCCTCACCACTAGTCTAGAACTCTCCCAAGTTCTCAACACCTAACAAAGGAAAGAGATAACATAACCTCCATGTCATCACCCAAGAACATAAGTGAAAACACATGACCACAAACTAGTGATCACCATAGCTCTAATCAAACCTCAAACCAATGTAGTGTGAAACAAACCATCCAGGAAGATAACTAGGACCAAAGAGGGAAACACTGCACATCATATACCTATAGAAGATCCTCCTACATACACCTCTGAATGCCAACTATGTCAATTATGATCTCCTTCACAACACTCCAAAGAGAACAACATAACAACACCCACCCATCCAATCTACAAGATCAAACACAACATATATATCATGTAATTATAAAAAATGGATGTAAGCTTCTCTAAGAAGATCAAACTACTCCATTACCTGTTTCAGGAAATCAGCCCATAAACCAATCCTCAAATGAGTATCCAAAAGCCAATCACTATGAATCAACTCATTCCGTGAGATTCAAAGAATGAACATAATACATTTGAAAGTAATAATAGGAAATACCTCTCAGATGATTATCTACTGAGTAGACCAAGAGTGGGGAATGAGAATGCTCCTCTAGAGTAATCTAGTCATCATGACTTCTCCAAGAGGAATCTCCTCATAGGTCTCTGTTGAACTCACGTACAACCAAGGTGTAGGCTCCTTAGACTTTTTGGTGAAATCTCATCACGAGTAATCTTTCATCTCAAGAGAATTATAGCCTTACCTTATTCTCCATGTCTCCATGAGCATCTACAAATGATCATCTCATGCTAAACTCTAAATGCATCATGACACTATCATGAAGTTTTTTGAGCATATGACCAATGCACCAAAAACACAGAGAATCACCAGACCACTGTCAAATCTCCAATCTTCTGAATCAGGAACTTATTATGACATCATGACCTTACCATCCCCCTTAGGAGATTTCATGCTTCAAGTGAACAAGGCATGGTCTCAAGAGCAATGCATCATGTCAAAACTATAATCCAAAACAAGAATATACCATGACATGAAACAAACCAAAACTCTAAACCAACATCACATGTCAAGCATCGTCAACACCTCAACCAAAGACTCCATGAGTCCTCCATGGCTCCAAGATGTTACACATCATCAAATAGTGCTCCTATAAATGCAAAAGAACCCTTCTATAGAAACATGATCTAAGAGCTTCTCCTAGTAACATCTACAACACTAAATAATATAATCCATAAGCAAGTGATGAATCCATAGTCACTACTAAAGCTCCCACTAAACCATGATATTGAGATTTTCACCCATCATGACCAAACTTCTCCTAATCTGAAAATCCTCTAGGTCCACTCATTAACATGTCCATGTGACAATAAAACTAAGTGGCACCAAAGATTTCCAAACCAAGGAAATACACCATCACTATCAAAAGCTTACACAATAACTGTGTATCTAATCTATTCATGACATAGTGATACACATGCTACAAGTCCCCTTAACTAACTATTTAGGTACTCTTTACCAACCACCCTCTCATCCCAAGCTAACCACACCAATGTACAAGTGACCACAAACAAGGCCAGCTAACAAATCTGCATAAACACTGAAATAATCTTGTGGATATAGACAATCCACTTCCGAGTTATCCCACTGCAGCTAATGAGTAGCTAATCCACAAACTGCATAACTCGTAGATCCAATCAATATAACATGCAAACCCATTATCACAGTTGAAACTGCAAAACTGATATCTCAAGGAGTAAATAACAATGTAGACAACATGACTCAAACACCAAATTACTTACAATATGATTCGCCAAACATGTCCACAACTTAAGCACCATAGTCTAGAAAACCATAAGCATTACCATAGAAATGTTGAGTGACATATCACATACCAACACTCCTATGCAAAGAAAGCAGTACACCTCCTCACACCATGCACGGAGCATGCATGCAAAACTGCAACTATATCATCTAGCAACACCCCAAAAGCTAGGGTCTAGAAATAGCTTAACTACAGCTTTAAAAAACCACAAGTTTTTCTCTTAACAGTGTAAAACCTACAAAACCACTATGTTTGAAAACACCCATGTGCATTCATACCCACTTCACATTTGGAAGACCAAGAATATGAATCAAGAAACACTATAACGATTAAACCAGAAAATGGATTAATCATGAATGAGCATAACCATAGATTTTAGGAAAAACTATAAAACCCCTCAAATCTAAGGAACATGAATATGAGACATTCAAGTACAAAGCATCCTTAAATAGAATCAATAGTTTATGAACTTCAGGCCCATTATAGGCCAACTCCATAACCACCAACATGCACATGCATCTGAGAGAGACACACTATTACAAAAGCTTTCAAACCATCCAATAATCAACTCCATAGCCTCCATGCAATTGGGGCACAAAACAATGTCTTTCAATACTAAGAGTAAAACACCCAGCATAAGCACATTATTCCATGGCTGAACAACAACACAAGCTTCTCCATATCATCAAGGAGCCCCTCACATAGACACCCAATATGAAAGCTTTGCTGCAACACAACCATAGAGAAAAATATTCCACCCTATGCATTAGGATTATACCATTGTCAACTAGGAGCCTCAGATGACATCATTTCAATATGACCAGCTCCAGTTTCTCCATCTTCACCATCCTTCAAGTGCCTACTATAACATGAAAACAAGATCAACTACAAGACTTCACTCAAACAAGGATCAATCATCAGCTGATTCCTTTTGATTTCCTCAAGCTTTCCAGGCTAAGAAATCTTCATAGAAGGAATACCCAGAACTAGACACACCAGGAAGAAACAAATCCTAGAAGAAGGCTCTAATACCACTTGTAAGGAAATGAGAGCATCTTAGAACAAACATCTGAGAACAATAGTGTCTTCAGTAGGTTTATTTCTTTAGACTTCCTCAAAAACACACACAACTATGCCACAAAGTGGAATCATAGTTCATTTCCCACATTAACCCTTAGAGAAAAGTTCATGCAAGTTTAAGCAGTTTCAACAACAAGTAGAAAACATATTCAATAATAGAACTATTAAACATGAAAGATGGAAAAAAATAGATTAACATAGATTTACGTGGGGAAAACCCTTTCAAGTAAAAAAATCCACACTCCAAAAGCCCAGATCACCATTGTATTATTCAGCAACAGAAAATACAGTTACAATACAAATTAGGTATTAAGCCTTTCATGGAGATTAACATCCTATTCCATCTGAAGACAATTTGATAGTCACTCCTCTTCTCTCTCTCCTACCCTCTATTACAATGCATTTTATATTACAACATTACAGAGGAGAGTAATCGCTTCGACTACCACAACGGACTAGATATTACAAAAGACATTCAATTCAGTTTCCTAAACATCGAGAAGACAATATTTGTGATATGCATTGCTAATACAACATTGGCTTTACTATCCTTCTGCCACGTCAAGGAGTTTTGGTTACCATCATCATGGTCCCCACTGCCATCATGATAGCCACATCAATTTCCTAATGAACCGAACAATTACCTCATCGCCATATTGGTGAGACACCTTATCGACTCCCACTGATATAATGAAGTCACACCAATATGACTCCATGTGGTCCCTACTGCTGATTCAGCATGGCTTGCACCAATTATCTCTTCCACCCTGACAGCTTAGGTCCCACCAAGTCACCATGGACCATCATATCAGAATGTTGGGGAGACTCATTTCCAGGTCTCACCAAAATACCAAGTCACTTCAAAAATGGTTCATAATACGATGTGGTCCCATTGCCTTCATCAACATCAGAGTATTGAAGAGACCCACTTTGGGGTCCTTCCAAAATGTTGAGTCACTTCGATGTAGTCAGCAAACCACTGTGAATCAGGTTGTCGAAGAGACAACTAAAGGAGTCTTACCGAACTGCTACTATCACAGCAATATCTCATATTGACTTGTCGAAGAGACTCCTTGGAGGCTCTCACTGATATACCATGTCTCGCTGATAGACTTCACCTGAACACCAGTACATTTGAGGCACTATTTCTCAATAGTAACAACAAGGACTGGTGTAATATTATGAGGGCCAAATATTTGTTGAATGATATCCCCTATGGATTCCTTCATGCCATGGGTATCCCCAAGGCATCAGTCATATGTAAATATGTTTTGAAAAGGAGATTTCTTCTGTAGAAGGGTATAAAGTGGAAGTTGGGGAATGGAAGAAACATCAAATTCTGGGAAGATAGTTGGTTGAAGGACTTCCCTCTCAGTATTATTTAGAGAACCCAAAGACTTGTTGTTAGGGATACCAGCTTTATTGGGCCCTTGGTTGCTGACTATTTTTTGCCAAGGGGTGGGGGCTAGAAATAACTGTCAGACCGCTACTAGGGACAAATGGATCTTTTGTTGGTTGCTGAGGATCTACAAAAAACCCTCCAAGGATGCAAGATTCCTATCTTCCCTTCCAAGGACAATTTACTATGGGCCAAAGATAAGATGGGGTCATTCTCTATTAGGTCTGCTTACAACTTTCTTTTGGATTACAATGAGGACTCTAGCTTCTAGGACAAGGTTTGGAATCACAATCTTATCTTCAAGATTAATCATTTTCAGTGGCTTGTGATGCACAAGAGGATTCTAACTTTGGACAACCTAAAGATTATAGGCTTCCAATTTTCGAATTGATGTGCTCTTTGAATGAAGGAGTTTGTCTCCCACTTGTTGCTTCATTATGATTTCTCCTGGGAGGTTTGGAGCTTGGCTTTGCAAAACCTTGGAATCTCCTAGAGTATGAATGTAGACCTTCATGCTTTTGTGAAGTGTCAGTCTACTCCCTTTTCCCATCCTAGTTGTAAAGAGCTCTAGACTCAGATTCCTCCTATTTTGGCATGGGGTCTATGGAAGGAATGCAACAACATATTATTTAAGGATAAAGCTAAATTTGCTAAGGAAATCTTTTACATTTTCTCTAAACCTCTAGAGGAAAATATTACTAAAAACACTTTGAAAGCTATAGACTTTCCCCCCAACAAGTTTGAAACTAATATAATTAATAAGTGGAGTATCTTGCCTTGCATTTGTAGGGTGGACAATTCCAAGATGATAGCTCACAAGAACACTAAGTGGGTACCCCCTACTGAAGGATGGACAAAGCTCAATTTTGATGGTGTTGCTAAAGGGAACCCAAGACCAACCAATGGAGGTGGGGTCCTAAGATTAGCGAAGGGGAATCTATTGGCTGCCTATGCTAGGGCTAGGTGACAATTCTAATAGTATGGCTGAGGCTATGGCACTCCTATGTGGGGTTAAGGTGGCCCTGTCTATTAGAGTCAAAAACCTTCTAATTAAAGGAGACTCAAAATTTATCCTTGATGTTGTTCAAGATAAGGCTAGAGTTGGGTGGGATATTGTGGACATAATACAAGACATCAAGCAGCTCCTTCTGTGCCTTGATGTTGTTGATTTTAGACATACCTATAGAGAAGGTAATCATATAGTGGATGCTATGGATAATATGGGAATTAATTTATTTCCCAAGAGGTGTTGAAGGAATCCTAACAATCTCCCCAAAAATATAAGAGAACACCTTTGGTTAGAGGCTCAAGCTTGATTTTCAATGATGGTGATAAAAAAGGTACTCTCAGTATAAAGAATATATTTTGACATATATTCTCATGTCATACATTATGATGAATAGTGACCACCGAAGGTTGCAGAGGGGGTTCCATACTATGAGTGGCAAGATGACATGTGATAGTCTTCCAATGAGTGAGGATTGCCACATCATTAGGGGCCAAATCAACAAGTTCACGTGGCCAATGCCAAGTTGGTCCATAGGGCCAATTCAAAATTTGGCAGTGCACATCCCCAATGACATCCTGCACATTTCTCATAATTGCAGTAATTATGATTTGAAAAGAGTAGAATTTAGTAAGGACAAGCTGAGTATTTTGAGCTTCCATCAGAGTTGGATTAATAAATGTTCTTGCACCTATGAAGCCAAAAAATTCTCCAACAACTTCTAAGACATTTGGTTGTGGTTAATTTTACAGTGTGTTACTCTTCTAGGGGTTTCAAACATGCTATCTATAGGGGCGACAAGATGCAAACTAAACCGTCCTCATGTGCTAAATTCAAGGTTGATTCTATGCTATGAAGCATATGCTATGAGGGCTTCCTCACTCCATTTTTGGAGTGCCTCAATGGCTATGACGAGAGCCTCTTGGTTTAGTTTGCCATGTCATGGGATGACTCGAGGATGGTTTGGGCAGGAGGAGTCTAGTTCAAAGTCAGTGAAGATATAATTGATCAAACCACATGCTTACTCTATGAAGGGAAATTACTAAAAAAGTAGACAAAAGTGTAAGACCTAGAGAGCATGAAAAGGTTTTTCAAAGAGGGAGAGTTTCATGTTCTACTATAGGGTGGTTTCCAGAGGGACAACCTAATCTACCCCTAGGACAAGGTATGTTTCCTTATTATGAAATGCATAACTCTTAAGGGTCAGTTTAGGTGCTTTTATCACTACTAGTTTTCTCTCTTAAACCAATTCTTCCATAAACTGCTCATCAACTTTCCTTTTTGCTTGTTGTCTTCCCTGGAATCTTTTGTGAAAGTTGTAAAAACTACACATTCTACCAACCCTGGCATCATCATTGTGCCCCTACACCAAGGCTTGATCTATTGTCTGTATCACTTTCACCTTGCTTTATGCCCTCCCAAGCCAACTAAGGCTTGCCTTGTCAAGGAGGTTCAAGATGATGAGTCTGATGACAATGTCCTATTGAGTGTGAAGTATGGTGGTAGCCTAGCTAAGGACAAGGCCATAAAACCCTCTGTTAAAGATCCTCCTAGCCCTACTGGATCCCCCCGAACCCTAAGGCTTTGGCTACTAAGACTTTGGCCCCCTGGTCTCATAAGAAGAAATGTGTCAAAGCCCTCTCTAGTACTAAGAAAAAGACCCCCTCCCGGGTGGGCCCATATGATTTGCCCTCCCCTATTACTGATGTGTCTAGGTCCCTTGGTCAAGCTCAAAAGGTGGTAGTTGAGTGCCTTTGCAGCCTTAAAAATAGCCCTTCTCACTTTGGTGAGAAAAATCAGAAGAGAGATAGAAGTGTGTCTTTTGAGCCTAAGAAGTTTGCTAAGAAGAAAGGTAAGAAAATTGTTACTAAAGAAGAGGCTGAGGAGCTCTCCCCTAAGGGTCATCATGTTGATATTCAAGAGAAGGATGAAGAGGAGATTGTGAAGGGGAATGTGAAAGTGGTCAAAGGTAAGTCTAGTCCTACTATAAGGCCAAGCATATGTTGCTCTATTAGGCTGGTAGGCACTAAGACCCTTGTGCTAAAAATTGTTGACTATTCTTTGGCCTTGGGCCCCAAGGAGGAAATTGAAATATAATAAGTGAAACTAACCCCAGGGCAGCCAATTTATTAGGGGAGAGCTAATCTATTGGAGGAGATGAATAAATTCTATTATGACACTGAGGAGGATCAATTTGAGACTAATTCTAAGCATAATATTATGGATTCTTCGGTCAAGGAGGTGGCTAGTGAGGAGAAGTGTGAAAGTTGTATGATCAAGAAGGATATGGAAACTATGAAAGATAGGATAACCTCTCTCAAAGACAAGATGAGGGTAATGGCAAGTTTGTGCTCTAAAGTGACTCATCAAGAAACTACCTCTTTGGTTGTCTTGCACGACATTAAGGATGGAAAACATGGTGAAGAGAAGAATTATGCGAGAAAAGATGAGCTTCTTAGGTTGCTCATAGAGGATTGGAACATGTTGCTTAAATAGTTTTTGTTCTTGTTTATATTTCTAGTTATGGTATTGTATAAACTCTAGTATGCTTATTAGTTGTTAGTTTGTTGTTGTTCGGTTGTTTGTGGCCTATTGGCCTATTTTTTTACCCTTGTGGCCATTTGTATTAGGGATATGCACCCTAGTTTGCAACTTACCATAATAAAAACAATAAACTTAAGAGGAAAAATAGGTCATGAAATCTACTTTGAGATCTATTGTGGCTACTCATCAAATTTTGATTTGACATGAAAGGAAAATGGATTTCAAGATATTTACAATGAGGGTTTCTCATAGTTAGCCATGGATAGGCCCTTTTACAAGCCATTGAAACACCTATTTTGATATTATCTACTCTCTACTAAAAGCTCCATTCTAAATCTTATGCCTCAGTTTCTTTAAACGAAGAATTTGGCTCTCACCTCAAGGATTTTCCCATACATTTATTATTTTTTCTTGAAACAATGGCCATGACATTATAAATGTATTTGATAGGATTTAGACCTTCTAGTTGTTTTAGATGCTTAAGATTGCATTGTGCGATATTGTGTTTATATTCTTTATTTTTTTGTTTTTTAAGAACAATTACAAAGAAGATTATCTAAAACACTAATTGACATTGCAATACCACATACAAGACTCTAAAATTTGGGGGATAAAAGCCTTATCTAATAAAAGTGACAAACAAAGAAAGACAAAACAATAATTTGTTAGGGCTTAAAGAAAAGGTTAAAACTCAAAACATGTTACACAACATATACAAATCATTGAATTTCTCAAGAGCCACAGGTGGAAAGAACCATCACCACATTAACCCTTGAACCTTTCCTAGAAGGCTAGCATAGAACATGGGTGTAGTGCCATAAAATGTGTACACTACCATTTTACACCTAGTTTAGCACCTGAGTAGACCTAAAATATTTACACTTGTTAATTAGGACCTATTATAACACTTTTTTGAGAATTAAGCTTGTGATTCTTGATCCCAATTCACAAAACCCATAAAATTGATTATAAGGTGGGGCTAAGGACACTTAAAGTGCCTCATCCCTAGGGTTTGGGGCTAAAGGACTAGGATACCCAAGAGCCCTTGTCTCATTTTTAGACCTAACATAATTAATGGCTTGTCATCTTGGGACCTCTTAAATGATTCCCAATGTTGGCCTCATTTGTTTTAATTCTCTAGAAATTAATGGGAACACATATAAAATCAAGTTATCTTATTCATTTGAAGATCTCTCTCTAAGCTATCTCTAACTTCTTGAGGAATTATTCTTCTCTCTCATGCTCTCTACTCTTCTCTAAAGCTCTCTATTGTGGATTAATGTTGCAACACTAACTTATTACAACTCTTGTGAAGATCTTTCTACTTCTTTGGGCTACACCAACTTCTTGAGTCAAGTTTTGATGCTGCATCAAGAATTCTAGGGTTTCCATGCTCATGGTGACCTCTTTCCTTCATGCTTTGTTCTAGCATTCCATTCTACTGTAGATTTTCCTATACCCTCTTAGGGTACGCACTCTTTATCTATCATCTTTGCTATTGTGGAGGTGGAAACACCATTCATGGAGCTTGACCAAGGCAAGCTCCTAAATAGCACCCAACCATCTTCCTTCTTGTGTGTGTAGGTTAGAAGAACAAGTTTATGAAGTTGGCTTGCAAGAAGAAGAAAAAGCCTGCAAGAACATATCTGACAAAGAAATTAGTTTCTACTAACCCTAATTAGGGTCTAGGGAACCCAAACTCCCTATTAATTGACCTCCCAACTCTAGATATAGGTATTCTTTTATTCACTAGTCTCTATGGTGCTTTCAAATTGTCTGTATCTAAATCTGATTGTCTGTTATGCTTTGATCTTCATCAATTAAGATCTCTTATCTTGCCCTAGTTTAGTTATTTGCATTTGGTTGATTCTACTATAAAAAAAAAAAAAGGAAAAATATCTAGTAGTTTGTATCTCCTTCTTGGGTAGAAGCTAATCTCATCTTGTGTCCTAATGTTGGGTAGAAGAGGGTTTAACCTAGTTTGATCTTTTGAGCTAGTCTCTCTTTTCTACACTACATTTTGGTGAACCTGTCATTTCTTGCACTTTGGCATCCTTCTTGTATACTATCTAAGCTATTTTCAGCCTTAGATATAATTATATTATTTTCATTCATTATTTTGCATAGTTAAATAGTTTAATTTTGCATCATTTCATTGTTAGGGTTTGAAAAAACCTTTCATTTTTAGGAAGTCTAGCAAATCTTTAACCTAGGGTTTACAGATTAGTGTGTTGTTTCAGATCTTGTTGCATTATTGGATTGAATAAAGGGATTTAATTTTATTTACCTTATCATCCTTTCTATTCTAGGACATTTCTTGCATATTTGCATTGAAAAAGGTGAAAATTCAAAGCATTTTAGGCTTACAAAAAGGCATATTTGTGCATAGTTTTCATTACATACACTGTAGATCATCATAGAAAGATTTAAATTTCTGATTTTACATCTGATATGAATGACATCACACTAGATAATCATTTCATGGTGTTGCATCTTGCATTTAAAACTCTTGTTTGCTAATGATTTTTTCAAAAAAGTTGCATTTTTGGAAAACCTAGTCAAATTTAAACCCTAGGGTTTGTGATTAAGATCTTTTCTCAGATTTTTCTTCTATAATTTAAATTTCAAATATTATATTCCATTTCAGTGGCATGTCATAAACTTCATTTATGTTCAAAAAGAATTCTTGCATCAAAAAATTGTGGTTTAGGAAGTAAGCATTTAAAATATAAGGTTTTGATAGTAAACCCTAGCTAGTCTTTAGTCCATCTTTATCAAAGCAAAGTTCTCTCAATATTTTTTGTATTTAATTGGATAAATACTTAAGGTACTTCTTTTTCAGATACTACACATCCTATATTTACAAGATTAGTTGTTGTGGTTACCAAGAATATCACATTTTTGGAAGACCCCGCTTCTCTTACACTTAAAGGTTTTTGATTGCAATCTTATTCTCATAGATCTGATTGTACATTTTCATTCCATGTCATATTGGCATTTCATATGGACTCTTCTAGTTTTTCCTCTTTGGATTCTTTTCATGCATATATCATAGATTTTGAAATTTTCATTAATATGCATCCTCACATTTTAGATAACATAGCATCCATGAATGATATATCTGATGATGGTGATAGTTCTTCTTCTACTTCTACTACAAATCATGATAATTCCACGTCTATTCACATGGTTCTACTATATAATACATGTTGATAACTGAGAGGGGGGGGGTGAATCAGTTATCCTAATTATTTCCCTTATTAAACTTTCCTTTTAATTGAAGCAGCATAAAATCAAACACAAAACATTAACCATGAAATAAGAAACACATGACACAGTATTTTGACGTGGAAACCCTGTTAAGGGAGAAAACCACGGGGTGATTAACCCAAGAATTATTCTCTGTTAGAAGAATAGGAAATTACAAAAATGGCACTTGCCAATTAGGGCTCACTGCCCGAGCACACTGCTCACAAGAGGCCCACTGCCTACAAGAAGACACACTGTCTACAAAGTGATGAGAATCACAGTCTTGAACTGATTGGAAGCATCTGCATATGCTGGAGTTCAGTTCCGGTTAGGCTCAGTACACTGATCTGCTGCACTTCATCTTTCCTCTGTTCTTTATTCTGCTATCTTTCACATACCGGATCCTTTTTGCTACCTCTGCTCTTTATCTGGACATATTCGCATATCTCTCCACATCAACAACCCTTTCACAACTAAATCCATCCTCTATATATATCCGCACAAGTAATTTCATCACCTTTCTAGTCGGCATCCGGAACAGTCTAGTTTCTTATAAACTTTCATTCTGTCGGCTGAATCCTTCCTCACCAAGCAATGCGGATCAAGCATATACTTGTAGATATCATTAATCATGTCGGCCAAACATGATTCATGCCTTCACAACTTCTGTCATCAGCAGTAACCCATCCGGAAAGCAGTCTGATACTCTGCCAGTCAGTTCTTCCTCTGTTTTCACTGTCTCTCAGGAATCCGGTACTCAACCATTCATATCTTTTTCCTTGTCCATCACCGGAGGCTAAATCCTTGGAATATACCACTCAAGGTAGTCCTCTTGACTTCCCCAAATCCGCACTGCACCAAGACACTTCCTCTGAGAGGTCCGGACCAATCTGTCGGACCTTGCCACATGCTCTGTTCTTCTTCACCGGATCACAACATTCTTTATTCTGACTTCCGGTAGAGACATATCATGTCTTGCGGATATGTGGGATGACCTTTGTTGCCATCAATGACAACAACCATGAATCCATATAGTGTCTCTTGCCAACAATCTCCCCCTTTGGCATTGATGGCAACACTTAGTGAAAAATGACTAAGTGTTTTCACTATGCTCCCCCTTTGCTGATGCTCTGTCCTAATTTCTGGAACTCCCCCTTAGTTTGATCCCTCATTTTTCACTGCTCCTCACTCCCCCTTTGACATCAATGGCAAAGGGTAGGGTCCGCACACCAAAATTTTCAAAAATTTCCTATACATAGCCGCATATTTACATACTTACATATACTGAAGTATGTCTGCAAAGGATGTCTGCAATTGAATCATTTCTGTAGCCCAACTTTGCTTCATTCTGTCCAAAATTGAAATGTGACCACTTAACAAAAATGCAAACGCTTCTGCCCGCTTGAGATCTGTCGGATCTTTTGTTTGGGCGGTGGTCTGAGCATCACTGATGGCCTCATGCATTGTTTCCAACTTAGGGATTATAATCCTTCTAAGTTCTCCCATCCGGTTGGTGATGTTCTTCCTTTCCTTCTCAAGATTTTTTATTTCATTCAAGACTACAATGGTCTGACATTCTTGATTTATTATAGAGGAAGAGAGAGGATCAAAACTTTGAGATAAGCTTTGTAGCTTATCCTGTTCCTCTTTTATTTTCTTGTCAAATGCTGCTGTTGCCTTTGACCAGGATATACAAAATTTATAGATGTCACCGCCATCCTTAAGAGCATTCTCTAAGCTCTTTATTCCAATGCTTACAATCTTCCTATCTTTAGAGATCAATTCTAATATCTCTGAAAATCTTTTATCCAAAAATTCCTTCCGGACCTTTTCTTCAGCTGATTTTTCTAAAGAATCAAAATGTGTATCAACACTGCTGACTAAGGTTTTTAGATTACCGGAAGAGGAGGCTGTCGGATCTATCTGGATTGATGGCATGATCTTCACAAGTACTCCAGAAGCAGCCTCTATCAACTCACAGTCTTCCATATGAGACTTCAGGAGCTTTTCATTTGCCTTGGCATTTGCAAATGAAGCTATCTTCATTGTTTGTACCGGAGAGAGAGAGTCAAAATCAAATGGGCCTTTTAGAAGCTCCGGTTCATCAATCTCTAGAGTTTCTTTGCTCAAAAATTGTTGAACAGTTTGTGCAGTGTCTCTTGCCGGAGACAGATGTTTCTTTTCTTCTGCAGTCTTAGAACTGTCAACCTCTTTGTCTTTCACCACTGCTTCCTTCTCCTGTGATTGCTCTTCTTCTTTGGATCCGGAGACTGTAGGGGAAACCGGAGGAGAGATGCTAACTTGTTCATGGGCCCCTTCTTCTGGAGCAGAGGGTCCCAAGTCCTCACTTGTCTGTTCAGGGCTCACTTCTTCCGGAACAGAAGATTCCAAATCAGCAGTTGTTTCTGCACCTAAGTCCTCTACAACAGGAAGATTGAACCTTTTGAAGGCCTTCCGGAGGATCTCTTCTGTTTCTTGGGCCACTTTGTCAGTCTCACCAAGCATGAGTTGATTCATCCTGGCTTTGCTTCTGAACTCATCTTTGCAGTCCTTGAAGATAATGTTCATTGTCTTAGGATCAATTTGAGGATATAGCTGAATAGCTATCTGCTCCCGGATCTCAAGATCTTTGGCATGAGCATTATTCTTTCTTACTTCCATTTCCTTCTCTAGGCTTTTAGGAATGAGAGATATGATCTCAATGAAAGCCTTATTGTATATGTTTAGATATTTAACTGTGGCTTCCTGCAGAGTCTTTTGGTCTGCCTCACTGAAGTCATCATAGGATTCAGTCATTGGTTGAAGGTTTCCATCCACCGTGACCGACTTGATTATGCTCTCTAGTGACAGAGTGGGCTTTTCAACAGTTACCTCTGCCATTTCATCCTTGTCTTGGCCTGTGGAGGGCTTACCGGATCCTTTCTTCTTCTGTTTCTTTACTTCTCTTACTCCCTCATCTGATTCTGTTTCCTCTTCATCCTTTTGGCTTCCATAAGCCCTTGTGGCTTTTGTCTTGGATCTCTTACCGGATGCCTAGACTTCCGGTTTTGAACTTTTGGTTGAGGGAGGTGCAGATCTCTTTGTTGATCTGGTCCGGGTGGGAGCTCCAACCGGAGCACTTTCTTTGCTTTTCTCTTCTTCCTCGGCCTTCCTCCTCTTTTCCCGGCTGGCATCAAGTGCCTCCTTTGAGATACCTAGGCCTTGAGCAATGTGCTCTACTTCTTTTCTTACCTTTCTTTTAATCTCAGGTTCCCTGAGTTCTACATGTAATTTTACACTCAGCTCCTCAAAGGTTCCAAACCTTTCTGCCTTAGGATCTTTGGGCTGACTTAGCATGTGTTGAACATGCAGCTCCACTATCTGTTCATCAACTTCATACCCCATGGGCATGATCCAGACAGTCCTTGGCTCCACTGCCTCCATTAGGCACTGGTCAGTGTCAACCATAAAGCACACTGAGTCCTTGTATTTCTCAATGAGAGACTGGGGAATTCTCTCTCTTGCTTGCATCATGCTCTGAAAGTTTTTGAAGTATCCCCATAGAGCTGAATTTCTCGCTTTTGCATCCCCAAGTCCATGCAAGTAGTCTCTTATCTGGACTGCAACAGGTTTGTCATTCTGCCATACCCATCCACTTGTTCTGGGTAGCTCATTCATGAAGTAGAAGAATAGACATACAATAAGAGTACCATACTTGAAGGAATTCTTCTTATCCTTCTTGATTTTCTGTATATTTTCCATTAATTGGCTTAGCAGTAGTTCGCAGAGGTCATATTCTGCATTTTTCCTTAGCATTTCAAAAGCAGTGTATACTGCAGTTCCGGATACAGAATTCTCCCTACTGGAGTGATAGATCTTGTATCCTATTATCATTGATGCATATTTGATATCCGGATCCGAAATATCTTCAATGGTCATTGCCCTCTTGTCAAATTTTGATCCGGTGGCCTCAGTTACAATGTTGTTCTTGACAGATTTGAGGATAGGTACCCCTCCGGAAGAGTATAGGCCAGTTACTGCTCTAATTGCCTCTTTTGTGATCTTGCAGGGTCTATCTAGCCATAGAAAGTTGTCATGCATCCTGCTCAGTACATACCGGACCCATTCATCCTCTTCAAAACAGGGGAAATGAATAAATTGCTCAAATTGTTTCTTCTGAATATCCTTATACTCTGGTTTAAGCTCAAAAGCATTGTCAATCAGCTGCTTGTGATAGAGGTCTCTTAATTTGAATTCCCCAAATTCCTCAATGTTTGCATGTATGTAAACCCTAATGTCTTCGGTGTGTAAAACTCCGTGAGGAACACTAGAGAAGGCTCCTAGTGGGTCTACCTCCAATGATTTGTAGGGATGTTTCTTGAATGAGGGGCGAGGTCTATCGGAGATCTTAACTATGTTTGGAGTAGCCATTCTTCAAAGATTTGCAGTGAGGTAATGAAAAACGGAGAATACCTTATGCGCCTTCGGTTTGCACGGAGTGGTTGGATTGATTTCTTTATCCAATAGCTTCGGCAGGAGATCCTTGGTGTGCTTGAAGAACCTTGTTGCAGAGCTCCACTTTTCGCTTCTTCTCGAGTGCAGAATGAGCAAATGACCTTTGAGAAATCCCTTAAATTGCTCCGCGAACCCTAATACCTGTCTGCAATAAATGCTTCACCTACATCATTCCGGTTTGCCTTGTCTGGATAGCTTGGAGTATCCTGGATTAGTCCTGATCTGAGGATATCATCCGGATCTTTCAATCATGAATAAATCGAGGTAACATATTACAAGAGCATCCCAAACACTCTGTCCAATCCGCAGAACAAGATAGTGCATTTCCGGATCTTTCCGGACCTTCTTGTAATCCTTTATCATACCGGAGCATCTCTCTGAACAGGTCTTATTTGATCGATCACAGCTTCTTCATAACTTCATGCGGACCTCTAAAAACTTGACTGAAGTATCTCAAGATTCATATCTACAAACCCTTTGATCCGCATCTTGTGCCACATCCGGCACCACTTGTTTGGCTGGGGGAACAAGATTTTCTTTGAGTCTCCCCCTGAGCCTGAGCTCACTTTTTAATTTCCAGAAGAAATATCAGCACCAGAGTCTGGTGCGGATCCAACCTCTACATTCTCTGAACTTTTCTTCACCCAAATCTTGCTCATCTGATTCCTAACCTCATCCGCATTCATCTTTTGTTTACCCTTGTCTTGATTCTGATTATACACCGGACCTCTTTTATCCTGATTCTTGTTTCTGCAGACTTTAGCATTATGACCGGACCTATTGCAGATTTGGCAAATAACATTTCTTTGCATATTTGACTGATATCCTCTTGATCTGCATTGATTTGCCATATGACCTATTCTATTGCATGTGAAGCATCTACCTTTGAATGATTTGTTTACTTGCATAATTCTGCATTCATGGGATTTGTGTCCATACCTTTTGCAGTTGAAGCACTGTCCGGAGAAGGATGAATTATTCTGATTCATTCTCATTCTGCACTGATTAGCTTTGTGACAAAAGTGGTTGCAGTTGTGGCAGTATCCATTGAAGGATGGATATCTTTGAGCATTTGGCTATCTTACCGGAGGTCTTCTAGGCTTGCTCCTTGGATTTTCTGATCCAAGATTCTTCTGACCGGATCCGGAGCTTTCTCCTTTCTCATATCCCAAGCCATACTTGTCATCTGTCCTCTTTTGACTTCCAAGAAGAACTTCAAGTTGAGCAGAACTTATCTTGAATTTCTCTTTATATTCATTTGCTGTTTGAAGGTCTCTTTTGAGAGAGGCAATTTGATCCTCAAGTTTTCCTTCATTATCTTTGGCATCTTCAAGATCAGATTCAAGATGTCTGATAATCCTGTCCATCTGGTGGCATTCTTCTGATTTTTCTTTAAGAGATTGTCTTAGATTGTCTTCAGCCTTTCTTTTTTCTTCAATCTCTTGAGTAAACTTTATAGTTCCTGATTCCATTTCATGTCTTAACATAATGACTTCTTTTGATAACTTTTCACATAACTTGGTTTGCTCAGTCAATTCTTCATTTGTATTGCTTTCTTCACTTTGTCTTGCCAACTGTTGAAGCAGCTCCTTTCTCTTTTTCATAGAGAGACTTAATTTGTCTTTTAATTCTCTCATGAATTCATCAGCCTGTTTGAGTCTTTCCTTTAATTCACTGACTTCAGAATTCGACTGTTCAAGATCCTCAAGAGCAGTCTTGAGTTGCTCCCTTAAACCATATGCATCCATTTGAAATCCCAGATCTTCCTCAAGCTGTTAGGCTCTATTAGGAGGAACTTAGCTCTGATACCAATTGTTGATAACTGAGAGGGGGGGGGTGAATCAGTTATCCTAATTATTTCCCTTATTGAACTTTCCTTTTAATTGAAGCAGCATAAAATCAAACACAAAACATTAACCATGAAATAAGAAACACATGACACAGTATTTTGACGTGGAAACCCTGTTAAGGGAGAAAACCACGGGGTGATTAACCCAAGAATTATTCTCTGTTAGAAGAATAGGAAATTACAAAAATGGCACTTGCCAATTAGGGCTCACTGCCCGAGCACACTGCTCACAAGAGGCCCACTGCCTACAAGAAGACACACTGTCTACAAAGTGATGAGAATCACAGTCTTGAACTGATTGGAAGCATCTGCATATGCTGGAGTTCAGTTCCGGTTAGGCTCAGTACACTGATCTGCTGCACTTCATCTTTCCTCTGTTCTTTATTCTGCTATCTTTCACATACCGGATCCTTTTTGCTACCTCTGCTCTTTATCTGGACATATTCGCATATCTCTCCACATCAACAACCCTTTCACAACTAAATCCATCCTCTATATATATCCGCACAAGTAATTTCATCACCTTTCTAGTCGGCATCCGGAACAGTCTAGTTTCTTATAAACTTTCATTCTGTCGGCTGAATCCTTCCTCACCAAGCAATGCGGATCAAGCATATACTTGTAGATATCATTAATCATGTCGGCCAAACATGATTCATGCCTTCACAACTTCTGTCATCAGCAGTAACCCATCCGGAAAGCAGTCTGATACTCTGCCAGTCAGTTCTTCCTCTGTTTTCACTGTCTCTCAGGAATCCGGTACTCAACCATTCATATCTTTTTCCTTGTCCATCACCGGAGGCTAAATCCTTGGAATATACCACTCAAGGTAGTCCTCTTGACTTCCCCAAATCCGCACTGCACCAAGACACTTCCTCTGAGAGGTCCGGACCAATCTGTCGGACCTTGCCACATGCTCTGTTCTTCTTCACCGGATCACAACATTCTTTATTCTGACTTCCGGTAGAGACATATCATGTCTTGCGGATATGTGGGATGACCTTTGTTGCCATCAATGACAACAACCATGAATCCATATAGTGTCTCTTGCCAACAATACATGTGATGGTGACCTACCTTTTTCTATTTCACCCTAAGATTTGGATCCTTCTCCCAAAATGGTTCCCACTTGTGAGGATATTTTGGTTCAAGAGGATGAAATCATTGACACATTCATTAACACCACTCTACCCTCTCTTAATTCCAATGCTCTCCATTCAAAATATGAAACATTAGTGGATGACGAGCCTTCTCTCACAAGGGATCCTCCATGGGTAGATAATGGGCATTCATCTCATCATCTTAAATCTTCTATTTACACCATAGTACATGAGGTTTCTATGGCTCATCCTATAGATCTTCTGAATTTGGTAGAATATTCAAGTATTGTGGATATCACTAAGGATGTGAAGACCCTTGATGTTCCTCCTTTGATTAAATATTCAAGTACCTTGGATATCACTAAGGATGAGAAGACCCTTGGTATTTCTCCTTTAGTTGCATGTTCAAACCCCTTGGACATCACAGAAGATACAATCTGTTGGATCTAGGGCATACAACTGAGAGGGGGGGTGAATCAGTTGTATAAAAACCTGCTTCTATTTTAAACACTTGATTCTTCTTTGTTAGTTAACAGTATATCAATTAATCATCCATGAAAGCATAATGCACAAACACAAGAGCAAATAAACATCAACACATTGAACACCAAGATTTTGACGTGGAAAACCCGGTTAAGGGAAAAACCATGGGGTGATTAACCCAAGGATTATTCTCTGTTAGAAGAATAAGAAAAGAATGGCACTTGCCAATTAGGGCTCACTGCCCAAGCACACTGCTCACAAAGAGGCCCACTGCCTACAAGGAGACACACTATCTACAAAGTGATAAGAATCACAGTCTTGAACTGGAGAATGACATCTCTACCATGTCCGAATCAGTTCCATTTAAGCCCAAAACCCCTGCTCTGCCTTTCGCACTTTTCTTCGCTACACCACTCTCATTCACACCATCCATACCCAAAAATTAACTCACAAACCTTTATTTATACAAGACATTGACTTAGGAACAATCATCTAAGTCAGAAATCAACCATGAGAATATCCGTAAGATGAATAACACATCCGGTCGGCCACCACAAGAACATTCGCAGGATGAACAACTCATCCGGTCGGCTAGTCGGAACAAGAACTTCATCCGGAAGAATATCTTCAATTCCAGGCTCTACCATCAATGCGGACCAACAACACAACCTCAACATGATCCAAGAATCTTCACAAGCCTGCCTGAATGACTAGGTACATCCGCACTTTCTCTACTTACTAGAATCTCTTCTCTTCCTTATCCAGAACTTCAAGAACACAGTCTGTTGCTACTGTCACAATGCAAAAGGTACTTTCAGACCTCAAAATCATACACAACTCAAGATGACACATCACAAGGACATCCCAAATACTCCTTCCAATCTACAGATTAGGATTATACAATTTCGGACCTCACCGAACCTTTCTGTGATCCTCTGTTACCTCTAAATACTTGCCGGAACCAGTTCCACACAGACAGCCACAACTCCTTCAGATCTTCATGCGGACCTCTAAAATCTTAACTGAAGCATCTCAAGACTCATATCTACAAACCCTTTAATCCGCATCCTCTGTTTCTCATCCTATACAGTACATTTGCCTTCTTCTCATCACTGGTCTTCACTGTTCCTGACTGAGGCTAATTTTCTCAATATCCTCAGCACACTGCTCATCCAATCCTTCTTGTCAATGCAATATGAGTATGTTGACATCAATGACAACACTAGTTCACCTCATACTTGCAACAATCTCCCCCTTTGTCATTGATGGCAACATATGATGTGAAAAACCATCAAGACAAGAACTTCTCCTTTCTGTCACAGCTCCCCCTATCAGCAACATGTCTTCTCCTCATTTACTGCTCCCCCTTTGATCAACAGCCACTTGTTTTTCACATGTCTTCTCTCCCCCTTTGACATCAATGGCAAAGGGCTCATACTTGCAATTCTACATATCAGAATCATACCAGTTGCTCCCTCTTAGTAGCAACTCCCCATCATCAATCCGAATCACAAGATATGACTATGATATCCACCGGACTGATGCACATCAGTGCATCCTAGTTCATCACCAGAGGGGCCATGACCCCTAACTTCTCCCGGAGATATTCAAAAGAGTCCTTGGGAAGACATTTAGTAAAGATATCTGCAATCTGATCCTTGGAGGGAACATACTCCAACCTGACTTCTTCCTTGTTCACTTGTTCTCTAAAAAAGTGAAACTTGATAGATATGTGCTTAGTCTTAGAATGCAATACCAGATTCTTAGAAATATTAATTGCACTTGAATTATCACAAAAAATTGTGATAGGCTCCTCATATTCAACTTTAATGTCTCTTAGCATCTGCTTCATCCATAAGATTTGAGTGCAACTTCCTGCTGCTACAATGTATTCTGCTTCAGTTGTAGACAGAGATATTGCATCTTGTTTCTTGCTTATCCAAGAAACTAATCTCTTCCCCAAAAAGAATGCTCCACCACTGGTGCTTTTCCGGTCATCCACATCTCTTGCCCAATCTGCATCTGTGTAAGCATGAAGAGAGAAATCTGGATCTCTAGGGTGCCATAGACCATACTCAGATGTTCCTTTCGAGTACCTAAAAATTCTTTTGATTGCCGTAACATGAGATTCTTTAGGATCAGCCTGGAATCTTGCTACAAGACCAACAACCTGCATTATATCTGGTCTAGTCTGAGTGAGATACAGCAATCCACCAATCATTGATCTATACTTTGTCTGATCTGCCTTTGGGGAGTCATCATCTTTGCTCAACCTGCATCCGGTTGCCATGGGAGTATTCATTGGATTTGAATCTTCCATACCAAATTTCCTCAACAATTCTTTCACATATTTGGTCTGAGAAATGAAGATCCCTTCCTTTGTTTGAGTAATTTGCAGACCCAAGAAGAAATTCATTTCACCAAGCATAGACATTTCAAACTCACTTTTCATATGATTTGCAAAAGTTTTGCACATACTATCTCTTCCTCCAAAAATGATATCATCCACAAACACTTCAACAATCAAAATATTTTCATGATCAATTTTGAAATATAAGTTACTGTCAGCAGTACCTTTATTGAATCCAATCTACACAAGATGCTTATCCAACCTTTCATACCATGCTCTTGGGGCTTGCTTTAATCCATACAATGCTTTCTTCAACTTGCAGACCATATCATCATTATCAGACAATTGAAATCCATCCGGTTGTTCAATGTAAACTTCTTCTTCCAGATCACCATTTAGGAAGGTAGACTTGACATCCATCTGATATACCTTGAAGTCTTTAAAGGCAGCAAATGCAAGAAGTAATCTGACTGCTTCAATTCTTACCACCAGAGCAAAGGTTTCTTCAAAATCAATTCCTTCTATTTGAGAGTAGCCTTTGCAGACCAATCTAGCTTTGTTTCTGATTACTTCACCAGCTTCATTCAGTTTGTTCTAAAAGACCCATTTGGTTCCAATCACATTCCTATCTCTAGGTCTGAGAACAAGATCCCAAGTATGATTTTTCTCAATTTGCATCAATTCATCTTCCATTGCTTTGGTCCAGTTTTCATCATTGCAAGCCTCATTTATTGTTTTAGGTTCAATCTTTGAAATCAAACAATATTCATCCTAATTTTGAGCAACATTCCTTATAGTTTGCACACCTTTGTTTCTGTCACCTATGATCTAATCTTCAGAGTGGTTCTGTCTTACATACCTTGGAATTTTGGGAGTATCCTGCACTGCTGCTTCTTGAGCAGGTTCATTTAGACCTATCTCTTCTTCCTGATTTACCGGATCAGGCTGATTCTGACTTACTGGAGAGGATTGAATTCCTTGAACCTGAACACCATCTTGGTCATCTTCATCAAACTCATAAAATCTTGAGGGCTTCTCAATTCCTTCATCAACTTTCACATTAGTGCTTTCTATCATCTTCCTCAGCCTCTTATTGTAGCATCGGTATGCTTTGCTTTGAGTGGAGTAACCCAAGAAAATTCCTTCATCACTTCTAGCATCAAACTTTCCTAGATCTTCATCTCTTTTAATATAACACTTGCTACCAAATACTCTAAAATATTTCACAGTAGGAGTGATGCCAAACCAGAGTTCATAGGGGGTCTTACCAGTGTTGTTTCTGATTTGAACTCGATTCAGAGTGTAGACTACAGTGCTGATAGCTTCTTTCCAAAACATTTGAGGAACATTTGCTTCCAACATCATTGTCCTGGCAGCTTCCTGGATGGTCCAGTTCTTTCTCTCAACTACTCCATTCTGCTGTGGAGTCCTAGGAGTAGACAACTGTCTTCTTATACCCTGCTTCTCACAAAAGTCAATGAACTCACTAGATGTAAATTCACCACCTCTATCAGACCTTAGACACTTCAGTTTCAATCCAGTTTGATTCTCTACCATAGTTTTGAAGATTTTGAACTTCTCAAGGGCTTCTGATTTCTCCTTTAGGAAGGTAACCCACGTCATCCGAGAATGGTCATCAATTAGTAACATGAAATATCTATCACCTTGCAAACTCTTGATTCTTGTCGAACCACAGAGATCAGTATGTACTAATTCCAACAACTCGGTAGAGGACTGATCTTTGCTTTTGAAGGAGACTCTGCTCTGTTTACCTAGTTGACATTCTTTGCACAAACTATTTGTAGGTTTCATCAATTTTGGAAGATCTCTTACAGCCTGAATATTGCTTATCTTGATGATGTTGTCAAAATTTACATGACACATTCTTCTATGCCATAACCAGCTCTGATCAACTTGAACAAACAGATAACTTTTATTTGAACCAACCAGATGAAAGATATTACCTTTTATTTGAGTACCGGATGCAATTTCAGTTCCAGAGCTTGTAAAGATTCTGCATTTTCCATTCTTGAACCGGAGATCATAGCCTTTATCCACTAACTGACCAACACTGAGAAGATTGTGCTTCAATCCTTCAACATATAGTACATTACCTGTTTTGCTCTTTCCATCAAAGGAAATAGTTCCCCTACCTCTGATTCTGCCAGCAGAATTGTCACCAAACTTTACCATTCCTCCTTCATACCTTTCCAAATCCAAGAACTTATTCTTGTCACCAGCCATATGATGAGAACATCCACTGTCAATAACCCAATCATCCTTTTCTTCCATTTGAGCAGCCAAAGCTCTTTCCACAACCTTGTGATTGACAGATTCAAAGGATATTAAATCTTCTTCCTTGATGGCAATAAACACCCATTTATTTCTGAATTTGCTTCCTAGTTCTGATTCATCATCTGTTACTCCTTCATTGTCATCTTCTTCATGAACATAATAGCAGCTCTTTTGAAACCTTTGTCTGTTAGTATTAGACCTTGCAGATCTTTCTGGACATCTTGAAGCAAAATGACCAATCTTATTGCAGTTGAAGCACTTAAAGGGTAGTTTTCCTTCATACTTACCGGATCCTCTTGGCAGTCTCTTTGCAATGAGGGCTTCAAGTTGAGCTGTTTCTGCTTCTTCTTCTTCCATGTCTCTTCTTGCTTGATCATACCATGACATCTTCCTTGAAGAGTTTTCACCCGGATCAAATCTCTGTTTGTCTTTCACATAGGCACTAGCTTTGAAAGCAGATTCAGTCTTGGGAGGATCATCTCCAAACTCGGTCATTTCAAATGTAGCTAGTTTGCTAGCCAATTGTTCTCTTGTGACAGTTGTGTGAGCTCTGAATTCATCAATGGCAGCAACCTTGATTTTGTAGGCAGCAGGAAGGGATCTGAGGATTTTGTAAACAATTTCATTTTCATCCAGAGTTCCACCAGCATTTCTAATTCCACACACCAGCTCATTCACTCGTGGCATAAAAGTAGTGATGTTTTCATCATCTCTCATCTTTAATCTTTCAAATTTCCCTTTCAGACTTTGCAACCTTGCACTCTTGACAAACTCATCTCCTTCATACAAAAGTTCCAGTTTAGTCAAGATCTCATATGCAATTGGTAGGTCAATAACATTTGAGAGATCTGAGTCATTTAGTGTGCTTAGAAGAGCTTCTTTGGTCCGCAGATTGTTTTCAACATCTGTGATTTCATTTAGAGTTGTCGGACCACCCTATGGAGGTACATATGGTTTTGAGACATGGCCAAGTATGCTTTTCCCATACATTCCAAGTGACATTTCATGTGACCTTTCCAGATAGTGAAGTTGGTTCCATCAAACTTTGGACTATCCTTCTTGTATGACGACATCCTGGATCTCCTCAAGTAGTTAAGCTCCTTTCAGAGGAACTTGGCTCTGATACCAATTGTTGGATCTAGGGCATGCAACTGAGAGGGGGGTGAATCAGTTGTATAAAAACCTGCTTCTATTTTAAACACTTGATTCGTCTTTGTTAGTTAACAGTATATCAATTAATCATCCATGAAAGCATAATGCACAAACACAAGAGCAGATAAACATCAACACATTGAACACCAAGATTTTGACATGGAAAACCTGGTCAAGGGAAAAACCACGGGGTGATTAACCCAAGGATTATTCTCTATTAGAAGAATAAGAAAAGAATGGCACTTGCCAATTAGGGCTCACTGCCTGAGCACACTGCTCACAAAGAGGTCCACTGCCTACAAGGAGACACACTATCTACAAAGTGATAAGAATCACAGTCTTGAATTGGAGAATGACATCTCTACCATGTTCGGATCAGTTCCATTTAAGCCCAAAACCCCTGCTCTGTCGTTCGCACTTTTCTTCGCTACACCACTCTCATCCGCACCATCCATACCCCAAAATGAACTCATAAACCTTTATTTATACAAGACATCGACTTAGGAACAATAATCTAACTCGGCAATCAACCATGAGAATATCCGCAAGATGAATAACACATCCGGTCAACCACCACAAGAACATTCGCAGGATGAACAACTCATTCGGTTGGCTAGTCGAAACAAGAACTTCATCCGGAAGAATATCTTCAATTCCAGGCTCTACCATCAATGTGGACCAACAACATGACCTCAACATGATCCAAGAATCTTCACAAGCCTGCCTGAATGACTAGGTACATCTGCACTTTCTCTACTTACTAGAATCTCTTCTCTTCCTTATCCGGAACTTCAAGAACACAATTTGTTGCTATTGTCACAATGCAAAAGGTACTTCCGGACCTCAAAATCATACACAACTCGAGATGACACATTACAAGGACATCCCAAATACTCCTTCCAATCCACAGATTAGGATTATACAATTCCGGACCTCACCGGACCTTTCTATGATCCTCTGTCACCTCTGAATACTTGCCGGAACCGGTTCCACACAGACAGCCACAACTCCTTCAGATCTTCATGCGGACCTCTAAAATCTTAACTGAAGCATCTCAAGACTCATATCTACAAACCCTTTAATCCGCATCCTCTGGTTCTCATCCTATACAGTACATTTGCCTTCTTCTCATCACTATTCTTCACTGTTCCTGACTGAGGCTAATTTTCTCAATATCCTCAGCACACTGCTCATCCAATCCTTCTTGTCAATGCAATATGAGTATGTTGACATCAATGACAACACTGGTTCACATCATACTTGCAACACAATCATCAACAATTTTATTAACACTTTAACCTCCCTTCATTCCACTCTCCCTTCAAAATATAAAGTATTAGTGGATGAGGAGTGGTCTCTCACATTAAATCCCTTGGTGATGGATGTTGAGCTTACTCAAAATGAAAACAATGTCAATTCAATCATCATTAATAAACTCATTCCACCCACTAAGGAGATAGTGAATAAGGGTACTAATGTTCCTAGAATCATTATACATGAGGCACCTATTATGCCTCCTCTCTTCAAAATGGTGATTACAGTTCAAGGTGATTCAATACCACCTTGACCCCCAGGTTACTATCTCAATATTTCAAAAAAAATTACTCAAAAGATTCAAGTTGTTCAAAATGTGTCGCATCATCACATATTGCTCACACATAATACCTGAAATAAAAGTAAGCACACACAAACTGTGCCCATCTCTCTTCCACCTTCTAAACCTATCCTACATCAAGCACCTCATCTTCCTCCACATATTGGCAAATAATATGATCTTGTCGAGAAGATCTGCGCTACTCTGGCTAAGATCTCTTTATGGGATTTAATACAAATATTGTCTGCATACCACATAATGCTCCATGAGGCTCTACAAAAGGTAGTTGTTCCACCTTCTACTAGACCAAATGATGTAGCATCTCTTCTTAGTTGTATGCATGTGACAACATTAGATATATCATTTCAACAACATGAATTACCTCCCATAAATGTTCAAAACCAATATGAACCTCTAATGATACTCTTCATGTTTGGTAACATGATGATAAGATATACTTTGATTGATGGTGGATCAGGTCTCAATGTTTGTGGAATATATTTTTTACATAAACTTAATGTCGATAACTCTCTCATCAAACCAAATAAACTGAATATTCATGGCTTCAATAATGTAGATAAGACATCATTAGGTACCATCACCTTAGATATTAAGGTTGGATCAGTGACATTACCTACCATTATCCATGTCATGCCTAATTATCTTTCATATAATCTTATTCTTGGTAGACCATGGATTCATGCCATGGGGGATGCTCCTTCTACCCTTTATCATTCAATAAAATTCATCTTTGAAAACAAAATACATAAAATTAAAGTTGATTCATTTCCAAAAAGTTGCTTACAAACAAAAGTCAGACATCAGATTCCTTTAAATGATTTTATCCCTTCTTTAACAAAAGAAAAATTGCTATCCTCCACTACTAACAATGGTGTTGATCATGATAGTGTTGGTCCTTCAAATGCATTTTCGATGATGATTAGGGTTCATTATATTTTACACCCTCCTTTGTAGGTGAATATAAAATGTCACCCCACACAAAAAGACCTCAAAGGTAAATAAAGTTTATTCAACACAATCTCATACTCCTACAAAGTTTAAACTCAAGATTAATGATGATGGAACCTTTAAGTTAGATGATTATCTACCTTCATCTACAAAAATGGTGGCCATTTGTGATAAAGTACCATCTAATTCTAATACATGTCATGGTTGTTATGAGGTATCTTTATATTTTAACCCCCACGGGATGGTTGAAACAATGTTTTGCCCTCCTCACCATGATGAAAAGAATTCAATCTTTCTTCTTCAACACATTTCAAAAAAGATAGTCCTATGACCACTCCTCTTCCTTTAGACTTGGAGAAGTGTTAAGGATACAATGGAAATGGGTTAGGATGTAAAGAACAAGGAATTAAGGAACATGTGAAACCAACATTGCACCTGTGTAAAGTAGGTTTAGGTTTTTGGCCTTCTCCTACATTCTCTCCAACATGTTCATAATAAAAAGGATTGCTTCCTACTCACCTAAATATTCTCTTCTAGCTCAACAAGAGTGTATTTTGCTGAGTCTACTCAAAGACCACTTAATCACGCTTCCTACTCCAAAACATAAAAAGATTCAACAAAATAATCCTTCGTCACCTCATTATTGTGTGTATCATCAAGCACTTGGCCATTCCACTAATGATTTCTGAGTCTTGGGTGACAAAATTCAACACCTTTGAACAAGATTTGGCTCTAGCACTTCTGACCACACTTGATGTAGTCCCTAGAGAACCTTGTCCTCCATCCATTTTAGAATCAAGTTGGGGGAGGATAATTTGTTATAGGCCACAAGAGTGGTCCCTTCTTATTTATGTTATGTTTGTATGTATTGTTATCCCCATATTGCTATGATTTGTTCTCCCTTAGAACCCTTGTTAGCACAAAGGTATAAGGAGCAAGAAGGCATTGTGTTATTCCTCTATATGTATATCCATTCTTCTATATGTTGTGACATACAATTTTTTTGTCTTTTCTTAGATGATTTAGCACCATTTCATGATTCAATTTATGTGTACTCTCATGTGATCTTTCTTTCATTTATGTGCACCTTGTCGCAATTCTCAAGATCTTACCATGACTACACAAGCCATTGTGTATCATGCCTGTAAGCATAACCTTGGTTTGGTCATATTGGGGGAAAACCCTTGCCATGATGATGCTTTTGAAAACACATATCATTTAGGCATGTGTTTTAGAAAGCTCTCATGCCTGTTTTATATTACTTCCTCACTCTACCTTAAAGGCAATTGCTCCCTAATGGAGTTAGCAATCACCTTAAGGTGCAGGAATCTATCGTGCTATGAGCCTTACTCTCATATTTCTATCAAAACACTTTTCTTGATGTGGACTATGTGTATGATGTGTTTGTGTTATGTTGGAAAATGTCTCCCTAAACTTTTTCCCTCCTAAGTTTAAGTCCTAGGTCCCTTGTTTTGCATCTTGCATGATCATTTGAACTCCTAGATGAAAAAGGCCTAAAACCCATGTCACATGGGGCATGAGGGACATTGTTACACTTAGTCCTACCCTAAAATAGGACCTAAGGACATGAGCACTTGCACCCTTGTCCTACCCTATTTCAAGCAGGTCCCAAATTTGAATGTTGGTTATGTGACCATTAGATAGGTCCCATGCTGACATCTTAAGTTTGAATTACAAAATTTGTAGAAAGAATGTGTGTCATTGCATATATAAGCATGTTTAGGATTTCATTTACAAACTAGAAGATGATTATGAACTTTTGGTGAATTTATGATTTTAGAGCATTCACGATATTCATTGTTGTAGAGCAGAGCATTGTTATTGTGTTTGTCGTTACAAATTTAGCTTCATCTTCTCATGTGTTGAAGGATCTTCATCTACATGTGAGCTACACCTATGAGGTGATATCTATTTGTTTTGAATCATTTACCATTTGGTTTTGCCTCTATCCCACAGGGATACACACTCTTTATCTAAAAATGGTGTTTGAAAGACTTGAATGTCCTTCTGGGGCTTGACTGAGGCAAGCTCCTAAACACCACAATGCCTAACCACACTCCTTATGATTGTAGATTACAGGTATCAGATCTTGTGGAGTGGAGTTGTAGAGCAAGGTTGTAGAAGATAAGGATTCTAGATCTAGCAGAAAGAAGCTACTTGGACTTGGGCACTAGTTCTAGTGTCCTCTGAGGTTGCAGACACATAAATCTCTTTGACAGCAACAATTAGCATCTGAAGAAGTTCTAACATCCTAAAGAACACCCTACCTTGGACTCGAGCACTAGTGCCAGTGTCCTTTGTATTTCTCAGGACAGAAATGGAGTGAACAATGGACATCAGTGTTAGAAGGAGACCAAGATTCCCTTAAGAAAAAACCACCTTGGATAGGGGCATGAGTGCTAGTGTCCCTAAGTATTCTGCATCTTGAACTTCAAAAATGGCCAGTAATTAATCTTTGTCTACTACCTTAGTCTACAAGCATTTGTCGTAATTCATCATTTTACTTACTACTTTGCATAATTAGGGTTTTAAGGGTATTTGAACATTAGAATAATACATTAATTGATAATTTCTAAATTTCCACATCATTCCAAATGACAGCCTAACCTGTAGGTGAATCCTCTTGCAAAAGTGTGATTTAACTCGGTTGATATGTCCTTGAATGTTTGTAGTGAAATGAGGATCTAGCCATTAAACCCTATCAACCCCTCTTTTCATATAAAATATTTTGGTGAACCTATGTTTACTTGAATTTTGCACCTTGCTAAGAGTTATATTTTAGATTTGATTTCATTCATCTTATTACATTTGAAAATTTACAAAAAAAATGAAAATTTTGAAAAAATTGGCATTTTAGGATTGCATTTTGAAATAATTTGAATTAATTTGCATTTAATTTCATTTAATTTATGATATTTTAATTATATAAGATTTAAATTACAAAAATTCATCATTAAATAGTCATTTGCGTTGCATTTTCATGCTTAAATTGTTAAAAATTGCTTGAAAATTGTGTATTTTTCATATAACCTAGTTTTTGCATTAGCTAGGGTTTGTAGTTAAAATATTGTTTAAGATTTTAATAATGTTTTAAAACACTCATTTGGGTCTGATTTCTAACTGTAGTGTTTCGTCATAGTGCATTTTTGGATTTAGATTTCATAATCAGGGTTTAAAAACTTGCAGTTTCACTAGATGTTGACTTATTTTGCATATAGAATTGCATTATAGGTGTGTTGTGAAGGATATTATTTCATTATTGGACTGATATATAGATTTTTATTTGCTACCCCTCATTAATTTCCTTACAACACCTTTTCTTTTAGGTGTTTGCCTTGAAAAAAGTGAAAAATCAAGCATTTTGGATCTTAAACATATCTTTTTCTTAGGATTCATTCTATTAGTTTGTGCATTAAGTGTTGTATGTTGTTGTGTGAGTCTTATAACCTACTTCCATAATAGAAATATCCCTTTAAGGATGAGTATTAGACTAATGGGTTCTAGTACCCCTGAAACAAATGGTATTTCTACCTCTGAAAATCTATTGAACACATTCTTCACAAAAGGAGAGACACAAATTTTGCAAGATATCATGCCTCCTACAACTACAATGGAAAAAAAAATATTTCATGATGTTGCGGACCCTACAGATGTGATAATACATGTACCTAATGAATAAATAAGAAAACTTGACAAAGAACTAGTTGATTTCCAAGCATTTATGGAAAATGAAAGGATAGCGGACAAAGCTATTCCTACGATTCATAACATAAGAGAATTGTTAAAAGAAGGACAAGATGGTGTTAACACACTCCGAGGCTTAATGCATATTATGCATCATAATGTTACACCAGTGATTGAATGTGCAAATATTATTAATAACATGTCATCACCGTCTTACACACAAGTATCGACACCTATACCAACTACTGGAATGTCTACATTTGCATCAACAATTTTAACTACTAATGCACATTCTTGTAGTAATTCTACCACTGGTATTGGAGTCTATATTCACTCTAATTCACAAAATTACAAAGCTGTGCAATTCAACTATCAGAATCTAGCACTTAGGGTGACTTCTTATCACTCTCAACTACCCCTTCAATCCACTTACTCTCAACCACCTTCCACCTATAATTATGTCTAACCACCAATCACTTATTCACAACCTCCACTTGTCACTACTCATACTCAATCACCTCAACATTTTGGATCTAATTCCTTACAACAAACTACATCCCCTAATGATGCCCTTTTAAACCAACTCTTGCAAGGCATGACTTCTTTACAACAAAAGTTGAGAAGATTGACAAATTCTTTTCGACCCAATATACCAACTTACCATGCCCATAGTCCTTTATCTATTGCAATCTTATGAGCTCAAATGCCTGATAAGTTTGAAACTCCTCACTTTGAAAAGTATAATGGTAAAGGTGATCCTAATACTCATGTGGTAGCATTCAAGGCTATGTGTAGTGATTTTTACTTTGAAGAGGACTTGTTAGCAAAAATTTAAAATGATTTTGCTCTTTATGTCTAAATTCAATACACTCCTTTTTGTAGCTATTTGATCAATTTTTACAACATTTTCAAGCAAACGTTGGACCTCAAGTCTCTTTGACTGATCTAGTTCATTGCAAACAAGGTCTGAAAGAGAAGCTACCTAAGTTCATCAGTCGGTATCAAGCTCTCTACATACAAATTCAATATCAAATGAAAGATGAAGATGTTTAGGAGGTATTCATTACAAATATACAACCTAACATCTGTGATAAGATTCTCTTGATGAAGTATACCTCTTTTGAACATTTATGCACCGCCTTTTGCAATTACCAGCTTTCCTCTAGTCAATATGAAAACCAAAACTCATCGGCTCAAGTTTGACAATCCATGGGTGTATCTTCACAAAAAAACTTTAAGAGAAATAATAAGAGTTTCATCAAGATAAATGGACATAATTCAAACAACTTTTCACAAGTGTCCACTATCACTAATCTGAAGAGGGCACTATTTCAATACAGACAACAACAAAGACAATTCACTTCGATATCTGAATCCTTACACTCCATCATGAATCAAGCTATCAATAATAACCTCTTAAAGCTTCCTCCTATTGTGCCTTGCACACACACCCCATTTTGCCAAATGGAGACCCCCTTTTTTGCTTTGGTTTGGAGTCTCAACCTTTCTTCCTTATTGCAATGAGCAAGTGAAATTGTGCTTAGAATGCAGGACTTATTCCAAATTTGAGTATCTGGTATTTTGGAGTTGTTTGATGCCTTTCATGATTGATTTGGAGGAGTCTTGATTGGGTTTGTGCTTTAGAAATAACCATTTGTTGCCTTTTGTGCTAAAGGTGGTTGCTATTCCATTTTTCTCTAAAATCCTGTCACTAGATGTATTCCTTAAAATTGCTCTTACAGGATGTGTCATGTCAAAAATTTTAGCTTCCATGTCTTAGAGTTGTAAAATCATGTCAAATTCCACATCATTTCACTAAGGGGTCCATATGCTTGTTGAAATGAACCAGACAACTAAGAGGGGGGTGAATCAGTTGTCTCAAAATTTGAACAATTTTGTACCTTAGAACATCAACACTTGTCCACTGCTTGTTATGATTAAATTATGAAAGCATAAACTCAGAAACATAAACACAATTGCAAGATCATACACAAGTGACACTAGATTTTTACGTGTAAAACCCTATTAAGGGAAAAACCACAGTGGATGTTAGTCCACAAGATATATAAGTTATAACAATACCAAAAATTAGAGGCTCACTGCCTAGAAAAAGTCTCACTTCCAAGGGGTGGCTCAATACCAAAGGGGGTTCACTACCAAAGGTTTTGAACTGATATGATAGCATTTACTTCATGCCTAAATTCAGTTCCATTGAAGCGCAATATTCTTCCTCTGTTTTGCTCTACTTTTTACACCTTTTTGTTTAACTTCGCATCTTCACCCAAGGACATCTCTTCCTTGATCAAATTACAAGTATATATATCATTCATCAACCTTGGAATGTACATCAAGGTCAGCATTACATTTATCAACCATTAAAACAATCTCCAAGATTGGCTTTACAAACATTTACAAAATAGGTCTTTGACCTAATACAAAATTATGCCAAGGAGATGTAATAAAGATGTATGTAGATCACGCCATGCCTTAGCTGAGACTCAAACATGATCTTCCACACCAAGACACACTTTTACAATCTTCAATAGATCTCTACAATTACTAGAATTAACCAAGTCGGCTAAGACTGGTTACACACTATGTTATCTGGGAATAAACTTCAAACACGATCTCAATTTCTTAATGTGAACCAACGTAAATGCAAGAACATGATTAGGAGGCATCCACAAGCATGTTGTAATCACCAGGAGCAACCGCACAAACTCCAACCACTTAATCCATGAGATTCTTCACATTGGAGCATATGAACTTCACTTACTTCAACTATCATAAAGAAAGGATAGCTTGCGAACCACCAAATCATGAACCATTGTAGTTGTAGGAACTTATCATCATCCCAGACTTCCCTCTAGAACCACAGAGCAAAATACTTCAATGCAGAGTAAAATACTTTCTCCCTGTCACCAGTGAATAATCAGAAAAAAGTAGGTTTTACTCTTGTGAATGTAACTCACTCAATTCTTCATATCGGAGGCTCAAACTTAGGATTTAGCATCTTTAGACATGCCTCTAAATAATTCCAATCCACAAACCAAGATCTATAATCTACAAGAAATGTGGAGCAGTCTTCTAGACTGTTCTTTAGTATGCAACTCATTATCTTCACTGTGATTCATTGTTTACTTTCTGATTCTTCTAGAGGGGCTAATTTTCTAAATATCCTCAACATATAAAGATTCTAAGTAAATAACAAAATAGGATACAGTTGACACCAATGACAACAAAGATATGTTGACATCAATGACAACACTGATTAGGCACATACTTGTAACAATCTCCCCCTTTGTCATTGATGGTAACATGTGATGTGAAAAATTGTAACCGTCATCAAGACAAGATTCTCCTCCTCTCTTTTTATACATCTATATTCCTTCTTTTCTAAGTTTTTCACATCATTTCTTTGTCCCTCTGAAATCAATGGAAAAGGGCACATACTTGCACTTTGCTTCTCTGAACCAAACTCTCTCCATCTAACTACTCCCCCTAAGAAGTAGCCCTTACAAGCATCAATTCAGATCTAGAGGTAGAGCTCTAAGTACCACCAGACTGGTGCACTCTTGTGCATCTTAGTTTAGAGCAAGAGGGGTGATAACCCCTAACTTTTCTCTAAGATACTCAAAAGTATCCTTGGGCAGAGGCTTGGTGAAAATGTCTGCAATCTGATCTTGTGTAGATACATACTACAACTTGACTTCATTCTCTATCACCTTTTCTCTCAGAAAGTGATATCTTATGGATATATGCTTTATTCTTGAATGCATTACTAGATTCTTTCATATGTTTATGGCACTTTATTGTGACAAGAGATTGCAATTGGATCTTCATACACAACTTTGATGTCCTTCAATATCTGCTTTATCCATAACACTTGAGTGCAACTGCATGATGCTACAATGCATCCTACTTCTATAGTAGACAGAGATATTGAGTCTTGTTTCTTACTTAACTAGGATACCAGCCTTTTTCTTAAGAAGAATGCACCTCCACTTGTACTTTTCCTGTCATCCACATCTCTGGCCCAATCTGCATCAGTGTATGCACTGAGACTGAAATCAATGTCTTTTGGATACCACAAACCATAATCCATTGTGCATTTCAAATATCTCAGTATTCTCTTGATTGCCATCACATGTGACTCTATAGGTTCTACTTGAAATCTTGCCACAAGACAAACTACATGCATTATGTCAGGTCTGGTTTGGGTCAAATAAAGTAATCCTCCAATCATAGATCTATATATTTTCTGATCTACCATAGGTGAGTCATCATTTTTGTTCATCTTACAACCAGTTAACATGGGAATGCTTACCAGTTTAGAGTCCTCCATCCTAAACTTCTTTAACAACTCTTTCACATACTTAGACTAAGAAATGAAGATACCTTTATCTAATTGATTAATTTGCAGACCTAAAAAGAAATTCATCTCACCAAACATGGTCATTTCAAATTCATTTTACATTTCCCCAGTAAAGACCATGCACATACCTTGATTGCCTCCAAAGATAGTGTCATCAACAAAGACTGCAACAATTAGGATTTGTTCATCATTGATCTTGAAATAGAGATTATTGTCGGTAGTACCCTTACTAAACCCTAACTGTATCATATATTTATCTAATCTCACATACTAGGCCCTGGGGGCTTGTTTTAATCCATACAATGCTTTCTTCAGTCTACACACCATGTCGCCCTGATCTGATGACTAGAATCCTTCCAGTTGTTCAATATAGACTTCTTCTTCTAATTCTTCATTTAAGAATGCGGACTTCACATCCATTTGATATACCTTGAAATCCTTGTAGGCTACAAATTCTATAAAGATTCTTATTGCTTCAATCCTTTCCATTGGTGCAAATGTTTCCTCAAAATCTATTCCTTCAACTTGAGAGTATCCTTTGCATACCAACCTTGCTTTGTTTCTTACCACTTCACCATTCTCATTCATCTTATTCCTGAAGACCCATTTGGTGCTAATTACATTTTTATCTACTGGTCTGGGAACAAGATCCCAAGTTTGATTCTTTTCTATCTGCATAAGTTCTTCTTCCATGGCCTTTACCCAATTTTCATCATTGCAGGATTCATTTACATGTTTAGGTTCCACTTGAGAAATCAAACAATAACTAACCTATTCATCAGCAACTCTTCTTCTGGTCTAAACTCATTTACTCTTATCTCCTATGATTTGATCTTCAAAGGGATTTAACTTCACATACCTAGGTCTCTCAGTAATGATTTCTGGAGTTCGTTCTTCTTCTTCCTCTAATTTTCTTCTTACTGCACTACTGCTTTGCTTGTAGGGACATCTGGTTCATCAGATTCATATCCACTTGTTACCTTTTCCTTGCTTTCATCAACTTTAAAATTTGTAGTCTCAATGATCTTCTTCAACCTATTATTGTAACACCGGTAGACCTTACTCTTGGTAGAGTATCTAAGGAAGATACCTTCATCACATCATGCATCAAACTTACCTAGATCTTCATCTCTTCTGATATAAGACTTACTTCCAAAAACTTTGAAATATTTCATAGTAGGAACTTTACCATACCACAATTCATAAGGAGCCTTAGAACTATTACCTTTGGCTTGGACTCTGTTTAGGATGTATACAGTAGTGTGAATTACCTCTCTCCAATATACTTTTGGAAGGTCAGCCTCCATCATTATTCTAGCAACCCCTTGAACTGTCATATTTTTCCTTTCAACTACTCCATTTTGTTGTGGAGTCCTAGGTGCAGATAATTGTCTCGTTATCCCTTACTCCTCATAGAAGAAGTCAAACTCATTTATTGTAAACTCTCCACCTTTATCAAACCTCAAGTACTTTATCATCAAATCTAGCTCATTCTCAACCATTGCCTTGAATGCTTTGAACTTTTCTAAAGCTTCTGCTTTTTAATAATCATCAATCAGTAACATTAAATACATGTCTCCTCCTAGACTTCTTACTCTGGTAGGTCCCATAGATATGTATGCACTAATTTCAGTAGTCCAGATTGGTCCTTGCTCTTGAAACTTATTTTTGTCTATTTTCTAAACTGGTACTCCTTGCACAAAGTATCAGTAGGCTTCACAAGCTTGGGAAAATCTCTTATAGCCTGAGTGGAACTTATCTTCACAATGTTGCCAAAATTGATATGACAACCTTCTATGGCACAACCAACTTTCATCATTCTAAGCCAACAAATAATATTCATTAGTCCCTTTCAAATGATAAATTTCACCTCTTGTCTTCTTACCAGTTGTAATCACTGTTCCATAGCTTTCCAAAATTTTTGCATCCATTGTCCTTGAATCTGAGATCATAAACTTTGCCACACATCTGGCCAACACTCAAAAGATCGTGCTTTAATCCCTTCACATATAAGACATCATCAATGTTATGCTTGCCATCAAAATAAATGGATCCTTTTCTAGAAATCTTACCAGCTATATCATCACCAAACCTAACTAGTCCTCGATCATATTTTTCCAAATTTATGAACTTACTTTTATCACCAGTCATGTGATGAGAGCATCCACTATCAATAACCCATTCATCTTTGTCTTTAACAACCTAAGTAGCAGTGACACTTTCCACTAGTTTTTCTTCCTTCACATAGCTAGCATGATTAGTAGTCAAAGGTTCTCCTTTAATAGCAATAAACAAGCATTCATTACTAGATGTACTAACATTATCTGGTTCACCATCTAATACTCCTTCATCATCATCAAGATCTTCAACATACTAACATTTCTTTGGGATTCTAGGTCTATCAAATCTTGCCTTAGGAACTCTTGTGGGACATCTAGAAGCATAATGACCAACTTTACCACAACTGAAGCATTTGAAAGGTAGTTTTCCTTTGAACTTACCAATACCCCTAGGCAGACTGTTAACAAAGTTGGCTTCAAGTTCTTCAAGCTCATGATCTGGTTCCACCTTGTACTTGTCAGATCTCGGGGTTCTTTCTAAAGTGTTGGCCTTGAAAGTAGTCTCTGTCTTTGGAAGTGAATCACCAAGTTCTCTCATTTCAAAGGTTGTCAGCTTCCCGAGCAACTGATCTTTTGTAATCTTTTTCAGTGTTAATACTCCCTCAATTGCGACCACTTTATGACTATATGATTTAGGCAGTGATTTAAGAATTTTGTTCACAACTTCAATATCCTCAATTTTTCCTCCTGCACTTCTAATGCTACTCACCAATTTGTCCACCTTCTGCATGAAGGATGTTATATTGTCATCTTCTCTCATCTTCAAACATTCATATTTTGCCTTCAAACTCTGCAACTTGGTGTTCTTCACATATTCATCTCCTTTATATAGATTCTTTAGATTTTACTAGATTTCATGAGAATTTTCCAACTCCATGGTCTTTGTTACTTCGATGTTTGATAAGGTGCTTACCAAGGCATCTTTGGCTTTTATGTTCAATTCAAATTCCTTGATCTCATCTTCAATTTGCAAACCATTCTTTGGTATTTCATACTTATTTTTAGTTATTTTCTAAACACTATAACCCAAGCAGAGGAGATGGGTTTTCATGCAGATCTTCCAGACAGAGTAGATTGTTCCAGTGAACCACGGACTTTCCTTTTTATACGACATCTTGGATCAGTCTCAAGCAGTAAAGCTTCCTTTTGTGGAACTTGGCTTTGTTACCAATTGTTGAAATGAAGTAGACAACTGAGAGGGGGTGAATCAGTTGTCTCAAAATTTGAACAATTTTGCACCTTAGAACATTAACACTTGTGCAATATTTGTTATGATTAAATCATGAAAGCATAAAATCAGAAACATAAACACAATTGCAAGATCATACACAAGTGACCAGATTTTTACATGGAAAACCTTGTTAAGGGAAAAATCATGGAGGATGTTAGTCCACAAGATATATAAGTTATAACAATACTAAAAATCAGAGGCTCACTGCCAATAGGGCTCATTGCCTAGAAAAAGGCTCATTTCCAAGGGGTGGCTCACTGCCAAAGGTTTTGAACTGATATGATAGCATATACTCCATGCCTGAATTCAGTTCCATTGAAGCACAATATTCTTCCCTTGCTATGCTTTGATTTTTACACATTTTTGCTTAACTTCGCATCTTCACCCAAGGACATCTTTTCCATGACCAAATTACAAGTATATATATCATTCATCAACCTTAGAATGTACATCAAGGTCGGCATTACATTTATCAACCATTGGAACAATCTCCAAGGTCAGCATTACAAACATTTACAAAATAAGTCTTTGACCTAATACAAAATTATGCCAAGGAGATGTAGTAAAGATGTATGTGAATCATGCCATGCCTTAGCTGAGACTCAAATATAATCTTCCATGCCACGACACAAATTTGCAATCTTCAATAGATCTCTGTAATCACTAGAATTAACCAAGTCAGCTAAGACTGGTTACACGCTATGTTATCTGGGAATAATATTCAAACACAATCTCAATTAATTAACATGAACCAATGTAAATGTAAGAGCACAATTAGGAGGCATCCACAAGCACATTGTAATTACCAGGAGAAATCGCACAAACTCTAACCACTTTATCTATGAGATTCTTCACACCAGAGCATATGAACTTCACTGACTTCAACTATCATAAAGAAAGGATAGCTTGCAAATCATGAACCATTGTAGTTGTTAGTACTTATCATCATCCCAGACTTCCCTCTAGAATCGCAGGGCAAAATACTTCAATGTGGAGGAATGCGGAGCAAAATACTTTCTCCCTGTCACTAGTGAATAATCAAAAAAAGAAGGTTTTACTCTGATGAATGTAACTCACTCAATTCTTCATACTATAGACTCAAATTTAGGATTTAGCATCTTCAGACATGCCTCTAAATAATTTCCAATCTACAGACCAAGATCTACAATCTACAAGAAATGTGGAGTAGTCTTCTGGACTGTTCTTCAGTATGCAATTCACTATCTTCACTATGATTCACTATTTACTTTATGATTCTTCTGGAGGGGCTAATTTTCTCAATATCCTCAACATATAAATCTTCTAAATAAATAACAAAATAGGATACAGTTGACACCAATGACAACAAAGATATGTTGACATCAATGACAACACCAATTAGGCACATACTTGCAACAATGCTTTCATCCTAACTCATAGTCCTGATACCCTGAAATTGGCTAAGTTTGATGTCCTGAAACCCTAAAAAACTAAGTCTAAAATCTAGTGGATCCTCAAAGATCTAGAATCTGCATGTTAAATCCCATGGATCTAAGACCTATCTCAAACATCCTGACAGTATATTTCAAAATATTCAAAGTATAGGAAATTCAATACTTAGATATATTTTTAAATATATTGTCAGGAAGGGACCTTCAAAAATTGGTGCTAAAAATGCCCCTCACTACACATTGCACTAATATCTAGTGTCATTAGATATCAGTGCTAAAACCCATTTGCATACCTCATATCTAAAAGGTCACTTCATGGGATCGGCACTAGAAAATGCACTTACCAGATATATCCTGTGAGGCCTAAATCCTCCATTAAAAGGTTTGAAGGCATTCGTTAAGAGATAGCGCTAAAATCTCATGGGATAGGATCAACACTAAAATATGCTCCAACTAGATATATCCAGTAGTGCCAAAAAAACTCTGTTGATCCACTTGCCAAGGAAATCTTCGCCTACGAAGGTCTAAGGTGTTTGTGCTAAAATACGACTGCACTAGATATGTGCTAGTATTACATGTCACGTGACATATTTAATGACCTCCATTTCCCTACTTGTCTAGTGACCCATAAAATCCCCACTGGAGGTATAGAGAAGACACAGCGCTAAAAATGACCATCACGTGACATATCCAATAAGGGTCAAAAACATCACGTTTTGCCAATTTGGGCCCAAAAACTCATTTCTCGAAGGTGCAAACTGGATTTTATTGATGAATTTGAATTGCACATCTATTTATTACACCATGATGAACATTTTTAGCATGTTAGTATGGATTTTGAGCATGTTTTGCATTAATTAATGCCACTACACATTGATATCCAGTGACCCACAAAATTCTCACTTTTTACAAAAAAAGGGGGTAAAAACATGAAATAAAAGTCTCCAAATAGATTCAAATGGCCAAAAATATCCCAAATCATCATATATGCCAAATGGGTACTTGAAAATGGTAAAAAAATTAGAAAATAATGCAAAAATCATTAGATTTGTGAAGTTGTCTATAAGGAAGCAATATTGACAATGAGTTGTCCCAGATGAATCCATGATTGTAAATGAACATATTTTGATTCAAATTGATGGAAAATGACTTGTTATGATGAAATTGATGCTTGACATTGTCAATTGCAGGTATGAGAGGACACAAAAGCTTGCTGGAGTTGTCTTAGAAGGATGTACACACAGAGATACAGTGCTAACCCAAATATGTAGAATCATCATTTTATCAACCAAATTGCTGTTGTTTATGCAAGAGGAAATCAATATGATGACCAAGATGATGGAGGTAAGTCTTAGGAGCTTGAAGACACATGAAATCAAGACTACATCTTGTTGTTTCTGTAGATCCAGTTGAATGCTCAGGACATGTTCACAGTTGTCTACACTTGTTCCAATAGTCCAGTCATCAAAAGTTGAATCCAGCAAGCATCTAGTTGGACATGACTTCTTCAAAAATGTACCACATACTCTTCTTGACTTGTCAACACATTGGAAAAGTCATTTGTCTCATTAGACAACTCAAAGGAGATGAGCAATAGAATGATTCAGTCAAAACTTACAATCATGTGAAGCCACATCAACTCAAGTTTTCAAGGGTCATATGACTTTCTTTCGACTTCCTTCCACCTTGGAAAGTGGTTCTTTGTCAAGTACAACCAAATGGATATCCATTTTGTCTAGATTCAATGTATTTGCAAGTTGTATTTTGTCTTTTTCATACAAGACAAATGCAAATCTGAAAATGTAACAAACTGTTGTATCTCATTTAATGCCATGTAATCTAGACCATTGGTGCTAAGTAAATCTCCACCATCCATGAAAAACTTAGTATGTGTTGATCATGATGTTAGTCACAAACAAACAGAGAATAAAAATACACATTAACCTTTATTCATCTTGAAAGATACAGTGAATTCAAAGAATTCATGATCCCAAGTCTCCGGTGATTAGGTCTTAATCGACTGACGTTACTCAGTGGTTAATGTGAGTTGCTGTTTCCATTTTGGGGCCTTACGTGAAAATGCACCATCGTCATGAAGTTCCTGCAGAAATTCCTTACAGAGAAGTCAAATTATGCGGGTATTTGATGAAAGGAAGTAAAATACCTAGATCTTTGCATGATATTTTCAATTGTGCATGCTTAGTGTTCAAATATGCTAAATATTTACGATTATCTACGAGATGTCTGCATATTTTGGGTTGTTTGCTTAAGATTATCAGTTTATTTGCAATTGTGATAGTGAGATGCTCTGAAATTGAAAGAAATTTAAAAGGAAATGCTTCTAATTAAGTTGAACCTTTAGCTTTTGATCCACATACATGCTTGATACTGTCATGAGGAGAAGAAATCAAACCATATGTTCACTAGGACATTCCACAGCTAGATACAGTTGATGCAAACTTCAGAGGATAATGAATGAAAACAATACATGCAACATGATGAGCACTCCAAGGGACGCAGCAAATCAAAGCACATATCCAGAATTCAGACACAGATTACTCAAGATTTACGAAGATTTGTAATCAAAATACTCTTCCCTTTCATTAAGTATGCAAAAGACATGTACATATACAGCAGCTTTGAAATAAGCCCTGAATACTTCAGCAATCAAATTTCAATTAAGTTTCGAATGAATATAACAAGGCATTCCACCACCTTTTATAGAATAAGGTGAGGAATCCATTACAAAAGATCCACGGATCAGATATGTCAATACAAATCAACAGTCATCATTTCATGACTTGTCAATTTTATAAAAAGGCACAAGTTCCCAGCTGGCAACTATCTATACTGCATATGCAAAATATTCCCCTTCATGATGTATCTTCATCATGCTCTTCATCTGATGCACGTGGGTCATCATCATGTGTATCGCTTTCTGAACTTTCGCTATCTGGATGATGACGTTGCTGCATATGGGGCTGCATGCTGCTCTGGATCTGTTCGTATGACTGCACAACCTGATCTATTCCTCCGCCATCTTGAGTCTTTGCCTTGATGATGGCATGCTTGTGTGCCTCATACTTATCCCTGCTGTTGTCCAGCTTATTCTTTCTGTCCTGCAGTGTCTCATTATAGGTCTCCATCTTGACCTTGATCCTCATCATTTTATTTATTATCTCTTCTGTCAAGTGGACTAGCGGACCATCATCTTCCACTTGGAAGTTATTACGCAGAGCCTTGAGGGCAGAATCTTCATCTTGATTCTCTATCTTCCCTTCCAGCTTGCCCTCTAATGTTTCGAGCATGTCTGCTTCAATGCCCATTAAATCGCGTATCCTCATGCTGATCTCCCTCAGCTTATTATTGCATCTCTTGAGGACTCCGCATTCAAACTGCACATCTTTATACCAGATATCCACTAATAATGCAGTATTATTATTTAACACCTGCTTACTGATAAGCAATTGTGGATTTATCTTCCTTATTTTGTCCAACAGGCTGAGGACTTTCTCCAGTTTATAAGACCTTTTTCCGGTCTGCATCTGCAACCTGTCCACCTTAGCCTTGGAGTCACTCAATATGCTCCATCTTTTCAAAGAACCTTTCATTATTTCAATGGCATCATCCAATGTGGATGACATCCATTTCCTTATTACGGAAGCCTCATGTTTCATGAGGTCCAGTTTATTTATCTCCTCTTGAGAAATGGCAGTCAATGGGACTGCAGCTTCACTTGTAGTATCCTCAGGATTGGTCAAGCCTTTAATGTATGCATGCAACTGAGCAATGTGCTCTTTATGTTGCTTATTCTTCTCTTTCTCTCTTTTCACTTTCTGAATCAGAGAGTCAATGATATCCTTTCCCTCCTGACCTTCCTGCTCTTCATTGGCAAAACCCAAATCAACTGTACTTATCTGGAATTCATCTACAGTGATTTTGCCTTTCTCTTTCTCTACCGCAGGTACAGCAATTTGTGCAGTCCTTCTCCCTGTCGCCGGATCTCTTTTGATGGCCGAAGTCATTCTGGCCTTCCTCCTGGGTTTCATTATATCTGCGGCGAACAGGGTGGAGACATCGAACTCTTGAATCTCCAGCTCCTCCTCAACATTTACCTCCTTTTCTAACCATGGAGGCACCTGATCATGCTTTTCAGCATCATGATGCTGTTCACCTCTATCTCCCGTTTCTACCAACAAGCATTGCGGAGATGGTGACTTTTCTTTTTCTGGCTCTTGATGCTCACCTTGCTGCGAATCCTGTGGTGCCTCCTCCTATTGAGGAACTTCCTTTTCTGGGGGAGCATCTTCTCCGTGTGGGGAACCCGGCGGTGTACCTATATGTGGATCATGATGATCATGATCTTTCTCCATCCTTTCTTCACCTGTCCCCAGTTCTTCCCCCTATGGAGGTTGATCATCCTCCTCTTGCTTCTCTATTTCTGGCGGCATGTCCACCGTACCTGATATTACTGGATCTACCCGAGGTGATGGCATCTGTTCCGTAGCGGCTATCTGTTCTGTACCTGCAGCATCCACCTCTTGTGCCTTATCAGCAGGATCCTCTATCGCTTCATTCTTCTCATCATCAGCCTTTGCTTCTTGGACCTCTACTATAGCAGGTCCTGCTGATGTATCTTGTGGGCTTTGTTGGCCTAATTCAACAGCGTGGCCCTCTGCTTCGGCCATCTCTATCTTTTCTATTAAGTGACCCTTATCAGGTGATCCTGCTGGCTGTTCAGGACTTGCATCCTGCTTCTCTGTTAAGTCTACCACTGCAGGACTTGTCACCTTAGCGATCAATGTATCCAGCCCTATGTCCTGAGCTACCTGTTCTGGGCTCTTCTCTGGTTCTGGGCTCTTTTCTCGCTCCGCTTCTGCTTGTTTCATCTCCTCAAGCACCGTTTGAATCGTTGGAGGCTTGTGAGGAGTCACACTGATGCCAGCAGCCGCAAGTGTTTCCATTTCTTGTGCAGCTACATCCTGCACCACCTCATCATCAGACAAGTTTATTGTCTCGTCTAGTGAGACATGCTTTCCTGCTTGCGCCTGGGATGCTTCCTTTTGTTGCTCTTCTGCCAGTTCAGTTTTGAACTTGACAATGGTAGGAAGTGGAACATTGTGCTGAAGTTCCTTCTGCACTTCACTACCTGCCCCTTGTACTTGCACTGGGGGTTGACTCACCTCACCTCTCATGGAGGTTCTTGGTTTCTTAGGTGTGGTAGGAACCAACACCTGCGGAGCTCTCCTCTTTCTTCTAATTACTAGTGGAGCTTCCTCCTCTTCTTCAAGCTCTTCCTCCATGAGGATATCCTAGCCTGGTTGTCTGGATGATTGACCCACTTCTTGGGTCTCTGTGGTTCCAGCCTCTGCTGTCTTGGCTTTCTTGGGCTTTGGAGGAGAATCTGATTCTGACCCTGATTTGGCTACCTCCTCTGCTGTGAATACTGCCCTGTCAACTATGACCCCTTTGGGTCCTTTTTCCACCTTCTTACCCTTTGTGGCCCTTTTGCTAGGTTGCTGTGGTGGAGGGGTCCTCTCTCCCTTAGTCTTCCGTTTCTCCAGTAGGAAGTCATCATATTCATCTGTGGGGATGTCCTGCCCCTTCTTCTTGCTATCTATTGTGATGGCAACACCCTTTTTCTTCAATGCCTCTACCTGTGCATCTACCCAAGCTTGGGTCAAGTGTATGGTTCTGGCAAAGAATGGGTCCAAGGACATATCCTCCTGCATGGTGAGGTCAGGGGCAAAAATGGTATCATTGTAGATCTTCTTCTGCTCGTATTCATCTGCCATGATCCTGTCGTCATCACTCTTCAGCTGCTGAGGGAGGGAGATGCAGTCGAACATTCTAATCTGGTTCAGAGTTAACCTCTGATACCTCCTCCTCCTAGCCTCTGCTTCATCTTTGCAGTCAGCCCAAAAATCTTCTAGGTGCCTCTGGTGAATAGGCTTTCCTAGGATCTTCTGCATTTGGCCGTAAGGATCATATGGTCTTGTTACTGGGAAGGGCAGTAAATTCATCTTGTTCAGAGTGACCATCACCTTCTTAATATTGTCAGAGTCAGGGCACATGTAGTTGCCGATGCTGACTGGGAACAAAATTGGTGGCAGCTTCTTGGCATCCTTATACGTTTGTATGATGGTGGAGCCCTGCCTGATAAACTCCATTAAAACTACTGCATCTGTAGGATACCTTGGTAGCATCAGGGGATGCCCTTCAAAACCTTCTATCCTGATGTAGGAAAAGGTGGCAAATTGGATGTACCATGCCCCATGCCTGTATACTGCCTCCTGAGCTTCCATGCTCAGTCTTTTTGTCCTGTCATCTTCCATGGTCCTTACCAGATGCATAGAAAATGCATCATTGACCAATTTGTAGTCCTTGATATATTTGGTTCTTTGTAGCTGGGGATGATGATCCCATATATATGCTGCATTCGTGCCCGTCAATTTTCCATCCGTGACCAGGGCATCAAAAGTGCCTCTATAAGCACAGGAATAAACAATGTAAGAGGTCATATAGAAGGCACAATCTGAACCTCCTAGGTTCAGCAGCTGCTCATGCAGAGCATCACTTATGATTTGGCCCCACAGTGGCTTGATGTCTGCATATAGGTACATCATTATTATGCCGTACATCCAGTCTCTGAATTCTCCAGTATCAGGCTAGCCAGTCACCCTGTTCAGTAGGGCAATCACATACTGATATTCTTCATTAAAATCAAATTTGAACATGCGCACAGGGAGCTTGGCCGCTGCATTATATGTGCTGTTCTCGGCCCGCCAAGCATACATGTTCTTTTTGGCCGTCTTCTTGTTGGCCTCATATTCTCTTTCAGACTTCTTCAAGTCTACACTCTTTATCTTGCTGCCCATTGGCAGTCCAAATGTTTGGGATAGACCTTTGATGGATAGGTCTGCATACATTCTCCCATGCTTCACCACCTGCCTCGTCTGAGGGTTGTAATTCCGGGCGCACTCAATAACCAACTCCGGAGGCTCCATGGAGTAGGGGAAGCCAGCAGCGTTCCACATACCTGATACAAACACAGCGTCCAGCACCGGACTCTTATCCTGTCCATCATTCAGCTTGGCTGACCAAGCCTCCAGGTTGGTACTCCCCTGATGGGTGTCTGTAATTGCCCCAAATTTAAACAGGACCCCTCTCTGAGAAGAGAACATAGGCCTGCTGAATTCTTCCTGACACTTGACTAAGCATTTTTCAGCCATGGGTACCTGCAATTAACAACATTTCTTCTCACAACGGGATATGCATGCATACATACTGCAAATATCATGCTTATTGTATCAATTCTACATTACTTACTTGCATGGATACATAACCAGAACTTTCAATCATTATTTAAAAACAACATGATGAGGGTTTCAGTTCACTTACCTGGTTATGCAGATTTCTTTCTATACCAGTATATCTCTAAGACGCTCTTGATTCTGCTGCTGATCACCTTCCTCCTTCAGTTTATGAGCTCCAGTCATGCAACGGTAGCTGTTATGCAGAAATGGAGGCTAGTGGTCTGTAAAACAATTTTAACACAGGTAAATGTAACAATGGCGGTTGAATTACCTTTTAACCTCGCAGTTAGGGTAAACTTAGGGTAACTCTGACAAGTTAGATCGTAATCTTTGATCATTCATGCGAAAACTTAGGATCTCGCCAGACGTTTCATTGGGTTCCGGGATCGGCGGGAATCACCTACCATATCTGCGCGCATTTAATGGCAATGGCGGCAAAGGGAGCGGGGGAATATCCATATGACATGATATCATGAGAGCAGGATGACATTTCACAAATATCGGGTTGAGTTTCGATATCATCCTCCCCAGCATTGGAACTGTTATCGCGACAAAATTCAGGTGACAACGCACCTTTGTTTTCATTTTAACACATCAGGAGGATATTTTTGTCCATCAGGTGATATTTCAAAATATGATGATGACCTTCAAACTTACTCATTCTCCTTTCAGAATATCAGGATGACATCATCATGATATTTGTTCTTTGTATTGGAAATGTCTTATGACGTCATCGTCATATTGGGTGAACATGATCATGTTTACAAAAATATCCTGTCGAAATGTAAATATGATGATGATGTCATCAGGATGTTTGTTTCTTTGTTTATCGTATTCAGATGATGTCATTAGGATGTTTGTTAAGGGTGATATTTTGCATCAGGATGATATTAACGAATATCGGGTTACTTTCAAAATATGATGCTCGCGATACAAAAGATCGTTCGACGGGGAAGACTTACTATCACTTAAAGTTGACGTCCAGATATTTGAACCGCAGGATATTATCGGGGGGACATTTCAAATATGATGATGATGTTCTTCACACAGCATAACTGAGGTTATAAAATATGACCCTCTTTTTGTGAATATCAGGTTTGACCAAGACTTTGACTGTTCATAACTCTCACATCCTGATGAATATTAGGGTGATGTAAAAAGCAAACCTGCATGAATTTTAATGCTCTTTCAGAATATGTGGTCATATATATGAAATACAAATTTTGACAGACTGACCTCATATTGGGGCTTACCTCATCTTGACTCCACATGATGATGAACATGACTAATTTTACCAAACCGCCAGAACGCAGACAACACAAGCCAAAAGAAAAGTTGGGTCCTTGTTTTGCCAAGTCAAAATGGGGCGTGTTGTGTAACCACACAACAACTTGCCACCAAAGAAAATAAACAAATTCCAATGATTCAAGTGATGTGATCACATTCATCTATAGTGTTCTAATTCTGTCTAAGTGTAAGCATCATAATCCTCTGAATGATAAAATTTCATCATGGTGATAAAGCTAACAAGGGATCAGGTGTGTGCATATGATTAATTATCCTCATCTTGAAAGTAAGTTGAAAACATAAGTAACTGGTGTTAAACTACATAGTTGGGGATCATCCCTCATAGCCAACCTGGATAGAGCCTTGCTGCCAGCAGGCGTCTATAGCCCCGGCAAGGTTATCTATACAATCTCCCTAAGTAGAGCCCCACTGCCAGCAGGCGTCCATAGCCCCGGTAGAGTTACTTAGATGGCCTAATTTTATTTCTTTTCTGATTTTCTCTTTAATATTTATATTTGATATCATCATGTCAGCTCATTTGTACAAGGTATAGTCACTTGCAGCTTTAGGTTGGAGATTGTATTGGTAGCAAGGGAGTCCCTTTAGATTTTTCACTTAACACCTATACTAGTGTGTTCAACAAACCCAAGGCTGTTAGGTGTTTCATTGTGATGGATTCACTTTGACCAAGAAAAAGCACCCTGATGAACAGATATCACAAACCTGATCATGAATACTTCCTAGAATGAATTATAATCTATATCTAAATCTGATCTCATCACTTGAATCCTAACAATTTAGTTATTTTCTTAGGTGATGAAGTGCATCATCTTGACTTACCAAAATAAAAACTCAACCAAAACAACACAAAACAGGAGAAACACTATACAAACAACTAACCTACAAAAAGGAAACAACAGAAACAGAACAAGAAAGCAAAACAAGTAGACTGTACAAACAACTAACCTACAAAATTAAATACAAACTACTACTAGGCAAACAAGAACCAGAAAACGACCTAAGTACACCTGTATTTGCATACTTCTTTCGATTGTGCAGGAGTCTTAGGGTATCAGTTATGGTTCTCAACCTAGCAAATTTATCTTTATATTCTGAAAAATATTCTGGTATTCTGAATTCACTGTTTTCAACAGAACAACTCTTGATGATCAGCAACTGAGGAAGCTCATCATGTTCATGATTAATCCATATGCATGTCTTATCTCCTAAATTTCCATAATTAAAATAGTATTCAACATCATTTACTGTGGAAAGGAGAAATACAACCTGGTGTATTTCTGATTTTGCTGGACATGCTTCTTCATTGGTAGCTGATCTTCCATTTGTCATTATATTTTCACTGCTTGGCTCAGTGTCTGGTCTCGCTTCAAATTGAAGGATGTATGACTCTTGATGTATTAATTCTTCATCTTTGTCCAACTTTATCCCTTCATTCTAGATGTTCAGTTTATCCTCCAGTTCAGGAAACTTCTCAATATTTTCTTCAATTTCCTGCACATCAGCATCTAAATAAGTATCTTTATTATCACAACCTGATATACAGAAATTTATCATTTCTAAATCATTTGACTGTAAAAGAGAAACAACTTTCACTTGATAAGGACACTCCCCTGTTTCATTCTCAAAATATTTCTGGAGTGACATCTAATTATGCATAACAACTCCAAAGTCTTCTACATCTTCATCTTTCAGGAATTGTTCATTAAATAATTCACATCTTCTATCTATTAGAGGATCTGGTTCCATTAGGCTGCAACATTCTTGCATTTGATCATTCAATTCAAAGAAGTCAGGTAATAAATCAGCATTTATTTTCTTCTCTATGACTCCCTGAGTTACCACTATCATAGGAACTTCATCATCAGGAGTGCATTTAAATTGTTCTACTATTTGTTTACACTTCTCTTTACCATAGAATGACTCCAGGAAAGATGTTTCATCTTCTTTATCAAAAGTATTAGGATCAGAATCAAAAATATTATCCTGATGAGTGATTTCTTCTCTAAAATTTTCACAAGATTCATACTGATCCTTGCTTGTATTAGGAAGTAGAGAACTCCTATCAATCTCACCATAAAATGAATCCAGGAAAGATGTTTCCTCTTCATTACCTCTTGAAACTGACTCAGCTGTTGTATTTTCTAGAATCTTTTTCAACATGATCAAGCAGGCGTAACAATCCCTTTCTGAATGCTCTTCATCATGTAATCTGCACCAGCTTTCAATCAAGACATCATCAGTGGATAAACCTAATATTTGACTACACTGTATATTTCTAGACAAGTATAATTCAAAATCTTCAGAACGATCCACTTCAGTGTCTGGACAATTAATAACTTCTGGTGCTGCATCTGCTTGTTGCTCCAGAATTTCTTCATTTTCCTGCCAGACTTCTTCATTTTCCTGGCAAATTTCGGCCCTGAACACATCTGGAAAGAATATTAATCCTTTCAAGTATAAATCCAACCTTGTAAGGAAAGTTAAACAATTTATTTCACTGTGTTCTACAGTCTGGTGTATCCTGCAACAGGTAGATAAACCAAAGTTAGACAAACTGTGAGGGTAAAGCTGCCTATTCAAAGTTTCTTGAAGTAAAGGAATGTTAATTTGACAATTGCCTTCATCTACATCCATCAAAATGAGACTATATTTTTCAATTTTTAAGGAGATCCATCATATCTCAGGATAAAACTTGAAAGTCCAGAAAATCAAACTAATCTTTGATGCTTTGGGCTAGATCTTGGCAAAGGTGCAACCAAAACATCTCAGATAAGAGATATTTGCAGACATTTAACTCAAATGCTAAAATATTTATGTAATATTTGTAGAAATCCAGAAATTCTCTGTTCAGGCCCTCCTTCTAGCGCCAATTTATGTTGCGTTAGAAGTGAGGGGCATGTTGATCATGTTAGCAAGATTTAAAGCGGGCTGATAAACAGAGGCAGGGGATATCACATCAACTAAAAAGAAATTATTTGCTGGGAAACAGCTCAGCTGCCCTCCTTCTAAATCATGATCATGTACAAACATAGAATAGAAGTTACACAACAACCTTTACTCATCTTGAAAGATACGATGAATTTAGAGAATTCATGATCCCAAGTCTCCGTTGATTAGGTCTTAATCAACTGACGTTACTCAGTGGTTGATGTGTGTTGCTATTTTCCATTCAGGGGCCTTACGTGTTTCTGCAAAGTTCATCATCATTCCTTCAAATATCCTGCTCTATATGTCTGCTCTGCATAACTCTCCAATAATTCTACCTCTGCACTGTGAATTCACTCAAATAATGTGCCTACAGACTGATATTTGCATGATTTCTACCATTATTTATGATTCTTTGCATGATATTTTCAATACTACATGCATTTAACTCAAATATGCTAAGGATTTTCAGTTACCTACGGGATGTCAGCATATTTCTCTGTTCTGCTGATGTTCTCCCCTCCTTCTGTTGGTGATTTATGTTGCGTTAGAAGCGAGGGGGGGCTGAACTGGTGGTGCAGTTGGCTGAGGTTGAACTAAAGGTATACCCTGGGTTTGAACAGGAGGTGTCGCGGATATACCGGAAGGTATTTGCAAACCGACAGGGGTCACAAGAGGAGGTCCCGGTGAAGCTCTAGACGCGCTTGATCCTGGAGTATGGTGAATGTATACAGTCCTAGGTCTAAAACCTCTAACAGGTAATTCTTCAAAAACTTCACTAGGTCTAGACCTGGTATTTATCCTGTAAGCCAGGATTTCTCGATTTGGAGGCAAATTGGCTAAAACTTTGCAAATATTGGTTAGATTTCACTGGATGAGGTGATATTTGCGGTCAAATTGCAAATCGGACTGGATATTTACGAAATATTTGCGAAGACACTGCAAATGTGACAGGATATTGGGATATCCTGACCCGTAACACAAGACCTCGAGTGCCTAAGGCCTAAAAGTCCCAAAGTTTGAAAAAATTTACGTATCTTTAGCCGATATTAGTGAATTCAGAGAGATCTACTGTAAAGCTTGCAATATTTATGTGAGATCTGGAAATCTTTACATAGAATGTGCATATACAATCTTTTCACAGTAAATATTTACGTAATTTACTGAAATTCATAGACGATCTGAGGGTACCTTACTCTATGCATCATCAAACCTGAAAATACTGATGATGAGCGTGATCTTCCGGACTGGCCTTCCTTCTGTTGATGATGCTGAGAAACAGCTCAGCTGCCCTCCTTCTAGCGCCAATTTATGTTGATCATGATGTTAGTCACAAACAAACATAGAATAAAAGTACACATTAACCTTTATTCATCTTGAAAGATACAGTGAATTCAAAGAATTCATGATCCCAAGTCTCCGGTGATTAGGTCTTAATCGACTGACCTTACTCAGTGGTTAATGTGAGTTGCTGTTTCCATTTTGGGGCCTTACGTGAAAATGCACCATCGTCATGAAGTTCCTGCAGAAATTCCTTACAGAGAAGTCAAATTATGCGGGTATTTGATGAAAGGAAGTAAAATACCTAGATCTTTGCATGATATTTTCAATTGTGCATGCTTAGTGTTCAAATATGCTAAATATTTACGATTATCTACGAGATGTCTGCATATTTTGGGTTGTTTGCTTAAGATTATCAGTTTATTTGCAATTGTGATAGTGAGATGCTCTGAAATTGAAAGAAATTTAAAAGGAAATGCTTCTAATTAAGTTGAACCTTTAGCTTTTGATCCACATACATGCTTGATACTATCATGAGGAGAAGAAATCAAACCATATGTTCACCAGGACATTCCACAGCTAGATACAGTTGATGCAAACTTCAGAGGATAATGAATGAAAACAATACATGCAACATGATGAGCACTCCAAGGGACGCAGCAAATCAAAGCACATATCCAGAATTCAGACACAGATTACTCAAGATTTACGAAGATTTGTAATCAAAATACTCTTCCCTTTCATTAAGTATGCAAAAGACATGTACATATACAGCAGCTTTGAAATAAGTCCTGAATACTTCAGCAATCAAATTTCAATTAAGTTTCGAATGAATATAACAAGGCATTCCACCACCTTTTATAGAATAAGGTGAGGAATCCGTTACAAAAGATCCACGGATCAGATATGTCAATACAAATCAACGGTCATCATTTCATGACTTGTCAATTTTACAAAAAGGCACAAGTTGCCAGCTGGCAACTATCTATACTGCATATGCAAAATATTCCCCTTCATGATGTATCTTCATCATGCTCTTCATCTGATGCACGCGGGTCATCATCATGTGTATCGCTTTCTGAACTTTCGCTATCCGGATGATGACGCTGCTGCATATGGGGCTGCATGCTGCTCTGGATCTGTTCGTATGACCGCACAACCTGATCTATTCCTCCGCCATCTTGAGTCTTTGCCTTGATGATGGCGTGCTTGTGTGCCTCATACTTATCCCTGCTATTGTCCAGCTTATTCTTTCTGTCCTGCAGTGTCTCATTATAGGTCTCCATCTTGACCTTGATCCTCATCATTTTATTTATTATCTCTTCTGTCAAGTGGACTAGCGGACCATCATCTTCCACTTGAAAGTTATTACGCAGAGCCTTGAGGGCAGAATCTTCATCTTGATTCTCTATCTTCCCTTCCAGCTTGCCCTCTAATGTTTCGAGCATGTCTGCTTCAATGCCCATTAAATCGCGTATCCTCATGCTGATCTCCCTCAGCTTATTATTGCATCTCTTGAGGACTCCGCATTCAAACTGCACATCTTTATACCAGATATCCACTAATAATGCAGTATTATTATTTAACACCTGCTTACTGATAAGCAATTGTGGATTTATCTTCCTTATTTCGTCCAACAGGCTGAGGACTTTCTCCAGTTTATAAGACCTTTTTCCAGTCTGCATCTGCAACCTGTCCACCTTAGCCTTGGAGTCACTCAATATGCTCCATCTTTTCAAAGAACCTTTCATTATTTCAATGGCATCATCCAATGTGGATGACATCCATTTCCTTATTACGGAAGCCTCATGTTTCATGAGGTCCAGTTTATTTATCTCCTCTTGAGAAATGGCAGTCAATGGGACTGCAGCTTCACTTGTAGTATCCTCAGGATTGGTCAAGCCTTTAATGTATGCATGCAACTGAGCAATGTGCTCTTTATGTTGCTTATTCTTCTCTTTCTCTCTTTTCACTTTCTGAATCAGAGAGTCAATGATATCCTTTCCCTCCTGACCTTCCTGCTCTTCATTGGCAAAACCCAAATCAACTGTACTTATCTGGAATTCATCTACAGTAATTTTGCCTTTCTCTTTCTCTACCGCAGGTACAGCAATTTGTGCGGTCCTTCTCCCTGTCGCCGGATCTCTTTTGATGGCCGAAGTCATTCTGGCCTTCCTCCTGGGTTTCATTATATCTGCGGTGAATAGGGTGGAGACATAGAACTCTTGAATCTCCAACTCCTCCTCAACATTTACCTCCTTTTCTAACCATGGAGGCACCTGATCATGCTTTTCAGCATCATGATGCTGTTCACCTCTATCTCCCGTTTCCACCAACAAGCGTTGTGGAGATGGTGACTTTTCTTTTTCTGGCTCTTGATGCTCACCTTGCTGCGAATCCTGTGGTGCCTCCTCCTGTTGAGGAACTTCCTTTTCTGGGGGAGCATCTTCTCCGTGTGGGGAACCCGGCGGTGTACCTGTATGTGGATCATGATGATCATGATCTTTCTCCATCCTTTCTTCACCTGTCCCCAGTTCTTCCCCCTGTGGAGGTTGATCATCCTCCTCTTGCTTCTCTATTTCTAGCGGCATGTCCACCGTACCTGATATTACTGGATCTACCCGAGGTGATGGCATCTGTTCCCCAACGGCTATCTATTCTATACCTGCAGCATCCACCTCTTGTGCCTTATCAGCAGGATCCTCTATCGCTTCATTCTTCTCATCATCAGCCTTTGCTTCTTGGACCTCTACTATAGCAAGTCCTGCTGATGTATCTTGTGGGCTTTGTTGGCCTGATTCAAGAGCGTGGCCCTCTGCTTCGGCCATCTCTATCTTTTCTATTAAGTGACCCTTATCAGGTGATCCTGCTGGCTGTTCAGGACTTGCATCCTGCTTCTCTGTTAAGTCTACCACTGCAGGACTTGTCACCTCAGCGATCAATGTATCTAGCCCTATGTCCTGAGCTACCTATTCTAGGCTCTTCTCTGGTTCTGGGCTCTTTTCTCGCTCCGCTTCTGCTTGTTTCATCTCCTCAAGCACCGTTTGAACCATTGGAGGCTTGTGAGGAGTCACACTGATGCCAGCAGCCGCAAGTGTTTCCATTTCTTGTGCAGCTACATCCTGCACCACCTCATCATCAGACAAGTTTATTGTCTCGTCTAGCGAGACATGCTTTCCTGCTTGCGCCTGGGATGCTTCCTTTTGTTGCTCTTCTGCCAGTTCAGTTTTGAACTTGACAATGGTAGGAAGTGGAACATTGTGCTGAAGTTCCTTCTGCACTTCACTACCTGCCCCTTGTACTTGCACTGGGGGTTGACTCACCTCACCTCTCATGGAGGTTCTTGGTTTCTTAGGTGTGGTAGGAACCAACACCTGCAGAGCTCTCCTCTTTCTTCTAATTACTAGTGGAGCTTCCTCCTCTTCTTCAGGCTCTTCCTCCATGAGGATATCCTTGCCTGGTTGTCTGGATGATTGACCGACTTCTTGGGTCTCTGTGGTTCCAGCCTCTGCTGTCTTGGCTTTCTTGGGCTTTGGAGGAGAATCTGATTTTGACCCTGATTTGGCTACCTCCTCCGCTGTGAATACTGCCCTGTCAACTATGACCCCTTTGGGTCCTTTTTCCACCTTCTTACCCTTTGTGGCCCTTTTGCTAGGTTGATGTGGTGGAGGGGTCCTCTCTCCCTTAGTCTTCCGCTTCTCCAGCAGGAAGTCATCATATTCATCTGTGGGGATGTCCTGCCCCTTCTTCTTGCTATCTATTGTGATGGCAACACCCTTTTTCTTCAATGCCTCTACCTGTGCATCTACCCAAGCTTGGGTCAAGTGTATGGTTCTGGCAAAGAATGGGTCCAAGGACATATCCTCCTGCATGGTGAGGTCAGGGGCAGAAATGGTATCATTGTAGATCTTCTTCTGCTCGTATTCATCTGCCATGATCCTGTCGTCATCACTCTTCAGCTGCTGAGGGAGGGAGATGCAGTCGAACGTTCTAATCTGGTTCAGAGTTAACCTCTGATACCTCCTCCTCCTGGCCTCTGCTTCATCTTTGCAGTCAGCCCAAAAATCTTCTAGGTGCCTCTGGTGAATAGGCTTTCCTAGGATCTTCTGCATTTGGCCGTAAGGATCATATGGTCTTGTTACTGGGAAGGGCAGTAAATTCATCTTGTTCAGAGTGACCATCACCTTCTTAATATTGTCAGAGTCAGGTCACATGTAGTTGCCGATGCTGACTGGGAACAAAATTGGTGGCAGCTTCTTGGCATCCTTATACGTCTGTATGATGGTGGAGCCCTGCCTGATAAACTCCATTAAAACTACTGTATCTGTAGGATACCTTGGCAGCATCAGGGGATGCCCTTCAAAACCTTCTATCCTGATGTAGGAAAAGGTGGCAAATTGGATGTACCATGCCCCATGCCTGTATACTGCCTCCTGAGCTTCCATGCTCAGTCTTTTTGTCCTGTCATCTTCCATGGTCCTTACCAGATGCATAGAAAATGCATCATTGACCAATTTGTAGTCCTTGATATATTTGGTTCTTTGCAGCTGGGGATGATGATCCCATATATATGCTGCATTCGTGCCCGTCAGTTTTCCATCTGTGACCAGGGCATCAAAAGTGCCTCTATAAGCATAGGAATAAACAATGTAAGAGGTCATATAGAAGGCACAATCTGAACCTCCCAAGTTCAACAGCTGCTCATGCAGAGCATCACTTATGATTTGGCCCCACAGTGGCTTGATGTCTGCATATAGGCACATCATTATTATGCCGTACATCCAGTCTCTGAATTCTCCAGTATCAGGCTGGCCAGTCACCCTGTTCAGTAGGGCAATCACATAGTGATATTCTTCATTAAAATCAAATTTGAACATGCGCACAGGGAGCTTGGCCGCTGCATTATATGTGCTGTTCTCGGCCCGCCAAGCATACATGTTCTTTCTGGCCGTCTTCTTATTGGCCTCATATTCTCTTTTAGACTTCTTCAAGTCTACACTCTTTATCTTGCTGCCCATTGGCAGTCCAAATGTTTGGGATAGACCTTTGATGGATAGGTCTGCATACATTCTCCCATGCTTCACCACCTGCCTCATATGAGGGTTGTAATTCTGGGCGCACTCAATAACCAGCTCCGGAGACTCCATGGAGTAGGGGAAGCCAGCAGCGTTCCACATACCTGATACAAACACAGCGTCCAGCACTGGACTCTTATCCTGTCCATCATTCAGCTTGGCTGACCAAGCCTCCAGGTTGGTACTCCCCTGATGGGTGTCTGTAATTGCCCCAAATTTAAACAGGACCCCTCTCTGAGAAGAGAACATAGGCCTGCTGAATTCTTCTTGACACTTGACTAAGCATTTTTCAGCCATGGGTACCTGCAATTAACAACATTTCTTCTCACAACGGGATATGCATGCATACATACTGCAAATATCATGCTTATTGTATCAATTCTACATTACTTACTTGCATGGATACATAACCAGAACTTTCAATCATTATTTAAAAACAACATGATGAGGGTTTCAGTTCACTTACCTGGTTATGCAGATTTCTTTCTATACCAGTATATCTCTAAGACGCTCTTGATTCTGCTGCTGATCACCTTCCTCCTTCAGTTTATGAGCTCCAGTCACGCAACGGTAGCTGTTATGCAGAAATGGAGGCTAGTGCTCTGTAAAACAATTTTAACACAGGTAAATGTAACAATGGCAGTTGAATTACCTTTTAACCTCGCAGTTAGGGTAAACTTAGGGTAACTCTGACAAGTTAGATTGTAATCTTTGATCATTCGTGCGAAAACTTAGGATCTCGCCAGACGTTTCATTGGGTTACGGGATCGGCGGGAATCACCTACCATATCTGCGCGCATTTAATGGCAATGGCGGCAAAGGGAGCGGGGGAATATCCATATGACATGATATCATGAGAGCAGGATGACATTTCACAAATATCGGGTTGAGTTTCGATATCATCTTCCCCAGCATTGGAACTGTTATCGCGACAAAATTCGGGTGACAATGCACCTTTGTTTTCATTTTAGCACATCAGGGGGATATTTTGGTCCATCGGGTGATATTTCAAAATATGATGATGACCTTCAAACTTACTCATTCTCCTTTCGGAATATCAGGATGATGTCATCATGATATTTGTTCTTTGTATTGGAAATGTCTTATGACGTCATCGTCATATTGGGTGAACATGATCATGTTTACAAAAATATCCTGTCGAAATGTAAATATGATGATGATGTCATCAGGATGTTTGTTTCTTTGTTTATCGTATTCAGATGATGTCATCAGGATGTTTGTTAAGGGTGATATTTTGCATCAGGATGATATTAACGAATATCAGGTTACTTTCAAAATATGATGCTCGCGATACAAAAGATCGTTCGACGGGGAAGACTTACTATCACTTAAAGTTGACGTCCAGATATTTGAACCGCAGGATATTATTGGGGGGACGTTTCAAATATGATGATGATGTTCTTCACACAGCATAACTGAGGTTATAAAATATGACCCTCTTTTTGTGAATATCAGGTTTGACCAAGACTTTGACTGTTCATAACTCTCACATCCTGATGAATATCAGGGTGATGTAAAAAGCAAACCTGCATGAATTTTAATGCTCTTTCAGAATATGTGGTCATATATACGAAATACAAATTTTGACAGACTGACCTCATATTGGGGCTTACCTCATCTTGACTCCACATGATGATGAACATGACTGATTTTACCAAACCGCCAGAAAGCAGACAACACAAGCCAAAAGAAAAGTTGGGTCCCTGTTTTGCCAAGTCAAAATGGGGCGTGTTGTGTAACCACACAACAGTATGGTGCCTTCTCTATAAAAGGGCCAGCCCATTCTTTCATTGTAACATACTTTTGATAGTGAATTGATGAGATTATGCCAAATTTTGATTAATACAAAGCAAGCTTTGTAGGTTACCGAGAATTTGCGTATTGTGTTGTCTATTTTGGTTTTCATGGTTCACTTTAAATCTGAGATTAATTAAATGTGTTATTACAATGTTGAGTGAATGTTGAAGATATATGATGAGTGCTTTGGTCCATACTATTGGTGCTTGTTGATTGTAAGTTATTGTGCATAGTTAGCATATGCCTTTCTATTAAATTCAGTTCGATTGAATTTCATAAGTTAAATTACGCCATTGTTAGGGTATTTAACGAATGAATGTGATTTGAAAATCTTAAGATTCCATAGGTGATTGCATCATTTTCTACAAAATTGTGGTTTCTACAACCTGGTGAGGTGGAAGGTGGTTTATTGAAAGTATTTGTCTATCAACAACATTTCCCTCATTGTGATCGTCACTTAGGATTTTCTCTCTAAACCCTTTATCCTTTTGCATTTTCTTTATAAACAGTTGTTAGAATTAGGTTTCTGAACAGCAATCATATTCCAAATCTATTGAGAACTCCATAGGGTTTTGCACCTTTTACTATCATAGTTTTGTCAAACCCTATCATTGCATGTAAGTCCCCTTAGTTGGTATAGCTGAAACATCCCACTAAAGTTATTCCTACAAGCTAAGACCTAGTTGTATAAACCTTGGGGCAGTCCTATCTAGGATAGGATACCTTTTTCAAGAGAGGTGAGATAACCTATATTTTACTTGTGTTGATGTGTGCCAAAAACACCATCAACACCTCCAATTAAAGTGTTGGATCCTAGTAGAATGCAATGACCTCACTTTGATGCTAATGCCTTTTGTCACTATCATCAACAAAAAGGACATGACACTAAATGATGTATGCATATTAAACATGAAATACAAGACCTCATCGACTCGAATGTGATACAGGTATCTAGTCTAAATGATAATGGAAATAAGTCAGTTGCTCCTCTGAATCAAAATTTACAAATCTTTACTAATCCTTTCCCTAAGCATACTAATAACATGGAACAAAATACAATTGAAGTAGAAGATGACTGTTTTGATTACGATGAAATAGTAGGTATTATATATGCCTAAAAATGACACGACTGTGTCCAAATAAATATTCTTAATATTTATTTAAGTCTAATTCCTCTATCAATAAATAAACAAACAAATTTATTTATTTGATTCATATTCGTCCAACAATTAAATAAAATCATTTATTTAATTAAATTCCTCCAAATCTTCCAACAAATTAAATAAAACTAATTATTTAATTAGTTCTTCCAAAATCATTCTAAATTAAATAATACCAATTATTTAATTGTTTCTTCCAATAATATTTTCTCTAAATTTAAATAAATCAAATATTTATTTAAGTTGTCCATTTCTTCTAAATTGAGTTATCTCTAAATATAATTCAATCCTTGTGCACATGCAATTGACTATTCCAAATATTTAATTGAGTTAAAATATCTTTATCTTCTCATCCTCATGCAATTTCCATCCTCTAGTTCTATTCAGTTAACTCTTCTATCTGTTTTGTTAATTGATTTATCTCTTCAGTTAACTCATTCTTCTATTTTATTAATCCTCTCATGCAAAATAAAGCAAGACACATGTCATCTTTCTATTCACACACACCTTTCAAATGTTCTATACCATTGATCTTCTCATTCTTTCTATACCATTGATCTTCACTCTCCCAAGTCTATAAGTACAACCCTATTCCTCCATTTCATTCATCCAAGCTTTTAGTATTGTTACTCTATAGGAATTATAGTGTGCCTTTGGCACCCACATCATTCCTTCATTGCTTGTGATCAACTTGTTACCATATCATTATCATTGTTGTGAAACTCATCTTCATTGCAATAAACTATCATAACCGTTCTCCATTAACAATATTGGAAAATAGCAAGGAAGTGCACCTTCTAAGGGCCATATTCATACACAAGATCGATTGAGATAGGCAATCAATGGAAGCTATGAAGTATTGAGGTTTGCAAGGTTTTGTCTTTGTTTGTTTGATCTTGATTATTTCCCTTTTCATTGAGTTTTGGGTTTATTTGATATTATTGATAATTATTCCATTTTTCCCTTAACATTTTTGGCACCCACCATGGGGCCTTACCCCAATCTAACCCAAAAATTGAGTTTTTATGCATTAGGAAACCATACACAAGAGGAATTTGCGATCTGACCCATTCTAACATGCATCTACTATCTGTTTCGACACATCTGATCTTTTGGTGCATGTGACCTCTAATAGGTGCATTTATTGATTCTACACATTTGTTCCATCCTACAGCGCATCTATTCCATCCTGCTGTGCATCTATTCTATCCTGATGCACATCTGTTTTGCAGTGAATTTTTAGAATGTTGTTTCTACACATTTGATCATTCTTTTCGTGCATATGTCCTCTGATTCAACGCATCTGTCAATCTGTGCATATGAGCTCTGAAACAACGCATCTGTCAATCAGCGCATATGACCTCTGTTTCTATGCATATGATCTTTGATTCTGCACATCTGTAAAACTGCGCATATAACATCTATTTTTGCGCATATGAGCTCTATACCTGCACATCTAATTCTGACATTGACTTTTTGAGTTTTCTTGTGGTTTTGCTAATGCTATCACTTTTTCATAGGAATATTCTTTGATATGTTTGCAGGCTAGGTACTGGTTTAGCCATATAGCTGCACCTATTAACTCATATCTTGATTTCTAAAGGAAATTACATGGATGTTCACACAAATCTCACATTGTTCTAAATAGGAGTCTTGTAACTAAATCATTGCTATCTTGCATATCATTAGATAATTGCTATATTGCTATCTTTCAAAGCTAAGCACATTGCTATCTTGCTAAAAATTGAACCATTACTATCTTGTTATCACTTCAAAGTTAAAAAATTTTGTGCGTGCCCAAGTAGATAGCTCATATAGTCTTTTTCTTTTTAACTAGGGAAAAAGAACCACTGTATTTCATGTTTTTGGGAATGATACCAGGCCTATGCTCTCCCTTATCTTGGGTGACCAAAATGCCAGACATATCATTTTCATATGTGTTTTTCCTTTAGAGAGGCCTACCCTTGGATACCCATTTGTCCTTGGGGAACGACCTTAAGTGGTAACAAGCTAAAGCCAAGCTCTACCATGCCACTATAAATAAATTGTGTTTGGAGTGAAAGCTTCAAATAACGAGTGAAGTTGTGTTATACCGATAGCCAACCTCCCCCAAAACCCTCCAAGGCACAACCCTTCCAGGCTAGGAGACTCCATAATGAAGAGTAGTGCTGCCACATGTATAACCACTCAAACAGTTGCACTTATTAATCATCCTTGTTTTTAGTAGCCAAAAACCCCTATAAACAGGTGTAGGGAAGGGTGATTATTACTTCCTGAAGATGCCTCACCTAGAAATAGGGAGAATTCAATTTATATTGTCACAACCAGCCTAAGATTTGTACTTGCTTTTGAGTCAAAAAGAGTCCAAAAAATTACAAAAAAATCAAAAACCATGAAAATATTCTTTGTGTTTGCTGTGTCTTCTTGCCATAATTGACAAAAATCAGATCAAAAAGACCAATTTGCAACGAAGGAACCAAAAAACACCAAAAAGTGTGTCAAAATTTGCAAAAACATTGAAAAAAAAACCATAGCTATGCATTTACTCTCTTAAGATGTGCATTTGTTTCGACTTTCTATGCATTTGTCGTGACTTCCTACACATATACCACCTATTACTGCGCATTTGCAATTTACCAATACTGTGCTTTTGTCTTGACTTGCTATGCTTTTATCCTCAGCTATTGCGCATCTATTCTAGTGTGTGTGTGACAGAGAGCATTTCCACTTCTTTTGGGAGAAAATTTTAAACCTTTCTGGATACCCATTTCGGTCTTGTGTGAGTTTCTATAGAGATGACAACCCAATTAGAAGCAATTGGTGAAGAACTCCAATACCTACAATTGCAATTAAACTTAGGTGCCTCTCCCCAAGATCATATAGCAATTGCTCAAGAACTACAAGTCATACAACAAGAAATGGCAATCTTACAAGTTGAACGTGTCAGTACTAGCTACACCCTACCCCAAAATCATACATTCTTGTCCCGTCTTAATGATACTCTTGACAAGGCAAACACCACCTCAAGTGGGAAATTGTATAGCACTCTGTCTACTAGTCCTCCTTCACCATCTTCTAAGACACCTATCCCAAAGCATATCGGTTCTACACCAACATCGACATCAAGTTCCCCAAGCTCTAATCCAACAAACAAAAAATCCTCGAATGATTTTTTTGAAAGATGTTTTCCAAATTTATGCAAAAGAAAGGCTATGGAGAACTCCAAGTCCGCCCATTCTTCACCTCACTCCCCTACCCATACACCTACCAATGATGTGATCCAAAGGCTACTAGCAGAGAGTCAACCATGTCCTCAAATTCTGGTCCTTGACCTTGTCAAAGAGCCTTCAAACATGTCAAATCCTACAACCCCTTCATATAGTCGGCAACCCCTCAAGCATGTCAAAAAACCTCCTACCATGGACCAAAGTCAAGGTCCATTGTACCTTCATATTGTTGACCAAAATCCTATCCAAGAGACCTCTACCTCCACTTCAATTCAAGCACACCAAGAGTTATGTCAAGAGCACACTTTAGAGCATGAGGAAACATCGAACCTCTATCTAAATCAAGATCAAAGCACTCCCATCTGACCCCTACATAACCTTTATCTTTTTGAGTATCCTATACCCATACATGAGCAAGAAATCCACTTTCAATCCATTCATGACCTATATCTTTCCCATGATCAAGATACTACCTTTGATGAAGAAGCTATCCATAAGCAACTTGGTCCCATACATAAGCAAGAGATCCAATTTCAACCTCTCCCTAACTCATCTCCTCTCTATGATTAGGACAGTATCATTTATGAAGAACATATACAAGAGAACTTTAATCCCATCATGCTAAATCATATCTATGATCAAGATCCCACCTACGATCAAGAGTCTATCTATGATCAAGTAGACCATGATGATCCTCTTAGCCCACTTTATGCATTCCATGGTCCTGAGCTTATAACCCCATCTAGTCCCATCCAAGATCCAACAACTTCCTTTTCCTTTGATGAGACACTTGCCTCCCAAACAAGTGTAGAAGGTCAAACCAATAATACTCCTCTATCATCCATTATCGACCATGCTGCAAAAGCCCCACCATATATCCTTGGTCTTACCACCTTCATTCATGAGTGTTCCTCCTTAGAACACCAGCAAGCATTATCCTCTATCTCACCTTCTCCATCCAATAAGGAACTCATGTCTAGTGTTCCACCTATACATAATCTCATTGTCCACCACATACTCCAACATATGAACTATCAAGGCAAAGGCTTAGGCCTTCGTGAACAAGGTTTTTTGGAGCCCGTCCATGTCAATGTTCATCCTCATTCATACGGCCTTGGATACATACCCCAAGGTGAACAATCTCAAGATGTTGGTACTTCTTCCACTCCTCCTAAATCCACCACTTTTCATTGTACATCCTTTCATATCCTTAAAACTTATGTCACCATTCCACCTCCCTTATCATATACATCCCAACCATACACCTTCCACCATCTAATCTACCTTCGCTACTTCCAACTCCTAATATCCCTCCATGCATTTTACCACCACTTCTTCCAACACCTTATTCATCCATCTATAAATCCTTTAATAATCCCAATCATGACTAATAGATGCACATGTTGTCTAAACAAAGAACACCCTCCAACTCCACTTCCACCATCTCAAGAGAATTCAACAATCAAAATCTGGATGCCTCTACATATTAAGTCAAAAATCCTAAGAGTCCTCATGACCTAGGATACAAAAGCCAAGAATCAAAGAAACATCCTTCTAAATAGCTACATACACCCACACACCTATATACCAAACTAAAAAAGGTGTGGGTCCACATCCAACAAATGATTACCTCTGAAGCTGCACAAAAATTGCATACACCCAAGCCCATACCTTCATAGGAACTATCTAAAAGCAAAATGGCTTGGGTACCTAAGCAAAAAGCCCTCAAGTTACATGAACCATCCACCTCTCAAGAATCCCAACCATCCACTTTCTTCCATTCCATCCAAAAGTCTCAAATTCTTCCATCCCATCCAAAAGTCTCAAATTCTTCCATCCCACATGACAAGAAAAGCTCAAAAAAATACTCAGTCTATGTGGATCCCTACATTCCTAAGTCATTCATCCACAAGAAAATATCTTCATTGCTTCCTACACTACTTTCCCATCACCAGCTTCAATGTTTATCATGGTATGTGCAACCGTTGGTCATGATTCCCTTCCATCCCATAGCATTTTCATATACCTCCATCTCCCCTTCTTTCTACTATTATCCTACATATCTTCCTCATCCTATTCCTATGGTCCATTCTTTTTCATAAGCTTTCCATCCATCTTTTGCATCATCATCCACTATTACACCTTCCATAATCCACTATCTACCATTCTCCATCCCACTTTCATGCAATCCCCTACCAACATATGTCAGAACACTTGACATAGTCCGTGCAACAACATTCATCTAGTGGGACCATCATCTTTTAGGGAACTAGATACTTGAGTCTCTTCCTTCCATATCCCCATTCTCCTATCCAAAAAAAAGGAAAGAAAATGAAAAAATCCTTTCATCCAATGGTGAAAATCTAGCAAACAGGTGCCTTGGATAAGTACCATGATGAAAACCTAGCAAACAGGCATCATGTGTAAGTTGATCTTCTATGTAACCTAAAACTTGGGGGCACCTTGTCTCATCGGCATCTCACTCCTCTCCTATTAGTTTCCTTCCATACCATTTCCTATCCTATCCTTCTATCAATTACCTACCTATATTGTCTAGTCTATTCATCCTAATCGTCCATTCCTATATTTTTGATCTTTATAAAGATTAGAGGCACAATGTTGACAAAAGTTTTAGGTGTCTCTTGACATACCTTATCCCTCCAAACCACGCCAATCCTTCATTATCCTCTTATCCTCCTATCGTCATAAACGTTACCATGAGAAATCCTAAGTATCCTACCTACAATGGGGCATGTTATTCCTATGTGACATAGTCCTTGGAGATCACATCCTTGATTCCTTCTACCTAACCATCTATATCTACTATCACCCATCCATCTACCTGTCTATGGTGTTTCCTTGTCATCAGTATCTAGTATTAAGGCTATCCATAATGTCATTGTAACCTATCATGGATTGATACTCTATCTCTTTTGTTGCCTTGTCAACCAAGGCTTTATCTTAATATCCTATCCTCATTGTTAGCCTAGCATAGCGTCTGTCATCAGAATCATAGGATCTACCCCGAACTACGTTACCTTTGTGTTGTCACATAGGCAAGGCCATTTTCAATGCACCCTTAAGCTTTCCTATCCATCCCATACCATGTCATCTTTCCTCTAGTCCATCCATGGCCCAAGTCCTAAACTATGTTGCCTCTGTGTTGTCATGTAGGTAAGGCCATTGTCAATGCAACCCCGAGGCACTAGGTCAGTCCCTTACGGTCCGTCTCCCCAATAAGATTTGTGGACCCTTTTCACCAGACGCAAGCCTGCAAAAGCAAAGCCCATTTCCAAGCAAAAAATGTTTTGGCACAAGACATCAACCTATCCAAACCAAAGCAAAAGCACGAACAATCCAATCCAAATGATTCTATCAAATTATGGCAAGAAAGATACATCTAAATACAAGAGTGTTTTGCTTCAAATTATAGTTGTGTCTTAAGGTCTAAAAGATAGAGATGCGATGATGGGGGAATGATTCTTTTCTTTATTTGCTACTTGTGGATCTAAATTTAGTAATGTGAATCCTTATCTAAAGACATGATCAACAAAAAGATCATCGAGGACATCAAAGGTCTAAACATGAAAGGAGGCAATCGTTGTCTATTGATATGTAAGAAATACTCAGGTCATCTCAGTTCAATTATACCTAGATGCTTGTATTAACTTGCTAAATCAAAATCCATGTAAGCGATGCTCAGGTCATCTCAGTTTAATTATACCTAGATGCTTGTATTTTCTTACAACATTTCAAAAAACACAAAAAAAACAAAAAAGCCCAATGATGAAATAAGCACTTCAAAATACTTGCACTGTCAAGATGTCAAATCCATTCATATCCACAAGCATCCACAAAGCATCTGTACCATATCCCATGCAAATAAAGATCCAAAATGCAGAGTAACAATGTTTCCAAATAAAAGCTTGTGATTCCTTCTATTGAGTCATTCTTTTGTCAAGGTCAATCTTTCTATCTATCATTGTATCTCTTGTCTATAGTTCTAGCTGTCAGTTCAAGTAGTGAACCAAATGCACATCCATTCTTAAATCCATACCAATCAAGTCAAGTCAATCTTGTCAAATGATCCAATCACAATCAGTGGTCTTGATCCTTGTCTGGTCGTAAACCAACTCGATCAGTTAATCAATCAATTATCTTATACAAGATGTAACATCATCAAAATTAGACCAACACATGTGTCTTACATGGCATGCTTCATTTCCTGAAACTAGACACTATCCTTTGTATTTTCTCTAGGGATCTATCATTCCCCGCCATGACAACACGCCTACCATGTTGGTCTAGGGATATATTGTTCCCCGCCATGACAACACTGTCATATATCATTATCAGTATATCGTTGGTTTACCGCTTGACAGGGGCAATACCTTGTTTGTTCTTATATCATTTGTGCATACTTGCTTACTTTCGTGTGTGTGTTTTCATTCTATCTTGCATCGCGTATCATTCAATTTTTCTTCAAACCAAACCTATTTTTTCCCTTCCTTTGTGAGATTGTCCATCTCACACCTTTTGCCTTCTTCTCATCCAATCTCCTAACGGGGCATCCTATCATCAGTATACCTGTACTAGGGGCAAATTGGGGCATGTATCATTGTCAGAAATTTATTCTTTGAAACAACTTGATAAAACACGTTGCATCAAAGAGGGGCAAAATGTATATGCCTAAAAATGGCATGACTCTGTCCAAATAAATATTCTTAATATTTATTTAAGTCTAATTCCTCTATCAATAAATAAACAAACAAATTTATTTATTTGATTCATATTCTTCCAACAATTAAATAAAATCATTTATTTAATTAAATTCCTCCAAATCTTCCAACAAATTAAATAAAACCAATTATTTAATTAGTTCTTCCAAAATCATTCTAAATTAAATAATACCAATTATTTACATGTTTCTTCCTAATATCTTCTCTAAATTTAAATAAATCAAATATTTATTTAAGTTGTCCATTTCTTCTAAATTGATTTATCTCTAAATATAATTCAATCCTTGTGCACATGCATTTGAATATTCCAAATATTTAATTGAGTTAAAATATCTTCTCATCCTCATGCAATTTCTATCCTCTAGTTCTATTCAGTTAACTCTTCTATCTATTATGCTAATTGATCTATCTCTTTGGTTAACTCATTCTTCTATTTTATTAATTCCTCTCATGCAAAATAGAGAAAGACACATGTCCTCTTTCTATTCACGCACACCTTTCAACTATTCTATACCGTTGATCTTCTCATTCTTTCTATACCATTGATCTTCTCTCTCCCAAGTCTATAAGTACAACCCTATTCCTCCATTTCATTCATCCAAGCTTTTAGTATTGTTACTCTGCAAGAATTACAGCGCGCCTTTGGCACCCATGTCATTCCTTCATTGCTTACGATCAAATTGTTACCATATCATTATCATTGTTGTGAAGCTCATCTTCATTGCAATAAACTATCAGTCATTCTCCGTTGACAATCTTCAAAAATAGCAAGGAAGTGCACCTTCTGAGGGCCATATTCATACACAAGATCGATTGAGATAAGCAATCAATGGAAGCTACGAAGTATTGAGGTTTGCAAGGTTTTGTCTTTGTTTGTTTGATCTTGATTATTTCCCTTTTTATTGAGTTTTGGGTTTATTTGATATTATTGATAATTATTCCAATTTTCCCTTAATAGGTATGATAGAAGTAGATAAGGAAAAGTTTGATAACTCACCTCACCCATGAAAAAATGGTATATATGATGAGGTTACTCCTGTATTATCCCTTCAAGGATCAGGAGTCAACCAAAATGCAATAGAAAAATAACATGAACAACCAAATCAAGAGATCATGATACAAGAAATAGAACATATCCCAGTCCCTTGCGATAGACGAAATCAACAAAATAAGAGAGCTAAAGATTGGAAAAGAGTAATACAGTTATCATCAGTTGGAAACAACAGTGGTTCTCCTCCTCATAAGGAACAAAAGATTTCACATACACAAAGATTACACAAACAAACATAACATAACCATTCCAAAAACAAAGAATAAACTAATCTGAACTACTCAAGCTTCACACATAACTTGATGGAGCATCTTTCTAAGATGCTTGCAAGTCACAAATTCTAATATGGTTGTATTAACAGGTAAGTACTTCTAACCCTTTACCTCTGTGTTGTGATCCCCCCCGTGATGTGTTATGTGTTGTTTAGGCCTCCTAGGATGACCCTTGATACTCTTGTAAGATCAAGGATACTGGGAGACCACCTCTATTGTGACCTTCTTGTATTTGTATCATCATTCTTCTATCTTGCTTCTCCTCTATTTTTATTGTTGTGTGTTGTGTCTTGGGGGCATAGTGTTGTAGTTGGTGACTTGGGGGCACCTTCCTACATGATGACCCTAAGGCACTTGTTCTCCTCTCTTGAATTATTGTTTACCTTCTTCTAGTGGTTCTATCTAGCTGACGGATGAGAAAAAATAAATAATACTGATATAGACCAAGTGTCCCTTTAGTGAGTAATCAAAAAATGGACCTAGTCCATACATGCTGATGGGGTTGATATATATATCTGACGCTTGGTTAGTAGAATCACTTCATGTGATATTTGATGTTGTCTTATCACGCTAACAAATTATAACAATACATTTGCTCCGTGTACTTTGTCTATCTTGAATCTTGCCTTGTTTATACTTGGTTTCTAAATCTGTAGTATAGCCTAGGCCTTTTGATGTAAATGTTTACATGCATTTCTTTTATCATATTATGTGGTTTCTAACCCCTTTCATTGTAGGAAATTGTGTGTTTGTGGGAACATTCAGTGATCGTAAAGTACATGTCACCTTTGGGGGCATGGGCTTTGTGAAAACTCTTGTTCCATTGTGTGTTTTCTCTCTACCTTAACATGCTTGATATTGGTACATGATATCAACCACATTAAGGTTGGGGCATATAAGGTAATATGTCTGATGATTTTGGTACTTACGAAGTGTGTTTGTAAGCCCTCTACGAAGGTGGGATGTTGTATCTTTGGCACAAGTGCACATCTTTATTCTATCTTTCAATCAATAAATCCCTCTACGGACGTAGGATATCATGCATATCCTTTTATTCAAAGCCCTCTGCGGAGGTGGGGATGGTTTATCTCTTGAGCTAGTACACATTCTTTTTATTCTAAAAGTCCTCCGAGTAGGCAGGGTTGGTGTATCCTGTTAAGAATTGCATGCAAAAGATATCAATTAAATGTAAATAAAGATTAAACAGAAGAATGAAAAATACACAAAAATAATAACAGTGATAGATAATTTTTAATGTGGTTCACCCAAACTCTGGCTACATCCACCAATAGAGAGTCCAATATTGTTATCTAGCAATCAAACTAATTACAGCTAGCAATCCTTGCAACTCGATACCGCTGCAAAATGCTACAATACAATATCTCAATAGAAACCCTAACTCTTAGCCACTTTTATCAAGCCTTATGTAAGTTACAAAATAGTGTTTTTTATGTCGACCAATAGAAAAAATAACTCCTGATGCCTTTATAAAACAATAAAAATAGTTTGAGGTTTCGGGGGTGTTGCCTCTTGACCCCACCTTGTATCACGATAGGGAGTGTGCCAGGGGTACTACCCCTGGACCTTGCAAGGGACACTACCCCTTGACCCCGTCTTGGGGGCACTACCTTGAAACCCCCGTTAAATAATTTGGGAGGAAACTACACTGATAAAAGTGGGTAAAATTTAACGTCTGAGTCTGATTAGGCTCCATATAACAACAATCTCCCACTTGGAGACTGATCAAACTCCACATTATCTCATCTCCTACTTGGAGACTATTCATAATACTGCTGACCCTATAGATCCCACTAGAAATAAACACCCTAGACTCTGTTGTTCTGATTTTATGTTTTTAGTCTTGAAGACCAACCAAAGCTGAAGAGGAGCTTAGCTTATGTATCTTTTCTAGCCTTAATTGTCCATCATCCAACATCGATCGAATGAAGTGATACCTCAACTGTATGTGTTTGGTCTTTGAATGCAAGGCATAATTCTTTGCAAGATGTATGACACTCTGGCTATCCATAAACAAATAACTATTAACCTGTTGTTTTCCCAATTTATCCATGAAAAATTGCAGCCATATCATCTCCTTGCTTGCCTCTATTGCAGCTACATATTCTACCCCCATGGTGAATAAAGCAACCACCTTTTGCAACCGTGAGATCCAACTTATTATTGTCTCACCTACAATAAAGACATAACCTATAGTAATTTTCCTGGTATCAATATCCCCTGCCAAATATGAGTCCACATAGCCTACTAAATCAGCATTAGAGCCCTCAAAACATAAATGTTTATTGGATGTACCTCTCAAATTTTTGAGAATCTATTTTACTGCATTCCAATGCTCCAATCCAAGAAGACTCATATACCTGCTTACAACTCCTACAACATGTGCAATATCTAGTCTCGTGCATACCATGACATACATTAAACTTCCTATAGCTAAAGCATATGGTACGTTGGACATTTTGTCTTCTTCCTCCTCTTATGTCTTTGAACACATTTCCTTAGTCAATTTCAAATTACTAAGTAAAGGTGTCCTGACAGCCTTTACATTCTCCATATGGAATCTCTGCAACACCTTTTTAACATAATCAGCCTGAGATAGAGTCAATTTTATATTATTCCTACCTCTGTAAATTTTTATACCAAGGATTTGTTTTTCTACCCCCTAAATCTTTCATAGCAAATGATTGTGTTAACTGTTGTTTTAACTCACTTCTGTGATCCATGTTAGACTCTACTACAAGCATGTCATCAACATATAAACATAAAATAATGTAGTTGTCATTATCCAACCTCTTAAAATAAACACAATGGTCAGAATTACACTGGTTGTAGCCTTGCTCAACCATAAAACTATCAAATTTCAAATACCATTGCCAAGGTGCTTGTTTCAAGCCATACAAACTCTTCTTCAATCTACACACCATTTTCTCCTTATCTTTGACCTCAAATCCCTACATAGTTGTTCCATATATATCTCCTCCAAATCACCATTGAGAAAGGTAGTTTTCACATCTAGATGTTCCAAATGCAAACCTTCACTAGCCACAATACTGAAAATAGTACGAATAAAAGTCATCTTAACAACCAAAGAAAAAATCTCATCAAAATCAATACCTTTTTTCTGTGCAAATCCTTTTACAACTAACATGGCCTTAAATATTTTCTTACCTCCATATTCCTCTTTCATCCTATAAACCCATTTGTTTGGTAAAGCCTTTTTACCTGCAGGCAACTTACATAATTCCCAAGTCTAATTGTTCAGCGAGTCCATTTCTTCTTTCATTGCAAGCTCCCACTGAACCTTAGTTTCCACCTGCATAGTTTCATCATACCCTTCCGATTCACTAGCATTTGTTAACAAAATAGAATACAAAGAGGGGGAAAACCTTTCAGGAGGTCTACTTAGCCTTGTTGACCATTTAACATTTAATAGAGTTTGTGGTATCTCATGTTACTGTTGCGGAGCATGAGGAACCACTAGAACATCATTATCTAAAGTATCATCCAACACCACATAATCCTTTTCTTTCTTCTCATGTTGCTACAACTGATCTTTGTACAAACACCTTCTCATTAAATACAACATCCCTGCTTCTCACAATTTTTAGATTTTTAACATCCCAAAGCCTATAACCAAATTCATCAATGCCATATCCAACAAAGATACACTTTTTTTGATTTTTCATCTAGTTTGGTTCTATTTTCAGAATCTACATGTGCAAATGTTTCACATTTGAAGGTTTTGAGAAAAGAATAACTCAGCTCCTTACCTATCCATGATTCCTCTGGAATACCATAGCTTGAAGGAATTGAATGACCTCTATTAATTAAATATACATTAATATTGATAGCCTCTTCCCACATGTTTAAAGGAAGCCCAACATGCAATCTCATGCTCCTTGCACGCTCCCTTATTGTCCTATTCATGTGTTCATCCACTTTATTTTCTTGTGGAGTCCCTGGAACCATTTTCTACCTACGAACTCCATTAAAGGACCAACAATCCTCAAATTCTTTGCTACAATACTCACCACCATTATTAGATTTGAGATATTTTAATCTTTTACCTATCTCATTCTCAACCAAGCTTCTCCATTTCTTAAATGTTTCAAATACAAAGATATAAGGTGCCTACTTTCACACCTTTTTCTACTATTAAGGTACCTCTTGAAACCTTCCAATTTTTATCACTAAAAGTAACTATGCAACCTTCATCAACTAGTTGCCCTGCTGAAATTAAATTCCTACTCATCCTTGGAACGTGCCTTACCTCTTGTAGTAGCCAATGATTCACATTCTACAACTTAATCTTGATTCTTCCCTTTCCAACAATCTGACAGGGTTCGTTATCTCCCAAATAAACCAACCCAAAATCCCCTTGGACATAATCAAAAAAATAACTTCTATGGGCTATAGCATGAAATGAGGCCCTTGAATCTAAAACCCATGAATCATCAACATTATCTAGGGAAAGAATCAAAGCATCATCTTCAGATTTATTACTTACCACATTTGCCTTCTTGTTTGTCTCCTTCTTTATTCTTTCAAGACCAGTAATCTTTCTTTAGATGACCTAGTTTGCCACATCCTCTAGATTGGGACCTCTTGACCTTTGATTTTCTTCATGACTTCACATGACCTCCATAACCTTTTCTTCTCTCCTTTGATCTGCTCCTACTTTCTACATTAAAAATACTACCTGATGTAGACCCTCCTGAGCTTTTCTATCGCATTTCCTCACTAAGGATAACACCAACAACATCATCAAATTTCAAAGTTTTTGAACTAGAGACAGAGTTACTTACAACCATTACCAAGCTATTCCATCTTTCTGGCAAAGAACATAAAACCAAGAGAGCCCTTACATCTTCATCAAATTTCACTTTTATAGAAGTCAACTGACTGGTAATTGTATTAAACTCATTTAAATAATCTATCACATATCCACCTTCAATCATTTTTAGATTAAACAGACGCTTCATGAGAAATACCTTATTTGAGGCTAAGGGTTTTCCATACAATTTAGCCAAAGCTTTCATCAGTTCATTTGTTGTCTTTGCTTCTATTATATTGAATGCCATAGAAGGTGCTAGGCACAACTGAATGGTTCCTAGTGCCTTTCTATATAGAAGTTCCCAATCTTCATCAGTCATTGTTGTCAGTTTCTTGGCTGTTCCTTCCAACGACCTTAATAAATCTTTCTAATAGAGATAATCCTCCATCTACATCTTCCATAACTGATAGTTCTACCCATTGAATTTATCTACCTCCAATTTACCCTCATCTTCCATTACTCCCACTTAATCATGAGACTTCCACTCAACCATGAGACCTTCCTACAGACGATAATCAAACACAACCCTCTCTAATACCACTTGTTAGGAACTGCATGCAGAAGATATCAATTAAATGCAAATAAAGATTAAACAGAGGAATGCAAAATACATAGAAATAATAACAGAAAGAGATAATTTTTAACATGGTTCACCCAAACTTGGGCTACATCCACCAACAGAGAGTCCAATATTATTATCCAGCAATCAAACCGATTACAACCAGCAATCCTTGCAACTCAATACCACTGCAAAATGCTACAATATAATATCTCAATAGAAACCCTAACCCTTAGCTGCTTTTATCAAGCCTTATGTCAATTACAAAATAGGGTTTTTTAATTTTAATCAATAGAAAAAATAACTCCTGGTACCTTTATAAAAAAATAAAAATTGTTTGAGGTTTCAGGGGTGCCGCCCCTCGACCCCACCTTGTATTGTGATAGGGAGTGTGCCAGGGGCGCTACCCCTAGACCCCACAAGGGGTGCTGCCCCTTGACCCCATCTTGGGGGCACTGCCCCCAAACCCCCATTAAATAATTTGGGTGGAAACTGCACCAATAAAAGTGGGGAAAATTTAACCTCTGAGTCTAATTAGGCTCCATTTAACAACATATCCTCCCTTAAGCATATCTTTGGCAATTGTTGTGGTATAAGCCCAACCGTCAGGTGTTCCTGTAATGTGCCTGAGATGGTGGTGAACCTAGTAGTAGGCTCCTTTCATCACTTATTTTGTTGTCTTTTAGACATATAGTTTGTCTTTGGCATACTATATGGCACTCGTGTCTTCTATGTATTTTTTCTTGGGTGTTGTAGTCTAAAGGCATGTGGCGATGAGTCCCTCCTATACTCTAGTTTTGTATGGTGTGTGTGTTCCTAGACATAGTTTCAAGACATGTGGCGATGAGTCCCTTCTATGCTTTGGGATTTGTATGGCATGTTTGTTCTCAATGGTGATGAGTCCTTCCTATACTTGAGTTTTGTATGGCGTGTGTGTTCCCAAGCATAGTTTCAAGACATGTGGCGATGAGTCCCTCCTATGCTTTGGGTTTTGTATGGTGTGTGTATTCCCAAGCATAGTTTCAAGACATGTGGCGATGAGTCCCTCCTATGCTTTGGGATTTGTATGGCGTGTTTGTTCTCTATTGTAGTCTAAAGATGTGTGGTGATGAGTCCCTCCTACACTCTAAGATTTGTATTGTGTGTCTATTACCCCATATGTAGTGTAAAGAAGTGTGGTGATGAGTCCCTCCTACATTTTGGGTTGTGTGTTTACTTTTCATGTACTTGCATTTGCATTTATATGTATGAAAATGAAAATGAAAATAAAATTATCACTGCATTCATTGTATTCATTATGTTTTACATGTCTTGAATGTTGTATTCTATGTGTCTTGCATGACTACTACTATATTCTCCCTATTTTGTGTGCCTCTTACTATCTTCATTGTGTTTAGCATGTTTACGACGTGTTTTCTCTAATATCTACCTAAGACTAGGGGCTAGGAATGGATTCCCAATCTTTGCATATGCATTATCTCTAAGTGCCTGGCGTGTCTGTTGTGTTTTGACCATACTTTAATGCATGTATTGGCCACGTGTTTATATATAGATTAAAGTGGGGGCTAAATGTTATGTTGGAAAATGTCTCCCTTGACTTCTTCCCTCCTAAGTTTAGCTCCTGGGTCCCTTGTTTTGCATCTTGCATGATCATTTGAACTCCCAGATGAAAATGGCCTAAAACCATTGTCAGATGAGGCACGAGGGACATTGTTACACTTAGTCCTTCCATGAAATAGGACCTAAGGACACAGGCACTCATGCCCTTGTCCTACCCTATTTTAGGTAGGTCTCAATTTTAAATGTTGGTTATGTGACCATTAGATAGGTCCCATGCCAACATCTTAAGTTTGAATTATGAAATTTGTAGCAGGAATGTGTGTTGTTGCATATATAAGCATGTTTAGGATTTCATATGCAAACTAGAAGGTGATTATGAACTTTTGGTGAATTTATGATTTAGAGCATTCAAGATATTCATTATTGTAGAGCAAAGCATTATTATTGTGTTTTTGATTGGAGATTTAGCTTCATCTTCTCACATGTTGAAGGATCTTCATCTACATGAGAGCTACACCTCCAAGGTGATATCTATTTGTGTTTGAATAATTTATCATTTGGTTTTGCCTCTATCCCATAGGGATACACACTCTTTATCTAACAACGGTGTTCAAAAGACTTGAATATCCTTCCAAGGCTTGACTGAGGCAAGCTCCTAAACACCACAATCCCCAACCACACTCCTTGTGATTATAGGTTATAGGTATCGGATCTTGTGGAGTGGAGTTGCAGAAGATACGGATTCTAGATCCAGCGAAAAGAAGCTACCTAGACTCAAGCACTAATGCTAGTGTCCTCTGATGTTGCAAACATAGAAATCTCTTTTATAGTGATAATTATTATCTGAAGAAGTTTTGACATCCTAAAGAACACCCTACCTTGGACTCTGGCACTAGTGCCAATGTCCTCTACATTTCCTGAGATAGAAACGGACTGAACAATATCAATGTTGTAAGGAGATCAAGATTCCATGAAGAAAACACCACCTTGGATAGGGGTGTGAGTGCCAGTGTCCCCAAGTATTCTACATCTTAAACTTTGAAAAATGGTCAGTAATTAATCTTTGTCTACTACCTTAGTCTGCAAGCATTTGTCATAATTCATCATTTTACTTACTATTTTGCATAATTAGGGTTTTAAGGGTATTTGAACATTAGATTAATACATTAATTGATAATTTCTCAATTTCCACATCATTTCAAGTGACAGACTAACTTGTAGGTGAATCCTCTTGCAAAAGTGTGATTCAACTTGGTTGATATGTCCTTGAATGTTTGTAGTGAAAGGAGGATCTAACCATTAAACCCCATCGACCCCTCTGTTCATATAAAACAATGTGTACTCCTCTTGTGCTTGTCATTTCTAACTAACCCCTTAGCATTCTTCTTTATTGCATCTTGGGGAATGATGCATAATGATTGAGACAACATTTAGATTGAGGTCTCCTTTGTCATGCTAACTCAAGGTCTTCCATATTATGTTTCTTGTGATTGATGTATGATGCGTGTATTCTCCTGATATATTCTTATTCTCTATATATTCTCCATGCCTTGTGTGTGCCTCACATATATTATCTCTATGTATTTCTTATGTATTCTCCTTGACTGTTTTGCATCTATTCCATGTATGTGTTTCATGTGTATTGTATGTATACTTTGTTTATTGTCTGTATACTTTGTGTATTGAATGTATACTTTGTGTATGACATATATGCTTTGTGTGTTGCATGTATACATTGTGATTTCTCAAGTATATGCCTCGTGTATGCCTTGTTTTATCTCATGTGTCCTAAGTGCTTCATTTATGTGTGAATTATGTCATGTATCTACTATGTATGAAATTCATCATAGAATCCTAGGATCCTAAACTTGGGGGCTTGATTACCGCTCAATTTTGGTGACATTCTATGGCTTCTAGAATCTTACGTGTTTGTAACCTTAGAATCTTAAGCTTGGGGGCTTAATCACCCCTCAACCTTGGAAAAAATCTTTGGCTTCTACATTTGTTGTGTTTGAAATTTGTCTTCTACATCCTTTAGTGTGAGTTTGAACATAAGTTTGTACCGATGCTAAAATGGGGGCTAAATCTAGTGTCATAAAATGTGTACACTACCATTTTACACCTAGTTTAGCACCTAGGTGGACCTAAAATGTTTACACTTGTTAATTAGGACCTATTATAACACCTTTTTTGCATTAAGCACATAATTCTTGATCCTGATGTACAAAATCCAGAAGAGTAATTATATGGTGGGGATAAGCACACTTAAAGTGCCTTATCTCAGGGGTTTGGGGCTAAAGGACTAGGACACCCAAGCATCCTTGTCACATTTTATCCTTGGCCTAATTAATGGCTTATCATCTTGGGACCTCTTAAATGATTCCCAATGTCAGCCTCATTTACTTTAATCCTTGAGAAATCAATGGGAAGATCTCTCTCTAAGCTATCTCTAACTTCTTGAAGGATTCTTCTTCTCTGTCATGCTCTCTACTCTTCTTTAAAGCTCTCTATTGTGGATTATTGTATTAGCACTAACTTATTATAGGTCTTGTGAAGATATTTCTACTTCTTTGGGCTACACAAATTTCTTGAGTCAAGTTGTGATGCCACATCAAACATACCAGGGTTTCCATGCTCATGGTGACTTATTTCCTTCATGTTTTGTTCTAGCATTCCATTCTACTTTAGATTTGTCTTTGCCCTCCTAGGGCTTACACTCTTTATCTATCATCTTTGCTATTATGGAGGTGGAAACACCATTCATAGAGCTTTACTGAGGCAAGATCCTAAATAACACCCAACCATATTCCATCTTGTGTGTGTGTGGGTCAGACGAATGGGTTTCTGAAGGTGGCTTCTGGGTAGAAGACAGAGCTTGCAAGAGTAGACATGATGAAGACATCAGTTTCTGCTAACCCTAATTAGGGTCTAGGCCACCCAAGAACCTTTTTCCTTGACCTCCCTACTCTAGATCTAGGTTATCGTCTATTCACTGGTATCTGTGGTGCTTTTAGATTATCTATATCTATTTTTTATTGTCTATTATGCTATGATCTTCATCAATTAAGGTCTCTTGTCTTGTCCTAGTTTGGTTTATTGGATTTGGTTTATTCTCCTCTAATACAACAAAAGGACAAATCTCATGTAGTTTCGCTCTCCTTATTGGGTAGAAGCTAAGATGGGCTTGTGTCCTACTGTTGGGTAGAAGAGGGTTTGACCTAGTTTGATCTTTTGAGCTAGTCTCTCTTTTCTACACTACAATGGGACTATGGAATTTTAATGATAATAATTTTACTAGTAAGGATGAATTGTGGAACTAATAAAAGAGAAGCAAATATTTTTCCATAGTAAATTACATTCATAGAAAAATAAACTAGTGAAAATAATATATACTCTATTATTTCTTTCTTGCCACTTATGCCTCGAAATGAGGTTGCAAAAATGACCATAAAGTGTCTCTCTACAAATCCCTTCCCCAAATTGTAGTATTTGTTGGTGTGAATAGGGACTCTAAGAATTGTTTTCCTTTTTCATATTTCCATTGACTCTAAGCATTTGTTTTCCTTTTTCATATTTTATCAATGTAGGCTAGAAGAGTAAGAAGGTTGTTTGCACTAAATTTTGATCAATTCTCTATCAAATAGAAAGAATAATATTTTCTTGTTTAATTTTGTTTCTTTTCTTGTTTTAGTCACCCTGAATGTTTAAAATTTTTAATTTACCTCTGGTTTGTATTCAGTTTACAAACATATACAAAAGAGCCTAAAAACATGGAAGACATGAAGGATAAAGGATTTTAACGAATGCCTTAGTTGAACTGCATTGCACTAATAAAATACAAAAAAGAAACAAAAATAGCTAGATGATCCATACACAAGAAGCCAACAAAGAACAAGCAAATAAAATAAAAATAGCTATTTAAAACAAATATTTTAGCATACTGTTCATCACTTTGAATGTCTCTACCCTCCTATTTCTCAATGCCCTATTTTTTATTTAATTTTATACTACATTGCACACTTACCATATTGAAAAGGGAATATGTGCATATTTTTAATTTTCACATAGCATTCACATGTAGGACAACTATCTTCAAGACCCCACAACACAGTAAAAATTTGTCTAAACCTGCAGCACCTCTAATTTTCATGTTACTTGGTGCAAAAAATAGACACATTTCTTCTTTGTAGTTTTTTGTATATTTTGCAGGCCATGCATCACTCATTTTAGCCTTATTGTAGCTCATAAAAGTGTGCAATTTCATTGCATAAACATTAGGAACTAATAAATAGTTATTGTAAAGTCATGGCTTTGATTGGAGAGAAATGTTTTAATAAATGATGAGTTAAGCCCCCAATAATATATAGAAAAAATCATCAATAAAAATATTACATAGATAACAATATCTTTTTCATAACATAACAAGTGCCACATAGTGGTGAGTACTTGCCTTGTAGTGTTGTAATAATAGTATGTGTTTTGTAGTTGAATTTTTTTATCTTAGACTAAATATTTGTTTAATATTGATGTGGAATTGATTTATTGGTAAATACTCTTAATGAATTGATTAGTTGATTTTGAGTTTGATTTAATATTTTTTTGGTTCATAGACTACAATGGATTTTGCATTGGAGAATGTTAGAAAATATGAATTTTAGTCTAATATTACCAATTCTTGAGTCTATTTTTCATTTATTATAGCATTTTACTACTTTCTATTATTGCGATGACACTCGCAATTAGTTTACATCCCAAAGGTTTGACAAATTGCAATCCAAATAGGTAAATTAAATAGTTGAATACAAGACAAGATCTTAGAAAGTCTAATGGAAATGAAAATGAATTGTAGAATGTACCATTCATCATTATAGCATGTGTTGTACTAAGAAGGGATTCAAAACATGATACATGGCAGTTGATTGTATGTGCAAGTTGTATCATATATATTTTAATGTATAACCTTGTTATAAGTCTAGGAACTGATCAAAACTAAACTGAATGTATTATCACAACATCTAGAAGTCTTGAACTAGTAAGATCCCCATATCTATAAGAAAAAATAAATACTAACCCAACTCCCCAACCCTAACAGTTCTATCAGACCACTTAATTTGTCAAAATAGGGGTGGGCAAATTATGCAAGCCCACCCCATGAGAAACATCAATACAATTATCACAACTTTTGTTTCCTACCTCAGTATGGCCCTCAATAGTAGCTTACCAAACTACATCATCATAAGAATCACATCCACAGGAAAGAGAGGCTGGTGAGCACATTGACAAAGTCACACCTACCTTATTAGCAATATTATCCAAAGGTGTAAGGATGTCGGCCTATCTCCCTTGGATGTCATGAAGGTGGCTTAGAAAAATGTCCAAATTCATCTCTTCTTATGTCAATTTTTTTAACAAATCATCATGAATAAGCCTAGAAATTGCAACCACAAAGATTAGAGAAGATGTCGAGATAGCCTGAGCAACCTTGACCAAATTCCAATGTCCCCTAGTGTGTCTAGGGCCTAAGAGAAAATTAGCCATAGTAGACCGAATGTTTACCTCAGGTTCTCCATCTATCTATTTATAAATCTCCATGATTTTGGTAATCCATCTTTGAAGGGAGGGATTTTTATCTTCCTATCAACAAAGTTGACAAAGTTGTAAGCAACCACCTCCCCTAAATTTCTCCTCTTCCTCCTTCCATTCCCTTTTGGTTCACCGTCTAGCCCTTCATCCACAACTTTCTCGCCTCCAACCAAACAAATAGCAAACTTCTTCACCAATTGTCTCTTTGCCAACCTCAGGGAACCTCCTTGTCCCTACCTGCAACCATCTTCTCCTGCTGACCTCCACTTGATGTCATTAACAAACAAAAAAAAATCTCAAAATGGGAAGGATCCAAACTCCAATGTGAGCGCATAGAAAAATGAGTGGAAATATCCTCCAGGCCTCCATCTATGATGCAAATAATGGAGGAATTCACCCAAACAAACAAAATACAAGCAATTGACTTTTCTCAAAAACTTCCACTATGCTTTGATGAGAGCAGCAAATAGGGTTTTTTTTTACATAATTTTCAAAATACAACTCACACCCATGATATAAAAACTGTTTTAGATACCCATTATCCTCTTACACAACATACTTCAAGTGTAGGTGGGTTTGTTTTGGAACATTGAGGTCAAATCTTGATTTGTCCTACTCTTGACTAGATTTGAAGTGGAGCAGCAAATAGGGTTTTTAGCCATAACTTTCAAACTAGAACTCATCTCCAAGAAATAAAATTTGATTTAAATATCCATGTGGCCCTTATTCAACATATCTCAAAATCAAGGTAGGTTATTTTGTACGGAAACCCTCAAAAATGGACTGTCCTTCTACCAATTAAGCCTAAAATCTAGAAATGACAATCACTAATTTAACCATAACTTTCACAAAACATGACATAATTGAGTGTAACAAAAAGAATTAGAAATTATATTCCATTATCTTTATAACCATACCATATTCAGGTCATACAAATTCCATATTTATCTGTACCAAGCATTGGAACAGCAAAAAACATAGAAATAATGCAGAAAACTAGAAATTTTTATTGATTTTTCTCTCCAAACTTCTCCTCTCTTTTCCTTGAGGTGTGTGAGGCTTAAATAACATGTTTTCCCTCATATTCCATCATTCCATGACTCCCATGGTCATTTAGATTCCTCAAAATGCCAAAAATAGGCTAAAAATAGCCTATCCACTACAATGCTAAAAATAGATTGTCTAATATTATGCAATAATTAAAACTCTGCCCCTAGATGACCACAAATACATAAAAAATGGTCTTTAATAGACCTTATTACATCAGTTATGAATCCAAACTCCACCTAGGCTCTTATTGAAAATTAAAAAAAACCAAAATTTTCCATGGTGCCCCACACCAATCTATCACTTTGCCAACTACTCTGTCATTTCAAGCACGCCTTCTAAATATGACTCTGTCAGAACCATCCCCATAGATCATTCATGTCAAAACCTACCTAAAACTCTTCTCTCTGTTTAATGATGTTCAAATTTTTGGCCCTAATAGAAAGTTAAATAATATGACTATTTATTTGTAATAAGTAGTAAGGAAAAATTTAATTTGGATTCTATTAAAATAAAAAATTACTATTTTAATTTTAATAGTGTTTTATTTTATGAAAAATGGTAAAGGAACATTAAACTTTAATTATAGATGTACTATGTCATTTTAGAAATATCTATCATAATGCAATTCCTTCCAATTAATATGAGATGAAAGTAAGACTTGAATGTCATTTGTTGACATTAATTGGAAAGTGACATGATTGCAAACATGAGCAAAAAACTTGCATGAAGGTAATTTTCTATTATTTAACCTCTTTCTCTTGTTACTTTTTTTTGTATGATTATTCATTAAATTTTGCCTCCTATCCCCTTCGTAGTTTAAGTATAGTATTCATATTAATATTTCAATATTTAATACTTATAATAATGATAAAATGTATATTAATTTATATTTTATATATTTTTTTGATATTCTTATGTGCATTTAAAGGGTTTTAGGTGTTGGAATAAATTAACAATATCTAATCCAATTGTTAATCACTAAATCACCAAGATATGATACCAATTTGTGAGATATAGGGCTTTGACTGCTACAAAATAGAAATCTAGAAATTAAGTTTGATTAATCCTTGAAATACCATGAAGAGGCTCAACTTCTTTGTGATGCTAAAATCAACCACTTTAACATGATTGATATAACCACCTTAGATGAACTTAAAACAACAATAACATCACCATAAGATAGTAGAATTAAAGCGGCACAAATCAGCAACATAAGAATGCAAGATCTCACAACACAAACAATGCAATAGAAGATCAAACACATAACACAGTGTTTACATGGAGAAACCCTTGTGGGAAAAAAAATCCACCAAGAAGAGAGGGTCAAGTTGTATTATCTTCAAAACAATATTACAATACATTCACTTCCAATCTTCTCTTCAGTCTTCAATCCAACAACACATGTGTAGATCTAAGAACTCTCTCATTCAACCTATTACCTAGAAAAAAGTTTTCCTCTTACAACCTTCACTCACAAGTCTCATATTTATACAAAATGAGGACCCATCCAAAAAATTTGTGGGAGATAGATAAAATCTAACGTTACTATCTTAGGAGACACCAAAATCATCTTCTTATAGATTCCCTTACACCTATCGTAGGCATCTTCCCAATATGGGTGCCTAGAACCAAGAATAGGTAGTTACAAGACAATGATTGTTGTCATATGTTGTTATAGAATCTCTTACACCTTATGATAGTTGTAAGTTGTCATAAATGCTCTTACAAACTTATGACATATGTCATAATAGTCAAAATATACACCTCCCAAAGATGGGCAGCAATATTCTCCACCTCACCTCATTTACTATTTATCGAGATTCCTTGAGTAATAAAAATAGCTCTGTAACAACCTACTTGCAACTAACTAATTACTTACACTAGTAAATAATTATTTACCATACTAGTAAAACTAATTTACCACTGATGGTGAAGCCTTCATCTCTTATGAATAAATTTACAAAATTAACACCCTATCTCCAAGGATGTTGGAACTCTCCAAGAACCTTGGAACTTTCCAAGAATAGTGGAAATCATGCAATAGGATTTACAAGGTTGATGACACCTTAATCCCAATATTCTCCCACTTGACATCATACATAGTAAATACATATCCATAGGGAAAACAACAAGGGAAAAACATCCCTTAGCCAACCATGTACCATTGATACTTTAACATGCTTTTGTGCTCCAACAAGATACCTTCAAAAATAACCATGATAACCACCATACCAAGAAAAAAAATCCTCACATCATATCACCCATGATAGGATAAGGAACATGCCAAGGTGAAGCATATCAACTATCATTGAAACCTACACCAATCTATATATGAACACAAGTATCAAATTCAAATTATAACAAATGACTCTGAGTGACTGCCACACTCATACCAAATTGGAATAGAAACCACAACAATTTGCTAGCTAATCCAAACTATCCATACCTCAAATCAGGGTAAACAAACAATCATGGGTAGAACTTCATGCTATCAACATAACAACCCAAATATGCAAACAAGTCCCTATATAGCCAGCATCCTACAAAAGAAAACCCCAAGGTAATAACACACATAGACATGCGATAAAAAACCTCTAAAGTAACTCACTGTAGTAAAGTGTAACCAGTCCAAGAGAGGTGCCCCTCTCATGCAAAACACATATACCTTCTAGAACTCCCACTACATAGGTAATGCCAAACCTTAAAACAAGATCACAACATTAACAAGTCCTCCTATAGCACTTCACATAGAGGATGTGGCTAAGTCCTCTATCATAGTGTCAAACTGAAAGGATATTAACATCTAACCATTCAACTTATAATGAAACATGGAAACAATAGATGTAAACCTCTCACAAAATGTAGATCAAACTAGCCAAACATTCCCACAACATAAGGGAATATGCCCAAAACCACAAACCATTTCTTGTACCTCTCCTAAAGAATCCTCAGAACTAACACAAGTTCAAGATTACAAGGAGAATAATGGAAATGCATAAAATCATGCATCTACTTCTCAACAAGCCCTCAAAACTCAACATTCAATACTAATGCACAAGAGAAGACAAGAAACATATAAAGAATGCATGTAATAATCAAGTGGGAAACACCTCTTAGATCATTCACCTACCAACTAGACCAAGAGTGGGATACAAGTTTGTTATGTGCATACAACACCAAGCAATATAAGCTTTCAATGAAGACAACCTTCTCATTACATATATGATGGACTCACATCCATTTCTAGGTGTAGGCTCCTCAGTCTTTACTATTGAAAAACTTTCATAACAAGTAACCATTCCAACACATATCTCTAGAAAATAAGAAATATCCAACCTAATCCAAGTCTCTCTAGTATCCATGAGCACCAACCAATCAATCTATGCCAACTTCAAATGCAACCTACAAAATCACGAAGATCCAAGCAAATGATTAATACTAAAAACTAAAGAGTACTACATCCTCTCCAAAGGAAGAACAATACCACCTTTTCTAAAGACTCTAAGGGTCCTTCATGAAATAAGATGTTAGCACCTCTTCAAATAACATGAAGATTAAACATCCTCTATCAATGAACCAAATGTTGAACACCCAAAATACTAAGAGGGAAGGGGTGAATCAGTATTCTCTTAAACCACTTAAGCATTTAAACATTCATTCCACATAGCATATTTAATTTGCAGTAAGAAAGGAAAGCATGAAATCAACCATCATAATACTTAACAAACGAACACCAGAGTTTTTACGTGGAAAACCCAAAAAGGGAAAAACCATAGTGAGGATTAGCTCACACACACACATTTATATATATGAATAACAATATTGATTACAATTAAGCTCACTACCAAAAGGAATCACTATCCATAAAAGAGAATGCTCACTGCAAGTGGCTCACTACCAAAGGACTCACTGTCCTGAATAGAAAGAAATAGAGGAAGGGGTGGCTCACTGTCAAATATGAACTGTTTACAGTTCCACTGAAGCTCAGAATACTAACTTAACACACTTCATCTTCACCACAACCTTATCTTATCCTTCTCTACATCAGATTTCACTCACACACATTCACTTAACTCTTTCACATCCACACACCCATGTCCACACAAGAATTCAATCTTGTTTATATACTGCAATCAAGAAAAAAATCAAACCTGTTGGCATAATACATATATATAGTGTGTGTGTGTGTGTGACTTCCTGACCTGTCAGCCCAAAACTCAACTCTATATGCTTTGCAGAGAGAACCAAAGCATGTAGCATATTTAGATAGGTCAGCATAACCTATGTTTACTCCCATGAATTTATTCTATTCATGAATCAACTCTGCACAACCCCAACACCTTTAGGTCAACTCAACTGGTGAGGTGCCAATAGCATGAACTAACTGTTAGTTCACAACACAACATGCAAACCACCAAAGTTCTTAGCACTTGAAGTCTACATACTTCTAGCATCCATAAACTTATTCTCAAATCTACATAGCAAGATATTCATCTACAGAGGAATGCAGACTGAAATACTCTAATCATGTCATGGGATATGTACTGAAAATAAATTAGGAAAATCTTTAGCAAATTGTGTCTAATTGTGGAACATCAAAATAGAAGGATATCATGCTTAGGTGTATTCTCCTTCACATTACACTTAGTAGATTCTCTGAATCAACACTTAGGTGTATTCTCTTCCATATCATCTTTGGACCAACACAACAGTAACCTTATCCTTTGTTGCCATCAATGACAACACTGCTCACTGCCATGCTCATCAATCTCTTCATCATCATGCTTATGTTGCCAACAATCTCCCCCTTCGTCATTGATGGAAACATGCACCAAATCTTCTCTCCCTTTGTCATCAATGATAGACAAACCATCTAAAGATCAAAACTTCTCCTAACTCAAAACTGATCTTGCTTTTCTATGTACATACTCCCCCTTACTATTTTACTCCTATACTTTAATATGTTCATCAAAGTATCAAAACTTGTTTTCTTCTATCTTTCATCATATATATAAGAAATCAAAATATGAACCTTATTATTTGGTTGGAAGAATATCCTTGTATATATTCTTCAGCTGTATTATTATAGATTTTTAATGTGTCCTAGCAAAGTTGAGAATTTGTATTTGCCCAATAATCTACAAGAGAAAATTTTTTGCTTCTTCAACTGATATAGGTGTAGCTGTCATCTGTCAAACCTTGTCAACCTCCTTTAGCAACCATGTTAGTGCAACCATCTTAAAACTAACAATCTCCCTTAACTGACTCATCTGATCTTTGATAAATTCTCTTTGATTCTATAGTTTCTTGATTATGGCATGAGTCTTTTCAATTTAAGCCCTCAGATTTCCATTGTTATCCTTTAAGGGGTCATATGTTCTGGAGATGTTTGCTATCTACACTTCAAGGCCATCAATCTTGTCTTTTATATCTTTTGTAGTTATAGGCCATGATAAGAGAAATTGATACATCATATTTGCATCACTCAGGGCATCTTGAATACTCTTTATACTATTACTCAACTGATTGTGTGCCTTGGAGCACTTTTATAATAAATCTGTTAATCTTTTATTGCTAATCTCTTCTAATACTTTCTTCTCAGCTACCTTTTCTAAAGATACAAATTGACTATTAATAGACTCCAGAAGTTGCTTCATTTGTTGTACAAGAGTTAGAGAGGCATCCCTCTTGGTGTCTGGCAACATCTTTTCAAATACTTTTATTGCTTCTTCTAGAAGCTCATTTCCTTATACCTTTGATTGTAATATCTCTTCTTGGGCAGTGGCCTAAAAAATGGTTCCTACTTGCAATTTCTTGAGAGGAGAGATATTGGACAAATTAATTTGTCCATCCATAGATGGAAATTAAAATAGTTTTGGTGAAGCCATAGTCTGAATTTATCTCTGTTGGACCAAGAACTCTCTGATGGAATCTATTGGAGAAACTCTGGAACACTCACCTTTTGTATTTTTCTTCTCTTCTTCAAAAATAGAGACCATGTGTGAGCCTAGGATCTCTAGAGCACAACTTTCTTCATGTGTCCCTTCACCTTCTTTTGTCTCAATCTGATGTCCAAAGGTTTCCAAAGGAATGGAAGCATTATCTATAGTGCTTTCTACTTGTTCATTTTCCTTCAAGATTGTCTCACTCTGTTCTCCTTTTTCTCCATCTATCTTATCTTCTATAATATCCTTCTCTTCAACAACACTCTGATCCTCTGAATCAGTGTTCATCAGAGGAGATGGCACATTCTGCTCTGTCAGAATATCTTGTTTTGTACATATTGCTGCAATCTCTTCATTTTTCTTTGGAATGTCATCAATATTTTCTCTTTCCTTAGAAGAAGTCCATTCTTATATTATATCAATTTTCATTTCCTTCAAGATATCTATAGTTATCTTCAAGGTCTCATTATCTAATATTTTATTTCCTCTTTGTCATTAGACATTAATGTGTTCAATCTTCTCTTTGTCCTAAATTCTTTGGCTAACCTTTGAATAACCTTATTCTTTTTCTTGAGTAGAAATTGAGGGACAAATCTTCTCAATTTCCTTACTTCTCATCTCAGATCCTTGTTCATGGCTTCATCTCTTCTCTTGGTTAATAAGCTAGCAAGACTATTAGGTAACTGATCAATAATTTCTATTAAAGCAACATTGAAATCATACATGTGCTTGACTATTGTAGTTTCAATGATTGATTTGTCATTTGAGGATCTTTGATCATAGATTTCTACTACTTCCTTTAGATTTTTGTATTCTATTATAGCACTAATAGTAGCTTCAAGTTGCAAGGGTGGAAGACTTGTTTTCTTTGACTTCTTTTTCTTTCCTTTTCCTTTAGGAGATTCGACTCCTTTAACAAATTTCTCTTCTCTTCTTTTAAATAGGAAACCTTCATTTTCCTTTCCACCTTCCTCACTTCCTGTATCAATAGTATCAATTCTTGCTTTCTTGGTGCCTATTTCTTCTTTAGAGGTTTGAGGCTCTCTTTTCTTCTTCCAGACCAATTTGGGTCCTTCTTCTTCTTCCTCTTCATCATCATCATCATCATCATGGCTAATGTGTGTTTCCCTTGTAGCCTTTTCTTTTACTCTTCTCTTCTTGGGAGGCTACTGTTGCATAGAGGCACTTGATGTAGTTTTCTTTGTAGAAGATGTAGCTCTAGAGGCTTTTGGAATAGTAGGAGTAGAGACATAAGTCTTGGTGGATCTTCTTGTTAAGTGAGATTGCTTAAAAACCCCTTTTTGCAAAACCTAATTTGCATTCAATGCATATATTAGAAAAGATTTCAAAGATTTAACAATGATATATAACTTCACCTTCAATTACACCACAATCTTCTATAGTAAGACATTTTCCACTAGTATTTTCTCCAATCAGCTAAGCATGTCAACCTACATCACATATCCACGTGTTGAGAGAGTCAGCACCATATCTTTGATAGGGGTTTAAGGTTTATTTGTTGGAGCTTCCCCTAAGCCAAAGATTTCTACTTATTTTGTGGAGGAAACATCTACACTAGAGACAAGCACAACCTCATCCTTCATCTTATTATCTTCTTTCTTTTTCCAGACCTTGTCCATTTCATTCTTCATTTCTAATGGATCCACATTCTTGACTGGATCACTCTTCCTTACTGAATCAACCTTCACATTCTTACTTCTACAAAATTTAGTAATGTGACCTAATTTGTTGCAATTGTGACATCTGACATTTTGAACAAGCTTACTTCCATTTGTTTAGGATCAATGTTTATTAGCCTTGTTATGTATGAAAATGGGATTGAAGGAAAGTTTTATAGTTTATAGTTAATTAGATTAAATCAAAGACTTCTTTCACACATACATTCAAGGACATAGATTGAGCTAAGTCACAACTGTGATAGAGGACTTAGCTATAGGTCTGATGTCACTATGAGATGCTTAGAAAGATAGAATAGATTGATACTTTGTTGAAACCCTAATTATGCAAAATCATAAACAAATGAATGAAACCTGACAAATTCTTGCATAATAAGACACTAAATACATATTAGATACTTACTAGATATTAGGTTTCAGAAGATAGAAAAGTCAAGAAGAAAAGAGCAGGTGCCCTTGTCCATGCTTTTTCTAAGGGGTTCTTGTTATTTTCCGCTACAGACTGCATCCACTTCAGAGATTCCTGATAGTACAGAAATGAGGGACAAAAGAGAGGGAACCCTTGTCCTTCTAGGGTTTTTTTCTCTTGTTTTCTTTAGATCTAGATTATTCCTACTCTACTCTAACCTCTTGCAACTCCTCTCCCCAGAATCTGACACCTATAACATGTAATCGCAAGAGAGGGGTTGGGGGTTGTGGTGTTTAGGAGCATGCCTCAGTCAAGCCTCAGAATGGCATTCAAGCCTTCCAACACCGTTGTTAGATAGAGAGTGTGTGACCTTGTAGGATAGAGGAAAAAGTAATGATTGAAACACAAAGTAATGTCACCTTGGAGGTGAAACTCTCACAAGGAGATGAAGATCTTTCATGCCATGAGGAGATGGATTGATGAAGACAAATCTGCAACAAACATGAACAAACACAACACAATAGGGCTGGACTAGGGTGTTGATGCCCTTGTCCAGGGTCCTATTTTGGGACTTTCTTAAGCTCAATAATGTTCCCTAAGTCCCATTTGTCATGGGTTTTAGGGGATTTTGCTCTGAGATTCATTTCTAACATGCATGATTAAATCTAAGGGACCTGAGAGCTAAACTTAGGAGGTAAAAGTCCTAGGGGGATATTTTATGACATAGTATTTGGCCCCACTTTAATGTATGTATGATCTTACGACCCATACATGCATTAAAGTATGATAAAAAACACATCAAACATACCAAGCACATAAAGCAAAGGCATACACCAAGATTGAGGAACTATTTCTAGCACCCAGTCTCAAGTAGGTAGTAGAAGGCACGTCACAGACATGTGAAACACAGATAATACAATAATAGGCATGCAAAACATGGAGAAGATAGTACTGAAGACATGTAATACACGATGAATACATGAGAGAAGTCATGCAAAACATGATGAATATATTGATATAACATTTTCATATATATGCATGGAAATAAAATTGCAACATAAAACCCTGAGTGTGGGTGGAGACCACACAACAGGGGAAAAACATGCCAAACAAACCTTGAGTGTAGGTGAAGCTCATAGCTACACACACAAGAGGGGAAAACATGCCATACAAAGCCCAATTGGGGGTTAACCACACAAGGGGGAAATCACATAGAAGACACATGGAATACACGAGTGCCGTATAGCATGCCAGAGACATACTATATGTCTTAAACAAAACAAACAAGGGCAATGAAAGGAGCTTATTGCTAAGTCCCACCATCTCAAACATGCTACACACACACACACCTAACGGTTGGGTTTATGCCACAACAACCACCAAAAACGTGCTTAAGCCCGAGGATAGTCTCAAGATCCAACCCCCCTCCATGGAGGACTTTTGAAATAAAAGGATGTGAACTAGCTCAAGAGATACATCATCCCACCTTTCGCAGAAGGAATTTTGAATAAAAGGATACACACTAGCTCAAGAGATATGTTATCCTGCCTCCATAGAGGGCTTCTTTATTTGCAATATAAATAAAGATGTGTACTCATGCTACAGATACAGTATCCTACCTCACAAAGAGGGCTTAAAACATACTTTGTTAGTACCAAAATCATTAGATATATATATCATTATATATGCCCCCACCTTAAGGTGGTTTCAATGTTGTGAACTAACATCAAGCACATTAAGGTAGAAAGAAAACACACAAGGAAACAAGAGCTTTTGCAAAGCCCATGCCCCCAAGGTGACATGTGCTCATGATTGCTGAATGTTCCCATAAACACATTGATAAGATATAACAAGATGGTTAGAAAATCTTACTCTAAGCTAATAACCATACCACATCATAGAAGCTATGCATGAAAACAAACACATCAAGGACCAAGGCTATATTGTAGGTTCAGAACTGAGTATAACCATTAGGCTATACTGTAGATACCTCAGAACCAAGTGTAGAAACAAGGTGAGATACCAATCAAACATGTACAAGAGCAGATTGACTGGATTGTAAAATTTTAGTCACAAGAAATGCCATAAGATTATACATCACACAGAGTGATTCTACTAGTCAAGCATTGGATAGATATAAATCAACCCCATCATCATGTATGGACTAGGTCCATTTTTTCTTACTCACTGAAGGGACACATGGTCGGTATCAGTATATGTTTGTATTCATCATTCACCGACTAGGTAAAATCACTAGAAGAAGGTAAACAATAAAATGACAGATGAGAACAAGTGCCTTAGGAACACCACATAGGAGGATGCCCCCAAAAAACCCTCCACAATGATATGCCCCTAAGGCATGACACACAACACTAAAATTGAGGAGATGAAAAATAGAAGAATGATGATACAAATAGAAGAATGGTCACAACAAAGGTAGTCTCCTTGTATCCTTGACCTTACAAGAGTATCAAGGTTCATCAAAAGAGACCTAAACATATAGCACAACACAAGGGAACACTCCACAATTCTAACAACATATATATCTAGGAGGAGACCACCCTTGAGAACAATTAAAATAGGTGCTACAATGAGTGTGGCTTAAAGGGGGAGAAATACTTACCTGATTTGATGGGATATTTCCTTGCCGACATTTTTTGTCTATCATAGGATATCTTGCATGTCATTTTGTTTCTTGTTGATATTGCATTAACATTAAGTTTAGGATGACAAGAGGCTTTCATGGGCTTCAAAGAGCAATATCCAATACCAGATTTGCAATTATTTCTAGCAACTTGTAAAGGTAATATGATTCCTTGTTGATTTATACCACATCCATTACCCGCATAGTCACAGTTTTTGTACAAAATATGAAATCCATGACCATAGTGAGAGTCCATCTCTTTATAGGATGGTGAATCTTCATAGGTCTCATAATCTGTAGTATAAGTAAGAGTATTGTCTTTGTTCTATACCAAAAGACTTTAGGTTTCTCAAATGTCTCCAAAGATTGCTTAGATGAGATCGATGCAACTTTTGATGTGTCATCATTATTAAGTTAAGTCCCCCATAAAGGAGGGAGTAAAATCTAATGAACCCCAATAATCACCAAAAAGTGCATTTGATTGTTTAGATACTTGCACAAGATTATCTATGGCAAGAGACATTGATGAATCAACTTGTAAGTTGTTTAGATTTTATTGATTATTAACTTGTTTTTTGTTTTGATATGTAAATAGTTATTCGGGTCAGGATCGACTTCCATGGTGTAGAGCTTGTTTTGATAAATAAAGTTCATTGATCTATGAAGGGTAGATGAAACTGCCTCCATGGCATGGATCCACAGTCTACCAAGAATCATATTATATGAAAGTGATCTAGGCATGACATGAAAAAGGGTAGATACTATCATGGGTCCAACCTTCATAGGTAAAGTTATGGTACCCATGGATTGTCTACTAGCATTATTAAAGCCCTGAATGTTAAGCCTATTTGGTTTAATTAATGATGTGTCCATCTTGATTTTGTGTAGTAGGTCAATGCCACAAATATTAAGAGTTGATCCATTGTCAATCATAACTCACTTTATCAACTTTTTATCTATTGTGAAAAAGATTATAAGTGGATCATATTCATCTTTAGTTGATGGTATTTCATGTTGTTGAAATAGAATATCCATTTTTGTCGCATGCATAAAATCTAACAGAGCTGCTACATCATTAGGCTTAATAGCAGATGGTATAATCACCTTTTGTAAATCTTCTTGGAGCATTATTTGGTATGTAGGTGATGTTTGTATTAAATACCAAAGATAAATCTCAGTAGGAGTGGCATGAAGCTGCTCAACAAGATCATAATCTTGACCACTTTTATGAGTAAGATGAGGTGGTGGAGGAAGCATAGGTTGAGAACATGGAAGAGAGACAAGCAGATGTGGTTCTTGCTTACTTTTCTTGTTATTGCGGGTGTTGTAGGTGTGAGAAATCACTTTATGATGTGGTTGTTGTGACACATTTTGAAAACCTTGACTCTTTTGAGTGATTTGTCTTGCATAGTTTAGGATGTAATCTAGGGGTCAAGGTAGTTTTCGATCTCCTTGAACCATTATCACCAGTTTTAATAAAGAAGGTGCATTAGGTGCCCCTTGCACAATCATGTTAGGAACTTTCCTACATTTATCTGGTAACCCCTTAGTGGGTGGAATAAGTCTATTAGTGAATATTGAATTAACATTATTTTCCTCTCGATTATGCTTAACATATATTCCTAAAGGATTTAATGTGAGTGACCTTTTCTCATCCACCAATACTTCTGCTTTTGAGGGGAGAGCATCAAGGCTAAGGGAAGGTACAATATTGTTCAAGAGATTGGTGGTGATTGTATCATTAGTGATGTCTAAGAGACTTGAATTTACAACCAAAGTAGACCTATCCATGGTCTTCTCATCCAAGGTTATTGAAAATTCAACTAGAGGAGGAATAGAATAACTTATGGAATCATCATCATCATCATCATATATTTTAGCTATTAGTTCCAAAGCATTAAGAGAAGAAGAAATTTCACACTCATCATTCTTAATGTATTTTGTTAGATCTTCTACTACAAATGGGTATGTATTCATGAGAGCTATGAAGTTGTCAAAATTAGATACATAATAAAGGATTTCAAATGAGCATTCAAATATATCCTTATGATATATAGCTTGTATATAAGTGAGAACATGAGGATTCATATTAAGAAATTTGTAGAAATTCTCAAAGTTTTTGAAATATGCATGTAAAGATATCAAAGAGAAATGAGATGAAGATGTCATAATGAAATATCTTGAAACATCAATGTCCAATAAGGTCTAGTAAGACAATACATGCAAGGTTTTATGATACTTAATACACCCTAGATGTGAGACTATTTTGCACTCAAGAATTTGTTTGAGGGAAATAGGTACTAAAAGACACATAGAGTCCACAACAAATAGAGTGGATAAGGAAAGAGTACTACATAACAAGGCCAAGTTGATGGTTTTTAAATATTTTGATCAAAAAGATATGAAAAAGGTGTGCAAACACATAGTGTTGAAATACACACAGTGTAATTAAAAATGTGCCAATTTTCACGCAATGATATGAAAAAATGCAAAGTTTTCAAATGAAAAATGAATATACGCTTGAATATAAGGGCAAGATCTCACATGCAATATATTTTACAATGAATGCAATAAAACAACACCAATTGATGCTTGTTTATGCACCTAAGATGTTCACTTTTTTCACCTTTTTCAATGCAGATGCACAAAATATGACATGAAACTAAGAGGATGATGAGAGATAGAAAATTAAAACCCCTAAATAAGTCCAATAATGCAAAAAAATTTGTCACAACACACCAATCTTGTAATGCTAAATGAAAGATTAGTCAAAATGTAGTAAAAATGCAAGGATTTTTGAAACCCTAATAGTGAAACTAAGGCATGAATGTATGTAAAGTGGTGAATGAATGGAATCTAATCAGATTTATTATGTAAAATAACTTAGATCAAATTTAAGAATGATGCCAAAATACTACAATGCTCAATGCAAGTCAAATTTTAAGGAAAGATGAATGAATATGCCTCATTTTGTTGAAATACAGAATATGTAAATGCAAAATTTGAAATATAGATGCAAAAAAAACACAATGATGAAATAATTTAGTCAAAAATCAGATTTGAATGAGTGTTAAACATGAATGGTAAAATATGAAACAAGATTTTAACTACAAACCCTAGCCTTCGGAATTACTAGGTTATATGAAAAAATGCAAAATTTCAAGAAAACCATAGCAAATAAAGTATGTAAATGCAAGGGATAAAATTTCAAGAAAATCATGATTTTATCCCTCCCTAATGAAATGCAATGAAAGTAATACAAAAGTTATGCCTTAATGCAAGCCTAGGATGCGTGATTTTTTCAAAATTTTCAAATTTATGCAAATTTTTTGAATGTAGAATAATGAATATAATATGTATGAATATAGATCTGATTTAAAACACTTAGCAAGATGCAATGTTCAGAAAAACATAGGTTCACCAAAATGTTATGTATGACAATAGGATTGAAGGAAAGTGATATAGTTTATAGTTAATTAGATTCAATCAAACCCTTCTTTCACACATACATTCAAGGACATAGATTGAGCTAAGTCACAACTATGAAAGAGGACTCAACTATAGGTCTAATGTCACTATGAGATGCTTGGAAAGATAGAATAGACTAATATTTTGAAAACCCTAACTATGCAAAATCATAAACAAATGAACGGAACATGGCAAATGCTCGCATAGGAAGACACTAAGTATAGATTAGATACTTACCAGATTTCAGGTTTCAAAAGATGGAAAATTTGGGGATAAAAGAGCGAGTGTCCTTGTCCAATGTAGTGCTTTTTTTGAGGGATTCCTAATATTTTTTGCTACAGACTGCAACCACTTTAGAGATTCCTGACAGTGCAGAAATGAGTGACAAAGAGTGGGTGCTCTTGTCCTTTCAGCCCCTGGTTCTTTTTTGTCATTTTCTTCATATCTGGACTCTTGTTTCTTTGCTCTAACCTCTGCAACTCCTCTCCATAGAATTTAACACCTATAACCTACAATCACGAGGGGTTGGGGGTTGTGGTGTTTAGGATCTTTCCTCGATCAAGCCCTAGAATGGCAGTCAAGCTTTCCAACACCATTGTTAGATAGAGAGTGTGTGTCCTTGCATGATAGAGGCAAAAGAAATGATATGATAAATGATTGAAACATAAAGTAAATGTCACCTTAGAGGTGAAGCTTTCATGGGGAGATGAAGATCTTTCACACCATGAGGAGATGGATTGATGAAGACAAATCTGCAACAAGCATGAACAAACACAACACAATACTACTTTACAACACAATGAAAGCCTTGAGTATCCTTAGCATAAGATCACAAGTTTGCAATATCCATCTCTAGTTGTAAAATGAAGTCCTAAACATGCTTATATATGCATTCTCGCTAAACATTCGTAATTCAAATTGAAAACACTAACAAAGGGAAACCTTTTAATGATCACTTTATCGACATCTAAAACTTGGGGCCTGAAAAAATAGGGTTGGACTAGGGCACGGGTACCCTTGTCTAGGATCCTATTTTGGGACTTTCTTAAGCTCAAGAATGTCCCCTATGTTTCATTTGTCATGGGTTTCAGGGGATTTTGCTCTAGTATTCATTTCTAACATGCATGATTAAATCTAAGGGACCCAGGAGCTAAACTTAGGAGTTAAAAGTCCTAGGGCAAAATTTTACAACATAAAAATCCTTATGCCGAAATCCATTACATTTCTAATAGTAACCTATGAAAGATGAGAACATCATATTCTAATTGTAACCACTCATCATTTGATTTCTGTATTCACTAACTTTATGACCAATTCTTTGACATATAAAACACTGACCAGAGAATGATTGAACATTTTGATTTATCCTATTTCTACATTCCATAGCCTTATGTCCAAATTTATTGCAAGAGTAATAGTAGCCAGAGTACCTTTGTGAAGCTAGTTGTCTGATAGGTGGTTTCTTAAAAATTTTCTTCTAGTTCTAGACCTGTCTGTTGTTAATCATCTTGTCTTCAGTCTTCTTTTGTTTATTGTTCTTCTTCTCAACATTGTTTGCCTTTCAAATTTCACCTTTTTCAAATCTTAGTCCTTCTTTATCCTTAGTTGCCTTTGGATTTGCAATCATTTCATCAAGCAGGATGGAGCTTTTCTTGAATTTGTCTTCTTGATTCTTTTGTTTCTCCAACTCTATCTTTAGGACAACAATTTCTTTTTCAAGCATTGAACATTCTTTTAATTTTCCTTTTAGTTAGTTTGATTCATTATGCATTCTTCAATTATTTTTCCTTCCTCAATTTGTATTTTCAGACTAGCACGATTGTATCATTTGATTAACTAAGCTGTTCATTTACTTCCTTGTATCTTTCTTTGAATTTTTTGTTCTTCTCTCTTAACTTCTTGATGCATTCATCTACTTCCTTAATATTTTCTTCTAGATCACTGTTCTCACATTTAAATTTTTCCAAATGTTTAAGGGTTGATTTAAGTTCTCCATTCATGTCAACTATGTAGTCTTCTTCAGTAAATTTAACAGTAGGAATTTCTTCTGGAGGGATAGGATATCTCCTAGTCACCATGTGTTCACACCTCAATATCTTCCTCAAGCAGGTAAGCTTTGTGCAAGGAACCAGGCTCTGATAGCAATTGTTGAACACCCAAAATACTAAGAGTGGGGGTGAATTAGTATTCTCTAAAACCACTTAAGCATTTAAACATTCATTCTGCATACCATATTTAATTTGTAGTAATAAAGGAAAGCATGAAATCAACCATCAAAATACATGACATGTGAACACCATAGTTTTTATGTGTAAAACCCAAGAAGGAAAAAAACCACGGTAAGGATTAGCTCACACACACACATATATATAACAATATTGATTACAATTAGGCTCACTACCAAAAGGACTCACTGTCCATAAAAGAGAATGCTCACTACAGGTGGGTCACTACTAAAGGTATCACTGTCCTGAATAGAAAGAGATAGAGGAAGGGGTGGCTTACTGCCAAATATGAATTTTTAATAGTGCATTTGACTTACGCTAAAGATACAGTTCCACTGAAGCTTAGAATACTAACTTAACACACTTCATCTTCACCACAACCTTACCTTATCCTTCTCTACATCAGATTTTGCACACACACATACACTTAACTCTTTCACATCCACACACCCATGTCCACACAAGAATTTAATCTTGTTAATAGACCGCAATCAAGTAAAACATCAAATAGGTTGGCCAAATAGATATATTGTGTGACTTCCTGACCTATCGGCCCAAAATTTAACTCTATATACTTTGCAGAGAGAACCAAAACATGTAGCATATTTGGATAGGTCGGAATAACCTATGTTTACTCCCATGACTTTGTTCTATTCATGAATCAACTCTGTACAACCTCAACACATTGAGGTCGGCTCAACTGGTGAGGTAGCAATAACATGAGCTAACTGTTAGTTCACAACACAACATGCAAACCACCAAAATGCTTACCACTTGAAGACTACATACTTTTGACATCCATAAACTTATTCTCAAATCTTCATAGCAAGATATTCATCTACGAAGGAATGCAGACTAAAATACTCTAACCCTATCATGGGTTTTGTACTACAAATTCCTTAGGAAAATCTTTAACAAATTGTGTCTGACTACAAAACACCAAAATGGAAGGATATCATGCTTACGTGTATTCTCCTTCACATGTCACTTAGTATCTTCTCTAGATCAGTACTTAGGTGTATTCTCATCCATATCATTCTCTGGACCAACACAATTGTAACCTTAACCTTTGTTGTCATCAATGACAACACTACTCATTGTCATGCTCATCAGTCTCTTCATCATCATGATTATGTTGCCAACACCAAACATGTCAATAGACCCTCACTACAACCTAAGGGAAAAATCCAAGAGCTCCTTATGACACCAACCATTGTGAAAGATCATCCATCTTCTAACTAAATATTATCCATGGCTCACTACACACTACAAAAACAATAGCTTAGAACAAAAATCTTGAAAACAAAGAAGATATAACACACTATATAACTACACAAAACTCCCACTAAAAGTGATATTGAGTTATGCATGGTATCATGTCCAACATCATTACCAAAAATTCATTGAAAATGAATAGAGCTTCTCATGCACCATAACTTATTGCTATAGATTCTAATGAACAACTATATTAGGTACTCCAAACCATCCTTTTATCTCACTACAATAAACATACCAATGTAATCAAGGTGACCATGAAGAGGCCAACCAAATAGAATCCTTATTAGATAATTTACAAGATCTACACTCATGTAACATCTCAAAGGAGAAAAATATGGTCAGCGCTCTAATCTCAAATAACTAAATAATAAGATTCAATCCCACATTAGTAACATGTTGAATAGAGATAACCATGTATAACATGTAGATTTCCAAGACTCAAACACCAAGATCAATGCTAGAACTGATTTGCCAAACAAATCCACATCATAGTAACCATATATCATAAAAACCCAACAAGACGCCCTACAAATCTATAATTGTTTCCATCTAGAATACTCTAAGAGTCTGAAAACAATCTTTCCACAAATCTACAAACCATAGATTTTAGTTAACATGTAAAACCTGCATAACCATCTCTCCCAATAAATGTAAAATTACTTAAACATCCATACATTCACACCATATATGTCATATGAAATAATGAAATATCAGAGATCTACAAATCGACATCTTTTTGAAACAGGAAAATTGTAAATCCTACATATCCAAAGTAACATGAATATGAAAAAGGAGGAACCGGGGGAGGAACCGGGTTGTTCAGGAGTGTCCAGATCATAGAAAGACCAACTCCACAACCCACATGCAACTAGTGGAAAATCATCTAGTGCTTTCATGTAACCAAGGGCTAAAACCATGAATCCAACATTTAAGTACTCCATTCTATAGTCCAAAAATTAAATGTTCTTCCATGTGACCAGGGCACCAAAAGAAACCATCCAACATGAACATCCATCCACTTCACATGACCACAAGGTAAAGGAATAAAACTAACAAACAAGAGGATACTCACATATTGCCAAACTAGAGCTCCAAGTCACCACCTTGTAAGGAACAAACACATGACCAACTCTATGAAAAATAAAACCCTCAACCATAAGCTTCCAATGCCCACCATAGATCCCATTGAAAACATCCATCTGAAAGTTAGATAGCATGGCTTCCAATGTCACAAATCTAAAAAACAATGCCAACATATAGAACATCTACTACAACCCAAAAACATCCAACATTCTATAATTCCTTCCAATAGATTCACAAACTTTATAAACTAAATTTGAAAATAGAGGAATACCTAGAACCAAATTAGCATGTTTCCATCACATGCAAGTCATTGCAAGTACATACAACTCACATGCAACCACATGCAAATAACATGCAAGTCCATGCAATTAAATGCAACTCACATGCAAGCACATACAAGAACATGCAAGTGATGGAACTACCTTATGCTCTAATACCAATTGTTGGAATAAATGAACAATCTCTAATCCAATTTTTAATCATCAAATCACCAAGATATGATACCAATTGGTGAGATACAAGGCTCTGACTACTACAAAATAGAAATATGAAACTTCTATGAAAATCTGAAAATTAAGTTTGCTTAATCCTTGAAATACCACAAAGAGATTTAACTTCTTTATGATGATAAAATAAAACACTTTAACATGCTTGATATAACGACCTTAGATGAACTTAAAAGAACAATAACATCACCATAAAATAGCAGCAACAAAGTGGCACAAATCAACAACATACGAATCCAAGATCTCACAACACAAGGTAATAATGGAACAAAAGATCAAACACATAACACAATGTTTACGTGGAGAAACCCTTGTGAGAAAAAAAAAATCCACCAAGAAGAGAGTCTCAAGTTGTATTATCTTCAAAACAAGATTACAATACATCCACTTCCAATCTCCTTTTTAGTCTTCAATCCAACAACACATGTGTAGAGAAGAACTCTCTCACTCAACTTGTTACATGTAAACCTCTTACACCCTTCACTCTCAAGTCTCGTATTTATATAAAATGAGGACCCATCAAACAAATTCATGGGAGATGGAAAAAATCTAAAGTCACTATCTTAGGAGACACCAAAATCATCTTCTTATAGATTCTCTTACACCTATGATAAGCATCTTCCCAATATGGGCGCTTAGAACCAAGTATAGGTAGTTACAAGACAATAATTGTTGTCATATGTTGTCATAGTCTCTTACACTTTATGATAATTGTAAGTTATTATAGAGTACTCTTACAAACTTATGTCATACATCATAACAGTCCAAATATACACCTCCCAAAGATGGGCACCAAGATTCTCCACCTCACCTTATTTGCTATTTACCAAGATTCCTTGAGTAGTAAAAGTAACTCCATAACAACATGAAGGTAACTAATTAATTACTAAGGCCAAGAAATAATTATTTACCATACCAGTAAAAATAATTTACTGCTAATGGTGAAACCTTCATCCCTTATGAATAAATTTACAAAATAACACCCTATCTCCAAGGATGTTGAAATTCTCCAAGAATATTGAAACTTTCCAAGAATAGTGGAAATCATGCAATAGGATTTACAAGGTTGATAGCACCTTAATCCCAACCTTAGGATCCCTTAGAACCTATATTACACTTATTTAATAAAAAATAATGAAATTACATAAAGTAAGTAAACTATAAGTAGGGAATTTAGAGATATCTTGTTTTGCACTCTCATATCTCACATTTCTTTATATATATATTAGTTGATATTTAATATATATTTTATTATTTTATGTATATTTTATTTAATATTACACAATAAAATAAATTAATATTTAGATCTCTATAATATATTAATATTGAATATATTTACACCAATATATATCAATATTTCATTTTACTATGTTTCAATAAATTTTATTATAAAGACACTATTAATTACATTATTCTATAGATATTTATGAAGTATCAATATTATAATTACAATGAAGAAAAATTAAATAATTAATTTAATATGAATATTACACAATATAATATATTAATATTTAGATTACTAAAATATATTAATATTTAATACTTATATACAAATATATATAAATATTTCATTTTACTATAATATAACATAAATATAAATGCATTATAATGATAATTCCATTTATTTGTATAATCAATAATTTAATATATAAATATTACTATTGATATATTATTAATTATATTATTCTATTGATATTTAAAATAAAAATTTTATAAATAAATTCAATGAATAAGAACTAAATATTAATATGAATATTACACAATATAATATATTAATATTTAGATTAGTATAATATTTCAATATTTAATAGTTATACACAAATATACATTAATATTTCATACTATATATAGCATAAATATAAATACATTATAATGATAATTCTACTAATTTGTATAATCAATAATTTAATATACATTATTTTATTAATATATAATAAATTATATTATTTCTCTAATAAGGGTGTGGTTCGGTGATCAAGTAGCTCGGTTGTAGTGGTGGCCACCAAGGTTCAAACCCCTGCAGGGCCAACAAGCTCGCAGGTAATGCGTGCCTACGCTGGGTTGTCATACTCGCAAGCTGTGTACCTTCACCTAGCCAATGAGCTTGTGGATTTGACCAAAGGGTGATAATGCCCATTGGGGATGGAGACCCCCTAGTTGTAATCTTAGGCGATAAAGTCATTGGGAAGAGATCCCCTCTAAGGACCAGGCTAAAAACCCGAGTATCCCCCACCAATTTTTTTTATATTATTTCATTAATATTTAAAATATCAAATTTATATACAATGAATCACAATTAAATAATCACATTAATATGAATATTATATTAACTAGCATACCTATATTTAAAAAATATATTAAAGTACACTGATAGATATCCTTCTCAAGGCACCTATTACACCTATGTTTGGTAAAATGATTAAAGAATAGGTACCTTGAGAAGGATATCTCTCAGTGAAAGCTTAATTCTAACTATATTATATACCTTAAGATTTATTATAATTATATAATATAATATTATAATATATGTGAGATATATTATTATAATATATTATATATTAATTATATATAATGTAACCCTAACTCTAACATTAATCCTAATAGTAATTATAACCCTAACCCTAATTATACCTTTAGGTATACCTAAACCTAATTCTATTCCTAATTCCAACCGTTATCTCAATCTTAATTCTAACCATAGTTCTATATAGATATAAATGTAAATGACTTTTGGTGTTTTATTGTAACTATAACCCTAACCCTAACGTTTAGGCCAATACTAACCCTAAGTGTAACCCCAACCCTAACCCTTATTCTAATCATAGTTTTAACCCTAATTCTAACCTAAAACCTAACCCTGATTCTAACCGTAATTTTAACCCTAAATCTAATTCTAATTCTAATCTTGATTTTATCCCTAACCCTAATTTTTACCCCATTACTAATTCAAACCCAAATTATAATTATAACCCTAACCTTAATCCTAATAGTAATTCTAACCCTAACCCTAATTCTACCCTTATATTTGTCCCTATATAATATAATAGGTATGCTAGAATTATATATAATATAACCCTAACCCTAATGTTAATCCTAATAGTAATTCTAACCTGAATCCTAAATCTATCCCCAACCCTAATAGTAACCATATTTATAACCCTAATTCTAACTTGAACCTAAATGCTAATCCTAATTGTAAGCCTAACTTCTAATTTGAACCCAAATTATAACTATAACCCTAACCCTAATGTTAATCCTGACAATAATTCCAACCCTAATTATACCCCCAGATCTACTTAACCCTAATTCTAACCATAGTTCTATATATAGATATAAATATAAATGACCTTTATTGTTTTATTGTAACTACAACCCTAACCCTAACGTTCACCCTAATTTTAACCCCAATTCTAACCTCAATCCTAACTCTGATTCTAATCATAGTTTTAACCCTATTTATAACCTAAACCCTAGCCCTAACCCTAATTCTAACACTAATTCTAATGGTAATCCTAACCCTAATTGTAACCGTAACCCTAAATCCAATTATAATTCTAATCTTGATTTTATCCCTCCCTAATTCTCACCCCAATACTACTTATATAATTACTAATTCAAACCCTAATTCTAACCATGATTCTAACTATAATGATAATCCCAATTCTATCCCCAACCCTATTCTAACCCTCACTCTCATTCTATCACTAGGCTTAATTCTATCCTTAACTTTAACTCTAATTCTAACTCTAACCTATGCCATAAAACTTATTCCTCACCTCAATATTAGTGTTCCATTGTTCCAAATCAATATTTAAAAGTTAGATGACATCACATGGAATTGACCCCTCAAATTCAAAATTTAAAACTTATAATTTTCTTGAGTCTTGCGCATTTCTTTCCCACCATAAGTTGACTTGGTACACATTTTGTATGATATATCACTTTTAGAGTCTTAGATATGTAATTTCTGATTGCATTATCATTTTTAGATCTTCTAAGGGATTGTATTCTTACTTATAATTATTCCATTATTATATCTTTTCTTTTAGAGTTTCCTGCTATGTTGAGATCTATCCTTTACCCACCCTAGCGACCCTTGCCAATCCCATTAGGTTTCCATTTTCATATCTAATATACCGCTAATTCTAACCCGAACCCTAATTCTAACATTGGAGTTAGTTCTAGGGTTAGGGTTAGGGTTGGTTCATTTCAAATGATTTCATTGGTACAATATTAATTCCCAAATTTATATTAACAGATAAAACCATTTGGAACGGTGTAATTGTTTAAAGACATCATTTGACATCATAAGAAAAAATATAATATGAAGTATTCCAATGCATGTACATTGCCACCCTAGTACTTGTACACATAAGAATAGTATTTGTCAACATAATATTCTTATCTATTTATTTGCAAATACTCGTACCTTTCAAAATTACACAAATCATTCATATCATGGTTCTTTGATTTGAGTTCCACAAATCACTCATGTTTTTTTGGATCTCTTTGCCATGTTTTGGGATCTTACTTTTTTAACACCAAAATTACACTCTTTTGGTTCAAACTTTTCTTATTTAAAAGCAAAAAAAATCATATATTAAAAATTTTAGTAACTATTCTAATAAGCTTGTAGTCTAAATATTTCCATAATTTGGGTGCATTTATTTCCAATTTGTAATCAATTTTATATTGTGTTGTGTGAATTTTTCACAATACAATTGAATTGCACATCAAAACACAATTTCTTAATAGTTATATTTTCAATGCAACCTTTGAAATGTTAGTTCTTATTGAAACAATTTGGTATGTAGCTTATTAAATGTTTTTTAATGGTGTTTATTCTTCATATTTGTTCGCTTTGATAATCTTTCATGCAACCATGGGAAATAGAATGCCAACAATTGACATAATTATAATATTGGAGAATTGTATGATTCTAAGCTCTTTTTATGTAGTATTAATTATGTTTTATAAAATAATTCAATTGAATGTTTTATATGTATATAGAGTTTATAGAAATAGTGTTAGAATGCACATCACAACTAAGAGGGGGTGAATCAGTTGTCTATTAAAACATTAAACCATTAAAGCAGTTCCTAACATAAGCCTCTTAACATGCATTAGCAAAATATAAACATATGAAGCATTAATGCAAACACATCCAAACAAATAAGAACACCATATTTACATGGAAACCCAAGAAGGGAAAAACCACAGTGAGGATTAGCTCACATATATATGAATAACAACACCAAAAATCAAATAGGATAGGTTGCAAAGGCTCGCTGCCCTGAAGAAAGGCTCACTGCCAAAAGAAAGGCTCACTGCCTAGAAGAGAGAAGAAAGAAGAAGACTATGACAGAGAGATTCACTATCTCAAAGAAATAGGAGAAATCCACCACTGCTACTCCTTGCCATCTGTAACCTTTGGCTCACTGCCTCTAGTAGCTTCTAGCACACTGAAATGTAGACACCAAGTTCTGCTCACTATGTTCCAGAGTCATAAGCATTTATTCTCACACACAACTCACTACCCTTGATTCACATTTGCCTCATCTTCTCTACATTTCTCCACTCAACTTCATCTTGCATTTCCACTATCTATAACCAAGACCTATCTCAATTAGGTCAGTCCTAAAGAAGCTTGTGCACCTCAAACGTGAAACACCAATTAGGTCGGCACTAAACACTTCTGCGGTGGAAAGAAGTGAGAGTGGGCCATGTTAAGGGTTAACTAGGACTCAAATTTGTATCACCAAGCTTCTCATCACATCCACAATCCATGAGGTACCTCCACAAATGGCTCTAGTACGTCAGGTTAGCCAAACCTGAGCTAATGACCACACCCATGCTTCTCCAAGTTTAAAAGTATCATGTGGACTAGAGAGACACTCCACAACATTTACACACCTTCCCAAAACATTCAACATCATCAAAATCTTCTGTAACACTGTCGTAACTACCTAAAACAAGAGATGTCTTCATTATGCACATCAGGATGCATTGCCACTAAATACCAACACAAGAACCGAACTTGCAGAGCAACCCATCACAAGAAACTTCAAGGGAAGATAGATGTAGATTGTATTTAAGAACATTCCCAAATCTATAGGAAAAGAAACCTTAATGTAGAGAAATACAGAGCATTCTCATTTCTCCCAGATAACTTTCTTCACAATCAAATACTCTGTTAAACACATCTTCTACTTCTGCATGATCTAGAGCCTGAAACTCTAGATATAACACCTCTAATCAACACTTCCACTCAACTTCATCTTGCATTTATACCATCTATAACCAAGACCTATCTCAATTAGGTTGGTCCTAAAGAAGCTTGTGCACCTCAAATGTGCAACACCAATTAGGTCAGCAATAAATACTTCCACGGTGGAAAGAAGTGAGAGTGGGCCATGTTAAGGGTTTTAACTAGGAGTCAAATTTGCATCACCAAGCTTCTCATCACATCCACAATCCACAAGGTACCCCCACAAATGGCACTAGTAAGTCAGGTTGTCCAAACCTAAGCTAATGACCACACCCATGCTTCTCCAAGTCTGAAAGTATCATGCAGACCAGAGAGAGACACTCCACAACATTTACACACCTTCCCAAAACATTCAACATCATCATAATCTTTTGCAACACTTTCGTAACCACCTGAAACAAGAGATGTCTTCATTATGCACATTAGGATGCACTACCACTAAATACCAACACAAGAACTGAACTTGTACAGCAACCCATCACAAGAAAATTCAAGGGAAGATATATGTAGACTATATAAGCACACTCCTAGATCTGCAGGACAAGAAACCTTAATGCAGATTAATACAAAGCATTCTCATTTATTCCAGACAACTTTCTTCACAGTCAAATACTTTGTTAAACACATCTAATTCCACACGATCTAGAGCCTGAAACTCTAGATATAACACCTCTAATCAACACTTCCAAACCCCACAAGCATATCTTCAATTATGGAGAAATGCAGAGCATTACACTAAACACACCTCTATCACACTACACACCTTTTTATTCAAATTTTCTCAAAAGCACATGGAAACCAAGTGAGCCATCTGTTGGAGGTTGATATCAATGACAACACTAGAAAGTTTCCAACAAATAGATCAATTAATATAGTAGTTAGAAAATTTTAGTTTTTGGATGATCATGCATTTAATATCTTCCAAAATTGGAATTCACAATGTAACTCTAATTCTAACCCTAATTACTAATATAGGCTATATATTACTAATAAGAATAATAATACTATATATACATTGCTTATATTTATTTTTTTCTTTCCAAAAGTGATTGTAGTAGTTATTATAAAAGCTAATTAGTTTTATATATTTAATTTTTACTTCATCGCCAAAAACTCCAAGATAAATAATGAATACTATTTTTAACTTTTAATATAACACTTAACAAATTTATGAAAGAAAATAAAATAGACACTTTGTGGGCTTGCATAAAATATTTTTAAAAAGAAAACTAAATTTATTTAATCAAAGATTTTATGGGTGTTCAATTGACCCCATGTCATGTGTCATGCTTTTTTGGGAATATATATTATGATGTTTATAAATTGTAAATAGTAAATAAAATAACTTAGGTAATGCTAAGTTCCATATTATGAAAAAATATTTAATTTAAATTTTTAATATTCTAGCAATTGATTTATGCATACACCATTAACACCAAGCTAAAGCATATAAATTAACAACATGCCAAAATAATTTTGAGAGATGATTATTTAAAATTTTATCAATAGTTATTGTGATTTTGATTTTTTTGCTGCTTGATTTTTATTTTTTGTTTCTTCCTTGCATAAAATAATTTTAAAATGAAAACTAAATTCATATAATCAAAAAAGGGGATTAAAAGAATACTAAAAAGTAAATGGGGATTTTATGGATGTTCAATTGACCCCATGCCATGTGCCATGTTTTTTTGGGAATATATATTATGATGTTTGTAAGTTGTAAAAAGTAAATAAAATAACTTAGGTAATGCTAATCTGATCCATTTTTTTGGGTTAAATTTTATTCAAATTAAAGTAGAGAGTACAATGAAAAAGCTAGAGGCCCAACCAAGGACAACACACAGAACACTACCTAGAAGTTTCAAAAGGAACCCCATAGCAAAATAACTACATAACCTTGTCTTCCATAATTAGCTTCTCCAAAGTCGTCAAGTACTCTAGGGGAAATAACCCCCAATCATCCACCTCCCACCTCTTAAGGTTCTAAGAAGCCCATTTAGCTAGATAGTCTACCACTTTATTCCACTCATGAGGAATATGAAAGAAAGAAATATAATCCAAAGAGGAACATAAATTTAGGATCTACTTAGCCACCATAGCTAAATGCTAATTAACTCTTAGTTTTTCCTTATTCAACATATCCACCACAATCTATGAATTTGATTCATAGATGATCTATTTCCAACCAAGCAAATGCCCTCTCTCCATTGCATGCAGACTAGCTAGAGCCTCCATAAGGTTATTACAATGTTGCCCCTTGTAGATAGAGAAAAGAAAAACAACACCTCCATCACTACCTCGACCAATGTCCCCAATGCCTACATGTCTAGGATTCCCCCTAGAAGAGCCATTAGTGTTGACCTTCGAAACTCCCATAGGAGGAGGAAGTCATCGCCCCTCTCTATGGATCTTCTACTTGGCTTGCCTCATTCTACTACTAGCACAATCCCTCAGCCTGCTACCCCTCAAACTCAAATTCCTCACAACAGTCAGATCACTAGGATCTACTGTCTCAGAAAGGTCACATTTTGCAGAGATAGTCTCTTGAAGCCTGTTGAGAATCTTCTGCCATAAATGAGCCCCCTTCATTTTAGAATCGTAAAAGATCCTTTGATTCCTCTCTTGCCAAAGGTTCCAAATAAGGAAATTGGGTCCCAAATACCAAGTAACTTGAAGGAAAGAGGTCTTAGCAGGTGGCTAACCCAAAATGTCCCAAAACTCAACTAAAGAAGTGGCATGGATGCAAGCATGGTTCCACACCTCCCACCAAAGGTGCCAGATCACCCTCGAAGAAGGAAACTAAAATGAAAGATGTGAAGCGCATTCTTCACTATTTTTACAAAGCACACAGATAGAAGGGCCTTGGAAACTTCTCTTTCATGAATTCTCCCAGGTGAGGCACTTATTTTGAGCCATCAACCAAAGGAAGAAGCATTCTCGTGTTCTAATCTTTTCATTTTATGCACCCATCTATTAGGTGAAGCCTCTCTTAGGTATTCAAAAATTAATTGGTTATCCATAAGGGAAGCTTCCTTTGCATTTCTCAATCAATTACCAAGTCCTTTTTTTTGGACTTATTACACTTAGACCAAGAGAAATTATTCCACACCTACTTCCACCAAGGAGCACCCCCCTAGCCATGCATCTGTCTATCCAACTCCCAATAACCTAAGGCAATAGAAAATTTGCCCTTCAGATTAGGGCCCCAAGCCAAAATATCCCTCCCCTAGACGAAACTACAAAGTTTAACAGCTAAGATATGAGTGAGCTCTTAACATTTCCACCATAGTACCACCTAGTGGCCATTCCTGAGGATCCTTCTAGCAAGTCACTTCCAACTGCCCCTTAACATTAATAGACTTAAATTTATCCACCTTACTCCAACCAACCTCAGTCAAAATGTTGCAAAGGGGATAAAGATGAGGAAACTCTGAGAGGATCAGGGGGTGCCCATCCCAAGAATCATATGAAAATAGAGCATCAGAACCCCTATTACAAATCTAAAAAAGACTCTCCTTTGTAAGCTTCGCCCCTCTTTTGAGAATATCCCAAATCATGGATCCCTTGCCCTCCAAGTTGCATTGAGGCACATATGAACTATCCACTCCCCTTAGGTACTTATGAGTAAGGATTCTAGCCCAGTCTTGATCTTGGCAAGTGTACACCACCTCCAGTATAATTTGGCTGATAAAACCTGACCAAGAAAACCTGGGTAGCTTTAACCCAAGACCACCCTCTTGCTTTGGTCTATAGATAGAGTCCCACCTAACCAAGCTCCACTTCGAAGAGAGAAGATTACCAGACCAAAGAAATTGGTGACTGAGAGCATTAAATTCCTTTACAAAACTAGAGGGAGCAACCTGTACAAAACATCTGTGAATAGGAAGAGTCTGAACCATCGACTTCAGAAGGGTCACCGTTCTAGCAGAAGAGAGCCATCTATGGGTCCAATGGCTAACCTTCATGTGGAACATATCCAAAATTTCCTACCAAAACTCTCTGTGGTGAGAGCCAATGCCAAAGGGGGTCCTGAGATAAACCAAAGGAAGAGAGCCAATTTGGAACCTGAGAATTCGATAAACCCTTCTTTGAATCAGTTGAGGAGTATTAAAGAAGAAGATAGAAGACCTAGCCTCATTGATCTTTTTCCCTGAGGTAGCCAAGTAAGTATCTAGAGTTCTCCTAAAATTAATTTCTTCATTGATTCTAGCCACACCCATCAAAGCAGTATCATCCACAAACTAAAGGTGAGAGTGAGGAGGCAACTTGTTGCACCAACTCCACCCCTGGATCAAACCTTGTCTAACTTGAGATTTAATGAATCTACCAAGCCCTTTAGCCATGATAATAAATAGATAAGGAGATAGGGGATCCCCTTGTTGAAGGCCCCTAGAAGCGTTGAACAACTCAGATGGTTCCCCATTATAAGAACATAAAAGGAGGAAGAGGAAACACATCTTATGATCTAATTAACCCAGTCACCACCAAAACCAAAGGCCAAAAGGACTTTCTATAAGAAATTTCATTTGACTTTGTCATAAGCTTTAGCTACGTCAAGATTGATAAACATGGCCTTCTCCTTAGAATGAATGGCCTCTGCAGCAATCATAATCCCATCAAGAATCTGTCTACCAACTACAAGTCCCTCATGTTCCTCAGAAATCAAAGCTTTGAGGCACAACTTGAGTCTTTTTGCAATCAAAATTTAGTGATAATTTTATAAGCCACATTACAAAGAGCAATGGGTCTAAATTGATCTAGACTATGCACATCATTTTTTTTAGGAATAAGAACCATAAAACTAGAATTCATGGTTCTTAACATCTATTTATTTCTTTGTGACTCCTGCACCACCTCCAAAAGGTCCAATTTGATAGTCTCCCAAAACTCCTGAAAGAATTCAATAGAAAAGCCATTAGGGCCCGGGGCTTTACCTTTCTTCATATGAAACACAACATCATCTAATTCTTGCAACAAAATGAGACAAATGATAAGTTCATTTATCTCATGAGAAACCAAAGAGGGAATACAATCCAAGATAGCTCGATTTATTTGATACTAGCAAGGGGAATCCTCAGTAAACAAAACCGAGAAATACTAAGAATCCTCATGAGCAATTTCCCATGTAGTGGCAAGAGTTGAGCACCTTCTGAAGACAAAAGAGAGGTAATGAGATTACCAATTCTTCTAGCTCTAACATAATTATGAAAAAAAAGTTGTATCCCCATCTCCTTCCTGAAGCCAATCAATACGAGATTTCTGGTTCTAGAAAATCTCTTCACAAAGCTCCCATTCCTCAAAATCCTTAATGGTCAGAGCCTCCTCTCTACTCAGATCCAAAGGAAACCCCTGATCTCTAATCAAACAAGTGATAGCATCTAGTTGAGCTCGAGCTACCTTTTTTTTTAAGTGGAGGTTTCCAAAGCATTGCTTGTTCCACTTCTTGAGCTTATATTTCACATACTGTAATCTTTTAACAAAAGAATACATAGACCTACCATCAGTAGTTTTCCATTCTTCCCACCAAATAGTCATTAAGTCCTGGAGAGAGTGATCTCACAACCACATAAGTTGAAATTTAAAAGCAGGGTTCTTTGAAGCCTTGAAAGCAATTGCTGAAAGTTTGATTGGCCAATAATCAAAACCTCTTCAATCCAAGATCTCTAAGATGGTAGTCCATCTGTCATCCATCCAAAAATAGGAGACAAGAAATCTATCAAGCCACTCAGAGATCGCTCCTTCTCCACTTCTTCTATTGTTCCAAGTGAAGATATCATTATTTGGCTTCACATCAATAACCTTTAGGAGGTCAATACTACCCCTAAGGAGGTTACCAAAAGCATCAAGCCTACACATGCCTCATCTCTTCTCCTCCAAGCTACAAATTGCATTAAAGTCACCAACCAAAACCTAAGGAAGGAAGGGCTTCAAAGATCAGACATATCTAATGTGATCCCAAAGCAATGATTTTCCTAAAAGATTAGAGGGAGCACAAACACTAGTAAAAAGACAAATTTCACATGAATCCATGCTGGTAGCAACCATAGAGAGAGAATATTGGCTTGAAAACCATCGGAGAGGGACCACTTTTCTAGGATCCTAAAAACATGCCACTCCACCCGAACTACCATGGGCCCTGACACACTGACACAAGCCTTGAGACCAAATTTTATGATCTCTACTTAGCGTACAATCCACTGTCACTTTAGTTTCCTGAATGAAGACAATGTCAGGAAAATGAGTGTAAATCAGATCACGAATAGCCTTTTTGTCTAGGGATGCTATTCATACCCCTCACATTCCAAGATAAAACAATCATTTGTGAGATTGGCAGAAAAGGGAGTCAATGGTCTTCACTGACCTAGATTCCACCAATGTATCGCCAATTAACTTCACCTTCTTCTAGTCTTTCTTGCACCCCACCTTCTAAAGCTTCTCCAAAGGCCCCCTTTTTAGGGGTTTTTGCTACAATCCCAAACCATGGTCCAAGCTGCCCTCCTTTTGCCTAACTCCAAAACCTCTTTCCCTAGAGGAGAAGTCAAAGAGGACAATGCTTCACCCTCTCTCAAGACCAAAGTCCCACTTGGTTCTGACACTTCTGGATCTTAAGATAGAAAGTTTGTATCCATCTGCTCATCATGTTGACCTCCAAAGACAAGAGTAGATAATCATTCCCTCTATCTTTTGATAATACCTCATCCATTAACCTAGTCCCTGAATGTAGCTCAACTAGGATACCCTCCTCCTGGACCAAGTCATTCAAAACTTCAAACTTATTAAAAATCTCATCATTTTGTTTGTCCTTCAAATTTCTCTTATGGCCTCTCCCCTTATTGCGAGTCTTAACAAGAATAAAGCCCTCTTTATCTACACCGCCTTCAACCATAGGAGCCTTCCCTTTATCATTCTTCGGGGCAGGATTGGAAGGAGCCCTAGCTTCAATATTTACTAGATTAGCTCAGGGGCATTTCCTTTAAAAATGCCCATACTCATGGTAGATTCGACATTTGAATGACAATGTCTCATAGTCGAGATGTTGGATCCAGGAAGATGATCCAAGACATATTTCCATAGAATCTAGAAAAGGGTTATTTAAATCAATCTTAACACATATTCAAGCATAAGAGATTACCTCCCTGTCCTCTAGTTTGCCTAGCAATAGAGCAATCGAATAAAAAATGTTACTCCTCCAAAACTCTAGCAGAAGCCTGGGAAGGTAGACCCAAACCAGGACTCTCAAGGGAAGCTCCTCAGTGGAGTTGAAATCCACATGCTAGGGTTTGATGAAGAGCCCAACCTGATTATGAAAATATGGGCCCCCTTCAAAAGCCTTATTTATGTCTGCCATGCACGAGAAAACAACCAAAAAGTAATGTTGGCCACCAAAAAAATCTCCATATCCCCTTGAGGGTTCCAAACCTGACGTATCCAAGATTTTAGAGATGACAGCGAAAGCTAAAGTCCCATGAATTTACATATAAGAGCATGATTTCTCCAATAGGAAATGTCATATGAGACCGATTCCAATTGAATCACCAAGATAGGACGGTCTTGGCATCTCTCTAAATGACCATTCACTTTCTTTATTTTGGGAGGACCCTTCACAGATAAATACCCATCACTAGAAGGAGCTTTTCCTAGAGGCTCCTTATTAGATGCATGCATAGAAGGAGAAGGAACTGAGCAATCCATAGCCTCAGAGATTCCCACACCCAAGGAGGCACCTAGCGCTACCTTACCAAACTAAAATCACACAGCTAAACCCCTTAAAATTAGAAGAAAACAATAGGGAGCACAACATCGATCCCCAAATCACAACGCTCCCAAACCCTGGCCCGCAAAAGCCCCAAAGAAAACCCTACAGAAACCTCAACATTCCCCCCCATAGTAGCAACGTACCCTTCTCACCCCCCAACCAATAGAAACAGAGAGGAAAAGGTGTGGCAAGGACATGTCAGGTGTGCCCTATCCCGCGCGAACTAGCACCAGAGACACTCGCCATCCTATCCTAAGTTCCATATTATGAAAAATTATTTAATTTAACTTTTTAATATTCCACCAATATGAAATGATTTATGCATACACCATTAACACCAAGCTAAAGCATACAAATTAACAGCAAGCCAAAATAATTTTGAGAGATGATTATTTAAATTTTTATCAATAGTTATTTTGATTTTGATTTTTTTCTCCTTGATTTTTATTTTTTAAATTTGTTTTTGTTAACATCCTACCATTACACTCCACCCCATGCTACCACTGTAGGTTACACCTCTCGCATAATTAAATATTACAATTTTTGTTATAATATTTGCATAGAGGTAAAGAAAAAAAATATTTATTTAACATTAAAAAAATGATTTGTTTAATAACCAAATTGCCAACAAGAATTTAGCTACTCATAATTTAATTAAACAAGTTAATCTGTTAGCTCCTCACTTCATTCCATTCCATACTTCCCTCCCACCAATTTAGTTTGTTTTATTCAAAATAATATTTCATCCAAATCTGTTCTTAAGAGCTCAAATTTTGAGCTTATCACAACATAGATATTTAATTTTACTAATATTTTTTGTTAAAATTTGTTCAACATAAAAAATAATATTTTATTTTGATTGGTGGTTTATTGTACATAAATTAATCATTAGATTAAACTAGTATATTTATATTTTAAAATATATATATCTATAGTATGGAGAGAGATATCTTCTGGTTATGTACTTTTTGTGTTTTCCATATTTTTGTGATTTTCTCATTTTTTTTCAATTGTTTCCAATTTTTTTTCTTTGTTTTGATTTTTTTTTTTAATTTTTTCCAATTTCTTTTTTGATTGCTTCCATTTTTTTTTCCAATTTATTTTGTTCCATATTTTTTGTGATTTCTCCAACTTTCTATCCTTCATGTTTTTATTATTTATTTTCTTCAATTTCTTTTTTTTACTTTTTATTTTTAATTTCAAAAATATATGTACAGTATGTCAAAAATATCTTCTTCCTTATGTGTTTTCTATAGGTTTTGTGATTTTCTACAATATCTTTTTTCAATTTTTATTTTTATTTTCCATTTTCATAATTTTTGATTTTCAACTTTCCAATTTCTTTTTTGTTTTTGTTTTTTTTTTTCAATTTTTTTGGTTTTGTAAATTTTTCCACCTTTTTTTTCTTTAAGGTTTCCAATTTCTTTTTTACTTTTATTTTTTTTATTTTTTCCAATTTCTTTTTTTGGTTTTTATTTTTTATTTATTCCAATTTCTTTTTTGATTTTGATTTTTAATTTTTTTCTATATATTTACATTAGAAAAATGAGTGTTCTCATCTCCACCCCATATGAAGACATTTACTGATAAAAGAATAATATATACTAGTATATTTATTTTAAAAATTTTCTCTTTCAATTTTTTTTGGTTTTTATTTTTTAATTTTTCCAATTTTTTTTGGTTCTATAGTTTTGGTGATTTTCTCGACCTTTTTTTCTAACAATTTCCAATGTCTTTTTTATTTTTTCCCATTAAGTTTCTGTGATTTAGCTTTTTTTTTAATTTTTTTTCTTTAATTTTCTTAAATTTTATTTTTGATTTCTTTTTGGTATTTTAATTTATTTTCTTATAAATTTAGGCATTGCTCTCATCCCACCCAGGTGTGACTGTATAACGCCTCATAATTATTAATTTATTTTCTTATAAATTTAGGCATTGCTCTCATCCCACCCAGCTGTGACTGTATAACGCCTCATAATTACATAGTTAGATGTCTTTTTTGGTAGCTTGAATTTATAATTGTGGTCATATTGATTACTGGGTAGAACCACATTTTTACTCTTTTACCCATAAGAAAAAAGCGTTAGGAAGTGTTGAGAGTGGAAGTATATTCTACCGATAAGTGGATAATATTAAGACGTCGTTCCCAGCAAGTTGCAATGGCATTATGATTTGGTGGGGCCTACATGGCCACATAGACATTGCCAAGGAAATATGTGCTGCTTAATTACAACGGTACCAATAATTTGAGGTAGGGTGAAGTACCTGCGAGGAAGCGTTGTTAATTTGCATAACTCTCTCCCCTCCCTTGTCATGACCAGAGGATGCTATTGGAGGAACATCTAGAAGCCATTATAAAAAAACATACTGTATGTGAATCAACACAGCCATTATACAAAAAACTATTGTATATGAATCAACACATGGCCCTGCAACACACACGGATTAAAGATTGCTACAAGGCATTTGTAACTTATGAATGAAATTCCAAGTCAAATGGTTCACTATCTTAAAGAAAGAAGAATTTAAACAAAAGCATTAATTGATTTTCATAGAGATTAAGAGGTTGTACAATAACCTTCAAAGCCATATGGTAAATGTTAAATCTGTAAAAATGGGTTATCAAAAAAAAACAAGAATAATGCGTCTCTGGATAGTAATTACATTGTACATGCAGGAATAGCGAAAGATAGATCCATGCCTAAATGTCTCTGGTCATTCTTCACATTCATGGAAAGGAACACGTAGAGCAGCTCTTTGCCTTTCATTTTGTTGGCCCATTCCACCCTGTTTAATACTAATGTGGAGACCCCAATCTCATTTGTTGCATTCTTATCTTTCTATAAAGGTGATTTTTGATTGCCTGAAATCGCTGCCTTGTTCAGACTAAGTTATTCTGCTGCTGCAAGAAAGAAGCAAAACAGTAATGGGTAGAGCCCCTTGTTGTGAGAAAAAAGGCCTGAAAAGGGGGCCATGGACAGAGGACGAAGATAAGGCTCTTGTAGAGCATATTCAGAAAAATGGCCATGGAAACTGGCGGGCTCTTCCCCAACAGGCTGGTCTGTATATAATATGTAATATTGCGTTGATTTCATTTCGAATAAAATATGTAATTATCCACATAAAAAATCATTTCCATTTGATAAATACTCATTGGGTGATGAAGTGTATATATATATATATATATATATATATATATATAGATATAGATTTTGTTTACTTCAATAAGTAAAGGTCAGTTTTGTGCTATTTTTTAGTTCTCACAACATCAATACAGTCTCTCCATATACTCTAAACATATACGTAGATTTATGTTTTTCTACATCTTTGTGCATATAAAGGTTAGGGGTTTGCTCAACTAAACCTGTATGTATGTTGTGAATATATGCAATGTGTATGTGCACAGGGCTTCTTCGGTGTGGGAAGAGTTGCCGCCTGCGTTGGTATAATTACCTGCGACCTGACATTAAGCGAGGCCCATTTTCGCCAGAAGAAGAAAGAAGTATCATTCAGCTGCATGCAATTCTAGGCAACAGGTAGTAAAAACACTAATAAACCATTGCCCTCACAATTGTACTTGAGATGCTGTTGCTTGTCTAGCGTAATTACTGCACTAAAAAATGGAGTAGTTGCCAATTTTGGCTGGGGGAACTGTAGTAAAAGTTGTCCGCCAGTTTCGCCTGCTTTGTGTCAGACTACATTTAAACGTCTTGCTAATTTTAGAAGTGTTCGTTAGTTTTGCCTATTGGTGCATATACTTCGTTTAGAAGTGTTGTTTGTTAGTTTTGCCTATTGGTTAACTACCTCGTTTAAAGGTGTTGGATAGTTTTACCTATTGGGATTACTAATGTGCTGTTGCTAATTTTAATATATTTGATTCTCTGTAGGTGGTCTACAATAACTTCACAGCTGCCAGGGAGAACTGATAATGAGATCAAGAATTACTGGAACACTCACCTGAAGAAAAAGCTGTTGCGAATGGGACTGGATCCTTCCACCCATGCACCCAAATCTGAGATACCCAGTACAAATGGGTTACCGGGATTTCAGTCCCCAGCCCTGATGAGGCACATGTCTCAGTGGGAAAATGCAAGGCTTGAAGCTGAAGCAAGGCTGTCCAGAGATTCAATCCTCTCATCTTCATCTTCCTCTTCTAACAATAAGTTGATGGAAAATAATAATGCAGAGGCCAATTCCAAGGCACCCACTGATCCTTTCTTGAAGCTTTGGAACTCAGAAACAGGCAAGGCCTTCAGAAAGGAGACCATTATTAATTACACTGGGAATAACAATAACAATAGTGAGAACCCCCATGGGTTAGATCATGATCTAGGGAATGCCTTTTCATTGACTGATACAAGTCCCCAGTTAGCCTTAAGCCCAGTTTTATCCTTTTGCTCTGGTTGCAACTCTGATCAGCTTAACATTGATCACCCAGATGGGTTTAATCACAAGGAAGACGATTCAGCTGATTGGATTGGGATTGCCAGATTCCATGATTCTTCCTCTAATGATATGATCAGAAGCCAAACAGAAAGCATGAAGCGCACCCATGAGGACTACTCTAGCTCTGCAGACCTACAGGGCTTGGCAGACCTGCTTCTGGACTTCCCTGATAACGGTACTGCTAATAATACGAGTAACAATAAGCAACAGTCAGCTTGGGCATGGCAAGAATTAGGCCTAGACGAGGACAACGATTACTAGGACGGCCTACTTGTAGTACATGCTCAGACATCATCTGTGCAAACTTAATAAAACACCATCCTAAACCACCATTCTTGTTAACAACCATCTCCCAAAGTCATGTTTCTATCAAACATAGTGTAGTACACCTTGATAGATACTCAAAAGTAATGCGTATCTGTTAGGCTATTTTTTTTTGTTTGTATTTTTTAAACAGATTTGTTTCGATAAGCTGTATTCAAAGCATGTACCGAGAGCCATGGCCTGTTTATAACAACCAAATGTGTGATCTCACTCTTCTTCTGTACACTTTCTATTTTCAGAGTACATGGTGGTATTGGCAAATGGCCAAACATTTTATCAATGTAATTTGTGTAGTTTATATCTAATTTGTATCTCTTGTCAACAGAATACACCATACATATATATATCTGTGTGTGTGTGTTCTACAAACTTTGTTTAAATTGTTCTCTATTCAATTTATGTGTAAACGGTGGATGTGGGTAGCGAGTAGCCAACTTATGGTTCAGTCTCACTATGGTAAATAAAAAGGAAAATGATAAGTTTAATTCATTTTAATTTGTTTCTTTAAGCTGAAAACTAAATGTATAATAATAATAAGTATACAAAAAATATAATATATTTTTACATTTTAATTTATAGAGGGAGAAGGATTGCTCTTTAAAGGCTGTTTACATAATTTAAATGAGAAGATATGGTTTAAAAAGTTCACTTGCTATTCTACACTTGTGATGCATAATTTTGATGGTTAATAGAGAGTTTTTCATTGTTTTGATCTCAACTTTTTAATTGTAGATTAGAATTGCTTAAAATTGGATGCATTGGAAGCAAACCAACAAAATCTGAATTGGGTTGTCCTTAGAATTTTATGTATGCACATGATTGCACATGGGTCTAACTCTTTTAGTGTGGTGGTGGTTGTACAACCACAATGGTGTCCTTTAATTGCAAGTTGGTCCTATGCAACTTTACACTCTTTGAACCACCTATAATAACTCTTTGATATCTGGATAGGATGCTGTTGCAAACACCTTTTAGGGATTATCTCAAGAAAGGGGGGATTCTAAGACTTTTTCACTAGCAATCAAGCCCCATAAAATATTTGCAAGATATAGAATGGATCCTTAGAAAATGTGTAGAATGCCTAGGTGATTAGGTTCTAATATCTATATGAGTGTGTGTATAGTTGGGGAGGTATAATATTGAATTTATGAGTGTTTCTTAGTACTATGGCTCCTACTATATTATTAGCTATATGTGTAGGTTGTGTTTTTTTTATTATAAACAATTACATGACCATTTTAATTGTTTGGACACACATAAAGGATAAAGATACAAATTGGGGTGAAAAAAGGGAAGTATCACAATTACAAATTTTGGTTTAATTGAATGTTTGGGATGTGACTATGGATAGTGTAATGTTCAAGGAGATCAAGTGATGGGGATTTGAAGTAAAACTAAGGTGTTCGGGGTCTAAAAAGTTGATTGTGAAGTGGGTTATGAGGTTAAGAACAATTTAAGTGTCAAATAATCGTAAAAATTGCAGTGTTTATTGAAACAAAGGATTAAGAGTAGGTGCTAAATGAGAGGTAAAAGTGCTAAGTAGGATCATTTTATCTCTACATATATTTCTTAGTCTTCTTGCGTATATTTTCTACTCTTAGAGTATATGGTAGTATTGGTGAATGGCCAAACTTTTTATCAATGTTTAATTCATTTCCTTTGTATTTGGGAAAGGAAAAAAAGAACTTAACATTTTCCAACTAATTAAGGGTAAATAAATAATTGAAACAACCATAAATAAATACACCTAGAATTAATTAGCTAGGACTAATATTGTTATTGAAATAAATGCTCAATTTAAATAAATAAAAATAATGATACTTCTCTCTAAACTTGATGAAGATTTTTTAATGATAGATGTCATGAATTTATCAGTTCTTTGGAAATGATATGAGGAATTTCTTTGCGTCATTGATTTTATCTTTTGATGTTCTAGTTTAATTATGCACTTGTAAAACTAGTTGTCACACCTATGGAAGTGGGTTTGAACACTACTTCCAAATCTTAACCCTGCTTGATTTGTTGTTTGGAACTTGCTTGCCTTGATGTCTAGAATTTGCCACTTGAAAGGAGCACTTTTAATAGACACCATTTAGGAGTTTTCTAGGCAAGGAATGTTCTCCTTGGGTCAAGCCCTTATTGATGATTCAATAATTCGATACAAATGATTAAAGACAACAAGCAAGAATGTAGTGATATTTAGGATGTTGATGTAAGATGATGTGCAATAATTATGCTCTAGCGAATACTCTTCATATAATGGGTGGATCTTTGATGATCCTTAGGTTGGATGAAAATGAATTAGGGTTTTCCTTTAAATACAATGCCCTAACAAACATGTTAAAAAATTAGATCTCTATGTCTATTATTTATAAGGAAATTGTGAGTACATATGCTTGTAGAATGAATGTTTGGCTTGGATGACTCACAATTGACTTTGACTCTCACTTCTAAATTAGATCCCTATCTTTAAAGTCTAGATAAGAAGGCTACCAAATATCTGAATAGGGGCTCTCAGTGAGTTGATCACACAATGACCTTTGAATGGAGCCCTTCAAATTCTTTAAAGACAAGAACTTTGTTTGATTATTCAAATTCCTTCTATATGTAAGACCACTTTAACCATTAAATCATTAGAACTTCTTAGATTGATAAGAAATAATGATGAACATTAATGACAAACATAGCACTTAAATACACATTTAATATATTGATGTAAAATGAAAGGCATGGATTTACATTGTTTAATTTATGGTCATCCAAGTAAAATAACAAACCTGTCAAATGGTGGTATGCCATGAGATAAAAATTTTGACAATTCTTTATATCCAACTTTTAATTGCAAGATAGTGCATGCATGTATTGATCAACATTCTATTATTCATCTTCAATGAAATCTAAAAATGTACATACTATTGATGTCTAATATGGATAGTGAATTAAAACTTTTTAGTGCTAATCTTATTGTGAATGGTAAAATCTAAGATGCAAACATAAACAAAAGATAATTGAAATCAAATACAATTCACCTCCCTTTGCATAAACAAATCTAACTTCACTGATTGAGCGTACTAAAGTTGCACCCAAACCTCAAGTGGATTTCTCTTTGCTCTTTGACATGTGGATTGTTCTGTTCGTTAGCATAACCTTGTGATGAGGATGATGATATCTAGACTGATTCTGTAGCATTATGTTGTATGAAGATGAGAGAGGATCGGAAATGGAGAATGAGGTTTAATTTATAGCCTTCCAACAATGAAGATCAGTGGTGGAGAGTGATTAGAGAGATCGAATGCTAGAAATGATTGAAAGGATGTGCACGAATGAGAGAGGGACAGGTGTCCTTGCCTTCTCATGAATCATGGAGGCTAATAGATCTGATTAAAGAGATGACTGAATTGATTGTTCAAATGACTGAATTGATTGGGTAGTTAACTAAATTGATTGTCTAGTCAACTAAATTGATTGATCAGTTAACTAGATTGACTAACTTGTTAACTGATTTGATTGATTAGTTATCTAAACTGATTCTGATTGAATTATGGAGGAGAGGGAATAATAAGAAATTAAATAAATTAATTATTTAATTTCATGCACATGGATAAATAAATAAAATATTGAATTTTATTTATTTTGAAGGAAATGGAATATTAGTTTTAATTAAATAAATTTAAATTATTTATTTAATTAATGTGAGGAGAATTTTTTTTTAATTAAAGAATCAGAATTATTTAATTAAATATGGAGGAATAAATTGATTTAATTAAATAATTAGAATTATTTAATTAATATGGAAGATAAATTTGATGGTGGTCGATAAATGAATTTAATCAAATAATTAAGAATTATTTAATTAATGAAGTATGACAGATGAAAACCTGATCTGGGAATGGGTCAAGTTTAGGTGTCAACATTTTGCCCCTCCTTAAGATGGTGTTGTGAAGTAACATCATTTCAAAGAAGTTTAAAACATAGTGCTATGTTAGATAGAAGAAGATTTTGGTTTAGAAGAATGTATATGATTGGATTAGAAATGATGATGCTCAAGTTGGGTAGAAGAAGTACTTAGTAGATTAATTAATAGGTTGAATGATGCCCTCTTGAGAGGACAGACGAATTGGAAGAATATGGGTGTGCTCTCAAAATGAATAGATATGAAGAAAAGAAGGAGATAGAAGATGGGGAACAACATGGAAAAAAATGAAGAGAAAAGGATGGATGATAAAATGATGGATTTAATACGGGGAGTAGTTATGCTAACTTGAGTAGAGAAATCCTATAGTTTGATATAGCACTAGACATTATGCACCAAGGTATAAGGACCAGGGTGATGATGTGTCTTGTGCACCCAGTGTAATACAACATTGTCTAGACATATGAGGAAGGATACTTAGAGCATCAAAGTCCTAATGCACAAAAGGTATGATATTGTTGGAAGTTATTAATCTTCCGTTAGACCATTTAATGCTACCTGCCCCCACATCAGTTTTGGGGATCTCCTCAAATATGCTTTAGCACTGTTTGCACCTGCCAGCATTAAATTTGTGGTAGGTAAATTTGAATTTGAGAAAAGAGTTGAGTGCCAGTTTTGGCTTGGTAAGAATGAGACAAGTAAGAGGGAAAAATGAGTTGACCGTAGAAAAGTGAAAAAAAACATGCATCAGCAGAAGGAAAGAATAGAGAGTAGAAGCCTGTAGCTACAACAACAAAAGGAATATTTTGAAGGTTCCATAAGAGAACAACAAATAGCAGAAGAATATTGCAGCTGTAGTAAGGGAATGTGCAGCAGCACAGTGAATGTTTTGTGAAGCTCCAGTGATTCAGCAAGTCAAGAAAACAGAGCAACAACTCTGTATGAAGTTTGTAAGAAATTTTTGTAAAGATTTTGAATGTGTTTTTGAAAGGCATACATAAATATAAATTTCTATTTTATGTCTTCAATCTGCCCTCTCCTTCTTTCATGTTTGTGCATTTGCATTTTTGCTGTAGCATTGGTTTTGGGATAGTAGTCCACCTCCCCTGCCTGCCATCAAATGGTAGTAGAGCCCTATCTTTTTGGGCAGTTAGAAACTTTTTGTGGGTGTTTTATATAAGCCCTAGTTCGTCTAAGCATTATCAGCCTTCTCAGATTTGAGAAGCATGGCAGGTGGGGACAACAAAGAATGGCAGTAGCCACCTACTTTTGATGGGGCAGAACTATGACATATGGGCTAAGAAGATGAAGACTATATTGGTTGATAATAACCTATGGGAGTTGGTCATCAATGGGTTTACAAACACCACAAACCCAGCAGCTTATGCAACCCTTTCTAATGCTCAAAGAAACTAGTTGAAGGAAACAAGAATGAAGGATGCAAAAGCCTTCAGTCTAATTGAGGCAGCCTTGACAGAGGCTATTTTCCCCCGCATTGTAGCATTAAACTACTCAAAACAGGCATGGAAAATATTGCAGAACAACTATAAGGGAACTGACAAGGTGAGATCAGTGAAACTCCAGCTATTTAGGAGAGATTTTGAGACCCTACAGATGAAGGAGAGTGAATCTATTTCAGACTTTCACACCAGGGTTTGTACCATGATAAATCAGCTAAGGATAAATGGAGAAACCATGGATGATCAAAGGATTGTTGAGAAAATCCTAAGGAGTCTACCTTCTAGATTTGACCCTATTGTCATAACCATTGAAGAGACTAAGGACCTGTCCAAGATGACAGTGGATGAGTTGATGGGTTCTCTACAAAGCCATGAGCAATGGTTGAATAGATCCGCTCCTTCCCTTGAGCAAGCCTTCAAAGCTCAAACCAATGCAAGAGGTAGGGGAAGAGGAAGAAATAGAAGAGGTAGAGGTCAAAGAGGTAAAGAAAGAAGCAACTTCAAAAGAGGAGTTTTAAACATCCAAGAAGAGGCAAGTAGCTCATAGCCAAGCTACCAAGAAAAGAACAAAAATAGTTCTAATCAGAGGTATGACAAAAGCAATCTTCAATGTTATTACTGTCATAAGTTTAGTCATTATACTAGTGAGTGTAGAAAGAAACAATGTGATCATGGAGGCCAAAATGCTAATGTAGCAAATGAGAACAAGGATGAAAATGAAAAATAGTCAAATGTATTTATTGTTTGCAACCTTGCTAAGAGGAGTAGTGATGAAGTATGGTATCTAGACAGTAGTTGTAGCAACCACATGAGTGGAAATAAAAATTTCTTTGCCTCCATAGATAGTAGCATTAAAACTGAAATAAAAATGGGAAACAATGAGCAAGTTCCTGTCATGGGAAAAGGTACAGTCAACTTTCAGTCCAAGAATGTTGAAAGGAGGGTGATCCATGATGTTTATTATGCCCTAGAATAAAACATAACCTATTGAGCATTGGACAGATGGTCCAAAATGGTTATAAAATCCTGATGGAAAATGGAGAGTGCACAATATTTGACAAAGGAGGCAGTAAGAAAGTGATTGCAGCAGTGCAAATGACAAGAAATAGAATGTTTCCTCTTAGGATACACATAGAGTCTCTAGCGCTATCTATGGCATAGTTCCCAGCACTATCTCCGACGCTCATAGCAGCAGGACAACAATCAGCCTTTAAGACAGTCATCAAAGACCCATCCAAATTGTGGCATTTGAGGTATGGGCACTTAAGTTTTTCTAATTTGAGTTTATTGTCCAAGAAAGGCATGGTTAGAGGGCTACCAAACATTGTAGAGCCCAATGGAAAATGTGAAGCCTGCATTCTAGGAAAGCAACATAGACAACCCTTTCAATTAGGGTATTCTAAGAGAGTAAAAGCACCATTGGAGTTGGTGCACTCAGATTTGTGTGGTCCCATGAAAACCCACACCTTGGCTGAAAATATTTATTTTATGACATTCATAGATGATTACAACAGAAAAATATGGTTTATTTTTTGAAGAACAAATCAGAAGCCTTCAAGAAATTCAAGTGGTTTAAGGCATCAGTTGAAAAGCAAAGTGACCACTATATCAAAGCCCTGAGAACAGATAGAGGGGGAGAGTATATCTCTAAGGAATTTCTGAATTTCTACAGGAATGAAGGCATTGAAAAGTATTTTACAATCAGGTATACTCCACAGCAAAATGGAGTGGCTAAAAGAAAAAATAGAACCATTCAAGAGATGGCAGCAAGCATGCTGAAAGCAAAAGGACTATCACATGATTTTTAGGGTGAAGCTGTAGCAACAACAGTTTACCTATTGAATAGGTGTCCTACAAAGGCTGTTCATGATAGGATTCCACAAGAGATGTGGACAAATAGCAAATGGAGTGTTGAACACCTAAGAATCTTCGGGTGTGTGGCATATGCATTTGTGCCTAAAGAGAAGAGGTAGAAATTTGATGATAGAGGTGAGAAATGTATCTTCATAGGCTATAATGAAGAGTCAAAAGCCTACAAACTGTATAATCCCATCACCAAAAAGGTTGTGATCAACAAGGATGTTGAGTTCATTGAGAATGAAGCATGGGATGGAATAGTGGATAGCACCATGGGTATTTCAGTTACAATACCCTTTGAAGATGAAGAAGCTCTAGAGGACAGCAACTCTAGAGGAATTACAGAGAGCAGTAGCTCAGAGTGAAACTACCGTAGAGCATTGGAGAACAGTAGTTCCAGAGGTGTTCAGCAGAGTAGCTCCGAAGGTGGACAGCAGCACAACAACTCCAGAGATCAGCAACTTCGGAGGTTTGCAGCTCCAAAGATTTGTATCTCTAGAATTCAGCAGAGCAGCAACTCCAGAGGTCAGCAGTACAGTAGCTCCAAAGGTCAGAACAACAATAGCTCTAGAGGTAATTCAAACCCTACACTCGTATCATTGATGCCATGGAGGACAAGGAGTGTGAAGGAGATTTATGACAGCACAAGGTATGCTGATATGGATGAGAATTTGGATTTTGCATTATTTTCTTGTAGTGATCCAATGCACTTTGAAGAAGCTGTGAAAGAAGAGAAATGGTGTAAGTCCATGGATGAAGAGTTGGATGCCATAGAGAGGAATGACACATGGCAGCTAACTTATTTACCCAAGGGTAAACAAGTGATTGGAATAAAGTGGGTCTATAAGACTAAGTCTACTGCTGAAGGAAAAATTGAAAGACATAAGGCAAGGCTAGTTGTCAAAGGGTACAAACAACACCCTAGAAGAGATTATGATGAGACATATGCACCAGTTGCAAGGGTAGAAACAGTTCAAGCAATCATAGCAATAGTAGTCCAACACAAGTGGAAGGTGTTTCAAATGGATGTAAAGTCAGCCTTCCTGAATGGAGTGTTGAAAGAGGAAGTGTATGTGGAGAAGCCACCTGATTATGAAGTCCCAGGGCAAGAGGACAAAGTATATAGGCTCTGAAAAGCCCTCTATAGGCTGAAACAAGCACCTAGTGCATGGTACAACAAAATAGACTCATATTTAGTGAGTAATGGCTTTAGTAAAAGCAGCAGTGAGCCCACTCTTTACATCAAAGTAGCTGAAGGTAATATTTTGATTGTTGTTTTGTATGTAGATGATTTGATTTCTACTGGCAATAGTGATCTTTTCATTATTGATTTCAAAGAGGCAATGAAGAATGAGTTCGAGATGACAGACTTAGGTTTGTTAAAATATTTTCTTGGCATTGAGGTCAAACAATCAGAGCATGTCATATTTATTTCGCAAACTAACTATGCCAAACAGATTGTAAAGAGATTTAAAATGGAGAATAGTAAACCTGCCCCTACACCATCAGCTACAGGTCTAAAATTGAGTAAAGAGGACAATAGTAAGGAAGTAAACCCAACCCTCTACAAGAGCATGGTCGGAAACCTCATGTACTTGACAACCACTAGGCCTAATTTGATGTAGGTTATAAGCCTAATTTCTAGGTTCATGGAGAAGCCTAAGGACACACATTAGCAAGCAGGAAAGAGGATCCTAAGATATGTGAATGGCACAACAGGTTATGGCATCTTGTATGGTGTTTCTAATGACTTTAAGTTGGCCGGTTTCACGGATAGTGATTGGACAGGTAATGTAGATGACTGGAAGAGCACATCCAGCTATGTATTTCACATGGGTTTAGGCGTGATATCATGGGCATCCAAGAAGCAGCCCATTGTCTCTCTTTCTACAGCAAAAGCTGAGTATATTACAACAGCTTGTCAGGCTATTTGGTTGAGAAGGATCCTTGCAGACTTAAATGAGTAGCAAGAAGACGGTACAACCATTCATTGTGACAATGTTTCATCAATAGCCCTGACAAAGAATCTAGTCTTCCATGGACGAAGCAAGCACATTGAGATCCGTTATCATTTTATAAGGGAGTTGGTAGAACAAGGAGAGATTATGTTACAGTATTGCAAATCTGAGTAGCAGCTCGCTGACATTTTTACAAAGGCATTGCCAAAAGATTCTTTTGAATGCCTAAGAGACAGGCTTGGCACTATTGACAACTCCAGAGGTGTGCAACCCCGGAAAGAAGATAGTTCTAGAGGTTCAGCTCCAGAAAGACAACAACAAAGCTCTAGAGGTTCAACCTTGGAAAGTATGTGAAGCTCTGGACATCCTCTGGAGATGCAGAAACAGAGCTCCGGAGATGTAGGAAGTCAACTCCAGAGATGCAAATAGAGTTCTCTGGAGATGTAGAAAAGAGCTCTAGAGGTGTTCCAGAATGATAGAAACAACTCTAGAGACCTACTCCGGAAAGGACAATGCAAAGGTATAACTCCGGAGATCAGTTCTGGAAAGAAAATTGTTGAATGACATTTGACTTTAGATTAAGGGGGAGTGTTGGAAGTTATTAATCTTCTATCAAACCATTTAATGTTGCCTGCCCCCGCGTTAGTTTTGGGGATCTCCTCAAATCTGCTCCAGCACCATTTGCACCTTCCAGCATTAAATTTGTGGTTGACTATAGAAGAGTGAAAAAAAACCTGCATCAGTAGAAGGAAAGAACAGAGTAGAAGCCTGCAATAGCAGCAACAGAAGGAATATTTTGAAGTTTCCATAAGAGAACAACAAACAACAGAAGAATATTGCAGCTGTAGTAAGGGAATGTGTAGTAGCACAATGAATATTTTATGGAAGCTCCAGTGATTGGGCAAGTCAAGAAAACAGAGCAGCAACTCTGTATGAAGTTTGTAAGAAGTTTTTGTAAATATTTTGAATGTGTTTTTGAAAGGCATACATAAATATAAATTTTTGTTTTTTGTCTTCAATCTGCCCTCTCCTTCTTTCATGTTTGTGTGTTTGCATTTTTGCTACATCCTCTATTGCTATAGCATTGGTTTTGGGATAGCAGTCCACCTCCCCTGTCTGCCATCAAATATGACCTTAGATGTAAAGGAGAAAGTAGAAAACTATTCCAACATACACAAGATATGAATATTAGCTAGAAAGATATGGATTTGATACAATGCAAGATGAACAAACGATGACACACACAAGCAAGCATGCACAAATGATACAAAAACAAACAAGGTATTACCCATGTCAAGCTATAAACTAATGATTGATTGATTGACTGATTGATTTGATGATGATGATGATAGTGTTGTCATTGTGGGGAACGATATATCTCTAGATCAACATAAGGATGCGGGAGTGACATATCCCTTTTATGATTGATTGATGATGATTAATTGATTTGGTTTATGACAAGATTAGGATCAAGACCAAAGGATGTGATTAGATGATTTGGCTAGATTGATTGACTAGATTGGTATGTATTAAGGATGAGTTGCATTTGGTTTATTGCTTAGATTTTTTGAATATTTGATTTTTTGTATTTTTGAGACTTGTTAATTTTTTTTGACATTTTTTTGTGATTTTTTTATTGTTTTTTGGATATTTTTGTGTTTTTTGATTGTTTTTGGGTATTTTTGAGATTTTTTTTATTGTTTTTGGATATTTTTGAGATTTTTTTATTGTTTTTAGATATTTTGAAATTTTTTTATTATGTTTGGATATTTTTGTTTTATGGGATGGCATTGTATTTGAGTTTGGAGCCTTCTTGCTAGATACAGATGACAAGGGAAAACTAGGTCTAGATGCAAGGAGGAAGATGGGTGATAACAAATGGGATGGAAGCCGCATGATAACGAGATGGATAAAAGGGTAGGTGATAGTGTGTGGGATGTAAAGCTCATGATAGAGGGATGGATAAAAGGATAGATGATAGTGTGTGGGATGGAAAGCTCATGATAGAGGGATGGATAAAAAGATAGATGATAGTGGATGGAATGGATTTATATTTCATAAGTGAGCTAGGAAGTGACCTCCAAAGGCTATGTCGCATAGGAATAACATGCCCCATTCTAGGTAGTATGTTTAGGATTTTACATGATAAAACTTAGGATGAGAGGATGATTGGATTGGTTGAAAAGGATGAGATACATCAAGAGGTTTTCTAAAGCATTTTTCAACATTTTCCCCTATATCCTTATCAAGATCAAAAGGAGGAAGGGAGGATGGATGGATAGATGGGATAGGTATCTGGGTATAATGGCTAAGGATGGTGCAATAGGATATGATAGGATGATGGAGATAGGAAGGAACTGATAGGTTGGAAATGATAGGTTAGATGAGACAACATGCCCCCATGTGTAAGACACATAAATAGTCAACCTACACATGACGCTTGTTTGCCAAGTTTTCATCATGGTATGTATCCAAGGTGTCTGTTTACCAAGTTTTCACCATTGGACAAAGGGATTTCTCTCTACCATTTTTTTTTTTTCATCATTTTTGGTTTTGAAATACTTGGATGGAATAGGTGGATATGGACAAGAGGGACTCAAGCATCTAGTTCCATGAAAGGTGATGGTTCCGTTTAAAAATGGATGATGCACATAGGCCATGCCAAATGTCATTATGCTCATAGATGTTGGTAGGGGATTTACATGAGAGGGAGATGGAGTAGGTGGATAGTGGATTATGTATGGAAGGAAATATGAAGGGATGGATGGGAGATAGTGGATTATGATATGGATTATGGATGGAACAATAGTGGATTATGATGTGGATTATCCAAGGATGGATGGGAGATAGTGGATTATGATGTGGATTATGCAAAAGCATGGACCATAGGGATAAGCTGGGTGAAATATGTGGAAAATGGATTAAAGATGGGGAGATGAAGGTATGTGGAGATATTGTGGAATGGAGAGGAACCAAGACCAACGGTTGCACACGCCAAATGGGATTTTGAGGCTTTTGATTAGGAGGTATCAGAAGTAAAGGACCTATTTTCATAGGGGATGGTCAATGTAGGACTTTAGGTACCCACACAGACTTAGGTTTTTATGATTTGTGCATTGAGACTTATGGGATGAATTAATTTGGGATTTTTGGATGAAGTGAGATTTTGGGGCTTTTTGGGATGTGGATGCTTCATTTGACTTGCTTTCTTTTTGCTTAGGGAACCAAACCATTTTATTTTTGGACTTTTCTTGTGAAAGTATGGGCTTGGGTATCCTTTTGGATAGATTTTTCTTGGACTCTTTGCATTGATGCCCTAAGGCATAAGTATTTGTAGGATTTTTTCCTTTATGGGTAGAGACATCCAAATTTTTGTTTTTGAATCCCATGGACATGGTCTGTGCATTTGTTGATCATGATTCAGAATGTGAGGGGATTTATGGATGGAGGGATTAAAAATGGATTTGTGGATAAATGGATAAGGGGATTGAATGATAGGGGTCATTAGGTGTTGGTATAAGTGAAGGTAGAGTGGATGGAGGGATATTAGGAGTTAGATGTCATGGAGGTAAAGTGGATGGAGGAATATTAGGAGTTGGAAGTAGTGGAGGTAAAGTGAATAGAGGAAGGTTTATAGTCACATGCTTTTGGGATTTGTACAATGATGGGGGAGGAATGGCAACATATGTTTTGGGGATATGATGTGGTTTATGATGGAAAGGAGTGGATTTAGAAGGCATGGAGGTAGTACCAACATCTTGAGATTGTATTTTTTCTCAAGATCACATGATGTGCATGAGAAGACCATACACACCTTGAATCACACTCAAACCCACCAAGCAATTCAAGCACAAGTTCATTTTACACCCAAATCCAAATGTGATGATAAAGAAACATGTTCATTTTATGCCCAATTTCAAGTATGATGATGCAAACAATTGTTCATTTTAAGCCCAATTTCAAGTATGATGATGCAAACAATTGTTCATTTTAAGCCCAAATCAAAGTGTGATTGCAAACAAGGTTTTTGATTAAATGAAAAGACAAAAGTTGTGTTAAGTGCACCTCAAAATTTTATCTTCAAATCTTATACAGATGCGTATGTTGTGCAGCTCTTGATGTCCTCCTAGATTCCACCAAAACAAAAAAGAAGAAAGAAACTTGCAAGCCAACTTGTTAGGGAAAAATGAGCAATGTGAAAAATTTATGGTAAAGATGATTAGTGATAGAAAAATGGATATGATGATTAGATTCTACATGAAATCCTATGTTGTTTCAAAAAAAATTCACTAAATTTTGTTAAGAAATGCAAAAGCTATGGTGATTTTAAGTTTGCAAGCAACTATGGTGTTTGATTGATTATACTTGATAAACTTGACCAAATGTGATGATGAAAGTTGTACCACTAAAAAGTACATCAAATTAGCTTTCCAACAACTATACTTTTGCATGATTCTGATACAATTTGCCCAAGTTGTGCAAAAAAGCAAAAAAATGCCCTATTTTGGCATGTAGGAGGGCAAGGGAGGCAGCCTGGGGGTTTATCAACCACTAGTGTTTAGTGCAATTTTTTTTTATCACATGGACAATTTAAAGGTTGGTGTTTCAGTCTATTGTTAAGGGGTTTAAGGCCCCTGGTCACCCATGTGACCACGGGTTGAACGTCTAAAAAAAATATTATTATTTTTAAATTAAAAATTAAAAATTAAACATTAAACATTAAAAGGTAGGCCTTTTGTTTTAGGTTTAATTTGTTTGTTGTTTATTGTTTTCTTTTATTTGTTTGGTGTGTGGCAGGGGCAGCTGACAGGCGGTTGGGAGGACGTAGGGGGAGGGCACAGGGTGGGGTTTGGGGAGGAGGGGTGGCAGAGCGAGGAGAAGGGGTGGTAGGGTAGGGTGAGCATGGGAGTGGGGAGTTGGAGCGGGGGTGTCAGGAAGGAGTGAGGGTTGTAGGGTGTAGGAATGGGCACAAGAGGGGGGTGTAGGGATGGGTGCAGGAGGCGCATGGTGGATCTGTGATCGAAGAGTGGGCAGAGAGGGGAGAACGGGCACAGGGTAGGGTTTTTTGTAGTGGACCAGGGGAGGAGAAGTGAGTGGAGATGGTGGAGATCGGGTAGTGCAGGGAGAAGGCATAGGGTGGGGAGGCAGCCTGAGGGGCCTGCAAAATTTGTTTTTTATTTATACTATAATTAAAACCTAAATATTTTTTTTCCACAAGCTTTGATTTTTTATTATTGATTTTTGTTTGTTGTAAGTTTTAAACTCTACATACAAAATACAGGGACTACTTGCGCAGGCGGTCGTACGGGTCCATACGAATACATACAGTACAACTTGTGTAAGGGCAGAAAATTAAAAAAAATTCAAAATTTTTCTTGTAACAGAAAATAGGGGTATTCTATGTCATTTTTCACCTGGGAGGCCTCTGGGACTCAACAATGAGGTCAAATTGAGTGTAAGAGTCTGTCTATGAAAGTTGATTCCCAAATTTTGTTCAAGAAGACCTGAATCTGGAACAAATGGCCTCAACAAAAACTCACATAAAGAAGGGGTTAGATCACCCGACGTGCCAAAATGTGATAGGTAAAATCTGAGTCGCAAACATAAACGAAAGATAATTGAAACCAAAACAATTTAGCTCCCTTTTCATAAACAAATCTAACTTCACTGATTGAGCGTACTGAAGTTTTATCCAAACCTCAAGTGTATTGCTCTTTGCTCTTTGATATGTGGATTGTTCTATTCGTCAGCATAACCTTGTGATGAGGATGATGATATCTACTAATTTCTACAACATGATGTTGTATGAAGATGAGAGAGGATAAAAAATGGAGAATGAGGTTCAATTTATAGCCTTCCAACAGTGAAGATCAATGGTGGACAGTGATCAGAGAGATCAATAGCTAGAAATGATTGAGAGGATGTGCACGAATGAGAGAGGGACAAGTGTCCTTATCTTCTCATGAATCATGGAGGCTAACATATCGAATTAAGGAGTTGGCTGAATTGATTGTTCAAATGATTGAATTGATTGGGTAGTTAATTGAGTTGATTGTAGATAGCCAACTAAATTGATTGATTAGTTAACTAGATTGACTAACTTGTTAACTAATTTGATTGATTAGTTATCTAAACTGATTGTGAGTGAATTATGGAGAAGAGGGAATAATAGGAAATTAATTATTTAATCTCATGCACATGGATAAATAAATAAAATATTAAATTTTATTTATTTTGAGGGAAATGGAATATTAGTTTTAATTAAATAATTTAAATTATTTATTTAATTAATGTGAGGAGAAAATTGATTTAATTAAATAATCAGAATTATTTATTTAAATATGGAGGAACAAATTGATTTAATCAAATAATTAAAATTATTTAATTAATATGGAGGATAAAATTGATGGTGATCGATAAATGAATTTAATCAAATAATTAAGAATTATTTAATTAATGAAGTATGATAGATGAAAGCTTGATATGGGAATGAGTCAATTTTAGGTGTCTACACTTATATTGACATGCTAGATCAATAAGAAATTGAGTAGGTGATGTGAATTTTGAACTACCTAGTATGTATAATGGACCATAATAATTGTTTTGTGAGATCTCCTCAATAAAAAAAAATGTAATTAGAGGAGAAGTAGGAGGAGATGAAGATGTAGCATTAATTTCTATCTAGCACCCAAAAAAGCATGCTCAAATGACATATTCTCATTTTTAACATTATCTATATGTGTATTATTATCTACCTCAATATTATTTGTATGATTTGGATAGGGTTTTGTGTAAATTTCCAATTGACTATTTGCAGGTGCATCCAAAGGATTTCCATTGTCATTGACACCTTCAACCTTTATCATATTGTTATCTATAAGGTCTTGTATCTTGTGGTTTGGGCCCATGCATGATTGAGTATACTAACATTTAATCCTATGGAAGTTACAAAATGGTTGTTCATTATATGTCCTCAAAAGTGGTTTGTTGGGATCCAATAGATGGGTTGGAGGGAGAGTGATCAAATTAGCAATTAATAAACTTTAAAGAACGTCATCTAAGGATTCTTGTAATTTACTAAACTTCCTAGGAACATTTGGTTTGAACGAAAGGAAATTAGAAGTGGTAGCAACTTGATTAACATTTTCCTTCAAGTCATTGCCCTTGGAAAAGTTATTTGACTTAAATGATAATTCAAAGGGTATGATGAAGCATTTTGATTTTATGATTACTTGAAAACATTTCTTCCTAGCAACTTAGATTCCACTATTTTCACATGTACACAAAGGTCAATAAAATAAGAAAATCTATTGAGGTGTTTATCAAAAATTGGCTTAAGTAGTTTGTTAATAAAGATGTTTTGTAATTCAAGATCATGTACATGAGTAATCATTTTATAACACAAGTACTAGAGTCTTATAACAGTATCATTGATGTGCTCATGGATCCTTGGGCACACTCAAATAGGTTGGACATAATAACTAAGGCCTATATTGACTTTAAATTGGTTCAAGAATTTAACCTTTGTCAAGTCAGCAAATTTATGAATAGACCCATGAGGTAATGAAAATAACCATTATACAACATAGTCCTTAAGATTCATATAAATTATAGCTTCTCCAATAGCACATCCTCAAATAGAAATTCCACACATGTTATAGTAAATGATATCAAATGTGTATTAGGGTCACCCTTGCAATCTTACATTGAGAAAGGAATTCCACAAAGCCCATATATAGTGGATGTACAACAATCTCATAAGACAACATGGTGTATGTTGAGCATCTTTGAATTTCTCATTATCTTTTCCATGAGGTTTTGCATCTATTATTTTCTCTACTTAATTTATATTATGAATTAGTACATATATGGCATAGGATGGAAGGGTAATGTGTGAATGTTGAGAACCCCTATTGTGTGTATAAGAATGGATGTGAGAAGTTTGAAGGATGGAAGAGGTGAAAATTTAGGAAATAGGCATAAAAGTGGAAAGATAATGAAGGATATATGCATGAGCATGGATGGTGTTGGTTCTTAGAGTTGTATCTCCTTAAATCCTAAAGATCATTCCAAGACCTAAGCCTAGCTAAGGTCAACTTAAGATGATAAATTGGACTTATAATCAGATCGTGGCAACTATGGACAAGTGAATAAGAGAGGGTGCGTCTCTTCTTCTCCTTTTGGCTCTACTAGCCCTTAGGTACATGTTCTATTAGGTTAAATATAAGAGAAGTAAAGAGGAACAACAGTGTGAAGCTACCTTAAAAAGAAAATAATACCTTGATGCGTTATGAGACTCATATAACTATCACTAAACCTCAATGTTGGTTTATATTATAATCTCTTTTTGAAAGTAGATATGCAAAGTGTATATTTACAACTTAAGATATGCAGACTTGCATCCCCTATGTTTCTTACAAATAAATACCTACTTCATACAAAATTGAAAGAGAAATAATAATGCAAATCCATATTACCAATTTTATATCTATAACTCCCTTATTCAATATGTTCTTGTGGGTGTACTATGTTAGAAACAAGAATCTACTAAACACATCGTTGATTACAAATTGGAGTAATAAATTATGAATAAGGTAGTTGTACATATAGGGTAGAGAGGTTGAGTCAACTTAGGAGTCTACTTCAACACTCAACTAGAGGTGGAAGAAAGAGTGCTAACAAGTATCATGGAGAGTTGTGTTGGACTCTCCAAGTCGACACCTAACTACCTAAGGTGGCTTAAAGCCATGTGTGGAATAATGCATAATTACTTATTTAAATAATAAGTAATAGCATTAGTATTCCTACACTAACACCCCCCCTTAAGCACAACTTAGGTTGGCACAATAAAGATGGGTCCTAGTAACTAGGCTTGATGAGGTACTCATGTACAAATGCATCTCTCATAAAGTGGAGAAAGAAGGAAAACCCTGTGGAAAAAAAGTTTCCTCCAAAAGAATGAAAATAAGAAAGTGTTCTGGGCACGACTCGATGGAAGTGCACTTGACACAATACAATTGAAAGTGACAGTCCTGCAATACTTGCAAGATACATGTGTGGAATATCAATTGCATGCCAAATGGCTACAATTCAAATCCAATGTGAAGTCCTTCTTTGAATATTCTGTGGAAGCCTTTTTTGAAGCAACTCTTGAAATCTGTAGAAGCAAAGGAACTGATATCATTCATCTGCTATGATGAACCTCTAGAAGTTCTCTAAGAGTCAACTCTGGATTCGCATCTAGCATTACTAGGTGATGGTGACGTGGAAGTGTTCTTGACACCTCTCAATATAATGCAGAAAAAAATGTTGAAGAATGATGGAGTAGTGGAAGTGCTCTTGACATATCTCTGTGCAAGTGCTCTTAGCACAACTCAGAAATGCTCTCGACGTATCTCTATGGAAGTGCTCTTAGCATGACTTGGAAATGCTCTTGAAACAACTCTATGAACTCCCCATATTTCAATATTTTTATCCCATATATTAGAAACCCCTTTGTGACTCAATATTTTATCCCCCTTGAATATGGCAGTTTATAATGATAGTGTGTTAAACAAGTCTAATTGGAATGAAAAATGACACTTTATAATAGCAATGTGAAATAATTTCCAATAGATTAGTCTCGAAAAATTATTCATTTTCTAAAAAAACGGCACTCAATTTCGACTTATTTAACTTGTACAAAGGAGGGAAATTTTTTGAGAAAATGGGTACAATTCCTAAATCGTCTTGACACAACTTTGTCGGCATCAAAAGTAGCTTCCCATCGACTATAAATATGCTCAATTTTGCCTCTGTGGACGAAAGTTACAACAAAATGAATAAAAGCCCCTCTTTGCACACACCTATGCAAGATCAAGGTCTTTCCGGGGCAAAATTTTTTTAGCAAATGCAATTTTCTAGAGGTAGCTCTAGCATAAAATATCAATTTTTGTGGTTTTTTGACCACTAATTGTTGCATTTATGCTAGTGGTTACATATAATGCTAGTGTAATTGAACTTTGATTAGTTAACTGACCTCTAGGTGTTAGGATTTGTTGGCATGGTTACACTTAGGTGTTAGGGTTACAATGTGAGCATAGAAGCATTAATCATATATGTAACATTAAATGTTACTATTATGATAGACTACTTGAGGATAACATCAAATCGTAGTTTAATAGAAATGTTATACTAGTTGTCAACAATGAATGCTAGTGGTAATTAATAATACCAAACTACTAGCACTTTAGAGTAGTTATCATTTAGAGTAATAAATGCCGAGCCTGTGTGTGAAAGCACTCTAGCAGAAGACAGTTAAACTTGATAGTATAGCCGGAAAACGAACAGCGACCAGCAAACCGACTCGGTGATCGGTCACAATAGACCAGGCAACACCCTCTGAAGATAATTACGGCCTGCTTGAGAAAGGAAGGCACTGCAGACTGTGAATAACGTCCTTGGCAAACCAGATCTTTCAAAAAATCTTAGGCATGCAAAAAGAACGACCAGATCTGAGTACTGGCAGCAAATAGTTTGAAGCTTCCAAACGAAACCAGAAATGTGAAGCCCAAATTGATGAAGATCATCTCTGCATTGCATAAACCAACAACATATAATGGAAACCAAACTGTAAACCAAAAAACAATGGTACCTCCAAACCCTGAATAGTCCAAAAAATTTCGAACCAGGCAGAAATATCTAATGTGAATGAAACAATGAATCCTAAATCTAATTAGCCGATAGGCTTTTAGTTGTGAGCATCATAGTGCTCGGAATTGTCTCACGCCGTAAAAATCTTCACGCCGGTAGCGGATGGCAGATTTTCTGATCTAAAAACGCATCGGTTATATGTGAACATTGTAGTTCTCGGAAAATTGTCTCACGCCGTCAAAAAAATTTATGCCGTTGTTTTTCCTCACCGGTGCTCTGAAAACTGTCTAACGCCGTTGTTTTTTTCGCGGGTGCTCTGAAAACTGTTTCAGAGCACTAAATGCATAAAATCAAATCTAGGTCGATCTGATTCAATTGTCGTGGTAGATAGGATAATTTTCTTTGCAGTAAATGCATTTAAAAATAAAATCTAAATTCATTGTAGTAAATGCATATGCTGGCGGCCATTTACTATACTGCCTTTGATCAGAGCCAAGGCTTTACTATACTGCCTTTGATCACCGCCAAGGTTAAGGTTGTGTATAAATCGACAGACGATTAGTAAGATGAATTTAAATGAATTTTTAGGGATTGTAATGGTATTCGCACCCTGTGACATAGTCTGTGGGTCGTGGAATCTAGGTCTCACTCCAAAATCCAACGGGTCCGGTTAATCCTCCTACTTCACCAGCCCGCGCACGGAGGGGTGGGCTTAAAGGGCGCAGGCCATGGCTCGGGGAAGCGCAGCTCGTCTTCTGGCTCTGGCTCGAGCCCTGTTCTCTAAGCACTACGGTCCAGAACTTCCTCTGCCATTCCTTGCTGGTCTAAGGCATTTCACAGGGCTTGCTCGCCTAAAGAAGAGAAAGAAGGATGGATGGACACTGTGGACAAAATATGTAACATCGGAATTTCGGCTCACATAGATTCTGGGAAAACAACATTGACAGAAAGAATACTTTTCTACACGGGAAGGATTCATGAGATCCATGAGGTCCATGGAAAAGACGGCGTGGGCGCTAAGATGGACTCCATGGATTTGCAGCATGAAAAAGTAATTACCATTCAATCTACTGCCACTTACTGCACTTGGGACGGTCATCAGGTTGTTTTTGTTCTTCTTTTCTTTCTTTCTTCTTTAAATACCACATTAGTTTGCCACTGGAGAATTTGAACTTTTTCAAATCCATGAGAATTTTCAAGTGATATCTTCGACCTGCTGCCTCCCAACAAACCCCCAGAATTAAACAGACTGCCCGGAGTGCCAAACAAACCTCCAAATGGCCGCCGAAAAAAAGGGATCGTCAAACGGATCGTGGCCAAAGAAATCCTCAATGAGATTACGCCCTCCTACACCTCCGCCAAATATGCCGAATCCGTCAAATGGGTCTGTAAGTTCTGGAAACCCTCCAAACCCTCCGCCAAGGATGCCTTTGTTGCCGCCGCGGCGACCGTCGCCTCTGTCACTTGGACGCATTTTGCTGATCTTTTCTGCACTTTCCTTGATAAGAACTGGATGATTTCTTAAGAAGTTCTTATGGATTGATCGCTATGCATAGAATTTGAGTTCCTCAGAGATAACTAATAGATTGTAATTGTTCACTACCAGAGAGTTTTGGTGAAAGAACATTCAGAGGCAATATTCATTTAGAAAAAAAGGGCGTAGTAGATGTGTAAGGCCTAGATTTTTCCAAAGGCCCGAAGTTACATGTTTCCCATCCCTTACATATGCTGACACTATGTTTGAGCCACGTACGCACTGTTTTAGATTATTAATGTGCTCATATTATAAACAATAATAAATCTGCAGCTTATCTATACGTTTTAAAACAAGCATTCACTCAGCATGTTAGTTGCCTTATTTGTTTGCCTTATACATTGTTAAATTTGAGTTAGATCTCTTTACCTTTCCTTCGTATGTTGCTAAAGCTCTAACTGATGGGTATCTCTATGTTTAGTTATGGCCTCTATTCTTAGCAATCGTCTCATTTAATGAGTAATGTGTATGAACTAATGGGACCAAAACTGTCTATGGGACCCACAGAGCTAAAACCAAAGGAGTGAGATGCTGCCACAAGGCACCATAGAACAGTAAAATCCTAGCTTCAAGCCCTGTTATCTTTCTACTTTGGAAGTTTATTTCTTCTGCTGTGAATTTTGATCCACAATTCTCTGCTTTTTTTAACATTTCCCTCTTTAATCATGGTAGCCAACAACCTCCTCTGCAAGCCATCTCATTTTTCCCCTGCAAGCCGTCCCAAGAAATGAGGTTTATTGTGGAGGATTAATCTTGGTTAATTGATACTCAAAGTGAGTGTGAACTAGAAATAAGGCCCAAACTTGATTCTTTGATAAACCCTGACAATTGTATGGAATAAGCTATACTGGTTGTCCATTTGACTTTACTAAAATAGCCACCAATTTCAGTCTGTCCTTTCGATTTTCTTTTGCTTGTTGCAACTTCACCAATTTGCCGATAAATGAGTAGGTTGATTTGTGCCGATAAACTACATTCATGAGATCATGGGATGGGGGAAGGGTTTCAGTAGGATAATAGGCCAGAATACTTAGTAGATAATAGAATTAGTTATATGTCAATGGTTCATTTCAATTGTCAAGACCATTAGATTCAAGAGTCTTGACATTTATAAATGGAATTTCAGTTGGTTAAATAGTGTAGTCTGAAAAGTGGAGTCGGATCCAGCATTGGAACCTATCAATTATTTTATAGTTCTTTATAACATATCTTTTCTGTTTTTTTTTTTTTTAAATCTATATACAAATGGCCTACTGTATAAACATACATGCAATTTCAAAGGCCAAAATATCTGTTGAACCTGTCTGATAGTGAGGAATGCAAGGATATACAGATCATTTGGATTTGTAATTCTAGGGTAAACTTGAAAGCATGCTTCAAATCTAAGAGGAAAGAGATGTATGTGGTCCTGAAGTCTGACAGGGGGCGAACAAGAGGGACACGACATAGAATCCAACAAGGCAAAATTAAAATTCTGGAGAAAATTGCATAATGCAATTTTTGGTGAGAGTATGTTATGAATAAATAGACTAAAAAAATTGAGGGCATGAAATAAAAGAATGGACAGAAGAACTTGTGGAGAAAATATAAAATGTCTTATAACTTGAAGAACTTCAGGAAAGTTCCACATGGTTGGTTCCTGAACAAGAGTCTCAGATTTCTAGGATTTATAATGTTTGTCCGATATAAGTTTGAAGAACTATCACAAGAAGAGTGGGATATTTGATGAAAATTTGCTTTCAATTATGGAATTCAATTATTCAATGTACCGTAAACCTCTTAAAATTATTCAAGAAGAGGCATACATTTGATTAATTTTTTTTTTATGATTTAAAGCCATACTAATTATAATTTGAAGTCATACCAATCAATAGCTATGCCAGTTAATTATGAATCTGGAACTTTCTTACAACATATGGCTTTGTTATTTGACATTTTCACTTATGAATGTGCATCCATAGGAGCACATAAATTATCCCATGTCTGAATCTGAATTGAATTATTTTTTCCAGGTTAATATTATTGATACACCTGGTCATGTTGACTTCACTATTGAAGTGGAGCGAGCATTGCGTGTTGCGTGTTTTGGATGGTGTTATTCTAGTCCTTTGCAGTGTTGGTGGGGTGCAAAGCCAATCTATTACTGTTGATCGTTAGATGCGGAGGTACGAGGTTCCTAGGCTAATATTTATTAATAAGTTGGATCGTATGGGGGCTGATCCGTGGAAGATAGGATAGTTTTCTTTGCATAAAATCTAGGTCGATCTAATTCAATAGATAGGATAGTTTTATTTGCAGTAAATGCATTTAAAGATAAAATCCAAATTCTCTGTAGTAAATGCATACGCTGGCGGCCAATTACTATACTACCTTTGATCACAGCCAAGGTTTTACTATACTACCTTTGATCACCGCCAAGGTTGTGTATAAAAGCTTCCAATAGAATGACAAGATAACAATCATTATAGACATGATATTTCCATAGTCCATGTTGAGGCAAAAAAACAACACACAGTTTTTCCAGGAACACTTCAATTATTAAAATAACAAGCATTCAATCTGTTTGGATCTGCAGTATCACACTAAACATCTAAACAATTTCATATATGGATAATGGAAAAGATATTACATAAGGCAACACCATTGCTAGGGTTATTCTTGCCCATCTTGCTATGGGTTTCTACAAGTCCAGAGATGATGAGTAATTTGGGCTATGGTACAAGCAATTCAAGTGACGAGGTGTGTTGTTTAAAACTGATGGCTCATGCAAGCATGCGCGTTTTATACAGATAGGACTACTTTGTTGTAGCACCACCGACAACCTTATTACCCCTTCAAAACTGCAGGTATTATGGATATATATGTATTGTGGAAATATCTTGCATTGAAATAAATTTTGGCATATCTTTAAAAAATGCAGTAATGGCGTTTCAAGGGTTTTCTATGGTTAAGGAAATTGCAGAAAATAGATTTTTTTAGTTTTTGTGCTTAAAAAACAAATTAATAGTTTTTGTGCTAAAAAAAAATTACTGATACAAATACCTTTAAAAAAAACAAAGATTTCCTCCACTGCTTTGGATCGATTCCTCGAAGGTGATTCTTTTGTCTCTTCAGGTCACACCTCAAATCTTGCAATTTGATATGCTGGCATGAGTTATTTGTTTTCAACTATATTAAAAATAATATATAGATTAAGAGTTAAAATAAATTTATATGATTTAAAAAAAAATTTAGAAAACAAAGCAAATGTCTTATTACTATTTTTTATATAGTTTGCACTAAAAACATATTTAAACTACTAATATATATAATAATTAATTGATAGTATATAATCATCTTAATTATGTGTGATCAATATTATATAACTATCCCAATTAAACACGCATATAAAATAATAATCACTCAAATTTTAAATAGAAATATAATTTCTTTTGGTTTTTACTCAAGTTCCCTAAGCCCCATATTGCTTAATTATAGTCTAAGTTTTTCAAATCTCAATGTTCCAAATGTTTTCCACTTAAAAGAGTGCCACTTGTGGCTTTGATGGTTTGGTTTTGACAAAACATTTAATTTAGCATCAAGGACTAAAAATCTTTGCAACTGTTCACAAATAAAATTATAAATAATGTATAATCATTTAGTTTATAGATTAAATAAATAAATAAAATATTAAAAAGTGTTTAGTAGTGACAGTGGCTTATAAACAACATTTAATTCTCTATTTATATCAACCTATCAAAAATATACATCTATTCTTATTTTGTGAAAGGATGACATTAGAAGTGGAAAATAATGTCTTATAAGTATTCTTGATTATTTATATTGGCTATGGAATATTATGTTTATAAATATTGTATTCATCTTGTGCTATGATAATAAGTTATAAACAATGTTTATAATTTTAATGGTTAAATTTGCTCATATCATTTCTACTTCATATATTATTAAAACATTGATTCTTACCTCAAATTTCCTATCGGCTTATCCCTTGAACCTCCAAAGGGTGCAAGTGCTAGTATCTACTAGACTTGTGGGTGTACTAGACTTGTAAAGTTGATGAAATAATGAATCCTAAATCTAATGTGAATGATTGTATGTTTTTGTTTGTTTATATGGTTTTGAAAGAAAATGACTTCAGTCTACATTCACACATGTAAGCTAGGCTCTACATGTACCAAACACCACCATAACATTACAACATCAAAGATAGATCATACTTCAAAGGTCCATGGATAGACAAACATATTTTTATAGTATGATGGAAAGATACTTTGTAAAAGCTTCACAAATACTTTAAAATCTTTATGTTAATTAACTAATCATGCATAACATAGCTTAGCAAATATAATAAGACTCAAATATATTCTAAAAAGTAAATCATAAGTTCATGAAGACATTCATATTAATGAAAACTATATATTCAATCTTTCTCCTTCAATGAATTATATAATTAAATCTGTATGTAGAGTTGAAGCTCAAATTTGTAGTTTTTACATATAACTTAGGACTATTATAGAATGAAGGATACCCCTTTTATAATTCTTCAATATCTTTCTTAAATCCAACCAACAACAACACTTTTTTATCTTTTTCAACTTGTATATATATCATTCTTATTTTCCTAGCCACATGGCATATGCACATGTACAAAATGTAGTTTACAATTTGTAGTCAACTCATGCCAACATAGGCACATACTTTCATCTAGGGAGGAGTACTTGCAAGTGGAGGATGGAAACTTCTTTAATCATTCAAGATTAATCTAGTCATAGGCCTACAAAGGTGTTTTCCATGCAATCATGTTCCAAATCACCCATGCCTTGTTGCATCATCAACTATAGGGCCTTGTACATGAGTCCATCCCTTTTTTTGGGTTCACTAATACTTGCATGTGATTTGGACATCTCCCAAGCTCATTCACATCCATGAAATCATTGTTGGTACATGCATAGATTTATCTTTGGACTTTTTTGAAAACAAGGCATGAGGACATGCTTGTAAACTTTACAAGTGTAATGTCAAACTCAAATTCCATAGAAAGTGTATATTGTGAACTAGGAGGATTGTGAAGTAGGTGTACATGTTGAATAGAGGGTAAAAAAGTCCACATGATATAAGCTTTTTAGATTTGGAAGTAAGGATGCACTTTGCAAGAGATTTTCAAAGGTGTAGATAAACTCTACCACCCACTATTTATAAGTGCATTTGGATTGTGAGGTGGAGGAGAAATAGTGCAATGCATATGCAGAGGAGCAATAGAGGTTTGCCTCAATATTCAAGTCAGAATGTGGGGTTTTGGAGGAAGCAATACATCTTGTAGCATGCAAAGGGGTTGGGTAAGTTTGCCAAGGCAAGCACTTTAGGGCATGTGAATGGGAGGTAACCCTGAAATTTGCATTATTTTCAAGGGACACAAAGTTTCACATGAGTTTATTAGCCCACTAAATAAGTAACATGGGGTTATTGGGCATGGAGGAAAGGGCACAATTTGTAAGGGGTTAAAGGTGCAATTCTATGGAGATAAGCTAGGTTGTAGCCTAGGGAATATAGGCATATTGCACTTTACAACATATGCAAAGGTGCAACTACACTCTACAACCTAACTACGAGTGTATTTTCTAGGTTTGTATGGATGAAGTACAAGTTGATAAGTCCACCAAATATTTTATAGTGGGGCCATGTGGCATAGAGGAATGTTACATTTTGTAACATATACAAAGGTGCAACTATGCTCCACAACTCATCTCTAGTTGGAACTTGTGAGATTTTTGGGTTGAATGGTAGGTGTACAATTTACAAGCTAGGGGCACAAATCTACATGATGACTAAATAGGCCATTATGGGGGTGTAGAGTTAAGGTGTAGGCAAACAACATGTAAAATACAAAGTGTAATTTAACACTGCAACCTACCCTATTGTAACACAAACTTAGAACAAAGAAACTTGAATTTAGATCCCCTAATCATATAATTTGAACACATTACAAATTTCAAGTACCTATCAGAGACAAGACACATAATTAAGAAGCACAAATTTTCATTGGGACCCATTAGAAGGAAATCTCATATGGTAATCAATGATGGGCATAATAAAGAGCAAGTTCAACAATGAAGGCATGAAAAATTAAAGTTGCCTCCCATAGGCATAACAATAATCTAGGGTCTCCTTGCAATGTAGACAAGAGAACAACAAAACAAACCAAACATAAATCATGACAAGGAACAACAAAAAATAGAGACAAGAACTATGTTAGGGTTAGCCAACAGAAGATATCAATTAAATACAAATAAAGATTAAATAGAGAAATAAAAAATACATAGAAATAATAATAGCGAGAGACAATTTTAACATGGTTCACCCAAACTTGGGCTACATCCACCAACAAAGAGTCTAATATTAATATCCAGTAAATCAAACTGATTACAACCAGCAATCCTTGCAACTCAATATTGCTGTAAAATGCTACAATATATCAACAAAAACCCTAACCCTTAGCTACTTTTATCAAGCCTTATGTTGGTTACAAAATAGGGTTTTTTATGTCAGCCAATAGAAAAAATAACACCTGACACCTTTATAAAAAAATAAAAATCATGTGAGGTTTCAGGGGTGCTGCCCCTTGACCCCACCCTGTATCGTGATAGGGAGTGTGCTAGGGGCGCTGCCCCCAAACCCTCGCAAGGGGCTCTGCCCCTTGACCCCGTTAAATAATTTGAGGGGAAACCACGCTAATAAAAGTGGGGTAAATTTAACCTCCGAGTCTAATTAGGCTCCATATAACAACAATTCAATATCCCCTGCCAAATCTAAGTCTACATAGCCTGCTAAATCAGTATTAGAGCCCCCAAAACATAAGTGTTTATTGGATGTAACTCTCAAATATCTGAGAATCCATTTTACTGCATTCCAATGCTCCAATCCGGGATGACTCATATACCTACTTACGACTCCTACAACATGTGCAATATCTGATCTCGTGCATACCATGGCATACATTAAACTTTCTATAGTTGAAGCATATGGTACCTTGGACATTTTTTCTTCCTCCTCTTGTGTCTTAGGACACATCTCCTTAGTCAATTTCAAATGACTAGGTAAAGGTGTGCTGACAACTTTTGCATTCTCCATATGGAATATCTACAACACCTTTTCAACATAATCTGCTTGAGATAGAGTCAATTTTCTGTTCTTCCTATCTCTGTAAATTTTCATACCAAGAATTTGTTTTGCTACCCCCAAAGCCTTCATAGAAAATGACTGTGTTAACTGTTGTTTTAACTCTCGTACGCGATCCATGTTAGACCTTGCTACAAGCATGTCATCAACATATAAACATAAAACAATGTAGCTGTCATTATCTAACCTCTTAAAATAAACACAATGGTCATAATTACACCGATTGTAGCCTTGCTCATCCATAAAACTATCAAATTTTAAGTACCATTACTCAGGTGCTTGTTTTAGGCCATACAAACTTTTCCTCAATCTGTACACCAGTTTCTCCTTACCTTTGACCTCAAATCCTTGGGGTTGTTCCATATATATCTCCTCCTCCAAATCACCATGGAGAAAGGCAGTTTTCACATCTAGCTGTTCCAAATGCAAATCTTCAACACCCACAATACTTAAAATAGTACGAATAGAAGTCATCTTAACAACCAGAGAAAAAAACTCATCAAAATCAATGTCATTTTTCTGTGCAAATTCTTTTACAACTAACCTGGCTTTAAATCTTTCCTTACCTCCAGCTTCCTCTTTCAGCCTATAAACCTATTTGTTTGGTAAAGGCTTTTTACCTGCAGGCAACTTACATAATTCCCAAGTCTGATTTTTCAGCAAGGAGTCCATTTCTTCTTTCATTGCATGCTCCCACTGAACCTTTGTATCCATCTGCATAGCTTCATCATACCCTTCTGGTTCACCAGCATCTATTAACAGAATAGAATACAAAGAGGGAGAAAACTTTTTGGGAGGTCTACTTAGCCTTGTTGACCATCTAACGTTCACTGGATTTTGTGGTATTTCTTGTTACTGTTGCAGAGGATGAGGAACCACTGAAACATCACTATTTGGAGTATCATCCAACACCACATAATCATTTTCTTTCTTCTCATGTTGTTGCAATTGATCTTTGTACAACACCTTCTCATTGAATACAACATCCCTGCTTCTCACAATTTTTTGATTTTCAAAATCCCAAAGCCTATAACCAAATTCATCAATGCCATAGCCAACAAAGGTACACTTTTTTGATTTTGCATCTATCTTGGTTCTATTTTCAGAATCTATATGTGCAATTGCTTCACATCCAAAGGTTTTGAGAAAAGAATAACTCACCTTCTTACATGTCCATGCTTCCTCTGGAATACCACAGCCCAAAGGAACTGAAGGACCTCTATTAATTAAATAAACAATGGTATTGACAGCCTTTGCCCACATGTTTAAAGGCAGCCCAACATGCAATCTCATGCTCCTTGCACACTCCATTATTGTCATATTCATGCGCTCAGCCACTCCATTTTCTTGTGGAGTCCCTGGAACCGTTTTCTACCTATGAATTTCATTAAAGGAACAATAATCCTCAAATTTTTTGCTGCAATACTCACCATCATTATTGAAGATCTGAGACATTTTAATCTTTTACCCATCTCATTCTCAACCAAGCTTCTCCATTTCTTAAATGTTTCAAATACATCAAATTTCTGCCTAAGGAAATAAATCCAAACCTTCCTAGTTACATCATCTATGAATGTAACATAATACCAAGAGCCACCAAGAGAAGCTACCTAAGATGGTCCCCATACATCTATATGCAGAAGTGCCAACTTTTCATCTTTCGTTTGCTTCCCATCCTTGATAAAACTGGCTCTTTTTTGTTTTCCATACACACAACTTTGACAGAAATCCATATTAATACATTTCAGACCTAGTAAAACTTTCTTAGAATGAAGTACCTTCATAACTTTTTCACTCATATGCCCAAGTTTGTTATGCCACAATGTTGTCTCAGAACCTGTATGCTTGAAATCGTGACTCCAGTTGCCGGGGGCTATCGGGTCAAATTTTGCCACACACACGGACCCTTTCCCTCCTTTCCATGGGGCGATCCACCATGTCACTCTCACTCACGTGGAAGTAGCCAGTCGAGAGGAGGTAAGACACGATGGAGGTCTAGCTCGTTGGAGAGCTGGACTTCGTAGAGGGGGGTCAGCAAGTTCTATGGCCTTTATTCTTGTGCATTTTGTTGTATGTTTTGCTTAGTGGTTATGGTACTTGAGATAACCCTATGACCCGAAGGGTCACTAGTTTCTCTTCTTTTATTTGGATTCCTTAAATTCTACCTTTGTGTGGGCAAGCAGTTTTTTTCGCTGATGGCTTCTGCTATTTCTATGTCTCTAAGAAATGCTCTGTGCAGTTGTAATTGCCTAGTTTCTTCTAACAACAAGAGAACAAATGGGTCTCCTTGTGGTAGAACAAACCTTTCCTATTGTGGTTGCGAATGCAAATCCTCGATCTCATCACAGATAGCTCTCACCCAGTCTCCTCTCACCCCTAAACACATTCATGAATTAGGGTAAAAAGGGATGCATGATTACTAACCTCCACTAGATCTAGGGTTTTGACCTAGGGTTTGACTTTGTTTAACTATGGTTACCTCGTGATGGAATTGAGGGTTTGCAATGTTGTCTATTCTAAGAGATATATATGAATGCAAGCTAAATGATATGCAAAACATCTTTTTGGTATTTTTTAGAGTATTTTATAAATAGAAATGCTTCTAATCTATGAAAAAGAAATATGTGTGCAATCCTATATGACTTTTCCAATGTAAAGTTTAAGCTATGCTTTTTTTTAGGTTTTTGGTGTTTTCAATGCAATCTAATCTAATGGAAAGGGAAGATGCTTTTTCTAACAATGTAGATCTAGAAATGTGAAAATGATTAATCTAACATGCAAGATCTAATCTATCAAGGAAAAAGTAATGTGTTACTATTCCCAAGAGCAAATGTGATTATCTAATTACTATGAAAGCAATGAAAGAACCTGAAAGAGATGAAGATTTGTTGACTCCACTACCCTCAGTAATCCTTGTGTAGGCAACCACAAATCCTTTTATGGCAGCAGGTGATCCTCTTGACAACAAAACAACCCAAAGAAGCAAAAAGAAGCTTTTGTGAAGCTTGTATGAGCTCAGTGAGAGCTTGGATTGAGCACAATGGCATAGAATGAAGCAGCATAGCGTTGCTCGGTTGAACAATAAAAGTAAAAGGCACTTTCATCATATAAGAGCATATGAATGCTAGATTGGAGAGCAAAATTGGTAAGAGTTGTGTGCACAATAAATTTGCCTCCCTCTGTGCTTGAGGGATGGCGTATTTATAGGTTTGAGGAATGGAATTGATTGAAAAGTTAACTCATTTGATTGATGAGTTAACAAGAAAAGATTGGGGAATTAACAAGGTTGATTGCCTAGTGAACTCAGCGAATTAGGGAGTGATGAAGCAATGATAGCTTATCACTGAAGAGGAAATGGAGGTGAGGGAGTGCATGAGATTGATTAGAGAGTTAATTTGAGATCAAATAGAGTCAATTAAGCATGTGTGGGTGCATGAAATACTTAACTCTATATTAGGGGTCAAAAATCATGCAAATAGAAAGAAAAATGGGTGAAAACAAAGCAAAAATAAGAAACTCAATGTTTTCCGTGGGTCCAAAGACGGAAGGGATGCCCCTACTTTTCAGTAGGCTCACCCTTGGGGATCATGGGTCACTCCAGGGGCGACCCTAGGTCCCCCAAGGAGATCCAGGCTTAACTAGGTCAAATGCAGAAAATATGGCTGGCAGAGCGTAGAAGGGAGGAAAAGGATGAATTCAGCATCAAGAAACATGTCAGTCATATGGAAGAATCCAATTCTCCACTTGCATCTGTAGGATCCCTAGGGGGGATCTGAAAATAATAAGGGGAGATTTGGATTAGTTGGTCGAAATCAAAAACTGATAGTGGGAGATAGATCGGGGGACCTCTAGAAGGCTTCTATGAGGTGCACTAGATGAAATACAAAGGGGAAAGGTGAAAACACACCTACAAGACACTCACAAGGCTTAGGATCAAGGTCAAAAGCTAGAAAATGCAAGTCGACAAGTGTCACAAAAAGTGTCGAAAAGTGTCGCAAACAGGGAAGGATAGAAATCGACAAAACAGAAACGACACAAGACAAGAAAAGAGGACATATCATCAAGAGGCCTGCTACCCAAAGGATTTATTTTCACACTTACATGTACAGGACAAGGATTTGAATCATCATAGGGGTCCTCGTGGAGGCAGTGTGTAATATTTGTGCTTACATATTTTTCCCCTTAGAGACGGTAATCTACATGAAAGGTAGGTATCATTCTCGAACTAGGCCTTACCTATTGTCAATTTTTCCTGCAATTTATACCTGCAATAACTAGTATTAGTCTGACATTTAAATATATCAAAACAAATAATGAAAACTAAAATGATGAACTTACCGTGGATCGTTTGAGTTCAACTATTTGCTTGCTTTTGTCAGTTTGGACCTGTAGGTATGAGAGAACACAAAACGATGCATGAAACAAATGCATATAAGCAAAGAACTAATCTAAGTGCATAAAATGAAACTAAGCTAAGGGCAAACAAAGAGAGCCAGATTGTGAAATCAGAGTGAGATGGCGATGGAATCGTTCGTGTGAGCAGTCAATAGAGAGGTATCGTCGAGGGGATCGCAGAGATGACCGCCTCTTCCTCAGCTGCAAAGAATCAAGTAAGTAATCAGTGAAAAACTCTTCTCTAAACCCTAGGTTGTACTTTGCAAAAAATCTCTTAAAATTGTCTATTTTTGGTGATTTTTCCTATTGTATTATGTCTGTCTCATCGTTTAGAGTGAGATTGATCTTTTGTTTTCTAAAATTAGCTGAGAAACAAGGTTTTCTAGAATGCTTTTTTCTTGAGGGGCTTAGGGTCACCCAGGGGAATCCTTCTTGACAACAAGGTCGCGCGGGGGGTTCGTGCTTTGACAACAGGGTCACCCAAGGGGATCCTAAAAAACACCTGGGTCGTCCGAGGGGTGACCCTATTGGACTGATTTCTGGCTTCTTCTGAAGTTGTTTAACACTTATTTCACTCTGATCTGACATGATTTGGTCACTTAATCTACCTATTTATTTCAATTTTTGATGGTTTATACAATTTTTTTTATGTTTTTACGAGTTCATGAGATCTAATCTAAACTTCTCTTTTGATTTTGCAGGAGATGCACATTCAATGGAATGCTTACTGAGAGCAAGGGTGGCTCTTAGGGATGTTTTCTTTACTAAGTACAAAGGATTGTGCCATGCTCAAGAGGATAGGTCTTGGCAGAGTTTGTCATATTCCCGTGATCCATCCTATATCCCGTATATGTTGTGATACCTTGACTTATTGGGATGCAGATAGGAACACATTCATGTTCCCACAAATTTCAGGAGAGTGGACTATCACTCTTTATGATGTGTATTGCATACTTGGGGTTACAGTTAGGGGACAACCTCTATTTCTTCCTGCCAGTGAGTCTTTTGAGAACAAGGCTTCCTGGGCTGCATTTATGGGGGGTTAATCACCTTAGGGACCAGACAGGAGCTCTTCTTTCTTCTGTGCCACGACTCTGCATCCCACTTCTGAGGAGGTTTCTGATTGGCTTGATCACTTTGAGGCTATTGGGAGACAAGGCCTCGGTTCATCTGAGATGGTGTTGGGTGCCCATCATTTGTGGATTAGAGGAGGGCACAGTTTACGCATGGGGACCTGACATCCTGGCTATGGTCTACAAAATTTTTATTGGATCTCTCGATGAGGGGCTCTAGCTTTTAGCCACTCTTTTCTTATTATGACATGGATTTTTGAGCACATGAGACCTTACCAGAAGCTTATTTCTCTTCTAGACAAGCAACTACCGAGAGCAGTGAGGTGGGCACACATTGGTCATTTTGATGCTACTCTTCCCACTATTGCTACCCTTACAGATGATGACATGATCTCTGATCCCTACCATAACATGGAGGGGGCTTGGGCCTGAGATGACAAGATGAGAGTGTATTGTCGTGAGGTTCCAAAGATCACAGATCATAATGGTGAGGTTGAAGCTCATCGAGTGGACCAAGTTTTGCAGCAGTTCAGTGAGGATGTCCTGGAGGACTTGCCCCCTATGTCTACTTGTTATAGTACTGTTCAGGAGATGGGGGAGATTAGACAGAGAAATGTTGTTTGGACAGCTTTGATTCTAGGTGTCTTCATCACTAGGGTCTCTAGAGGAGGACGGAGGGGAAGGAGAGGGACTCCTTCCCGATCTTTGACTGTGACTATTGATTCAAAGTCCACTGACGAGGACTATGTTCCTGATAGCGATGATTCTCCAAATGAGGCCCGTCTCGAGGATGAGGATTTTTTTGATATTGATGTCCCTGATAAGGTTCCTGACATCCCTGAGGGTCCTCATATTGTTCCTTGGCCTCCTCATTTAGATGAGGTGATGCGTCAGTTTGACCCTGACTGGAAACCTGGAGATCCACGTAAGTTTTGTCTATTTGCTCTTGCTTTAGCTTTGTCTTTTCTCTTTTCATGTGGCACTAACTTTGGTCTTGTCTTGATTTTGGCATTTCAGGCAATGTCAAAGAGTGGAGGGACTTGCTTCGTGAGGTTAATGTTGTATTAACCTTTCCCTTTACTAGGATGACCCGTGATCGTTTCTTGGATGATCTTGGTGTGCCCCCTGCTACGGGATGACACACTGACATATTTGCTCCTGTCTACCATGGGTGTGAGACTGAAACCAAGATGAATAGTATAATTCAAGATGAATAGAGTTGAGGACCCAGGTTAACACACTTTAGGGTGAGAACAAAGTGCTTCGAGAGATGACTTGCCTTAATGTTGGGCATCCTGGCACTAGTATGGTGGGGCCTTCACAGTCGCATGCCCATAGTAAAGCACATCATTTTAACGATACCCAAAAATAGTATAAGAGCAAGTCACGAACTATAATGCAAGATGAATAGAATGAAACCAAAATGCAAGAAACAATTTGTTTTTGACATTTTTTAAGTTTTATAATTATTTTTGTATTTTTATGTTTTCTATTTTTTTTTGTTTTTTAGACATAATATTTCTTGAGGTGAAAGGCATTGACCATTTCACCAAATTCCTCTCCCTCCATTGTGCACAAGAGATAAGCACCATTTTTGATATCTTCTTTAACCATGTAGGGGCCTTTCCAGTCTTCTGAAAAGACTCTTTTTCGTCTCTTTTTCTTGTTTTTCGTGCTACCTCTTCTTAGGACAAGTTCTCTTGCTCTGTATGGTTTGTCACTTGAGTCTATTGCTAACAACTCGGTGATTTCTCTTGGTGTTGTGAGATGCAGTAAAACCTGAAAGGCATGTTGGTGAGAGGGAGTCTAATATAGGACTCCTTCGCAATTCAGTAATTCTGCCAACAGATCGAATTGTTCTTGCATGTAGACTTTTATTTCTGGTCTTTCTTGGATTCTTTGTAAAAATTGGAATAGTTCAAGAGGAGTTTGTGGCTCCCTTTGCTCCTCAGGAGGGACAAATATTATACTTGTCCTACCATTGGGTTTTGGTCTCAAGTCCATGGCGTATCCAATATAACTTTTTGGTAGTTCAAAGATGACAGGGTCATCGATACCAAGTGTTACTCTCATCTTCCACTCTCTATGAAAGATTCCTTCACTTTCTTCATCTTCATCAGGAAATCTCTCCACCATTTTTATTTGTACCTAAGGTGCTTCCCATTCACTGAGTTTGTTTGATTGAATCAAGGCGGGAGTGGTTAGTTTTTCTTGTGGTTTGGATACTACAAACATCCTAGGTAAACACCCCTATAGCATTGGTTGATTTGTTATCCATGGAATATGCCTCTTCCATGGGTAATATTGGTTGATGCAAGTCCTCTGTTGGTGTGAGGGGCTCATACGATTATGTTTCTTTAGGTGTATCAGGGAGATGTGATTTACTTAGTGGTGATAGTGGGGTATAACCCTCCATTATGTCTTCCTCTACATCTGAGAAAGCATGTGGGTCCGTATTTCTCAGATCTGATGTGGTGGTTTGAAATATCAGCCCTTCAGTTCTATGAGGTTTTTCCCCTATGCATGGGAAGAGTTTATAGACCTCTTGGATGTCAATGGTGAGTATCTCTAGGGGGAATTGAAGTGGTCCATCCCTTTCAATCAACTCCATGATTTCAATTGTTTTGTCCTTGGGGACCACTTCCTTTTTCTTTTGTGGTGGCCCATTCTCCAAAGTTTTGATTTCTGTTGTATTTACGGTCTTTTCTAAGGTTCCTATTCTTTTGACACATATCGATTGAGGTGTAGGATTTGGGATGGTTAACTTGTTGGTAGGGAGTTTGTAGTCTATGGGAATTCCTATGCATTTGTTTGGGGTATTAGACTTTAACATGCTAAAAGGTTTTGGATCTCCCTGCACAATTTCCCTTTTCTTAGATTAATTTGTTCCAAATATTCAGAAAACCCCAAAAGCATAGTTCACATTGCATTAGGAAAATTCATTATAGCTTACATACATTTTTCAATTCCTAGATTAGAAAAAAGCATCTTCAATTCCAAAAATATTAAAAAAGGACAAAAAGAAGTTTTGCATTCATTTAGGCTTGGATTCATAAAAACCCAAAAAAATATTAGACTTAGAAAGTTTGCAAACCCTTGATTCCATCACAAGGTCAACCACAGTCAAACATTGGTCAAAACCCTTGATTCTATCACAAGGTCAAATGAAGTCAACATATAGTCAAACCTTAGGTCAAACAAACCCTAAGTCAAACCCTAGGTCAAGTCAAGGTTAGCTCATAATCACCTATCTCTAGTCTCAGCTCATGAATGTACCCTGAATTAAGAGGTAAGTGGGTGAGGGCAATCCTTGATGAGATAGAGGAAATCCACTCAAGACCGCAATAGGACCCACTAGTCATCCAAGATCAAGAAGCATTTAGGCAACTCCTGATACAACAAGCATCCATACAATAGTTTGAAAGACAATACCAACGTGAATAAAAAATCAATGAGAACAATAGCTTACCCAAAGGAGGAATATCAGGAATCTAAATAGGAGAATAGTGACTAGTGACCCTCTGAGTCATATGGTTATCTTTACAACCATGATCATTGAACAAAACATCTACACAAGCACACAACAATATAGGCTCTAGGACATGTTGACCCTTCTCCACGAAGTCCAGCTCTCCAATGAGCCAGACCACCCCCATGTCTCACCTTCTCTCGACGGGATACTTCCACGAGAGTGAGAGTGACGTGGCAATTTACCCCATGGCAAAGAGGGAAGGGTCTATGTGCCCACCAAAATTTGACTCGACAGCCCCAGGCCACTGACGTCATAATTTTGAGCGTACATATTTTTGTGAACCTGATGTGAAGAGTAAAAAATTTTGTCTATGCTTTTCACGTTCCAAACACTCAGATCACATCAAAAAATTAAACATTTGATGCTTCAAAACACCAATCTTCAAGCATTTTCACTTTATTCTTCATAACCATTTCTGCCGCTTCATCCTTTGTCGCCTTCACCATCATCTGTTCCATTTATTCTGTGGTGTCTATGGCACCCCCAAATATGATGAAACTTGATCTAAACTTAGGGAATGGTCCCTCTAGAGAACCAAAAACTCCTTGTGATAGGTATGTGCCACCTCACCCAAATGTACCAATCACAAATTGTTACGATTATGAAGACTGACTATGAACAAGACTAAAGAGAACCTAGGTATTCTTTGTCTTTTAACAACCCTTCATGGGAACACATCCCTGCCATACCAAATGCACCTCACAAAGCTAGGAGAGTTCAACTAATGTCAGAAATACATCAACCGGATCAACCTTCCACAAGTACGCCAAGTACTCATCTCAACAAGGAAGTAAAAAGGTTGGAAAGACACTTGCAAGAGGCAAGAGACACACAAGAAGCATTAAAAGTTGCCCTATGAGAAGAAGCACACCATCATGACAACATTGAAAGAGAAAACCCTATAAATGAGGAGGCATCAAGGAGTGCCACTCCTGCAGACCTAATTGCAACTCTAGTGCAAAGGATTAGAACCTTAGAAGTAGAACAACTTGCTCCAGAAAGAAGACATAAGTCCAATGACAACATTTGAAATGAACAATACTAGGGCGCATCTCAGAATCCCCCTATCTCAACTATTATTCAAGAAATGCAAGTAACAACACGTATTTGAATGGGAACCTTCCTATTCAAAACAATCCAGCAATGTTGGTAAATCAAACAAATTAGACATTGGGTTACCAAAACCCTCCTATGGGGTTGATGCTATCAACCCCCCAATCGCAAAGTGCCTTTCTTGGGACATATTTGGAGTACTTAAAAGAATTTCTTGACTTAAACATAAGAAGTGTTCAATTGCCTCGATCGTTACCTAATCTCCCAAAGTTCAAGGGAGAGGGTGATCTAAACTCACATATCAAATCTTATACCACTGCAATAAGAGAACTCCTCCCTTGGGATGGGGTTGTTGCCAAGATCTTTCTAAAGACCCTTGAAGGAATATATCTGGATTGGTACTATCATCTAACGTAAGCTTCAATCCACTCATTCAGACAACTAATCAGAGAGCTTTTCATGGCATTTGACATGAACAAACTCATCAAAATAGGGATTAGAGAATTCTTGACCATGAAACAAGAGTTGAACAAATCTATAGCCCACTTTGATACCAGATGGATACAAGTCCTCTATTCCTCAACTAGTGCCCCAAACGTGGACCATCGAGAGTTATGCGACCTTTTCTCATGTGCCTAAACAAGGATATGAGAGAAGACATTCATAAATTACCATATGAATCCTATGAATAAGCATTGGAAAGTGCTTTGAGGATTGATCAAGCTGCCATTAACAATGGCTGAAAAACTTACAATACTAATGGAAGACTCAAAATATTGAAAGGAATTGAAAAGGTTACGTCAAATGTCTCCCTAGACAAAGATAGCAATGTTGTGAAGAATATGTTGCAAGTATGGGCCTAACCGGTGTTGTCATTGATGTCAACATACTCCTATTACATTAATGATAAGGATTGGATGAGCTATGTGCTGAGGATATTGAGAAAATTAGTCTCAATCAGGAACAGTGAAGAACAGTGATGACAATAAGGTAAAAGTCCAAGATAGGATGAGGATCAAAGGATGCATATTAAAGGGTTTGTAGATATGTGTCTTAAGGTGATCCAAGAGAGATTTCAGAGGTCCGCATGAAGATCTAATAAAGTTGTGGCCGCTCAAGTAAAACCGGTTCCGGTAGGTGTTCAGTGGTGATAGAGTGATACAGATAGGTCTGGTGAGATCCAGAAGTAAATTATTCTATTCTGTGGATTTTAGGGAGTGTTGAGGAAGTCTTTTTGAAGTATCAAATCTATTGGTTCATGGTTTGAAGGTTTGCAAGCATATATTCCTTTGTGACAGTAATGACAAACTGTGTTCTTGAGGTTTCGGAAGAAGGAGAGAAGGATTCTAGTAAGCAGATGAAGTATGGATGTTCTTGGTGATTCAGGCAAGCTTGTGGTGGTCTTTGGATCGTGTCTAGTTCATGTTGGTGGTCTGCATTGAAGTAGGAGCTCGCATTTGAAGAACAACTTCTGGATGATGGTGTTCTTTCTGAGATTGGCCGACCGGATGAGTTACACATCATGTGGATGTTCTTGTTGATGTTTGCCGACTTAAATGATCATTCCTAAGTTGATGTCTTGTATAAATAAGGGATTGCAAAGTCATTTCAAAGTTGTCCTTGTCAAGATGAGTGTGTGGTAGCAAGGAGGAGAGCGAAAGATAGAACAGAAGTATTGGGCTTAAATGGAACTGATTCAAGCATGGTGAAGATGTTATTCTCCAGTTCATGTATGTGATACTTATTTCTTTGTAGACAATGTGTCTCTTGTAGGCAATGAGCCTCTTGTGAGCAGTGTGCTCAGGTAGTGAGCCCTAATTGGCATGTGCCAATTGTTCTTTCTATTCTTCTAACAAATAATACATTCTTGGGTTAATCACCCCATGGTTTTTCCCTTAACCGGGTTTTCCATGTCAAAATCTTGGTGTCTCATGTGTTGATGTGTTTCTACTCTTGATTTGTTGCATTGTGTTTCCATGGTTGATTTATTATTATGCTACTGAATTGCTAAGAGGAGTTAAGTGTGTAATTGGAAGAAAAGTTTTGTACAACTGATTCACCCCCCCTCTCAGTTGTGTGCCCTAAGTCTAACAATTAGTATCAGAGCCAAGTTCCTCTAAAAGGAGCTTAACTGCTTGAGGAGATCCAGGATGTCGTCTTACAAGAAGGATAGTCTGAAGTTTGATGGAACCAACTTTAATCTTTGGAAAGGTCGCATGAAATGTCACTTGCAGTATATGGGAATGGCGTACTGGTCCATGGTTACAACAAAGTATACACCTCCACAGGGTGGCCTGAAAACCCAAAATGAAATCACAGATGCTAAAAACAATCTGTGGACTATAGAGGCTCTTCTAAGCACATTATCTGATTCAAAGCTCTCAAATGTTATTGACCTACCAACTACTTTTGAGATTTGGAAAAAATTGGAACTTCTGCATGAAGGAGACAAGTATGTTAAATGTGCAAGGTTACAAAGTCTGAAAGGAAAATTTGAAAATTTGAAGATGAGAGAAGATGAAAATATCACTACTTTTATGCCAAGAGTAAATGAGCTTGTTTGTGGAATTAGAAATGTTGGTGGAGTCTTGGATGAAAATGAGATTGTTGGCAAAATTCTCAGATCCCTACCTGCTTCTTACAAAATCAAGGCTGCTGCCATTGAAGAATTCAGATCCCATAAAACTGTCACAAGAGATCAATTGGCTAGAAAATTGGCTACATTTGAAATGACCAAATTTGGAGATGACCCCCCAAGACTGAATCTGCATTCAAAGCCAGTGCCTCTGTAAAAGGTAAACAAAGGTTTGATTCGAGAGGGAACTCATCAAAGAAACTCTCTTGGTATGAAAAAGCAAGAAAAGACCTAGAAGAAGAGGAAGTAGAAACTACCCAACTTGAAGCCCTTATTGCAAAAAGACTGCCAAGAGGATCCAGTAAGTATGAAGGAAAATTGCCTTTTAAGTGTTTTAACTGCAATAAGATTGGTCATTTTACCTCAAGGTGTCTGGAAAGATTTTCAAGGCCAAAACCTAACAAATCAAGGTTCCAAAAGAATTGTTACTATGTTCATAAAGGAGATGATGAGGGAGTAACAAATGATGAATCAAAGATAGGAGACAAATTCAGAAGTGACTGGGTGTTCATTGCCATCAAGGAAGAAGATCCAATGCCCTCTGAATCTGTCAGTCATAAAGTTGTAGAAAGAGCTCTGGCTACCCAAGTTGAAGAAAAGGATGATTGGGTCATTGACAGTGGATGCTCTCACCATATGACAGGTGATAAAAGTAAGTTCATAGATTTGGAAAGGTATGAAGGAGGAGTGGTAAAGTTTGGTGATAATTCTGCTGGTAGAATCAGAGGAAGAGGAACTATTTCTTTTGATGGAAGGAACAAACCGATAATGTACTATATGTTGAAGGATTAAAGCACAATCTTCTCAGTGTTGGATAGTTGGTGGACAAAGGCTATGATCTTTGATTCAAGAATGGAAAATGCAAAATCTTTGAAAGTTCTAGAATAGAGATTGCATCCAGTACTCAAACTAAAGGTAATATCTTCCACTTGGTTGGTACTAGTAAAAGTTGCTTATTTGTTCAAGTTGATCAGAGTTGGTTATGGCATAGGAGGATGTGTCATGTGAATTTTGATAATATTATGAAGATAAGCAATACTCAGGTTGTAAAAGATCTTCCAAAATTGGTGAAACCTACTAATAGCTTGTGCAAAGAATGTCAGTTGGGTAAGCTGAGCAGAGTCACATTCAAAAGTAAGGAATTGTCTTCTACCGGATTATTGGACTTAGTTCATATTGATCTTTGTGGTTCGGCAAAAATTAGAAGTGTGAAAGGTGATAGATACTTTATGTTGCTAATTGATGACTATTCTTGGATGATGTGGGTAACCTTTCTAAAAGAGAAATCAAAGGCTCTTGAGAAATTCAAAATTTTTAAGGCTATGGTAGAGAATGAAACCGGATTAAAATTGAAATATCTAAGGTCTGATAGAGGAGGAGAATTCACATCCGGTGAGTTCATAGAGTTCTATGAGAAACATGGAATAAAGAGATAGTTGTCTACTCCTAGGATTCCACAACAGAATGGAGTAGTGGAAAGAAAGAACCAGAAAGCATCTAGGACCATGATGATGGAAGTAAATGTTCCTCAGATCTATTGGAGAGAAGTTGTTAGCACTGCAGTCTATAATCTCAATCGAGTTCAAATCAGAAGCAATACCGGTAAGACTCCTTATGAACTTTGGTTGGCAGCACTCCTACTGTGAGATATTTCAAAGTTTTTGATAGCAAATGTTACATTAAAAGAGATGAAGATCTAGGAAAGTTTGATGCTAGAAGTGATGAAGGAATATTCTTGGGTTACTCTACTCAAAGCAAAGCATACTGGTGTTATAACAAGAGACTAAGAAAGATAATAGAAAGCACAATGTGAAGGTTGATGAGGGAATTGAGAAACCCTCAAGGTTTTATGAATATGATGAAGATGATCAGAATGGTGTTCTGACTCAAGGAGCCCAAGCCTCCTCTGTAAGTCAAATTCAAACTAATTCGGTAAACCAGGAAGAAGAGATGAGTTTTAATGAGCCTGATCAAGAAATAGAAGTGCAAGAAATTCCCAAAGTCCCTAGGTATGTAAGACTAAACCACTCTAAATATCAGATCATAGGTGATAAAAGAAAAGGAGTACAAACAAGAAGAAGAATTGCTCAAGATTCAGAAGAGTATTGTCTGATTTCAAAGATTGAACCTAAGACAGTGAATGAAGCTTGCAATGATGAAAAATGGACTAAAGCGATAGAGGAAGAGCTGATGCAAATTGAGAAAAATCACACTTTGGATCTTGTTCCCAGACCTAGAAACAAGAATGTGATTGGAACAAAATGGGTCTTCCAGAACAAACTGAATGAAGTTGGTGAAGTAATCAGAAATAAAGCCAAATTGGTCTGCAAGGGTTACTCTCAAATAGAAGGAATTGATTTTGAAGAAACTTTTGCTCCGGTGGCAAGAATTGAAGAAGTCAAATTATTTCTTGGCTTTTCCACCTTTAAGGATTTCAAGGTATATCAGATGGATGTCAAATCTACCTTCCTGAATGGTGACTTGGAAGAAGAAGTGTACATAGAGCAACTGGATGGATTTCAATTGTCTGATTATGGTGATATGGTCTGCAAGTTGGAGAAAGCACTATATGGACTAAAGCAAGCCCCAAGAGCCTGGTATGAAAGATTGGATAAGTATCTTTTGAAGATTGGTTTCAACAAAGGTACTGCTGACAGTAATTTATATTTCAAAATTGATCATGAAAACATCTTGATTATTGAAGTGTTTGTTGATGATATCATTTTTGGAGGAAGAGATAGTATGTGTAAAACTTTTGCAAATCAAATGAAAAGTGAGTTTGAGATGTCCATGCTTGGTGAAATGAATTTCTTCTTGGGTCTACAAATCACTCAATCAAAGAAAGGAATCTTCATTTCTCAGACCAAATATGTGAAAGAATTGTTGAAGAAATTTGGGATGGAAGATTCAAAACCAATGAATACTCCCATGGCAACTGGATGTAAATAGAGCAAAGATGATGATTCTCCTAAGGCTGATCAGACAAAATATAGGTCAATGATTAGAGGACTGTTGTATCTCACTCAAACTAAACTAGACATTATGCAAGTTGTCGGTCTTCTTGCTAGATTCCAGGCTGATCCTAGAGAATTTCATATCATGGAAATCAAGAGGATTTTTAGATATCTAAAAGGGACAGTTGAGTATGGTTTGTGGTATCCAAGAGATCATGATTTCTCTCTTCATGCATATACAAATGCAGATTGGGCAGGAGATGTGGATGACCGAAAAAGTACCAGTGGTGGAACATTCTTTTTGGGGAAGAGATTGGTTTCTTGGCTAAGCAAGAAACAAGAGGCAATATCTCTATCTACAACTGAAGCAAAATATATTGCAGCAGTAGGTAGTTGCACTCAAGTTTTGTGGATGAAGCAGATGCTAAGAGATATCAAAGTGGAGTATGAGGAAACTATCACAATCTTCTATGATAATTCAAGTGCAATAAACATATCTAAGAATCTGGTGTTGCATTCAAAGACTAAGCATATATCCATCAAGTTTCACTTTTTGAGAGAGCAAGTGAACAAGAATGAAATCAAATTGGAGTTTGTGCCTTCCAAGGATCAGACTGCAGACCTCTTTACTAAACCTCTACCTAAGGACTCTTTTCAGTATTTCAGGGAGAAGTTAGGAGTTATTGACCCTCTGGTGATGAACTAAGGTGCACTAATGTGCATCAGTCTGGTGGACATCACAGTCACATCTTGTGGTTTGGATTGATGATGGGGAGCTGCTACTCAGGGGGAGCAACAGATATGATTCTAAAGTGGTGGAATTGCAAATATGTGCCCTTCGCCATTGATGTCAAAGGGGGAGAGAAGACATGTGAAAAACAAGTAGTTGCTGATCAAAAGGGGAGCAGTAAAGGGAGAGAAGATATGTGAACGGTTGTTGCTAATAGAGGGAGTTGTGACAGTAAGGAGAAGTTCTTGTCTTGATGGTTAAAATAGTTTTTCACATCATATGTTGCCATCAATGACAAAGGGGGAGATTGTTACAAGTATGGGCCTAACCGGTGTTGTCATTGATGTCAACGTACTCCTATTGCATTAATGATAAGGATTGGATGAGCTATGTGCTGAGGATATTGAGAAAATTAGTCTCAATTAGGAACAGTGAAGAACAGTGATGACAATAAGGTAAAAGTCCAAGATAGGATGAGGATCAAAGGATGCAGATTAAAGGGTTTGTAGATATGTGTCTTAAGGTGATCCAATAGAGATTTTAGAGGTTTGCATGAAGATCTAATAAAGTTATGGCCACTCAAGTAAAACTGGTTCCCATAGGTGTTCAGTGGTGACAGAGTGATACAGATAGGTCCGGTGAGATCTGAAAGTACATTATTCTGTTATGCAGATTTGAGGGAGTGTTGAGGAGGTCTTTGTAAAGTATCAAATCGATTGGTTCATGGTTTGAAGGTCCGTAAGCATCTATTCCTTTGTGACAGTAATGACAGACTGTGTTCTTGAGGTTCTAGATGAAGGAGAGAAGGATTCCAGTAAGCAAATGAAGTATGGATGTTCTTGGTGATTCAGGCAAGCTTGTGGTGGTCTTTGGATCATGTCCAATTCATGTTGGTGGTCCGCATTGAAGTAGGAGCTCACATTTGAAGAACAACTTCTGGATGATTGTGTTCTTTCTGAGATTGGCCGACCGAATGAGTTACACATCCTGCGGATGTTCTTATTGATGTTTGCCGACTTAAATGATCATTCCTAAGTTGATTTCTTGTATAAATAAGGGACTGCGAAGTCATTTCAAAGTTGTCCTTGTCGAGATGAGTGTGTGGTAGCAAGGAGGAGAGTGAAAGGTAGAACAGAAGTATTGGGCTTAAATGGAACTGATTCAAGCATGGTGAAGATGCTATTCTCCAATTCATGTATGTGATACTTATTTCTTTGTAGATAGTGTGTCTCTTGTAGGTAGTGAGCCTCTTGTCAGCAGTGTGCTCGGGCAGTGAGCCCTAATTGGCATGTGCCATTTGTTCTTTCTATTCTTCTAACAGAGAATACATTCTTGGGTTAATCACCCCGTGGTTTTTCCCTTAACCAGGTTTTCCACGTCAAAATCTTGGTGTCTCATGTGTTGATGTGTTTTTGCTCTTGATTTGTTGCATTGTGTTTCCATGGTTGATTTAGTATTATGCTACTGAATTGCTAAGAGGAGTTAAGTCTATAATTGGAAGAAAAGTTTTGTACAACTAATTTACCCCCCCTCTCAGTTGTGTGCCCTAAGTCTAATAGAATACTCCCAATAATGATAGGTGGTGACAAAAAGGAAACCAAGGATCAAGTCATCACTCTTATGATCCCAATACGTATTGTTGGCTCCATGGGACAAAAGGTCATGAAACAAAAACCTATTATGGATACAACAAAGCTATCTTAAAACTTACTCCAGACCAAAAATGCAACCTCCTCATGCTCCTTCAATCTCAAAGGAAAGAGAAGGAACCTCAAAATGAAAAAGGGAAGGCCAATAAAAAAAACTCCAATCACGTGGAGTTGAACAAAGAAGTGTTTGTAATCAAGGAGGAAGAAAAAATAGACCAAATAGAAAACATCTTCTCACAAGTAATAAACTTTTTAAGAGCCTCCCACTTACATTGAAAAACATTCTTGGAAGTATTAGAAGTGGGGTGTTCAACACAAGAGGAGTTGACTCCCCTCACCTTTGATATCTTAAAAATCCCTAAAGGGATTCACCGTTATACATACAAGTTCTAGTCGAAGAGGTCATCATAAATAGAATAGTGGTAGATGAAGGGTCGGCAATCAATCTCTTACCAATGCAATTCCTGCAAAGGATGGGATATAGCAAAATGGGCATAAAGCAACATGTTTCCACCTTAAGGATATACAATAGTCATGACATACAAAAGGTCAGGAAGATTAGTCTACTAAACACTCTCATATCCAAAACCATCTCCATTGATTTCTATGTCATCTATAAATAAACCAATTACAATATGATCCTCAAAAGACCTTAGATTCATGCCATGAAAGTTGTGGCCTCTATGTTGTTTCAAAAAAATACATTTCCACCACTTGGGAATAATCTATGTTGTCAAAGTGGATCCTGATCCTTTTAGTGTTTTCAGGAAGGAACATGAAGAGAAGGAAAAGAAGCTAAAAATCTAAGAACAAGTAAAAGAAGAAATTCAGAATCTTCACCCAAACATAAGTACTCTCAACATATCATATCAAAGCATGGATGACCTTAGAGAGTTCCCCTTCGATCCTCACACCACTAAGTCTCATTCTCCATTTACCCTAGCAGCCATCCCCTACATAAAAAAGTATGACATTAAGAATCTTTCAATTGGAACAATAGAAATCATTGAAGAAGGAGAAGAAAAAGAGGAAAAGTGAAAATCAACTTACGAGTTTGGAGAAACATCCCAATCACAAAGCAATCAAGACCTATGGACTTTACATTTTGACAAAGCCAGTTGTAAAATAGGGGCAAGAATGGGAATAATCCTTACTTCCCCCGAAGGAAAAGTCCTCCCCTTCACTTTTGGTTGGATTTCTTTTGCACAAACAATATTACTGAGTATGAAGCCTTATCCCTAGGAGTCATGTTAGCCATGAGAATGGGAATCAAGAGAATCTCTGCCTTTGGAGATTCCCAATTGGTGATCAACCAAGTTGCGGAGAATTATGAAACAATATTACAATGACTATGACCTTATAAGGAAATCATCAGGAAATTGATTCAATTCTTTGACTTTTGTTCCATAAAATCCATACCCATAGAAGAGAGCCAAGTAGCGGATTCAATGACTACGTCGGCCACACTGTTTTCACCACATGCTCAACTTCAAAACTTAGAATACATTGTGTCAGTTCACAGAGAGCCATTATTGGAAAGTGAAGAATTACCAAGCATTCTAATTATGCTGCAGATCAAATGGAGAAACTAACTTGAAACTACAATGAGAACAATGAAGCCATCTTAGAATATCTACATGCTTGTGATGGCCTCCCAAGAGTATACCACAAGAAAGGATACATGCTCCTCCCACATCCAGAAGATTATTTTTGAAGCAAAAAAGAAATCCTCTAGATAGAAGCAAATTCAAATTTACCACCTGCCCCTTAGAAATTCAAGGAGGGACATCCATCACTAACTAGAGAAACCATTGATATCAATGTAGGAACACCTAAGAAACCAAAAATGCTAAAATTGGGAGGAGAGTTAAATGATGAAGAATTGGAAGAATACACTGAGTTCCTTATTGAATATTCTGATGTCTTTGCCTGGACATACTCAGACATGTCGGGGTTAGACCCAAAAATTGTGGTACACAACTTAGTAACAAAACCTGATGCAAAACCCATAAAATAGAAATTGAGACCCATAAAGCCTCAAGTAGCTGAAATGGTAAAAGAAGAATTGAAGAAATTATTGAATGTTGGCTTTATCAAACCAGTGGATTATTCAAGTTGGGTATCAAACATTGTACCAGTTTTAAAGAAGAATAGAAAAATTCAGATATTCTTCAATTTTAGGGTTATCAATCAAGCTTGCCCAAAAGATGACTTTCCCTTACCATCCATAGATCAAATTATCAATTCAACCATAGGATATGAAGTACTCTCTCTTATGGATGGGTTCTCGGGATACAATCAGATTAGAATCTTGGAAGTAGACCAAAACAAAATGACATTCACTACCCCTTGGGGAACCTTCTATTACGTAGTCATGCCATTTGGGCTAAAAAATGTACGGGCTACCTATCAAAGGGCAATGACACACATCTTCAACGGCTACATTCACAAGATACTAGAAACATACATTGATGATATTTTTGCTAAGTCAGAGCAAAGATCAACACATGTGGAGGATCTTCAAAAAATATTCAATCAGCTTCGAGAATATAAAGTAAGGCTAAATCTTGAGAAGTGTGTTATCGAAGTCACGACAGGTAAGTTGTTGGATTTCATTTTTTCATGAAGAGGGATTGATGTAGACCTAGAAAAAGTTAAAGCAGTCTTAAATGCAACCCCACCAACAAGTGAGATGGCAGTTAGGAATTTCTTGGGACAATTAGGTGCAATCAGGCATTTCATACCAGACATGACCTTTAAAATTCACCTGATCAATCAATTACTAAAGAAGTAAGTCATTATAACTTGGACCATGGATTGTCAAAATACAATTGAGAAAGTAAATAAATTCTTGTTAACTCTAGCTATGCTAATGCCACCAAAACATGACAAACCTTTCATCTTATATTTTAGAGCAACTGACATCTCCATAGCTTGCATGTTGGCTCAAGAAGATGAAGGTGGAAGGAAAAGAGCTAGATATTTCATAAGTCAGACTTTGCTAGAATATGAGAAGAACTACTATCAAGCTAAAAAAGAATGTCTAGCCATAGTCTTCACAACTCAGAGACTACGACATTACATGTTGAACCAGGAAACCAGAGTCATGATACAATCCAAACAATTAAGGACATTCTTAAACAAACCAATGTTGTCAAGATGAGCTGGCTAGTTTGTAACATTACTATGTGAGTTTGAGTTAACTTTCGTCAATCAAAAGTCAGTCAAAGGAAAAGAGATAGCAAATTGGCTAGTAGACAATCTAGTTCCTCAAGAGGAGCCCATAAACGAAGACTTCCCTGATGAAGAAATTTGTGTAATTGATCTTGAAAAATATGATGTTTCATACTGGTACAAAGATATTGTGAATTGCCTTACAAATAAAACTTACCCTGAGAGCATGACTCCCTTAGGAAATATACATTTACATGTCCTAACTGCAAGATATGTCTTGATCGATGATGTGTTATATTGAATAGCTTTGGATGGGATGTTGCTTCAATGTATTGACAAAGAAGAGGCACATAAAATCCTAGAAGAATGTCATAGTGGAATATGTGGAGGAAATTTTGGTGGTCATGCTACAACAAGAAAAATATATTGGCTAGGTTATTTATGGCCATGTTTACAAGGGGATGCAATCAGATTTGTAAAAAGATGCCCAAAATATCAATCCTATGCACATGTTCATCACAAACCAATAAGAGACTTGCAGCCTATAGTTACCCCTTGGCCCTTTTCCACATGGGGCTTGGACTTAGTGGGGAAGATATATCCCCCATCAATGAATGGACATTTGTTCATCATCACTGTGACAAAGTATTTTACAAAATGGGTAGAGGCCATGCCTCTTACTACAGTTTCAGGGACCGTAATCGCCAAGTTCATATTAAATTAAATTATATGTCAGTTCGAGATTCCCCAAGTGAAAGTGACAGACAACGCGTCGTAATTCAAAAATTCACAAGTGAGAGAGTTGTGTGAGAGGTTCCACATCAATCATAACTCTCCCTCAGTTTACTATCCTCAAGGGAATGGACAAGCAAAACCCACAAATAAAACATTGAAATCAATATTGGTCAAAATTGTGAAGGACTCTAAAAGAGACTGACACTTATAATTATACCCAACTCTTTGGGCTTACAGAACAAGTGTAAGAACTCTGATTGGAACTTCCCCATATGCCTCACTTTCAAGTTAGAGCTAGTGTTGCCATTGGAAGTAGAATTGTCCAACTTAAGAATGTCGTTACAAGGCCTGTTGGATAATGTGAAATATCAAGCAGTAAGATTAATTGAGCTAGAGATGATGGACAAAAAATGATTAAGAGATGTTCAAAGAAATTATTCCTACCTCACAAGGATGAAGAAACATTATAACAAGAAGGTTGTCCCAAGACCTTTTTAGGTGGGAGACTTAGTACTCAGAATTGACAACTTAATCGATAAAAGAGCTGGTGAAGGATGCAAGTTTAGACCCAACTGGATAGGTCCTTACATGGTTAAAGAAGATGCTAGAAATGATGCCTATCTCTTGTACACAATGGAGGGAGAGGAATTTGGTGAAATAGTCAATGCCTTTCACCTCAAGAAATACTCTGTCTAAAAATTATAAAAATCATAAAACATAAAAACACCAAAAAAACAAATATCCCAAAAATATAAAATATTACAAAAATAAAAAAAATGTCAAAAAGAATTTGGTTTCTTTTATTTCAATATCATTCTGTTCATCTTGCATTATAGTGAATGACTCACTCTTATATTATTTTATTTCAGTAAGGAATCTAAGGTTTCCTAGGTATACGTGATCCTTTCATGTCTTAGAGATTCCCCATTTTCACAATCACCATGTCGCTTTTCATTCCTAGTGATTCTAATCAAAGCCTAGATCTTAGCTTTACACTGATCCCAGTCTTAATGAGCCAAGATGTTAGGTCTAAACAAAGTCAATATTCAAACCTATAGTGTTCAAAGGAAGCTTGCAAGTAGACCTTCCCAATTCTTTCTCTGGTAGAAAAGAAGTCTGACTGGATTACAAATACTTTAGGTGGCATTTAGCCCCTTATCTTTCCTTGCCAAAAATTTTAGGAGGATCAAAGCTCTGAAGGAAGCAATCTAAAATCTGAGTGAATAAAAAAAATGAGTGATCAAAATAAGAGTGTTGAGAAAGTGAGTATTGAGAGATCAAATTATTGCATATCCAAAGTTCCAAAAGCATTCATTTTCATAAAAGTCATGTTTAATAAGGAAATAATGAGGGGGATTTATTTAGGGTTGATTTTGATGGTTTGTATAAATCCTCCTTTCCCCACTAAACATTCAAGGACTTTTAGCCAAGTAGGAAGTCTATTACATGCCTTCTATCACTCATAATATAGGGGAAGATTGGAATTGTGTGATTTAGTTGTTCAATTAAGTCCAATTATGCTCAAAACCCTAATTATGCAAATTCAGAAGAAAATAGATAAATTACAGAAAATGCTCACACACAGAGATATCAAATGACAATCAAATGCGTACCAGATTTTAAAGTTCAGAAAATGGAGAAGTTAGGGACTAATGAGTGGGCACCCTAGTCTAGTGCCACCATTTCTGTTGAGATCTAGGAATCTTGTCTGCAACTTGTTCTTGTTGTTCTGGAGATTTTCCTACTGTGGGATCTGGAGGACTAATGAGCGGGCACCTGAGTCCAGGTCCCTATTTTCTTATATGATCTACAATTCTGATAGTCTACAGTACTCTCTTGTAACTCCACTTTTTTTGCTCCTGCAATCTGTAACCTGCAATCACAGAAAAATGGGTTAGGGGTTGTGGTGTTTAGAGGCTTGCCTTAGTCAAACCTTGGAGAGACATTCAAGTCCTCTGAACACTGTTATCAGATAAATAGTGTGTATCCTATGGGATAGAGACAAAATCCAAATGATAAATGATGGAAAACACAATTGATATCGATGCCATGAGGAGATGGATGCCAAATCTGCAAATACAAACACAAGAATAATGCTCTACTCTACTACATAATAAATATTTTGAATGCTCTAGAATCATAAATATGCCAAAATCATGTAATGCCCATCTAGTTTACAAATGAATCACCAATCATACTTATATATGCAACTACAAACATTCCCGCTAAGAATTTTGTAATTGAAACTTGTCGTGTTGGCATAGGACCTAAATAATGGTCATAAATAAAAACTTCAAAATTTGTCTTAACCTAAAATAGGGCATAGATGCCCAAGTCCTCCCCCTATTTTAGGCAAGACTTATATTAAGTGCATCCCCTGAGTCTTATTTGCCATGAAACTTTAGGGTTTTCTGATCGAGAGTCATCAAAATCATGCAAGATGCTCTAAATGCATTCTAAAGGACCCAGGAGCTAAACCTTAATAGGAAAAAGCCCCCAATGTTACTTTTTTTGACATAACATTTAGCCCCCACTTTGATGTATGTATGAACACAAGGCCGATACATGCATTAAAGTACAGTCAACAAACACAACAAACACGCCAAGCACAAAGAAGACATGCCAATCATAGAGAAGACAGTAATAGGCACACAAAACATAGAGAAGATAGTTACAGTCACGCAAAACATGGAGAAGACAACATTGAAGATACACAAAACATAGTGAATATAGTGAATGCAGTAACGACGGTAATGATTTTCTTTTCTTTTTCTTTTTCTCATATATGAAATGTAGATGCAAGTATAAGGAAAGTAAACACACCACCCATAATGCAAGAGGGACTCATCACCACTGGTCTTTAAGAATACATATGGGGAAATAGACATGCCAAACAAATCAAGCACACCATAGAAATCACGCATGCCATACAAATCCCAAAGCATAGGAGGGAATCATCACCAACGGTCTTTAAGACTATGCTTGGGAACAAACATGCAATACACACACACTTGGAAGACATGGAGAAAACATGACAGACAAGTGATGGAGTGTTCCTATTTCTAGATTCATCACCATCTTAGGCACATTATAGGCACACACCGATGATTGGGCTTCACCACACCAATCACCGAAGACACGCTTAAGGGTTGAGTTAGTCACAGAACTGCTCCCCGCCTCCTTAGAGGACTTTTTGAAAATGACAGGATGTGCACTCTCCAAGAGAAATACACCATCCCCACCTCTGTAGAGGGTTTAAGATTAAAAAGGATGCACTATCCTACCTCCGTAGAGAGCTTAAATGATTGCAAGTTGATTTGAAAAAAATCTTAGAGTGCAGGAGGGACTCATCGCCACCAGTATATAAGACTACACCTGAGAACAAGCACATTGCTAACGTCTAAAACAAACAGCTTACCTTATATATGCCCCCACCTTAAGGTGGTTGATATCAAGTATCGATATCAAGCACGTTAAGGTATGAAGACAACACACAAGGGAACACAAGCTCTCGCAAAGCCCATGCCCCTTGGAGGTGACATGTGCTTTACGATCACCAAATGTTTCCACGAACACATTCCTACAAGAAAAGTGTTAGCATCCATATAATCATGATAAACAACAATGCATATGATCATTCACACAAAGAGTTGAGGTTATACTATGGATTCAGAGACCAAGTATAACCATGTGGCTATACCACAGAAATCTCAAAACTGAGTGTAACCAAGGTGAGATTCAAAGATAAACAAAGTGCATGGAGTGGCAATATTGTTATGGTTTGTAAGTGTGATAAGACAACATCGAGATCATACAAAGTGATTCTACTAGCCAAGCATTGGATAATATATATCAACCCCATCGTCATGTATGGACTTGGTCTATTTATTGATTTCTCGTTGAAGGGGCACTAGGTCTGTATCAGTATAATATGTTTTTCATCAGCTGACTACTAGATAGAAACACTAGAGGAAGGAAAACAATAAATCAAGAGAGGAGAAACAAGTGCCTTAGGGACAATCAAGTAGGAGGGTGCCCCTAAGTCACCAACCGCATGTCTATAAGATAAAACACACAACAGTGAAAATAGAGGAGAAGCAATATAGAATGATGATACAAATAGAAGAAGGGTCACAACAGAGGTAGTCTCCTGGTATCTTAGACCTTACAAGAGATTCAAGGGTCATCCTAGGAGGCCTGAACAACACATAACACATCACGGGGGAAACACATCACGAGAGATAAAGGGTTAGAAATACTTACCTATTTCACCCCAATGTTAAGAACATACATATCTAGGATATCTCTCATGTTGTTTTGGTCTTGTTGATATTGTATTAATATTAAGTTTAGGATGACAAGAGGCTTTAGTGGGATTCAAAGAGCAGTATCCTATACTGGTTGTGTGATTAATTCCAGCAACTTGTAAAGGTACTTTGATTCCTTGTTGATTTACACCACATCCATTACCTGCATAGTCGTGATTTTTGTACAATATTTGGAATCCATGACCGTAAAGAGAGTCCATTTATTTAGAAGATGGTGAAGCCTCATAGGTCTCATAATTTGTAGTATAAGTGAGAGTATTGTCTTTGTTTTCTACCAAGGAGACTTTATATTTTTTAGATGCTTCAAAAGATTGCTTAGATTAGATCGATGCTAATTTTGGTGTGTCGAGGTTATTAAGCTTATATTCTCCATTAAAGGGAGTAAAATCTAATGAACCCCAATCATCCCCAAAAACCACATTCGATGGTGTAGAATTTTGCACAACATCATTCATGGCAAGAGGCACTGATGAAGCATCTCGTAAATTGTTTAAGCTCATATGATTGTAAACTAGTTTTTACATTTTAATATGTAAATAGTTATCTGGTTCAAGATCAGCATGAATAGTATGAAGTTTATCTTTGAATATAAATTTGATTGAATGGTGTATGGTGGAAGGGACTACCCCTAATGCATGAATCGAAGGTCCACCAAAAATCATGTTGTAAGATAAAGAACTAGGCAAGACATGAATCAGGCTAGGTGCAATCATGGGACCCACCTGTATAGGTAAGGTTATAGTACCTATTGATTGAGTATCATGATTACCAAAGCCATGAATGCTAAGTTTATCTGGTTTGATTTGTGATGTGTTGACCTTGATTTTGTCTAGTAGGTCAATGCTACAAACATTAAGAGATAATCCATTGTCAAGCATAGCTCGTTTTACCAACATTTTATTTATTGTGACAAAAATCATAAGTAGATCATATTGGTTTTGAACTTCAATTGACAGTAATTCATGTGGTTGAAAGAGAATATCCATTTTGTCGCATGCATACTATCCAATACGGCTTCTACATCATTAGGCTTAGTAGTAGGTGGGACAATTACCTTTTGTAGAGCTTCTTGGAGCATTCCATGGTATGTAGGTGAAGTTTGTATTAAATCCCAAAGAGAGATCTTAGCCAGAGTAGCGCGAAGCTATTCGACAAGATCATATTCTTGACCACTTTTATAAGTAAGACGAGGTGGTGGAGGGAGCATAGGTTGAGAACAGGTTAAGATCATATTCTTGACCACTTTGCTTCTTTTCCACCATACTGAGGAGAGGAAATGGTGAGTATTCATGCGGAGCACAAAACAATGGAAAGTTTTGTAAAATATTTTAATATTTCTACTCCTTGGGGTGCTGCCACAATAATGGGTTACACTTTTTGGGACATCCTAATTTTTGCTGAAATCACACAGTTTTAGAAAATATAAAGATTTAAGCCTTGAAAGGTTCCATTTAAAGGATTTTAATTGAAGAGGGTTTGATCAAACCCCTTAGATTCAAACCCCCTTGGATAGAACCCGCTAGTTTTAAACCATACATATAATGGAGTCTCCTCTACACCTATCAAAATGCTGATAAAAAACCACTTTTGATTTACCTTTTAGGGGATCAAATGAATTCATTTAAAATTTATGTTTTATAATTATGTAGTCTTTATTATACGCTTCCCAAAAAGCATAATTTTAAATATATTTAATTTGATTATTATATTTATTTTTTATTTCTTGTGAATGTCAGTTCTTCACTGAACATCAAGTTCTCTGTTCTACACACCTAGAAAATTAGTAAATTAGTGAAAAAAATTTCTAAAAAATATCTATACCCTAGGTATTGATGTCCTTGTTTCAACAAAAAAAGAAAAATTGAATTTTGATACATACAAAAAAAGTTATGTTTTACGGAATACGCTTATATCTAAATTATAGTTGGTTTGACTTCAAAACTTAATTAGGAAAAAAATATTCAACAAAACATTATGAAACAAAATGCATGCCCTATATATCATTGTTACCAATCTAAATTCAAAATAATTAGAATTTTATCCTTTGTAGAAAAAAAGTTATGTGCTATAAAATACACATCACTTTAAAAAATGTTGTTTACTATTAAAAACTAGTTATCAAAGGAGACATAAAAAAGTTTACAATTTAACTCCAATTTTTTTAAAATATATATATTTAGAATCTACAAACAAAATCTCACAAATCACTAGTTCACATCATCTTCAAATTCCTAATGGTTTAGCGGCTATAGGTGTCAGAAAGTAAAGATTTAGTTTAAAATGTTGATTTCAATGTCAAGTTTGGCCAAAAAGTGTAACGCATTATTGTGGGATGACCCCTTGGCCATGAAAAATTAAAGACGAAAAGCTTTAAATTATTATAAGCTTTGGTGTGCGAAATGTATGCTAGAAAAAGTTGCAGAGCTGTGCCAAAGTGTTTTTGTTGTCACATTTTTGCATTTGGGGCAGATTTTTGGGGTGTTTGTAGGTTCAATACAATTGTTTCTTCATCCAAAAAACTTTCCCAATGTGTTCCTTATGCCTTGGGAGCTTTTTTGCAATATTTTAAGCTTTTGTAGAGTTCTAGTAAGCAGAGAAATGGCCCAAATAAAATACTCACGGCCTACATTCCTTTCTTCTTCTGTTGTAATGACCATATATTTCGTGGAGGTTTCAAATGGTTTGTAGAGTATTCATTATACTAGAGGATTGAAGAAGACAAAATAGTGGATACAGGACAAATATTTGACAAAATGTCAAATTAAAAGGTAGAAGAAATTGTGATCTTCTGAGGAGTCCGTTGAGTTAAAATGCAAGTTAAATGAAGGTTTTAACTGCCAATTTGTGGGTTTCCACCCATAAGTGAGCATTTTCACTTACGAATTTACAAAAGAGGAAGTTAGTGGGTTTTTACACCCAAGTGAACAATTTGCACGGGAATGCAAATCAGATTTGAGCCAAAGTAATTTCAATTGCAAAAGGGAAATGGGTAGATTGAAGAGGGAAAATGAGGAATGAGGAGCATCTTCTAGAAGCAAATTAGTTGCAGAATCAAGAGTGCAGAGGTGTGCCATGTGTCATCAGTGGATTATTTTTAGGGTTTTTCATCTTCTTCTCTCTTTCTCTATAAGAACGTAACTTTTGTACGATTTTAAGGATTGGTTTGAGGTCATGTCTCCAGACTCAGTCTAAAGTGTGGGATCAATTTGGTTAAGGAGGAATTGTAAATAGTTTGATTTCTACAATAAATCAATCATCCATTCCCAAGTTTTCATTCTGAGTTTTAAGATATCTTTATAGAGCTACAAAGGCTGTGTTATAATTTGTTGAACAATTTACTTTACAAATTTTGTTGAGTCTCTAAAGTATACTATCTCCTACTTCATGTATACAGTTTTACATTTATGAATATATTTCATTGAGGATAACCATTCATCATCACAGTCTTTCCTGTGTTATGTATTTTTCTTGTAGCATTCGCTCAAGTAGTGAAATAATTGGCTGCTAGAGGATATAGAATGTATTACGGATTTACAGGGATAACTAACTATGGTAAACTTCAAGATTAGTGAAGTGTTTTAATGTAAGGCATTACTATATCTTTATAGTAAACTAAGTTTCATTATATCACAGGTTCTTTAAGTGCTTCTGTAAGTTTCTTGATTCTATGGCCCTTGGATATGCACTGGTCTGTTCACAAATACTATGCTAAGCTTACATCCTTTTAGTCATCCTCATCATTATTTTAAATAAATCAACGCATTTTCCTTTCCAGCAATAGATGTTAGGAGTTAAGTTTATTTTACGTGTTCCTCTTCAAAGAAAATGATTAAAGCTTAAGAATCTAGTCCATCTCTTTACTTATCATATATTCTTTAACCAATCTTAAAGGAACACATCTGTCATTGGGGCATTGTTGTTGAGCAAAGTACTTTCAGGAACCTCTGTCCATTTGAATAGAACACTATTTTCCCCAAAAGGATAGGAACACCCTCCATGGTTTCACTGAGCCTAAAGTGCAAAGGAAAGAGGGATTGAAAACCCTTGTTTCCTATTCATTGGCCAATCCCTCAAGGCAAGTCAGTCATTAGAAAGTGGCTATTCTATAGATCTATGTTTTTTCCTTGAGATCAGGTTGGGAATTTAAAACAACCAATAGATTGATGACTCTACTGGGGAAAATTCACTATGCACAAACTGAAACACCTGGAGCTGCGAAAACTTGCGAGTGGGCATAATCAATTATTTTAAACATGGGTTTGTTGACGGATCTTGCCTAGCTCACCAAATTTATGTACCTCCTTTGTAAACTAGCCCACAAAACATGTTTGCCACAACTGAGATGCATTAAAATAATGCATCATATGAACTCCAATATTGTTGAAAATGGAATTGGAGATGTTTTTGACCAAAACGAGAAATTTGTTGCCTTCAGATTTGTGAAATTTGCAATTTTCCAGAACACCAAATTTAGCCTGGTTGTAGTTAGAAAACACTATGAGTGCATGATTGTGAAGACCCCATCGTATTAAGATCTCGCTATCCAAACCCAAGGTGAGCCATCTCATGAAGCACCTAATTCTCACCCTTAAGAATGAGATTCTCAACCTTCAAATCAGCACTCACTTGACATCCATGATAGGTAGGAGAGAAAATGTTAGTGTGTCGCCCAGCAGAAGGGGGCAAACCGGGATCAATCAAAATCATCTCTTAAGTCATCCTAGTGAAGGGAACAACCAAGATAATATTGACCTCATGAACAAAATCCCTCCACTCCTCAACATTACTTGCAAAGAGAACCAAAAGATGAAAAATGTGTTAGTTCTTGACGAAAAGGAAAGAAGAGGAAGGATAAAATGCGAAAATAGTAAAGCAAATGTAGACTTACGTGGGTCACCAGGATGCCAGGAAAGGTCAAGTTATTGCATCACCTCATCAAAGTGAGGAGGTATAGGAAATGTGAACAGACCCTCAAGAGTATCATCAACATCATCGGTACCATCAAAACCATTATCCTGTGCATCCTCTGTCAACCCCTCGTCTAACAAATCATCCCCATTAGGAACATAGTCCTCATTAGTAGAATCTAAATCATTAACCACAATCAATGCTTGGGAAGGAGTTCCTCTCCCTCCCCTCTATCCTCCTCTTGAAGTTCTAGAAGCTCTGGAAATGAAAACTCTGGGAGTCAAGGTGGTCTAAGTAAAAACTCTTTGGCCAATCTCACCCATCTTCTGGATAGATCTATAACAAGTAGGTATTGAGGGCAACTCCTCAAGGAAATATTCACCAAATTGTTGTGGGACATGCTCAACATGATGAGCCTCAACTAGACCATTACAGTTAGAAAGCTCTAATACACCAAGGCAATGCTCCCTAATCTCATCATCATGTGACCATATCTATGTAAGGATCAGAAATCATATCTGCATTTGTAAGAGTAGCCATAGTACATAAAGAAGTATCAAAGTGTCCCACATGAGCCCAACCTAGCTACTCTCTATAAACGTCTGTTCAAAAGTGGAACCCCTTTTTTATAAGGCCTGATGTGCTCAAAGATCCAAGTCATGATCAAGGAAGAATGGCTGAAAGCAAGAGCCCCTCGTCATGCGATGCAATAGAAATCCCTGTAAACCGTGGCCAAAATGTCTGGCCCCCAAGCACAGACTCTGCCCTACTCAAGACCCTGTATATTGGTGCCCAACACCATCTCAAGGGAGTTGAGGCCTTGTCTCCAAATAGCCTCGATGCAATCAAACTGGTCAGAAACTTCCTCAAACAAGGATTGTAAATTCATGGAACAAAGGTAAGATGAACACCTATCCAATCCTCAGGATGACTCACCCCCATGAATTGTGCCCAAGAAGCCTTATCCTCGAAGGACTCGCTAGCTGGTAGAACGAGTGGGTGTCCTCTCACAGGAACCCCTAGAATGTGGTAAACATCAAATAGAGTGATGTTCCACTCTCCTAAAACCTAAGGGAACTTGAAAGTGTTCCTATATGCATCCCAATATGTCAGGATATCACAAAAAATATATACCATAGGATGTAGGATTGGCACGTGGAAAACTCTAGCTAAGCCTGCTCTCTTCAAGACGACATGCTCATCATTGTTCAATGAAGCATATATCTCTAAGAGCTACAATTGCTCTCGGAAAGCATTCCATCAAATGCACATATCCTGCCAATCAAAAAAGAACTTTAGATTAGATCTCATCAACTCAAAAAAATCCTAAAAATAGTAAACCTTGCAAAAAATCATACAAAAAAAGCATATAAACCATCAAAATTGCAATAAATAGACGAATATAGTAGTCAAATTAGATTGAAATAGAGTGAAGTAAATGTCAAAAAATATCAAATTTTAGTTAGAAATGATCTGTCAGGGTCACCCCTTTCATCAGGCTGGATTTCCCCTGGGTGACCCAGATGTTTAGTAGGATCTCCCCCCGAGTGACCTAGATGTTCAGTAGGATCTCCCCCTGGGCGACCTATTGTACGATCTCCACTAGGCGACCCTGTTGCTCAGCAAAATCTCCCCCGAGGTGACCTACATGGCAAAAGGGGCAACCCTATGTGGCTATCCCCCGAACTAAAAATACTCTAAAAACCTCATTTCTTAGCTGATTTCAGTAAATGAAAGACCAATCTTACTCTAAACGACGAAACAAAGACAATGCAACAAAGAAAATCATCAAAATCAAACAATTTCAAGAGATTTTTCACAAAATTCAACCTAGGGTTTAGAGAAGAGTTTTTTACTATTTGCGCACCTAATTCTTAGTGGTAGAAGTGGTGGTCATCTTCGTGATCTCCTAGGTGATATCTACCCAAGGACTGCTTACACGATTGATTTCATCATTGATTCACTCAAATTTCACTAATTTACTTGCCTTTTCCTCTTCCTTAGCTTAGTTTCCTTTATGCATTCTTAGATTAAATTTTTCTTTTATGCATCTCTCATGCATTCATTTTACGTGTATTCATTCCTACAGGTCTCACCGACAAAGGCAAACAACTAGTCAAGCTCAAGTGATCTATGGTAAGTTCATTTTTTTAGTTTTCATTATTTTTTTGATATATCTAGATGCCAGACTGTTACTAGTTATTGTAGGTACAATTGCAGGAAATTTGACAATAGGTAAGGCCTAGTTCAAGAACGCTACCTACCTTTCATGTAGACTACCGTCTCCAAGGGGGTAAATATGTAAGCACCACAATCATGCATAGCCTCCACGAGGACCCCTATGATGAGTCATAATCTTTGTTGCATACATGTAAGCATGAAATAACATCCTCTCAATAGCAATTCTCTTGGTGACATCTCTTTTCTTTTGTCTTATGTTGTTTTCCCTTTGTCATTTTCTCTCTCTTTTTTGTCGATGCTTTTCAACAATTTTGTAACATTTGTCAATTTGTGTTTTTTGAGCTTCCAACCCTATTCCTAAGCCTTGTATGCATCTTGTAGGTGAGTTTTCACCTCTCCTTAGTGGTTTTCCTCTTCTCCACCCCCTAGAAGCCTTCTAGAGGTCCCCCTAGCCATCTCCCACTTTCAGTTTTTAGTTTCACTCAACCAATCCATATCTCCCCCTATTATTTCCAGATATCCCCTCGAGAGATCCTACTTTGCAAGTGGAGATTTGGATTTTCACACATGACTAACCTATTTTTTAAGGTAGATACCCTTCTTTTCTCCCCTTCTTCCATCTCATTATGCACTTCAACCTAGGTGCCCTCCTCTAAGGGTTGCCCATGGGTCAACCCCTGAGCAACCTGGCTGGTGAAAGGTGCAACTCCTAGGCAAACCTATTGTATGTCACTCTCGCTCTCATGGAAATTACTCTAAGAATGCAAGATCTATCTATCTTATCAAGGAAAAATCAACAAGATTGTTGATTCCAAGAGCAAGTTTAGTTATCTAATTACTATAAATTAAAAGAAAGCAAGAAGGCAAGACAATTTCCTAGGCAACTCATAGATTAATTCATTTAAAAATTAATTTCCCTTTTCTTAGATTAATTTGTTCCAAATATTTAGAAAACCCCAAAAACATAGTTCACATCGCATTAGGAAAATTCATTATAGCTTGCATATATTTTTCAATTCTTAGATTATAAAAAAGCATCTTCAATTCCAAAAAATATTAAAAAAACACAAAAAGAAGTTTTGCATTCATTTAGTCTTGCATTCATAAAAACCCAAAAAAAAAGAGACACATTAGAGACTTAGAAAGTTTGCAAACCCTTGATTCCATCACAGGGTCAACCACAGTCAAACATTGGTCAAAACCCTTGATTCTATCACAAGGTCAAACAAATCCTAATTCAAACCCTATGTCAAGTCAATGTTAGCTCGCAGTTGCCTATCTCTTGTCTCGACTCATGAATGTGCCCTAGATTAAGATGTGAGTGGGTAAGGGCAATCCTCGACAAGATAGAGAAAATCCACCTAAGACTGCAACAAGACCCACTAGTCATCAAACAACAAGAAGAATTTAGATAACTCCTAATACAACAAGCATCCATACAAAAGTTTGAAAGACAACACAAACGTGAACAAGAAATCAATGAGAACAATAGCTTGCCCACACAAAGGTGGAATATCATGAATCCAAATAGACGAACAGTGACGAGTGACACTTTGGGTCATATAGTTATCTTTACAACCACAATAATTGAACAACACATCTACATAAGTGCACAACAACATAGGCCCTATGATGTGCCAACCTCTCTCCATGAAGTCCAGCTCTCCAACGAGCTAGACCACTCCTGTGTCTTGCCTTCTCTTGACTAGCTACTTCCATGAGAGCGAGAGTGACATGGTGGTTTGCCTCGCAACAAGGAGGGAAGGGTCCGTGTGTGTGCCAAAATCTGACTCAACAGCCCTAGGTCACTGACATCACAATTTTGAGTGTATAGTCTCTCCCCCTATCTCTATCTCTCTCCCTACCTCTCTCCCCTATCTCTTTCCCCCTCTCCATCTCTCCCTCTCTATCCCTATATCTCTATCTCCCCTCTCCCTGATCTCTTACTCTCTCTATCTCCTCTCTCCCACATCTCTCCCCTCTATCTCTCTCTATCTCTCCCTCTCTATATTGTTGGGAATTAAGGTGTCTCAACCTTTGCAAATTCCTAATGTTTTATTATATTTATCCCATGTTGAGTTATCATTGTCAGCACTTTGTGTATATGCAGCAGGGTAAATTTTGGTGACTTTGGCAGCCGCGATTTCCCCCTTGAATAATTAACAGGGGTTTGGTGGCAGCGCCCCCAAGACAGGGTCAAGGGGCGTAGCCCCTTGCGGGGTCCAGGGGCAGCACGAGAGAAAGGTATCTTTGGGCGGTCAAGAGAGGTTATGACATGTAAGAGGAATATGATATTTTTAGTCATTGTATGATGGTTTCTATGACAGCTGTAAGGTGCGTAAGAGCATCTGTCGTAACCTATCTTGGGACCAGGCGCCCACTTTAGGATGGGATGTTGGACAAGTGTCCTTAGGCGTGGGTTTTGAGGCATGAGTCCAAGATTGACACCCATCTCTAGAAGGTTCCATATTTGCCTTGTAAACTCTATATAAACAGGTGCTTGGATGGGAGATAGATAACTTTGGTATGAGTACTGTTATGCTACCGGAATATCTCCAGATTCGACATTCGAAGACTCTTGAAAGAGCATTGGCTCTGAAACTGTATTGTAATCTATTATTGTTTATTGTAATACATTTGAGCTATGTTTTGGAGTGTGGGGTTTTTCACCCGTAAGGGTTTTCCCCATGTATATCTTGTCTCTCTCTCTTTTGTCTACTTTCTGTGTGTATGTGTATTGCTGCAATATCTCATGTTAATGGTTTAACATTGCTGTAATAGTTAGGATAAAGTTGAATTTGCATAGCCCTCATCTCATTAGATTAGTGTAGGAAGCGTTTTCTGCACACCTAGCTTTCTTTCATATATATCTCTCAATCTCCCCTCTCTCTATCTCTCCTCTCCACCATCTCCCCCATCTATCTCTGTCATCTCTCCCTCTCTATATCTCTCTTGGTCTCCCCTCTATCTCCATGTCTCTCTCCTCTATCTCTTTCCCCTATCTATCTCTCCCTCTCTATTACTATCTCTCTATCTCCCATCTCCCCCATCTCTCTATCTCTTTATCTCTCTTCTTTATATATCTCCTCTCTCGCTCCCTCTGTCCCTCTGTCCCTCTCTCTCTCTCTATCTATCAAAGCCTTGTTGATATCCCCACCTCTCTCTCTTTTGTCTCACACTCTTTCTATATCTCTCAATCTCTCCCTCTCTCTATCTCTCTCCCCTATCTCTTTCCACCTCTCTATCCCTATCTCTCTATCTCCCCTCTCTCCTTTACCCCTTTGTCTATCTCTCCCTCTCCATCCCTATCTCTCTATCTCCCCTCTCCCCCATCTCTCCTTTTCTCTATCTCCCTCTCTCTATCTCCCTCTCTATATCTCTCGGTCTCTCCCCCCCTCTCTCTCCCTATCTCTCTCCCCTTATCTCTCTATCTCTCTCCTTGTCTCTCTCTCCCCTATCTCTTTTCCCCTCTCAATCTCTCCTTCTCTATCCTTATATCTATATCTCCCCTCTCCCCCATTACTTCCTCTCTATCTCTCCTCTCACACACCTCTCCCCTCTATCTCTCTCTCAATTTGTCCCTCTCTATATCTCTCAATCTCCCCCTCCCCTCTCTCTCCCTCCCTCTATCTCTCCATTTCTCTCTATCTCTCAATCTCCCACCTCTCTCTATCTCTCCATGTCTTTCTCCCCTATCTCTTTTGCCCTCTCTATCTCTCCCTCTCTATCTAGGTATCTCTCTATCTCTCCTTTCCCCCATCTCCCCATATATATCTCTATATCTCTCCCTCTCTCTATATGTCTCTTGGTCTCCCCCCTCTATCTCCCCATCTTTGTCCTCTATTTCTTTCCCCCTATCTATCTCTCCCTCTCTATGTCTATCTCTCTATCTTCCATCTCCTCCATCTCTCTATCTCTTTATTTTCCTTCTCTATATATCTTTCCTCTCTCCCTCCGGCTATCCCTCTCTCCCTATCTCTATATATCTCTCTATTAGAGCCCTATCTATATCCCCACCTCTCTCTCTCTCTCTCTCTCTCTCTCTCTCTCTCTCTCTCTCTCTCTCTCTCTCTCTCTCTCTCTCTCTCTCTCTCTCTCTCTCTCTCTCTCTCTCTCTCTCTCTCTCTCTCTCTCTCTCTCTCTCTCTCTCTCTCTCTCTCTCTCTCTATTTCTCCCTCTCCATCCCTATCTCTCTATCTCCCCACTCTCCTGTCTCTCCCTCTCTTTATCTCCCTCTCTATATCTCTCAATCTCCCTTCTCTCTCTCCCTGTCTCTCTCCCCTATCTATTTTCCCTCTCCATCTCTATTAAATGACAGGAACACTGAGAGGGGGGTGAATCAATGTTCTAAAAATCTTTTCATGCACTTTAACTTTCAACCATTTCCCAAAATTAATTAAACAAAAACACGATATGCATATGAACAGCAACCATGAAAACATGACACATGAACACCATGATTTTTACGTGGAAAACCCAAGAAGGGAAAAACCACGGAGAGGATCAGCTCTCAAATATATATTGTAATCTTTACAAAAATAATGTCTAGGCTTGGTCACTCCATAGGCCTGGAACATGTTGGCTCACTGCCATGAAGTACAACTAGGTCTAGCAGGCTCACTACCTAAATACTAAACCTAGAAAGATTAAAATAAGGTTATTAAACCCTAAGGGCTGTTAAACCCTATTGAAGGCTCACTGCCTTGATGACGAAAGATTTCTTTCAATTAGATTGCACATGAAAACTGAATACTGCTTAAGCATCTGCCACTATGCCAGGTGCAGTCATTTAATAGCTAAATTATAAATCCCAAGTCTTCATTCTCATTAATATGTGTCACTACTCTGCTATTCACATATTTGCATCCTCTTCCACACCACACACACTAACTCAACCTAAATTCATCATTCTTATATATCCACATCATGATTTGATCCATAGTCAGGTCAGCATCCAAAAGTGAAACATGTACATAGAAAGATGTACCTTGTCAACTTAATCCAATGCACTATGAGTCACACGGACCCAAATATTTGCCTAAGCATATTCATATAGGTCAGCTCTAATCACTCAATTACTTGAATAGATCTTTCACACACTATCCTTTCTCTGCATCATGATTTATTTTCACCAGTCGACCTGTTCCTCAAGAGTATGCTTAACAAGTTCATCTGCTGACTTACAACTTCTACTATGGATCACAAAACACTTCCAAAATCATATTTAGGACTCTTTACAATTCCTAATCTTACCCTCAGAACCACAAGGCATGATATCATCTTACAGAGAATTGCGGACCATCAGATCTCAGACTCTATCTCTGTCAAACACTATGCCAATACTTAGCAGCTTGTAGCTAACCTTCTAGTGGACTTTAGATCTCCTAACTCTAGAATAAGACACTTCATATAAGTGTTTACAACACCTTAAAACCGCATAATAAAATACTTATCTATGGAGGAATGTAGACCACTGCACTATACTCTGTTCATTGTTCCTTCTATACATTTTCTTACCTAGACTTAGACATTTCTTCAAGTTGACTTCCGGAGGAAGTTAGGACTTAATCATTGAAGCATAACACTATCAAAAAACAAATGACATCATACCTAAACCACATGATTGGATCATCATCTGCGGAGGCATACTATATGACTTACTATCCTCTACTCAGAATACTTTCCATACTTAGCCATTTTCTATCAATTGGACCTGGAATCCAAAATGGTCTTCTAGAGATATCTCTTCCTATCATGGTGATAAGATCTCTAAGCTTTGTTTCCATCAATGAAAACATACAAGTCCATACCGGAGCAGTGTCTCTTGCCAACAATCTCCCCCTTTGGCATTGATGGCAACACTTAGTGAAAAATGCTTGACTACTCCCCCTTACTATATACACATTATTTTCTGCTCCCCCTAAGATGATTGTCTATTTTTCACTAATCTTCTTCTCCCCCTTTGACATCAATGGCATAGGGTGTGATCTAGAACCCAAAAATTTTTAAAATTTCAAATTTTTTGTACTATGCCGCATATTTACAAGTACAATCTTCATCTTAATATTTTATATGTTTGAGGATGTCATTGAATATGTTTTTAATCTGTGTCCACTCAACGTCCCAGCCTTTCTAAGCATTGTCCAAAATTTGAATGTGTCCACTGTAGAGAAAAGATAAAGCTTCAGCCTTTTTGAGATTAGAAGGTATGTCTGTTTGTATGGCTACCCTAGCCTCTGCAACAAGCTTTGTCATTGAGTCCATTTTAGGGTAGACTAGTCTCCTTAGTTGTCCCATTCTTCTTTTTATTTGATATTTTTGATTTATTAAGTCAGTCAGATCATTGTGGATGCTAATGACTTATGCTTCTTTATTTCTAACTGATTCTATTACTGGATCAAATTTGTTAGAGATGTCCATCATTTTTAGTTCTAGCTCTTTGATCTTTTCTTCAATCTCCTGAGTAGCTTTTGGGTAGGATAGACAAAATTTATACACATCTCTAGCTTCTTTTACAGCTCTTTGAATGTTGTCTATTGAATTATCTAATGAAATTTTATCATTGGCTATCACTGTCTTTAATTCTTCCAGTCTTTTTCCCTCAAATTCTTGCCTTACTTTTTGTTTCTGCAGATTTCTCAAAAAATTCAAACTATTACTTACTAAATTTATTAATCCCTTCAAATGACTTGTTGGGGGCATGGATGAATCCCTCTTGTGGGTGGGTAGTAGCTTCTCCAAAATCCCAGATGCTTCATCAATCAGTTTACTATCCTCAATATGTGATTTCAACATCTCTTCTTGAGCCTTTGCTTGGAGAATTGAAACCCACTTAAATTTATGTGTCGGAGACATTATATCCAGATTTATTGGGCCATGTAGAAATTTTGGTTCATGCAAATCTTGTTTCTCTTTCTCTAGCACTTCTTTACTGATGTAGCAGTGTCTCTTGGCATAGTAGGCACTTCTTATTTCTGATTTTGTTCCAGACCATCCAATTCCATATTCTTATTGATTTCCTCTACTTGTTCAAGTGGAAGATTTACTAATTCTTCCTTAGTTTTTCTTCTGTCGATATTATCGTCAGTCTGTTGTGTCGAAGAGGTTCTCACTTCAGAGTCGTCAGTAGGTTCCTCTTTCTCCTTAGACATTCTACCATCTGTATCTAGTTCTTGAACCAAATTTATTTCCAGAGTAGATGAATTGACAGGAACATCAGTTTCTTCATCGACACTTGCAATGGGAAGATTGTGTTGTTTCAAAGCTTTCAAGATAATTTCTTCTAATTCTTTTACCAATTTATCAATATCACCTAGCATTAACAAATTCATTCTTGTTTTAGTTCTAAACTAATCCTTGGTCTCCTTTGAGATCAGGTTTTCTTCCTCTGCAGTGATCTCTGGACATAGTCTAGTCAACACATGTTTTCTCAACTCAATATCTTTAGCTCTGGCATTCTCCTTTTTTATGCTCAAAATATTTGCTAGACTTTATGGGAGATCAGAGATGATCTCAATGAGGGATTTGCTAAAAGTATTGAGATAGTTTACAGTGGCTTCCTCCAGACTCCTTTTGTCATTGTCACTATATTCATCATAGTGCTTAATAATAGGTTTTAGATTCCCATCTACAGTGACAACCTTTACTATATCTGCAAGTGCTAGGGACATTTTCTGTCTTTTACTGGACATATCTTTTCTAGAGGATTTTTCTTTAGTGCTTTCAATTTTTCTTTTAAGAGCTTGTCACAACAGATTTCATCATACACCTTCGTGTCAGATTTGGGCACCCACTTTTTGGCTGGGGGATTTGGATTTTCTATACTACTCCCCCTGAGCCAAAGCTCTCAATTTACTTCTCAGAAGAAGTATTTGCACCAGATACTGGTGTGAATCAATCTCTAACTTCAATTACTTCTTTCTTAATCCATACCTTGTCCATTTCTTTCTTGGTTTCAACCAAATTATCTTTCTCTTTTCCCTTATCCTTTCTCTGCTCTATTTTCCTTTCTTCAGAATAGTGATTTTTCTTCACATTCTTGCTTCTACAAAATCTTGTAGTGTGTCCAGATTTGTTGCAATTGAAGCATACCACATTTTTTTGACCTTGATTCCTTCCATTCATTGAGTTTGATCTACATTGATTAGCCATATGTCCAAATCTATTGCATGCAAAACACTTTCTATTGAATGATTGATTGTTCCTTGTATTTTGAAAATTAGTTCTTACTGAGCTTCTACATTCATTTGATTTGTGTCCCATTTTATAGCATTCATTACACTTAATAGATTTCTGACTTACTTTACTTCTGCATACAACAACTCTATCACCAGTTCTATTGCAAGTGCAACATTTACGTTTGAATGATTATTCATTCCTCCCATTGTTGAAACTTTCCCTGATCTAATTTCTACATTCATTTTCTCTATGACCAATTTTCTTGCAATTGAAACACTGACCAGAGAATGATGGAGTCTTTTGATTTATTCTGCTCCTACACTAAGGAGCCTTATGACCATACTTATTTCATTAATTACAATAACAATTGAAAGATGGGTACCTTTGTGCATTTGGTTGTCTGATTGGAGGTCTTCTAGGTCTTCTTTTCTGATTTTTGAATTGATTTCCTTTGTTCTACTATACTTCAGTGGTTGCTTGAATAGATTTTAAACTTTTCCCTTTTTCATATCCCAAACCTTGCTTGTCATCTGCACTCTTCTGGCTAACAATCATTTCATCAAGCTTTGCAGTACTTAACTTGAATTTTTCTTCAAAGCTTTTGGCCTTTTCTAGGTCTGTTTTTAGATTTACACTTTCTTTTTCAAGTTTTGCATAATCTTTTGATATATTCTTCACAATTAAATTTAGATCATCTTTTGCTCTTATTCTTTCTATAACTTCTACTTTCAAATCATTCAGGGCTTCATTTGCTGATAATAATTGATCACTGACTTCTTTGTGTTTGTCTTTGAATTTCTTGACTTGCTTTTTTAGTTTCACGATGCATTCATCAACTTGTTCAAAGTTTTCTTTCAGATCCCTGACTTCTGCTTCAGAGTTTTAAAGATTGATAAGAGTTGCTTCTAGTTGGTTGTATCTTTCATAATTTCCATACCTTCTTGCTACCATGATCATACTATCCCAGATCTTCCTTAAGTTGTTAAACTTTTTCCAAGGAACCTCGCTCTGATACCAATTATTGAATGACAAGAACGTTGAGAGGGGGGTGAATCAGTGTTCTAAAAATCTTTCCATGCACTTTAACTTTCACCTATTTCCCAAAATTAATTAAACAAAAACACAATATGCATATGAACAACAACCATGAAAACTTGACACATGAACACCAAGATTTTTACATGGAAAACCCAAGAAGGGAAAAACCATGGAGAGGATTAGCTCTCAAATATATATTGTAATCTTTACAAAAATAGTGTTTAGGCTTGGTCACTCCACAGGCCTAGAACATGTTGGCTCACTACCATGATGTACAACTAGGTCTAGTACCTGCTCACTGCCTTAACCATAAACCTAGAAAGATTACAATAAGGGTTGTTAAACCCTATTGAAGGCTCACTTTCATCTCACTGCCTTGATGGTGAAATCTTTCTTTCAATTAGATTGCACATGAAAATTGAATACTACTTAAGCATCTACCACTATGCCAGGTGCAGTCATTTAATAGTTGAATTCTAAATCCCAAGTCTTCATTCTCACTAATCTGTGTCACTGCTCTGTTATTCACATATTCACATCCTCTTCCACACCACACACAGTAACTCAACCAAAATTCATCGCTCTTATATATCAGCATCATGATTTGATTCATAGTTAGGTCAGCATCTAGAAGTGAAACGTGTACATAGAAAGATGTACCTTGTCAACTCAATCCAATGCACTATGAGTCATGCAGACCCAAATCTTTGCCCAAGTGTATTCATATAGGTTGGCTCTAATCACTCAATTACTTGAATAGATCTTTCACACACTATCCTTTCTCCACATCATGATTTATCTTCACCAGTCGACCTATTCCTCAAGAGCATGCTTAACAGGTTCATCTGTTGACTTACAACTTCTACTGCGGATCACAAAACACTTCCAAAATTGTATTAATGAATCTTTACACATTCCCAATCTTACCCTTAGAACTGCAAGTCATGATATCATCTTGTGGAGAATTGCAGGCCATCAGATCTCAGACTCTGTCTCTGTCAAACTCTATCAAACACTATGCGATACTTAGCAACTTGTAGCTAACCTTCCAGTGGACTTTAGATCTCCTAACTCTGGAATAAGACACCTCATATAAGTGTTTACAACACCTTAAAACCACATAACAAAATACTTATTTGTGGAGGAATGCGGACCACTGCACTATACCCTATTCATTGTTCCTACTATACCTTTGCTTACCCAGACATAGACATTTCTTCAAGGTGACTTCCAGAGGAAGTCAAGACTTAATCATTGAAGCATAACACTATCAAACAACTTATGTCACACCTAAACTGCATTATTGGATCATCATTTGCGGAGGCATACTATCTAACTTACTATCCTCTACTCAGAATACTTTCCATACTTAGCCATTTACTATCAACTGAACCTAGAATCCAACATGTTCTTCTAGAGATATCTCTTCCTATCATGGTGATAAGATCTCTGAGCCTTGTTGCCATCAATGACAACATACAAGTCCATACCAGAACATTGTCTCTTACCAACAATCTCTCCCTCTCTATCCATATCTCTCTATCTCCCCTCTCCCCCATCTTTTCATCTATATCTCCCCTCTCCTGCATCTCTCCCCTCTATCTATCTCTATCTGTCCCTCTCTATATCTCTCAATCTCCCACTCTCTCTCTATCTCTCCTTATCTCTCTCCCCCTATCTCTTTCCCCCACTCTATCTCTCTCTATCCATGCATCTCTCTATCTCTCTTCTCCCCCATCTATCTCTCTATCTCTCCCTCTCTCTATGTCTCTCTTGGTCTCCCCCTCTCTCTCCCTATCTCTCTCCTCTATCTCTTTCCCCCTATCTATCTCTCCCTCTCTATACCTATCTCTCCATATCCCATCTCCCCCACCTCTCTATCTCTTTATCTCCCTTCTCTATATATCTCTCCTCTCTCGCTCCCCCTTTCCCTCTCTCCTCATCTATATCTATTAGAGCCCTCTCTCTCTCTATTTGTCCCTTTCTATATATCTCTTAATCTCCCCTCCTCTCTCTTTCTCTCCCTATCACTCCATTTCTCTCTATCTCTCTATCTCTCAATCTCCCCCTCTCTCTCTATCTTTCCTTATCTCTCGCCCCCTATCTCTTTCCCCCTTTCTATCTCTCCTCTCCCCCATCTCCCCCATCTATCTCTCTCTATCTCTTCCTTTGTCTATATCTCTCTTGGTCTCCCCCTCTCTCCATATTTGTGTAAGCACAAAAATCACACATAGCCTCCACGAGGACCTCTATGATCATTCAAATCCTTATCACATACATGTAAGTGTGAAATAAAGTCCTTTAAGTAGTGAGCCTCTTGATGATGTGTCATCTTTTCTTGTCTAGTGTTGTTTCTTCTTTGTCAATTTCTCTCTCCCCATTTGCGATGCTTTTCAACACTTGTTGCGACATTTGTCGAGTTACATTTTCTAAGCTTTCAACCTTGCTCCTAAGCCTTGTGAGTGTCTTGTAGGTGATTTCTTGCCTTTACCCTTTGTCTTTCATCTAGTGCACCTCTAGAGGCCTTCTAGAGGCCCCCTATCCATCTCTCACTTTCAGTTTTCAGTTCCGATCAACCAATCCAAATCTCCCCCTATTATTTCTAGATCTTGTTAGACTTCGGGCACACAACTGAGAGGGGGGGTGAATCAATTGTGCAAAACTTTCTCAAATTCCACACTTAAATCCTCTTAGTGATTAGTAGTATATCAATCATGAAATATGATGCATTCAAATTAAAAGTAGAAACACATCAACACATAAGACACCAAGATTTTGACGTGGAAAACCCAATTAAGGGAAAAACTATAGGGTGATTAACCCAAGATTGTATTCTCTATTAGAAGAATTAAATAAAAAAAATGGCACATGCCAATTAAGGCTCACTGCCTGAGCACACTACTCACAAGAGGCTCACTGCCTACAAGAGACACACTGTCTACCAAGAAATAAGTACAACCTACTTGAACTAGAAAATAGCATCTTCACCATTCTTGAATCAGTTCCATTTAAGCTTAATACTTCTACTCTGCCTTTCGCTCTCCTCCTTACTACCACATTCTCATTTCCACAAGGACAACTTTGAAATGACTTCGCAACCCCTTATTTATACAAGACATCAACTTAGGAATAATCATCTAAGTCGGCAAACATCTACAAGAACATCCACAAGATGTGTAACTTATCTGGTTGGCCAGTCTCATGAAGAACACCACCATCCAAAGGTTATTCTTAAATAGCAAGCACCAACTCTAATACGGACCACTAACACATGTTGGACACAATCCAAAGACCTTCACAAGGTTTCCTGAATCACCAAGGACATCTGCACTTCATCTGCACACTGAAAATCCTTTTCTCTTTCATTCAGAACCTCAAGAACACAGTCTGTCACCACTATCACCAAAGAATGGATACTTTCAGACCTTCAAGCTATGAACCAATCGAGTTGACACATCACAAGGACTTTCTTAACACTCCCTCAAATCCACAGAACATGAAACTATACTTCCAGATCTCACCGGACCTATCAGTGTCACTCTATTACCTTTGAACACCTACTGGAACTAGTTTTACTTAAGCGGCCACAACTTCTTCATATCTTCATACAGACCTCTGAAATCTCTACTAGACTACCTTAAGACACATATCTACAAACGCTTTAATCTGCATCCTCTAATGTTCATCCTATCTTGGACTTTTACCTTACTGTCATCACTATTCTTCACTGTTCCTGATTGAGACTAATTTTCTCAATATCCTCAGCTCACAGCTCATCCAAACCTTATCATTAATGCAACAGGAGTATGTTGACATCAATGACAACACCTGTTAGGCCCAAACTTGTAACAATCTCCCCCTTTGTCATTGATGGCAACATATGATGTGAAAAACTATTTAAACCATCAAGACAAGAACTTCTTATTACTGTCACAGCTCTCCCTATCAGTAACAACCATTCACATGTCTTCTCTCCCTTTACTATTCCCCCTTTGATCAGAAACCAATTGTTTTTCACATGTCTTCTCTCCCCCTTTGACATCAATGGCAAAGGGCACATACTTGCAATTTCAACACTTCAGAAACATACCTACTGTTCCCCCTGAGTAGCAGTGCCTCATCATCAATCTGGATCACAAGATATGACTGTGATATCCACCGGACTGATGCACATTGGTGCACCTTAGTTCATCACCAGAGGGGCAATAACCCCTAACTTCTCCCTGAGAAAATCAAAGGAGTCCTTAGGTAGAGGTTTAGTAAAGATATCTACAATCTAATCCTTAGAGGGCACAAACTCCAATCTAACTTCATTCTTGTTCACTTGTTCTCTCAAAAAGTGAAACTTGATAGATATATGCTTAGTATTTGAATGCAACACCAGATTCTTAGATATATTTATTGTACTTGAATTATCATAGAAAATTGTGATAGGCTCCTCATACTCCACTCTCATGTCTCTTAACATCTGCTTCATCCACAAAACTTGAGTGCAGCTACCTGCTGCTGCAATATATTATGCTTTAGTTGTGGATAGAGATATTGCCTCTTGTTTCTTGCTTAGCCAAGAAACCAATCTTTTCCCTAAAAATAATGCTCCACCACTGGTACTTTTCTGTTCATCTACATCTCCTGCCCAATCCGCATTTGTATATGCATGAAGAGATAAATCATGATCTCTAGGATACCACAAACCATACTCGATTGTCCCTTTTAGATATCTAAAAATCCTCTTGATTGCCATGACATGAGATTCTCTCGAATTAGCCTGGAATCTAGCAACAAGACCAATAGCTTACATAATGTCAGGTGTAGTTTGAGTGAGATACAACAGTCCTCCAATCATTGACCTATACTTTGTCTGATCAGCCTTAGGAGAGTCATCATCTTTGCTCAACTTACATCCAATTGCCATGGGAGTATTCATTGGTTTAGAGTCTTCCATCCCAAATTTCTTCAACAATTCTTTCACATATTTTGTTTGAGAAATGAAGATTCCTTTCTTTCTTTGAGTGATTTGTAGACCCAAGAAGAAATTTATTTCACCAAGCATGGACATCTCAAACTCACTTTTCATTTGATTTGCAAAAGTTTTACACAAACTATCTCTTCCTCCAAAAATGATATCATCAACAAACACTTCAACAATTAAGATGTTTTCATGATCACTTTTGAAATACAAATTACTGTCAGTAATACCTTTGTTGAAACCAATCTTCAAAAGATATTTGTCCAATCTTTCATACCAAGCTCTTGGGGCTTGCTTTAGTCCATACAGTGCCTTCTTCAACTTGCAAACCATATCACTATGATCAAACAATTGAAATCCATCCGGTTGCTCAATGTACACTTCTTCTTCCAAGTCACCATTCAAGAAAGCAGACTTGACATTCATTTGATACACCTTGAAATCCTTGAAGGCAGCAAATGCAAGAAATAATCTAACTGTTTCAATTCTTGCTATCGGAGCAAAAGTTTCTTCAAAATCAACTCCTTCTATTTGAGAGTAACCCTTGCAGACCAATCTGGCTTTATTTCTGATTACTTCACCAACTTCATTCAGTTTGTTTCGAAAGACCCATTTGGTTCCAATCATGTTCTTGTTTCTAGGTCTGGGAACAAGATCCCAAGTGTGATTTTTCTCAATTTGCATCAACTCATCCTTCATTGCTTTAGTCCAGTTTTCATCATTGCAAGCTTCATTCACTATCTTAGGTCCAATCTTTGAAATTAGACAATACTCTTCTAAATTTTGAGCAATTCTCCTTCTTGTTTGTACTCCTTTATTTTTGTCATCTATGATCTGATCTTTAGAGTGGTTCAGTCTTACATACCTGGGTACTTTAGGAATTTCTTGTATCTCTGATTCTTGATCAAGCTCATTGAAACTCATTTCTTCTTCCTGATTTTCCATATTAGATTGAATCTGACTTGCAGTGGAGGCTTGGGCTCCTTGAATCAGAACATCATTTTGATCATCTTCATCATACTCATAACACCTTGAGGGTTTCTCAATTCCCTCATCAACCTTCACATTTGTACTTTCTATCATCTTTCTCAGTCTCGTGTTATAACACCGGTATGCTTTGCTTTGAGTAGAGTAACCCAAGAATATTCCTTCATCACTTCTAGCATCAAACTTGCCTAGATCTTCATCTCTTTTGATGTAACATTTGCTACCAAAGACTCTGAAATATCTTACAGTAGGAGTAATGCCAAACCAGAGTTCATAAGGAGTCTTACCAGTATTGCTTCTGATTTGAACTCGATTGAGAGTATAGACTGTAGTGCTGACAACTTCTCTCCAATAGATCTGAGGACCATTTGCTTCCATCATCATGGTCCTAGATGCTTCCTGGATGGTCCGGATCTTTCTCTCAACTACTCCATTCTGTTGTGGAGTCCTAGGAGCAAACAACTGTCTCTTAATTCCATGTTTCTCATAGAATTCTGTGAACTCACCGGATGTGAATTCTCCACCTCGATCAGACCTCAGACACTTCAATTTTAATCCAATTTCATTCTCTACCATAGCCTTGACTATTTTGAATTTCTCAAGAGCTTTTGATTTCTCTTTTAGAAAGTTTACCCACATCATCCGGGAATAGTCATCAATTAGTAGCATGAAGTATCTATCACCTTAAAGACTCTTGATTCTTGCCAGACCACAAAGATCAGTATGAACTAAGTCCAATAATCTGGTAGAAGACAGTTCCTTACTTTTGAATGTGACTCTGCTCAACTTACCCAACTGACATTCCTTGTACAAGTTGTTAGTAGGTTTCACCAATTTTGGAAGATCTCTTACAGCCTGAGTATTGCTTATCTTGATGATATTATCAAAATTCACATGACACATCCTTATATGCCATAACCAACTCTGATCAACTTGAACAAATAAGCAACTTTTACTAGTACCAACCAAGTGGAAGATATTACCTTTAGTTTGAGTACCGGATGCAATTTATGTTCCAGAACTTTCAAAGATTTTGCATTTTCCATTCTTGAATCAAAGATCATAGCCTTTGTCCACCAACTATCCAACACTGAGAAGATTGTGCTTCAAACCTTCAACATGCAGTACATTACCAATTTTGTTCCTTCCATCAAAAGAAATAGTTCCTCTTCATCTGATTCCACCAGCAGAATTATAACTAAACTTTACCATTCCTCCTTCATACCTCTCCAAATCTATGAACTTATTTTTGTCACTTGTCATATGGTGAGAGCATCCACTGTCAATGACCCAATCATCCTTCTCTTCAACTTGGGTAGCCAGAGCTCTTTCCACAGTCTTATGATTGGCAAATATAGAGGACATTGGATCTTCTTCCTTGATGGCAATGAACACCCATTCATTTCTGGATTTGTTTCCTATCTCTGATTCATCATCTATTACTCCTTCATTATCATCATCTTCATGTACATAGTAACAGTTCTTTTGGAACCTTGGCTTGTTAAGATTTTTCCTTGAAAACCTTTCCAGACACCTTGAGGCAAAATGACCAATCTTATTACAGTTAAAACACTTAAAAGGTAATTTTCCTTCATACTTACCGGATCCTCTTGGTAGCTTCTTTGCAATAAGGGCTTCAAGTTGAGCAATTTCTACTTCTTCTTCCTCCAGATCTTTTCTTGCTTTTTCATACCATGACAGCTTCCTTGAAGAATTCTCTCTTGAATCAAACCTGTGTTTACCTTTAACAGAGGCATTGGCTTTGAATGCAGATTCAGTCTTGGGGGGTCATCTCCAAACTCTATCATTTCAAATGCTACCAATTTTTCAGCCAATTGATCTCTTGTGACAGTTGTATGGGCTCTGAATTCTTTAATGGCAGCAGCCTTGATTTTGTAAGAAGCAGGATGGGATCTGAGAATTTTGCCAGCAATCTCATCTTCATCCAAGACTCCACCAGCATTTCTAATTCCACAAACAAGCTCATTTACTCTTGGCATAAAAGTAGTGATGTTTTCATCTTCTCTCACCTTCAGATTTTTGAATTTTCCTTTCAGACTTTGTAACCTTGCACTTTTGACATACTTGTCTCCTTCATGCAGAAGTTCCAGTTTTTGCCAAATCTCAAAAGCAGTTGGTAGGTCAATAACATTTGAGAGATCTGAATCAGATAATGTGCTTAGAAAAGCCTCTATAGTCCGCAGATTATTTTTAGCGTCTGTGATTTCATTTTGGGTTTTCAGACCACCCTGTGGAGGTACATACTGTGTTGTAGCCATGGTCCAGTATGCCATTCCCATACATCTCAAGTGACATTTCATGTGACCTTTCCAGAGATTAAAATTGGTTCCATCAAACTTTGGACTATCCTTCTTATAAGAGGACATCCTAGATCTGCTCAAGCGGTTAAGCTCTTTTTAGAGGAACTTAGCTCTGATACCAAATGTTAGACTTAGGGCACACAACTGAGAGGGGGGGTCAATTAGTTGTAAAAAAATTTCTCAAATTCCACACTTAAATCCTCTTAGTAATTAGCAGTATATCAATCATGAAATATGATGCATTCAAATTAAAAGCAGAAACACATCAACACATAAGACACCAAGATTTTGACGTGGAAAACCCAATTAAGGGAAAAACCACGGGCTGATTAACCCAAGATTGTATTCTCTATTAGAAGAATAAAATAAAAAAATAGCACATGCCAATTAGGGTTCACTACCCGAGCACATTGCTCACAAGAGACACATTGTCTACCAAGAAATAAGTATCACCTACTTGAACTGGAAAATAGCATCTTCACCATGCTTGAATCAGTTCCATTTAAGCTCAATACTTATGCTCTGCCTTCCGCTCTCCTCCTTACTACCACATTCTCATTTCCACAAGGACAACTTTGAAATGACTTCACAACCCCTTATTTATACAAGACATCAACTTAGGAATAATCATCTAAGTCGGCAAACATCTACAAGAACATCCACAAGATGTGTAACTTATCCAGTCAGCCAGTCTCAGGAAGAACACCACCATCTAGAGGTTATTCTTCAATAGAAAGCACCAACTCCAATGCAGACCACTAACACGCATTGGACATAATCCAAAGACCTTCACAAGGTTGCCTGAATCACCAAGGACATCCGCACTTCATCTACACACTAAAAATCCTTTTCTCTTTCATCTGGAACCTCAAGAACACAGTCTGTCACCACTGTCACCAAAGAATGGATACTTCCAGACCTTCAAGATATGAACCAATCAAGTTGACACATCACAAGGACTTTCTTAACACTCCCTCAAATCCGCAGAACATGAAACTGTACTTCCGGATCTCACCGGACCTGTCAGTGTCACTCTATTACCTTTGAACACCTACTAGAATCAGTTTTACTTGAGCGGCCACAACTTCTTCATATCTTCATGCAAACCTCTAAAATCTCTATTGGACCACCTTAAGAAACATATTTACAAACCCTTTAATCTGCATCCTCTAATGCTCATCCTATCTTGGACTTTTGCCTTACTGTCATCATTGTTCTTCACTGTTCCTGATTGAGACTAATTTTCTCAATATCCTTAGCTCACAGCTCATCCAAACCTTATCATTAATGCAACAGGAGTATGTTGACATCAATGATAAAACCTGTTAGGCCCAAACTTGCAACAGATCTCCCCTAGGAGATCCTATAGACACAAGTGGAGATTTGGATTCTTCCACATGACTGACATGTTTCTTGATACAAAACCCCTCCTTTTCTTCTCTTCTTGCATCTCCCAGCCTATTTTTCTGCATCTAACCCTATCCAGCCCAAATCTCCCATAAGCAACCCATGGTCACCTAGGGGTGACCCTACTGGCAAAGGGGCGACCCTGCCACTTTTGCAGTTGTGGAAAAACTCAAGTTTCTCACTTGTTTTTTCTCTGTTTTTGCTTGTTTTTCTTTTTATTTGCATATTTTGGATCCCTAATATAGAGTTAACTATTTCATACACCCACACATGCATAATTAGCTCTATTTGATCTAAAATTAACTCTTCAATCAATCTCATGCATTCCCTCACCTCCATTTCTTCTTCAGTGATAAGTCATCATTGCTTCATCACCCCCTAATTAGTTTAGTTCACTGGGTAATCAACCTTGTCAACTCCCCAATCAACCTTGTTAACTCATCAATCAAATGAGTTAACTTTTCAATCAATCCCTTCTTCTAAACCTATAAATACCCCCTCCATCAAGCACAAGGGGAGGCAAATTCATTGTGCACACAGCTCTTGCCAATTTTTTCTCTCCAACTTAGCATTCCAATGCTCTCACAGCACGAAGGTGCCTTTTGCTTTATTTGTTCAACCAAGCAATGCTATGCTGCTTCATTCTATGCCATTGTTCTCATTCCAAGATCTCATTGAGCTCATACAAGCTTCATCAAAGCTTCTTTCTATTTCTTTGAGTCATTTTGTTGTCAAGAGGATCACCCACTACCACAAAAGGATTCGAGGTTGCCAATTACAAGGATTACTGAGGGTAGTGGAGTCAACAAATCTTCATTTCTTCCAGGTTCCTTCATTGTTTTTTGTTTAATTCATGGTAATTAGAGAATCAAATTTGCTCTTGGGAACGGTAAAACGTGGCTTTTTCCTTGATAGTTAGATCTTGCATGTTAGATTAATCACTTTCATATTTCTAGATCTAGATTGTTAGAAGAAGCATTTTTCCCTTTTCTTTAGATTAGATTGCATCAAAATCATCGAAAACCCAAAAAAACATAGGTTAATTTTGCATTAGAAAAGTCATACAGGATTGCACACATATTTCCTTTTCATAGATTAGAAGCACTTTTATTCCCAAAATGCTCTAAAAAATACCAAAAAGAACATTTTGCATATCATTTTAGTTTGCATGCATATAGAAACCCTAGAATAGAAAAAATTACAAACCCTCGATTCCATCACAAGGTAATCACAGTTCAATGATCCAACCAAACCCTTGATTACATCACAAGGTAAACACAAAGTCAAACCCTAGGTCAACTAAAACCCTAGGTAAAAACCCTAGATTTGGTTAAAGTTAGTAATTACACAACTTCCTCTATCCTGATTCATGAATGTACTTAGGAGTGAGAGGAGAGTGGCTAAGGGCTATACGTGATGAGATCAAGGAGATCCATCCATGACCACAACAACAAACATTTGTTCTACCACAAGGAGACCCATTTGTCCTCTTGTTGTTAGAAGAAACTAGACAATTGCAACTATAATGAGAATTCCTTTGAGACATTGAAATAGCAGAAACCATCAACGAAAACAATCACTTACCCACACAGAGGTGGAATCTAAGGAATCCAAATAGAAGAAGAGAAACTAGTGACTCTTCAGGTCATAGGGTTATCACAACTACAACAACAATTGAATGAAACATACAACTAAGCACACAATAACAAAGGCCACAAAACTTGCCAACTCCTCTTTGCAAAGTCCAACTCTCCAACAAGCCAAACCCCCACCATGTCTGACCTCCTCTTGACTAGCTACTTCCATGTGAGTGAGAGTGACATGTGAAATCACCCCATGGCAAGGAGGGAAGGGTCCGTGTGCATGCTAAAATCTGACCTGATAGCCCTAGGCAATCAAAGTTACAATTTTGAGCATACATATTTTGGTGAACCCGATGTGAAATATAGAATCTTTTGGTTTTGTAGTTTGCATTCCCATTGCAAAATGCTTCAAAAACACTTAAACACTTCAAAAACATTCATTTACCACTTATCATAGCTGCTTCAACTCCCATCATTTTCACCATCATCCATTCCATTTATTTTGTGGTGTCTATGGCATCCCTAAATATGGTAGAACCTAACCTAAACCAAGGGAACATTCCCTCAATAGAACTAGAAACTCCTTCCTTTGATAGGTATGTGCCACCACATCCTGACATGATAATCACCGATTGTTATGACTACGAAGACTCTGATTATGAAAAAGATTAAAGAGAATCCAGATGTTCTCTATCTTTCAATAACCTAGCTTGGGAGAATAACTTGGTCATACCCAACGTGCCACATAAAGCTAGAAGGATAAAGTTAGAGATACATCGACCCGAACAACCTTCCACAAGCACATCGAATACTCAAGAAGCATTGAGAATTGCCTTACAAGAAGAACAAAAAGAAAATTTCGCACATGAGGAAGCACGTCACTATGAAAATATTCGAAGAGAACGTCCTAGAAATGAAGAAACCCTTAGAGTTGCCACTCCTGCTATTTTAATTGCAACTCTAGTGCAAAGAATCAGAATCCTAGAAGCAGAACAAGCTGCTCCAAAAAGAAGGGTCAAGTCTTATGAACAGGACCAAGGGGCATCTCAAAATCCCCTACCTCAATTATTATTTGCAACACGCTAGTAATGACACTTATCTAAATGGGAATCTTCCTATTTAGAATAATCCAATGAATCCAACAATGGGTTATCAAAACCCACCCAAAAGGTTATTACTAACAACCCCGCAATCACAAAGTGCCTTTTTAGGAATGTATCTTGAATATTTGAAAGAACCTTTGGACCAAAACATAATAAGTGTGCAACTACCTTGGCCATTGCCAGATCTCCCAAAGTTTAAAGGAGAAGGAGATCCAAATTCACACATTAAAGCCTACACCATGGCAATAAGAAAACTCCTCCCTTGGGATGGGTTCATAGCAAAGATCTTCCTGAAAACTCTTGAAGGCATCGCTTTGGATTAGTATTATCGTCTCCCAGAAGCTTCAATGCATTCATTCAGATAATTAATCGAAGAGTTTGTCATGGCATTCGACATGAACAAATGCGTTAAAATAGGGATCAAATAATTCCTCACAATGAAACAAGAACCAAACAAATCTGTAGCACACTTTGTCACCCGATGGAGGAAAGTCCTCTATTATTCAACTAGTGCTCCAAATATGGATCATCAAGAATTGTGCGATCTCTTCTTGTATACCCTTAACAAAGACATGAGAGAAGATGTCCATAAATTTCCATACAAATCCTACGAAGAGGCATTAGAAAGTGTTTTGAGAATTGACCAAGTCGTCATCGATACTTGTAGGAAAACTTATGACACTTGTGGAAAACTTAGAGCATCCAAAGGAATAGAAAAGACTACAACTAACGTGCCTTAGGAGAAAGATGTCAATATCATAAAAAACAATCCTAACAATGGTAAATAGCAACAAAATGGAAATCAAGGATCAAACTGACCTTCATATGACCCCAATACGACTTGTTATGGGTACAATAAAGCTATCTCTAAACTCACGCTGGATCAACAAAAGAACTTCCTTAAACTTCTCCAATCCTAGAGAAAGGAGAAGGAACCTCAAATCAAGAAAGGAAAGGCCAACCAAAACCATACCAATAACATAGAACTAGACCAAGAAATGTTCATGATCCATGAAGAGGAACAAACAAACCAAACAGAAAATGTCTTCTCACAAATGATAAACTTGTTGAGAGCCTCTCCCTCACACCACAAGACATTTCTAGAAGTATTAGAGGTGGAATGTTCCTCACAAGAGGAATCACCTCCTCTTACATTTGATAATGCCAAACTACCCCAATGTGAAGGAGGTAAGAAAAAGGATTTGCCCCTATACATACAAATTCAAGTCGAAGAGGTCACTATAAAAAGAGTGGTGATGGACGAAGGATCAGCAGTCAATCTTTTGCTGATGTCCTTTCTATGAAGGATGGGATACAACAAAATAGGGATCAAGAAAAAAATTGCCACATTAATAATTTATGACAGTCATGACATCTAAACAATAAAAAAAATTGCCTATCTCTCAATCTAATGGGAGAAACTATCTCTACAAATTTCTAGGTTATCAACCGAGAAACCAATTACAATATGATCCTTGGGAGACCTTGGATTCATGCCATGAAAGCTATTACCTCAACTTTATTCCAAGAAATACATTTCCATCATCTGGGAAAGGTCATTGTAGTCAAAGCAGACCCTAATCCTTTTAGTGTTTATAGAAAGGAACATGAAGAAAAAGACAATAAGTTGAAAATACAAGAGAAATAGAAAGAGCAAACTCAGTATGTTCAAATGAATGCAAGTGCTCACAATATATCCTATCAAAGAATGGATGATCTCAGGGAATTCCCCTTTGACCCACACACCACTAAATCCCATGCACTTTTCGACTTAGTATCCATTCTATGTATCAACGATTGGGATATCAAAAATCTTTTGGTGGGAACAATCAAAATCATTGAAGAAGGAGACGAAAAAGAAGAAAAATAGACTTCCACTTGTGAGTTTGGAGAAGCATCTCACTCACAAAACCATGAAATCTTATGGACCCTACATTTTGACGGAGCTAGTTGCAAGACATGGGCAAGAACGGGGATAGTATTGACATCTCTTGAAGGAAAATTCCTCCCCTTTGCCTTCAAGTTAGATTTCTTTTACACTAACAACATCACTGAGTATGAAGCCCTATCCCTAGGAATCATGCTAGCCATGAGAATGGGAGTCAAAAAATCTCTACCTTCGGAGATTCTCAATTTATAATCAACCAAGTTGTGGAAAATTATGAAACAAAGTCCGAATGATTGTGGCCTTATAAAGAGACCATTAGGAAGTTAGTTTAATTCTTTGATTTCTTCTCCATCAAATCCATACGCAGAGAATAAAATCAGGTAGTAGACTCAATGGCAACATCAGCTGAATTATTTTCACCACATGCACAATTCCAAAATTCAAAATATATTATCTCAGTGCATGGAGAGCCATTATTAGATAGTGAAGAATTACCAGATATCCTAAATTATGCCATGGGTCAAAAAGAATGACTAACCTGAGACTACACTGAGAATGACAAAGCCATCTTGGAATATCTGCATGCATATGATGGACTTCCAAGAGTTCACCTTAAAAAAGGGTACCTGTTCCTCCCTCATCCTGAGGACTATTTTGGAAATGAGAAAGAAATCCTTCAAATTGAGTTGAACTCAAATCTACCACCTGCCCCTCTAAAGTTTGAAGAAGGACATCCATCCCTGATGGGAGAAATAATCAACATCAATGTTGGTACACCTAAAAAATGTAGGATGTTAAAACTAGGAAGAGAATTAAATGATGAAGAACTAGAAGAATACACAGAGTTCCTCATCGAATATTGTGATATATTCACATGGGCATATTCATACATTCCAGGGTTAGATCCAAAGGTTGTAGTACATAATCTAGTGACGAAATCATATGCAAAACCTATGAAATAGAAACCAAGGTCCATAAAACCACAAGTAGCTGAAATGGTGAAAGAAGAACTAAAAAAGCTATTAAATGTCAGCTTCATCAAACTAGTGGATTATTCCAATTAGGTGTCAAACATTGTCCTAGTTTTGAAGAAAAGTGGAAAGATTCGGATATGTCTCGATTTTAGAGACATCAATCAAGTTTGCCCAAAAGATGGCTTCCCTTTGGCATCCATTGATCAAATTATTGATTCAACGGCAAGTTACGAGGTTCTCTCTCTGATGGATGGGTTTTCAAGATATAACCAGATCAAGATTGCAGAAGTTGACCAAAACAAAACGACATTCACTACCCCTTGGGGAACTTTCTATTATATAGTCATGCACTTCAGGTTGAAGAATGCAAGAGCAACCTACCAAAGGGCAATGACACACATCTTCCATGATTATATACACAATATAGTTGAAACCTACATTGATGACCTCCTGGCCAAGTTAGAACAAAGGGGGAAACATGTGGAGGATCTTTGCAAAATCTTCAATAGGCTCCGGGAGTATAAAGTAAGGTTGAATCCTAAAAAATTCATTTTTGGAGTCACGGTAGGAAACTTGTTGGGATTCATCGTCTCATGAAGAGGCATAGATGTCGACCCAAACAAGGTCAAAGAAGTCTTAAATGCAACCCCACCAACAAGTGAGAGAATAGTAAGAGCCTTCTTAGGATAGCTAGGCGCAATTAGATGATTCATACCAGACATGACTTTCAAAATCCATCCAATCAATCAGTTATTGAAAAAACAAGTTAGCATTACATGGACTGTGGACTATCAAAATGTGTTTGAGAAAGTAAAGAAGTTCTTGTTAACCCCACCCATGTTGATGCCGCCAAAACATGACAAACCCTTCATCTTATACTTTAGAGCCACCAATATCTCTGTAGCATGCATGCTAGCTCAAGAGGATGAGGGAGGAAGAGAAAGAGCCATTTATTTCATAAGTCGAACCTTGTTGGAATATGAGAAGAATTACACTCGAGCTGAAAAAGAGTGCCTAGCCATAGGCTTTGTGACCCCAAGGCTATGACACTGCATGTTGAATCAAGAAACTAAAGTTATGATATGATCCAAGCAATTGAGAACCTTTTTGAATCAGCCCATGCTCTCAAGAAGAGTCAGCCAGTTCATAACCTTGTTGAGTGAATTTGAGCTAACCTATGTCAACCAAAAGGTGGTCAAAGGACAGATAATAGCAAATTGGTTAGCAGAATATCTAGTCCCCCAAGAGGAACCTGTGAATGAAGATTTCCCTGATGAAGAGATTTACGTGGTAGATCTCAAGAAATATGATGCCTCATATTGGTACCGAGACATTGTAAACTATCTCGTAAAAAAGACTTACCCAGAAAACATGACCCCTTTGGGAAAAAGATGATTATGCATCCTCACCACAAGATATGTTTTAATAGATGATGTGCTCTATTGAAGGGGCCTAGACGGAATGTTGCTTCGATGTGTTGACAAGGAAGAAGCACACACAATATTAGAAGAGTGTCATAGTGGAATATGTGGAGGACATTTTGGTGGTCACACCATGGCAAGAAAAATACATAGAATGGGATACTTCTGGCCCTGTTTACAAGGGAATGTGATTAAATTTGTAAAGAGGTGTCTGAAATGTTAGGTTTACGCTTATGTTCACCATACACCAACAAGAGATTTACAACCAATTGTCACTCCTTGGCCCTTTTCCACATGGCGATTGGATCTAGTAGGAAATATATCTCCCCCATCAATAGATGGACACCTGTTCATCATAACCATGATAGAATAGTTCACAAAATGGGTAGAGACCATGCCTCTCACCACAGTGTTAGGCACCATAATTGCTAAATTTATACTAAATCAAATCATTTGTTGGTTCAAAATCCCTCAAGTGATAGTGACAGATAATGCCTCATCCTTCAAAAATCCACAAGTAAGAGAGTTATGTGAGAGATTTCACATCAATCACAACTCTCCTTCGGTCTATTACCCTCAAGGAAATAGACAAGCAAATGCTACCAATAAGACTCTGAAGTCAATATTGGTTAAAATTGTAAAAGATTCTAAAAGAGATTGGCATTTACAACTATATCCAGCTCTATGGGCTTATAGAACAAGTATCAGGACTCCAATTGGAACCACCCCCTACGTCCTTACTTTTGGGTCAAAGGCAGTGCTACCATTGAAGATAGAGTTGCCTAGTCTAAGAGTGTCATTGCAAGGATTATTGGACAATGAAGAGTATATGGCAGTCAGGCTAGTCGAACTAGAAATGATGGATGAAACACACCTAAGAGCCATTCAAAGACATGATTCTTATCTAACAAGAATGAAAAAGTAGTACAACAAGAAGGTCATCCCAAGACCCTTTCAAGTAGGAGATCTAGTGCTCAAGATAGATAGTCTAAGCGATAAAAGAGCTAGCGAAGGATGAAAATTTAGACCTGATTGTATAGGTCCTTACATGGTTAAAGAAGATGTCAAAAATGATGCTTATCTCTTGTGCACAATGGAGGGAGAGGAATTTGGTGAAACCGTCAATGCCTTTCACCTCAAGAAATATTATGTCTAAAAACTAAAAAAATCATAAAACATAAAAAATACAAAAAAATTATAAAAATCAAAAATATCAAAAACAATTTGTTTCTTGTATTTTTGCATCATTTTATTCATCTTGCATTATAGTTAGTGAATTGATCTTGTACTATTTTCATTTTAGTAAGGAGTCTAATGTTGCCTAGATATATGTCAGCCTTTCAGGACCTAGAGATTCCTCATTTCCACAATTGCCATTATCCCCCTTCATTCCCAATGATTCTAATCAAAACCTAGCTCTTAGCTTTACACTGATCCCATCTTAATGATTCAAGATGTTAGGTCTAAACAAAGTCAATACTCAAACCTATGGTGTTCAAAGGAAGATTGCAAGTAGACCTTCCCAATTCTTCCCTAGTAGTAGAGAAGTCCAATCAGATTACAAAAAACTTTAGGTGGTGCTCAGCCCCTTATCTTTCTTGGCTAAAAATGTTAAGAAGATCAAAACTCTGAAGGAAGCAGTCTAATATACGAGCAAATAAAAAATGAGTGATCAAAATAAGAGTGTCAAAGAATACGAATTGAGAAATCAAAGTATCATATGTCAAAGTTCCAAAAGCATTCATTTCTTGAAAAGTCAAAATCCAAAAAAAATGAGAAAAATCAAGTGAGGAAATTACAAAAAAAAGTGAAAAAGAAAAAAAAGAGAGATACAAAAAAAGAGTGAAAGAGAGAAGATTGTTGAATGTTTGTACTCTTGGGTGGAGATCAGTCTAAGCTCGAAGCCTCAAGGGTGACATTCCAATAGAGAAAGAGAGGTACAAAGCACACACACACACTAGTTGAGCAAAACCAAAGAGTCTAGTAGTCTCTAGGATCATCTTCTATCTAGGGACCCTTGTTCTATCCCATTTTTCCTTTACCCTGGGTCTACTTTGCTTTCCATCTATGATCTAAGTCTAGAGAAGACCTATAAAACTTGCTACTTGTGTGAAGTTGAAAGCTTATCAATTTGTCTTATCTAGATAAGAAGCAGTGTTTAGACTTTAGCAAAGTCTAGAAATAAAAAATGCTCCATAATTCATTCCCACTCCCCACTTGAGTTTTTCCATATCTTATCTCACAGCCCATAATAGGTCTCTTATATCAGGACAACTCGCAATCCCCTAAATTGAAAATTGTATTTAAGAGCAGTCACATTGTTTGTTCCACATTGCATCCATGCAAAAAATCAGAAAAAGAGTCTCAAAGCAATTAAGTCAAATGTCATATCTCATGACATTCAATAAGTGTAGAAGTTTCATTTCAGCATTTCTTGTGTTCTTACATTATCATATCGTAAACTACATATTATATATGTGTCCTAAAAAACTACAAAAATATGTCATTGTTATCATACTTGCATTGTTAAAAAGAGTTGAAAAGGTCAAACATAATCAAAAAGTTCCCAAAAACGTCCAAACATGCACAAGAGATGAGTACAAAATTCAATAAGAGGATAAACTTTTATAGATACATCTGAAGTTTACTTATACAAGGGTATCAAAGAGCTAAGATAAAATGCTCTTGAGATAAGTAGAGGCTCCCCATGCAAGGGGACACAATTTCAAGAAAGCAAGTCAAGGGCAGTTCCCTCCAACAAAACCCTCAGGACTTTGGCTCCTCCATCTACAAGTACCACTAGTCACCCCATGAGACCTATGAGAATGAGGTGCTCTACTTTGAGCATGTGACTGTGAAGGCCCCACCATGCTAGCATCACGTCATCCAAACTTAAGGCAAGCCATCTCTCTGAATACCTGGTTCTCACCCGTAAGAATGTCAACCTAGGTCTTCAACTCAATAGTTATCTAGCACCCATGGTAGATAGGAGAAAAAATGTCAGTGTGTCGCCCCGCAATAGGGAACACACTAGGATAATCTAAAAGATGATCATGAGTCATCCTAGTGAATAGAGAAGTTAATCCAACATTGACCTCACGAATGAAGTCCCTCCACTCTCTGACATTGCCTAAAATAGAAAATCAAAAGAAGACCAAGTCAGTTCCACATGAAAAGAGAGAGGACAAAACAATAGAGATGAATAGACAAATACTTATGTGGATCACCACCAATCAGGGTCAAACTGATGCATCACCTCATCTGAATGAGGAGGTCAAGGAATAATAGGACCCTCAAGGAGGTCAAGAACATCATCTGAATCATTAATATCATCAAAATCCTTAGGAAGGGCCTCATCTGACGAATCATTACTATCTGGAACATAATCCTCATCAGTGGACTCTCAACAGTCATAATTAGAGATCAGGAAGGAGTCCCTCCCCCTCCCCTCTGTCCTCCTCTAGAGACCCTAGTAATGAAGATGCCTAGAGTCAGAGGAGTCCAAATGACATTTCTCTATCCAATCTCACCCATCTCCTAAACGGTCCTGTAACAAGTAGACACTGGGGGCAAGTCCTCAAGGACATCCTCACCAAAATGTTGTAAGACAAGGCCAACCTGATGAGCCTCAACCAGACCATTAGGATCTGAGATCTCAGATACCTTGTGACAATACTCTTTGATTTCACTATCTTAGGCCCAAGCCCCCTCCATGTCCTGATAAGGATCAAAAATCATGTCCTCATCGGTAAGAGTAGCAACAGTGGGTAAAGCAACATCAAAGTGACCAACATGCATCCACCTTGCTGCTCTCAGTAACCACTTATATGGAAGTGGAATAAGCTTCTAGTAAGGCCTCATGTGCTCAAATATCCACACCATAATCAAAGAAGAGTGGCTGAAAGCTAGAGCCCCTCACCATGAAATCCGATAGAAATCTCTATAAACCATCACTAGGATGTTAGGTCCCCAAGCATAAATTGTGCTCTCCTCAATCTCATGAATGATGGGTGCCCAACACCATCTCAAACAAGACGAGGCCTTGTGTCCTGAAAACCTCAAAGCAATCAAACCAATCAAGAACCTCCTCAAGAGTGGGATACGGAGTCGTGGCACAGAGGTAAGTTGAATTCCTGTCTAGTCCCCAGGGTGATTAACCCCCATAAATGCAGCCCAAGAAGCCTTGTCCTCATAGGACTCACTAACTGGAAGAGATAAAGGTTGTCCTCTCATAGGAACCCCAAGTATGCGATATACATCATATAGAGTAATAGTCCACTCTCCAGAAATCTATGGGAACCTGAATGTTTTTATGTCTGCATCCTAATAAGTCAAGATATCACAGCATATGTGGGATATAGGATGAATCACAGGTACATGGCAAACTCTAGCTAGGCTTGTCCTCTTCATAATAATATGATCCTTAGTACTCAATGAAGCAAAATCTCTGAGAGCCATCCTTGCTGTCAGCACGCATTCCATCGGATAAGCATATCCTAAAAAATTAGAAGAGAACTTTAGATTAGATCTTGAAAACTCATAAAAATCCTTAAAAATCATAAAACTACAGAAAACCTAACACAAAAAAATCATATAGACCTTTAAAATTGCAATAAACAGGTAGATTTAGTGACCAAATCATGTTAGATCAGAGTGAAACAAGCGTTAAACAACTTGAAATTTTAGTCAATTTTTGCCCAATAGGGTCGCCCCCAAGTGACCCAAGTGTTTTTTAGGATCTCCCCCAGGTGACCCTATTTCTTTTTAGGATCTTCTGGGTGACCCTACCTGACAAAAGGGGTGACCCTAGGAGTGTATCCCTCAACCAAAAACCACTCTAAAAACCTCATTTTTCAGTCAATTTCGTAAAACAAAAGAGAAATCTTACTCTAAACGATGAGACAAATGCAATGCAATAGGAAAAACCATCAAAAATAGATAATTTTAAGAGATTTTTCACAAAATTCAACCTAGGGTTTAGAGAAGAGTTTTTCACTAATTGCATACTTGATTCTCCATGATTGAAGAAGAGGCAGCCATCTTTGCAATCGCCTCAATGATACCTTTCTAACGACTGTTAACATGAATGATTCTATCTCCATTTCACTCTGATCTCACAAATTGGCTTGCTTTGTTTGTCCTTAGCTTAGTTTCATTTGTGTATATGTTTCATGCATTGTTTTGCATGCCCTCATCCCTACAGGTCCAAACCAACAAAGGCAAACAACTAGTCGAACTCGAATGATCCATGGTAAGTTCATCACTTTAGTTTTCATTATTTGTTTTGACATATTTAAATGTTGGACTAATACTAGTTATTGTAGGTACAAATTGTGAGAAAGTCGACAACAAGTAAGGCCTAGTTCGGGAGCGGTACCTACCTTTCATGTAGATAACCATCTCCAAGGGGGCAAATATGTAAGCACAAAAATCATGCACAGCCTCCACGAGGACCCCTATGATGATTCAAATCCTTGTCACATACATGTAAGTATGAAATAAAGTCCTTTAAGCAGTGGGCCTCTTGATGATGTGTCCTCTTTTCTTGTCTTGTGTTGTTTCGTCTTTGTTGATTTCTCTCTCTCCCCATTCACAACGCTTTTCGACACTTGTTGCGACACTTGTCGACTTGCATTTTCTAAGCTTTCAACCTTGCTCCTAAGCCTTGTGAGTGTCTTATAGGTGAGTTTTCACCTTTACCCTTTGTCTTTCGTCTAGTGCACCAATAGAGGCCTTTTAGAGGTCCCCCCTATCCATCTCCCACCTTCAGTTTTTAGTTCTGCTCAACAATCCAAATCTCCCCCTATTATTTCCAAATCTCCCCCAGGAGATCCTATAGACGCAAGTGGAGATTTGGATTCTTCCACATGACTAACCTATGTCTTGACGCATAACCCCTCCTTTTCTTCTCTTCTTGCACCTCCTAGCCTATTTTTCTGCATCTGACCCACTCTGACCTGAATCTCCCCCAAGTGACCCTACTGGAAAAAGGGGCAACCCTTCCATTTTTGTAGCAGTAGAAAATCTAGAGTTTCTCACTCATTTTTGCTCTGTTTTCGCCCATTTTTCTTTCTATTTGCATGATTTTTGATCCCTAATATAGAGTTAACTATTTCATGTGCCCACACATGCATAATTAGCTCTATTTGATCTCAAATTAACTCTTCAATCAATCACATGCATTCCCTTGCCTCCATTTCTTCTTCAGTGATAAGATATCATTGCTTCATCACCCCCTAATTAGCTGAGTTCACTGGGTAATCAATTAACCCCCCAATCAACCTTGTTAACTCATCAATCAAATGAGTTAACTCTTCAATCAATCCCTTCTTCTAAACCTATAAATACCCCCCTCCATCAAGCACAAAGGGAGGCAAATTCATTGTGCACATAGCTCTTGCCAATTTTTGCTCTCCAACTTAGCATTCAAATGCTCTCACAAGACGAAGGTCCTTTTTCTTTATTTGTTCAACCAAGCAATGCTATGCTGCTTCATTCTATGCCATTGTTCTCAATCCAAGCTCTTATTGAGCTCATACAAGCTTCATCAAAGCTTCTTTCTATTTCTTTGAGTCATTTTGTTGTCAAGAGGATCACTCGCTGCCACAAAAGGATTTGAGGTTTCTAATTACAGGGATTACTGAGGGTAGTGGAGTCAACAAATCTTCATTTCTTCCAGGTTCCTTCATTTTTTTTGTTTAATTCATGGTAATTAGAGAATCAAATTTGCTCTTGGGAATGGTAAAACGTGGCTTTTTCCTTGATAGTTAGATCTTGCATGTTAGATTAATCTCTTTTATATTTCTAGATCTAGATTGTTAGAAGAAGCATTTTTCCCTTTTCTTTAGATTAGATTTCATCAAAATCATCGAAAACCCAAAAAAACATAGGTTAATTTTGCATTAGAAAAGTCATATAAGATTGCACACATATTTCCTTTTCATAGATTAGAAGCACTTTTATTTCCAAAATGCTCTAAAAATACCAAAAAGAATGTTTTGCATATCATTTTAGTTTGCATGCATATAGAAACCCTAGAATAGACAAAATTGAAAACCCTCAATTCCATCATGAGGTAATCACAGTTCAACAATCCAACCAAACCCTTGATTACATCACAAGGTAAACACAAAGTCAAACCCTAGGTCAACTAAAACCCTAGGTCAAAACCCTAGATCTGGTTAACGTTAGCAATTACACAACTTCCTCTATCCTGATTCACAAATGTGCTTAGGAGTTAGAGGAGAGTGGGTAAGGGCTATCCGTGACAAGATTGAGGAGATCCATCCATGACCACAACAATAAATGTTTGTTCTACCACAAGGAGACCCATTTGTCCTCTTGTTGCTAGAAGAAACTAGACAATTGCAACTACAACAAGAATTCCTTCGAGACATTGAAATAGCAAAAGCCATCAATAAAAATAATTGCTTACCCACACAGAGGTGGAATCTAAGGAATCCAAATAGAAGAAGAGAAACTAGTGACCCTTCGGGTCATAGGGTTATCTCAACTACAACAACAATTGAACAAAACATACAACTAAGCACACAACAACAAAGGCCACAAAACTTGTCTACCCCTCTCCATGAAGTCTAGCTCTCAAACGAGCTAGACCCCCACCATGTCTTGCCTCCTCTCGACTGGCTACTTCCATGTGAGCGAGAGTGATGTGGCAGATCACCCCATGGCAAGGAGGGAAGGGTCCGTGTGCATACCAAAATCTGACCTGACAACTCCAGGCAATTGGAGTCATGATTTTGAGTGTACAGTCTCTCTCCTCTATCTCTTCCCCTATCTATCTCTCCCTCTCTATGCATATCTCTCTATCTCCCATCTCCCCCATCTCTCTATCTCTGTATCTCCCTTCTCTATATATCTCCTCTCTCATCCCCTTATCCCTCTCTCCCGCTCTATCTCTATCTATCAGAGCCCTATCTATATCCCCACCTCTCTCCTCTCTATCTCACTCTCTCACTATATCTCTCAATTTCCCCCACTCTCTGTCTCTCTCCCCCTATCTCTTTCCCCATCTCTATGTCTCCGTCTCTCGATCTCCCTCTTTATATCTATCAATCTCCTCATCTCTCTCTCCCTATCTCTTTCCCTCTATCTCTCTCACCCTGTCTCTCTCCCCTATCTCTTTCTCCCTCACCATCTCTCCCTCTCCATCCCTATACCTCTATCTCCTCTCTCTCCCATCTCTCCCTCTCTCTCTAGTGAGAATAGTGACTTAGGATTCCTTTCAAACCCAAACCACACCTTTACACATAGGGAGAGAGACCAAAAACTTTAAGTAATGCGGTCGTGTTATAACATGACTGCGTTATAACACAAGCACATTTTTAGCCAGTAGAAATGTTGTTCAATGGCCTACAAAAAGGCCTATCATGTGACTTTGGCCCACATGTTCTGTAATATTCCCCTATTCTATACTTTTTCTGACATGTAAAGAGGTTTTTGATGCTTTTGAGGTTCTATAATGATTGATTGACATAATTGATTCACTTTTTGTCTTATATCGATATAGAAGATTTTGTTCACATGTTTTGAAATAAAATTTGATGTGGCAAATCATTTTTTACATGTTTTGAGGAAGTGCAACATTTGATTGAACAAATTAACTAGTTTTTTATCCTACATTGACAAAAACATTCTAACTGTGCATATTTTATATAATAATTTGATAAATTATGAGATATTTTTTTATTCTTTTAACCATTTCTTTAGATTGATATAGAATTCAATACCATGCCATGGAAAAGACCAAAAATTCAAACACTGGAGGAGCATGAAGCTAAGAATGCAAAGAAAAGAGAGAAAATGAAAACAACTTCACAAAAACAAGAAATTAAACTCAATAAATGAAGATCAACCATGTTTGCAAATTGAATTGGAACATTAAGCATCCAAGAGAGAAGGATTTGGAGAAACAAAGGGAATGAATGAAAAATTTCATGGAAGTAAGAAACTAAATGCAATAGTTGAAGGTATGCCATCTTTTCGATCTCAAATTGATATTGTACAAAATGTTTAATCACCGATTGAAAATTATGATGAATTTGCAAATATGAATATAGATGCTACACCAATTGATCAAGTGTTGAATGATCAAAATGTATCTAATGATGCTACACCTCATAGAATTTTGTGTATAAATCCTAAGTTTTTGATTGAGATTGATGAGAATATTCTAAAACCAATGGGTGATAAGGCTCCTAAATGTACTTGTAGAAGAAATGTGAATAAGATATTGAATATGTTTTTGCAAAACATAAGTGAAACCAGAAGATGTCAATTATTTGTTGGGATGATGAAAAATCTTAAGTTTAGGCCAATCATGAAGATTCTTGGCTTAAAAAAAAATCAAATAGCAATAGAGAAAAATCTATTGTAAAAAATCTAATCAATGCATATCAAAGCATTGATTCGACCTCACACACTAAAGATAGCAATGCTACATGATGTGTCATTACATCAACTATTGTGAGAAAACAAACAAAGAAATATCACTTGAAAATAACAAGTCAAGCACTAAAGATAAGTATAAAAACATTGATGATAGCCATTGGGAGGCATGAAAGAGTTGAGGATTTGATTAGCAATTATTATGTTGGAAAAAGTAACCTTGCGGGATTTTTCCTCTTAAGGTTTAGCTCCTAGGTCCTTTAGAATGCATTTAGAGCATCTTGCATGATTATGATGACTCTCAATGAGAAAACCCTAAAGTTTCATGGCAAATGGGACCCAAGGGGTACATTTATGATGAATCCTGCCCGAAATAGGGGGGAGTACTTGGGCACCCATGCCCTAGTCCTACCCTATTTTAGGTCAAGACCTATTTCAAAGTGTCAGTTTATGACCATTATTTAGGTCCTATGCCAACACAGTAAGTTTGAATTACGAAATTCTTAGCAAGAATGTTTATAGTTGCATATATAAGCATTATTAGTGATTCATTTGTAAACTAGATGGAAATTGGATCAGCATTGTGAATTTGTGAAAGTTATTCAAGGCATTCATTGTGTTGCAGAGCAGTATTTTGTGTTTTTATTGTGTTTATATTTACATATTTGGCATCCATCTCCTCATGGCATGAAGTGCATCTTCCTTCCATGAGATCTTCACTACAAGGTGATATCAATTGTGTTTTCTATCATTTATCATTTGGATTTTGCCTCTATCCCACAGGGATACACACTCTTTATCTGACAACGATGGTCGAAAGACTTGAATGTCTCTCTAGGGCTCGACTAAGGCAAGCCTCTAAACACCACAACCCCTAACCCATTTTTTCATGATTGCAGGTTACAGGTTGTGAAAGCAAAAGAAGTGGAGTTGTAGGAGAGCAGTGCAGACTGTCAAAATTACAGATCAAAGAAGAAAATAGGGACTTGGACTCAAGTGCCCACTCATTAGTCCTCCAGATCCCACAACTTAAAATCTTTGAAACAACAGGAATAGGTTGTACACAAGATTCCCAGATCCTAAAGAAAATTATGGCACTAGACTAGGGCACCCGCTCATTAGTACTTGACTTTTTCATAAACTAAACTCTAAAATCTTGTATGTATTTGATTGTCATTTGATATCTCTGTGTGTGATCATTTTTTTGTAATTTGTCTGTTTGTTTACGAATTTGTAAAATTAGGGTTTTGAGCATAATTGGGGTTAATTAAACACCAAAATCACATAATTCCAATCTTTTGCTATATTCCAAGTGATAGGAGATCTGTAGTAGAGTTCTCTACTCATTTGAATGTCCTTGAATGTTTAGTGGTGAAAGGAAGATCAACACAAACCATTAAAATCAATCCCTCTTCATTTTTAACCCTAAACAACAATGAACTATGGGCATTTTTCGGTAGACTCCCACAAAATGATAAAGCCATAGATGAAGCCTTAAAATCCCTAATTGAGGAGATTTCGAGAAATAACATGAGTGTATCCTCACCAAAGTGATGTTTTGAAAAGGAGAATTGGTTGTCAAAACCATGAGCCACATTCAAAGCATTTTATAGATATGACTCAAATACAAATTTTCTCCAAATTTGTAGAGACTTATCCTCAAATTCAAATTAGTCAAAGGTATTTTGAAAAGGAAAAACCTTTTAATGTCAAAATAAATCATACACACACAACCTGTTGTTGTAGAGTTCACATGGAATTTTAAATGCATTATGATGTTTATTGACAAATATTGGTTTATTTGCATACTAACAATGTTTTGCAAGAGTGTATGATAAAAGCTCTACCTAAATCAGAAAGAGATTTCATTTCAAGCATTTTTATGAAAGAGGAGATGGACAAATGTTTTATAAGAAATCATGTTTGGATGGAACATGTGATAGTTGTGGTGATTTGCAACCTTTAAGAACTTATGTACACATGGAGAATACACATGCAATTGGAAATGGAATAGTACCTTTTGGGAAATATATAAGATAGTGGCACACAGTCTAAAATATGGTAAAGAAGTAAAAAAGTGTGAATTGGTGAGTGAAGAAACACCGATATTTGCATTTATGCCTATTTTTCAAGAAAATATAGTTTATGAGTATGCAAGGCATACACACAAAGCTCGATGTTTGGACTTGTAATTAAAGTTATACAAGGACATATTTCCTCTTCATATGATTGAGTCAATTGTCTTGTAGACCCTAAGGTTTTGAGGATGTGGATCTAGGGTTTGGTTTCCCATACCAACTTGCCAAACCTTAAAAAGGAGGTTTATAATTCCTTTATCAATCTTGGGAGAAACCATGATTCTTCATGCATCATAGTGATAAGGGTTCCTTCAAAGACTATTTCATCATGTTTTATTATGGTTTCATTCATGGAAACAAAATTTACAAATTGTGTATCAAACTTATCTTTACATCATGAAATCATAGAGGGATCTTATTGAACTAGATTTTTCATATCCTATGAGGAGATTATGACTATAATATCATCATGTTACTATGAGTTTTAATGACAAGGGTTCCATCTTACAAATCCTCATGTGTTTCTTCACATTTGGTGCTAAGAATTGATTACCATTTTATATGATTTCATGTTAAATTTTGATTCTTTATTAGTTTATAAATGTAGATATATAGCAACATTATCCTTGAAGGCATGAAGAGATGTAGAACATAATTATCCTAGTACAATATTTGTGAAATTTGCCCTTCTTTCCTATTTTGGGATATTAAGAGGCTACCATGGTTGTCCCAACCCTTCATGACTATGTTGTAATAATAAGAGGCTACCATAATCCATTTAAGATCATTGCTTTATATTATAAATTTAGGTTGTGGTTTTTGTAGGGTATCAAATTTGAAGCAAGAGGGACTATCACAGTCCATGTAATAATCCTACTTCTATTTCATATCATATCATAGGACCATTATTCATAGAAGAATCACTCATCCATTTGTTAGAAAACTCATGGGTACTAGTTCCATTATTAATTTTATGATTATCATGGTCTTCAGGAGGCTTGTTGCCTTCTAGTATGAGTTTTAGCGGCCTTTAATCATTTGGCATTAGTTATAGGTTTGAATTGTCACCCTTGGATTAAGAACCCTAGATTGATAACATGCTTACACATCCCGAATGCAGAACTATATGAAAAGATGATTTGGAGTATGTAAAATATGATAATGTCTTATGAACAACTAAGAGTGCTTATGTAGTTCAGAGGCAAGTTTCTCATAAAGGATATTTTGAACAAGATGGTGTGAGGTAGAAAAGTTTGTGTTTTGTCGATACCACAAAATTGATAAAAATGTGTCTAAGGCTTCTTTGTAGGACTTGTAGAAATTTAGATTATTTTGAGTAATCTAAACTAGTTTACTCATGAAAAGGAGATTAAAAACTAGACCAAATATGCACCTAATTTGTGAACTATCTACTTAAACACTAGATTAAATACTATTTTACATATAGCACCATGAGGAAATTGTTATCACATGAATTGTACCCTGCTTAGAGGTTGTCCAAGCATTCCAATGACACAATGGGACTGATCTCAAGGTGTGGGACCTTGCAGATGAGATCAGACCTCTAGAGAAGGCTAGTTCCTCTTTCTAAACTTAAGGTTTAGAGAAATTAGCTAAACCTATGCTAATGATCACCAAGAAAAAGGGAGAGAGGGAAATTGAAATTAAAAAGGGGGGGCGATACACCAAGATTTAGAGTGTTCAGTTAGAGATGACATAACATGGTAATGATTTCAAAGGCTGAATAGACTAACACAGACTCATATGTTCTCTATCAAAGGCCAAAATAGAATACTAGAACCTATAAAGGGACTGTTTTATCCATAAGATAAGTGAAAAGCATTCAAATAGACACAGTGAAAGAGAAATGAGAGAGGTAGAATCAATTGCTTATATTAATAATAGAGGCTAAATAGCCATTACAAAGATAGGAAAGATAAAAATACAGATTGGGGAGACACAAAATGATAGCTTTCTCTTCATTTTTGAACTAAAATGAAGATAGAGAGGTCACAGTCAATCAGATTCATGTAGTTCTAGGAAATATCATGAGGTCAAGATCAAGCATAAAGCATTCCAGTCTGAATAAAGACCCAGTGACCAACCAACCAACAGAAATACATCTCTAATACATGCATATATAGATTTTATAAATTGCACTATAGCAGTCATGGATGTGGAAAGAGAAGTCAACAAGAAAGAACATCACCCATACTACAATAACTTTGTTCTGTGTACTTAGATCATGCCCACATGGCTCTTCCCATGAAATCCACTAAAAAGAAGTGTTTTGTCCATGCTATGAGTACAAAGATTTAATGCAATGAGGCTATAGTAGCATGGGGAGGTGAGGAATCCATCTTCTACAAGAAATCAAGCTCTGAAGAAGCATTAATGGCAACCAAGAGAGTCACTGAGCGGTCTCATCACATTTTGAATAGTAGAAAATAACCCTAGAAGGCAAAAGGGTCAGGCTCCAACATATCATACTTCCTCCAATCGATCTTCCACCAAATAGGCTTGGAAAGGTGAAAAAGAAAACACTGGCCTCTGAAATCTGAGAGAATAGAAAATGTCAGGCTTCAAAGGTCAAGCCTTCACCATTGCATTGTTCTTTGGAAAGAAGAAGAACCTGACCTCCACCTCCGCAACACTTAGCCAGTTTGAGAAATTAGTGGAGATTAGGTCTCAGGCCTTCTGCCTTATTGCTTGTTGAAAGGAGAAGGAGGAAGGAGAAAACCCAGAAGTCTAACACCCTGACATACAAAGGAAAATTACAATCGGTGGACTTCAGGCCTTGGGCCTTCCATCCTATGCCTTCCTAGAGAGAAAGTTTAAGCCCCACAAGTTTGAAGACTTAGCCCCTTTTACAAAGGTTCAATGAGATTTGGGGTTTGGGGGGCCTTCAGCCTTCCTCCTTCCAAAAGAAAGGAAGATGGAACAAGAGAAGTCTGAAGTCTGACTCCCCAAAACACTTAGAAATATTATGAAGGAAAAGAAGTAGAACTCAAACCTTGAGCCATCCTTAGTAAAAGTTAATCTGGATGACATCACAGCCACTTGGTAGCTTTCCAATGTTCCATGGCTATAGACAAAACTTCACTAAAATGCTCCACATAATGGAGGAAGAGTCACAAAGTAAACCACATGGCACCCATCACGTCACTTGGATGATCAATTTTTGAAACTTACTACATGTCTTCTTCCAACAGTTTCACAAGCCTATTGTGGGTCCACCCAAAAGGCTCAACAGAATGACAGAATGCCTTAGAAAAAATTAACACCCATCAGGGGTCAGCCATTAGGCCATCTGCTTTCCACCTTCCATGAGAAAAGGAAGAGGGAAGAATAAAAGTTTGAAGCCCAACCCTCAAAGAACTTGAATACTTAGAGGATTTTGCAAAGAATAAAGCGAAGTTCGGAGCCAATTAGGATGGCATGACAAAGGGGAGAACTCCGAACTCCAAAACTTTTAAAATGCAAAAAACACAAGGAAAACTCAATATTTTTGGACTTAGTCAATTTTAGGATGTTTTTCCTCACATTTCTAAAGGGGAAAACACTAGGATTTCATGGATCCTTAGGCTATTTGGCCTGAAGGTAAAATAGGATAACATTTTGGTTACTTCATAGGGGTGTTTTCCTGCTAAACACCAGGATCCAAAGGCCTTACCAATTCATTGGGCACAAAGTCAAAGGGCACAACAATAAGAACAGGGGTTGGCTGGACCAACACAAAAATGAACACTGCCTCTAGAAAATTAAACAAACAACAAGAAGGCAAACAATCTCCTAATGAGAATGTTGCCTATGAAAGAGCACTCCTTGAAGGGAAACACCTATCATATTTAAAGAAATCCCACAACCATGCTAAAAGCAAGGTTTGAGATGAATCCCATTGACTAGGATTGGCAAAACCTCTCCATTTAGCTTGGAATGTTGAAATGCATTGACCTATTTGCAACTGGTAATAGTATAAGGGCCACTCCACATTGCATCAAATTTTGAATGTCTCCTAGCTTTAGCATTGTCTGCATCACATTTCAACACCAAATCTCCCTCACTAAATGTTATGTCCGTTGATTTTCTATCAAAAGTTATTTTGACCTGATCCTGGTGAGCCTCAAGAGTCTTCATAGTAGCATCCCTCATTTCTTCAAGCTCCATTAGCTCAACAAATCTGACTATCATGGCATCATCTTCCAGCAGATCTAGCTGTTGTGCCAGCTCAAGGGAGGGCAACTCTAATGATAATGTAACTTTTTCTTCCCTTCCATAAAAAAGAATGAAAGGGTAATTACCAATGGCCCTCTTGTGAGCAATTCTATCAACCCAGAGAGTTGTCTTCAACTTGGAATGCCAAGTTCTTTGATTATCATCCACTGTCCTCTTGATTATCCTGATTAGGTTTTTTTTGGTAGACTCAACCAGGCCATTCCCTTAGGGGTAGTAATTGGATGATGTCTTCTAGTAAATTCCATAGTTAAGTGCCCATTCATTGATTTTTGTGCCTACAAAGGCCTTGGCAGTATTAGAGATAATGGTGAATGGAACACCAAACCTGGTAACTAGTCCTTCAAGGAAATCTCGAATGGAGGCCTCTGTGGCATCCTTCAATGCAAGTGCCTCTGTCCAACTTGTAAAATAATCGGTGGCTATTAAAATCCACTTGTGACAAGCACTGGAAGGTGGGTTAATTATCCCAATGAAGTCCGAACCCCATTGGGAAAATGGCTAATAAGTTTGAATTAGGTGCAGGGGAAGAGTAGCCAACCTTTGTTTTCCTGTAAATAATGCATATTATTTGCAACTTCTTGTCCATCAGTGGGCATCTCTAAACATATTGGGCCAGTAATAACCAGCCCTAGTTATTCTTGGAAAAAAATGGCCACCAGGAGGGTTGTTATGATATTCTTCTAGCACCTTAGAGGTCTTATCTTGTGTAATACATATGAGAAGAAATCCATTGGTGTCTTTTCTAAACAAGACACTATCAACAAGAGCATAGGATATGGACTGGAGTCTAAAATACCTTCTTTTTTATTTTCTAGTCCATCTGGGCATCTCCCTGACTATAGAAATGTGACCATGTCATGGTACTAGTTAGTTGGAGTGTTGGAACCCACTGGCTATGCCTACCCAAGGACACACACAATGTCATTTGTAGCTTCAAAATCTATGACCATTTTCTCACACAGGACTTTCCTTCATACCAACTTGATTATATTTATGTCTACATCATATTCCATCACCTTTGTGATCCACCTAGCCCTTTTTTCATTGATATCTCTGCTTAAAAGAAATTCTTTAATGCTAGGGTGGTTTACCATCAACTATATCTTACCATTTAAAACCATATGCCTAAACTTTTTGAGTGCTTTCACCACAAAAAACACCTACTTATCAAAAAAATCATACTTTATCTCATATTATTTGAGAGACTGGCTGAAGAAAGCAATTGGTTGTTCTAATTTATCTTCATTTTGTTGCATCAGGACTGTTGGTATACCCTCCTTGCCTCCAAAGGTATAAAGGATAAAATACTTTTCATAATTTGGGTTTACCAGTGTGGGAGCCTATGCAATGACTTGTTTGACAACTTCAATTGTTTGACAACTTCAAAATTGTCCCTACCTTCTTTTGACCATGTGAAGGTGGTATTCTTCTTAAGCATGGCGGTGAGGGGTTTTTCTATTGAAGCAAAATTAGGTATGAACCTCCTCACAAAATTAATCTTTCCTAAAAAACTTTGCAGGCCCTTCTTGTGAATGGGAAGGGGAAGAGATAGAATGGCACTAGTTCTTTTAGGGTCAATGGCCAGCCCTTCCTTTGAAACCAAGCGTCCTAGCAATTTGCCTTTTGGGACAGCAAATACACACTTCTTTGTATTCAATGATATGTCGTATTCCCTACATCTTTCAAAGACTTTTCTCAAATGACCTAAGTGGTTAGTTGCAGGCTTGGAATATAAGTCAGATCATCAAGATACACTAAAATAATATCATTGATAGGCCTTTAAAGGCCAAATCCATTTCTCTTTGGAAGGTTGCCCCAACATTGGTCAACCCAAATGGCATTTTCTAATAAGCCAAAGTAGCCCATTTAGTGGTAAAGGTTGTCTTGTACTGGTCTGATTCATTTAAAAGAATCTAGTTGTAGCCTGAGTAGCCATCTAGGAGTGAAAACCTATCATCTCCTACTACTGTTTGGAGGATCTACTCCATGGAAGAGAGTGGATAGTGGTCTTTAAGGGAGGCCTTATTCAAGTCTCTAAATTCCACACATAATCTGATTTCCCCATTCTTCTTCCTAACTAGAACAAGGTTAGCTACCCAAGAGGAATGCTTAATGGGATAAATGATTTTAGCCTCTATGAGTTTGGATAGCTCTTTTCTCATTAATGGCTCAATTTTTGGATTGACTGGCCTTTGTTTTTGGTGGACAGGTTTTGGATTGGGGTCTAAATCAATGGTATGTTGGATTAAACTAGGATCAAAGCATTTCATATCCCTATAATCCCAAGAAATTAAATGATCAAATTCATTACAAATCTCAACAAATCCTTTCCTTTTAGCTTGATCACATACCTTTCCATGTTTCACAAATCTGCCCTATGCAATCTCCACCTCTTCATAGTTCTCTTTTTAAATGTCATGTTCATTTTCTCTTTCTTAGGTTGATCATCGACACCAAATATGCTCTCTAAAGTGATCAGTCCTCTAGGCAACTTATTGGTCTTTAGCTAGATCACTTGGTCACCATATTGTTCCTACAATATGGACTAATTCTTGGTAGAAAACTCTGCCTCATCTTGTAAGAAATTCACAATCTTCTAGTCACTTTCAAATACTTGCTAGCTCATCACATTGTCATGCACAACATGCCTGACAATAATCTTTACATGTTGATCTGAACTTTGTTTGGCATTCTAGGGAATGTCAAACTGGGCACCAACTGTAGCTAGCCTATCAGCATCCTTGTTTCTTTATCTACGCACTGCCTATATGTTGAAAGCATCAAAGTCTTCAATTAGATCCCAAACTATGTGCTTATATGACTTAAGCAAGTCATTCCTTGAAGCACTTTGTGATCTGATTTGGTGGAAAACAAGTTTGTTGTCACCAAAAGCCTACAAAATTTTTATTCCTCTCTTTTGTACCAGATGTATACCCTGAATCAAGGCTTCATACTCAACCACATTATTGGTACAACTGAACTGTAATCTGAAAGGAGAGAAATAATTTCCTTTCTAGGTTGAAATTAACACAACCTCAACACTTGCTCCATTTTTTGCTTTAGGTATTTCCTCCACTGGTGTTGCAGACTCATGCATATTATTGTCATCCTCTTCCAACTCATGAATTGTGTAGTTCATATTGGTAGGATTAGGGGAGTAAGACTCTATGTGGTCATTAGAAATAGGCTCAACCTTAATGGTCATCTTAGTGCCATATATTGTTTTAAATAACATGTGGGACCAATCAAAAGATAGCTACCACCTATTTTAATAGTGAAATCCCTAAATAGGCATATGCCAAAGTATGCAAGGAGGTCAATAACTAAAATGTCTTGTGAAACAGAGCAGCCAAGACATACATTTAGGGTGAGCTTTAAATCCTTAATCACTCCTACTACCTTAACAATAATGTCATCTAATTGCATTACCCCCTTATTCACGGGCTCATATTTTATGCCTAACTTATCAACTATGTTTTTAGACATAATAGAAATCTATCATAAAATTGTGCAACAACTTGTCACCAATGATTAGGGAAACATAGAATGGAAGGGGCTTACTACTTTTTCTTGTGCTCGCTTCCTCCTTGGGTTGGCATAGGTTTGTTGGGATGAAGGCCTTTTCTTTCGTTGCCTCTATGGCAGGCTGATTGAAGCTTGTCAAAGCTTCTTCAATAGATTTCTTTAGGTTGGGATCAACAGAGTGTGCCACATAGTGACATTTATGTTGGTCTTCTTCATTTGATCAACTATGTTTAAGGGGATTTGACTGACCTTCTGTGATTTTTTGGGAACAATAGGGTTGATCTTTGCTTGTTAGTAGATGTGAGAGTGCATTGCTAGCACCGAGCCTGCCCACCCACTAGGACAATCCGCTTGGGCTAAAGGTATCTCTATCGTCATCTTTCCTTTTGTTGCATTTTTTGAGGGCATGTAAGGTGTAGATACATGAGAAGTGGAAGCATGATTAGCTGTAGGGACCATTGCATCCTTAGTCGCCCTTATTTTGGCTCTTGTGTTGAAAGCTATTGGGCATGTGCCTTGATTGACACCACAAAAATCATGTCATGCTCAATTCATCAAGGTGGAGATGTTTTGCATTTTCTCTTGACCTCCTACCATCTCTTGACTAGAAATAACTTGTTGCTCTGAAGGAATTGATTGGTTTTGTGCTATCAGATCCTGACTGAATTGTCCACTTTAGCACAAATTCTGATCATGTGGCTAATTGCATGTATAACACCAATCGTTATCCTAAGCCAAATTGTTTTGTATAGGCACCAAAGGCCCAGATGTGCTTGTTGCATTTAGATGTACAACATTTAATGGTTTGATATAACCAAGTTGATTTGGCCTCTACACATTACCCTGATATGGTGGTCTATTTTGCTAATAATCCTAATTGAATGGTTGATATGGGTTGGTAAGTTGTTCTTGCTACCTTTTTAGTGCTACCAACTCATTGCTAAAACTTTGTAGCAAAGTCTTGACCTCATGTAATTAATTTGAGGGTGTCACTGAAGAGGTTGTTAGGGTGACTATTGTAGGAATCAAAGCTACAACAGGCTAAATGACAGGAGCCTCTAGGAATAAAGCCATTGGTGGCCTTGGAGAAATCTTCCCATACTAAATTAGTTAGTTTTCTGCTCTTATAGTTATGTCATATGCATCTAGTAGCACAGTCCCTCCCATAGATTGAATCATGACAGCAATGTCAGAATTAAGAGACCTCAAATAATAAATCAATGTAATGTTTGGGGAGGGTCTCACTAATAATGGGATTCTGTCCTAGGTCTTCTAGAATCTATAGTTGAAGTCCACCATATATTCATGGGGGGTTCTCTTTATTGTAGCTAGCTGCTCCATCAATGACAGGTGATCACTCTTGTCTTAGAAGTGTTGGCATAGTCTAGTGCCCAAATCATCCCAATTGTGGATGGAATTAGCTGAGAGACCTCTATACCATTGAAGGGTTTTCCCTTTGAATGAAGAATCCAACAGTCTCATAGCCACATTGTCTACAGTGACATTGTGGATAGAGCATACACTGGCAATGCCTTGGATATGTTCAGTAGGCATGGTGGAATTTTCACCAATAAAAAATGGTATAGCCTTTAAGGTTGAGGTAGGGATATCATCATACTAGGCTAGGTCTAAAGGGCTACTCCCATTAAATGTGACAAAAAGAAGATTCATTGCAATGTTGGGGATATTTAGGTTAATTTTGGGTATGTGTAGGGTTCTTCTTGAATATTGAAACCTAACTTAGAATCTAGCTGGAGGGGGGTAGACTAGGCTCTTGAAGGAGATGGAACTGCACTCCTATTTTCCCTCATAGGGCACCTTGACAATATACTTATTCCTCTTTATTTAGTAAATGGTAGCTCAATGAATTAAGAATTACCTCTAGAAGAAGACCAGGTCCGTACTTCAGGCATGAAATGTTGAGTTGATATAGATACTGGACCAACAGAGTCACCAGGTGCTTGTTGAATGCTTCCACAACACGAAATGAACTAAGAATTACACCAAAAATTATCATTCCAACTCTTACTCAGAGTAGAGAGTCCCACCGAGCATGCCAGAAACAGTTATCATGTGAAATTGCACCTTGCTTGGAGGCTATCCAAGCATTCCAATGACACAATGGGACTGATCTCAAGGTGTGGGACCTTGCAGATGAGATCAAACCTCCAAAGAAGGCTCGTTCCTCTTTCTAAACTTAAGGTTTAGAGAAATTGACTAAACCTATGCTAATGATCACCAAGGAAAGGGGAGAGAGGGAAACTTAAATTAAAAAGGGGGGACGATACACCAAGATTTAAGGTGTTCTGTTGGAGCTGACATAACATAATAATGATTTAAAAGGCTAAATAGACTAAAACAGACTCATATGTTCTCTATCAAAGGCCAAAATAGAATACTAGAACCTATAAAGGGACCATTTTATCCACAAGATAAGTGAAAAGCATACAAACAAACATAGTGAAAAAGAAATGAGAGAGGCATAATCAGTTTCTTATATTAATCATATAGGCTAAATAGCCATTACAAACATAGGAAAGCTAAATATAGATCAGGGAGACACAAAATGATATCTTTCTCTTCATAATTGAACTAAAATGAAGATAGAGAGGTCTAGAAGAGGACATAGTCGATCAAATTCATGTAGTTCTAAGAAATATCATGAGGTCAAGATCAAGCATGAAATGTTTCAATCTGAATAAAGACCCAACAACCAACCAACCAATAGAAATGCATCTCTAACACATGCATATATAGCTTTTACAAACCACACTGTAGCAATCATGGACGTGGAAAGAGAAGTGTACAAGAAAGAACATCACCCATGCTGCAATAACTTCATTATGTGTCCTTGGAGTGTGCCCACATGGCTCTACCCATGAAATCTGATGAAAAGAAGTGTCCTGCCAATGCTATGAGTACAAAGATTTAATGCAATGGGGCTACAGTAGCATGGAGAGGCGAGGAATCCATCTTCTACAAGAAATTGAGCTCTAAAGAAGCATTAATAGAAACCAAGAGACTTGCTGAGCAGTCTCATCACATTTTGAATAGTAGAAAATACCCCTAGAAGGAAAAAGGGTTAGGCCCCAACATATTGAACTTCCTCCAATCAATCTTCCACCAATCAAGCCTGTAATGGTGAAAGAGGAATCCTTGGCCTCCAAAGTTTAAGAGAAGAGAAATCATTAGGCTTCGAGGGTTGAGCCTTGATCATTGCATTGTTCTTTGGAAAGAAGAACTTGACCTCTCCCTCCACAACACTTATCTAATTTGAGAAATCGGCAAAGATCAGGTCTCGGGCCTTCTGCCTTATCACTTGCTAAAAGGAGGAGGAAGGAGAAAACCCTGAAGTTTGACACTCTGACATATAAAGGGAAATTACAATCAGTAGACTTTGGGCCTCAGACCTTCCACCCTACACCTTCCTAGAGAAAGAAAAAGAGAGAAAGTTTGAGTCTCAAAAGTTTGAAGACTTAGCCACTTTTGCAAAGGTTCGGCAGAATTCTAGGTTGAGGCCTTCGGCCTTCCTCCTTCCAAAACAAAGGAAGAGGGAAGAAGAGAAGTCCAAAGTTTGACTCCCCAAAACACTTAGAAATATTTTGAAGGAAAAGAAGAGGAACTTGGATCTTGAGCCTTCCTTGATAAAATTTAATCCAAATGACGTCACGACCACTTGGCAACTTTCCGCTATTCTACAACTATAGACAAAACTTCATTGAAATGCTCTGTAGAATGTTGAAAGAGTCATAAAATAAACCATGTGGCACCCATCCGGTCACTTGGATGATCAGTTGTTGAACCTTGCCACATGTCTTCTTCTCATGCTTTTGCAAGCCTGCTGTGAGTCCACCCAAAAGGGTTAGTGGAGTGACGAAATGCCTTAGAAAGAATTAACACCCATCGAGGGTCGGCCATCAGGCCATCCATGTTCCGCTTTCCATGAGAAAAGGAAGAGGGAAGAAGAAAAGTCTAAAGTATGAACCCCAAATAATTTGAATACTTAGAGGATTTTGCAAAGAACAAAGTGGAGCTCGGAGCCGATTTGGATGGCATGATGAAGGGGAAAACTCTAAACTTCCAAGCTCTAAAAATGCAAAAAGCACAAGGAAAACTTAGGATTTTTGGACTTAGGTTAACTTTAGGATGTTTTTCCTTACATTTCTAAAGGGGAAAACACTAGAATTTCATGGATCTTTAGGCTCTTTGGCCAAAAGGAAAAATAGGATAACAATTAACTTTGATGGGGCCTCAAGAGGTGACCAAGGTAGGACCAGTGTTGGCTACATCTTGAGAGATCACAAACATGAGTTTCTTGGAGCAGCTTTGAAAAGACTTGGGATAATGTTGAACAATGGAGCCGAGATGCAAGCTCTCATCTTAGGCTTGTAGTTAAGCTTGGCATTAGGGGTTAGAATATTACATATAGAGGGTGATTCATTACTGACTATCTATTGATATGCACTAGACAATTGAGAGGGGGGTGAATTAGTTGTCTTAAAAACTCAAACACTTATGTATTAAAACATCGAACACTTATCCGTAATTATTAAGATTTAACCATGAAATCATAAAATTAGAAACTTAACCACATATGCAACAACAAACACAAGAGACACTAGAATTACGTGGAAAACCCCAAGGTGGGGAAAAACCATGAAGAGAATTATCTCTCAATTTATATTGTAATCTTGCAATAATGATGATCAGGCTTGGTCACTCCACAGGCCTAATCATACCGACTCACTATCATGAAGAACAACTAGGTCTAGCAAGCTCATTACCTCAACCCTAAACCTAGCAAGATTACAATAAGGGTTGTTAAACCGTGAGGGATGTTAAACCCTACTGGCAGCTCACTACTAGGCATGCTACCATGATCAACACCTTTTTATGTTTATCATTGAAGTACAACAATTTCTCTACTCTACTCTACCTCTTCTCTACTCTGCCTCTTCTTTGCTCTTCCTCTTCACTGTTCTTTCGCTTCTCTACTCTTCCTCTTCTCTTCTCTGCCTTTTGGACCTTTCTTAAAATATTTTCATTTTTGCTCAAGGACAACTTTTCCATGACTCAACTACAAGTATTTATACACTACAACAACCTTGGAATGATCATCAAGGTCGGCATTACAAACATTATGCAAGGGAGATAAAATAAAAATGCACGTGGATCACACCACACCTTAGTTGGGACTCAAACATGATCCTCCATGCTTCAACACGCTTCCACAATCTTCAAGGTATCTCCATAATCACTGGGATTAACTAGTTCAGCCAAGCTGGTTACACAACACACTATCTGGAAGTAATCTTGAAACACCTTCACAATTCTTCCACACAGACCAATGTAGTGATGGGAACATGATCAAGAGGTATCCACAAGCATGTTGTAATCATCAGGAGCAACCGCACAACCCTTAGCCACTTTATCCATAGGAATCTTCTCACTGAAACACATGAACTTCTCTATCTTCAACTATCATAAAAGAAAGATATCTTGCGGACCACCAAACCATGAACCATTGCCACTATGGGCACTTATCATCATCCTAGACTTCCTTCTAGAACTGCAGAGAAAAATACTTTATTGTAGAGGAATGTAGAGCAGAATACTTTCTCCCCGTCTCATCTAAACTTACAGAAAAAGCAGGTTTCACTCTGTGAACACAACTCACTTAGATCTTGGTGCAGGAGCATCCCTGGTTCAAGAGCAATCTTGCATCAACCAAAAACATTTGAATTGCAATCTGCTTGGAGTTTAGTTTGTTTCTTTTCATTTTCTAGTTCAGTTCAGGTAGTTCAGTTAGAAGTAGTTTCTATATTTTGGTATGCATTCTGTCGTAATTATATTTTAGACCTTGTGGAGCTAGACTTAGCATCTAAATTCATTGATTTACATCATATCTAGAATTTAGAGATCCACACATCATTATTGGAAAGATATCGTTATCATAAGATTGACTATTTTCTCATAATAGAGCATCCTAACAGTCACAGACAACTAGCCAGAGGAGAGATCTGCGAAAACATTTCCAAATCTGTATAGCATAATGACACATCATTCAATGATATTTGGTTCATGGCTAACCTTCCCAGAAGATCTTCACATCATTCCATTCATTTGTGGATGAGTTCTATGCAATTAGGTCTAACCCATCCGTGTACACACGTTACAGCTCTTCATTGGAGTTTGTGACCTTCTTTGGCTAATGCAGAGGAATCTTATGATCTGAAATTGATATATATTGATGTAATAAATCCTTAGGAAAGAATTTCATACGTTACTAAGTTCTAGAGAGATAGCTTATTCATTTCCTAGCAAGGAGCTTCAAAGCTTTATCTTGCGCATGTATGCAATCAGGCCTGTGAGCCCTAATTCTAAGCCTGCATGTTGCTGGCCTATCTATATTTGAATTCTATGATATACTGAATGACTGAATCTACATTTGTTCTATTTCTTTGAGTTTTTTCCATTGTGTTTACTCTTGCTGCACAATCCAGATAGTTCATTTTGTGAACCCTCCTACTGTGATTGCACCAAGTGGTATCAGAGCGAAAGTTTGAATCTTTGGGAGCGAATTGAGTGAAGTTGGTGAGGAAATTCTGTAAGATCTTGCTGTGTATAGATCACTGAATTGAGGCAAGTTACTTGAGTCACAACCAATCGTCGATTGTGAGGCAGTTATCACCTTGTAGCCCGACCGCCGAACTTGAGGTAGTTTGCACTTGATCCTAGGAAGAATGCTACCAAGGAGAGTTGCTATTGTTGAAACAATGGCTAGTAGAATGGATGAGATGATGGAGATGATGAAAAAAATGTGAATTCATTTGGATGTTACTGAAGAAGATAGGTGAAGAGGATTGACACCTAGACCTAATGTTGAAAGTGATGACGAAGAAGAATTTCAATCTGTTGAACAAATTGGTGAAACCCTAGGAGGTGATGAAGAAGAAGAATCAGATCAAGTAAAGATGTTGCAAGCTATTTCAAAGATTGGAAAGAGACCTAGAATTGATGTACTGAACTATACTGGTAATTTGAACCCTAAAGAATTGATTGATTGGATAAATGACATGGAAAAATACTTTAAATATGAGGATTTTAAAGATCCGAAGAAGGTGAAATTTGCAAAGACAAAGTTGAAAGGGCATGTTGCTATATGGTGGAAAGAAGTTTAGTTTGAAAGAAATGGAAGAGGAAAAGAAAAGATTACAAAGTGGGATAGGATGGTGAAAAAATTGAAGAATCAATTTATACTTGTTGACTATGAGTTGGAACTACTAAAGAGATTGCAAAACCTGAGACAAAAGGAGAAATTTATAAAGGAGTATACTAAGGAATTTCATAAAATGATGATAAGAATAGGGCATAGTGAAGAAAACAAGGAGAAAGTGGCTAGATACATTAATGGACTAAGATTGAACATTCAATAAGAACTAAGCTTGGTAAGGATGACATCTTTGGAAGAAACATATCAGTTTGCCCTAAAAGTTGAAGAGAAGATAAATAAGAGGCATGATTAGAGACAAAGAGGCAGAGGAGGTAAATTTCAGAGAGATGGGACTTATTCCAAAGGAGATAGATCACATCCAGAGCAGAACAAGTTTGACAACCCATTTAAGAAGGATTGTAGGGATAATAATGCTTACCGGAGAGATGACAAAAAATTTTACTGGAGAGGAAACCCTAGTGCATTCCAGAATGAAGGATATAGAAGAGAAGGAAGAGGATTTGATAAGAGAACATTTAGAGGTACTTGTTTCAAGTGTGGAGGTGAAGGACATAGAGCATTTGAATGTAATTAGAGTAGTACAAGCAAGAAAATAGAGAATAGTGGAAGAGCAGCTTATGTAGAAGAACTTGTTGGATCACTGAGTTCTATTGGAAAACTTGAGAAAGAAGAATCGCTTGTGATGAGAAGAGAACTATTTGAAGTAGAAACAAATGACGAACCACCGCAAAGAAGGAGTTTGTTCAAAATAAGATGCAAATCAGGAGGTAACTGTTGCAAAGTTGTAATTGATAGTGGTAGTTCTGATAACCTAGTTTCAGAGGAGATGGTGACTAAGCTGAAGTTGGAAAGATTGAAACATGCTAAGCCTTATCAGATAGCATGGATTCAGGATGATCATAAGGTACTGGTGAGTGAACAATGTTTGGTAAAATTTCATATTGGATCTTATCATGATGAAGTCTTGTGTGATATTATGCCTATGGATGTTTGTCATATCTTGTTGGGTAGACCTGGGCAGTATGATAGAAAAGCTATACATGATGGGAGAAAGAATACATATACTATAACATCAAATGGAAAAAGAATTACTTTGATTCCTTTGGAGGATGATCCTAAATATGTGGTATGTGGGAATGCTAGAATCTATTTGGTAGATGGAAGAAAATTTATGTATGGTTTGAGAGATGAGAATATGTGTTATGCTTTGTGTGTATATGGAAAAATGGATTAAATCTAAACTAAATAAAACCAAAGAATCCAATAACATAAAGAAAACGAATTTAAATAAAAGCCATGACAAATAATCAATGCAATAAAGACTTTTACCGAAATTTGTGTTGTTCCCTTTGGATTGAATGTGGATTGCTCAATGAAGTTGCGAAACCATAGCTGCAACAAGCAAGTAGTGTGCTCAAGAGATCAATGTCAAAAGATCGTGAAGTTGTGCCAAGATCAATGTTAAGAGATCGTAAAGTGGCTCAAGAAGATCTATGTCAAAAGATCGTAAAGTGGCTCAAGAAGATCAATGTCAAAAGATCTTAAAGGTGCTCAATCGAATCGTTGTATGCTCAAAGCGCTGTTAAGTATGCCTGAGAATAAAATCGAAGAGAGAGAGAGTCAATGAAGGAGATGAGGGGGGTTTATATAGATTTCAAGGAAAATCAATCAACGGTCCAGATAATTCAGAAGAATCAACGGAGGAGATAAGTTGAGGAATGTGCAACGAATGAGAAGAAGACATGTGTCTTGCTTTCTTTTGCATGAGAGGAGTTATCAAGAATAGAAGAATAAGTTAACTGAAGAGATAAATCAATTAAAAGAATAAAGCAATCAGTTAAGTGATTTAAAACAAGAAGAAAAGATTTGCATGAGACTAGAAGATATTTTGCTTTATTAAATATAGAAATATTTAATTGATGAGCAAAAAAGCTTGAGTTATTTTAGAGATAACTCAAATTAGAAGAAAAAGCAATTTAAATAAATAATTGATTTATTTAAATTTAGAGAAGATATTTTGGAAGAAATAATTAAATAATTAGAATTATTTAATTTAGAAGATTTAAAAGCAAATTAAATAAATAAATTTATTTAATTGTTGTGCATGATTTTGGAAGAATAATTTTGATTTAATTAAATAATTTAAGAATTATTTAATTTTAGATAAGAGGGAATTTGTTGAATTAATTAAATAATTGGATTTATTTAATTAATGTAGACTTAATTTTTGGAAAGAGGATAATGATCAAATTAAATAATTATAATTATTTAATTGTGGAAGAATAATAGAGGAATTTAATTTAATTAATTAAATAAAGAGGATTTATTTAATTAATGTTGAATTTTTGTGATTTAGAAGAATTTGGTGAAATTAATTAAATAATTAGATTATTTAATTAATGTTGCAATGCAGGTGATTAGGAAGAAATGACGAAATGCAAGTGATGCGACGACTTGGTCATTTTAGGGTGTCTACATTTTGCCCCTCTTTGATGCAATGCAGCATGTAGCGTTGCGTCAAAGAAAATGATTGTTGAAGAGGTGATACAATTTTTGATGCCCCAGTGTAGGTAGTTGCCCCAGCATAGTTAGTGTAGGGTGCCCCCTCGAGAGGAAAGACAGGGAAGTGACAGAAGAACTGTGTTGACGCTCGACTAGAAGATTTGTTGGAGATAGGCGAGGTTGGGTTGATGATAGATAGAAGAAAGTGGAGATAGAAGAGAACATGATAGAAAAGACTGTTGATCGATCTTTGCTTGAAAAACGATATAAGGCCATGGATGAATAGAGGGGTAGATGGATGAGCTTGTTGCAACGGTTTCACATTTGTTTATGAAGAGCAATCCTTATTTTTGATATAGCACGTGGATAGTTTGCCACCAAGGTATAAAAGACCAAGGTGCTGTAATATCTGAGTGCGTGGACGTTGACTCTGCAAGCAAGCGGTTTGAACTTAGATCCCCTTAGACATAATATAACCTTGTTGGAACATGTGAATGAGCCATAGTCTTGAACATAAAATAAACTTCAATACATGTAAATGCAGGAAGAATTATTAATATGTAAGATGCTAGGTCCTAACACACACAAGATAAATAGAATGCTAAGAAAGATACTGAAGATCATTCCTCAAACACGGCACACAGAAAGAATGACTTTGCCCCCAATCCGTACTGCATCGCAACATACCAAGATTATAGATAAATCAAGGTAGCCTTGAATAGGTATAGGAAAAGGAACAAAAGATAAACCAAAAAGTAAATTGACTGACTTACAAAGTAAACATACAGCCAACATATTCTCTTGCCAAAAAGGTTTGCTCAGGATAGATTGGATAGGAAAGATAACAGCCTTATCGTAGGAACTCTGTGTCCGTTAAAGGGTGCTATCTACCTAAAAAGACAATATCTCGCTGCAGGAAATGCCACATGTCGTAGGAGACGCGTGTGTTGGTCTCGACAATGGAACACTTCGCAGAAGACAAGCTTGTTGATCTAGGGCTTGGTTAAGCGGTACTTAGCTGATGTTGGCAATCCGTATGCAGGACAGTAGATGACTCCGGAAGTAGGCCTCTTTGCTTCAGGTTTGCAAAGGACTACTGCTTTGAAAGGATGCGCTAGCTTGCTGCTTGAGTTAGTCAAGTCGAGGCGAATGGATTTTGAAAAATGGAAGACTAGAAGGATGAAATGTGCTAATGGATTGGGACGGGTGGAGAAAGATGGATCGTGTGTGCCTGAGTACTGGATACATCCTTCGTATTCCAGACTGCCTACATACCCTGTATCCACGGGATCAAGGCACACTTACGATGGAAGATGAACGTGATAAATATGTAGTTCTGGATAGAGTGATGAATGGGTCAAGGTGAAAGGAGGGGATCTTATGTACCTGAGTACTGGATACTTCCTTCGTATTCCAGACTGCCTACATACCCATATCCATGGGATCAAGGTACCTTAAGATTGAGAAGAGATAATATGTAGTTCTGGTGATGTGATGATGTAGAAGGAGTGTTGAGAAGAGGTGATCTTATGTACCTGAGTACTGGAAACGTCCTTCGTATTCCAGACTGCCTACATACCCATATCCATGGGATCAAGGTACCTTAAGATTGAGAATAGATGATATGTAGTTCTGGGGGAGGTGATGATGTAGAACAAGTGTTGAGAAGATAACCACCTTATCGCAGGAGCGAAGTGTCCGTTAAAGGGTGTTACCTGTGGAAATGAGACAAGATTGAAGTATGCGCTGTGAACCACGAACAAGGAACCAATCCTAGACTGAAGCTAAGGAAAGGGTTGCCCCCATTCTGGTAGAGGAAACTGTAGGAGTGACCGCCGAAGAAGACATGGAAAGACTTGACCTAGGACCAAACAGTGTTAACTGTAGACACAGATCAAGACGTGGGATGACGATGATGGACATTGACAAATTTCCAAGCTATACTAGATAGGGAGATGGAAATGCAAAGTCAATGGTTTTATTACAGATGGATGGATGAAGCAGGTTGCGAACTGGACAAGGAGTGGACAGGACTCGATAGACGATGGATGCTGACTCTACGCATAGCGCCTGCTTGCCAGGTTTTCACTATGGTTCTTATCCAAGGCGCCTGTTTGCTAGGTTTTCACCAGAGGATGGATGTTTTTGTATTTTTGATTTTTGTATTTTTTTGATTTTTTTGACTTTTTGACTTTTTTGATTTATTTTGATTTTTTTTTTTGTGGGAATACTCTAAGGATCAGGCATAGAACTTCTTGAGATGGACACTGTTAAGTGGCTCATCTAGAGGAATGCCGTCAGGTGTAGCTAAAGTATAAGCTCCCGAGCCATATGCTACTGTGACAATGAAGGGACCTAACCAGTTAGGCTCAAACTTGCCCTTCTTCTCTCGATCTGCTTGATTTCTCTGATTCTCCTTTAGTACAAGATCACCAACTTGAAACTGTCTTTCTTTGATCTTTTTGTTATAATTACGCCGGAGGCGGTTTTGATAGACATGGAGATGATTAAGTGCGGCAAGACGCCTCTCATCTAGTAGTTCAAGCTCAGCTAATCTGGAAGTGCGATACTCATCTCCGCCGATCAAGTCCTGCATGGATACTCTGAGTGATGGGATCTCGACCTCTATAGGTAGGATGGCTTCAGAGCCAAAGACCAAGGCATATGGTGTGGCACCAATTGGTGTTCTGATACTAGTGCGGTAGGCCCATAGGGCGGGATTGAGTTGCAAGTGCCAATCACGACCAGCTTCATTGACCGTTTTCTTGAGGATTTTGAGAATGGTTTTATTGGAAGCCTCAGCTTGGCCGTTACTCTGCGGATAGTAGGGAGTTGAAAAGCGATGTTGGATATTGTATTGTATGCATAAAGCACGGACATCTTGGTTCTTGAATGGTCTCCCATTATCAGTGACAATGGCTTGGGGAATACCATACCGGCATATGAGGTAGTTTAGGATAAACTTGGCTATTTGCTTACCGGTGATATAGGTCATAGGAATGGCTTCCACCCACTTTGTGAAATACTCAATGGCGGTAATGATAAACTTGTGTCCATTTGAGGAGGAAGGGTGAATTTGTCCTACGAGGTCGAGACCCCATTGAGAAAAAGGCCATGGAGTTGTCACAGGTTGTAACTCATGAGCTGGTGTGTGAATCAAATCTCCATGCTGCTGACATTGTAGACACTTCTTAGCAAACTGTGCAGCATCTTTCTCTATTGCAGTCTAGTAATAACCTATTCTGAGTATCTTCTTAGCAAGATTAGGACCAGTAGAATGTGCGCCACAAACACCTTCGTGTATGTCTCGTAAGGTAGCTTCGGCTTCTTCCGCGTTAAGACATCGTAAGAGGATACCATCGAGACTCCGGTGATATAGTGTATCACCCAGAATGATGTAACAAGAGGATCGACGGATAAATGTTTTGCGTTGGGTGGATGATAGGTCAAGGGGAAAGGTATTGTTTTTGAGGTATTCATAGATATCGTCGTACCATGGGGAATTGGGACCAACAAGTTCACAGATGATTTCAGTAACAGGAACATCGACGGCTGGTATCAACAATTGCTCGATCAATAATTCACACTTCTGTGTATTTGCAGGCATATCAATTAGTGACCCTACAGAAGCCATAGAATCCGCAGCTTTATTATGTTCTCTTGGAATTTGCTCAAATGTGATGCTAGAAAAATGTGGTTTGTAGGCATCCACTAGTTGTTTGTAGGGGACCAACTTTTCATCCTTTGTTTGGTATTCATCTGTGACTTGGCGAATGACTAGCTGTGAGTCTCCATATACTTGTAATTCTGTGATATCCCATTGAACTGCTGTATTGAGACCTATAAGGAGTGCTTCATACTCAGCTATGTTGTTGGTGCAAGGGAATGCTAGCCGATATGACTTTGGAATGTAGTCATTCTGAGGTGTAACAAATAAGATGCCGGCTCCTGATCCATGCTGTGTGTAAGAACCGTCAAAGTACAACTTCCACATTATGGAGTTGGAAAGAGTGAAGAGATTCTCATCAGGAAAGTCTGCTACCATAGGATGTGTATCTTTCATAGGTGCTTCTGCTAGTTGATCCGCGAGGGCTTGTCCTTTGATTGCCTTACGATCTGTGTACTCAATGTCGAACTCACTAAGGATCATAACCCATTTAGCCAGTCTGCCTGTGAGAGCTACTTTTGCTAATAGATATTTCAAGGGATCAATCTTGGCTATCAGATTTGTGTGTTGGTTCAGCATGTAATGTCGCAACTTTTGGGAGGCGAACACTACTGCTAAACAAGCCCTTTCCATTGGTGAATAATTGAGCTCGTATCCCACCAATGTTCTACTGATGTAATAAATTGCATGCTCCTTTCCTGTGTCATCATTTTGTGCTAGCAGGGCCCCTAGGGCTGAATTTGTAGTGGAGATGTACAATATCAAGGGTTTGTCCGCAACTGGTGGAACCAATACCGGAGGTGTAGCTAGATACTCTTTAAGTTGATCAAACGCTGCCTGACACTTGTTGTCCCATCGAAACGAGACATCCTTTCGGAGCAAGTGCTGAAAGGGTTGACATTTATCTGCTAGCTGTGATATGAAACGCCTGATGGACTGTAACCTTCCTTGGAGGCTCCTTAATGCTTTAAGGTTCTTTGGTGGAGGCATCTCCACTATAGCCTTTACTTTTGCTGGATCTACTTCGATGCCCCTACGAGATACTATGTATCCCACCAGCTTCCCTGATGTGACACCGAAGACACACTTCTTAGGATTAAGTCTTACTTGGTATTTTTCAAGCCTGTCAAAAATCTGTCCTAGGACCTGTATGTGATCTGCTCTAGAAGATTTATCCAATATATCATCCACATAGTCTTCCATGATGTGATGAAATAGATCGTGGAAGATCACTGTCATAGCTCGCTGATAGGTTGCTCCTGCATTCTTCAGACCAAACGGCATAACACACCAACAGTAATTGCCCCAAGGACATGTAAAGGTTGTTTTGTGTTGATCCTCCTCAGCTATTCTAATCTGGTTGTAGCCTGAGAATCCATCCATAAGAGAAAGCATCTCGTGACCTGCTGTCAAGTCCACTATAATGTCAATGTTTGGTAGTGGAAAATCGTCTTTAGGACATGCCTTATTGAGATCTCTGAAATCATTACACATGCGGATGCGCCCATTAGGTTTAGACATAGGTACAATGTTTGAGACCCAATCTGAATAGTCAATAGGTCGTATGAACTTTGCATCTAATAGTTTTTGTACTTCCACTTTCACCAAGAGAGCTATTTGTGGGTGCATCTTTCTCAATTTCTGCTTGACTGGTTTCACCTTGGGATCAACTGTGAGATAATGAACTACCAGCTTAGGGTCTAGCCTTGGCATATCTGCATAGGTCCATGCAAAGTTGATGGTTCGTTGCAAGAAGAACTTGTTAAGATTTCTGTGCTCTGTATCAGATAATGATGCTGCTAGAAATGTTGTCTTTGGATTCTGTTCTGTACCTAGGTTGATCTATGTAGAATCTTCCACTAGTAGAGCTAATTTCTCTTGATACTTAGAAGGTAAGGGAAGGTCAAATCCTCCATCCTTAGGTGCCACAGTTGGGTTTTCACCTTTGGATACGTCCTTTATTTTTACTATTTTATGATCAGGAGGTGCCACAGCGTGGTTTTCACCTAGAGATCTTTCTTTATTTGCACTTTTGCGACTAGAGGATTTGGCATTCTCACCAAAATAAGCCATGGGCTCAAGTTCCATGACAAAACCTGCCTTGTGATCGCCAAGAGGGATACCTTCCCGAAGTCCCATGAACTCAGCGAGAGCTTCGTCATTCTGAAAGACATCTATAACGGGGGCCCCTTGTTGGTCCCAATCAATAAGTTCAGGGTAGACAAGCGTGACATTCTGGGTGCTGGTGGTGGAAGTTAAGGATACAGAGGAGAGTGTAAAAATGGAGGATTCTGCGAATAGATTGGTTATGTGGAGGGAAGAGTCATCGATGATATCCTCTGTAGATGTCGAATCGGCGGGAAACTTGTCAGCTACCTCGTCGAGGATATACTCGATGTCCGAGGCACGTGGTACCTTCTTACCAAATCCTAATCCTTTCTTGTCTAGCTTCTTTGTTACCACAATGGGCTCCATAGTGCCTTGATTCTGTTTCCCAAGGCCACCTTTGCCTTTATAGCCCATGTTTTTCACTATCCTTAAGCCATTGCCATATTGCTTGACTGGTATCGTGACTGGTTCTTTCTCCTTGTAGAGCCAAGAAGAGATGTCCTCAATAGTTTCCTCTTCCAATAACCGTCCATGTTGGAATTGGGTTAGGAATGGTGGGGGAGGAATATTTGCTTTTTTGGTTACTTTAGCAATGGGTGGTTTGCCGTAAGACTTTGGAGATAAAGGCATCCGCCCTACACAACAAGATTCAGAGATATCATAAGTGCCAAAGCCTATATCCTGAAAGCGAGCTGTGATTTTGGGGAGGGGTGTAGGTTCACTTGTAGAGGCTTGCGTGAGAGTTTCAGGGTCAACATAGAGAGGGGATTCAAGGGCTTTGTCATTTTTAGGCACTTGGTTGCAATTCTTATAGCTTCCTTGCAAGACACGGCAAAATTCAAAAGGATTAGGATCTCCTGGGATGGTGATCTCCGTACCATTGTATGGGAACTTTAGGGACTGATGGTACGTGGAGGGAACAGCTTTCATTGCATGGATCCATGGGCGGCCTAGAATAATGTTGTAAGGCAGCTTAATATCAAGAACTTGACACCTAGTTTCAAGCATGACCGGGCCCAGTTGTATAGGCAAGTGAATAACACCTTCTGAATGGCGTTCTGCATCATCATACCCCTTGATTGTAATACTATGCTCAGTGTTGACGTGATCCTCATAGTATCCCAATTGCTTTAGTAACTTTAAAGAACAGATGTTGAGACCAGCACCACCATCTATAAGGATGCATTTGATTTTGCGCTTATGGATGAGCACTTCAATATGGAGGGCATCGTTGTGACAAGGATCATGGGAGGGAAGGTCTTTCTCAGAGAAGACCACATTGTAAGGCGAAGCAATATTACCCACTATAGCTTGGAAATCTGCGACTGCTATGTTGTTAGGAACGGAAGACTCTTGGAGGGCTTTTTCTAGCACTACTCTATGTGCAGGTGATGACCGTAGAAGGTCCAAAATAGAGATCTGTGCTGGTGTTTTCCCTAGATGTTCTACAAGATTATAATCAGACTGAACCGGAAGCCTAGGTGTAGGTGCACAAATGGTGACATGACCTCGACGAGTAGTAACAGCACAATCCGTAGATTTGCCTTTAATGGTGAGGGTAGACACTCGACTCTCTTCAAAACGACCTAAAATGGAATCGAAGGACGTGGAAGCGTGATTGATACCTTTACCTCTATCCTGAGGAGGAGGTGGACCATGATGAGGGAATGGTTCCTTGTACATATCGAGATCCTTGTTCGTGTGTTGCGCTGGTGATTCATTCTCAAAGGTGATTTGATTACCGTCGATGAGGTTTTGGATGAGGTGCTTAAGCTTCATGCAAGACGCAGTTCGATGACCTTTGCTCCTATGGAACTCACAATACTCATTGTCTCTGTAACGTGCAGTTTTGTAGATAGGTTCTCCATAAGGAGGAGCATCAGGTAAGGTTATGAGCCCTTTCAGCAAAGCTTGCTGTAAGACCGATTCGATGGGCACTCCCAAAGGAGTAAATTGACGTCGCGGAGGGTAATCTTGTTGAGGCCGCTCTTGTTGTCATTGCTGTTGGTTGGGATAAGGCTGCCTTTGTTGCTGCTGTTGTTGAGGTGGAGCTTGACTTGGTTTGGAGAGTTGCAGCGGTGTTTGCAACGTTTGGACATGCTTAGTATCGACCACTCCATCATTGACCACGTTTTTGTTCTTGTTCCAATATTTGGGTTTATCGTTCGATTGTTGATGAGAAGTACTATCTTTCGTCTCTTTAAAGATTTTGACCACACCTTTAGCAATGAGGGCTTTCTCTATGTTGATACCCTTGTATGTGATTTCATCGAAGGTTGTAGCACTAAGGATTTGCAAATGGAAACCTAACTCTTGGTTGAGGTTCTGCACAAAGATGCTAACAAGCTGTTTCTCTGGAATCTTGAAAGGGAATTTACTAGCCATTTGTCTCCATCGTTGGAGGAAAGAAATGAATGTTTCACCATTTTTCTGTTTATTGTTGCATAGGTCCGTCATGGAAATCTCATGCTCTGCGTTGTAAGAAAAATGGGTGGCAAACTTTTCTGCTAGTTCGTTGAAAGACTTGATACCCGTAGGTAAGTGTGAGAACCATTCTATTGCTTGACCTCCAAGACTGCGAGGAAAAAGACGCATAAGATATGTGTCGTTGTGAGAGACCTCGAAGCAAGCAAGATAGAATTCCCTAAGATGGTCTTTTGGGTCACCTTTTCCTTTGTACTTATCAAACTTGGGAATAGTGAAATTTTGAGGAAAAGGGATCATTGGTAACGACCGATCAAAAGGATAAGGGCACACTTCCTCCAAAGAGAAGGTCTTTTTGGTGTGGCCAAACGTAAGATCAGATAGCTGTTGTTGCACCTCCGCAATCTTTAGTTCCATAGTCGTGGGAGGGGTTGGTAACGTCTCCTGTTGTCTAAAAAGCGGTTGGTGTTGCCCATATGGAAGATTATAGTGTGAGCCATGCGTACTGGTATTGTAAGGGTCGTAAGATTGATTGGGATTGTATGGATTGTACGATTGGTTCAGATTGGGTTGGAATTGGGGGTTTTGAGTAGGCAGTCTGGAATATGAAGGAAGTTTCCAGTACTCAGGTACATAAGATCCCCTCCTTTCACCTTGACCCATTCATCACTCTATCCAGAACTACATATTTATCACATTCATCTTCCATCGTAAGTGTGCCTTGATCCCGTGGATACAGGGTATGTAGGGCGTGCCAGAATGTGTATATGGAAAAATGGATTAAATCTAAACTAAATAAAACCAAAGAATCCAATAACATAAAGAAAACGAATTTAAATAAAAGCCATGACAAATAATCAATGCAATAAAGACTTTTACCGAAATTTGTGTTGTTCCCTTTGGATTGAATGTGGATTGCTCAATGAAGTTGCGAAACCATAGCTGCAACAAGCAAGTAGTGTGCTCAAGAGATCAATGTCAAAAGATCGTGAAGTTGTGCCAAGATCAATGTTAAGAGATCGTAAAGTGGCTCAAGAAGATCTATGTCAAAAGATCGTAAAGTGGCTCAAGAAGATCAATGTCAAAAGATCTTAAAGGTGCTCAATCGAATCGTTGTATGCTCAAAGCGCTGTTAAGTATGCCTGAGAATAAAATCGAAGAGAGAGAGAGTCAATGAAGGAGATGAGGGGGGTTTATATAGATTTCAAGGAAAATCAATCAACGGTCCAGATAATTCAGAAGAATCAACGGAGGAGATAAGTTGAGGAATGTGCAATGAATGAGAAGAAGACATGTGTCTTGCTTTCTTTTGCATGAGAGGAGTTATCAAGAATAGAAGAATAAGTTAACTGAAGAGATAAATCAATTAAAAGAATAAAGCAATCAGTTAAGTGATTTAAAACAAGAAGAAGAGATTTGCATGAGACTAGAAGATATTTTGCTTTATTAAATATAGAAATATTTAATTGATGAGCAAAAAAGCTTGAGTTATTTTAGAGATAACTCAAATTAGAAGAAAAAGCAATTTAAATAAATAATTGATTTATTTAAATTTAGAGAAGATATTTTGGAAGAAATAATTAAATAATTAGAATTATTTAATTTAGAAGATTTAAAAGCAAATTAAATAAATAAATTTATTTAATTGTTGTGCATGATTTTGGAAGAATAATTTTGATTTAATTAAATAATTTAAGAATTATTTAATTTTAGATAAGAGGGAATTTGTTGAATTAATTAAATAATTGGATTTATTTAATTAATGTAGACTTAATTTTTGGAAAGAGGATAATGATCAAATTAAATAATTATAATTATTTAATTGTGGAAGAATAATAGAGGAATTTAATTTAATTAATTAAATAAAGAGGATTTATTTAATTAATGTTGAATTTTTGTGATTTAGAAGAATTTGGTGAAATTAATTAAATAATTAGATTATTTAATTAATGTTGCAATGCAGGTGATTAGGAAGAAATGACGAAATGCAAGTGATGCGACGACTTGGTCATTTTAGGGTGTCTACATTTTGATTCCTAAGAAGCCTGAAGCATTGAAGTAAGAGACTGAAGAATCACAACCAGAGGAGATAAAGGAGTTTCTGACAGAATATGAAGACATCATATCAGACAATGTACCGGAAGGATTGCCACCCATCAGGAGTATCAGTCATCACATGGATCTTATAGCGAGAACAAGTTTGCCAAACAAAGAAGCACATAGAATGATACTGGCAAAGAATAAAGAATTGAACAAACAGATACAAGAGTTGTTGAGAAAAGGTTTGATCAGAGAAAGTTTGAGTCCTTGTGTAGTACCTATAGTGTTAGCACCTAAGAAGGATGGAGAATGGAGAATGTGTACTGATTCCACAGCAATAAACAAGATCACAGTTAAGTATAGATTTCCTTTACCTAGGATGGATGATATCGTGGATTGTTTGAGTGGAGCAAGATATTTCACAAAGATAGATTAGAAGAGTGGATACCATCAGATCAGAATAAGAGAAGGAGATGAATGGAAGACTGCTTTTAAGACAAATGAAGGATTGTATGAGTGGTTAGTGATGCCCTTTGGATTGAAAAATGCACCGAGCACTTTCATGAGATTGATGAATTAAGTTTTGAAGAAATTCTTGGGTAAGTTTGTGATTGTATACTTGGATGATATTCTAATTTTTAGTAAGACAAAAGAGAAACATTTGTGGAATATTAGACAAGTTTTGCAGAGGTTGAGAGAAGAGAAATTGTTGATAAACATCAAGAAGTGTAGTTTCATGAAGGAAGAACTAGTGTATTTGGGATTTGTGATTTTTGCGAAAGGATTGAAGATGGACCCTGAGAAAGTGAGCAATTATTGAATGGTCTACACCAGAGAGCATTGGAGAAGTGAAATCATTTCATGGATTGCCTAGTTTCTATTAGAAGTTCATCAAAAAATTTAGTTTAGTTTGTAACCCTATGACAGAGACAATGAGAGGTGATAGAAAATATTTTAAGTGGACATTAGGAGCAGATACAAGTTTTGATTTGTTGAAGCAAAAAGTGACAGAGCAACCTGTTTTGGCATTACTGGATTTCAATAAGGTATTTCAAGTTGATTGTGATGCAAGTGGAAATGCAATTGGAGCAGTATTAAGTCAAGAAGGTAGACCTGTTGCTAATTTTAGTGAGAAGTTGAATGATGCAAGGAGAAGATATTCAATTTATGATCAGGATTTCTATGCCATAATTCAAGCCTTGAAGAAGTGGAGACATTATTTGTTGCCTAAGGAGTTTGTGATGTATACAGATCATCAATCTTTGCAATATTTGAATAGTTAAGGTAAGTTGAATCAGAGACATATGAGATGGGTAGAGTTCATGCAGAGTTATACTTTTGTATTGAAACATAGGAATAGAAAATCAAACAAAGTTGCTAATGCATTGAGTAGAAGAAGAAACTTGTTGACAAAGATGAGAGTTGAAGTGTTGGGTTTTGATGAATTGAAGAACATGTATTAGGGAGACACCAATTTTGCAGAACCTTGGAAAGCATGTAAGGAACCTATTGTGATAGATAGGAGTAAGTGGTTGGACTATTTCATTTAAGAAGATATGTTGTTCAAAGGAAATCAGTTATGCATACCTAGAAGTTTAATAAGAGATAATTTGATCAAGGAGAAGTATAGTGGTGGATTGGTAGGACATTTTGGCATTGATAAGATAGTGGCTTTGGTGAGTGAACATTACTTTTGGCCTCAGATACATAAGGATGTTAGAAGATTTGTGTAGAGTTGTAGAGTTTGTCAAGTTGCAAAAGGGAACAATGGATTGTATAAACCTTTAACAATATCAAAGAGACCTTTGGAAGACATAAGCATGGATTTTGTGATGGGATTGTTGAAGACACAGAGAGGACATGATTTAATATTTGTAGTGGTGGATAGATTTTCAAAGATGGCTAATTTCATACCTTGTCAGAAGACAACTAATGCAATGCATGTAGCTGACCTATTTTTTAAGGAGATTGTGAGATTGCATGGATTACCTAAGAGCATAGTTTTAGACAGAGATACAAAATTTGTTGGATACTTTTGGAGGACATTTTGGAAGAAGATGAAGACAGATTTGAAGTTTAGTTCATATTTCCATCCACAGACTGATGGACAGATAGAGGTAGTGAATAGGAGTTTGAGAAATTTGTTGAGATGTTTGGTTGGAGAGAAGACAAGAAGTTGGGATTTGATTCTACCACAAGCAGAGTTTGCATATTATAATTCAATAAACAGGAGTACTGGACGAACACCCTAAAGGAGTTGTAGAATTGAGAGATATTAGTACAGAGGAAAAGAGAAGTGTAGAAGCAGAAGAATTTGTAGATCACATGAAGACAGTACATGATCAAGTGAAGAGGCATTTGGAGAATATGAATAGTAAGTACAAAGAGAAGGCTAATGATAAGAGACGACATAAGGAATTTGAAGGTGGAGATGAAGTGATGGTATATCTGAGAAAAGAAAGATTTCTAGTTGGGACATATAACAAGTTGAAGATGAAGAAGTTTGGACCTTGTAAGATACTCATAAAATTTGATTCAGGAAATGCATATGAAGTGGAATTACTAGAGACCTTGGGTATATCACCTATTTTCAACATTGCAGACCTTTATCAATATCATGAAATAGAGTTCAGTGACAGCATGGAAGAAGACTTGAAGAAGCAGTTACCACAACAAGTACCAAAGTAGATTGCAGACATTTTGGACAGTAGAGTTAGACGCAGCACCAGAGGAAGACAATACAAAGAATACCTTGTGAAGTGGAAAGGCAAGCCGCAAGAAGATTCATCATGAATTTCTCAAGTTGAGGTGGATTATCTTGCTTCTCCCCTAGCCCCAGCAAAGTGAGGGACTCACTTTTTCAATAACCCTAGATGTCTGATGCAGGAGCATCCCTAGTTCAAGAGAAAGCTTGCATCAACCAAAAACATTTGCATTTCAGTCTACTTGCAATTTAGTTTGTTTCTTTTCATTTTCCAGTTCAGTCATAAGCAATTTTTGTATTTTGGTCCACATTCTACCGCAGTTGTATTTCAGACCTTGCAGAGTTGGACTTAGCATCTACATTCATTCATCTACATCATAGCCAAAATTCAAAGATCCACACATCATTACCGGAAAGATATCTCTATCAGAAGATCAATTGTTTTCTTAGAACAGAGCATCCTGATAGTCACAAACAACTAGCTGAAGGAGAGATTTGCGGAAGCATTTCCTGATCTATAAAGAAAAATGTCACATCATTCAATGATCTTTGGTTTGTGCCCTTCTTTGGCTGACGTGGAGGAATCTTATGATCTAGACTTGATATATATTGATGTAATAAATCCTTAGGAAAGCAGTTCATAAGTTACTAATTTCTAGAGAGATAGCTTATTCATTTTCTAGTGAGGAGCTTCAAAGCTTTATCTTGCACATGAATGCAATCAAGCTTGTGAGCCCTAATTCTAAGCCCGCATGTTGCCGACGGATCTCTATTTGAATTCTATGATATACCAAATGACTAAATTTGCATTTGTTCCATTTCTTTGAGTTGTTTCCATTGTGTTTACTCTTGTTGCATGGTCTGGATAGTTCATTATGTGAACCCTCCTACCGTGACTGCACTAGATCTTCATGCGGAGGGCTTAAAACTAGAATGTAGTATCCTTAGACATACCTCTAACTTACTTCCAATCCACAAACCATGATCTTCAAGCAGCAATAAATGCGAAGTAGTTTACCAGACTATTCTTTAGCATACAACTCACTATTTGTCCTGCACTTCTCTGTAACTTACTTGTTTCTTCTGGAGAGGCTAATTTTCTCAATATTCTCAACATACAAGTCTTCTAAACAATTAATAGAATAAGATACAGTTGACACCAATGACAACAATGATATGTTGACATCAATGACAACACTATTTAGGCACATACTTGCAACAACCTCCCCCTTTGTCATTGATGGCAACATATGATGTGAAAAACTGCAATAGCCATCAAGACAAGATTCTCTCCCTTTCTCTTTACATACATGCACTCTTTCTTTCTCCAAAATTCTCCTCCTTTCACTTACACATCTGCACTCTGAGTTTTTCACATGACTTCTCTCCCCCTTTGACATCAATGGCAAAGGGCACATACTTGCACTCTTCTGCTCTAATCCAATCTCTCTTCTAAACTTTTTTCAACTGATTGCTTCCCCTTACTTGATGCTTTCACTGACTATCACTTTGATATTTCATGTGAAGTTCTCTCCTTCTTGGTTTGTCAATTCTCACCTTAGGATCTTGTTGCTACTGCATTGTTTCCTTTGTTGTCTACCTACTTCCCCTAAGAGGTAACTTCATAATCCTCTTGACTTCAACAACCATCTCTGATTACTACATGCACTGCTACGCCTTTTTTCCTCTTATTGCTCTAACTACTCCCCCTTAGAAGTAGCCCTAAAAAGCATCAATCTGGACCTTTGATCACCTCCAGACTGATGCACTATTATGCATCTTAGTTTAGAGAAGGAGGGGTGATAACTCCTAACTTTTCTCTGAGATACTCAAAAGTATCCTTGGGTAGAGGCTTGGTAAAAATGTTTGTAATCTGATCTCTAGTAGAAATATACTCCAACTTGACTTCATTCTCTATCACATTTTCTCTTAGAAAATGATACCTGATAGATATGTGCTTTGTCCTTGAATGCATTACTGGATTCTTTGATATGTTTATGGAACTTGTGTTGTTACAAAATATTGCAATGGGATCTTCATACACAATTCTGATGTCCTTCAAAGTCTACTTCATCCATAGCACTTGAGTGCAACTGCATGTTGTTGCAATGTATTATGCTTCTGCAGTAGATAGCGATATTGAATCTTGTTTCTTGCTCAACCAAGATACTAATCTTTTTCCCAAGAAGAATGCACCTCCACTTGTACTTTTTCTATCATCCACATCTCTGGCCCAATCTATATCAGTATATGCACTAAGAGTAAATTCATTGTCCTTAGGGTATGACAAACCATAATCCATTGTACCTTTTAAATATCTCAGAATTCTCTTGACTGCCATCACATGTGATTCCTTTGGTTCTGCCTGAAATCTTGCTACAAGACATATTCCATGCATTATGTCAGGTCTGGTTTGAGTAAAATAATGTAATCCTCCAATAATAGATCTATACCTTTTCTAGTTTGTCAATGGTGAGTCATCATCTTTACTCAACTTACAACCTGTTATCATAGGTGTGCAAACTGGTTTAGCATCTTCCATCCCAAATTTCTTTAACAACTCTCTCACATATTTAGACTGAGAAATGAAGATACCTTTATCTAATTGACTTATTTGTAGACCTAAAAAGAAGTTCATCTCTCCAAACATCGACATTTCAAATTCACTTTGCATTTCTCTAGCAAAAATTGAGCACATACCTTCATTTCCTCCAAAAATAATATCATCAATAAAAACTACAACAATTAGGGTTTGTTCATCATTGATCTTGAAGTAGAGATTGTTATCTATAGTACCTTTACTAAACCCTATATGTATCAAATAAATGTCCAACTATGCATACCATGCCCTGGGAGCTTGCTTTAATCCATACAAAGATTTCTTCAATCTGCATACCATGTCACCTTGATCTGATAACTAAAATGCCTCTGGTTGTTCGATATAGACTTCCTCTTCCAACTCTCCATTCAAGAAAGTAGAATTCACATCCATTTGATAGACCTTGAAGTCTTCGTATGTTGCAAAAGCCAAAAACATCCTTATTGTTTCAATCCTTGCCACTAGAGCAAAGGTTTCATCAAAGTCTATTCCTTCAACTTGAGTGTATCCTTTGCATACCAACCTTGCTTTGTTTCTTAAAACTTCAACTTTCTCATTCATCTTGTTTCTGAAGACCCATTTGGTACCAATTACATTCTTGTCTACTGGTCTAGGAACAAGATCCCAAGTCTGATTCTTCTCTATCTGCATCAATTCATCTTCCATATCCTTTATCCAATTCTCATCTTTGTAAGCTTCATCCACAATTTTAGGTTCAATCTTTGAAATTAGACAAAAATTTACTTGTTCCTCTGCATCTTTTCTTTTGGTTAAGACCCCTTTGCTCTTACCTCTTATGATTTGATCTTCAGAATAACTGATTCTTACATATCTTGGAGTTTTGGTAGCACTTACCAGAGCTTATTCTTCTTCATCTAAGTTATCTTCATGTTGCACCACTTCTAAAACATCCTGATCATCTGATTCATATCCACTTAATTCTAAAATTCTTTCCTTACATTCATCATCTTTAACATTTGTACTTTCAATGATCTTATTCAGCATCTTGTTATAGCACCGGTAGGCTTTGCTCTTGGTGGAGTAACCAAGGAATCTTCCTTCATCACATCTAGAATCAAACTTGCCTAGATCTTCTTTTTTGATATAACATTTGCTACCAAAAACTTTGAAATATTTCATAGTAGGAACTTTACCATACCACAACTCATAAGGAGTCTTAGGGATGTTACCTTTTACTTGGACTCTATTTAGGATGTACACAACTGTATGAATTGCATCTCTCCAATATGCTTCCGGTAGATCATCTTCCTTCATCATGGTTCTAGTAGCTTCTTGAACTATTCTATTTTTCCTTTCAACAACTCCATTTTGCTGTGGAGTTCTAGGTGCAAATAGTTGTCTCTTTATTCCATGTTCTTCACAAAATAAATTGAATTCATTTGATGTAAACTCTCCTCCTCTATTAGACGTCAATCATTTAATTTTCAAATCCATCTCATTTCAACCATTGCCTTAAATGCCTTGAACTTATCTAGAGCTTCAACTTTTTCTCTCAAGAAGGTGACCCAAGTCATTCTAGAATAATCATCAATAAGCAACATGAAATACCTATCTCCTTGCAAACTTCTTACTCTGGTAGGTCCACACAAAGCTATATGCACTAGCTCAAGTAGTCCTATGACTAATTGGTCCTTTCTTTTGAAACTTATTCTTGTTTGTTTCCCAAATTGTCACTCCTTGCAAATAGGATTAGTAGGCTTCACAAGCTTAGGCAGATCTCTAATAGCCTGTATAGTACTTATCTTCACAATATTATCAAAATTTATGTGATACAACAATCTATGCCATAACCAACTCTCATCAATCTGAGTCAACAAGCAATAGTTATCAGTTCCTTTCAAGTGATAGATATTACCTTTGGTCTTCTTACCAGTTGCAATGACTATTTTGGAGCTTTCCCTGATCTTGCATCCATTGTCCTTGAAGCTTAGATCATAACCCTTTTCACACATCTGACCCACACTCAAAAGATTATGATTTAATCCTTTCACATACAAGACATCTTTAGTATTATGCTTTCCATCAAAAGAGATAGATCCTTTCCCAAATATCTTAGCAGCTATATCATCTCCAAACCTAACTAGTCCACCATCATATCTTTCCAAACTCACAAACTTACTTTTTTCACCAATCATGTGGTGAGAGCATCGACTATCAATAACCCATTCATCTTTGTCCTTAATAACCTAAGCAGCTAAAGCACTTTCAACTGATTTTTCTTCCTTTACATAGCTAGTAGAATTTGTAAACATAGGATCTTCCTTAATAGCAATAAACAAGCATTTATTTCCAGAATTACTAGCATTATCAGGTTCTCCATTATCTAATACTCCTTCGTCATCATCAAAATCTTCAACATAATAACACTTCTTTTGGATACTAGGTCCGTTCTCATATCTTTTTCTATTTCTTTCAATTCTTTTAGGACATCTAGAAGCAAAATGACCTACTTTACCATAGGAGAAACATTTGAAAGATATTTTACCTTTAGACTTACTAGATCCTCTTTGCAGTCTATCCATGAAGTTCGCTTCAACTTCATCAAACTCATCATTGGATGCTACCTTGTATTTTTCTGATCTGGAAGTACTTCCCAGAGTTATTTACCAATGCATAGTTACTGGTTTCTCACATTTATAGGGGGAGGTTACTTTTACATACACAATTCCATTACTACATTTATTTCCATAACCAATATGATTCCTATTTGCAAAATGATAACATTACCTGTTATCCACTTCCTTATTCCATTTTCCTTTCACTCTACTTTTTCTACATTTCACATGATGTTGAAAGTCAATATCATGATCATCTATCTAATACATCAAGTTGAGTGTTTAGATTAAAGCATGGTATCCAACACAAGGGTTCCTACCACATGCATAAGAAGTATTACTATAACTAAACATGGGCGACAGCATTAACTAGAGATCCCAGTGCTGCAACTTGGCTTGACACCAAATGTAATGCCCTGCCATGCAACCCTAGAGACAAGTCAACTAAAGCAATAAAAAGGCGGAGAATTTTTTTTAAATAGAAGTAATATTAACAAAATATAACATAGACTGATACAACAAGTTAACTAACATCTCTAGGGATAACATGACTGCATTATTGAAATTAAGCAATATTCCATAGCATACATAACTCATTCAAGTTATGTTTAATTATCTGACTACATTAGTGATTACTAAAATGATCTAACCAACAGCCATGGTTTGTTCTAAATCCATATTCACTAAATGAATACACACATGCACAATTTGTAATGTCTACCCAAGAAAATAACAATAATGAACCCAACAAGATGATAAGATAACATTTTACAAAAATTATTTTAGTAATCTTCAAGTCAAAATTGAAGTATATCAACATTCATCGAATATGAAATGTAAGATACAAACATTTCAATTAAATCTATACACATTTACCAATACTACCAAATAGTCATCTATTCACCAAGTGGAAAGGTACCTCCTTAGCTCCAGAGTCCTGCATGGCTTATAGATCTCAAACTGTACATCTAAAGAAACATTAGTTCTGCATGCTTATTACTTACACAATATCAATTGCATAAAATGACAACCTAAGGCCCTAAGGGCTGACCTAATGTCTCAAGGGCTCAATATGGCCTTGCCTATGTACATGTAGTGTAGAGACTTCATAGTTCAAGGATTTGGACTTACACCCATAAGATGGTATCAACAATTTAAAACTTCTAAGATGTTATTGACATGAAATTGACCTCCTCACAGCCTTAGATATACATTCACATTTCAATCCATACTTGAGGACAATAAAGTATAAGACTTTGTTGGCAAGAGACACTATATGGATTCATGGTTGTTGTCATTGATAGCAACAAAGGTCATCCCACATATCCGCAAGTCATAATGTGTCTCTACCGGAAGTCAGAATAAAGAATGTTGTGGTCCGGTGAAGAAGAACAGAGCATGTGGCAAGGTCCGACAGATTGGTCCGGATCTCTCAGAGGAAGTGTCTTGGTGCAGTGCGGATTTGGGGAAGTCAAGAGGACTACCTTGAGTGGTATATTCCAAGGATTTAGCCTCCGGTGATGGACAAGGAAAAAGATATGAATGGTTGAGTACCGGATTCCTGAGAGACAGTGAAAACAGAGGAAGAACTGACTGACAGAATATCAGACTGCTTTCCGGATGTGTTACTGTTGATGATAGAGGTTGTGAAGGCATGAATCATGTTTGGCCGACATGATTAATGATATCTACAAGTATATGCTTGATCCGCATTGCTTGGTGAGGAAGGATTCAGCCGACAGAACAAAAGTTTGTAAGAAACTAGACTGTTCCGGATGCCGACTAGAAAGGTGATGAAATTACTTGTGCAGATATATATAGAGGATGGATTTAGTTGTGAAGTGTGTGATGGTGTGGAGATATATGCGAATAAGTCCAGATAAGAGCAGAGGTAGCAAAAAGAATCCGGTATGTGAAAGATAGCAGAATAAAGAACAGAGGAAAGATGAAGTGCAGCAAATCAGTGTACTGAGCCTAACCGGAACTGAACCCCAGCATATGCAGATGCTTCCAATCAGTTCAAGACTGTGATTCTCATCACTTTGTAGATAGTGTGTCTTCTTGTAGGCAGTGGGCCTCTTGTGAGCAGTGTGCTCGGGCAGTGAGCCCTAATTGGCAAGTGCCATTTTTGTAATTTCCTATTCTTCTAACAGAGAATAATTTTGGGTTAATCACCCCGTGGTTTTCTCCCTTAACAGGGTTTCCACGTCAAAAATATTGTGTCATGTGTTTCTTATTTCATGGTTAATGTTTTTGTGTTTGATTTTATGTTGCATCAATTAAAAGGAAAGTTCAATAAGGGAAATAATTAGGATAACTGATTCACCCCCCTCTCAGTTATCAACAGACTTACCTTTCTCACACCATTGTCATAAAATTTCAAAAGATCATAAATAGTCTTCTTGAAAACAAGTATATATATCACTAATATGCTTATCTTGATCATACAGACAAAAAGATAATATTATATCCTCTTTCAATGAAAGCAACTACCTATTTCTCCATTCTTAAGATAAGTTCTATGCTAAATTCATAATCCAAGTATAACACCAAGTAGTGTTACGAGCAAAGAAATTGTCCCACAGACAACTAAGTGTAAAAAGAATGTGTAGAGGAAGAAAGGGCAAACAAGGGAAGAGAAGGCCACAAAGCATGTGGCTTGGGAAGTATGGACCCCAATATAAGTAAACACCCAGTCCATGTGTTCTGGTATCCTTGCCAATTTGACCATAGGGAATTGCACTCTTAGTTGGCTCAAAACATAAGCCATACTATATAATTAGGTATTAGGGTATCTTGTGGTAGCTAGTACAAATTCTAAGGTATAAATTAAGTTTATGTCTTCCCTCCCTCCAGGTATATCACTTCCTCCATCTGTCTATGAAGTGGATCCTTCTTCTGCTCCTACATTAACCTTCTACTCCTGCATCACCTTCATCTGCACACCTAACCAGCAACCCAATACTTTAGAGGTTGTAGGCATAAATAAAATAGACAGCCCACCAGATGAGTAGTAAAGAAGAGGCTGGCAGTGATCAAATAGAATAAAATGTTGATAGGTGAGAAGAAGTCTCTCAAGACTCATTTGAAGCCCACACTAAGGTTTTTAATGATAATTCATTGTACAGGCAACATGCAGACCAACAAATGGAATCTAGTACAAGGGTTCTGTAGAAGAAAAGATATTTAATGATAATCCATTATACATACATGAACCTACAAGGAAGTCTGGACTGTTTTAGGGGATGGGAAAGCCTTTCTTCCAGTTGCATGATGGACCAAATTTACAGATGCAAAATGCTATTAACTACCATTCTAAGGGAATTTTTTTTATTTTAGCCTCAAAATTAGAAATGAAAGAGGCAAATACGAATATTCATATGAGTATTGTTAAAAAAGTCAGATATCTATGCAGCCACTGCTGATTTGCTATAGAATAAGATTGAGAAAGTTGATCTAATGACCTGATTGAAGCACAAAAGAGTATTAAGGATGATAACTGGTAGGCTCATGGGAGGTTTGCAATCACCTTAACAAGATCAAGGACTGTATTAGTAACCTAATATGACAGTATCAAGCAAGCTAATTTAAGAAGAGCAAAGGACTTCATTATTCTGGTTGATTGCATCCCACCTGCTTAGGCATCTGGTACCTGCATTTTTGTGGTTTCTTGTAGGCAAAGCATGGTCAACTCACCAGTAAGCAAAAACTTCCCTTTATTTATTGGTACAGTTGGGGTCTTAATTGTTCAGTTATATCTCTATTATGGTACTCTTCATAATAGCAGTTGCAAGTTAAATTTTACAGTAATACTCTAAACAAATCTTAGGTAATGGATGCCAAAAAGAAGATACCTTCATATAAATACTAGTATGAATGCTATATCTTACTTTCTAGCACAAAAAAAACAATAACAATCAGTTTTAGAATTTTCCTAACCTCGGGATAAAATCTATGTTTAAATTGAGTGATGCCACTAGCTGCTCTAGTATGTGTATTCAATCTTTCGTGAATCTGCATGAAGGAGGATGGGTCCATGAGAAATTTCTCCTTCGCGTGGATATGGAGTTGCTTCTCCTCCGCATTATATCTCAAACAAATCTCCATTGCCACTTGTTCACAAACAAGTATCAGATTAAATGTTGATTTAACTATTTTATACACAATATTCACCCTATCCATATATCCAGTAATAAAGAAGGATCTCAATAATAAAGGAGGGACATCCATCAAAATGTAATGGAAGGGAACTCTTGGATAAAAATAGAAGTTGTAACGGCCCTTCAAGTGAATGTGACTGAGCATTAACAGGCCTCCACATACTCTTTTAGACTTTCATCCTCTTGTCACCAAACATTGCCATTGATTGGTCACCTATGCAACTTGTGCTCTTCACCCTTAATTTGTTCCTTGCATATGAGATCTGTGAAGAATTTCTTGATAGGGAAACAATATTTGTTTCTTGAAATGCTCTCCAAAATTGTCCAGTGATGAACACAATCAAATCCAATGACTTTTAAGAGGTGCGTACTCAAGCATCAGACTGGCAAACGACCTTCCTAAAAACATATGTGAGCCCCTAGTTTACAATGTTTAAACTAAATCTTTGAGATTTTCTTTTCTCTTCGAATATAAAACCAGGCCCGCACAACAAATTGTATTATGGCATTGTGTTTCTTTGAGTTACCTTCTTACATTTAAAGCCATATGAGTGCATAGTGTACCCCCTTTTTACTTACTCAGCCCAACACTTTGTATGTATGTCAAATAGTTGAATGGTTATTATGATATCAGAATATAATTACATATATACATTTCATTTAACAGTGATAACACTATTCTATATAAAGCGTGATCAATGAATCATAGATAACACAAAATAAATATTTATATATGAACTTATCACCGTTATAGAATGTATCATATTCAAATAAGAATCTTCTTTACTAAACTACCTTACAGGAATAGGAATATACAACATTTGCTAATTAATGCAGATTGCACGCATTAGATATGTTGCATCAAAATCTACCACAAAGATTGTCACAAGAGAAATTGTCTAAATTTTAGTATCTTCTGGACTACAATTGTAGGAGCACATCATCCAATCCCCATGGTTATAAAGTGTATATAATACAAAATGAATAAATAGACAAGGCACGTGAACTATTTGGCAAAATGCCTCAAAGAGATGTCATCTCGTGGAAAAACAATGATTGCAGGATACGCACAAAATGAAGTTGTAGAATAGCTTTAGAAACTCAAGCAAAAGCTATTGATATACATAAAACCTGACTTCCCAATCTCTATTGGTTTTTGATATGAAAGAAAATGTAGATAAAGATAATAATAATCTAAACATAATATTAATCTAAACAAGGAAACGAGTTTCGTGTCACATACCAATATTATTGTGGTAAAGAAATTTCTCAATCAATCTATGCATGGATCTAAAGGATTGAATAACTCCACCTCCATAAAAAAGTACTTGGAAATTCCAATGCACCCTCCATGGCCTTGAATCACTTCTTCGAAAGGCGATTCCTTTGTTTTGAAATCTTCAACATAGGCTCTACTTAAAGCCTTGATAGCTCGCTCTGGAAACTTATGACATTTTGAAGCTAAAATTCAATAGAGAAGAAATCATCTGACAAACCCATACCCATTAAAATACAAGTCCGAATAATATATCTCTCTAATGCCAATAAAAGATTGTCGCTATATAACCATTACTACCGTAACCGACGCTATGGTAACCACCCAACAAGTTGTAATAGCCAAGAGCCACTAACAGGGAAAGAAGTCAGAGATGAGTGCCCAGAATAGATGGTAACTGCCATTAGAAATAAATAAGGTACCAATAAAGTTGTAATTGCCCCATAGAAATCTTTATGCAACATTTTGAAAAACTACCATTGGCAATCAACATTTATAACAAGGTAATGTAACCGCCTGGCAGAGTGTATTGTAAACCATAATCTCCCATGCCCAACAAAGAATAATATTCATGAATTCATAAATTAACTAGTTTGTAGGTGTCAAAGGTAATCTTTGACAGAAATAAAGGAGACAACACCACCTAAAGAGTTGTAATTGTTAGCCACCACCACACGACCAACGAAGATTTTATAATATGAATAGTAGAATGACTGGGGCTAAGGAGGGCTAGTTGGACAATCTTAACAGCAAGCAAGGTACCTACTCATAACTTAGACAACACTGACAACTCCATACTTTATGGATATGGGTTTTTAACCAAGAGACCAAGCCAATGTTTTCAACAAGGAACCCACTTTCTTTGTAACTTGCCAATAGAAATGTGATAGCAACCTCCTAGTATTGATCACAAGGTTGACTAAAAACAAATTTGGGTTTAGTTTAATGGTAAATGTGTGTCATCTTTCTAAATCCCATTGACCCAACTACAGTCTGGGTATCTCTTAGATTGCAATCTAAGCCTTCCACCATGGTACAAAATGGGTAAACAAACTTCTGTTTATATGAAATGTGGTGAACTTGAATATACCATAAGGGTCCAATTAACCCAAATATGTGTCAAAATTCACTTTGGTTTTTGCTTAATCAAGTTAGGCAATGTTCAGGTAAAACTACACAAGGTTACTTATCTCCACAAAAATCTCCTACCTCTCTTCCAAAATGGAAGAATTAATAAATAAAATCTACCACTCCTCCAATAACTCCCACTAACTTAATTCATTTTAGTATTTGTTAAAATAGATTTTATGACATCACATAAATGCTACCTATATATTTGCCACTCAACACAACATTTAATAATAATAATAATGATATATTTATTTATTAAATTAACTACTAATATAATATATATATATACATATTCAATAGACTAAATTTACATAAAGACATTTATATTTATTTAATTATCAAAATGTCTTGGTGACTAATAATATTGTTTTAATGCCATGATTAATCAAAGCATCAAATAAACATTCCAAACCAAATAACCAAATGCCAAACATACCTGACACATCCAAAGTGAAAATGGAGGGGCACTACAATGCTGGCTTTGAAGGTCGTCTCAACTTTTGGCAAAGCATCACCAAACTCTCTCATTTCAAAGGTTGTAAGCTTACCAAGTAGCTGATCCCTGTCAACCTTTTTAACTTGCATGAATTCTTCAATTGCGACTACTTTGTGATAGTAGGACTTGGCCAAGGATCTGAGAATTTTCGTAACAACTTCCTTTTCTTTGAGAGTTCCACCCATGTCTTGTATCCCTGTAACAAGTTCATCAACTCTTTGCATAAAGGCTGAAATGTTTTCATCATCATTCATCTTCAAACTTTCATATTTCACATTCAAGCTTTGTAACTTGGCTTCCTTCACAGAATCATCTCCTTCATACAGATTTTTCAACTTTTCCCATACCGCATTTGTAGTTTCAAGATCCACAACTTTCTTCAATATTGAGTCGGATAAAGAGCTTAGAAGAGCATCCTTTGCCTTGACATCTATCTCATATTCTTTGATTTCTTCTTCAGTCATCAGAGCATTTTGAGGTATGGTGTATTCTATTTCTGCAGCTTTCCATACTTTGTAACCAAGACTAAGAAGATGGCTTTTCATCCGAGCCTTCCAGAGAACATAATTCATTCCATCAAAATGTGGTGCTTCCTTCTTGTAAGACATTTTGGATCTTCCTCAAGCTGTCAAACTTCCTTCAGAGGAACTTAGCTTTGATACCAATTATTGATATGCGTCGGACAATTGAGAGGAGGGGGGGTGAATCAGTTGTCTTAAAAAATTAAACATTTCAGTATTAAAACATTGAACACTTATCCACAATTAGAAACTTAACCACATATGCAGCAACAAACACAAGAGACACTAGATTTATGTGGAAAACCCCAAGGTGGGGAAAAACCATGAAGACGATTAGTTCTCAATATATATTGTAATCTTAAAATAATGATGATTAAGCTTGGTCACTCCACAGGCCTAATCATACTAACTCACTATCATGAAGAACAACTAGGTCTAGTAGGTTCACTGCCTCAACCCTAAACCTAGCAAGATTACAATAAGGGTTGTTAAACCCTATTGGCGGCTCACTGTCAGGCACGCTACCACGATCAACACCTTTTTATGTTTATCATTGAAGTACAACAATTTCTCCACTTTGCTATGCCTCTTCTCTACTCTATCTCTTCTCTGCTCTTCCTCTTCTCTGTTTTTCCTCTTCTCTGCTCTTCCTCTTCTCTACTCTACCTTTTGGACCTTTCTTAAAATCTTTTCATTTTCGCTCAAGGACAACTTTTTCACAACTCAACTACAAGTATTTATACACTACAACAACCTTGGAATGATCATCAAGGTTGGCATTACAAACATTTACAAAATAGGTCTTGACCTATTACAACATTATGCAAGGGAGATAAAATAAAAATGCACGTGGATCACGCCATGCCTTAGCTGGGACTCAAACATGATCTTCCATGCTTCAACACACTTCCACAATCTTCAAGGGATCTCCACAATCACTAGGATTAACCAGGTCAGCCAAGCTGGTTACACAACACACTATCCATAAGTAATCTTCAAACGCCTTCACAATTCTTCCACACGGACCAATGTAATGATAGGAACATGATCAGGAGGTATGTACAAGCACGTTATAATCATTAGGAGCAACCACACAACCCTTAGCCACTTTATCCATAGGAATCTTCTCATCAAAACACATGAACTTCTCTGTCTTCAACTATCATAAAAGAAAGATAGTTTGCGGACCACCAAACCATGAACCATTGCAATTGTGAGCACTTATCATCATCCCAGACTTCCTTCTAGAACTGCACAGAAAAACACTTTATTGTGGAGGAATGTGGAGCAGAATACTTTCTCCCTATCCCATCTGAACTTACAAAAAAAGCAGGTTTCACTCTGGTGGACACAACTCACTCAGATCTTCATGTAGAGGACTCAAACTTGGAATATAGCATCCTCAGACATACCTCTAACTTACTTCCAAACTATAGACCATGATATTCAAGTAGCAATAAATGCAGAGCAATTTATCGGATTGTTCTTTAGCATACAACTCACTGTCTATACTGCACTTCTCTGTAACTTACTTGTTTCTTCCGGTGAGGCTAATTTTCTCAATGTCCTCAACATACAAGTCTTCTAAACAAGTAATAGAATAAGATACAGTTGACACCAATGACAACAATGATATGTTGACATCAATGACAACATTATTTAGGCACATACTTGCAACACTATTAATGCCATTTGTAGTAGACAAACCTCTAATTGGAGACTGAACAATTTATTGAGAAGGGGGCTAGAGTTGATAGACAAACTTTCTAAGTATAAAGTGAAACATGTTTTTAGATAGTCTAATTCTCTAGGAGATCAAATAGCCAATGTGGCTTTTGACTTTGAAGATAATAGGGACCTCTTGGCAAGGCTGCATTCCTAACTTAACATTTCTACTTGAGCAAGATTTGGGAGATGGTGGTTTAATAACTAGCACAAGGCATAATGAGGTAGTAGTCACATCATATCTCCAGTGAAGCAAACCTTAGGTGGCACTAGCTATGATGTAGAAATCATAAGTATTAGGTTGGAAGGAAGGTGCCCACGAGTTGGTTTTATTTCTAGTTTTAATTTCTCATTAAGGAGTGAGTTGGTGGCGATCGAGAAGTACTATAGAGTGTGAGATCACTAGATAGATTCATCATAGCATTGCATGGGCTACTTCAGCCATGATGTTCACAGCAAGATTAAATAAAGGGCATGGTTAGGAACAAAGGATGTATTTTTTTTATATGGAGTTGATGGTGTGTTTGCTGAGCTGGAAGCGACAAATGGTTTTCTGCGGTGGCATGTTGGATAAGCACTTAAGGATTGTCTTCAAGGTCTCCTCTCCAATGGAATTGCATTGTATAGGTATGGTGCTTGGAAACTCTTTCATGAATTTGCATAATAAATATCGTGTCAATACAGAGATTGCATCAATGTTTTTAGTAGTAATGCTTAATCTCGGGGAGTCAAAGGACTATGTTAAGGAAATGGCTAGCGATTTGATTAGGGTTGAGTGAAGAGTAGGGTTAGATAATATCCTACATCTAGTGATCCTTGGTCTAGGTTTCCCTACCGCTTTGGGGACTTGGTCAATGGTTTTACCTACATACATTGGCCCTTGGGCTCAGTTTGTGATACCGGTGGTGGGGTAGAGCATGGAGGCTCAATGAAATGAATTCTAGTGGGGTCTTGGCTTTCTAAAGATGGTTCTAGGATTGGATGATTCTAATGGTACATACTAGTCGCTGGAAGTGGATGCTGAGAACTTGGTGGAGGAGGATTTGCAGGTGGTGGAAAAATAGGTTGAAAATGTAATCACTATAATGTTGTTAGTATAGACTAGTTTTTAATAGTTATGAAATACAGACTTGGTCTTTCCTAGTTTTTAATTTTATTTATGGGATGTGGCTCCCTCTAGCCCAATTCACCAATCAAAAAAATTTAATAAATGGTAATGTGATTTTTAATTTTTATTTATGTTTATTGTAAAATAAAATAAATGAATGAATAATATATATTAATGTATGTGTATATATATATTAATATAAAAAATTGGAGTATTTGCAATTTTTTAATTTTTATTTATTTTTATATGCAGCCATAACATTTATTAAAAAAACATAAAAAAATTATTTTAATTTATTCTATATGCAGGAGTAGTATTTATATTAGCAATAGTACCTAATAAAAAATATTTTGATTTATTTTTATATGGCGCCACTTAATTTTTATTTATTTATGTGGCAACTTTTCTGATGAAGGTGGTAAATCATAAAACACTCAACAACAATAATTGCACATAGAAAATAGAGATGTTCCTTTATTGATTTGGACAACACATTACATTATAGAAGCTCAGAACAATCAAATAATGAATCCTCTACTAGCTGCAACACATTACAACTTTCCTAACCTCAAGACTCTGGAATCTTCAGCCTTTTGTAACCCCAAATCAATTAGGGTTTATGTTTTCCCACCTATTCTTGACTCTACACTTTCCCCCTTAACTCTACTAATTCCCAGGGTTCCCAAAATAGTCATAAATAGCACTTTTTGGTGGCCTCCAGCTAAATTTAGAAATTTGCAACTCCCTCCAAAAGGAGGTCAACTTCTGAGAAGCATAACTTTTGATCTGGGTGTCCAATTAACGAACCGTTTTGAGCGCCAGAAAGCTTGTGATGTGAACTATCATTCTAGAAATCCATAAATGGATTTTTATCAACTTTTGGGGATGTTATGGCATGTTTTAGTGCCTCATATCTTGTTTCAAAAAATTTCAGGGGCTTTTCAGAAAACAAAAACTTTAATATCTTTCAGCTCACAAATGATCTTTACCTAATTCCTTCACCAAAGATCTTATATTTTAGTTATGAATCTTTTTGTAACTTTTCACTTCAATCCATGCCCAAATGCAAACTTTCCTAAAATGGTAGTTAAAACTTTCTAAAACAGGCAGTTTGCTATTTTTAGCAGTTTTGGAAAAACTGAAAGTCCTACATCATTATTCAGGAGATTATGGAACTAGAAACACTAATTGTGGAAAGAAATGAAAACAACTACAATTATTTTGAATTAACTTCTTTTTGGGTGATGCAAGATTGCCCTTACACCACTAGATGCTCCTGCATCAAACACCTAGGGTAATTTGAGAAGTGACCCTGTCACGTCTCAGGTGTTTTTGTAAGGAAAACCCAAATGGTCAACCTCTGCCTTAAGCAACCAAGAAGAATCTTCAACAAGCCTCCCTTTCCATTTCACCAGATATTCTTCATATTGCCAATTCCAAGTACTTCTTCCCACATCACTATCCAAGATCTCTTCTATCTCCTCCATTGAAGTAGATGCCAGAATACTCCATTGCTCTTGCGTCGGTCCATCCTCTGTGCCACCTTCATGATATTCTATTAAATCAGCAATTTTAAACATAGGGGAAATATTGATCCGACTTGGCAGCTCTACCTCATATGCATTTCTTGAATCATGCTTCTTCAAGATTCTACACGGTCCAAATTTCTTCATTTTCAACTTATTGTATGTTACAAATTGGGAACCTTTCTTTTCTCAAGTGAACCATGACTTCATCTCCTACTTGGAACTCCTTATATCTCCTCTTTTAATCTGCCTTAGCCTTGTACTAAATATTCATCTTATTAATATGCTTTCTCACCTCTTCATGCAAATTCTTCAGATGTTCTATAAAGTCTTCAGCTGTAGCACTTGTCTTTTCTCCTTTGTCTAGCTTCCTTAACTCAAAAGCATTTCTTGGGCTATTGCCATATATAATTTGGAATGGTGATTTACCAGTACTCCTATTGACAGAATTGTTGTAAGAAAATTTTGCCTGTGGTAAAATCAAATCCCATCCCTTGGGGTTATCTCCTTCTAAGCATCATAGCAGGTGACCCAAACTCCTATTCACCACTTCCGTTTGTCCATCAGTCTATGGATGGTGTGCAGAACTGAACTTCAAATCTGTCTTCAACTTCTTCCACAATGTCCTCTAGAAATAACCAACAAACTTGGTATCTCAATCTTAAACTATGCTCTTTGGTAGACCATGTAATCTCACCACCTCTCTGAAAAATAATTTAGCAATATGAATAGCATCATTAGTCTTCTTGCAAGGAATTAAATGAGCCATCTTCGAGAATCTATCCACCACCACAAAAATAGAATCATGTCCTCTCTGTGTCCTTGGTAAACAAGAACAAAATCCATACTAATATCATCCCATGGCTTCTCTAGTACAGGTAATGGCTGATATAGCCCTGTATTCTAACTTGTTCCTTTTGTCATCTGACACACTCTACAACTCTGTACAAATTTCCCCACATCTTGCTACAACGGTAGCTAATAATAATTCTCACCAATAATAGAAATGGTCTTATCTCGACCAAAGTGTCCAGCCAATCCCCCACTATGCTTCTCCTTAATCAGGTTTTCTCTCATGGAACTCCTCAGAATGCATAATTGGCTTCCTCTAAACAACATGCCATCTTGGATTATGAAATCCAACCATTTTGTCTTGTCCAAAGCAACAGGTTCCAAACAAGATTTCCAAGCCTCTGCAAACTATGGATCTTTTGGATACAAACTCTTGAGCTTATTGAACCCAACAACCTCTATCTTCATTTCAGTCAACAAATTTTGCCTTCTACTCAAGGCATCTACAACTCTATTGGACTTCCCACTCTTGTGCTTCAAAACAAAAGTATAACTTTGCAAAAACTCAACCCATTTTAAATGCCTTTGGTTTAACTTTCCTTGACTATTAAGATACTGCAAAGCCCAATGATCGGTATATAAAACAAACTCTTGTGGAAATAAATAATGTCTGCATTTCTTCAACGCCTAAACTATTGCATAAAATTCTTGATCATAAACAGAATACTTTTTCTTGGCATCATTAAGATTCTCACTAAAATAGGCAATGGGCTTACCTTCCTGACTCAAAATAGCTCCTATAGCACTACCACTTGCATCACAATCTACCTGAAATACCTTATTGAAATCTGGAAGTGCCAAAATAGGTTGCTCTGTGACTTTCTACTTCAATGTATCAAAGTTTTTGTCTGCTCCTTTAATCCATTTAAACTCTTTTATATCCCCTCTCATTGTCTCAATTAGGGGGGCACAAATACTACTAAAATTCCTGATAAACTTTCTGTAAAAACTTGCCAAACTATGAAAAGATCTTACCTCTGTGGCACTCCTTGGCATAGGCCATTGAAGGATAGCTCTCACCTTCTCTGGGTCCATTTTAAGACCTTTCTCTGAGACAACAAATCCCAGGTATACCAACTCGTTCTTTGCAAAACTACATTTCTTTAGATTAATCAGCAATTTCTCCTCCCTCAACTTCTCTAAAACTCTTCTGATATGCATCAGATGCTCATCCCAAGTCTCACTAAAAATCAAAATATCATCCAAATAAACAATAACAAAACTTCCAAAATTTTCTTTCAGTACCTCATTCATGAGCCGCCTGAATGTGCTCGGCATGTTGGTTAGCCCAAATGGCATGAAAAACCACTCATACAAACCATCCTTTATCTTGAAGGTTGTATTCCATTCATCTCCTTCTCTCATTCAGATCTGGTGATAACCACTCTTCAGGTCAATCTTTGTGAAGTACTTGGCTCCACTCAAACAATCCATTATGTCATCCATTCTTGGCAATGGAAACCTATACTTGATTGTGATCTTATTTATGGCTCAAGAATCTGTACACACTCTCCACTCTCCATCTTTCTTTGGTGCTAGTACTGTAGGTACTGCACATGGACTTAGGTTATCCCTTATCAGTCCCTTCCTTAACAACTCATGAACTTGTCTGTTCAACTCATTCTCTGTTGGAGTCATTCTGTGGGCTACCTTATTTGGTAAACTGGCTCCTGGTATCAAATCTATTTGATGACTTATCTTCCTCATTGGTGGTAAACCTTCTAGTACATTATCAAAGATAATGTCCTAAAATTCTTCCAACATATATGAAACTTTTGCTGGTACATCTTCACATCTCTCTTGACTAATCTTAGGAATCAATGCAAAGCAATGATGCTCATGCTTCATGCCCTCCAAAAATTTCCTACCATCTACCAAGAAAATTTTGGCAGTACTACATACCTTTTCTTCCACCTCCTTCAAGGGCTTCAACTTATGACAAACTCCATCCTTTGTTAGGGACTATGTGTTTGCACGGCCATCATGGACATCACTCCTATCATACTATCACGGCCTCCCCAATAGCATATGACATGCATCCATCGGTATGATATCACACAGTACCTCATCATGGTAGTCCCCAATCTTGAACTTCACTAAACACTACTCATTGACCAAAGATCTGTAGTCTTTCTGCAACCATGCAATCTGATATGGATGTGGATGCTTTCTTCTTGTCAACTTCAACTTGTCACTATCTCCTTTGAAACAAGATTGTAAGTACTTCCATTGTCAATAATAATATCACAACACTTACCTTCACATTTGCACCTTGTGTGGAATAAACTCTTCCTCTGATTGGGTTCTTTCTCCTCATTCAACAAAGTTCTTCTAACAACTAGGGTTTCTCCCCTTTCAGCATCTTCAGAATGCTCAGACTTTGCAACTTCATCTACATGTACAATTCGTGCATTACCTTCAGGTCTTCTACTTGTCCTTCCTTGATGTTGCAGACATTCGTATGCTCGATGCCCTTCTTCTCCACATTGGAAATAGGTTCCCCTAAAACCTCCTCTTCTAGGTCCTTGCCCCAATCTGCCTCTTCCTCTTCCTCTTTGCTCACCATTGTTCTGGTCATGAGGGCATTAGGCATTATCCCCTCTTTGATTTCAACTGGTGCTAGCTTCTTCACTTTTTTTATCTTCATTACGGCCTCCATAGGGTCTTCCACCAATCATTCCACCTTGACCTCTTCCCCTTTGCTTTTTATCAAATCTTTTATTCAGCTTCTCTTCCACCTTCAGGGAAAACTGGTATGCATCTTCTATGGTGGTCATTCTGACCAGGCTCATCTCCTCTTGAATACTCAGCCTCAACCCATTAATATAATGGGTTACCTTCTCCTTGTTGGGCTTTGTATGGCCTATCCTGATAGTAATTTTATAAAACTATTTTGTATACTCCTTAACAGACTTGTTACATTGCTTCAGTCCTTGCAGCTTCTTCAGCAGCTCCACCTTATAGTCCACAAGAATGAACTACTTCTTTAGTTTCTCCACATCTGATCCCATCTGGTGATCTTTCCTTTTCCTCTTCTATTCCTCTCTAATTGGACCTCCTTCCACTAAATACTAGCATGGCCCTTCAACTTTGTTTTTACAAACTTGACCTGATCTGGGTCCTCCACATCTTCATATTCGAAATACTCCTCTATGTCATTGTTCTAATCAATAAGTTGTTCCAGATTCAAATCTCTAGAATATGCAGAAACTTTGATCCTGGGCCTCTTTCCAATCTTACAAATGGCCCTCAACAACCTAACTTTTGTAGGATCTCCTGTAGCTTCTTGTTCTTCCTTAGATAGCTCCTCTTCCGCTTCATCCTCATTTTCTTCTCTTGTTCTTGGCTCAAACCCTCTTTGTAGCTCCTCTTGCAATGCATCGATTTGTCCTTGCAGGGCTCTAAAACCCTCTTCCATAAAAGAATTCCTCCCAATATGATTTCTTCATGGAGGCATCTTGATCTCCACAACAAACCCACAACCTCAAGTCCTGGTGCAAACTGCCTCACGGTCAGCAATCTGTCTACACACTCAAGAACCCTTGCTCTGATACCACTTGATGAAGGGGGTAAATCATAAAACAAATCAACAAAAATTACACATAGAAAATAGAGATGTTCTTTTATTGATTTGGACAACACATTACATTACAGAAGCTTAGTACAATCAGAGGATGAATCCTCTATGGGCTGCAACACATTACAACTTTCCTAACCTCAAGACTCTAGAATCTTCAGCATTTTGTAACCCTAAATCAGTTAGGGTTTCTATTTTCCCACCTATTCTTGACTCTACACTTTCCCCCCTTAACTCTTCTAATTCCCAGGGTTCCTGAAATAGTCATAAATAGCACTTTTTGGTAGCCTCTAGCTAAATTTTGAAATTTGCAACTCCCTCCAAAAGTAGGTCAACTTCTGGGAAGCATAACTTTTGATCCAAGTGTCTGATTGATGAACCATTTTAAGCACCGAAAAGCTCATGATGTGAACTATCACGCCAGAAATTTGAAAATGGATTTCTGTCAACTTTTGGGGAAGTTATGGGATGTTTTATTGCCTCATATCTCATTTCAAAAATTTTCAGGGGCTTTTCGGAAAACAAAAACTTTAATATCTTTTAGCTCAAAAATGTGTTGATAACTGAGAGGGGGGGTGAATCAGTTATCCTACTATTTCTTCTTTCTTAACTTTCTTAATAATCAATGCAACATTAATTCAAATAAGCAAACATAACCATGAAATGGAAATACACATGACAGTATTTTTGACGTGGAAACCCTGTTAAGGAAAAAACCACGGGGTGATTAACCCAAGATTGTATTCTCTGTTAGAAGAATAGAAATACAAAATGGCACTTGCCAATTAGGGCTCACTGCCTGAGCACACTACTCATAAAAGGCACACTGCCTACAAGAGACACACTATCTACAATTTATAAAGAGTGTAATACAGTAATTGAACTGATAAGGAGCATCAACATATGCTGGGGTTCAGTTCCGGTTAGGCTCAGTACACTGATCTGCTGCACTTCATCTTTCCTCTTCTTTTATGCTACTCTCCTTTCACATACCGAATCTTCCTTTCTACTTTTACTCGGGTCTATTGCTTTTCTTCACATATTACCTACAACCACACAACATCTCATAACTAAAACCATCTTACATATATATATGCAAAAGTGATTTCATCATCTTTTTAGTCAGCATCCGGAACAGTTAATAATTTCCTCAAACTCTGATCTGTTAGTTGAATCCTTGCACACCAAGTAATGCAGATCAATCATATACTTGTAGAAGTCATCAATTATGTCAGCCAAACATAACTTATGCCTTAAGAACCTTTTTCATCATCAGTAACACATCCGGAATAATGTCTGATGTTCTGCCAATCAATTCTTCCTCTGTTCACACTGTCACTTGGGAATCCAACACTCAAGCATTCATATCTCTTTATCCTTTCCACGCCAGAGGCTAAAACCTTGGAATATATCAGTTAAGATACTCCTCTTAACTTCCACAAATCTGCACTTCACTAAGATACTTCTATTGAGAGATCCGGACCTATCTGTCGAACCTTACTGACTGCTCTATTCCTGCTTACCGGACCTTAACACTTCTTCAATCTGACTTCCGGTGAGGACCTATCATGTCTTGCGGATGTGTGGGATAACCTTTGTTGCCATCAATGACAACATTCATGAGTCCATATAGTGTCTCTTGCCAACAATCTCCCCCTTTGGCATTGATGGCAACACTTAGTGAAAAATGACTAAGTGTCACACTATACTCCCCCTTGGCTGATGCTCTATCTCTATGTACATTTACCGAAGCTCCCCCTTAGTTGGATTCCTCATTTTTCACTGCTCCTCACTCCCCCTTTGACATCAATGGCAAAGGGTAGGGTCCGGACATCAAAAAAATTTAAAATTTTAACTATACTTGTCCGCATAAGTATATACATATGGCATACTTACATATACTGAAGTATGTCTGCAAAAGTTGTTTTTAATTAAATGAATTCTGTAGCCCAACTTTGCTTCATTCTGTCTAAAATTGATATATGACCACTCAACAGGAATGCAAACACATCTGCCCTTTTTAGATTTGTTGGATCATTGGTCCAAGCAGTGATTTGAGCTTCATTTATGGCCTCATGCATGGCCTCTAACTTAGGGACAATTATCCCTCTTAGCTCACTCAACCTACTAATTCAGTTTTTCTTCTCTTTTTCAAGCTTCTTAATTTCATTCAAAACTACAACCGTTTGACATTCTTGATTTATTATGGATGTAGTAAGTGGATCAAAATTTTGAGAAAGTTTTATCAGTTTATCCTCCTATTCTTTCATTTTCTTCTCAATCTCCATTGTTGTTTTGGACCAGGATATACAAAATTTGTATACATCACCTCCATCCTTAAGGGCATTTTCTAAATTTTTTATCCCAATACCCATAACTCTTCTATCATTTGAAATTATCCCTTACAACTCAGAGAATCTCTTATCCAAAAATTCCTTCCTAACCTTCTCCTCAGCTGATTTCTCTAGAGAATCAAAATGTGTGCTAACACTATTGACTAGAGTTTTGAGATTACCGGAAGAGGAGGTTGTGGGATCCTTCTGAAAAGATGGCATGATCTTTTCCAACACTCCGGATGCTACCTCTAAAAGCTCACAGTCTTCCATGTGAGATTTCAGTAGTTTCTCTTTGACCTTCACATTTGCAAATGAAGCTATTTTCATTGTTTGCACCGGAGATAGAGAGTCAAAATCTAATGGCCCTTTTAGTAGTTCCGGTTCATCAATCTCCATAGTTGCTTTTGTCAAAAAGTCCTTGACTGATTCTGCAGTGTCTCTTGCCAGAGACAGATTCTTCTTTTCTTCTACAGTCACAGAACTATCTTTTGGAGCTTTCTCCCCTTCCACAACCTTTGTACTGATATCTTCTTTTCCCTTCACCTCTGCTTCTTTCTCCTTTATTCTTTCTTCATCTTTAGATCCGGAGTCAGTAGGGGAAACCGGAGGAGTGATGTTAGTCTGTTCATGGGCCACCTTTTCCAGAGCAGAGGATTCCAAGTCCTTAGCTGTTTCTGCACCGGTATTCATTACCTCTTCTGTCATTTTCTCAGAAGATTCTTCTACAACACTTGTGGTCGAGGCGTCAGTACCCAAGTCCTCTATAATAGGAAGATTAAATCTTTTGAAGGCTTTCCGGAGGATCTCTTCTGTGTCCTTGGCTACCTTGTCAGTCTCACCAAGCATAAGTTGATTCATCCTTGCTTTGCTCCTGAACTCATCCTTACAATCTTTGAATACCATATTCATTGTCTTGGGATCGATTGAAGGATATAGCTGAATTGCTATCTGCTCCCGGATTTCTAGGTCTGGCTTGGGCATTGTTCTTTCTTGTTTCTAGTTCCTTCTCCAAGCTTTCAGGGACCAGAGATATAATTTCAATAAATGCTTTATTGTAGATATTTAGGTACCTGACTATGGCATCTTGCAATATTTTCTGATCTGCTTCACCATAATCATCATAGAACTCAACCATTGGCTGAAGATTTCCGTCCATTGTGACTGATTTGATTATATCATCAATGTGAAGAGTGGGTTTTTCAACATATTCCTCTGTCTTTTCTTCTTCCTTCTGTCCGGTAGAGGGTTCACCTGATGTTTTCTTCTTTTTCTTCATTTTTCTGATTTCTTCATCAGATTCAGTCTCCTCTTCATCCCTTTGACTAGCATAAGCTCTTGTAGCTTTTGTCTTTGTTCTTTTCTCTCCTTTGCCGGATGATTGTGCTTCTGATTCTAATGTTCTTGAGCCTTTGGCAGTGGTAGGTGAAGATCTCTTTGATGATCTGGTTCGGGTGGAAGGTTTTGCCGGAACACTTTCCTCATTTTTCTTTTCTGCCTTCTTCTCTTCCTCGACCCTTTCCATCTTTTTCCTGTTGGCATCAAGTTCCTCTTGATCTCTGGCTGCCTTAGCTCTGTATGAATTTTCACACTTAGTTCTTCAAAGGTACCAAATCTTTCTGCTTTTGGGTCCTTTGGCTGACTGAGCATGTGTTGAACATGTAGCTCTACAATTTGTTCATCAACTTCATACCCCATAGGCATGATCCAGAATGTCCTTGGCTCTACTGCCTCCATTAGGCATTGATCAGTGTCTACCATGAAGCACATTGTATCCTTGTATTTCTCAACTACTTATTTGGGGATTCTTTCTCTGATTTGCATTATATTTTGAAAGTGCTTGAAGTAACCCCACAGAGCTGTATTCCTTGCCTTAGCATCCCCAAGTTCATGCAAGTAATCTCTGATTTGAATTGCTACCGGTTTGTAATTTTGCCATACCCATCCATTTGATCCGGGCAGCTCATTCATGAAGTAGAAAAATAAACATAATATTAGTCCACCATATTTAAAGGAGTTCTTCTTGTCCTTTTTGATCTTCTGTATGTTTTCCATTAATTGGCTCAAAAGAAGTTCACAGAGATCATATTCTGCATTCTTTCTCAGCATCTCATATGCAGTATATACTGCAGTTCCGGATACTGAACTCTCCCTACTGGAGTGATATATCTTGTATCCTATTATCATAGATGCAAACTTGATATCCGGGTCAGTAATATCTTCAATGGTCATTGCCCTCTTATCAAATTTTGATCCGGTGGCCTCAGTTACAATGTTGTTTTTGACAGATTTGAGGATAGGTATTCCTCCAGAGGAGTGTAAACCAGTTACTGCCCTAATTGCCTCCTTGGTAATTTTTCAAGGTCTGTTCAGCCATAGAAAGTTGTCATGTACCCTACTCAACACATACCGGACCCATTCATCTTCTTCAAAGTAGGGGAAATGAATGAACTAATCAAAATGTTTCTCCTGGATGCCCTTATATTCTGGTTTAAGCTCAAATGCATCGTCTATCAATTGTTTGTGATAGATATCTCTTAGTTTGAATTCCCCAAACTCTTCAATATTTGCGTGTATGTAAACCCTAATATCTTCTGTGTGCAAAACACCATGCGGAACACTAGAGAATGCTCCTAGGGGATCTACCTCCAATGATTTGTATGGATGTTTCTTAAATTCAGGGTGGGGCCTATCAAAGATCTTTACTATATTCAGAGTATCCATCATCAAGAATTCTACTGAGAAATATCAAGAACAGAGAATACCTTTTTACGCTGTTTAGGGCAAACGATGAAGTCTAAATTGATTTAAAAAAATCGTCTTGATCTTTGGGGGAATTTTGTTGCAAAGCTCCTTTTCTCTTTTTCCTCAAATGTGAATGTGCAAATGATGACTAAGAGAGACCTTATATTTCTGTAAAAAACCCTAATTCCTTGTTGCAATAAATGCATACCTTAAGTTGTTCCGGTTGCTCTATTTTCCTTGTTTAGAGAGAGAGAAGCTTATCCAGATCATTGTGATACCTGTATGATTGTTGTTAGTGATGAGTCATAATGTCCAGTTCTTCTTTTGATCATCCCATATGTCCATAAAACAAGATGTTTTATTTTGAATTCATACTGGATCCAGCTTGTGAAAAACCTATTTTACCGGAAGACTGTTTTCCCAGATCAATTCTGGAAGGATTTGATTCTTCAAATCTTCTTTTGGATCTCTTAAATCTTTACCATACCCCTTTTAGATGTTTCTCTTATGAGCCCTTTTAATCCACAGCTCTCCTTGTGCCAGTTCCGGCACCAATTGACTGGCTGGGGGAATAAGGTTTTCTTTGTGTCTCCCCCTGAGCCAGAGCTCACTTTTTAATTTCTGGAAGGAATATCAGCACCAGAGTCTGGTGTGGATCCATCCCCTATATTCTCTGTACTTTTCTTCACCCAAATCTTGTTCATCTCCCTTTGAACTTCATCCGCATTCATTTTCTATTTTCCTTTATCTTGATTCTGATTATGATATACCGAACCTCTTTTGTCCTGATTCTTGCTTCTACATAATTTTGCATTATGACCAGATCTATTGCAAATTTGGCAAACAACATTTCTTTACATATTTGATTGATATCTTCTTGATCTGCATTGATTAGCCATATGACCCATTCTATTGCATGCAAAGCATCTACCATTAAATGAGTTGTTTATTTGCATATTTCTGCATTCATGAGATTTGTGTCCATACCTTTTGCAGTTGAAACATTGTCCAGAGAAGGATGTATTAGTCTGATTCATTCTCTTGCTGCACTAATTAGCTTTATGACCAAAGTTATTGCAGTTGTGGCAGTATCCATTGAAGGATGGATATATTTGAGCATTAGGTTGCCTTACCGGAGGTCTTCTAGACCTGTTCCTTGGATTTTCTAATCCAAAATTCTTCTGACTGGATTCAGAGCTTTCTCCTTTCTCATATCCCAAACCACACTTGTCATCTACCCCTTTTTGACTTTCAAGGAGAACTTCAAGCTGAGCAGAACTTATCTTGAATTTCTCTTTATATTCATTTGTTGTTTGAAGATCCCTTTTAAGAGAGACAATTTGATCCTCAAGTTTTTCTTCATTATCTTTAGCATCTTCAAGATCAGATTCAAGATGTCTGATGATTCTATCCATCTTGTTGCAATCCTCTGATTTCTCCTTGAGGGATTGTCTTAGATCATCTTCAGTTTTTCTTTTCTCTTCAATCTCTTGGGTAAACTTCATAACTCCTTATTCCATTTCATGTCTTACCATAATGATTTCTTTTGATAACTTTTCACATAACTTGGTTTTCTCCTTCAGATCTTCATTTGTATCATTGACTTCACCTTGACTTGCCAATTGCTGAAGTAACTCCCTTCTCTTTTTCATAGAGAGACTTAATTTGTCTTTTAGTTCTCTCATGAAATCATCAGCCTATTTGAGTCTTTCCTTTAACTCATTGACTTCAGAGTTTGACTGCTCAAGATCATCAAGGGTAGTCTTGAGTTGCTCCCTTAACCCATATACATCCATTTGAATTCCTAGATCTTCCTCAAGTTGTTAGACTCTGTTAGGAGGAATTTGGCTCTGATACCAATTGTTGATAACTAAGAGGGGGGTGAATCAGTTATCCTACTATTTCTTCTTTCTTAACTTTCTTAATAATCAATGCAGCATTAATTCAAATAAGCAAACATAACTATGAAATGGAAATACACATGACACAGTATTTTTGACGTGGAAACCCTGTTAAGGGAAAAACCACAGGGTGATTAACCCAAGATTGTATTCTTTGTTAGAAGAATGGAAATACAAAATGGCACTTGCCAATTAGGGCTCACTACCCGAGCACACTGCTCACAAAAGGCACACTGCCTACAAGAGACACACTGTCTACAATTTATAAAGAGTGTAATACAGTACTTGGACTGATAAGGAGCATCAACATGTGCTGGGGTTCAGTTCTGGTTAGGCTCAGTACACTGATCTGCTGCACTTCATCTTTCCTCTTCTTTTATGCTGCTCTCCTTTCACATACCAAATCTTCCTTTATGCTTTTACTCGGGTCTATTGCTTTTCTTCACATATTACCTACAACCACACATCTCATAACTAAAACCATCTTATATATATATATATATATGCAAAAGTGATTTCATCATCTTTCTAGTCGGCATCCGGAACAATTAATAATTTCCTCAAACTCTGATCTGTCGGCTGAATCCTTGCACACCAAGTAATGCAGATCAATCATATACTTGTAGAAGTCATCAATTATGTTGGCCAAACATAACTTATGCCTTAAGAACCTTTTCCATCATCAGTAACACATCCAGAATAATGTCTGATGTTCTACTAGTCAGTTCTTCCTCTGTTCACACTGTCACTTGGGAATCCGACACTCAAGCATTCATATCTCTTTATCCTTTCCACATCGGAGGCTCAAACCTTGGAATATATCAGTCAAGATACTCCTCTTGACTTCTCCAAATCCACACTTCACTGAGATACTTCTACTGAAAGATCTGGACCTATCTATCGGACCTTACTGACTACTCTGTTCCTGCTTACCGAACCTTAACACTTCTTCAATCTGACTTCTGGTGAGGACCTATCATGTCTTGCGGATGTGTGGGATAACCTTTGTTGCCATGAATGACAACATTCATGAGTCCATACAGTGTCTCTTGCCAACAAAATGATCTTTGCCTGATTACTTCACCAAAGGTCTTATATTTCAGTTATGAAGCTTTCTGTAACTTTTTGCTTCAATCCATGCCCAAATGCAAACTTTCCTAAAATGACAATTAAAACTTTCCAAAACAAGCATTTGCTATTTTTAGCAGTTTTGGAAAAATTGAAAGTGTTACATCATTATTCAGGAGATTATGGAACCAAAAACACTAATTATTGAAAGAAATGAAAACAACTACAATGATTTTGAATTAACTTCTTTTTGGCTGATGCAAGATTGCCCTTACACCACTGGATGCTCCTACTTCATTTTCTATAATATATATATACAAAAATGAAAAATTTAAAAATTATCTTCATTGGAATAGAATACAAAAATTGGGGAGTCAATTTATATTTTTTATTAAAAAGGTTTACAAAAAAATCCAATTCAAAATTTGAAAAAAAAATAGAAACATTTATTTATGTAAATTAACTTCAAAAAATCTAATTCAAAATAAAAATAAAATTTTAGAAACATCTATTTCTATAACTCAGCTTCAAAAATCCAACAAAAAAATAAAAAATAAAATTTTAGAAACTTCTATTTCTATAACACAACTTCAAAAACCAAAAAAAAAATAGAAACATTTATTTCGTATAACTCAACTTTAAAAAGTAAATTAACTTGGGTTAGCTTTTGTGATGCAGGGGCATCTTGTCCCTCTCATTTTGGTTTTGTAGGTGAATAAAGCAAGTTTCTTTCTTTGCAATTTTGGTGTGTGTCCAAAGCTCCTGTCACCTTGCTTGCTTTATCCTCATGTCGCCCATATGACCGAAGCTTGGTTGGATGTTATATTTTATTATTGTGAAGGCAATAAATTTCTATTTCTTTTCTAAGGTCATGGCTTTCTATTCTCTTTGTTAAAAATCATAAAGGCCACAAATCGTGCATAGTGTGGATGTTTCCCAGCTGGCCAATTTGGTTGACGAATTTAGAAAAAGATTTAAATCTACATTTATATCTTTGTTATTTGGATCGTGCATCTTCCTTCTCTACTTTTATGGGAAGTTTATTTTCATCCCTATTGCATCGTGGGGTATTGTATTGGTAGCAATTGTTATAAAAAAATTTACTGTGTGGAGATCATGGACATCGTGGTATTCTTTTGGTGGTAGCAACCTATAGATAGTTTTTTTTATTTCTTATTGCTGGTGGTTGCTTTCTTCTTGTTTTGGCGATAGTTATCATTCCTGGCAGTGATGTGGAGAAAGTTCTTTCTTTCTCCAAAACCTTTTCTAAGTTTGGACTGTTTGATTCGGTGTGGATGGACAGATTTATGGGGTCGACGACCTTGAGAAGAAAGAGATCGGTAGAAGAGAAAAAGAAGATAAAGTTTGAGAAGGTCAACGGTGGTTTGCAGGCCGATCAGAGACAAAAAAAAGGTGGGTTCGAAGGGAGAAGAAACATACTGAGAGAGGCCAACATTGGAGAATAGAATAAGATTTTGGCATTTTGATTTCTATTTGATTTATGTATTTGTGAGGTCAGTTGTATAAGGTCGATATTGATTTTTGTAATGAACAGCAATATTCAGTAATAAGAACTCTCTTTTCCATTGCTTCCTGTCATTCTTGTTAGACTTTCCTATCATTTTCTGTAGAGAACTTTGTGTTTTGGTTTCTGAAATTAGGTATTGTGAGGTGACTGGCAAGGCCAGTGCTATCATTTTAAGTATTTTTAATTATTGTTTTTTTAATATTCTAGAGAAAACATGTGCATATTTAATTTTATATATATATATATATTTAATTTATTTAAAATCTTAATTTCTCCTGATAATGGGATAGAACGTTAATCAGATATGATTAGTAGCAACCCCAAGGAGAATATGTGGGAAGAGACGGTGCTAGGCTGTTGGATCATAATTACGGGTAATGTATGGCAGTGGGAGTTGTTTCTCCTAATAATATGATTGTTTCCTCTAAGTATGTAATATCTTATGATTTCTCAGGAAGCATTTTATTATGGTGGAGGGTGGTGATTTTGTAGGTTTGGGTGGGTCAGTTGGTAGTGCTAGTGGCCGCAGTGGAGGCATGGACAAAGGCAAGGTAGTGACCCCTTCCTCATGGTAGTGTCAACTTAGGAGGAAGGTTGTTAGCAGCACAGTTGGTGGAAAATACAAAGGGATTACGCCCCTAGAAAGAGGTTGAAGAGGTTGTCTAGGGAGGAAGCCATGGTGAATTTTTCAAATTCGATCAAAGCCAAAGTCAAGAACCTAGTCTTGTGGGAGTGGCTCTATAGGATTCTTTCTTTAGCTAAGGAGGCGGATAGCCAAGATGGATGGAAGGTTAGGAAGGTGATGTCTACATTGTTACTTGACTTGGGTATAATGCATGAGCACTAGAATGTCTTTTGCATTGCACAATCAATGACTATGGTAACCTTGACTTTGATTGTTGCAACCTCTATCTTAATGCACAAGGATTTGGTAGAGGTTTCCAGAGTTGTGGAGGAGAATCAAGAGATTTTGCATGGCCATATCCATGATGTCTTGTTGGATGTGGTGGAGACCCATCAGACTGTGGAAAGTATTGCAACTAAGATGGGGTTGTAGGTGGTGGATCATGTTCGGTTGATTTACACATGCACCTATGACGAGGAGGGAGTAGTGGTGGACTTGAGTGGTTCTGTAGCTAAGTAATTTTCTTTGTGTATCTGTAGATAGGTTTTGGGAGAGGGCCTTGTAATTTGCCCTCTCCATAGACATATGTATTATTGTTAAGACAATGCTATTAAGCATAGACTTAAGGTCTTTGCCCTATTTTTGATGGGTCCCTGGTCCCTAACCAGGGTATATACAACCAAAAAAAATCTTAATTTAATTTTTCTAATAGGATAGGTTTTGGGGGTGGAAAAACCTTATGTTTCAAGGTCAAAGTACTCATCCTACATCTATCACTTGTCCACTGCAAGGTTACAAGAGGAGGTCAAGTCGACAGGTATGCAATTTACATAACAAGATAGTAAATATAATACATGTAAAAAATTTTGTCATATATCAATAGTAATCTTATTTAGTGACAATTTGATGATGAACAGGTAGATGTTAGATCTTCACCCTCGGAAGGGGTTAGTTAGGTCAGATATAGAGGCAGTTTCACTAAGGTAAATTTTACCATTTTTAATCATTATGCATTTAAATAATGTTTTGTAGATTTTGGTCAAATAACCTTGAACTCTATTTTAGTTGATGATAGGGCTTGAGACTCCTCCTCATATTCATCAATCAATAGAGATGGGCATTGTTGCAGTTGTTTCATCTGCAAATCCTTTGAATGGGGTAAGAGCCAATAACATGTAGAAGTCATTATGTGTTTCTTGTTTTATCTCACATTATTCAATATATGTTTCAGAGTGTTTGATTAATTCAATTTTTTTGAGAGCATCCTTGCAAAATATATTTTGTACATATCCTACAATCATGGCATTCCATGAGACTACATTTCTTTGAGACATCATGCCAAACAACTCACACACCTTGTCTATGCTTCCACATTTTGCATACATGTCTCCTTGAGCATTTGAAACTACAACATTTGACAAAATTTCCATATCTATCATGCTTTGATGGATGTCCATACCCTATTCCAAAGATCCCATTTTGGCATTTATACCCACCAGTTGCTTTTTCTTGAAAGTTTCTAAAGTCTTATCAACAAATCCATTTTATGCATATCCTAAAATTATGGCATTCCATAAGACCACATTTATTTGAGGCATCATGTCAAACAATTCACTTGCCTTGTTTATTCTTCCACATTTTTCATACATGTCTTCTAGGGTAGTTGCAACTACAACATCTATCAAAAGTCCCATATCCTTTATGCTTTGAGGGATGTCCATGTATCATGTTCCAAAGATCTCAATTTGGCACAGGTAGAGAGGATGCAATCAAAGGTTGTGGAATTTGGCTTTACGCCCACCAATTGCTTTTTCTTCAAGAAAGTTTCTAAAGCCTTATCAAGAAATCAATTTTGTGCATATCCTATAATCATGGCATTCCATGAGAATGCATTTCTTTGAGGCATCCTTCCATGCAACTACAATATATGATAAAGTTCCCATACTTCCATAGTTTGCATACATATTTGTTGTACTAGACTTTTTTATATACATCTCATAACAATGATGATATTGAAACTACTAGATTTGATATAGGAATTACTAGATTTGATATGATAATCATAGATAATTTCTCATCTTACATATTAAAAATCCAAGATACATGTTAAAAATGACGAAAGTTATGATGTTTTTATCAAATCAAAGATAGTTATTTTTGTATAAATGAGCAAAGACATGTTTGTGTTTTTACCTATTTTTTTATCTAGTTTATGCAAAAAAATTGTCATCCACAACCTAAATTCACCTAACATTATATTTGGAAATGTAAATAGGTGTGAAACTTAAATGGAAATATGTTTCAATATCATATAATTCATGTATCAATATCATATAATTCATGTTTCAATATCATATCCTCATTACACCATCTATAGGTCTAGCATAACCTCATTTCACCTAGTTTTTAAATCCTTATCAACATTCCCTCTTTTGTGCATATCTTGCAATCATTACATTCCATGAGGTGTCTTGTCAAATAGTTCACTTTCCTTTTCTATGCTTCCATATTTTGCATACATGTCCTCTAGGGAAGTTGCAACTACAAAATCTATAAGAATTCTCATATCCTTTATTCTTTGATGGATATTCATGTGCTATGTTACAAAGATACCACTTTGGTACAGGCAGAGCGGATGCAGTCAAAGGTTGTGGAATTTGGATTTACACCCACTAATTGCTTTTTCTTCCATTTTTTTTCCTTATAAAAAAAATCATTTTATGCATATCCTACAATCATGGCATCCCATGAGGTTTCAATTCTTTGAGGCATCATGTCAAACAATCCACTTGCCTTCTCTATGCTTCCACATTTTGTATACATGTCTCCTATGACAGTTGCAACTACAACATTTGAAAAAATTCCCATATCCTTTATGCTTTAATGGATGTCCATGTACCATGTTCTAAAGATCTCAGTTTGGCACTGGTAAACAGGATGCAATCAAAGGTTGTGGATTTTAGCTTTACACCTACCAATTTCTTTTGCTTGAAAGTTTCTAAACCCTTATCAACAAATCCATTTTGTGTATATCCTACAATCATGGCATGCCATGAGACCACATTTCTTTGAAGCATCATGTCAAACAATCTAGTTACCTTCTCTATGCTTCCACATTTTGCATACATGTCTCCTACAGAAGTTGCAACTACAACATCTAAAAAAATTCCCATATCCTTTATGCTTTGATGGATGTCCATGTACAGTGTTCTAAAGATCTCAGTTTGGCATTGGCAGAGAGGATGCAATCAAAGGTTATATATTTTATCTTTACACTTGTCAATTTATTTTGTTTGAAATTTTATAAAGCCTTATCAAAAAATTCATTTTGTGGATATCCTACAATCATGGCATTCCATGAAGCCACATTTCTTTGAGGATGTTGGCAAGAGACACTATATAGACTCATGAATGTTGTCATTGATGGCAACAAAGGTTATCCCACACATCTACAAGACATGATAGGTCCTCACCGGAAGTCAGATTGAAGAAGTGTTGAGGTCCGGTAAGTAAGAACAGAGTAGTCAGTAAGGTCCGATAGACAGGTCCAAATCTCTCGGTAGAAGTATCTCAATGAAGTGCAGATTTGGGGAAGTCAAGAGCAATATCTTGACTAATATATTCCAGGGTTTGAGCCTCCAGTGTGGAAAGAATAAAGAGATATGAATGCTTGAGTGTCGGGTTCCCAAGTGACAGTATGAACAGAGGAAGAACTAACTGGCAGAACATCAGACATTATTCTGGATGTGTTACTGATGATGGAAAAGGTTCTTAATGCTTAAGTTATGTTTGGATGACATAATTAATGACTTCTAAAAGTATATGATTGATCCGCATTACTTGGTGTGCAAGGATTCAGCCGACAGATCAGAGTTTGAGGAAATTATTAACTGTTCCAGATGCTGACTAGAAAGATGATGAAATCACTTTTGCATATATATATATATATATATAAGATGGTTTTAGTTATGAGGTGTTGCGTGGCTGTGTGTATTGTGCGAAGAAAAGTAATAAACCTGAGTAAAAATAGAAAGGAAGATTCGGTATGTGAAAGGAGAGCAGCATAAAAGAAGAGAAAAGATGAAGTGCAGCAGATCAGTGTACTGAGCCTAACCAGAACTGAACCCAGCATATGTTGATGCTCCTTATCAGTTCAAGTACTGTATTACACTCTTTTGTAGACAGTGTGTCTCTTGTAGGCAGTGTGCCTTTTGTGAGCAGTGTGCTCGGGTAGTGAGCCCTCATTGGCAAGTGCCATTTTGTATTTCCATTCTTCTAATAGAGAATACAATCTTGGGTTAATCACCCTATGGTTTTTCCCTTAACAGGGTTTCCACGTCAAAAATATTGTGTCATGTGTATTTCCATTTCATCGTTATGTTTACTTATTTGAATTAATGTTGCATTGATTATAAAGAAAGTTAAGAAAGAAGAAATTAGTAGGATAACTGATTCACCCCCCTCTCAGTTATCAACAATTGGTATCAAAGCCAAGTTCCTCCTAACAGAGTCTAACAGCTTGAGGAAGATCTGGGAATTCAAATGGATGTATATGGGTTAAGGGAGCAACTCAAGACTACCCTTGATGATCTTGAGCAGTCAAACTCTGAAGTCAATGAGTTAAAGGAAAGACTCAAATAGGCTGATGATTTCATGAGAGAACTAAAAGACAAATTAAGTCTCTCTATGAAAAAGAGAAAGGAGTTACTTCAGCAATTGGCAAGTCAAGGTGAAGCCAATGATACAAATGAAGATCTGAAGGAGAAAACCAAGTTATGTGAAAAGTTATCAAAATAAATCATTATGGTAAGACATGAAATGGAATTAGGAGTTATGAAGTTTACCCAAGAGGTTGAAGAGAAAAGAAAAACTGAAGATGATCTAAGACAATCCCTCAAGGAGAAATCAAAAGATTGCCACAAGATGGATAGAATCATCAGACATCTTGAATCTAATCTTGAAGATGCTAAAGATAATGAAAAAAAACTTGAGGATCAAATTGTCACTCTTAAAAGGGATCTTCAAACAGCAAATGAATATAAAGAGAAATTCAAGATAAGTTCTGCTCAACTTGAAGTTCTCCTTGAAAGTCAAAAAGGGGTAGATGACAAGTGTGGTTTGGGATATGAGAAAGGAGAAAGCTCCGAATTGGGTCAGAAGAATTTTAGATCAGAAAATCCAAGGAACAGGTCTAGAAGACCTCCGGTAAGGCAGCCTAATGCTCAAAGATATCCATCCTTCAATGGATACTGCCACAACTGCAATAACTTTGGTCATAAAGCTATTCAGTGTAGAAAGAGAATGAATCAGACTAATACATCCTTCTCCGGACAATGTTTCAATTGCAAAAGGTATGGACACAAATCTCATGAATGCAGAAATATGCAAATAAATAACTCATTTAATGGTAGATGCTTTGCATGCAATAGAATGGGTCATATGGCTAATCAATGCAGATCAAGAAGATATCAATCAAATATGCAAAGAAATGTTGTTTTCCAAATTTACAATAGATCCGGTCATATTGCAAAATTCTGTAGAAGCAAGAATCAGGACAAAAGAGGTCCGGTATATCATAATCAGAATCAAGATAAAGGAAAATAGAAAATGAATGCAGATGAAGTTCAAAGGGAGATGAACAAGATTTGGGTGAAGAAAAGTATAGAGAATAGGGGGATGGATTCACACCAAACTCTGGTGCTGATATTCCTTTCAAAAATTAAAAAGTGAGCTCTAGCTCAGGGGGAGACACAAAGAAAACCTTGTTCCCCCAGCCAGTCAATTGGTGCCGAAACTGGCACAAGGAGAGTTGTAGATTATAAGGGCTCATAAGAGAAACATCTAAAAGGGGTATGGTAAAGATTTGAGAGATCCAAAAGAAGATTTGAAGAATTAAATCCTTCCAAAATTGATCCAGGAAAATAGTCTTCCAGTAAAACAGGTTTTTCACAAGCTGGATCCGGTATGAATTCAAAATAAAACATCTTGTTTTATGGACATATGGGATGATCAAAAGAAGAAGTGGACATTATGACTCATCACCAACAATAATCATACAGGTATCACAATGATTCGGATAAGCTTCTCTCTCTCTAAACAAGGAAAATAGAGCAACTGGAACAACTTAAGGTATGCATTTATTGCAACAAGGAATTAGGGTTTTTGTAGAGAAATATAAGGTCTCTCTTGGTCATCATTTGCACATTCACATTCAAGGAAAAAGAGAAAAGGAGCTCTACAACAAAATTCCCCCAAAGATCAAGATGATTTTATCAAATCAATTCAGATTTCATCGTTTGCCCTAAACAGCGTAAAAAGGTATTCTCTGTTCTTGATATTTCTCAGTAGAATTCTTGATGATGGATACTCTGAATATAGTAAAGATCTTTGATAGGCCCCGCCCTAAATTTAAGAAACATCCATACAAATCATTGGAGGTAGATCCCCTAGGAGCATTCTCTAGTGTTTTGCATGGTGTTTTGCACACAGAAGATATTAGGGTTTACATACACGCAAATATTGAAGAGTTTGGGGAATTCAAACTAAGAGATATCTATCACAAACAATTGATAGACGATGCTTTTGAGCTTAAACCAGAATATAAGGGCATCCCGGAGAAACATTTTGATCAGTTCATTCATTCCCCTACTTTGAAGAAGATGAATGGGTCCGGTATGTGTTGAATAGGGTACATGACAACTTTCTATGGCTAAACAGACCTTGCAAAATTACCAAGGAGGCAATTAGGGCAGTAACTGGTTTACACTCCTCCGGAGGAATACCTGTCCTTAAATCTGTCAAAAATAACATTGTAACTAAGGCCACCGAATCAAAATTTGATAAGAGGGAAATGACCATTGAAGATATTACTGACTCAGATATCAAGTTTGCATCTATGATAATAGGATACAAGATATATCACTCCAGTAGGGAGAATTTAGTATCTGAAACTGCAGTATATACTGCATATGAGATGCTGAGAAAGAATGCAGAATATGATCTCTGTGAACTTCTTTTGAGCCAATTAATGGAAAACATACAGAAGATCAAAAAGGACAAGAAGAACTCCTTTAAATATGGTGGACTAATATTGTGTTTATTTTTCTACTTCATGAATGAGCTGCCCGGATCAAATGGATGGGTATGGCAAAATTACAAACTAGTAGCAATTCAGATCAGAGATTACTTGCATGAACTTGGGGATGCTAAGGCAAGGAATATAGCTCTGTGGGGTTACTTCAAGCACTTTCAAAATATAATGTAAGTCAGACAAAGAATCCCCAAATCAGTAGTTGAGAAATACAAGGATACAGTGTGCTTCATGGTAGACATTGATCAATGCCAAATGGAGGCAGTAGAGCCAAGGACAGTCTGGATCATGCCTATGGGGTATGAAGTTGATAAACAAATTGTAGAGCTACATGTTCAACACATGCTCAGTCAGCCAAAGGACCCAAAAGCAAAAAGATTTGGAACCTTTGAAGAACTAAGTGTGAAAATTCATATAGAGCTAAGGCAGCCAAAGATCAAGAGGAAAGTGAGAAAAGAAGTAGAAGATGTTGCCAAAGGCTTTGGCATCTCAAAGGAGGCACTTGATGCCAACAGGAAAAAGATGGAAAGGGCTAAGGAAGAGAAGAAGAAGGTAGAAAAGAAAAATGAGTAAAGTGTTCTGGCAAAACCTTCCACCCAGACCAGATCATCAAAGAGATCTGCACCTACCACTCCCAAAGGCTCAAGAACATCAGAATTGGAAGCACAATCATCTAGCAAAGGAGAGAAAAGAACAAAGACAAAAGCTACAAGAGCTTATGCCATTCAAAGGGATGAAGAGGAGACTGAATCCGATGAAGAAATCAGAAAAATGAAGAAAAAGAAGAAAACATCCGATGAACCCTCTACCGGACAGAAGGAAGAAGAAAAGATAGAGGAATATGTTGAAAAACCCACTCTTCACATTGATGACATAATCAAATCAGTCACAGTGGACGGAAATCTTCAGCCAATGGTTGAGTTCTATGATGATTATGGTGAAGCAGATTAGAAAATATTGCAAGATGCCATAGTCAGGTACCTAAATATCTACAACAAAGCATTTATTGAAATTATATCTCTGGTCCCTAAAAGCTTGGAGAAGGAACTAGAAACAAGAAAGAACAATGCCCAAGCCAAAGACCTAGAAATCTGGGAACAGGTAGCAATTCAGCTATATCCTTCAATCGATCCCAAGACAATGAATATGGTATTCAACAATTGTAAGGATGAGTTCAGGAGCAAAGCAAGGATGAATCAACTTATGCTTGGTGAGACTGACAAGGTAGCCAAGGACATAGAAGAGATCCTCCGGAAAGCCTTCAAAAGATTTAATCTTCCTATTATAGAGGACTTGGGTACTAACCCCTCGACCACAAGTGTTGTAGAAGAATCTTCTAAGAAAATGACAGAAGAGGTAATGAATACTGGTGTAGAAACATCTAAGGACTTGGAATCCTCTACTCCGGAAGAGGTGGCCCATGAACAGACTAACATCACTCCTCCAGTTTCCCCTACTGACTCTGGATCCAAAGGAGAAGAAAGAATAAAGGAGAAAGAAGCAGAGGTGAAGGGAAAAGAAGATATTAGTACAAAGGTTGTGGAAGGGGAGAAAGCTCCAAAAGATAGTTCTGTGACTGCAGAAGAAAAGAAGAATCTGTCTCCGGCAAGAGACACTGCAGAATCAGTCAAGGACTTTTTGACAAAAGCAACTATGGAGATTGATGAACCAGAACTACTAAAAGGGCCATTAGATTTTGACTCTCTATTTCCGGTACAAACAATGAAGATACCTTCATTTGCAAATGCCAAGGCCAAAGAGAAACTACTGAAATCTCACATGAAAGACTATGAGCTTATAGAGGTAGCATCTGGAGTGTTGGAAAAGATCATGCCATCTTTTCAGAAGGATCCCACAACCTCCTCTTCCGATAATCTCAAAACTCTAGTCAATAGTGTTAGCACACATTTTGATTCTCTAGAGAAATCAGCTGAGGAGAAGGTCAGGAAAGAGTTTTTGGATAAGAGATTCTCAGAGCTGCAAGGGATAATTTCGAATGATAGAAGAGTTATGGGTATTGGGATAAAAAATTTAGAAAATGCCCTTAAGGATGGAGGTGAAGTATACAAATTTTGTATATCCTGGTCCAAAACAACAGTGGAGATTGAGAAGAAAATGAAAGAATAGGAGGATAAACTGATAAAACTTTCTCAAAATTTTGATCCACTTACTACATCCATAATAAATCAAGAATGTCAAATGGTTGTAGTTTTGAATGAAATTAAGAAGCTTGAAAAAGAAAAGAAAAACAGAATCAGTAGGTTGAGTGAGCTCAGAGGGATAATTGTCCCTAAGTAGAGGCCATAAATGAAGCTCAAATCATAGCTCAAACCAATGATCCAACAGATCTAAAAAGGGCAGATGCGTTTGCATTCCTATTGAGCAGTCAAATATCAATTTTGGATAGAATGAAGCAAAGTTGGGCTATAGAATTCCTTCAATTAAAAATAACTTTTGCAGACATACTTCAGTATATGTAAGTATGCCATATGTATATACTTATGCGGACAAGTCTACTTAAAATTTTGAAAATTTTAATGTGCGAACCCTACCTTTTGCCATTGATGTCAAAGGGGGACTGAGGAGCAGTGAAAAATGAGGAATCCAACTAAGGGGGAATTTCGGCAAATGTACATAGAGACAAAGCATCAGCCAAGGGGGAGTATAGTGTGACACTTAGTCATTTTTCACTAAGTGTTGCCATCAATGCCAAAGGGGGAGATTGTTGGCAAGAGACACTATATGGACTCATGAATGTTGTCATTGATGGCAACAAAGGTTATCCCACACATCCGCAAGACATGATAGGTCCTCACTGGAAGTCAGATTGAAGAAGTGTTGAGGTTCGGTAAGCAAGAATAGAGCAGTCAGTAAGGTCTGACAGACAAGTCTGGATCTCTCAGTAGAAGTATCTCAGTGAAGTGCGGATTTGAGGAAGTCAAGAGGAATATCTTGACTGATATATTCCAGGGTTTGAGCCTCCGGTGTGGAAAGAATAAAGAGATATGAATGCTTGAGTGTCGGGTTCCCAAGTGACAGTATGAACAAAGGAAGAACTGACTGGCAGAACATCAGACATTATTCCAGATGTGTTACTGATGATGGAAGGGTTCTTAAGGCTTAAGTTATGTTTGGCCAACATAATTAATGACTTCTACAAGTATATGATTGATCCGCATTACTTGGTGTGCAAGGATTCAGCCGACAGATCAGAGTTTGAGGAAATTATTAACTGTTCCAGATGCTGACTAGAAAGATGATGAAATCACTTTTGCATATATATATATAAGATGGTTTTAGTTATGAGGTGTTGTGTGGCTGTGTGTATTGTGCGAAGAAAAGTAATAAACCTGAGTAAAAATAGAAAGGAAGATTCAGTATGTGAAAGGAGAGCAGCATAAAAGAAGAGAAAAGATGAAGTGCAGCAGATCAGTGTACTGAGCCTAACCAGAACTGAACCCAGCATATGTTGATGCTCCTTATCAGTTCAAGTACTGTATTACACTCTTTTGTAGACAGTGTGTCTCTTGTAGGCAGTGTGCCTTTTGTAAGCAGTGTGCTCGGGCAGTGAGCCCTAATTGGCAAGTGCCATTTTGTATTTCCATTCTTCTAATAGAGAATACAATCTTGGGTTAATCACCCTATGGTTTTTCCCTTAACAGGGTTTCCACGTCAAAAATATTGTGTCATGTGTATTTCCATTTCATCGTTATGTTTACTTATTTGAATTAATGTTGCATTGATTATAAAGAAAGTTAAGAAAGAAGAAATTAGTAGGATAACTGATTCACCCCCCTCTCAGTTATCAACAGAGGCATCATGTCAAAAAGTTCACTAACCTTGTCTATTCTTCCACATTTTTCATACATGTCTCCTATGGCAGTTGAAACTATAATATCTAAAAATATTCCCATATCCTTTATGCTTTGATGGATGTCCATGTACCATGTTCTAAAGATCTCATTTTGGCACTGGCGGAGAGGATACAGTCAAAGGTTGTGGAATTTAGCTTTACACCTACCAATTGCTTTTGCTTGAAAGTTTCTAAAGCCTTATCGACAAATCCATTTTGTACATATATTACAATCATGGCATTCCATGAGATTACATTTCTTTTAGGTATCATGTCGAACAATCTACTTTCCTTCTCTATGCTTCCACATTTTGCATACATGTCTCCTACGGAAGTTGCAACAACAACATCTAACAAACTTCCCATATCCTTTATGCTTTAATGGATGTCCATGTACTATGTTCCAAAGATCTCGGTTTGGCACTGGCAAAAGAGGATGTAATCAAAGGTTGTGTATTCTAGCTTTACACCCACCAATTGCTTTTTCTTGAAATTTTTTAAAGCCTTGTCGACAAATCCATTTTGTGCATATCCTGCACTCATGGCATTCTATGAAACCATATTTCTTTGAGGCATCATGTCAAATAGCTCACTCACCTTGTCTATTCTTTCACATTTTGCATACATGTCTCCTATAGTAGTTGCAACTACAAAATCTAATAAAATTCCCATATCCTTTATGTTTTTATGGATGTCCATGTACTATGTTCCAAAGATCTCAGTTTGGCACTGGCAGAGAGGATGTAGTCAAAGGTTGTGGATTTTAGCTTTACACCCTCCAATTGCTTTTACTTGAAAGTTTTTAAAGCCTTATCAAAAAATCTATTTTGTGCATATCATATAATCATGGCATTCCATGAGACAACATTTCTTTGAGGCATCATGTCAAACAATTCACTCACCTTGTATGTGCTTCCACATTTTGCATACATGTCTTCTAGGGTAGTTGCAAGTACAACATTTTTCAAAATTCCATGAGACTGCATTTCTTGGAGGCATCATTCCATGAAACTACAACATTTGATAATTTAATTCCCATATGCATTTTGTAAGAATACAAGAGATGATATATATTTCTATATGAATACCCTGATTAGTAAGAATTAATAAAAAAGAAGCATAATGGTAATCATATGAAATTTATATTTAACATTTCATTTTAATTTATGCTAAGTTAGTACATACTTGTTCAATATTTGTTTATGCTAAATCATGACATGGATGCTTAGTGTTGGGTTATGAAAAGAGAAGAATGAGATATAGAGGAAGGCAGAGAGAATTAGTTTCTAAATCCTTATTTCTTTGAGGTGTCCTGTCAAACAGTTCACTTACCTTGTTTATGCTTCCACATTTTGCATACATGTCTTATAGGATAGTTGCAACTACAAAATCTATCAAAATTACCATATCCTTTATGCTTTGATGGATGTCCATGTATCGTGTTCCAAAGATCCCATTTTGGCACAAGCAAAGAGGATGCAGGCAATCATTGTGGAATTTGGCTTTACACCCTCATTTCACCTTCTATATGTTTGACTAATAGTGATATTTTACATTCTTCACCTCATGAGTCCAAACTACTACTGCCAACATGTCATGGTGGGCAATTGAATGCTAGGGAAGATGTCCTTTCAGTGTCCACACCTCTTGATTGTTCTTCACTACATCAAATGACTATAGTCTCTTAAGAGCCTGAAGACAAAAAAGGTGTCATACTTTAGACTAATTGTTCTCTCAAATTATGGCATGTAGGAATGTTTCATTTGGATTAAAGATGCATTGTGGAGTCCATCCATAGTAACCTCTCTCAGTTTCTACAAACTCAACATTGTTTGACTGTGAGGACAATGGATGTATTCTTGCAAAATACTTCAGTTTCATGCAGTGGAAAGGTGTAAGGAGTGAAATTTTGCATCCTGCACATCATGGGGCTGAACGGACTATGCCAAAACATTAGGGTGGGGAGGTGAATACTAGGAGGGATCTTGTTTCATGCCCCAAGTGGCCAAATCATTTCTGACTACACGCTACCTACAATGTCTCTTAAGAGCCCTGAGAGGCAAAAACTACCAATTTTTGATAGGGCAATTATGGAATTCTATGACACCTAGGAATGTTTCGTTTGGATCTACATATGCATGTGGGTTCCATCCACAATAACCTCTATTAGTTTCTACGAACTCAACATCATTTGACCATGAGGAGAGTGGACGCATTCTTGCAAAATGCTTCAATTTCATGCAATGGAAAGGTGCAAGGAGTGAAATTTTGCATCTTGCACCTCGTGGGGCTAAACGGACTATGCCAATGCATTAGGGTGGGTGGGTGAATGCTAGGAGAGGTCTCATTTTGTGCCCCAAATGGCTGAAGCATTTCAAACTACACGCTACCAACAATATCCTAAGACCCCTGAGAGGCTAAAACTGCCAATCTTTGATTGTGTAAATATGAGATTTTGTGACACCTAGGAATGTTTCATTTGTACCTACATATGCACATGGGGTCCATCCATAATAACATATCTTAGTTTCTATGAACTCAACATCATTTGACTGTGAGGAGAGTGGATGCATTCTTACAAAATGCTTCAGTTTCATATAGTGGAAAGGTGCAAGGAGTGAAATTTTGCATCCTACACCTCGTGGGACTGAACGAACTATGCCAACATGTCAGGTGGGTAGGAAAATGCTAGGAGGGGTCTCATTTCATTCCACAAATGGCCAAATCATTTTGGACTACACGCTATTGACAATGTCTCTTAAGAGCCCTGAGAGGCAAAAACTACCAATATTTGACAGGGTAGTTCTAGGATTCCGTGACACCTAGGAATGTTTCTTTTAGACCTACATATGTACATGGAGTCCATCCACAATAACCTCTCTAGGTTTCTGTGAACTCAATATCATTTGGTTGTGAGGATAGTGGATGCATTCTTACAAAAAGCATCAGTTTCATGTAGTACGAAGGTGTAAGGAGCCATATTTTTCATTTTGCACCTTGTGGGGCCAAACAGATGATGTTAACACATTGGGGTGGGTGGTTAAATGCTAGGAGAGGTCTCATTTTGTGCCCCAAGTGGGTGAATCATTCTAGACTACACGCTATTGATAAAGTGGCTTTGCGGGTAGCATGTAGTCTGGGATGATTCAACCACTTGGGGCATAAATTGAGACCTCTCTTAGCATTTCCCCAACCACCCCAATGTGTTAGCATTGTTCATTTGGCCCCATGAGGTATAGAATGTAAAATTCACTCCTTACATGGTTATGTTAAACATTGTAAGGAGCCATATTTTTCATTTTGCACCTTGTGGGGCCAAACGCATAGTGCCAACATGTTGGGGTGGGTGAGCAAATTCTAGGATAGGTATCATTTCATGCCCCAAGTGGGTGAATCATTCTGGACTACACACTATCAATAAAGCACCTTGTGGGGCACAAAATGAGACCTCTCCTAGCGCTTACTCACCCACCCCAACATGTTGGCATTGTCTAGTCAGCCCCACGAGTGCAGAATGAAAAATATGGCTCCTTGCAACATTTAGCATAACCATACAAGGAATGAATTTTTGCATTTTGCATCTTGTGGGGGACAAAATGAGACCTCTCTTAGCATTTACCCACCCACCCCAACGTGTTGGTACTGTTCATTTGGCCCCATGAGGTGCAAAATGCAAAAATTCACTCCTTGCGTTGTTATGCTAAATATTGCAAGGAGTCATATTTTTCATTCTACACCTTGTGGGGCCAAATAGACAGCACCAACATATAGATATGGGAAAGTAAACACTAGGAGAGGTCTCATTGCATGCCCCAAGTGGGTGAATCATTTCAGACTATGCACTACCAGCAAAGTAGTTTATCAGTGACATGTAGTCTGGAATGATTCACCCACTTGAGACATGAAATGAGACCTCCCCTATCATTTACCTACCCACACCAATGTTTTATTACTATCCATTTAGTCCCATGAGGTGCAAAATGAAAAAATGGCTCCTTGAACCTTTCCACTACATGAAACTAACACTTTTTGCAAGAATGCATCCATTGTCCTCACGGTCAAACAATGTTGAATTCACATAAATTGAGAGAGGTTATTGTGGATGAACCCCATGTGCATATGTAGGTCCAAACAAAACATTCCCAAGTGTCACAAAATCCCAGAACTGCCCCATCATAGATTGGAGGTTTTTACTTCTCAAGACTCTTAAGAGACATTGTCGATAACATGTAGGTTGGTTTGGTCACTTGGGGCACAAAATGAGATCCCTCCAAGCATTCACCCATCCACTTTGATGCAATATTTTAGTTCATTCAGCCCCATGAGGTACAAGATGCAAAATTTCACTCCCTGCACCTTTCCATTGCATGAAATTGAAGCATTTTACAAGAATGCATCCACTCTCCTCATGGTCAAATGATGTTGAGTTCACAAACATTGAGATATTTTATTATGGATGGACCCCACATGCATATGTAGGTCCAAACAAAACATTCTTAGGTGTCACAGAATCCCAGAATTGCCTCGTCAAAGATTGGCAATTTTTGCCTCTAAAGGCTCTTAAGAGACAGTTCCAATAGTGTTTATCCCAAAATGATTCGACCACTTGGGGAATGAAATGAGACCCCTCCTAGAATTCACCCACCCACCCTAATGTGTTGGAATAGTTTGTTCCGCCCCACGAGGTGCAGGATGTGAATTTTCACTCCTTGCACCTTTCCACTGCATGAAACTGAAGCATTTTGCAAGAAAGCATCCACTCTCCTCACAGTCAAATGATGTTGAGTTCATAGAAACCAAGAATGTTTATTATGGATGGACCCCATGTGCATATGTATGTCCAAACAAAACATTACCAAGTGTCAAAAAATTCTAGAACTGTCACATCAAAGATTGGCAATTTTTGCCTCTGAGGGCTCTCAAGAGACATTATTAGTAGCGTGTAGCCTAGAATGATTCAACCACTTAGGACATGAAATGAGACCCCTCCTGGCATTCACCCACTTACCTCGATGCATTAGTGTAGTCCATTCAACCCCACAAGATGCATGACACAAAATTTCACTCCTTGCACCTTTCCACTGCATGCAAATCTTCCTCTGTGTGGCTATTCTAGGTATGATAGGATTCTTAAATTTTAGTTCTAGGACTATTCATGATTTTCTCAAGGAATTTATTGTAGTGAATGTTAGTAAAGTCATAATTATGGTTTGATAGTTGCATTTTTAGTAGGGCTTGGTGACATGACAACCTTCATGAAGTCATTTAGTTAGGACAATCCTTCATGATCTCCCTATCTTCTCTAATGCGAGGTCAATCTCACAATCATTCTAATAGTCTATAATGTTGACTTCATTCTCTCTTTGATCAGAGCAAACACACTTCTCTTAAGGCCTATGTAATCCATAAGACCACATTATTAGAGTAATATATGAGGATATGGAAACAAAAGGAGCTCAAAATGATTTGATTAAGAGGACACGAGATTATATAATGCATTGAGTTATTTGATAATAATTTGAATGTAAAGCATGGATACTCAAAACTAAAATTAGATTGATTTAAAGGTAAAATGAAAGCATTCAAAGCATGACATGATAAACCAAGACTTAGTTTGATCAAACCAACTCACCAATCAAGACCATGGGGAATATCCAAATGCATCAACAACCATGCCATTCAGTCATGAGATATATAATAAAACCAAGAGATAGGAGCACATATATAAGAAGGTAATAAGAATATGAAAAATATAGAAGGTGAAATAAGGATAGAAAAGAAAAATGTAATCAAATTACAAAACTTAATGATTGTACATAACATACCTTTCTATCATTCCATTGATTCAGTCTAATGAACCTTGTGGATCTGCTCTACTCTTTATGGTGTCAAGTATTGCTTCATGGTCAGAATCATGAACTTTCCACAAATTTTTATTCAAAGGGCTACCCCCATATTTAATCAAATGAACATTTGATGCCACAACAAGGTTACAATAATGAATAATTTTCTTGTGTGTTTCAAAGTCCTCAAACAACCACCATCATACTTCTTCATTGGATACCTTCTAAGCCATGTTCCAGTAACAACCACCGATCCTATAGAATACTCAATGTTTTCTCCATTTATGATAGGGGCAATCAATTTATTTTTTAACTCAACGCAACGACATAAATAATAATGTGTTCCCTCATCATTATCTTCATCCACAATAACTACATAAACATGGCATGCATTAAATTGCACAAAAAACACTATTCATCATTCTTGATAAATGATAAAAACATTGTACATCATAATCTAAAATATATCAATATTCATTAGGTAATGAATCTATAATACCTTGTTTAACTAGATCTGAAATATGGTCAAAGTCAATAGATGACTCCATCTGAATGAGTTGTAGTGCTCTTGGAAGTTGGTAAGTCTGAAGTGGGCTTAAAGCTCTAGCACACCATTCATCTACCCATTCTTTTGACTCACATTCATTCCAAGAAAAATCTATACATGATGAATACAAACATGCCATCTCCCTCGAATGAATAGTCCATGAAGTTGCATTTGAGCTTCTAAAAGAGTGGAACTCACTCGATCCTATCATTGTACAACAATATTCATATTTTGTAATGTTAGCTTCTTTTATTAACCAAAAAAATCTATGAACTATAGATTTACCTTCATTACCTAGACCCATTGTAGAGTTGTACCATTCGATGATGGATGATGCATCTGTCAACTTTACACTGTCCTTGTACTTAAACTCTTTCAATGCTAAGGATCTTTTAATACATGCTCCAACACCATCATGCTCCCCTTTTCCATGCCCAGCCTCAAAGAGATTCCATTTATGTTGAACACCACTGAATATATGCATCCTACTCAACCAATAAAATATCTGTGAATTCTTAAATTGTGATGCACAATTATCTAACCATATGATATGTTGATCAAACATGATGTTACTACTATTCAAATTACCACAAAACATCTGAAAGCACCCTTGCACAAACTTTGTAGAATGTGTGTGATCATCACTAATATAAAAATGATACTCCCTTAATATATTTCTATCTTCCTCTATCCTATTAGGTGCATGAATAAATGCTATATGCACAAATATAGCAACCTAAGTGGAGTTGTAATACTATGATTGAACCTCATTCTATGGTTGTAGTGTATAATTCTCTGCAAAGTATACAATCGACACAATTGTATGTAGAGGAAATGTGTCCTTCCATAACTTGAATTGCAAGTCCAACCATCGAGCTCTGTGTGTATGTCTTGTGTACTTATAAGATATCTTTTTCTCAAACAATATGCATAAATGCAAATAGCGGTATTTATTCACTCATCAATTCACATATTTTGCTTCTTTCCCATCTTTTAGACTATATTCCATTGTCTTGTATTTCTCAAAAGGTATTAATTCATTTCCAATTGCATTTGTGTTCTCCATGTGTACACAAGCTCTCAAACGTTGCAAACCACTACAACTATCACATGTTCCATCCAAACATGATGTGTTATAAAACATTTGTCCATTTACTCTTTCACAAAAAATGCTTGAAATGAAATCTCTTACTGAATTAGGTGGAGCTTCTATCATACACTCTTGGAAAACATCGTTCGTATGCAAAGATACATATATATGTCGATAAACATCATAATGCATAGAAAATTCCATATGAACTCTACAAAACAAATTAGTGCATGTGTGATTTATTTTGGCATAAAAGGGGTTTTTCCATTTCAAAATACCTTTGACTAATTTTAACTTGAGGATAAGTCTCTACAAATTTGTAGAAAGATTGTGTTTGAGTCATATCCAAAAAATGCTTTGGATATGGCTCACAATTTTGACAACCAATTCTCCTTTTTATAAAATTCCTTAGATTAGGAAATACTCTTGAGTTATTTCTCCAAAAATCCTCAAGTAGGGATTTTAAGGCTTCAACTATGGCTTTATCTTTCCATGGGAGTCTACTAGAAAATGCCCATAGTTAATTATTATTCGGGTCCTCAATTCTTTCATGTCTCCCAACATCTTTCATTAATTTTTTTCTTCTTATCTTTAGTGCTTGATGTGTTTTTCTTATCAAGTGAGATTTCTTTGTTTGATTTCTCAAAATAGTTGATGTAATGACACATCATGTAGCATTACTATCTTTCATGTGTGAGGTTGAACCAATGCTTTGATATATATTGACTAGATTTCTTACAATAGATTTTTCACTATTATCACTTGATTTTCTTAGGCCAAGAATCTTCATGATTGGCCTAAACTTAATATTTTCATCATCTCAACAAACAATTGGCATCTTTCAATTTCACTTATGTTTTGAAAAAACATGGTCTATATCTTATTCAGATTTCTTCTACAAGTATGCTCAGGAATCTTGTCAACCATCAATTTTAGGATATTCTCATCAATCTCAATCAAAAACTTAGGATTTTTATGCAAAATTCTAGGAGGTGTTCTCAATGAAAACTTGAATCATTAGAAAAATTTTGCTCATTCAAAATTTGATTATTTGGTGTAACATCTAAATTCATATTTGCAAATGCATCAGCATTTTCAATTAGTGATTGAACATTTTCTACCCTATCAATTTGATATGGCAAAGATGACATACCTTCAACTCCCACATTTGATTTCTTACTTGCACAAATTATTTACATTTGTTCCCTTTGTTTCTCCAATTCTTTCTCTCTTTTGAATGCTTGATCATGCAATTCAATTGGAAAAGATGGTTAATCTTCATTTGTGGTGTTCAAATTCTTGTTTTCACAAAGTTGTCTCATTCTCTCTTTTTTCTTTGCATTCTCAGCTTCACGCTCCTCTGGTTTTTGAGTTTTCAGTCATTTCCTTGGCATGGTGTTAAAATCCATAACAATCTTAAACAAAGGTCAAAAAAAGACAAATAATATATGATAAATTATCAAATTACAATACAAAACATGCACAATTAGTATGTTTTTTGTTAATGTAAGACAAAAAACTAGTTAATTCCTCAAACCATGAAAAAAATGATTTCCAATATCAAATTTGAATTAAAAACATGAAATTGGAATATTTTGTATCGAAACAAGAACAAAAAGTGATCCAATTTTGTCAACCAATCACTGGAGAACCTCAAAAGCATCAAAAGTCTTTTTGCATGTCTGAAAAAGTGCAAAAAAAAGAATAAAATAAAGCATGTGGACCAAGAATCATGTGATATGAATTTTTGCAAGCCATTGGGGTACGTTTTTAATTAGTTTAAAATGTGAGCGCATTATAACATGCTCACATTTTTTCAAGCATTTTTTATCTCTCCCTCTCTATCTATCTCCCTCTCCATCTCTCTCCCCATCCCTCTACCTCTCAATCTATCTCCTTATCTCTCTTTCATCCCTCTACCTCTCAATCTCTCTCCCTATATCTCTCACATCCCTCTACCTCTCAATATCTCTCCCTCTATCTCCCTATCTCTCTCCCTCCCTATCTCTAGAATTTTTATCTCTCTCCCTCTCTATCTCTCTCCCCATCTCTCTACCTCTTAATCTCTCCCTGTTTCTCTAGACATCTCTTCATCTCTTTCTCTCACTCTATCTATCCCTTCATCCCTATCTCTTAATATATCCCTCTCTACCTCTCTCTATCTGTATATATTTCCCTCTCTATCTCTATCTCTCCCTCACTCTATATCCCTATCTCTCCCTTCTCTCTATCTCTATCTCTATCTCTATATCTATCTCTCCCTCACTCTCTATCTCCATATCTCTATCTCTATCTAACTGAGTGATTTGTAGACCTAAGAAGAAATTCATCTCACCAAACATGGACATCTCAAATTCACTTTACATCTGATCAGCAAATATTTTGCACATGCTCTCATTTCCACCAAAAATGATATCATCAACAAATAATTCAACAATCATAATGTTCTCATGATCAATCTTGAAATAAAGATTACTATCAGCAGTGCCTTTGTTATATCCTAGTTTTAATAGATACTTATCTAATCTTGTATACCAAGCTCTTGGGGCTTGTTTGGGTCCATATAATGCTTTCCTCAACCTGTAGACCATATCTTTCTAATCAGACAACTGAAATCCTTCCAATTGCTCAATATAGACTTCTTCTTTAAGTTCTCCATTTAGGAATGCTAACTTGACATCCATCTAATAGACCTTGAAATCTTTATAAGCAGCAAATGTAAGAAATATCTGACTACGTCTATTCTTGCCACCGGAGCAAAAGTTTCTTCAAAATCAATTTCTTCCACTTGATAATATCCTTTGCACACTAACCTTGCTTTGTTTCTTACAACTTCGCCATCTTCATTTAGTTTGTTCTGAAAGACCCATTTAGTTCCAATCACATTTTTGTCCTCAAGTCTATAAACAAGATCCCATGTGTGATTCTTTTCAATTTGCATTAATTCTTCTTCCATTGCTTTTAACCAGTTTTCATCATTGCAAGCTTCACTTACTGATTTTGGTTCAATCTTTGAAATCAAACAAATCTCTTCTTGATCTTCAGCAATTCTTTTTCTAGTTCGAACACCTTTATTTATGTCCCCTATGATCTGATTTTTAGGATGATTAATCCTTACATACCTTGGATCAGCTTGAACTTCTATTTCTTAGACATGTTCCTCAACTTCTGGACTATCGTCTTGAGTCACTGAGCTTTCTGGATCAATCTAGATCTGAGTCTGGGTTTGAATTTTCCTTTATTGACTTGGATTTTCATCTTGATCATCTGAATCATATCTGCAAGACCTGGAATGTTCTTCTTTGCTCTCATCAACTTTGACATTAGCACTTTCAACCATGTTTTTCAACCTCTTGTTAAAGCACCAGTATGCTTTGCTTTGAGTAGAGTAACCCAAAAAAATTTCTTCATCACTTCTTGCTTCAAACTTGCCTAGATCCTCATCTCTTTTGATATAGCACTTACTACGAAAAACTCTAAAATATTTTACAGTAGGAGGATGACCAAACTAGAGTTCATAAGGAGTCTTACCAGAATTGCCTTTGATCTGCACCCGGTTAAGAGTGTAGACAGCAGTACTCACAGCTTCTCTCCAATAAACTTGTGGAACATTTGTTTCCATCATTATGGTCCTGGCAGCTTCTTGAATGGTCCAGTTCTTTCTTTCCACAACTCCATTTTGTTGAAAAGTCCTAGGAACAGCTAATTGTCTTTTTATTCCATGCTTTTCACATAATGTATCAAACTCATCAGAGGTAAACTCTCCACCTCTGTCAGATCTTAGACACTTTATCTTCACACCAATCTCATTTTCCACCATAACTTTTAACACTTTGAATTTGTTAGGAGCTTCTAATTTTTATTTTAATAAAGTTACCCACATCATCTAGGAGTAATCATCAATTAGCAACATAAAATATTTGTCTCCTTGCACACTCCTAATTCTAGCAACACCACATAGATCAGTAGGCACAAGTTCCAATCACCCACTTGAAAATTGTTCTTTACTTTTTAATGATGTTTTGTTCTATTTCCCCAATTGACATTCTCTACACATGCTATCAAGTTTCACAAGTCTTGGAAGATCTCTCACAGCCTAAGTAGAAATTATCTTGACAATTCTATCAAAATTCACATGACACATTCTCCTATGCCACAACCAACTCTAATCTGTCTATGCAATCAAACAACTTTTACTAGAACTACTTAATTGAAAGATGTTATCTCTAGTTCATGTACCAGATGCAATTTTAGTTCCAAAGCATTCCAAAATTCTACATTTACCATCCTTGAATCGGAGATCATAACCCTTGTCAACTAACTGTCCAACACTTAGAAAATTATGCTTTAGTCCTTCCACATACAGAACATGATTTGTGTTATTCTTACCATCAAAAGAGATGGATCCTCTACCACGGATTCTACCGGTCGATTTGTCTCCAAATTTTACAAATCCACCTTCATAATTTTCAAAGCTTACAAACTTACTTTTATCACCAGTCATATGATGAGAACATCCACTATCAATCACCCATTCATCCTTTTCAACAACCTGAGCAGCCAAGGCACTTTCCATATTTACACAGCTATCAAAATTAGTAGACACTGGATCTTCTTCTTTGATGGCAATGAATACCCAATCATCTTCAGTGGCACCTCCATGATCAAATTCATCATCTGTGACTCCTTCTTCTCCATCTTTTTGGACATAGTCACAATTCTTCTAACCTTTATATCTATTAGGGTTTGGTTTTGAAAACCTCTCTGGATATCTTGAGGCAAAATGACCAATCTTATTATAAGCAAAACATTTGAATGGGAGCTTTCCTTCATACTTACCAGATCCTCTTGGCATTCTTTGGCAATAAGAGCTTCAAGATCTACAGTTTGAATTTCATTATCTTCAAGATCCTTCCTTGCCTTCCCAAATCTATTTGACCTTGCTGAAGAGCCTTCACCTGGATCATATCTTTGTTTTCCATACACAGCCTTAAATGCAGTTTCAGGCTTAGGAAGAGAATCACCAAACTCACTTGAGTCGAAAGCTGAAATTTTGCCAACTAGTTGATCTCTTGTAACTTTTGAGACAGTCCTGATCTCATCTATAGCAGCAACCTTATGTTTGTATGAATCAGGTAAAGATCTGAGCACTTTTTCCATAATTTCTAATTCTTCCAAAGTTCCACCAGCACACCTGATACCACACACAAGTTCATTTATCTTTTGCATGTAGATTGTGATGTTTTCATCTTCACTCATCCTCAAATTTTTGAATTTTCCTCTTAGACTTTGTAGTTTGGCACATTTGACATATTCATCACCTTCATAAAGATTCTCCAACTTATTCTAGATTTCATGAGCAGTTTTTAGTCCAAAGACATTTAAAATTTCTGAATTAGTCAGGGCACTCAACAAGGCTTCTTTAGCTCGAAGGTTGTTTTTTGCATCTTTGACTTGATCTGGAGTTGAAGGACCTTTGTCTGGAGGTTTATACTCATCATTGTTTATTGCCCAATAAGAATCACCCATGCATTGTAAATGGCATTCCATGCGACTCTTCCAAACAGAGTAATTTGTTTCATCGAATCTTGGACTATCCTTCTTGTAAGTCAACGTCCTAGATCTCCTTGAGCGGTTAAGCTTCTTCTAGAGGAACCTCGCTCTGATACCAATTGTTTGAATTAGTCCAAACAACTGAGAGGGGGGGTGAATTAGTTGTCCCACAAATATTAATCTTTTCTGCTTTTAAACTTCTTTTACAACTTTCAATCAAATAAACATTAAAGCATGAATCAATAACACAAGAGCAGAAATAGATTGAACACACAACACCAGAATTTTTACGTGGAAACCTGGTTAAGGGAAAACCACGGTGGGGGTTAACCCACAAGATTCGTACCCTGTTAAAAGTACTTAAATGAAAAGAGAAGGCAAATGCCTTTGAGCTCACTGCCCAAAGCTCACTGCTCAAGAGAGGCTCACTGCCTACAGAATTTGTGTTTAGTACAGAAAGAATTAATTGATAAATAGCATCTACTTCATGCCTAATTCAGTTACATTGAAATGCTTACAAAACTTCTGCTCTACCCCATATACTTCTTCTCTAATTCTTCATCCTTGACATCTCTTGTTCTTTTGCTTCTCCTCTACTCTGCTCTGCCTTTGATCCTTTCTTTGGATTTTATTGTTTTCACACAAGGATAATTTGCCACACTTCAACTACACACCTTTATATGCTTCATCAACCTTGGAATAAACATTAAGATCAACGTGTCTTAACGTGGATCACTATACTATCAACCAAACATATCTAAGACTTGAATCTGCCTCCAACAACATGCCACAGTCTAGAGAATTGCTCTTTGATCATCCACAACATAATTGAATCATCCGATTGGCCAAGACTGGGAAGAATAGCAACACCAAGAGGGAAATCTTCAATAGCTAGCTCAAACTTCAATGTGAACCTCCAACATAGAAGTCACATGATCCAAAGACTTCCACAAGCACCTTGAATTCAACAAAAACATCCACATGCCTCCAAATCATCAGAATTACTTGCATCTTCTTCTAGAACCTCAAGAACACTATCTGCCATGACTGTCACATTAGAAAGATTGCTTGCAGACCTCCAAACCACGAACCACTTGAATGGATGATACACACTAACTTCCCAAACATGCCTCTAGATCTGTAAATCATCATTTGACATATTTGGAACAATCCGGACCTCTTTCCTATCACTTTGTCTCTTCTGAACACTGCAAAACTGGTTCAACTCAGATGGCCATAGCTTCTTCAAATCTTCATGCGAACCCTTCAAAACTTAACTGGAGCTTCTTCAGATAATCCTCTACTTAACCAAATGGTCTGCATACATTGATCCTCATTAATTTTCTCAATATCCCTAACAATCCAGTCTTCTATGCAGGCAACAAAATAGGATATAGTTGACACTAATGGCAACAAGGATATGTTGACATCAATGACAATACCGCTTAGGCACATATTTGCAACAACACACACACATAGAAGACACAGAGAAAACATGGTAAACAAGTGATGAAGTGTACCTATTTCTAGGTTCATCACCATCTCAGACACATTACAATCACACACTGATGATTGTGCTTCGCCACAACAATCATCGAAGACACGCTTAAGGGTTAGGATAGTTTCAGATCTGCTCCCTACCTCCACAAAGAACTTTAAGAAATATATAGGATGTGCACTTTCCTCAAGAAATACACCATCCCTGCCTTTGTAGAGGGCTTAAGATAAAAAGGATATACACGATATCTTGCCTCCACAGAGGGCTTAAATTATTGCAGTAGATTCAAGCTTTACACACTTTGCTAGCATCTAAATCAGACAGTTTACCTTATATATGTCCCAACCTTAAGGTGGTTGATATCATGCAATGGTATTAAGCACATTAAGGTAGGAATAAAACACACAAGGGAACATGAAATCTTGCAAAGCCCATGCCCCCCAAAGGTGACATGTACTTTACGATCACCAAATGTTCCCACAAAAACATAATTTCTTGGAAGAAAAGGTGTTAGCATCCATATAATAATGATAAAGAAAAATGCATATAATCATTCACATAGAGAGCTGAGGTTATACTACAGATTTAGAGACTCAGTATAACTATGGGGCTATACCACAGAAGTCTAAAAACTGAGTGTAACCAAGGTGAGATTCAAACATAAACAAAGTGCACGGAGTAGAAGTATTGTTATGGTTTGTAAGTGCAATAAGACAACATCAAGGTCACATGGAATGATTCTACTAGCCAAGCATCAGATAATATATATTCCAACCCTATCATCATGTATGGACTTGGTGCATTTTTTATTTCTTGTTGAAGAGACACTAGGTCTGTATCAGTATAATAAGTTTTTTCATCATCCACTTGCTAGATAGAACTACTAGAGGAAGGGAAACAATAAATCATGAGAGGAGAAACAAGTACCTTAGTGACAATCACATAGGAGGGTGCCCCCAAGTCACCAACTGCAACACTATATCCATAAGACACAACACACAGTAGTGAAAATAGAAGAGAAGCAATATAGAAGAATGATGATACAAATAGAAGAAGGGTCACACAATAGAGGTGGCATCCCAATATCCTTGACCTTATGAGAGAATCAAGGGTCATCCCAGGAGGCCTAAACAACACATAACAGATCATGAGGGAAACACAAAATAGAGGTAAAAGGTTAGAAATACTTACCTATAGGGACAACCGGGCTAGTAGTCATCATAGATCTTGATCTTTACTTTAATGGTTAAGGCTTTATCTCTTCTTCTCTCTTCCACATTTTCCTGGGTTTGTGAGGGTATCCTTGTAGGAAGGTTGTCTATTAATGTTGGTAGAGAGGGGATATTGCAATTTTCTATGGCAGTTAAATGGGGTGATGTAGGAGCTTTTATAATTCCCTTTCCAATTGATTCAGGTTGTTGAGGAACATAAAGACTGCCCATTTTAGTCCATATAGGGTGTTAGAATACCTTGGGTTTGAGGGATAGTTTGTTCTTCAATATCATGTGAAATTTCATTATTTTCCAAGGTATGTGAAGTTTTAGGTAAAAACGCATGATCTATTTCTTTGTTTAAGATGTAATTGAGAAGTTCTTGAACATCAATTGGTAATTCTTTAGTTTCAACGGGTTGAAGCAAATGTTCACAAAGGGAATCTACATCATCCAAAGCATCATCCTGGCTAGGGAAAGCAAGAAGGGATGGCATATTAGTATTAGGAAATGTGTCAATGATATCTTCTTCTTGTGCCCAGATATCCTTACTAAGTGGGGTTATGTTGGGACAAGTCTCTTTGTTCAATGAATCACCCAGTGCTATATCATTCTCATAGGTCTCAGAAAGAATTTCCATTATGTCCTCATGAAATGAAGGGAGAGAGGGAATAATATTTTCACTACTACTTTCCCCATGGTTATTTTTAGAAATTAAATTAGTGATATTTTCCAAGATTGAAGGGAAAACAGCCACAATAGTGACAAAGCTTTCAAAATAGGCTATTGTTCGAAGGATATCACAGGTAGTGCTTACAGACAAGTCAATACCATAGATCTATGCTATTTGATGTAAGACTTGAGTATGTTTATCTATTAATTTAAAAAAATTATCATAATTCATAATGTACTCAAATAAATATTTCAAAGATGAATGACGAGGAGAATCCATGAATGGAAAACTATGTGTGAAAATGACCAAAAATGCTTAATTTTTTAACTTTTTTCAATGCAAACAAATGAAAGAAGAGGTGTTGTAAGTAAATTGATAGGGGAAGAAAATAATATGTTTAATATTAGTCCAATAAATAAATAATATCCTTCATAGCATTCTTTTGATGCAAACCTAAAGTGATGACAAGTCAAAACCTAGTGAAAATATAGCCAAAATATACAATTTTTCACAATTTTTCGATGCCAAGGCCTAACAGAAAGGATGTTGTAAATAATTTGATGAGGGGAATCAGATTATAATAGTAATATCAGTCACTTAATTCCATAAAATTCTTCACAACACGCTTATAGTGCCAATCTATGTCAAACCCTAGTGAAAATATAGCCAAAATATGCAATTTTCACAAATGTTCAATGTAAAGGCCTAATAAAAAGGGTGTTGTAAATAATTTGAGGAGGGGAAGTAGATTATATCCCTGATAACAGCTAATTAATACATAAATATCCTTTATAACACACCTATGATGCAATTCTAGAGAGACGATAAGGCCAAATCTAGTGAAAATGCAAGGTTTTCAAACCCTAGACATGAAATTTTGCAAGAAAACAACTATGATGGAACATTAAAGTTATAAATAAGTCCTAATGAGTGTTTTAAAAGGGTAGTAAAATTCGAAACAAGATTTTAACTAGAAACCTTAGCTAATGCAAAACTAGGTTATATGGAAAAATGCACAATTTCAAGCAATTTTTAACTTTTTGATCATGAAAATGTAATGGAAATGAATTATGAATGAAAAATTTCTATATTTTAAATCAGATTTGATGATAATGACAGAAATTTTTTGAAATTAAATGCAAACTAACTCAAATTATTTTAAAATGCAAGCTAAAAACGCTATTTTTTTCAATTTGTTTTTGAAATTTTCTAATTTTTTTGTAATTTTTCAAATGCAACAAGATGAACAGTGAAATGAATGAATGAAATGAATGTAAATCTAAAGTGCAACACTCAATAAGGTGCAAAATTGAAAAGAACACTGGTTCACCAAAATGTTTAGTGTGAAAAAGGGGGAAAGATGTCCAAATGGTGTTTTTAAGGGTTTGTGTCGATCCTCCTTTCACCACTAAACATTTAAGGACATTCAACCGAGTAGAGAAGTCTACTATAGATATCCTATCACTTGGAACATAGGGGAAGATTGGAATTATGTGAATTTGTTGTTCAATTAAGCCCAATTATGCTTAAAACCCTAATTTTGTGAAATCGTAAACACACGGACAAATTACAGAAAATGATCACACACAAAGATATCAAATGACAATCAAATACATAATAGATTTCAAAGTTTGGTGTGCATAAAATTTGGGGACTAATGAGCGGGCACCCTAGTCTAGTGCCTCAATTTTTTTAGGATTTGGGAATGTTATCTACAACATAGTTCTGTTGTTCTAGAGATTTCACTGTTGCGGGATCCAGAGGACTAATGAGTGGGCATGTAAGTCCAAGTCCTTATTTTCTTCTTTGATCTACAATTCTAACAATCTGCATTGCTCTCCTACAACTCCACTTCTTTCTCTTTTGAAACCTATAACCTACAATCACAAAAAATTGGGTTGGGGGTTGTGGTGTTTAGAGGCTTGCCTCAGTCAAGCCCCAGAGAGACATTCAAGTCTTCAAAACACTGTTGTCAGATAGAGAGCACATATCCCTACAGGATAGAGGTAAAATCCAAATGATAAATGATAGAAAACACAATTGATATCACCTTTTAGTGTAGATCTCATGGAAAGAAGATGCTCTTCATGCCATGAGGAGATGGATGCCAAATATGCAAATACAAACACAATAACAACATAAAATATTGCTCTGTAACACAATGAATGCCTTGAATCACTTTCACATAATCCACAAGTTCATAATGTCCATCTAGTTTACAAATGAATCACTAATCATGCTTATAAATGCAACTACATACATTCCCACTAAGAATTTCGTAATTCAAACTTAGGATGTCGGCATATGACCTAAATAATGGTCATAAACTGACACCAAAAAATAGGTCCTAACCTAAAATAGGGCAGGATTAGGGCATGGGCATCCAGGTCCTCCCTCCCTATTTCAAGGAGGATTTATCACAAATGCACCCCCTAAGTCCCATTTGCCATGAAACTTCAAGGTTTTCTCATTGGGAGTTACCATAATCATGCAAGATGACCTAAATGCATTATAAAGGACCCGAGAGCTAAACCTTAAGAGGGAAAAGCCCCCAAGGGGACATTTTATGACATAACAAGTAGTGAGCCTCTTGTTTTCCAGTGAGAAATCTAGGAAGTGAGCCCTAAGGTAGTGAGCCTCTGATTTTTGGTATTGTTATTACATATTATATTGTTAGCTAACACTTACCATGGTTTTTCCCTTATTGGGTTTTCCACATAAAAATCTAGTGTCTCATGTGTTGAATATGCGAATGTGTTTAAGTTTCTAATTTAATCTTTTCATGGTTAAAATGCAATAATAGTGATTAAGTGGATGATGCATTAATGGTTTTGAAGTATTGGTTACAACTAATTCACTCCCCCTCTTAGTTGTCTTGCCCTTTTCAACAATTGGTATTAGAGTGAGGGTTCCTTAGAGAAGAGCCTAATAGCTCGAGGTAGATCTAGGATGGCACATAAGAAGGAGTCACTACAGTTTGATGGAACAGATTATGCTCTATGGACGGTACGAATGAAAATTTGTCTCATTTATCTTGGTTATGGTGTTTGGAAAATGGCAGAGACCAAGTACACTATTCCTCCAAATGTTCCATTAGATGAAGATGAAGTCAAATAGTATGAATTAAATGGAAAAGCTAGAGATGCTATGTTAAATGCCTTATATAACACTGAGTTGGTGAAAGTTATGGATTTGGAGAATGCTCATGAGATCTAGGATAAGTTAAAAAAATTATATGAAGGAGATGATTCTATAAAGAGTGCCAAATTACAAAACCTCAAGGTGAGGTATGAAGCCCAGAAGATGAGTGAAGATGAGAACATAACAATCTACATGCAGAAAGTTGACGAAATTGTTAATGGAATCAAAGGTCTTGGAGGAACTACTAATGAGGATGAGGTTGTGCTAAAGATTCTTAGGTCATTACCTAAATCCTATAGTCACAAGGTGGCAGCAATTGAAGAGGTTATGAGTGTGAAAAAGATCTCAAAGGATCAGTTGCTCAAGAAGCTTATAACTTTTGAAATGAGAGAGTGTGGTGATGCCCTGCCAAAGATTGAGACTGCTTTCAAAGCTAGCACTTCAGAAAAGACTTCAAGAGCTCAAAATATGTTGTGGAATCCGATGATGACCTTGATGAGATTGAAGCCAACTTTGTGGATAGAATTCAATGAGGTACTAGTAAGTTCAAAGGCAAATTACCATTTAAATGCTTTTTTTGTGGTAAGATTAGCCACTATGCTTCCAAGTGTGCGGAGAGAATTGAGAGAGGTAAGAAGAAATTTGAAAGTAGACCTAGAGTCATGAAGAAATGCTATTATGTTACAGATCTTGATGCTAATGGTGTAACATATGATGAATTTGATGATACTAATACTAGTGCAAATGAATGCTTGTTTATTGCTATTAAGGAAGAACTAGTGTCTACTAATCCTACTAGTTGCGTGAAGGAAGAAAAGCTAGTGGAAGGGAGTGCTTTGTCTATTCAGGTTGAGAAGGATAAGGATGAAGGAATCATTGACAATGGATGCTCACATCACATGACTGGTGATAAAAATAAGTTTAAAGTTTGGTGAAGTATGATGGATGACTAGTTAGGTTTGGAGATGATGCAGCTGGTAAGATTTGTGCAAAAGGATCTATTTCTTTTTATGGTAAGCATAACACAAATGATGTTCTATATGTGAAGGGTTTGAAGCATAATCTTTTAAGTGTTAGTCAGATGTGTGACAAAGGGTATGATCTAAGATTCAAAGATAATGGATGCAAGATCATGGAAAGCTACGGAATAGGGATTTCTACTGGTAAGAAGACTAAAGGTAATGTTTATCATTTGAGAGGAACTAATTATTGTTGTTTGTTGGCTCAGATAGATGAGAGTTGGTTCTGGCATAGGAGAATGTGTCATATCAATTTTGACAACTTGGTGAAGATAAGTTCAGTCCAAGCTGTGAGAGATTTGCCTAGGCTTGTAAAGCCTGCTAATACTATTTGCAAGGAATGTCAATTAGGGAGACAAACAAGGACAAGTTTAAAAAGTAAAGAACAATTATTTGCTCGATTGCTTGAACTAGTTCATATAGATTTGTGTGGTCCTACAAGAACAAGAAGCTTACAAGGTGATAGGTATTTTATGTTGTTTTTGATGATTATTCCAGAATGACTTGGGTTACTTTCTTAAAGGATAAATCAGAAGCCCTAGACAGTTTCAAAGTGATGGTTTAGAATGAGTTAGATTTGAGGATCACGTGCTTAAGGTCTGATAGAGGAGGTGAGTTTACATCAAATAAATTCAATATCTTTTGTGATGAACAAGGGATAAAAAGATAGTTGTCTGCTCCTAGAACTCCCCAACAGAAAGGAGTTGTTGAAAGAAAGAACATGATAGTTCAAGAGGTTGCTAGGTCAATGATGATGGAGGATAACCTATCAGAAGTGTATTGGAGAGAATCCATACATACTATCATCTACATTCAAAATAGAGTTCAAGTCAAAGGTAATGATACTAAAACTCCTTATGAATTGTGGTATGGAAGAGTTCCTACAGTGAAATATTTCAAGGTATTTGGAAGCAAATGTTATATTAGAAGAAATGAAGAGTTAGGAAAGTTTGATGCTAGGAGTGATGAAGTAATTTTCCTTGGTTACTATTCTAAGAGTAAGGCCTACTGGTGCTACAATAAGAGATTCAGAAAAGTTATTGAGAGTGCTAATGTAAAGGTTGATGGAGAGAGGGAAAGAATATCAGATCTGAATGGCTATGAATCAGATGAACCTGATACTACAATGAATGAAGAAAAAGTTGAATAAAAGGACAGTCAAGTTGAAGAAAAAGCTCCAAAAAGTGATGTTAAGACTCCCAGGTATGTAAGGATTAATCATTCAAAAGATCAGCTAATTAGTGATAAAAACAAAGGGGTATTGACAAGGAAAAGAGCTGCAGAGGAATAGGTGAACTACTATTGACTTTCATAGATTAAACCTAAGACTGTAAATGAAGCCTACCAAGGTGAAAGTTGGGTAAAATCCATGGAAGAAGAGATGATGAAGATAGAGAAAAATCAAACTTGGGAATTGGTTCCTAGACTTGCTAATAAGAATGTGATTGGAACTAAATGGGTGTTTAGAAACAAGATGAATGAAAATGGAGGAGTAAGAAACAAAGAAAGATTGGTATGCAAAGGATATTATCAGGTTAAAAGCATAGATTTTGAAGAGACTTTTTCTCCTGTGGCAAGGATTGAAGAAATAAGAATGTTCCTAGAATTTGCAGCACACAAAGACTTCGAAGGGTATGAGATGGATGTGAAGTCTACATTTTGTTGGTTGTTTTAAATTCCAAACCTTATCTTGAGGAAAAACCGATCTATAAAATAGTCATTTCTAATAACTGATATGTCTCGAAGGATTGGCCAATGAATAGGAAATGGGGTTTCAATCCTTTTCCTCTGCACTTTAGGCTCTGCAAGGCCAATGAGGGTGTTCCTCTTTTGAAAAACTAGTGTTTACTTAAATGGGGGGGCTCCCTAAATACTTGCTCAAAACACTGCTTCTAAAATAGATATGTTCCTTCTAAATTCCTTAAAGAATTTCTGATAGAGTAAACTAATGGGCTAGATTATCAAGATTCAACTTAATTCTTTGTAGAGGAATATGTAAATAAAACTATCATTAACATGAATACAAAAAAAAAACTATTCTTTGATTTGTATAAAATGATCAGGGAGATTTAGATGAGGACAATAACCATCAAAAGATCAGTGCCTAAATCTGGGGTCACAGAGTCAAGAAAACAAATATAAATGAGCTTAGCATAATAATACAATCATAACTCTTATAAGAATATTGTAATGATGTTGCAACTATGGGCCTAACTAGTGTTGTCATTGATGTCAACATACTCCTATTGCATTAATGTCAAGGATTGGATGAGTTGTGTGCTGAAGATATTGAGAAAATTAGCCCTATCAGAAACAAAGAAGAATAGTGAAGACAGTGATGTTCTATGAAGTAAAGATCCCAGCCAGATGAAGATCAGAGTATGTACATCAAAGGGTTTGTATATATGTGTCTAAAGATGCTCCAGTCAAGATTTTAGAGGTCTGCATGAAGATTTGGAGAAGTTATGGCCATGTGAGTAAAACTAGTTCTGATAGTTGTTCAGAGGCAACAGATTGACACAAATAGGTATGGTGAGATCCATAAATGCAATATCATGTTTTACAGATCTGGTGGCATGTTTGGGAGGTTAATGTCAATTGACAACTCAATTGGTTCGTGGTTTGGAGGTCCACAAGTAATCCTTCTAATGTGACAATGATGGTTGACTATGTTCCTAAGGTTCCGAGTGAAGATATGATTGATTGCAGTAAGTAGAAGTGGTCCAGATGTTCTTGGTGATTCAAGAAAGCTTGTGGTGGTCTCTAGATTGTGTCTGGTTCATGTTGTGGTCCGCATTGAAGATTGAGCTCGTGATTAAAGATTTACCTCTAGGTGTTAGTGTTCTTCCCAGTTTTGATCGACCAGATGATTTGTGCATGTTGCAGATGATCTTGAAGATGCTTTACGAAGCATGGCATGTTTTTCAAAGATTATTGAAGTCCCAACTATGTGTGGCTGATAGTGTAGTGATGCACATGAAGTTTTTGTAATAAGTCAAGTTATATTTTGTAATTGCTCTGTAATAAAATAAGTGTATGTTGTGCCAACTTTGATGATCATTCCAAAGTCGATGTCATGTATAAATAAGAGTTGCGAAGTTGTTAAAATGTATCCTTGTGGTCATGATGAGAAGATGGTAGTGAAGAGGAACGAAAAGTAGAGCAAAGGTATTGAACTTAAATGGAACTGACTCAAGCATAGTGAAGATGCTAATCTTCAGTTCAAGTATGTAATATTCATATTCTTCTGTAGACAGTGTGTCTCCTGTAGGTAGTGGGCCTCTTGTGAGTAGTGTGCTCAGGTAGTGAGCCCTAATTGGCAAGTGCCATTGTATTCTTCTTATTCTTTTAATAGAGAATACAATCTTGGGTTAGTCACCCTGTGGTTTTTCCCTTAACTAGGTTTTCCACGTTAAAATCTTGGTGTTGTATGTGTTGAATTAGTTTCTGATCCTAAATTATTGCATTGTGCTTTCATGATTAAATCATTGATATGTTGTTGAAATATAAGAAGGCTTTAAGTGAACAAGGAACAAAATTTTGGTGACAAATGATTCACCCCCCCTCTTAGTTGTCTGTCCTAAATCCAACAATTGGTATTAGAGCTAAGTTCCTCTAGAAGAAGCTTAACCACTTGAGGAGATCCAGGATGTTGACCTACAAGAAGGACAGTCCAAGGTTTGATGGAACAAACTACACTCTTTGGAAGAGCCGCACGAAATGTCACTTGCAATGCATGGGAGATTAGTATTGGAGTATACCTACAACTAAATGTGTTCCCCCAAATAATGGCCCGACAACTATAGATGAAGTCAGAGATGCTGAGAATAATCTTTGAGCTAAAGAAGCCCTACTGAGTGCCTTGACTAATTGAGAGATGACAAATGTTATGGGATTGAAGACTACTTATGAAATTTAGATTAAGCTGGAAATTCTATATGGAGATAAATATGTTAAATGTGCCAAGCTGCAAAGTCTGAAAAGAAAGTTTGAAAATATGAAGATGAGTGAAGATGAGAATATCACTTAATTTATGCCAAAAGTAAATGATCTTGTATGTGGCATTAGATGTGTTGGTGGAACATTGGATGAAGATGATATTGTTGCCAAAGTTCTTAGATCCTTACCTCCTGCTTACAAACACAAAGTTGCTGCTATTGAGGAAATCAAATCTTTAACAACTATTACAAGGGATCAATTAGTTGGTAAGATATTTGCATTTGAGTTGGTTGAGTTTGGTGATGCACTTCCCAAGACTGAATCTGCATTCAAAGCTAGTGCCTCTACAAAAGGCAAGCAGAGATATGATCTAGGAGAAAATTCCTCAAAGAAATCAACATGGTATGATAAAGCAAGAAAAGATCTAGAAGAAGATGAGTTAGAAGCTATACAACTTGAAGCTCTTATTGTAAGAAGACTGCCAAGAGGATCTGGTAAGTATGAAGGAAAATTACCTTTCAAATGTTTTGCCTGCAATAAGATTGGTCATTTTGACTCAAGATGTCTGGAAAGGTTTTCAAAGCCAAACCCTAATAAGTCAAGGTTTCAGAAGAAGTGTTACTATGTTCAAGAAGATGATGATGAAGGAGTAATAGATGATGAATCTGAGCTAGGAAACAAATCCGGAAGTGACTGGGTGTTTATTGCCATCAAAGAAGAAGATCCAATGCCTATTGAATTTGCCAATCATAAGATGATAGAAAGTGATTTGGCTACTCAGGTTGAAGAAAAGGATGAATAGGTTATTGACAGTGGATGTTCTCACCATATGACTGGTGACAAGAGTAATTTCATAATCTTGGAAATATATGAAGGTGAAATTGTAAAGTTTGGAGATAATTTTGTTGGCAGGATTAGAGGCAGAGGAACCATTTATTTTAATGGAAAGAACAAAACCAGTGATGTTTTGTATGTTGAAGGTCTGAAGCATAATCTTCTCAGCATTGGGCAGTTGGTGGACAAAGGCTATGATCTCCGATTCAAAAATGGAAAATGCAAGATCTTTGAAAGCTCTAGAACTGAGATTACATCCAGTACATAGACAAAAGGTAACAACATCTTTCACTTGGTTGGTACTGGGAAAAGTTTCTTATTTGTTCAAATTGATCAGAGTTGGTTATGGCATAGGAGAATGTGTCATGTGAATTTTGATAATATCACCAAGATAAGCAACACTCAAGATGTAAGAGATCTTCCAAAACTAGTAAAACCTGCTAACAGTTTGTGCAAGGAATGTTTGTTGGGTAAGAAGAATAGAGTCTCATTCAAAAGCAAGGAACAATCTTCAACTAGATTGTTAGACTTGGTGCACACTGATCTACGGAAAGAACCAGGATTCTTCAAGGAGATAGATATTTCATGTTACTGATTGATGACCACTCCCAAATGATGTGGGTGGCTTTCTTGAAAGACAAATATGAAGCAATTGAGAAGTTCAAAATATTCAAGGCTATGGTAGGAAATGAAACTAACATAAACATAAAATGCCTTAGGTCTGATAGAGGTGGAGAATTCACAACTGGAGAGTTCATAACATTCTGTGAGAAACATGGGATAAAGAGATAATTATCTTCTCCAAGGACTCCACAGCAAAATGGAGTAGTGGAGAGAAAGAACTGGACCATCCAGGAAGCATCTAGGACCATGATGATGGAAGAAAATGTTCCTTGGATCTATTGGAGAAGTTGTAAGCACTGTTGTCTATACTATTAATCGGGTACAAATCAGAGGCAATACTGGTAAGACTCCTTATGAACTTTGGTTTGGCATCACTCCTACTGTGAAGTATTTTAGAGTTTTTAGTAGTATATGCTCTATCAAAAGAGATGAAGACCTTGGAAAATTTTATGCTAGAAGTGATGAAGGTATATTCTTGGGATATTCTACTCAAAGCAAAGTATACCGATGTTATAACAAGAGATTGAGAAAGATTATAGAAAGTAAAAATGTAAAGGTTGATGAAGGCATGGAAAATCCCTCAAGGTATTATGAGCATGAAGAAGATGATCAGAATATTATCCTAGACCAAGAAGAACAAGTTCCAACTCCTGCTTAGATTCAGATTGACCTGGAGAATTCATAAATACAAGAAGGAGACAAGGGTGGATGAACCTATCCAAGAATTAGAAGTGTAAGAGAATCCCAAAACTCCCAGGTATGTAAGACTGGATGATTCTAAAGATTAGATCATAGGAGATAGAAGCAAAGGTGTTTAAACAAGAAGAAATATTGCTCAAGATTTAGTGAAGTATTGTTTGATTTCAAAGATTGAACCAAAAATAGTAAGTGAAGCATGTAATGATGAAAGTTGGGTTAAAGCAATGGAGGAAGAATTGATGCAGATTGAAAATAATCACACTTGGGATCTTGTTCCTAGACCTAAGGACAAAAATGTGATTGGGACTAAGTGGGTCTTCTAGAATAAACTGAATGAAGATGGTGAAGTAGTAAGAAACAAATCCAGATTGGTCTATAAGGGTTATTCTCAAGTAGAAGGAGTTGACTTTGAAGAAATTGTTTCTCCGGTGGCAAGAATTGAAGCAATTAGATTATTTCTTGCCTTTGGTGCCTACAGAGATTTCAAGGTATATCAGACGGATGTCAAGTCTGCTTTCCTAAATGGTGATTTGGAAGAAGTATACATTGAGCAACTGGATGGATTTAAATTGTCTGCTAATGGAGATATGGTCTGCAAATTGAAGAAGGCATTGCATGGACTCAAACAAGCCCCAAGATCCTAAATGAAAGATTGGACAAACATCTTTTTAAGATTGGTTTCAACAAAGATATTGCTGACAGTAATCTGTATTTTAAGGTTGATCATGAAAATATCTTGATTGTTGAAGTATTTGTTGATGATATCATTTTTGGAGAGAAAGATAGTATGTGCAAGACTTTTGCAAATCAAATGCAAAGTGAATTTGAGATGTCTATGTTTGGGGAATTGAATTTCTTCTTGGGTCTGCAAATCACTCAAACAAAGAAAGGAATCTTCATATCACAAACCAAATATGTGAAAGAATTGTTGAAGAAATTTGGGATGGAAGATTCAAAGGCAATGAATACTCCCATGGCAACAGGATGTAAGATGAGAAAAGATGATGAATCCCCTAAGGTTGATCAGAAAAAGTATAGGTCAATGATTGGAGGACTTCTCTACTTTACTCAAACTAGACCTGATATTATGAATGTTGTTGGTCTTGTTGCTAGATTCCAAGATGATCATAGAGAGTCTCACGTCATGGCAATCAAGAGAATTCTCAGATATTTGAAGGGAACAATTGAGTATGGATTATGGTATCTTAAGGATCATGGTATCTTAAGGATCATGATTTCTCTCTTCATGCATATACAGATGTTGATTGGGTAGGAGATGTGGATGACCGAAAGAGTACCAATGGTGGTGCATTCTTTTTAGGAAAAAGATTAGTTTCTTGGCTAAGAAATAAACAAGATGCAATATCTCTGTCCACTGCAGAAGCAGAGTATATTGTAGCAGTAGGCAGTTGCACTCAAGTACTATGGGTGAAGCAAATGTTAAGAGATATTAGAGTGGAGTATGAAGAACCTATCACAATCTTTTGTGATAATTCAAGTGCAATAAACATATCAAAAAATCTGGTGTTGCATTCAAAGACAAAACATATACCCATCAAGTTCCACTTTTTGAGAGAATAGGTGAACAAGAATGAAGTCAGATTGAAGTTTTTTCCCTCAAAGGATCAGATTGCAGACATTTTTACCAAACCTCTACCTAAAGACACTTTTGAGTATCTCAGGGAGAAGTTAGGGGTTATCACCCCTCCTGTTCTGAATTAAGGTGCACTAATGTGTATTAGTCCCGTGGATCCCACAGTCGTATCTTGTGATTCGGATTGATGTTAGGAGGTTGCTACTCTAGGGGAGCAGTCAGTATGATTTTGAAGTATGAAAAGTGGTTGCAAGTATGTGGCCTTTGCCATTGATGTCGAAGGGGGAGAGAAGACATGTGAAAAACAAAAAGTGTTTGTTGATCAAAGGGGGAGTAGTAAAGGAAGAGAAGACATGTGAATGGTTTCTGGTGATAGGGGGAGCTATGTCAGTCACTAAAGAGAAGTTCTTGTCTTGATGGTTAAAATAATTTTTCACATCATATGTTGCCATCAATGACAAAGGGGGAGATTGTTGCAAGTATAGGCCTAACTGGTGTTGTCATTGATGTCAACATACTCCTATTGAATTGATGTCAAGGATTGGATGAGTTGTGTGCTAAGGATATTGAGAAAATTAGCCCTATCAGAAACAAAGAAGAACAATGAAGACAGTGAAGTTCTATGATGTAAAGATCCTAGCCAGATAAAGATCAGAGTATGCGCATCAAAGGGTTTGTAGATATGTGTCTGAAGATGCTCTAGTCATGATTTCAGAGGTCTGCATGAATATTTGGAGAAGTTATGGCCATGTGAGTAAAACTAGTTCTAACAGCTGTTCAGAGGTGATAGATTGACATAAATAGGTCCGGTGAGATCTGGAAATGCAATATCATGTTCTACAGATCTGGTGGCATGTTTGGAAGGTTAATGTGCATTGACAACTTGATTGATTCATGCTTTGGAGGTCAGTAAGCAATCCTTCTAATGTGACAGTGATGGCCAACTATGTTCCTGAGGTTCTCGGTGAAGATGCGATTGATTACAGTAAGCAAAAGTGGTGTGGATGTTCTTGGTGATTCAAGCAAGCTTGTGGTGGTCTCTAGATTGTGTCTAGTTCATGTTGGTGGTCTGCATTGAAGATTGAGCTTGTGATTGAAGATTTACCTTTGGGTGTTAGTGTTCTTCCCATTTTTGGTCGACCAGATGATTTGTGCATGTTGCGGATGATCTTGAAGATGATTTGTGAAGCATGGCGTGTTCTTCAAAGATTATTGAAGTCCAAACTATGTGTGGCCGATAATGTAGTGATGCGCATGAAGTTTTTGTAATAAGTCAAGTTGTATTTTTGTAATTACTCTGTAATAAAATAAGTGTATGTTGTGCCGACTTTGATGATCATTCCAAAGTCAATGTCATGTATAAATAAGAGTTGCGAAGTTGTTCAAATGTATCCTTGTGGTCATGATGAGAAGGTGGTAGTGAAGAGGAGCGAAAAGCAAAGTAGAGGTATTGAGCTTAAATGGAACTGACTCAAGCATAGTGAAGATGCTAATCTCTAGTTCAAGTATGTAATATTCATATTCTTCTATACATAGTGTGTCTCCTATAGGCAGTGGGCCTCTTGTGAATAGTGTGCTCGAGTAGTGAGCCCTAATTGGCAAGTGCCATTTTATTCTTCTTATTCTTTTAATAGAGAATACAATCTTGGGTTAGTCACCCTGTTGTTTTTGCCTTAACCGGGTTTTTGACATTAAAATCTTGGTATTGTATGTGTTGAATTAGTTTATGATCTTGAATTATTACATTATGCTTTCATGATTAAATCATTGATATGTTGTTGAAATATAAGAATGCTTTAAGTGAACAAGGAACAAAATTTTGATGACAATTGATTCACCCTCCCTCTCAATTGTCTGTCCTAAATCCAACAAATGAAATGTTACATCACCACACCTTAAAATCAGACCAAACTAATCATACTTGCTTATCCCTGTATACATTTACTATATTCAATATCTTCCTTGAAGCATTAAATCTAATCTTTGAGTAAAAGCCTTTAAGAATAGATATCCTTACATAGGAAAGACTGTGAAGATGAATAATACTGATACTTGATTAATTCATTCAAAAATATAGTAAAGAAAACACTTGTAGGAGACAATATAGTCTGAACTTTAACAATATATTTGAAATGCTGAGCTTGACACAATTTTATACCAATAGTTACAAGTACAAATGATTCTATTTCTTGAAAAACACACCTAGAAGTAAACACTATCTATTATGATATTGTACTGTGCTACAGAAAATTCCTCCAAGATCCTTGTCAATAGGTCCTGAATTCCCTTTTATAGGAACAAGGGAGCAAAACAAGCTTCAGACCTAAAAACAGATGTCATCCTTTCATTTGAAAATATTGCACTAATCAGAAAATAGAGATAATTGATTTCACCTGGAGAAAAAGATATTACATGTATGTCCACAAGACAAGTTATTCTTGGGAAGTGTGCCTTTGAAGAAGATGTAACAAACTATGCCGACCTTTGCTCTTTACCTGTATTCTTATGCTTTCCTTTTGAGAAAATTGATGGTTGCGCATGAAAACAAAATAGATCACTATAGGACAAATATGTGCCCAAATTCTAAAAACAAGAAGATTCATGTTACTAACAAAGAGACCAGTAGAGGTATATTCTAAATTTTGAAAAAGGAATAAGGAATATTCAGCAATTCATATTTTTCACAATATTCAATATTTCAAATATCAAATAAATCATTATATTTCTTATCCCAAGCCTGATACTACTCCTCTGTGGGCCATTGGAATTTGATAAGATTATCCACACAAGATACATACTTATTGTTGTACTTGGCCAAAATTGATTCAGCTTCCCTTGTAAAATCAGTTGCAAGTTCATAGGAATCCCATAGTTTGTTGATGCTTGTTCTAAACAGGGTAATATCTATCTTATTGTTTTGATAGATGAAGAAAGATATGACAGGAATGATACTACTGAATTGGAGAATCCATGATTGGGGTGGCTTAATGTCACCATTCTCAGTTTTTATTGTAGGGATTATTCCAACCTTGTCATTGTCAAAACTTTGAATTAACTTCAATGCATTTTCCTCAAGACGGGTTATAAATGCTTGGGATTCTCCCACTTCTTTTGCTATCATATAGACTTGTTTAACATCTTTGGGAGCATTAGGATCATGATTTTCTCCTTTACAAATTCCTACTAAAGAAGCAATCCTAGGGATCTATTTGTTGAACAGAGGCACTGTTTGTTCTTTATCATCTACAATTTTCTTAATGACTTGTGACAAATCATAGTAACACTTATGGATTCTAACTGCTTGGCTTGACACTTTGTCCATTAATAACTCTAAAATACTTGAAACAATACACCAATTATCCACATGGTATTTATCAAAAGCATTTGTAAAATGGTCTTCAAATGAATTGATTTGTTTCCTTAGTTTTTCATTTTCCTTTTCAAGAACAAACTTTGATGAAGAAGAAGGATCAGAAAAGAGGAAACCTGAATCCCTGACTATAAATGCTGTATGTGGAGAGGTTGATGTTGAGGCCTGTTGTTGCCACTGTACTTCTATTTCTTTTAGTATGTTATATTCCTGTAACATACCTATATGTTCCTCTAATACATCATCATACCTTTTCTAGAGAGCAATGGTGGTTGCTTTACTGAACTTTGCAACCTCAACTTCCAACTCGGATGCTTCTAGAGTGGAGGTGTCAGAAACACTTGTTATTATTAAACCCCCTTTCAAATCTTTGTCAGGTTCTGCAACCAAAGGTTTATCAGTGTTAGGGGCCAAAGCCCAAATGGCTAGGGTCTCCCACTTCGGATTGAATTTGGCACCTATTAATGCAGGCTCATCCTCCTCTTATGTGGAGATGACTTCATTATCTTGTCTCCTTACAGTATCCAGAACAATAGTAGAAGCTATGTCCCACTCAGGGAGTAGCAAGATTCCACCATCTCTAATCATCAGTCTACCTGATCTGGAGAAATGTTCTTGACCTCCTCTTTCATTTGTGTAAGTATCCTGATGGATACTTTCTCTTGAGTTTCTTGAGGAGAGAGACATTTCTTCTTCTAATCATTTCTCATATTCACTCTTTCTTCTCTTCCATAAGAAATCAAAAAACTCCTTAGAATTGACAAAATCATCATCACGTATGAAATTCCTACATGCTATAGTCCTAATATCATCTGAAACATCATTTCCCTTCATGGCAATATCAGAAATCCTATTCAAAGGTAGTCCTTCAGGCTCATTTCTACTAGGGGATGGCATCTCACACTATATCTCTTCTTCAGTTATTTCCATTTCTCCTTCATCATCAGGGTAATCAACCAAAGGACCTAGTTCAACCTTCTTTCTTTTTGGAGAAGGTTCTCCCTGAAGAGAGTCATCCTCAGTCATTGGTATAGAAGGGGAAGATGATTGTGGAGGCAGTAAAAGAGATAGAGTTAATTGAGTTGGTGGAAGAGCCTGCGGAGCTTATTCTTTGACCTCTTCATTTATGGCTCTTCTTTTGAAAGTATATTTTATTAAACCTCTAGCAGGGGGCTGGTATGAAGGCCTCTCTTCTATAGGGAGCTGAGCAGACTTACTATTTTTTATATCAGCCAATTCATCAATATGAGATAAAATCTTTTTAATCCAATTGATGAGGTCATCGACCTCTGAGAAAAGTCCCTTGTAAGAAGGCTTCTTCTTTTTCATTGCTTCATCATATTTCATGTATATTGCCCATTTTTCTCTTTTTACTTTTACTTCCTCATTAGTAGGAGAGTTTTTTATAACATCTTTAGAAAATAATACTTGATGGGGAATATAAGACCTATTGATACCTCTTCTAATGTTGTTTATGTATCCTTTTGGGTCAGAGAACCTAGCCTTGTCCTACCTCATCTTAAAAGGCAACAATTTATCATTCAATTTAGCAAATCCTTCCTTGTTCATCCTAAAGTTAGAAAACACTATCAAGAAAGGAAAGAAATATCCCTTCTTTTGTCCTGCCAGGTGAGCCTTTTCTGATTTAGCCAATTGCCAAATTACCTCCAAGAAACCAATCCTCAATGGCACATATTTACGTAGTATGTGAGGACCAATAGGGGTACCATAAATTCTAAAAATGATGCCCTCCTCATGGGGCATGAAGTCACCCCAATTATGCTTAATTTTCAAAGGAGGAAGCCTTACTGTAGGTCTAAGGCAATTCAACAATGGTTCTGGAACCCTGGGTATATCTGATTGGAAGTACCTTAACACTATGGCCACAAAATAATCTTTGAAGAATCTATAACTAGAATTTGGATCATGCTTGTCCCATATGTGAGTCCAGCACTGGACAGGCAGTATATTTCCCATGTCATAAACATGGTAATCATTAATTTGGGGTTCCAAACCATCTTTGTTTTTCCATGATATAGGAACATGTGGGAAAGCAATGAAAACTATCTAAATTTAATTGGCTCCTTATTTTTGATGTCCACCAACCCCTGATGTATATGTTTTTCTAAATGGGAGGCAAAATCAAATTGAACATTTTGACACAGATGTTGGATATCAGCGGCCATATAAGTAAGAGCAATGGGAATCCTTTAATTCTTATCTTCTCCTAACACTTGACAGAGAGCATAGTAGGTTTTGGCAAAATAACCTTCAAAAGTATCTAGCTTAAAAGGCTCTTACTCACTTTGGGGAATTCTTATTGATCTACCATTTGGTCCCTTTTCCTTGAATCTAGGCAAATATATGGTTCTATAACTACTTCTATCTTTTGTAAATAGGGCTTTGAATCTATTTGCATCAATATCTGTAGAAGCAGCCAAGTTTAACCCAAAGACTGTGGCAATAGTTTCTCTAATAATTTCCACCAGAAGTCCCCCTTTCATATTTCTAATTATCTTGGTTGTTTTATCATAATGGGTAGCCATGGCTTGGAGTAACTCAATATCCTCAAATACATTAGTAACTATTAGCTTTCCCAAATCACTCTCCCATACATTAGATAATGCTGAATGAGCATTTCTCTTGCTCCACCAATGGTAAAACAATGACCAACCATTAATAGGGATTTCTGCATCTCTACAATCAGTAAACTTGTCTACCAACTTGTCTTTGCCTTCAGGGCCAGTTACTCTTATCCTTTATGTACAGGAGCCCAAGAGTTGTTTTACAAAGTCTTCATGTAGGGCTCATTTTTGGGAAGTGGAGGAAGCATGGGCTTTAGGTGGAGCCATTATCAAATGGTAAAATTGAGGTGAGGGTTTTCTCTCTTGATGTTATGGGTTCGCTTAATTCATACCAAAAAAGATTTTCTTATGAATAGAAGGAAATAGAAGAACCCTAATGGAAATGCAAAGTACAATAGGAGGTGTAGACAACTCACCAGATTTATTTCACATAGCCACTTTGAATTTGATACCAGAGATATGATAACAGTTATCAGCATTAGTGCTCCAATATTTCAATTTTTTTGGAATAGCAAGTATGGAGGAATTTGGGATGTGACTCATATAAATATCATATCTAGGACTAGAATTATTCATGTCCACCTTCACTTCATCTTGCATGAACTAGATATGCGGGATCATTCATTTTGGTAGATTTGAATATCAACTGTTAGATTGTATGATACTGGCAGAGACTAGATGATCATGATTAGTCCCAAGAACTTGATCATACTCGACACATCCAGCAAATTTTACTAGGCCAATCAGAAAAATTTTATTATTTCCTAATTAATTTCTAGAATAGATAGGTCATAGAGTTTACGCCATTCTTACTACATGGCAATTTTCTATCATTCTGCAATCTAGTAGGGCACACTGATTAATGATCCAGTGTAATGATAGAGAGGCAAAAAGGTACACATCATAACATGCCTTTCTCTAGTTGGCCCTTTCCTTGCAAATGTAGAAGCCACGTGACGTACTTCCTCTTTTCCATGGACACTAGTTGAGACTTCTAAATAGAGCTTGGCAGAACAATGGAAGAATTCTAAAAATTCTTTATATGTCAGACGGGACCCACCACCACATACTTCATTGTAACCGGAGACAATCTTTGGCCAACTGGCACCTTTTCTGTAGTTTTGCAGGTGTCTTTTTTGTTAACATTTTGATGTTTGGCAGATTGGTAGAAATGTGTAAACAAACTTCAACTATCAAAAGGGGTTAGCAGTGCCTAACCCTTGGCATAGAATTTAAAAACAACCTTCATCTACTAGGGAGGAAAAGGGGGCATGGGACCATTTGGTCAATATAAAATGAATTTTTTTAGGCACGAGCCAAAAACAGTGACTATATGGCAAGGGGCCAATAAAACAACATTCTAGAGGGCATGAAGAAACAACTTAAAAGCTTGGGTAACAGGTGATAGGCGGTCAACCCCAATGAAACACTAAAAGTGAAAAATACCTTGAATGCTTGATATAAGGGTATAGAGTTTTTTGAGGATTATTAATTAGAGTATTTTTATTTTGAAAAAATCCTAAGTCAAATACCTTCTATCATGATGTCTAAAGACTAGAACCATGGAAAAATTTTGCATGGTACCATCAGTGGCTCTAGTTGGGGATGTTTGTTCAACTTGAATAGGGTGAGATCATAGAAGAACTATGGAAAAGTAGACCACAACACAAAAAGGAAGAAAAGAAACAACCTAAAAAACACAAACTAAAACAGAGAACTACCTAAAAAACTAAAATAAACTATGCATGGAATGGGATCATACCTTATGAAAAGTATGATTTCAAGAACAGCCCATGTATTGGCAGTTTAAGTAATTCTCCAACCAAACTTTGTAAGAAATAAGAGTCTTCTCTGTGAGTGTTGCTAATTAGACATGGTCCAAGCCAAAGGGCATCAAATTTACCATGTTTCCCCTTATCTTGAGACCTAGAATTCCATAGCAACACCATATCTCCTATCTGAAACTTCCTTTCAGATGTTCTCTTGTCATGCAGATTTTTAACCTGCTGCTGCAACTTTAGGTTTCTTAGTTGAGCTAGCACTTCTTGTCTCATACAACTCAGTTACCTAAGAAATCCTATTTTATATAGCATTAGAAATATCATCATCATGTTCTTGAATAAACTTGAAGATAGGTAACAAGTTATTTATGGGCATCCTTGCCTCTAGGCCATACAAAAGGTCAAAAGGGGCTTGCCCACTAGCCTTTTTCATAGTCACTCTATTAGCCCAGACAGCAAGTCTTAATTTAGTATCCCAAGCCTTCTTGTTCTTCTCTATGATTCTTTTAACAATCTTCATCAAGCTTTTATTTCTTGATTTAGCCTGTCCATTACCCTGAGGATGGTATGGGGAAGAGTAAGAAATCAAGATTCCTTACTGGCTACAAAAGTTCATGAATTCTTCATACCTGAAACACATCTCATTGTCTGAAATTATTTTTATGGGCATACCAAACCTTGTTATAATAATGTTCATTAGAAAGTCAATCACGACTTTGCTAGTTGCCCTCTTGGTGGGGATAGCCTCAACCCATTTGATGAAATAATCAGTGGCCACTAAGATCCAGCTATGTCCTCCACTTGATTTCTCTGGTATCTCACCTATGACCCCACTGCTGAAAGGGAGCTTCAACTATTATAGGCCTGAGGGGTTGATTTCCAGAAAATTTTAATTTTCCTAAGAATCTTTGACATGAATCACAACTTCTAACCATTTGGTGGGCATCTTTGAAAATAGTAAGCCACCAATATCTAGCTCTCATGACTTTTTAGGCTGTTGTTTTTTCCATATAATGACCTCCGCATACACCATGATGCATATCCTTCAAAACTTCAGAGGCTTTATTATTGTTTATACATTTGAGTAAAATACCCTCAAAATTTCTCCACCAAAGTTTGCCTTCTATGATCACATATTTTATGGCCTGTAACCTCAATGTTCTCTTATGATTTTTAGTCATTCCATCTGGGTAAGACATATACTGTAAATAGTGAACAATATTTCTATACCATTCAGAAACTTTCATGTCACAATCAACCACTGCTCCCTGAGTTTCAATATTGTTTATGTGATTTGCTTCTAGATTTGACTCAACCATCAAATTTGTCAATCCTTGTCCTCTTACCAACTTAGTAATTTGAATGTCAATATTGAACTCTTAGATCCTATTGATCCATCTGCATCTTCTCCCAGTTACTTCTTGCTGGGTAAAAATATCTTTGACACAACTATTGGTACATAGGCAACAATATTTTCCCTGACTAAATACGGTCTAAAATTCTTAATAGATTTTACCAAGGCATAAGCTTGTTTTTTAGTTATGTCATATTTCATCTCAACTACCTGAAGAGATTTATTAAAGAATGAAATGGGTTGTTCATAACCCTCATTATTTTTTTGTAGTAAAACTGTGGCTATGGTATGGAAGGAAGTGAAAGAAAATAACTGGAAAGGTTTGGAGAAATCAAGTGACTTCAACACAGGGGCCTCCTTGATGGCTCCTTTGATGTTCTTGAAAGCATTTATTGGTTCATCATTTCATGTAATATCATCTCCTTTCTTCAGCATCTTGGATATTGGTCTAGTAGTTTCAGCAAAATTTGTAACAAATCTCCTTAGGAAATTTACCTGTCCAAAGAAGGACTGAATTCCCTTAATAATTTTGGGTATTGGGATTTTTTCAATAGAAACAACCCTCTCTGGATCAATCTTAATTCCTTCCTTAGACACTATGTGGCTTAGGAGTTTTCCTTCTGTTACTCCAAACACACATTTCTTCGGGTTTAGAGAGATGCCAAACTTCATGCATCTTTCAAAAAAATTCTCTAGATGAGAGCAATGATCTTGTTCCCTTTTTATGCAGTTAAATCATCCCGATACACCACCATTATTAGATTTATGAGATCATAAAAAGCTACATCCATAGCTCTTTGAAAGGTAGCGCCAGCATTAGTTAACCTGAAGGGCATTCTAATGTACACATATGTGCCCTATGGAGTAGTGAATGCAGTTTTGTATTGCTCACTCCTTAACCATTACCTGGTTATACCCTAAAAAGCCATCCATCATAGATAAAAGCTCACAGCCAGTTACCTTATGTAGCATGGCTTCCATATTTGGTAAAGGATAATGTTAACTTCATCCGAGTTAAGACATCTTTAAGAAGGATACCATTGAGACTCCTACGGTAAAGGCCAGAATAGTTGAACAAGAGACTTGGCAGATGAAGGTTTTGCGTTGGGTAGATGTAAGGTTGGGGGGAATAGTGTTGATATGGAGATAATCATAGATAGTTTGGGACTCAATGGAATTGGGAGCAACAAGTGTGCAGATTAGTTCAATTGTAGGAACATCAACAACCGGTATCAACAGTTGCTCGATTAAAAGTCACATCGTTGAGTGTTTGTAGGCATATCCACAAGTAACCCAATAGTATCCCTCTAATAGGTAGCTCCTGCATTCTTTAGACAAAAAGGTATGACTTGCAAATAATAGGTACCCCAAGGACATGTAAAAGTTGTATTACGTTGGTCTTCTAGCACTATCATAAGTTGATTGTATTCGGAGAAGCCATTCATTAGAAAAAGTATTTCATGAGTTGTTATGAAATCCACAATGATATACATGTTGGATAGTGGAAGGTCATCTTTGAGACATACTTTATTGATATCTCTAAAGTATGTGCACATATGGATGCCCCCATTTGGTTTGGCAACAAGTACAATGTTGGAGACCCACTCTAGATAATCAATAGGTCTTATGAATTTTGCCTCTAGCAATTTTTGGAGTTTTGCATTGATCAAAAGTGTTATCTAATGGTGCATCTTTCAAAGCTTCTATTTGATAGGTTTAGCTCTTGGAGATACTACGAGGTGATGAACCACTAGTGAAGGGTCCAATCCAAGCATATCAGCATATGTCCAAGTAAAATTGATTGGCCTTTGTAAGAAGAAATCAATGAAGTCCTTCTGTTCTTGTATTGATAATGAGGTTGCTAGGAATGTAGTCTTTGGATTCTAAACTATACCTAGATTCATTTCCTATGAGTCTTCCACCAAGAGAGCATATTTCTCTTGATACTTGGTAGGTAAGGGAAGGTCAAATCCTCCATCCTCGAGCACCTTAGAGAGGTTTTCACCGTTGGATACATCCTTTATTTTTACTTTTTTGTGATCAAGAGGTGCCACATTGTCATTTTCACCTAGGGATCTATTATTATTTTCACTTTTGTGACTGGAGGATTTGGCATTCTCATCAAAGTACTTAGCTTGATCTAAATCCATGAAAAACCCAACTTTATGATCACCAAGTGGGATACCATCTCAGAGTCCCATGAATTCTGCTATAGCCTCATCATTTAGAAAGATGTCAAGAATAGGGGCCTCTTGTTGGTCCTAATCAATAAGTTTAGGGTAGATGAGTGGAAGATTCTAGGTGTTCGTATTAGAAGTGAGGGAGATGGACAATATCATAAATGTTGAGGTTTCTTGGAATAGATCTGCAAGGTGTAGGGAAGAGTCATCGATAGTATCCTCTTTAGAGATCGAAACCATGGGAAAAGATTTTGCTACCTCGTTGAGAATAAACTCGATGTCCCAGGCATGTGGTACCTCCTTACCATATCCTAAACCTTGTTTGTTGTATCTCTTAGTCACAATAATAGGTTCCAACCCTTTGCCCTTATATCCCATGTTTTTTACAATTCTGAGACCTGTATCATATTGTTTAAGAGGAAGTGTGATAGGATCTTTCTCTTTATATAGCCAAGAAGATATATCTTCAATGGATTCTTCTTCTAGCAAGCCTCCATCAGCAAACTATGTTACCAAATCTAATATTTTTGTCTTTTTGGTAACTTTTTCTATGGGTAGTTTTCCATAAGATTTTGGTGAGAGAGGCATTCTCCCCACACAGCAAGATTTTGAAATGTCATATTCTCCAAATCCTATGTCCCTGAAGTGGACTTTGATCATTGGAATGGGTTTGTTTGCAGAGGCTTTTTGCAAGGTATCTGGGTTAATATATAATGGAGATGGTTGAGCTTCACCATTATTTGGGATTTGGTTGCTATTTCAGTAACACCCTTGCATGGTGTGACAAAACTCAAATGGGTTAGGATATCCTAAGATTGTGATTTCAGTACCATTGAATGGGAACTTGAGAGATTGATGGTACATAGAGGGTACAACACACATGGCATGAATTCATGGGTGTCATAGGATGATAATATATGGAAACTCAATGTCCAATACTTGGCATCTTATTTCTAACATGACAAGGCCTAATTCAATAGGCAAATGGATCACACCTTCTGACCGATGCTCTACATCATCATAAGCTTTGATAGTGATAGACTGCTCAATATTCATGCTATCCTCATAGTATCCTAGTTGTGTTAGTAATTTGAGTGAATAGATGTTCAAACCAGCACCACCATCTATAAGTATATGTTTGATTTTACATTGATGGATGAAAACTTTGATGTGGAGTGCATCATTATGAAAAGGATCATGAGATGGGAGGTTCTTTTCAGAAAAGACCACATGGTAAGGTGATGCATGTGACCTATCATGGCTTGAATGTCTGTGACAACTATATTTTTGGGAACTGATGACTCTTGTAGGGCCTTTTCAAGCACTGCTTTATGGGTGGGTGATGACTTTAGAAGGTCTAAGATGGAGATTTGTATGGGAGTCTTCCCTAGATGTTCAATGATATTATAGTCAAATCTGATAGGGGTATTTGGTGTTGACCCACGAAGGGTGACATGACCATGATGAGTAGTAGTAGCACAATCAGGGGTTTTTCCCTTGATGGTAAGAGTGGACACATGACTTTCTTCAAGACAACCTATAATGGAATCATAGGAAGAGGAAGCCTTGTTGACATTTTTACCTTTATCTAGGTTATTACCTTTACCATGTGGAGGGAATGGATCCTTGTACATGTCTAGATCCTTATTGGTGGTTTGATTTGGAGGATCATCAACAATGACTTCTCCTCTATCTATGAGATTCTGGATGAGATTTTTAGTTTCATGCATCCAGTGGTTTTGTGCCCTTTGATTCTATGGTAATCACAATATTCATTGTCTTTGCACCAAGTGGGTTTGAATTGGGGTTTATCATATTGATGTAGTTCTAGTAACATGATTAGGTTGTTTTGAACAAGTTTCTTGAGGACTATTTCAATAGGCTCTCCCAAAGGAGTGAATTTTTGTCTAGGTGGAAAATCTTGTTTCAGTTGCTCCCTAGGAGTAGATGGAATAGTCTTCATAGGTGATTTAAGATTGATTGGTGTTTGGAGAGTTTGAATATGTTTTGTGTCCATAACACCATCATTCACAATATTATTGTTTTTGGACCAAAATCAGGGTTTTTCATTAGATCCTTGAGGATTGTCTTTAGTTTCCTTAAAGATTTTGACTAGACCTTTAACAATAAGGGCCTTTTCAATGTTAGTCCCTTTTGATATAATGTCTTCAAAGGAAGTGGCACATTGGATTTGTAAGTGTAAACCTAGCTCAAAATTTAGGTTTTGAACAAAGATGTTTACCAATTGCTTTTCAAGTATAGGGTATGGGAATTTGTTGGCCATATTTTGCCACCTTTGAAGGAAAGAGATAAATGTTTCTCCATTTTTCTATTTATTTTTTACTAGGTCATTCATGGAAATCTCATGTTCAATATTGAAGGAAAAGTGAGACAAATTTCTTTGCCAACTCACTAAAAGTTTTGATACTAGGCGTAGATGCGAAAACCAATCTATAGCTTGCCCTCCTAGACTATGAGGGAAGAGGTGTAAAAGTTATGTGTCATTATAAGAAACATCTAAACAATCTATATGGAACTCCCTAGGATGTTCATTAAGGTCCCCTTTTCCTTTATACTTGTCAAATTTGGGTATTTTGAAATGTGGAGGAAAAGGTACCATAGGTAGTGACCTATCAAATGGATAAGGAAAAACTTCATCCAATGAGAAGGGCTTCTTGGTTTGTCCTAAATTGATATCTGAGATTTATTTTTGAAGACTTGATAATCTAAGATCAATGTCTAACATGGGTGGTTGATTTGGAACAAGATTTTGATAATGTTGTGCTTGGGAAAGTTGTGGAGGATTGATGTCGATGAGGTAGTTATGTGATGGGTTGTAAGGTGGGGTATAAGTGTTTTGAACTTGGGGATCTTGTGATGGTATGGTATATGTGTTTTGAATTTGCGAAACTTGTGATGGTATGTCATATTGGTTATTTGGAATAGGAGCTTGGAATTGTGACCCATAAGGTGGATTACCATATGTCATGTTTTGATTTGAATTTTGAAGTGTATGTGACCCAAGGGGTGGATTACCATATGACATGTTTTGATTTGGATTTTGAAGTGTATGTGACCCAAGGGGTGGATTACCATATGACATGGTTTGATTTGGATTTGAAGGTGTATGTGACCCAAGCGGTGGGTGACCATATGACATGGTTTGATTTGGATTTGGAGGTATTTGTGACCCAAGGGGTGGATTATCATATGACATGGCTTGATTTGGATTTGGAAGTACTTGTGACCCAAGGGGTGGATTACCATATGACATGGCTTGATTTGGATTTGGAGGTACTTGTAACCCAAGGGGTGAATTACCATATGACATTGTCTGATTTGGATTTTGAGGTACTTGTAATCCCTGAAGTTGATTGATATATGACATGTTTTGATTGGAAGATTGTGGTGCTTGTGGTTCATGAGGTTGGTTAACATATGTCATGTTTTGATTGCAAAATTGGGATACTTGTGACCCATATGTCATGTTTTGATTTGGATTTTGATATATTTGTGATGATGCCACTTGAGGAGGGTTAACATATGACATATTTTGATTTGAAATTTGAGGTGCTTGTGACACAAGTGGTTGATTGACATGTCATGTTTTGATTGGAAGGTTGGGGTGCTTGTAATCCAAGAGGTTGATTGGTATATGACATGTTTTGATTGGAATATTGTGGTTCTTGTGGTTCATGAAGTTGGTTAACATATGTTATATTCTTATTGGAAGATTGGGGTATTTGTGACCCAAATGTCATGTTTTGATTTGAAATTTAAGGTTCTTGTGATGGTGTGACATGAGGAGGATTAACATATGGCATGTTGTGATTTGAAATTTGAGGTGCTTGTGATGGTGTAACATGAGGAGGGTTAACATATGACATGTTGTGATTTGAAATTTGAGGTGCTTATGATTGTGTCACATGAGGATGTTTAACATATGACATGTTTTGATGTGAACTTTGAGGTGCTCGTTATGGTGTCACATGAGGAGGGTTTGCATACAATATGTTTTGATTTGAAATTTGAGGTGCTTGTGATGGTATCACATGAGGAGGGTTTTGTTTGATCATATATGATGGTGTGAGAAGGGGTTCATGTGATGTGGTGACATTTGAAAGAGTAATGTCTTTTGATGTTGGAGGTACATATAATGGGTCTACAAATGGGTTTGTGGATGGTGCTAGATTAGAGTTATGTGTGGGTGTTATGGGTATAGTAGGTGCTTTGGTTGATATGGTTGGGATGGAAAGAGGATGTGGGTTTCCCACATCTGAAAAAGTTGTGTCAAATGAATCTTGTTCTTTGATTGTTGAGGTGTCAAAATTACTAGGTAATTTAGCTCCTTGTTAAGCAAGCTTGAGAAAGAGTCTATCAGGATCCAAGTTTAAGAATCCTTCTATGGTAGCTAAGGTATTAGGATCTTGTTGCTTTTCTATTTGGTCTTGTGAAACTTGATCAGATGTTTGACCAAAGTCATGTTGTGTTACTTGACTAGATGCACCTATTGTGTAACCCTTAGGAAAAGAAACATGAGGGTTCATTCCCATGGTAAATTGTGTAGCATCTATGAGAGATGGAGGATTGTTTTGGGGATTGTTTTGGCTATTCTCCATGGCTTGACAATATTGAATTCTAGTTTGAGGCATAGTACTTCAGATTTGAGATGACAATGATGTGAGGATGAATGGAATATTGTTTGAACTCTTGTGACAAAGGTGAGACTCTAGGATGTTGGTGTTGATTGATTGATTTGGATTGATTTTGGATGGAGGATAAAATCTAGAGCAATACCCAATTTGATTGGGGGTTTGATTATCTTCCAAGATATAGACTCATGACCTCAAGGAAAGACATATAGGATAGTGATTTAGACCAACCAAAGAGAAGATGTACTCCTGATCTAGCTAATGTCACTAGATGACTGGATAAAATCAGGGCTTGTTTTGATTGATGATGATGTTGATAAATCCTAATATCTCAAAAAGCTCTAAAAGTCCAAAAGATGATATGAAGATGGGTGAAATTGATTGGATGACTAATAGGAAGGTATTGATTTGGGTGTGTTAGATTCAGGACAGACAACTGAGAGGGGGGGTGAATCAGTTGTCCAAAACTTTCTTCCAAAATGAACACTTAAATCCACTTTGTTACTCAGCAGCTTATTATTAACTTAATCATGAAATCACAGTGCATTGAATCAAGAGTAGAAACACAATAACACATAAGACACCAATATTTTGATGTGGAAAACTCGGTTAAGGGAAAAACCACGGGGTGATTAACCCAAGATTGTATTATCTGTTATAAGAATAGAAAGAACAAAAATGGCACATGCCAATTAGGGTTCACTGCCTAAGCACACTGCTCACAAGAGGCTCACTGCCTATAAGAGACACACTGTCTACAAAGAAATAAGTATCACCTACTTGAACTCGAAAATAGCATCTTCACCATGCTTGAATCAGTTCCATTTAAGCCCAATACTTCTGCTTTGCCTTTCACTCTCTTCCTTGCTACCACACTCTCATCTTCACACTCACTCCTTTGAAATGACTTCACAATCCCTTATTTATACAAGACATCAACTTAGGAATGGTCATCTAAGTCGGCAAACATCAACAAGAACATCTGCAAGATGTGTAACTCATCCAATCGGCCAATCTCAGGAAGAACACCATCAACCAAAAGTTATTCTTTAATTGCAAGCTCCAAATCCAATGCGGACCATCAACATGAACTGGACATGATCCAAAGACCTCCACAAGCTTGCCTGGATCACCAAGAACATCCACACTTCATCTGCTTACTGAAATCCTTCTCTCCTTCATCTGAAACCTCAAGAACATAGTCTGTCATTACTATCACAAAGGAATAGATGCTTGCGGACCTTCAAACCATGAACCAATCGATTTGACACTTCACAAAGACTTACTCAACACTCCCTCAAATCTGTAGAATAGGACAAAGCATTTCTAGATCTCATCGGACCTGTCTGTATCACTTTGTCACCTCTGAACACCTACCAGAACTGGTTTTACTTGAGCAGCCACAACTTCTTCATATCTTCATGCGAACCTCTAAAATCTCTATTGGACCACCTTAAGACACATATTTACAAACCCTTTAAACTGCATCCTCTGATCCTCATCCTATCTTGGACTTTTACCTTACTGTCATCACTATTCTTCACTGTTCCTGATTGAGACTAATTTTCTCAATATCCTCAGCACACAGCTCATCCAATCCTTATCATTAATGTAATAGGAGTATGTTGACATCAATGACAACACCGGTTAGGCCCATACTTGCAACAATCTCCCCCTTTGTCATTGATGGCAACATATGATGTGAAAAATTGTTTTAACCATCAAGACAAGAACTCCTCACTGTCACAACTCCCCCTATCAGCAACAACCATTCACATGTCTTCTCTCTCTTTACTGCTCCCCCTTTGATCAGCAACCACTTGTTTTTCACATGTCTTCTCTCCCCCTTTGACATCAATGGAAAAGGGTACATACTTGCAATTCCACCACTTCAGAATCATACCTACTGCTCCCCCTAAGTAGCAGCTCCCCATCATCAATCTGAACCACAAGATGTGACTGTGATATCCACCAGACTGATGCACACCAATGCACCTTAGTTCATCACCGGAGGGGCAATAACCCCTAACTTCTCCCTGAGATACTCAAAAGAGTCCTTAGGTAGAGGTTTAGTAAAGATGTCTATAATCTGATCCTTGGAAGGTACAAACTCCAATCTGACTTCATTCTTGTTCACTTTCTCTCTCAAAAAGTGAAATTTGATGGATATGTGTTTAGTCTTTGAATGCAACACTGGATTCTTAGATATATTTATTGCACTTGAATTATCACAGAAGATTGTGATAGGTTCCTCATACTCCACTTTGATATCTCTTAGCATCTGCTTCATCCACAAAACTTGAGTGCAACTACCTGCTGCTGCAATATATTCTGCTTCAGTTGTAGACAGAGATATTGCCTCTTGTTTCTTGCTTAGCCAAGAAACCAATCTCCTCCCTAAAAAGAATGCTCCACCACTAGTACTCTTCCGGTCATCCACATCTCCTGCCCAATCCGCATCTATATATGCATGTAGAGAGAAATCATGATCTCTAGGATACCACAGACCATACTCAACTGTCCCTTTTAGATATCTAAAAATCCTCTTGATTGCCATGACATGAGATTCTCTAGGATCATCCTGGAATCTAGCAACAAGACCAACAGCCTGCATAATATCTGGTCTAGTTTGAGTAAAATACAACAGCCCTCCAATCATTGATCTATACTTTTTCTGATCAGTTGTAGGTGAATCATCATCTTTGCTTAATTTGCATCCGGTTTGCATGGGAGTATTCATTGGCTTTGAATCTTCCATCCCAAACTTCTTTAACAATTCTTTCACATATTTGGTCTGAGAAATGAAGATTCCTTTCTTGGTTTGAGTGATTTGTAGACCCAAAAAGAAATTCATTTCCCCAAGCATGGACATCTCAAATTCACTTTTCATTTGATTTGCAAAGGTTTTGCACATACTATCTCTTCCTCCAAAAATGATATCATCAACAAACACTTCAATAATCAGGATGTTTTCATGATCAATTTTGAAATACAAATTACTATCAGCAGTACCTTTGTTGAAACCAATCTTCAAAAGATGCTTATCCAATCTTTCATGGGGATTGCTTTAGTCCATACAGAGCCTTCTTCAACTTGCAGACCATATCACCATGATCAGATAATTGAAATTCATCTAGTTGCTCTATGTACACTTCTTCCAAATCACCATTCAGGAAGGCAAACTTAACATCCATTTGATATACCTTGAAATCCTTGAAGGCAGCAAAGGCAAAAAATAATCTGACTGCTTCAATTCTTTCCATCGGAGCAAAAGTCTCTTCAAAATCAACTCCTTCAATTTGAGAGTAACCCTTGCAGACCAATCTGGCTTTATTTCTGATTACTTCACCAACTTCATTCAGTTTGTTCCAGAAAACCCATTTGGTTCCAATCACATTCTTGTTTCTAGGTCTGGGAACAAGATCCCAAGTGTGATTTTTCTCAATTTGCATCAACTCTTCCTCCATAGCTTTAGACCAATTTTCATCATTGCAAGCTTCATTCACTATCTTAGGTTCAATCTTTGAAATCAGACAATACTCATCTAAATTTTGAGCAATTCTCCTTCTACTTTGCACACCTTTGCTTTTGTCACCTATGATCTGATCTTCAGAGTGGTTCAGTCTTACATACCTTGGAACTTTGGGAGTTTCTTGCACTTCTGATTCTCGATCAGGCTCATTAAGACTCATCTCTTCTTCCTAATTTACCAGATCAGTTTGAATCTAAATTTCATAAGGGGCTTGGGTTCCTTGAATCATAACACAATTCTGATCATCTTCATCATATTCATAATCTTTCTCAGTCTCTTGTTATAACACCAGTATGCTTTGCTTTGAGTAGAGTAACCCAAGAATATTCCTTCATCACTTCTAGCATCAAACTTGCCTAGATCTTTATCTCTTTTAATGTAACACTTGCTACCAAAGACTCTGAAATACCTCACAGTAGGAGTGATGCCAAACCAAAATTCATAAGGAGTCTTACTGGTATTTCTTCTTATTTGAACTCGATTAAGAGTATAGACTGCAGTACTGATAGCTTCTCTCCAATAGATCTGAGGAACATTTTCTTCCATCATCATTGTCCTAGATGCTTCCTGGATGGTCCTGTTCTTTCTCTCCACTACTCCATTATGTTGTGGAGTCCTAGGAGCAGACAACTATCTCTTTATTCCATGTTTCTCACAGAAATCTATGAACTCACCGGATGTGAATTCTCCACCTCTATCAGACCTCAGACATTTCAATTTTAATCTGGTTTCATTCTCTACCATAGCCTTGAGTATTTTGAATTTCTCAAGAGCTTCTGATTTCTCTTTCAGAAAAGTTACCCACACCATCCAGGAATAGTCATGAATTAATAACATGAAGTATCTATCACCTTGCACACTCTTGATTCTTGCCAGACCACAAAGATCAGTATGAACTAAGTCCAATAATCTAGTAGAAGATAGTTCCTTACTTTTGAATGTGACTCTGCTCAGCTTACCCAACTAACATTCTTTGCACAAGCTATTAGTAGGTTTCAACAATTTAGGAAGATCTCTTATAGCCTGAGTATTGCTTATCTTGATGATATTATCAAAATTCACATGACACATCCTCTTATGCCATAACCAGCTCTGATCAACTTGAACCAATAAACAACTTTTACCAGTACCAACTAGGTGGAAGATATTACCTTTAGTTTGAGTATCGGATGCAATCTTTGTTTTGAAACTTTCAAAGATCTTGTATTTTCTATTCTTGAATCAGAGATCATAGCCTTGTCCAGCAACTAACCAACACTGAGAAGATTGTGCTTCAGTCCTTCAACATATAGTACATTACCAGTTTTGTTCCTTCCATCAAAAGAAATAGTTCCTCTTCCTCTAATTCTACCAGCAGAATTATCACCAAACTTTACCACTCCTCTTTCATACCTTTCCAAATCTATGAACTTACTTTTATCACCTGTCATATGGTGAGAGCATCCACTGTCAATGATCCAATCATCATTTTCTTTAACTTGGGCAGCCAGAGCTCTTTCTACAACTTTATGATTGATAGATTCAGAGGGCATTGGATCTTCTTCCTTGATGGCAATGAACACCCAGTCACTTCCAAATTTGTATCCTATCTTTGATTCATCATCTGTTACTCCCTCGTCATCTCCTTCATGAACATAGTAACAATTCTTTTGGAACCTTGATTTGTTAGGTTTTGGCCTTGAAAATCTTTCTAGACATTTTGAGGCAAAATGACCAATTTTATTGCAGTTAAAACACTTAAAAGGCAATTTTCCTTCATACTTACCGGATCCTCTTGGCAGTATTTTTGCAATAAGGGCTTCAAGTTGACCAGTTTCTGCTTCCTCTTCTTCTAGGTCTTTTCTTGCTTTTTCATACCATGAGAGTTTCCTTGATGAGTTCTCTCCTGGATCAAACCTTTGTTTACCTTTTACGGAGGCACTGGCTTTGAATGCAGATTCAGTCTTGGGGGGGTCATCTCCAAACTCAGTCATTTCAAATGTAGCCAATTTGCCAGTCAATTGATCTCTTGTGACAATTGTATGGGCTCTGAATTCTTCAATGGAAGCAACCTTGATTTTATAAGAAGCAGGAAGGGATCTGAGAATTTTGCCAACAATCTCATTTTCATCCAAGACTCCACTAGCATTTCTAATTCCACAAACAAGCTCATTTACTCTTGGCATAAAAGTAGTGATATTTTCATCTTCTCTCATCTTCAAATTTTCAAATTTTCCTTTCAAACTTTGTAACCTTGCACATTTGACATACTTGTCTCCTTCATGTAGAAGTTCTAGTTTTTCCCAAATCTCAAAAGCAGTTGGTAGGTCAACAACATTTGAGAGCTCTAAATTAGACAATGCGCTTAGAAGAGCTTCTATAGTCCACAGATTGTTTTCAGCATCTGTGATTTCATCTGGGGATTTCAGACCACCCTGTGGAGGAGTATACTTCATTGAAGCCATGTTCCAATACTGCATTCCCATACATTTCAAGTGACATGTCATGCAACTTTTCCAAAGATTAAAATTAGTTCCATCAAACTTTGGACTATCCTTCTTGTAAGACAACATCCTGGATCTCCTCAAGCGGTTAAGCTCCTTTCAGAGGAACTTGGCTCTGATACCAATTGTTAGATTCAAGACAGACAACTAAGAGGGGGTGAATCAGTTGTCCAAAACTTTCTTCCAAAATAAACACTTAAATCCACTTTGTTACTCAGCAGCTTATTATTAACTTAATCATGAAAGCACAATGCATTAAATCAAGAGTAGAAACACAATAACACATAAGACACCAATATTTTGATGTGGAAAACCCGGTTAAGGGGAAAACCACGGGGTGATTAACCCAAGATTATATTCTCTGTTAGAAGAATAGAAAGAACAAAAATGGCACATGCCAATTAGGGCTCACTTCCCAAACACACTGCTCACAAGATGCTCACTGCCTACAAGAGACACACTGTCTACAAAGAAATAAGTATCACCTACTTGAATTCAAAAATAGCATCTTCACCATGCTTGAATCAGTTCCATTTAAGCCCAATACTTCTGCTCTGCCTTTCGCTCTCTTCCTTGCTACCACACTCTCATCTTCACACTCACTCCTTTGAAATGACTTCACAATCCCTTATTTATACAAGACATCAACTTAGGAATGATCATCTAAGTCGGCAAACATCAACAAGAACATCTGCAAGATGTGTAACTCATCTAGTCAGCCAATCTCAAGAATAACACCATCAACCAGAAGTTATTCTTCAATTGCGAGCTCCAACTCCAATGCGAACCATCAACATGAATTGGACACAATCCAAAGACCTCCACAAGCTTGCCTGGATCACCAAGAACATCCACACTTCATCTGCTTACTGAAATCCTTCTCTCCTTCATCTGAAACCTCAAGAACATAGTCTGTCATTACTATCACAAAGGAATAGATGCTTGCGGACCTTCAAACCATGAACAAATTGAGTTGACACTTCACAAAGACTTACTCAACACTCCCTCGAATCTGCAGAATAGGACAAAGCATTTTCAAATCTCACTGGACTTGTCTGTATCACTCTGTCACCTCTGAACACCTACCAGAACTAGTTTTACTTGAGTGGCCACAACTTCTTCATATCTTCATGTGGACCTCTGAAATCTCTACTGGACCACCATAAGGCACATATCTACAAACCCTTTAAACCACATCCTCTGATCCTCATCCTATCTTGGACTTTTACCTTACTGTCATCACTATTCTTCACTGTTCCTAATTGAGACTAATTTTCTCCATATCCTCAGCACACTCATCCAATGCTTATCATTAATGTAACAGGAGTATGTTGACATCAATGACAACACCAGTTAGGTCCATACTTACAACAGGGTGAAGTCAGGTTTCTGCTGCTAAAATAGATTGGAGATGCACGATTTGAGACTAATTTACTTGTTTATAATGTTTTTAGGGGATTTTGTTGATTTGTGAGACTTTCTTGGTGATAACTAGTCAATCCCTAGGTGGCAAAAGATCCACACATGCAAAACAAAGAAGATAAAGTAGTTTTTGACTCAACTTTACAAGGTCATAGGATTTTCCTTAACATCAGAATGTTAAGTGGCTCATTTACTGGTACTTAACATTGAAAACACACTTTACAACCCTAATTTATTCAACTAAGGATTATATGCATAACTTAGGCCCACGACTAAATACTATAGGATCAACCTCTCCAATGCACAAAAGGTCCTTGTACACTGGGGGCTTTCCACTCTCAAGAATCAAGAGATAGAGTTATGATGACAGGCTCGATGGCACAAGCACACCTTCACTCTCTCATTTTGGAGAATCTGTCTTCAATGAATTCCTCTTTAATTCAAGATGGTACATGGTGGGTAACATCAAGCTATTGGAATTAACCCAGACAACTAAGAGGGGGGATGAATCAGTTGTCCCAAAAATTAATCTTTTCTTTTCTTATAAACTTCTTTCACTATCAAACATTAAAGCATATAACATTTACACAGAAGCAGAAACACAATCAACACATTTGACACCAAGATTTTTGACTTAGAAACCTAATTAAGGGAAAAACCACAGTGGGGGTTAACCCACAAAAATTAATACCATGTTAAAAGTATTTTTACAAATGGGAATGCACATGCATTCGGGCTCACTACCCAGAGCTCTCTGCTCAAATGGAGGCTCACTGCCTATAGAAATATTACAAGAAAATAACAGAGATTTTGAACTGATGAATAGCATCTAGCATCTACCCATGCAAGAGTTTCAATTCCAGTTAAGTGCAAAAATTGATCTTACACATTTCATCTTTGCTCTGCTCTTCTTACTGTTCTACCTTCATTAGCACCTTGGATTTCTTCTCTCCTCACATACACCTTATTCACACAACACACACACAAAATCATCCAATTCCATTGGCTATATATATCCGCAATATGATCTATAATCATTTTACCAGTCAGCTTCAAAAACATTTAGAACTTTGTTGGGTACTCTGCTCTGTCAGCTAGATCCATACATAATATAAGATGCAGACCAAAAATTTCACTCACAAATCATCAATCATGTCAGATACCATCACTAATCATCACCAATTTCCCAATAAGCAACTTCTATACATCCAGAATTAAGATCATTCACAAGGTTGGCCTGTTCTTCTATTGTTTGTTCTATCAAACTAATACCTGATACTCAGAATCTAATATCTTTTGAGTCCTTGATCACCGGAGGACAAAACTCTGGATTTAGAGTGTCTTGATAATTCTTTCAATTACCTTAGATCTATAGAAAACCATGCCTTTCCACCGGACCAAGATATTAGACCCTGTTACCTGCTCTGTTCCTAACTGCTTGGACTTAGACAAATTCTGCTTCTGACTTCCGGTATGAACAAATTGTGTTATGCAGATGATTGGCATGATCTTAGTTTCCATCAATGACAACACCTATCAATGTGAAGTAGTGCCTCTTGCCAACAATCCCCCCCTTTAGCATTGATGGCAACACTTAGTGAAAAATGACTAAGTGTCATACTAACTCTCCCTTTGCTTGTGCTCCATACTGTTGTTCATACTTCTTTCCAATGCTCCCCCTTTGTTGGATTCCTCATTTTTCATTTCTCTTCACTCCCCCTTTGACATCAATGGCAAAGGGTGGGGTCCACAAGTCAAAATTCTCCAAAAATTCTATGTATAATACCACATATGTACAAGTAATCATTAAGTTCTATTCACATGAACTTGAGAATGTCTACAAAACTATTTTTCAATTGCACAAGTTTAGAGCCCAAGTTCCCTTCATTCCATCCAAAATTGAGATGTGTCCACTCAGCAAAAATGCATATGCTTATGCCTTTGTCAGATCCAGAGGTTTACTTATCTGAAGTGCAGTCTGAGCTTCTGATAGGGCATTAAACATGGCTTTTAACTTGGGGGTAATCAATCCCCGGAGCTCACACATTCTCTTCATAAAGTTACCTTTTTCTTTAACAAGCCTCTTTATCTCATCTGTCAAGCTGATTACTTGACATTCTTGACTTATAGGCGAAACTGTTAGATGATCAAAATTTTGAGAAAGATTTGACAATTTATGTTCTTACTCCTTTATCTTTTTCTCAATATCTTCATTGACTTTGGGCCATGATAGATAGAATTTGTACATATCACTCCCATCATTTTGAGCATTCTAAATACTCTTTATGCTAATACCAAGTATTCTTCTATCATTTCCTATCAAGTTCTTTATTTCACAAAATTTCTTATCCAAGAATTATTTCTGAACTTTTGCCTCCACAGACTTCTCAAAGGACTCAAAATGAGTATTTACATAACATAGAAGATTTTTCAGATATCTAGAGTGGGAAAGGAAGGCATTAACTTTTCCAAATTCTTGGTTTCAAGCCCCAGTAGCTCATTGTCCTCCATGTGGAACTTTAACATCTTTTATCTAGCCTTTACTTGTGTGAATGATGCTATTTTCATCAATTGAATTGGAGAGAGAACATCTGGATTGGCTAGACCTTGGAGTAGCTTAGGCTCATCAAGCTCAATCATTTCTTTTTCAAGAAGACTTTTCACCGCATTTGTAGTGTCTCTTGCAACATTTTCTAAACCATTCTTTTGTTCATCAGATTTTTTAGTATCTCCTTTAGGTGCTTCAACATTTGCACCATCTTCTTCTACTTTATCCTTCTTTCCTTTTTCTTCCTCTTTATTTCTTTAACTTTTCTCTATGTTCTCTCTAAAAGGAATCTTTCTTGTTTGCTCACCACTTGCTACCTAATCTGGAGGGCTCTATGTGGTAGTAATATCCTCTTCTTTTCTAGAGTGATCAGGTGGAGGTGTTACTCCTGCATCAACTATTTTATCTATCATTTCTATGTCCTCTTGATTGACTTGTTCCTCTTCTTGAACTTCTCCAATATTTAGATTTGATGAATCAAGTCCAACATTAGTCTACTCATCGGTTAACTCTGAAGGATCTAGACTAATACTTTGGTCATTAATTCTCTTGTTAGTTTCTTCTTCTTGAGCTTCTTGTTCCGAAATTGGAGGATTGTCTTCTTCAACTTGTTTCTCTGAAACAATATAGTATTTATCTTTGTCTAAAGCCTTTCTCAAAATTTCCTCTATTTCCTTTGCAATTTCCTCAATTTCACCAAGCATTAGCTTGTTCATCTAGACTTTGCTTCTGAATTTTTCTTTAACTTCTTTGAGAATTTTATCTACTTCTCTTCTGGTCATTACAGGACATAGTGTGGAGAGGACATACTCTCTGAGTTCTAGATCTTTTGCCTTAGCTACTTCTTTTCTCATTTCCAGTACTCTCCTTAAACTTTTAGGAAGTTCTTGTAAAATTTCCAATAGGGCTCTATTGAATTTATTCAAATACATGACGGTGGCATCTTCTAAAATTTTCTTATTTGCTTGATCAAAATTGTCATAGTAAACTCTGATAGCTTTAAATTTTCATAAACGGTGATTGTTTTTACAATTTCATCAATAGACATAGTGACCTTACCAGTTGCTTGCTTTTTACTAGCTTTATTGCTTCTGGAAGGCTGGTCTTTAGAAGTCTTTGAAGTTTTATCTTTCTTGGATCTTATTTCTTTCACTTCATCTATTTCTGTCTCCTCATCGTCTTTTTGTGCTCTTGTGGATTCTTGTGGCATTGGTTTTCTTTCTTTTCCCTCTTTCACTAGATGGAGTGGCTTCCAGTTTCTTGGTGGAAGTGGGTTTGGGTTTCTCAGTAAGATTTGTAGAACTCCTTGTCTTCCTCAAGGAGCTTGATGGGACTTCTAGAGTGACTACTGGCTCACTTTCTACTTTTTCTTCTGAAGTCTGCTCAGTGCTCTTCTTTATCTTTTCAATCCTTTCTTTGTTCTCTCTCATTGCTTCTTTTGTAATCCCAATACTTTTTGCATACATCTCCACCTTCTTGTGCACTTTTCTTTTTGTTTCTGGCTATCTAAGTTCCACATACAACTTTAAGCTTAGTTCCTTGTATGTTCCAAACCTTTCAACAAAGGTGTCTTTAGGTTTGCTCAAAAGATGCTAAGCATACATGTCCAGAATTCTCTCATCCACCTCATAACCCATTGGATCCATACTGTTCTTGGTTCTACAGCTTCCATCAAACATTGATCTGTCAACCATAAAACATATCTCATTCTCATACTTTTCTACAAATGAATTAGGGATTCTTTCCCTTTCATGCATCAAACTTTGAACATTTTTTAAATATCCCTAGATTGCAATTTTTTGTGCACCTGAATCTCTAAGACTATATAAATGGTCTCTTATCTAGATTACCATTGGCCTGTCATTTGTCCAGTGCACACCTTACACTCCAGGCATTTCATTCATGAAATAGAAAAATAGGCATATGATCAAAGAACCATATTTGAAAGGGTTTTTCTTGTCCTTTTTGATTTTGCTTAGATTCTCTACTAGCTAATTCTGTAGTAATTCACACAGATCATAGTCAGCATTCTCCTTTAACATCATATAAGTTGCATATATTGCAGTCCCGGAAACTAAATTTTCCCTACTGGAGTGATAGATCTTATAGCTAATGATCATAGAAGCAAATTTGACATCCGGTTCAATGATGTCATTTATTGTCATTGCTCTTTTGTCATACTTTGCTCTAGTTGCATCAGTAACAGTTTGATTCTTAACAACTTTCAAAGCAGGTAATCCACCGGTTGCATTCAGCCCAATCACAAATTCAGCCCAATCACAATTTTGATAACATCTTTAGTGATCTTAAATGGTTTTAGTAGCCAAATAAATTCATTGTGCATCTGGCTCAACACATACCAAACCCATTCTCTTTCATCAAAAGATAGAAATTCAATCATTTGCAGAAAGTGTTTGCTTTCAAGGGTTTTAAATTTAGGTCTCAGTTGGTAATTGTCATCTTTTAGATGTCTCTTAAACAACTCCATCAGTTTTAGATTCCCAAATTCTTCTATATTGCAATGAATGTATGCCCTAATGTCTTCAACATGTAAAACCCCATATGGAGCACTTGAAAAGGCACCTAGCAGCTCAACTTCAAAATATTTATAGGGATGCTTCTTAAATTTAGGATGGGGCCTCTCAATGATATCAACAAGTAAATGTGTAGCCATTTGCAGAGATTGAGAATTTAAGAAGTTTCATAGAAAATAGAAAATACCTTGTTCTGCAGATTAGGGTTTTTCTTGGAGATCCTCTTCGTGCTTCAATTCTTGGGAATTCTCAGCTCTGAACTCATTCACTTCTCTTCTTCATGCTTTCTTCTGAAGCAAAGTGATCTAAATAAGAAATGAATGACCTTTTTATATTCCACAGCACTTAATTTGTCTTTATAATAAATGCTCTACCCTAATACATCTGGTTACACTATTTGTTGAATAGTTTCTCATAAATTACTCCGCAATTTGCCATATCCACCTCTTTTCTTCCTAAAAACCTTTCGAATGATATGAAACAATTCAAGATCTCTTTCACTATGCCAGATTTAGGCACTTACTTACTAGCTAGGGGAATTTAATTTACAATGTTGCTCCCCCTGAGCTAAGGCTCCCAAATCAATTCCTGGAGGAATTTTCAGCACCAAATTCTAGTGCGAATCTAATACTGTCATTTATAATTGTTTTCTTGACCCATGTTTTGTTCATTTCATTCTAAGTCTCATTCGCATTAATTTTTTCTTTGCCTTTCTCTTGTCTCTGCTCATTTGGTTTTCTATTTACTAGACCTTTACTTCCATTGTTCCTACTTCTACATAATCTTGCAATATGACCAAGTTTAGTGCAATTAAAGCACACAGCATTTCTTTTCATATAAACTTGATTTCCTCTTAATCTGCACTGATTAGCCATGTGTCCAAACCCTTTGCAAGCAAAACAGTAACCATTGAAGGAATTACCAATTCCTCTATTGTTAGCATTATTCATTATCATACTTATGCATTCATTTGATCTATGACCTGTTGGTAAACAGATTGGTCGCTGCAAATGAATTCTCAAGAATGACTCTATTTTGCCTGGAAAGCAGCAACAAACTGACCAACAGTTGGAGAGATCATGGTAGAGCAACGATCTTCCTCTGCGTTTGAGAGGGGCAGCTCCCTCGTATGATCAAAATAGGGGTTTTTGTGGTATTCTCAAGAATGACTCTATTTTGCCTGGAAAGTAGCGACAAACTAACCAACAGTTGGAGAGATCACGGTAGAGCAATGATCTTCCTCTGCGTTTGAGAGGGGCAGCTCCCTCGTATGATCAAAATAGGGGTTTTTGTGGTATTTTAACTAGAAATACCAAAGGTAAAGGAAAACTAAAGGAAAAATGAATTATAGAAACCCTAGTGGTAGACATATGAATTCTGACTAGGATTTCACATATTTATGACAGATTATGAGGTGATTCCACCACAAAAGATAGAAACTACATTCTTGAACCTATTTCATGAATTACACAATAATAAGTTTAATATGCAATGATGATGAAAAGAAGATGGAAAATCTCAACATACGAAGAGACAGGTTTCTCCAACAAATTCAAATCTAGATACCAAGAAATGTTTGTGCTTCATTAAATCAATTGCACGATTAAATATTTCAAAGGATGACCTATGGTTTACACAGTGACACAAAAGTATTACCAATCTAACATACGAGAAATTAGTAACAATAACTCAGAAATACCATTGGAACATACGAACCAAAGCACTCTTAATTATTCTTTGTGAAATTATACAATTTCAAAGGCTTTCATGTAAAAAGTGTTAGACCAAAGGTCTATGAAAAGCTTCTCCATAAGTCCCCCAAAGTCTATTGAAAAATTCCTCCTCCTTTACATTGGAAATAGCCTTTTATTTATAGGCTTGCTCCCAGTAACTACCCATAACTACTTCCTAACCACTTCATAACTACTTAATAACTACCTTTTTAAAAATACAATAATTAAAAAATAAGCTTTAAATATTCTAGCTAGGTTTTACCTAACTTTCCTAGAAACAAAGCTCATTTTCTAACCCTCAGTTACAACATGTGATGTAATTCACTTTTACAAAAAGGAACTAGAAATTTACACCTTTGAAAAGGAGACGAAGTATTGGTTTGTTGAGATGAACATCACTTTTAATCCATAATTCACTTGTTCTCCAACAATTTAACTACTTGGCAATGAGATATTTACATGATTTGATCCCACTGTTTTGACATAAGGTCCCTTCACTATTTTAAAACTCTTTCTCAACTTGATGGAAAAAGATGTCGCCAAAGGATATGAAGTTTAGTTTTACTCTCACCAATTACATTTTCTTAAAACTGAAGAGACTTAAAGCAAAAGAACACCACCAAAATAATAAGTTGTTTCTATTTTCATCACCAAGTTTCCACCTTTAGATTGACCATCAACTGAGGGAGTTCCAAATGTAATGTCACTTTAGAGTTCAATTGAAAGGTTATAACTAACATTTAACACAGTTAATCTTCCAATGAGAACACTACTCCCAAAACTAAAGATGTGGAGAGATACATCTAATGACCCTCTAAAAAAACAGCAACACCACTTACAATCATACTTAAATCCCATTCCCTCACATACCCATTCTTGTTTGAACAATGGCTTAAGACACATTGCTCATTTTGTCATGACATATCACTATTTGGTTCAATTTTGTTGTGCAAGAGAGCTAAGTCTATGCATCTACAATACTAGTCTATTATCTTGTTCCAATCCTTAAATCCTCTGTTCACTTAGCATCTTGGCCTTCAAGGACATATACTTCCAAATCTAGCTGCTAAGCATCTTTATCATCTTTTTCTTGGATCCCAACATTGTTTATCTAGAGCCTCTAGATAGATTTTATATCTTGAATTTCTTTCATATCTCTTTATCCATCAAGGTCAGTGACAGTTAGTTCTTCAATCTCTTCATTTGTATAACCCTCTAAAAATTATTCTGTAAGACTTAATTGTTGAACAACATGATGGAAGTCTTCTAGTGTGAAATAATCCTTAATGTCACTTTTCATACTCATCCACAAGGTACTCATTTGGAATCCAGAACTTCTACAAACATAAGATGGAGGGTCTTTTTAAGAGTAATATTTCTGAGTATGCTCTTGTTTTGATAGAACTAACATTCTTTGTCCTGACTTTCTTAGATTCCCATAGCGTTTGAACCTCATTTCATCATAGGCATCCACTTAGATCCATTCCCTTTAGAGTGTTTCTCAAAGCAACCAAATAACTTATCTAAATTTGAAGGAAGAACATATAGTGTATATTTAAATCTCAATAGCATAGACCTCCAAAAGTTGAGTGACTTTCTTGTGATCATCTAAACCATCTTCTCTACAATAGGATTTGTGAAGCTCCTTAAGTATCTTGCTCATGCAGCCAAACAACTCATATTCCTTGTCAATGGTTTCATAATTTGCAACTTCTCTATCGTCCTTGGTTCTATATCCATATTGGGTAGGGGAGCTCCTAACATTTGTATTTCCCACAAGTTTATAGTCATGGATATGAAATCCATGAACTTCCAACACTCTTAAACTTCTCAGTAAGAGAGTAGAATGAATGAGATTGCTTAAACTTCTGTGTAAGAGGGAAGAAGGATTTAAAGAGTCCTTATCTTGATGCAAGCAAAACCATATCAAATCTCTAGACACATTATTAAAGTGGTGTAGAAGAGTGGAATTCTAAACTGCCAGAAGTTTTAACCCCCATATATCTTTATTTTGAAAAATCACTAGCAGCTGATGGTCTTCATCTTTACAAATTCCTTGTACATCATACTTTTGCATGGAATGATGGCAATCAAAATCCGGTGTGTAGATCAATGTAACGTTTGAGCAGCAAAGGCGGAGGGGCAACTTCTCCCTACCGATTTGTCTTGCCAAGTCCCTCACTAAATTATGCATTCTTATTTTGAAGCTCCCCATTGCTCTTCTCCAAACACCTATACTCGAATTCACACTTTCACCCCGTATTGCTCTTCCATGAATTATGTCTGCACTTTCAAACTCCACAAGGCATTTATGACAGAGCATCTGAAGGCATTGAAAATCGTTATCATTCAATCCATCCAAAACCCTCTCCACCATATTTGTGTCTTCTCCCATTAAGAAATGGGCAATGTCTAAAAATGTCTTTCTCTCTAAGCTCAAGAGATTCATAGCTATCCATTACTATCTACTTTAATATGTTATTCGGCAGTTGTTTGCGGAGGCCTTCCGAGTGCTGCTTCCACTTTCTTGGATCACCTTCATTGTGAAGTTGTCCTGCTAAAACTTTCAAAGCCAAAGGAAAACCACCACACATTCTAACCAATTCTTCCCACCACAGTATTGAAAACCCAAATTGTGTGTATTCTACAATAGTTGCATTCCCTAAGAAGATGTCTTTTTGAGGCATTGCTTGAAGGTACAAGGTGTGTTCAAAGGCTACCATTTTTTTATAGACTGGGAGGATGCTTGCAAAGGTTTTAGTACAACTTTACAACAGTGAATTGCACTCGCCTAAAAACTTCTAAAGTCATTTTGATACAACCATTTTGTGAATATCTTACAACCATTGCAATCAACCAAACTACATTACTTTGATGAATGTTCATACCCTGCTTCAAAAGTTCCCATTTTGACACGAGCTGGGAAAAGATTGACTGTCAGCAATCATGGAGTCTGGTTTTGTATCTACAAATTACATAAATGCTAGAAAGATTATAAACCCTTTTCAACAAATCCATTTCATACATATCTCATCTACCATCGCATTGCATGAGAACGCATCTCTTTGAGGCACTATACCAAATAGTTGCTATGCATTTTGTATGCCTCTATACTAGGCTATGAGGGATGGTGAGGGTTCGCTAAAGCCTTCCCAATAATCAAATTTTGTGCCATGAGATGACATTTGTTTGAGGCTTTTGTCAAAGGCTCGCGCATCATGTGTTGTATATGCTTTCGTAAATGCACTTTGAATACATGTCTGCCAGGGTGGTTGTATCTACAACAAATACTCAAAATCCATTTTCAATCATGCTTTGAAGGATGTCTTTCATCCTACTGTAAATCTCCCATTTGGCACGAGTTGAGGGTATGCTGGTAAATGCTATGGAATAACCGTTTGACATGTTTGAAGATGAATGTCAAACAATTTAGGTGCCTTTGTGCTCTTGTTCTACAGGCATGTCTACCAGTACATTCCTAACTATAACAACTAACAATAATTCCCATTCCTTTATGCTGAGAAGATGTCGACAAACATTGTGGAATTTAGTTTTACACTTACAAATGTCATGGAGTCTAGTTTTAAACCTGCAAAATGCATATACTTGAAAGTTTCTATAGCCTTTTGAACTACACATCCCGTTGTCATTGCATTCCACTAAGGTGTTCTATCAAAAGTTTCATACGCTTTCTGTGTCTTCAATTCATGCGTATATGTTTCCTATGGTAGTCTTTATCTGTGTGTTCATATTGTGCAGACAAGTCTGCCATGGCACTTGCTTCAACTATTAAGATTTGTTGGGAAAGGCTTTGGCATGGTTTTCCAATAGCTAATTGCATATTCTCAATATTTTTGAAAGCCTCGTTAAATAAGACCACTTTGTATATACTATACTCATTGTGTTCCTTGAGACCCCATCTTCTTCAGTACAGCCTATCAAAGCTTTATGTGCCTTTGTCTATGCTTCTACAATTTGCATGCATGTTTGCCAAAGTGCTTTCATCTAAAGAAATGATTTGTTGTGCCTTATTTAGGCTTCCACGGTTCACACAGGCAGGAGAATACTGATAAAGGTTGTTGAATGTGCCTCAAGAATGGTTCATTTTCTTTGCAACTGACTTTTTGAGTAGTTATGAAAACTACTTTTTCCTCAACATGCCACAAATGACTGCTTTTGTTAGAGTTTTGAAATGCTTTCGCAATTTTGGAAAAGAGTCGATTAAGGTTTTAAAACTGATTTGCATGCCTGACGAAGGAAGAGATCTTTGTCAGTGATTTATAAGACTCTCGAAAGGTTCTTTAGAGGTTAGTGATAGTTGCAAAACTAACCATAGTCACGGACAAAGCATGAGTATCCTCTGTGTGGTTGACAGGTTTCTAACTTCAATGACTTCTCCTTCTTTGGTATATTTAGAAGTTTTGACAACATCATTGGGAAAGTTGGTAACTTTCAAAACTCAACACTTTTACCAATGGCAAAGCTGTCCTTTATCAGCACTTTAGATGGTTTTCAAAACCAATACTTTTGAAACTAAACACAACCTCCAATAATGCATTTGAAGTAATGTTCTTAAGCCTGTCGGTGCCTTCATACTTTGCATGCTTCACTTTGAAGAATATTAAAACACCTTCCATGAATGTAGGAGAATTTGATGGACGTTGAGTAGTGGAATCTCAATTTGTCAGATGTCCAAGTGAAGTTATGTTTGAACTTTTCAAGAAGAAACCAAAATCATGTGTTGAATTGGTTTGCCAAAACTAAAAGTAGAGTTCTACTTCGCCAAAATTGAAAGTAGACCCCACTTTATGAAAATTGAAAGTGAGATTTTATTCGCACTTAGTGAAAAGTGAAAGTGCACATGAACGTAACCAAATTTGAAAGTTAACACAAACTTAACAAAAAGTGAAAGTTGATGCGAGCTTTGCGAAAAGCAAAAATTGACGCGAACTTTGGGAAAAGTGAAATTTGGTGTGAACTTAGCCAAATTCAAAAGTGGACTCCAACTTAAGCTTGACTTGAATTAATTTCTCTTTTTCCACAGCTTTCCTTAAATCTTCAAATTTAATTGTTTTTGCAATTTTTCTGCATACCAGAACCACTTTGAAGACTTTGACTAAAATAGATGAACAATTTCTCCTTCAAACTAGAAATCAACTTGACACTTCAGGAGAATTTGTGACTAGGGATGACTCATCATAGAAAATTTTGAAATAAAAGTTTAAATTATGGCAAGTTTGAAATGAGGCCAACAGCTAGTTGTAACTAGGGACAAGGACTGTAAAGGACACAGGATGAACCTAGAATCTCTGGAAATGAATAGTGCCTTAAATCCATGGGGCTATAGAGTCAAGAGATAACACGATGTACATGGAGAATAAGGACTCAAGCGAGACAAAAGGACAAACAACAATGACACATAGAGACAAGGCAAATGACAAAAACCAATAGAAACTAAAACAAGATAGACACAATCAAAACACCTAATTAACCTATGTACATGGTAGGTGACTTCCTACCTTAATCTACTCCAAGATGGTCATGCAAAACCATTTATCAGTAGGGAGAAATAGATGCCTAAATGGAAGAAAAGACTATGCCAATGGAGTGTTATTATAATTCGTTGTGGCTTGATGCTTTGAATAGCTACTCTGCAATCTTTGGCATATGCAACTCATCCAGTTAAGACACCAAATTGGAACAAATACTCCTCATAGAAGATGTCTTAATCAAGAAAACCTATAACTTCCTCTTCCATGTTGTGAATCACTTCTTCCTGAATTATTTGAAGTATTGCAATCTCAATCCTATGAATACAATTTTGACGATGCAAATCTATAGCTGGGTGATGCAAAAAAAATTCAAATTTAGATGGAGCAACAAATGAAGGATTTTCAAAATAAAGAAAATTTGATTTTGGTACCTTTGGATAGTAGGCTGAAACATTTTGGAATTTGCTTGGCTGCTTATCAATGTCTTTATGCTCCTTAAATGATCCAAAATCTTTTTCTTTGATTTCCATAATCTGCACTGGGCATTCCAAGAAGCAGTTTAAATATGAGGCTACCTTCTCATCAGCTACATCTTACATACATTTTTTATCAACCTTGTCATCAAGTTTGAAGTGGTTGATATCTTTTTTTTAGAGTGTGTGCCTCTGGATTAGACTGTGTGCAGCTTTTTTAGATCGACGTTTCGGATCACACTCCGTGATCCATCATCAGGATGAAGAGAAGAGAATAAGTGAGTTGTAATTGCAGAGATGGTTGCTTAAAAAGAGAGAGGGGAGTGTAGGCACGGAGTTCAACTGGAGGGGAGGGAGGCTAAACAAGGAGTAAGGAGAGAGAATTATCAAGGAAAACCAATAACTCACGAATTAAAAAGAGAACCAAAAGGTGAATAGAAATCAAGAAAGTGATTAGCTATAAGATGAAGAAAAAGGAGAGATATCAAGCAAAAAATAATTAAGTAGAAGTGAGTAACTAAAATAATAGATTATAAAGATATGGGTGAGAATGGTAAGTAACAAGAAGAAGTAAGAATAAGAGAAGAGGTAAGAAAATATGAGAGAGAGAATGATGGGGGAAAAACATAAAATAAAAAGAATAAAAATATATGAAATTATAAATTACCGTATTTATATTTGCTTATATTTTATTTCACTATTATATCTATTGATATATTCTCTGCCCATTTATAATTCCTTATTCTCTCAATTTTTAATTCTCATTCTTTCGTTTTATCATTTGTTTTATTGCTCTTTTTCTTGTACATGATAAAGGCATTTATAATTTCATATATTTTTATTCTTTTTATTTTATGTTTTTCCCCCATCATTCTCTCTCTCATATTTTCTTACCTCTTCTCTTATTCTTACTTCTTCTTATTACTTACCATTCTCACCCATATCTTTATAATCTATTATTTTAGTTACTCACTTCTACTTAATTATTTTTTCCTTGATATCTCTCCTTTTTCTTCATCTTATAGCTAATCACTTTCTTGATCTCTATTCACCTTTTGGTTCTCTTTTTAATTCGTGAGTTATTGGTTTTCCTTGATAATTCTCTCTCCTTACTCCTTGTTTAGCCTCCCTCCCCTCCAGTTGAACTCCGTGCCTACACTCCCCTCTCTCTTTTTAAGCAACCATCTCTGCAATTACAACTCACTTATTCTCTTCTCTTCATCCTGATGATGGATCACGGAGTGTGATCCGAAACGTCGATCTAAAAAAGCTGCACACAGTCGAATCCAGAAGCACACACTCTAAATCATCATGGACTGTGGAAATACTATGTCTATAAGTGGTTGATATCTTTGACTTCTTCCTTTTGATCCTACATCACAATAATTTCTCCTTCTTGAACATAGCTTTGCAAATTCTTTAATGGAAAATTTTCTATCTCTGAACTGTTGTCTTTTCTTTGCAAAGGGTGCATTGTAACATGAGATTCCTCACTAGATGTAACTTCTTCGTGAACATGGGTATCTTCATGGCTACAAGAAAGAAAATGTGTATTTTTGCCATCCCTTTGTTCAACCTCTTGCAAGGTTTGAAGCAAAGATGGATGCACCATATTGGGTTGAAACTACATATTACCATAAAAACTTTTCAAGGTCACTTGTTTAGGATCATCAAATACCTGATTATTTTGTAATGGAGATGTAGAAGAAGAAAACTCTTCATCATTTCTATCATCGCTATCATCCCTTCCTCAATACCAAACCATCTTCAAATTTATGTAGAATCATCGACTTCCTTCTTCAATGAGGTACCTTAAAATTTGTAGGGAATAAATATGCCCCAGGGCTTCAATTTCAATTTCCCCAGTAGAGTTGCCAAAAATTTGTTGGTAAATAGATTTGTCGCTACAAATGAATTCTCAAGAATGACTCTATTTTGCCCGGAAAGCAGCGACGAACTGACCAACAATTGGAGAGATCACGGTAGAGCAACAATCTTCCTTTGTGTTTGAGAGGGGTAGCTCCCTTGTATGATCAAAATAGGGGTTTTTGTGGTATTTTAACCAAAAATACCAAAGGTAAAGGAAAACTAATGGAAAAATGAATTATAGAAACCCTAGTGACAAACATACGAATACCGACTGGGATTTCACAGATTTATGATAGATTATGAGGGGATTCCACCACAAAAGATAGAAACTACATTCCTGAATCTATATGATGAATTACACAACAATAAGTTTAATATGCAATGATGATGAAAAGAAGATGGTGAATCTCAACATACGAAGAGATAGGTTTCTCCAACACATTCAAATCTAGATACCAAGAAATGTTTGTGCTTCATTACATCAATTGCACAGTTAAATATTTCAAAGGATGACCTATGATTTACATAGTGACAAAAAATTATTACCAATCTAACATACGAGAAATTAGTATCAATAACTTAGAAATACCATTGGAACATATGAACCAAAGCACTCTTCATTATTCTTTGTGAAATTATACAATTTCAAAGGCTTTCATGTACAAAGTGTTAGACCAAAGGTCTATGAAAAGATTCTCCATAAGTCCCCCAAAGTCTATTGAAAAAGTCCTCATTTACATTTGAAATAGCCTTGTATTTATAGGCTTGCTCCCAGTAACTACCCATAACTACTTCCTAACCACTTCATAACTACTTAATAACTACCCCTCTGAAAATACAACAATTGAAAAATAAGATTTATTCTAGTTAGGTTTTACCTGACTTTTCTAGAAACAAAGCTCATTTTCTAACCCTTAGTTACAACATGTGACATAAGTCACTTTTACAAAAAGGAACTAGAAATTTGCAACTTCGAAAAGGAAACGAAGTATTGGTTTGTTGAGATGAGCGTCACTTTTAATCCATAATTCACTTGTTCTCCAACAATTTAACCACTTGGCAATGAGATATTTACATGATTTGATCCCACTGTTTTGATAAAAGGTCCCTTCACTGTTTTAAAACTCTTTCTCAACTTGATGGAAAAAGATGTCACCAAAGGATATGAAGTTTAGTTTTACTCTCACCAATTACATTTTATTAAAACTAAAGAGACTGAAAGCAAAAGAACACCACCAAAATAATAAGTTGTTTCTTTTTTCATCACCAAGTTTCCACCTTGAGATCGACCATCAACTGAGGGAGTTCCAAATGTAATGTCAATTTAGAGTTCAATTCAAAGGTTATAATTACCATTTAACCTAGTTAATCTTCCAAAAAGAACACTACTCCCAATACTGAAGATGTGGAGAGATACATCTAACGACCCTCTAAAACAATAGCAACACCACTTACAATCATACTTAAATCCCATTCCCCCGCATACCCATTCTTGTTTGAACAACGTCTCAAGACACATTGCTCATTTTGTCATGACATATCACTATTTGGTTCAATTTTGTTGTGCGAGAGAGCTAAGTCTATGCATCTAGAGTACTAGTCTATTATCTTGTTCCAATCCTTGAATCATCTATTCACTTAGCATCTTGGCCTTCAAGGACATATACTTCCAAATCTAGCTACTAAGCATCTTTATCATCTTCTTTTTGGATCCCAACATTGTTTATCTAGAGCCTCTAGATAGATTTTATATCTTGAATTTCTTTCATATCTCTTTATCCATCAAGGTCAGTGACTTTTAGTTCTTCAATCTCTTCATTTGTATAACCCTCTGAAAATTGTTCCATAAGACTTAGTTGTTGAACAGCATGATGGAAGTCTTCTAGTGTGAAATAATCCTTAATGTCACAATCTATGAGCATCTTAAGTATGTCCAAGTTTGTAGATCTCATATTGGTATATTAGAATCACTTTTCATACTCATCCACAAGGTACTCATTTGGAATCCAGAACTTCTACAAACATAAGATGGAGGGTCTTTTTAAGAGTAATATTTCTGAGTATGCTCTTGTTTTGATAGAACTAACATTCTTTGTCTTGACTTTCTTAGATTCCCATAGCATTTGAACCTCATTTCACCATAGGCATCAACTTAGATCCATTCCCTTTAGAGTGTTTCTCAAAGCAACCAAATGACTTATCTAAATTTGAAGGAAGAACATATAGTGTATATTTAAATCTCAATAGCATAGACCTCCAAAAGTTGAGTGACTTTCTTGTGATCATCTAAACCATCTTCTCTACAACATGATTTGTGAAGCTCCTTACATATCTTGCTCATGCGGCCAAACAACTCATATTCCTTGTCAATGGTTTCATAATTTGCAACTTCTCTATCGTCCTTGGTTCTATATCCATATTGGGTGAGGGAGCTCCAAACATTTTTATTTCCCACAAGTTTACAGTCGTGGATATGAACTCCATGAACTTCCAACACTCTTAAACTTCTCAGTAAGAGAGTAGAATGAATGAGATTGCTTAAAGTTTTGTGTAAGAGGGAAGAAGGCTTTAAAGAGTCCTTAGCTTGATGCAAGTGAAACCATATCAAATCTCCAGACACACTATTAAAGTGGTGTAGAAGAGTGGAATTCTGAACTGCCGAAAGTTTTAACCCCCATATATCTTTATTTTGCAAAAGCACTGGCAACTGATTGTCTTCATCTTTATGAATTCCTCATACATCGTACTTTTGCATGGAATGATGGAAACCAAAAGTTGGTGTGTAGATCAATGTATCGTTTGAGCAGCAAAGGTGGAGGGGCAACTTCTCCCTGTCAATTTCTCTTGCCAATTCCCTCACTAAATCGTGCATTCTTATTTTGAAGCTCCCCTTTGCTCTTCTCCAAACACCTATACTCGAATTCACGCTTTCACCCTGTATTGCTCTTCCATGAATTATGTCTGCACTTTTAAACTCCACAAGGCATTTATGACAGAGTGTCTGAAGGCATTGATAGCCATTATCATTCAATCCATCCAAAACCCTCTCCACCAGATATGTGTCTTCTCCCATTAAGAAATGGGTAATGTCTAAAAAGGTCTTTTTCTCTCTAAGCTCAAGAGATTCATAGCTATCCATTACTATCTGCTTTAATACATTTTTCAATAGTTGTTTGCGGGGGCCTTCCGAGTGCTGCTTCTACTTTCTTGGATCACCTTCAATGTGAAGTTGCCCCGCTAAAACTTTCAAAGCCAAAGGAAAACCACCACACATTCTAACCAATTCTTCCCACCACAGTATTGAAAACCTAGATTGTGTGTATTCTGCAATAGTTGCATTCCCTAAGAAGATGTCTTTTTAAGCCATTACTTTGATGAAGGTACAAGGTGTGTTCAAAGGCTGCCATTTTTTTATAGACCAGGAGAATGCTTGTAAAGGTTTTGGAACGACTTTACAACAGCTAATTGCACTCACCTGAAAGCTTCTAAAGTCATTTTGATACAACCATTTTGTGAATATCTTGCAACCATTGCAATCATTGAAATACATTGATCTGATGAATGTCCATACCATGCTTCAAAGCTCCCATTTTGACACGGGCTAGGAAAAGATTGGCTGGCAGCGATCATGGAGTCAGGTTTTGCATCTGCAAATTACATAAATGCTAGAAAGTTTATAAACCCTTTTCAACAAATCCATTTCATACATATCTCATCTGCCATTGCATTGTGTGAGAATGCATCTCTTTGAGGAACTCTACCAAACAGTTGCTATGCATTTTGTATGCCTCTATACTAGGTCATGAGGGATGGTGAGGGTTTGCTAAAGCCTTCTCAATAATCAAATTTTGTGTCATGAGACCACATTTGTTTGAGGCTTTTGTCAAAGGCTCACGCATCATGTGTTGTATATGCTTCCGCAAATGCACTTTGAATACATGTCTACCAGGGTGGTTGTATCTACAACAAATACTCAAAATCCATTTTCAGTCATGCTTTGATGGATGTCTTTCATCCTGCTCCAAATCTCCCATTTGGCACGAGTTGAGGGTATGCTGGCAAATGCTATGGAATAATCGTTTGACATGTTTGAAGATGAATGTCAAACAATTTAGGTGCCTTTGTTCTCTTATTCTACAGGCACGTCTACCAGTACATTCCTAACTATAACAACTGACAAGAATTCCCATTCCTTTATGTTGAGAAGATGTCGACAAACATTGTGGAATTTAGCTTTACACTTGCAAATGTCATGGAGTCTAGTTTTAAACCTATGAAGTGCATATACTTGAAAGTTTATGTAGCCTTTTGAACTGCACATCTCGTTGTCATTGCATTCCATTGAGGCATTCGATCAAATGTTTCATACACTTTCTGTGTCTTCAGTTCATGTGTATATGTCTTCTATGGCAGTCTTTATCTGTGTGTTCATATTGTGCAGACAAGTTTACCATGGCACTTACTACAACTATTAACATTTGTTGGGAAATGCTTTGGCATGGTTTTCCAGCCAATTGCATATTCTCGATATTTTTTAAAGCCTCATTAAATAAGACCACTTTGTATATACTATACTCATTGCATTCCTTGAGACCCCATCTTCTTCAGTATGGCTTGTCAAAGCTTTATGCGCCTTTGTCTATGCTTCTACAATTTGCATGCATGTTTTCCAGAGTGCTTTCATCTACAGAAATGATTTGTTGTGCCTTATTTAGGCTTCAACAGTTCACACAGGCAGGAGAATGCTAATAAAGGTTGTTGAATGTGCCTCAAGAATGGTTCATTTTCTTTGCAACTAACTTTTTGGGTAGTTATTAAAACTACTTTTTCCTCAACATGCCACAAATGACTGCTTTCGTCAGAGTTTTAAAATGCTTTCGCAATTTTGGAAAAGAGTCGATTAAGGTTTTAAAACCGATTTGTATGCCTAATGAAGGAAGAGATCTTTGTTGGTGATTTATAAGACTTTGAAAGGTTCTTCAGAGGTTAGTGATAGTTGTAAAACTAACCATAATCATGGACAAAGAATGAGTATCCTTTGTGTGGTTAACAGGTTTCTAACTTCAACAACTTCTCCTTCTTTGGTATTTTAGAAGTTTTGACAACTTCATTGGGGAAGTTGGTAACTTTCAAAACTCAACACTTTTACCAATGGCAAAGCTTTCCTTTATTGGTACTTTATATGGTTTTCAAAACCAATACTTTTGAAACTAAACGCAACCTCCAATAATGCATTTGAAGTGATGTTCTTAAGCCCTTCAGTGCCTTCATACTTTGCATGCTTCTCATTGGCGCTTTGAAGAATATTAAAACACCTTCCATGCATGTAGGAGAATTTGATGGACGTTGAGTAGTGGAATCTCACTTTGTCGAATGTCCAAGTGAAGTTCTTTTTGAATTTTTCAAGAAGCAACCAAAAATCATGTGTTGAATTGGTTCGCCAAAACTAAAAGTAGAGTTCTACTTCGCCAAAATTGAAAGTAGACCCCACTTTATGAAAATTGAAAGTGAGCTTTTATTCGCACTTAGCGAAAAGTGAAAGTGCTCACAAACTTAGATAAATTTGAAAGTTAATGCAAACTTAGCGGAAAGTGGAAGTTGATGTGAGGTTTGCGAAAAATGAAAGTTGATGCGAACTTTGCAAAAAGTGAAAGTTGGTGTAAACTTAGCCAAATTCAAAATGGACTCCAACTTAAGCTTGACTTGAATTAATTTCTCTTTTTCCACAACTTGCCTTAAATCTTCAAATTTAATTGTTTTTACGATTTTTTCGCATACCAAAACCACTTTCCAAACTTTGACTGAAATAGACGAACAATTTCTCCTTCAAACTAGAAAGCAACTTGACACTTTAGGAGAATTTGTGACTAGGGATGCCTCATCATAGAAAATTTTGAAATAAAAGTTTAAATTTTGGCAAGTTTGAAATGAGGCCAACATGACCATACCTCTTATACTTGAAGCGTTGACCAGAGAAGGATGGACCATTATGATTTACTACTCTTCTGCACTAAGTAGCTCTATGACCAAATTTGTTGCAATTGAAATCATTTTCATTGAATGATGGATATCTTTGAGCATTAGGCTATCTTACCAAAGGTGTTATAATTCTATTTCTCCCACTCCTTGGTTGAAAATTTCTCTGTTCAGATTCGAAGCTTTCACCTTTCTCATATCCAAGACCATGTTTGTCATCGGCTTTTTCTTGTCCTTTGAGCAGTGCTTCAAGTTTTACTGAGCTTATCTTGAACTTCTCCTTATATTCATTTGCAACTTCTAGGTCATGTCTGAGAATGACAATTTGCCTTTCAAGTTCTCTCTCATTGTCTCTACTTTCTTATAGATCAGACTCTAGATGGCCAGTTATTCTATCCAATTTGCAACATTCTTCAATTCTTTCTTTTAGTTTTTGATTTAGATCTTCTTCAATTTTCTTCCTATCTTCACTTTCTTTGGTTTGCCTCATTACCCTGGATTCCATTTAAATTTTTAGAACAGCAACTTCTTTTGACAGCTTCTCACATTCCTTTGTCTTTTCTTCCAAAGCTTCATTCATGCCATTTTCTTCAGGTGAACTGGATAGCTGCAGAAGTAGCTCATTTTTCCTTTGTAGAGATTTCTTTAATTTATCTTTTAACATTTCAATGGTATCATCAACATCTTTAAGTTCACCTCTCAGATTACTAATTTCTGGTTTAGACTAAACAAGCTCTTCTAGGGCCAACTGAAGTTGATCTTTGAGTGAACCCATTTAAAACTTCTTCCAAGATCTTTTCCTCAAGTTGTTAGGCTTCTCAAAGGAACCTTGCTCTGATACCAATTGTTGGAATTAAACCAGACAATTGAGAAGGGGGTGAATCATTTGTCCCAAAAATTAATCTTTTCTTTTCTTATAAACTTCTTTGACTATCAAACATTAAAGCATATAACATTAACACATAAGCAGAAACATAATCAACACATTTGACACCAAGATTTTTGACGTGGAAACCCAGTTAAGGGAAAAACCAAGGTGGGGGTTAACCCACAAAAATTAATACCTTGTTAAAAGTATTTTTACAAATGGGAATGCACATGCATTCAGGTTCACTAGCTAGAGCTCACTGCTCAAATGGAGGCTCACTACCTATAGAAATATTACAAGAGAATAACAGAGATTTTGAACTGATGAATAGCATCTACCCATGCAAGAGTTTTAGTTCCAGTTAAGTGTAAAAATTGATCTTACACATTTCATCTTTGCTTTGCTCTTCTTATTGTTCTGCCTTCATTCGCACCTTGGATTTTTGCTCTTCTCACATACACCTTATTCGCACACTACACACACAAAATCATCCAATTCCATTGGCTATATATATCTGCAACATGATCTACAATCATTTTACTAGTCGGCTTCAAAAACATTTAGAACTTTGTTGAGTACTCTGCTCTGTCAACTAGATCCATACATAATATGAGATGCGGACCAATGATTTCACTTGCAAATCATCAATCATGTTGGATACCATCACTGATCATCACCAATTGCCCAATAAGCAACTTCTATACATCCAGAATTAAGATCATTCACAAGGTCGGCCTGTTCTTCTACTATCTGTTCTGTCAAACTGAAACCCGATACTCGGAAGCTAATATCTTTTGAGTCCTTGATCACTGGAGGACAAAAATCTAGATTTAGAGTGTCTTGACAATGCTTTCAACTACCTTAGATCTGCAGTAAACCATGCCTTTCCACTAGAGAGATCCAGACTAAGATACTGGACCCTGTTACCTACTCTGTTCCTAACTGCCCAAACTTAGACAAATTTTGATTCTGACTTCCGGTATGAACAAATTATTTTATGCAGATGATTGGGATGATCTTAGTTGCCATCAATGACAACACCTATCAATGTGAAGCAGTGTCTCTTACCAGCATAAGCATGATACTATACTTTGCACCGAGCTACATAGACAGCTAATAAGGACTCTAGGTTTTTAAAACAACACCAATCCGTCTACAAGTGTGAGTTAGAAATGTCAATTAAGACACTTGGACCAACCCTACACCCTTATCTTGGTATCACCCAAGCTTTGGGATTTCACTAAACACGATGATGATTGGATTGAGGTACATCTTTTGCTCTCCCCCCTTTATATAGCCTACTGGAAAAAATGTGCTCAAGGTCATCCCTTGGGTGATGAGGTCCCAAGGTAGGCCTTCTCTACTAAAAAATAAAAAAATTGGGTTGTTGGTATTTCTCATACACCCTTGATCGCGTAATGTTACAAGGGGAGATGATACATACCAACTGGCGAGAGACAAAACTGACTCACAAAGTGTAAGTGCACAAGACACGGCAAACAAATTTGTTCATTTTTAAAGCACCGAAATCCAAATGTGAATGTTCAATTTTAAAGCACCAAATGGAAATATGCAAGTTGTTGGTTAATTTTAGAGCACTAAAATGAAGTGTGAAATTTGTCTTGTTCATTTTAGAGCACCAAAATGAAATGTGCAAGTTGTTTGTAAGTTGTTTGTTCATTTTAAAACACCAAATGAAATGTGTGATTTGTTTGTTCATTTTAAAGCACCAAACAAAATGTGTATTTGTTTGTTCATTTTAAAGCACCAAACGAAATGTGTGTTTGTTTGTTCAGTTTAATGCCTTAATTTTTTATTTTTATTTTCCAACGCCACACGCTGCACAAATGTTAGCTTAAAAGATTAAATTAAATGCTAAAGTTAGTAACTAAAAAAAAAAGAAATTAAATGCTATAGTTAAAAAAATCTAAAAGATTAAATTAAAAGCTAAACTAAAAAAGAAATTAAAAGTTATAGTTAACAAAAACTAAAACTAAAAGAAATGAATTGTTTATCGGTTGTTAGTTGGCTGTTGGTGGCCCTGGGCCTATTCTATTATCGTTTGGCTTTTGTTATCGGGTTCCGCTTCCGTACTAACATCTTATCTTTATCAAAAATAAAAACTAAAAGATTAAATAAAAATCTAATGACTAAATTAACCACCCAAAAAAAAGGGAAATGTTATTTTTGTTTTGTTTTTTATTTTTATTTTTTGGTTTGATTTTTGTTGTGTTTTTTGAATTTTTAATTTTTGATTATTTTGTTTTTTTGGTTGTTTTTAATTTCTCCAAATGATTATAACAGTTAAAAAAAACAATAGTCTTTCCCATGGTAGAAACAAGTTACATATATAGTTGAGATTAAGGAACACTAAGAGGGGGGGTGAATTAGTGTTCTGCAAAACTTATTACTTTGTTCCTTTATTAATTTGTCACATACATCCAAAAGAAAGAAGCATGAATACAAGAATAGAAACAGCAAGATCACATGAACACCAGGATTTTTACGTGGAATCCCGGTTAAGGGAAAAACCACAGTAGGGGTTAACCCACAAGAATTTATACTATGTTAAAAGTATTACAAATGGGGAAGGCGCATGCCTTCGAGCACACTGCCCAGAGTTCACTACTCAAGGAGGCTCACTGCCTACAAAATCAATTACAAAAGTACACTAGAATGTTTGAACTAACGACTACCATCTAACAATGCAAGATTACAGTTCCGGTTGAGTTCAGTACACTGACTCTACACACTTCATCTCTCTCTACCTTGTTTCACTGCTTTGTCATGATCTAGAGATTAGATCTCTTTACTTCGCACTTGATTCTACTATATTTCACACTTCTTCCTTCATATTCGCACCACCACTTATCAAAATGCTCAAACTCATCAATTATATATATCCACTACATGAAATTGCATCAACTGCAGTCGGCCTTAAGGAAAACTTAGAGACTTTTTAAGAACATTGTTCTGTCGGTTGAATCCATACACAAACACCAATGCAGACCAAAACCTCTATATCCAAGTCACCTTACATGTCGACCAATACCACTAGATCTCACAAATTACTTAACCAACAATTTTTCCTATTCTACACAAGGAGCAAACACCAAGTCAGCATGTTCTTCACTAGACTGAACTGTTTAACCAGAACCTGATACTTAGATGCTTGTAACTTTCAATCCCTTCATCACTGAAGGCTAAAATCTTGGATTTAGGTAGCCCTAACATCCCTTAACAGTCCCTCAAATCCGCAGCACAATATGATTACCTGAGGAGAAATGCGGACTAAGATGTTGAACCCTGTCAAATGCCCCATTCCTGTCTATCCGGACTTAGATAAATCTGTACTTTGACTTCCGGTATGATTAAATGATGTAATGTGGATGTGTGAGATAGATTCAATTTCCATCAATGACAACACTTGATATGCCTAGTAGTGTCTCTTGCCAACAATCTCCCCCTTTGGCATTGATGGCAACACTTAGTGAAAAATGGCTAAGTGTTAGAATAGCTCCCCCTTACTATGTACACTTAATGCTCCCCCTTAGATGAATTCCTCATTTTTGACTACTTTTCCTCTCCCTCTTTGACATCAATGGGAAAGGGTGGGATCCGCATATCAAAATTCATGCAAAAATTTTATGTACATGGGTCAAAACTCTAAGTATATACTTCTGCATATGACCACACAATCCTTAAGCCTTGTTCATTAGAAAAATGATATCACAAAAAATGTTTTCAACTGTGATAATTCACTATCCTAGTTCTTTATGCTGCCCAAAACATATATATGCCCACTAAACAAAAATGCTTGTGATTCTACCTTTTGAAGATCAGTAGGATCACTAGTAGCAGCAACAACTTGGGATTCTACCAATAGATCATACCTAGTTTCTAACTTAGGGGAAATAAGTCCCTGGGGCTTATCCAATCTGCCCAAAACTTTGATCTTTTCCTTCTCCAAATTACTCAATTCATTTCACAAACTTACTACTTGACATTCTTTGGTTGCTATAGACTCAGTTAAAGGACTGTAGGACTGAGAAATGTTAGAGAGTTCAAGCTCTAAGTCCTTAATCTTCTTCTCAATAGCTTCAACAACTTTAGACTGATTTAGACAAAACTTAGAAATCTCTGCACCTTCAAAGAGGGCATTTTGAATACTCTTTACACTAGTATGAAGCCCTAATCTATTATAACTGATTATTTTCTTTATTTCAGCAAACTTCTTCTCATTAAATTCATTTCTGACTTTAACTGACTTCTCTAAGGTTTCAAAATGAGTACTTATAGAGTTTATCAAATTCTTCAACTGACCAGAGGGAGATGCTGATGAGTCCTTCTAAAAAGTAGGCATGATTTTCTCCAAAATCCCAGATGCAAGGCCAAGCAACTCATTATCTTCTATATGGGACTTCAAAATTTCTTCTCTAGCCTTAGCTTATATAATAGAGGCTAACTTTATCTTTTGTACCGGTGATAATGTATCAAAATTGATCAATCCTTGTATTATATCCTGATCTTCTAAAAAAAATTTATCTCTCTCCAAAATTTCTTTCACTACCTCTGTAGTGTCTCTTTCCCAAAATGATGTTTCAGATTTATACTCTTCAGGGCCTCCATCTTCTCCCTTTTCGGAGTCAACCACATTGTCCTGCTCATCATTTTCATTCTTTTTCTTTGCTTCTGCCTTCTCTGTATCATTATCAGAGGCATCCTTTCTTTTATCTATATCAGGAATAACTTATGTACTCTTTTCTAGAGGATTTTGTGTGTCCTCAGCAATAGCATTGTCATCATTTTTATCAAATTCCTCAACTTCTGGGGAGGAATCAATTTGATCAACAGTTTCTTCTTCAACAATGGGAGGATTATGCCTTTGCAATGCATTCAAAAGAATATCATGAGTGTCTTCAACTATCTTATCAATCTCCCGCATCATGAGCATATTCATCTTGCTCTTACTCCTGAAGTCGTCTTTCACTTCTTTGAATATCAGGTTCTTTTGTTCCAAAGTAATTTGAGGACACGATATTATAAGCACATGCTCCCGGAGCTCAAAATCTTTAGCTTTTGCATTCTCTTTTCTTATTTCTAGAATTTTTGCAAGGCTTTCCAGAATTTCAAAGGTTATTTTGAATAAAGTCTTACTATAGATATTCATGTATTTGACTATCGCTTCCTCCAAAACTCTCCTATCAACATCACTATAATGGTCATAAAATTTAGTCATTGGCTTCAAGTTTTCATCTATAGTAACTGACTTAATGATGTCATCCACAGAAAGGGTAGGCTTCTCAACATAAGCCTCTAATTTATGCCTTTTATTTGTCTTTTTTCTTCCGAAGGGCTTCTCCTTAGAAACTTTAGTAGCTTTAGTTCCTGAGGCCTTCAACTCTTTAAACCCATCATCTGAGTTAGTTTCTTCTTCATCCTCTTTCTCCACACTAACATATGTTCTTTTGCTCTTTACTTTTGTCCTTTTTCCTTCCTTACTGGTAGGTTTTTCTGCAACGGGAGAAGGTGATGAACCGGAGGCTATACTAGAACTCCTTGTAGTTCTTGATTTGGAGAAGGATTATACCGAAACACTTTTCTGTTCCCTGTCTTGCTTCTCCTTCTTAGCTTTATCTATCCTCTCCCTATTTTGTTTCACAACTTCCTTTGTTATTCCAATACTTTTTGCATACCTTTCAATTTGTCTTTGAACATTTCTCTTGATTTCTAGTTTCCGGAGCTCAACAAACAATTTCACACTAAGCTCACTGTATGTTCCAAATCTCTCAACTGAGGTATCTTTGGGTTTGCTCAGAAGGTGTTGAACATACATTTCCAGTATCTATTTATCAACTTCATACCCCATGGGCATGATCCATACATTCCTTGGTTCAACTACTTCCATTAGACATTGGTTTGTTTCCACCATGAAACAAATTGTATCCTTGTACTTTTCTACCATAGAATTTGGGATTCTCTCCCTTGTTTGCATCATATTCTGAAAGTTCTTGAAGTATCCTCAAAGAGCAGTCCTTTGAGCATTAGAGTCACCAAGATTGTGCAGGTGCTCTCTTATTTGTATGGCAACAGGCTTATAACTAGTCCAACACATGTTTTTCTTGCTGGGTAAATCATTCATGAAATAGAAGAACAAACATAATACAAATGTACCATACTTGAATGTATTCTTCTTGTCCTTTTTGATCTTGTTCAAGTTTTCCATCAGTTGGTTCTACAACAACTCACACAAGTCATAGTCAACATTCTCTCTCAACATCTGATAAGTTGCATAGATAGTTGTACCAGATATAGAATTCTCCCTGCTAGAATGATATATCTTGTATCCAATCACAATTGATGCAAATTTGACATCCAGATCAGTGATGTCATTTGTTGTCATTGCCCTTTTGTCAAACCTTGAACCAGTAGCATCAGTTATAGTTTGATTCTTTACTAACTTCAACATTGGCAGTCCACCGGATGAGTTCAACCCTGTCACGGCTTTGATGGCATCCTTGGTGATCTTGAAGGGTTTCATTAACCACATAAACTCATCATGCATCTGACTCAGTACATACTAGACCCACTCATCTTCATCGAAGGACGGGAAGCCAATAACCTGAATGAAATGTTTAACTTGCAGCGCCTTGCACTTAGGTTTAAGACCATGTATCTTATGCCTCAAATGATTCTTGAACAAATCTACTAACTTCAAATCCCCAAACTCATCTATGCTAGCATGAATATATGCTCTAATATCTTCAATGTGTAACACACCATGCGGAACACTTGAAAAGGCACCTAATGGATCGACCTCCATAGATTTGTGTGGATGCTTTTTAAATTTAGGTCAGGGCCTTTCGGTGATTTCAACAAACAACAGAGTAGCCATATCAAAGATTACAAATTCAGAGAGCTTTACAGAAAATACCCTGTTTCGTTAATTAGGGTTAGCTGTTGAATTTGTTTTTCGTACTCCAAATCCTTGAAGTTTCAGCTCAGATGCTCTTCTCCTTGTTCTCTTTGAATGCAAAGTGATTCAAATGTTGAGTAAATGACCTTTTTATGCTCCATAAAGCCTAATTTGCCATTGTAATAAATGATTTTCCCTAATACATTCAGTTACTCTATTTTTGAACACAGTCAATCTTCAATTGCTCTGCAATCAATTACTTTAGCTTCTTTTCTTCTAGAATTTGCTTTAACAGATCTACAATAGGATTCCTTAACTTCATTCATTGTGCTAGATTCACGCACCCACTTACTAGCAGGGGGAATTTGATTTTCAATGCAGTTCCCCCTGAGCTAGAGCTCCTAATTCAATTCCCAGAGGAATTATCAGCACCAAATTCCAGTGTAGACCCATCACCATTATTCATTTCACCTTTCTTTACCCATGTTTTGTTCATTTCATTCTAAATCTCACTCATATTCACTTTGCCCTTGCCTTTGTCCATCTTCTGCTCTATTCTTCCTTTACCTGCCTGTGAGTTCTCCTTTTTTACTTTTGCAAAATTTGGCAATGTGTCCAAATTTGTTGCAGTTGAAGCACACAATTTTGTTCCTCTAACAATTACATGTTGGAGCAGGTTTAGATCTGCATTGCATTGCAATATGGCCAAACTTGTTGCAAGTAAAACATCTTCCATTAAAAACTTATTTGTTCTTAGGAGGATTCCTTGATCCACTTCTACAATCCTCAGCCTTATGACCTATCTTTTTGCAATTAAAGCATTGACCAGAGAAAGATCATGCATTTTGATTCTCTTTACTTCTACATTGATTAGCTCTATGACCATACTTATTGCATTTGAAATAATTGTCATTGAAAGATGGATACCTTTGAGCATTAGGTTGTCTTACCAGAGGTCTTCTAGGATTCCTTCTTGCTTCAAGATTTCTTTGACCAGATCCAGAGTTTTCACCTTTCTCAAATCCCAGACCATTCTTATCATCTACCTTCTTCTAAGTATCAAGCAACATCTCAAGTTTAGCTGAGCTTATCTTGAATTTCTCTTTATATTCATTTGCAACATCTAGGTCATGTTTGAGAATGACAATTTGTCTTTCAAGTTGTTCCTCATTATCCCTAGTTTCTTGTAGATTAGAATCTAGATGACCAATTATTCTATCCAATCTGCAGCACTCTTCTGTTCTTTCTTTCAGAGATTGATTCAATTTTTCCTCAGTCTTCTTCCTTTCCTTAATTTCCTTGGTTAGTCTCATCACCCTGGATTCCATCTCATGTTTTAGGATAACAACTTCTTTTGCTAGCTTTCCACATTCCTTTGTCTTCTCCTTCAGGGCCTCATCCATGTCATTGTCTTCATTCTGATTCGCTATCTGAAGAAGTAGCTCCTTCCTCTTTTCATTAGATTTTCTATTTGTCCTTTTAAGGTCTCAATAAAATCTTTAACATCTTTAAGGTTTTCTTGCAGATCTCTGATTTCTACTCTAGACATGTCAATATCATCTAAGGCTACTTTAATTTATTGATTGATACCATCAGAATGCTTGAATGAACCCATTGAAAACACCTTCCCAGATCTTCCTCAAGCTGTTAAACTTCTTCTAAGGAACTTATCTCTGATACCAATTGTTGAGATTAAGGAACACTGAGAGGGGGGTGAATCAGTGTTCTACAAAACTTATTACTTTGTTCCTTTATTAATTTATCACATACATCCAAAAGAAAGAAGCATGAATACAAGAACAAAAATAGCAAGATCGCATGAACACTAAGATTTTTACGTAAAAACTCAGTTAAGGGAAAAACCACGGTGGGGGTTAACCCACAAGAATTTATACTCTGCTAAAAGTATTACAAATGGGGAAGGCACACTGCCCAGAGCACACTACTCAAGGAGGCTCACTGCCTACAAAATCAATTACCAAAGTTCACTGGAATCTTTGAACTGAGGAATAGCATCTAACAATGCAAGATTATAGTTCTGATTGAGCTCAATACACTAACTTTATACACTTCATCTCTCTCAGCCCTGCTTCACTACTTTGTCATGATCCAAATCTTAGATCTTTTTACTTCACACTTGATTCTACTATATTTCACATTTCTTCCTTCATATTCGCACCACCACCTATCAAAATTCTCAAACTCATTGATTATATATATTTGCTACATGAAATTGCATCAACTATAGTCGGCCTTAAGAAAAACTTAGAGACTTTTTAAGAACACTATTCTGTCAACTGAATCCATGCAAAAACACCAATGCAGACCAAAACCTCTATATCCAAGTCACCTTACATGTTGGCCAATACCACTAGATCTCACAAATTACTTAACCTACAACTTTTCCTAATCCGCACAAGGATCAAACACCAAGTTGGCATGTTCTTCATTGGACTAAATTGTTTAACCAGAACCTGATACTCAGATACTTGTAACTTTCAATCCCTTCATCGCCGAAGGTTAAAATCTTGGATTTAGGTAGTCTTGACATCCCTTAATACTCCCTCAAATCCACAGCACAATATGATTACCTAAGGAGAAATGTGGACTAAGATGTTGAACCCTATCAAATGCTCTGTTCCTGTCTATCCGAACTTAGATAAATCTGCACTCTGACTTCCAGTATGATTAAATGATGTAATGTGGATGTGTGAGATAGATTTAGTTGCCATCAGTTACCCTATTTTTGGGCAGCCCCAATTTCTAGGTGTCAGTTAGTGACCGTTATTAGGTCCCTTTGCTGACATGGTAAGTTTAAATTTCAAATACCTTGGTGGGAGTGTTCATAGATGCATATATAAACATGCTTAGGCATTCATTTGTAAACTAGATGATTAGTAGCAAGCTATTGTGTTCTCAAGGTGATTCAAGGCTTCTATTGTGTTGCAAGAGCAAACTTGTATGTTTTGTGTGTTGATATTTACAAATTTGAGCAACAATTTCCTCATGGCATGAAGAGCATCTTCCTCCATGAGAGCTTCACTACAAGATGACATAATATCGTGTTTTTATCATTGATTTATTTAGTTTTTATCTCTACCTCACAAGGGCATGCACTCTTTATCTAACAACAATATTCAGAGACTTAAGTGTCCTATAGGGCTTGACTGAGGCAAGCCTCTAAACACCACAACCCCCAAACCAAGTCTTGTGACTGCAGGTTACAGGTGTCGCATTTGGGAAAAGTGGAGTTGTAGGAAGGATTGGCAGACATCAAGGATTCGAGATCTGAAGAAAAGGACACAGGAGCACTTCTAGGACTTGGGCGCTCACTCTAGTGTCCTTCACATCTGAGTTTTAGAAAACAAAAGTTACAAGGCTTATCAGTGTCGGAGGGAGGTCTGGATTCTACGAAGAAATCTGTACCTTGGACTAGGGCGTCTACTCCAGTGTCTCTGACTATTCCGCCTTAGAACCCTGAAAATAGGTATTTTGTGATTTGGTATTTTACTCCTATCTGCAAAAGCTTTTTCCATCTTTCATCAATTTGTTGTCATATTTGCATAATTAGGGTTTTAATGGTTAAATGGGCATAAGAGAAGAAAAATTAATAATTAAATTCCCTAATCCAAGTTTCCCTACATCTGAAAGTGACCTAGGGTATGATAGTGCTCGCCACTCAACCCTAGATCCTTCAATGTTTAGAGGAGAGGTGGATTTAAACACATAAAGGCTAAAACATTAATAAATCCAATTTTTCCCTAAACATTTTGGTGAACCCGTGTTTTTGAACTTAAATTGCAACTTGTTGAGTGTTTGTCTACATATTTGGATTGATTTCATTCAGTCATTCAGTCATTCAATTTATTGCATTGAGCAAAATTCAAAAAAATTGAAAATTTAGAAAAATTCAAAAAAAATGCATTGTTGGGCTTACTAAATTGCATCAATTCTTCCTAAATTTTCCTAATTCATGAATTTTTCATCAGATATGATATAAACTACATAAAAATCTAAAAATTCAAAATTTTGGTTTGCATTTTCATCATTTAATTGCTAGGGTTTTGTGGAAATTTTGACAATTTTATGTAACCTAGTAATTCCAAAATCTAGGGTTAGTAGGAAAAATCTTTTATCAGATTTTTTACTGATTTTAGAGGTTAATTAAAATTGACATTTGGCTGTAGTCTTTCATTTTAGTTTGAATTTGCATTTAGATTTAAAATATTTGCATTTTTGCATTGAAAATTTCAACAAAAACTAGCAATTTTGATGCATTTTCATTAAATTTGCATGGGCATTTTGCATGTTTAAGCTTGAAAATCATTTTCATATCTGAGAGTACGTAATTTCCATAAAAAATCAAACTTAAAACTATTCACATAGCATTTTCTTCCAAGATCTCAAACCTAGGGCTTTGAAAACAATAATTTTCACTAAATTTGACCTTGTCAATTTTATAAACTTGCACCATAGGTGTGTTTTGAAAGATATTTTGGCATTATTTTTCTGCTATTAGGGTAATAATTTTCTTCCCCTCATAAAAATCTTCACAACACCCTTTTAACAAGCTCTTGTAGTGAAAATTTGGTGAAAAACTACACTTTTTTACTATTTTTGCCCTAGGATTTGACCTAGTTTGCACTCCAAGTGTGTTGTGGTCAGTTTTATGGATTGAGTTGACTGATATCACTGATATTATTTTATTTCCCTCCCAAAATTCCTTACAACACCCCTTTGGCTAGGTCTTGGAGTTGAAAAACCGTGAAAAATAGCCTATTTTTGCTATATTTTCACTAGGGTTTGACCTTAAGTGGCACAAAAAGCATGTTGTGTTGGGTATTTTGGCACTAAGTGGTTGTTATTACTGATATTATTTTTTATCCATCATCATTTTCCTCACAACACCCTTCGTTATGCTCTCTTGCATTGAATTTTGGTGAAAAAAGTGCCTATTTTGACATATTTTCACTATAAATCGACTTGGCATCAACTAAAAATCGCATCAAGAGTGTGCTTAGAGTGATCTTATTACTGTTTTGGACTAATATCATACATATAAATTTCTGACCTTAACTTAAATCCTTATAGTACCCTTTGGTTCATTCATTTGCATTGAAAACATATCAAAAAATCAAGCATTTACAACATACCCTAAGCCTAAAACTTGAGCACATTGCTACATGAGTCTAATAACTCGCTACCCTAAGAGAAATATACCTTTAAGAAGAATCATAAGACACATGGGATCTAGTGCTCTTGAATAAGTTGGTACTTTGAACACTTTCTTTACAAAAGGAGAAACCCAAATGTTACACGACATTGCACCTATTACAAGTACAATGGAAGAACAAACTTTTCATGATGTTGATGATACTATTGAGGCAATAGGATATGTATCAAATTAGAAAATATAAAAATTGGATAAAGTGTTAGCTCAATTTCAATCATTTATGGAAAATGAGAGAATAGCTGAAGAAGTCGTTCCTATAATTCATAACATAAGAGAATTGATAAAAGGACAAGATGGTGTTAATACACTTCGTGGTCTCACACATATTGTACAAACTAACATTATGCCAGTGACTGAATGTACACAAGTGATAAACAACACTCTATCACCATCTCATACACAAGTTTCCATACCTATACTGACTACGGGAATATCTACCTTTACATCAACGATCTTAACAACTAATGTGAATGCTTGTAGTAATGCTACCACTGGTATTGGAGTATTTAATGGTACTAATTACAAAGCCGTGGGATTTAATTATCAGAATTTCATTTCTAAAGGGACATATTCTATGAATAATTATTCTCAACCTCTTATCTATTCCACTCATTTCTAGCTACATATTACATACTCGCAACCATCTTCCACCTATCATTATGGCCAACCACCATTAACATATTCTTAGCCTCCGCCTATTGTATCTCAATCTCAGTCACATTTTCACCTTGGTTCGAATTCCTCACAACAAACCGCATCTCCAAATGATGCCATCCTAAACCAACTTTTATAGGGCATGACTGCTTTGCAACAAAAGGTAACGAATTTGACAAATTCTTCACAGCCTAGTCTACCAACATATCATGCCCGTAATCCATTATCCTATGCAATCCTGAGAACCCCTATGCCTGAGAGGTTTGAGACTCCTCGCTTTGAAAAATAAGGTGGAAAAGGAGATTATGTAGTGATTTCTATTTTGAAGAGGATGTGTTAGAAAAACTTTTCCTGTGATCTTTCAAAGATACTACTTTAGAGTGGTTTTGCTCTTTGCCTTTGCATTCAATTCACTCCTTTTCATAGTTTATTGATCAATTTTTACAACATTTTCAAGCAAACATCAGACTCCAAGTCACTCTTATCAATTTGGTTCAATGCAAACAAGGTCCGAAAGAAAAATTGACTAAATTCATTAGTTGGTATCAAGGCCTTTATCTGTAGATTCAGTATCAAATGAAAGATGAGGATGTTCAAAAGATATTTATTACAAACTTATAACCTAATATTCGTGATAAGATCCTCTTGATTAAGTACAACTCCTTTCAACATTTATGCACCGCCCTTCATGATTACCAACTTTCGTCTAGTCAGTATGAAAACTAAAACTCATCGGCTCAAGTTGGACAATCCATGGGTGGATCATCGCAAAACAACTTTAAGAGGAACAATAATAAGGGTTTCATCAAGATCAATGGACCAAATACAAATGTTTCTGCTGTAAACAATCCAAAGAAACCATCATATCAACCAAGAAAGTTCACTCTGATATCTGATTCCTATCATTCTATCATGAATCAAGCTGTGAGTAATAACATTCTAAAACTTCCCCCGATCAAGCCTGTCGATCTTAGTAAACAAGGACCTTACTTCGATGCTAATGCCTTTTGTCATTTTCATTAGACACAAGGACATGACACTAAATGATGTATGTGTCTTAAACATGAGATATAGGATCTTATTGATTCAAATGTCATCCAGGTATTAGGTGTGAATGATAATGTAAATAAGTCAGTTGCTCCGCTGAATCAAAATTTACAAATCTTCACTAATCCTTTTCCTAAGCATATTGAAAATAATATGGTGGAACAAGGTTTAGTGGAAGTAGACAAGGATGATTACTTGGACTATGATAGTATTGTGGGAATGATTGAAATGGATAAGAAACAAATGGACAATCCACCTCATCCATGAAGAAACAGAATTTACACTGAGGTTCCTCCTCTGTTATCCTTATATGGATCGGAAGATAACCAAAATACCTTTGAAAAGAAAGAACAACAACTGATACAGACGAGCAAGATGGTACATGATGAATCATGCTACTGTTCTAGAAAGATTCACCAACGAAAACTTGCCAAAAATTAGAAAAGAGAACGACGACAATCAATAGTCGGAAATAATAGTGGTTCTCCCCCTCATAAGCAACAAAAAGCCACATTTAAACAAGGATTTAAAGAACAAGCATCATATGATAAAAAATAAGACTTTCATAAGAACCACTCAAATTTTGCAACAAACATGATCGAATACCTCTCCAAGAGGTTTGCAAACTCCAACATATAATATGAAGACCCTACATGTAAGTATCTCTAGCCCTTCATCTCTCTCATGATGTGCTTCCCCCGTGATGTGTTATGTGTTGTTTAGGCCTCCTGGGATGACCTCAGACTCTCCCGTAACATTCGAGATACCAGGAGACCACCTCCGTTGTGACCTATTTGTATCATCATTCTTCTATATTGCCTCTCTCTCTGATTTCATTGTTGTGTGTTGTGTCTTACGAACATAGCATCATGGTTGGTGACTTGGGGGCACCCTCCTATGTGACTGTCCCTAAGACACTTGTTTCTCCTCTCTTATTTATCGTTTCCCTTCCTCTAGTGTTTCCATCTAGTGGGTGGATGACGACAAACATTTATACTGATGCAAACCTAGTATCCCTTTCGAGAGCAATCAAAAAAATGGACTTAGTTCCTAATATGATGATGGGGTTGTATATCTTATCTAACGCTTGGCTAGTGGAAGCAATCATGCTTTTCGCATAGTGAATTTTATGATGTTTCTATCACATTTACAAACCTTAACAATATCGCTGCTCTATGCACCTTTGTTTGCCTTTGAATCTAGCCTTGGCGGTACTCAATTCGGAGAGCTTCATGATATAGCCCCATGGTTATCCTCGAACTCCAAATTCATTGTATAACCTTGGCTCTTTGTGTGGTTAATCATATGCATTGATGTTGTTGTTTATCATGATGTTGTAGATACTAACATGTTTATTGCAGGGATGTGTTTGTGGGAACATTTGGCGATCGTAAAGTACATGTCACCTCCGGGGGCATGGGCTTTGCAAAAGTCGGTGTTCCCTTGTGTGTTTTCTTCCTACCTTAATGTGCTTGATATCAATACTTGATATCAACCACCTTAAGGTGGGGGCATATATAAGGTAAGTTGTCTATTATAGATGTTAGCAATGTGTTTGACCTCAGATGCAGAGACTTGTACCCCAAAGTAGTGCATCATGCATCCTAAGTTTGTTTGCAATCAATCAATCATGTAAGCCCTCTGCAGAGGTGGGATATCGAGCATATCCTTTTTCTTAAGCCCTCTGTGGAGGCGGGGATGGTGTATTTCTTGGACTAAATTACATCATCCTGTCATTTTGAAAAGTCCTCCGCAAAGGCGGGGAGTGGTTCTATGACTAACTCAACCCTTAAGTGTATCTTCGGCGATTGTTGTGGCGAAGCCCAATCGTTAATGTGTGCCTATAATGTGCCTGAGATGGTGATGAGCCTATAAATAGGGAACACACCATCACTTGTCTGTCGTGTTTTCTCCATGTCTTCAAGCGTGTGTGTTTTGGCGTGCTTGTTTTGTGTGGAGTGCTTGTTTTGTGTGGCGTGTTTATTTCCCCTCAGGTAGTGCTTCCTACATTTTGGGAGGTTGTGCGTGTCTTGTGTGTGTGTTACCCCATATATATAAAGATCTACGCCCTTAGGTAGTGCATTCTATATTATGGGAGGCTTGTTTAATTTCCAGTACTTACATTTGCATTTCATATATATAAGAAAAAGAAAAGAAAATATATCATTTATGTCTTCCATGCATTAATGTGTCTTCTATGCATTGACTGTCTTCTCCATGTTCCACAACTGTCTTCTCCGTGTTTTGTGTGTTTGTTACTATCTTTTATGTGATTGGCATGTCTTCTCTATGCTTGGTGTGTTTGTGACCTTACTTTAATGCATGTATTGGGCTCACGTTTATACATCCATAACTAATCCTCATATGTTATCAAAGCGGGAGATTATCTAGAGTTAGTTCATTTTTAGAAGATCTGAGATTGTGATTTTTTTTATTTCTTGAAACTAAGTATTTGCTCTTCTCTTGCATCCTTGGATGACTTGAAGAGTTAGAAAGGTTGAGAGAAATAAAAAAATTTAGGTGCTTTCTTCTTTGTGGATTTATATTACAGGTATATTTTGGTGCAAAACGAACCTCACCATTACATCCAAAAGGCATGAAAGATGAATTTTGACATATAGCACTTCATATTTTGGAGTAAAATTTTTTGTTGATTTTAAGGGATTTCTGAAGATTTTGAATCCATAATGTATAGATTTACTTGCGTAAAAGGCAATTTTTTATAGAAGAGGGCAACATTTCCCCCTACAAATTTTGTGGGTCAGTCATATTTTCTACAAGTTTTGCAAGCCCTCTAGGGCATGATCCATTTTCAGGACACTCTATCTCGTTTTGGGACAGCTTGTCCTGTTCTAAGACACTTTATCCCATTTCAGGACAATTGGACAGATTTCAAGATAGACCATCCCATTTTTAGCCTCCTTGTCCTAACATGCCTCAGCCCTGATATAGGGTATTCTAGCACCAAATCAACCTCTTTCAGTCAGATCTGGCCTTGTTTTTTGTAAAATTTGTGAATCGGTCGAGCTACAAATTACACTTGCACAAATTAGAATGAAGAGTAAATTGTAAACAATTGCATTGATTTCATTGATTGAATTGATTAATATCTTAGGAATTAGTACAATATATATAGTAGAAGATGAGCCATCTAGAAAAGCAACTGCCAACTAGAAAGAAAAAAAAAGGCATGCAACTCCATGCAAGATTGCACAACTAAGCAACAGTTTTATGTAAGATTGTACAACTAAGCAATCATTATTCTAACAACCTAACAGCTAGCAAACTTATCTAGAGGAATATTCTAGAATAGAAATTCTACACTAACACCCCCCTTAAGTGTAGCTAGGTGAATAGAGAGATATGGGTCCTGGCAACTAAGCCTGATCAGCTACCCGATTACAAATAGGAAAGGAGAAAACCCAGGGGGAAAAACTCCTAACAATTTATTTAAACTCAGAAAGAAGAAGGTTGCACTGCCGATAAAGAATTGCAGATAAATCTAGCGACATGATATAGATCAGAGTCAGAAACCACTGCACGAGTACCTCCAGGATACTCTCAAATGCTTGAAATTGCAATTTGGTATTTTAGTCTACACTTTTCAACTGGATGATGTTGAATAGACAGACGCCTAGTCTCTGGATATAGAAGTTGATCGTCTGAAGATTTGATGTTTGCAAAGATTGGCTCTGAACGGTTAATTAGCAAATTTTATCCTAAGTTTGTTTATTCAGAAGCATAATGAAAGAAACCTATACTAGATACTTTAAGTAGAAACCCCCATATGGAACTTTATATAAGTTCAATTTTTATAAAGCCCCAAATTTTCCCAGATATTTTTTATGTGGTTCTTGCAAAGCACACACAATTTTAAAGAAACAAAGGTTTTTACAAAGCCCCAAATTTTCCTAGATCTTTATCATGTGGTGCTTGCAAAGCACACACAATTTTTAAAGAATCAAACTAGGAAAAGAAGCAAGAAGCATGCAAAAAAAAGGGGGAAGTAACATGCATGCATCTAGAAACAAAGGTTTACATCTACCTCCATGGTGGTGAAAATCTTCACAGAAATCTCCCTGCATCTAGAAGCAAAGGTTTACATCTGCCTCCATGGTAATGAATTTGCACTCAAACTAATCTAGCTCTAATACCATGTAAAATTTGTGAATCAGTTGAGCTGCAAATTACACTTGCACAAATTAGAATGAAGAATAAACTGTAAACAATTGCATTGATTAATAGCTTAGGAACTAATACAATATATATAGCAAAAGATGAGCCATCTAGAAAAGCAACTGGTAACTAGAAAAAAAAAGGCATTCAACTCCATGCAAGATTGCACAACTAAGAAACAACTTTATGTAAGATTGCACAACTAAGCAATCATTATCCTAACAACCTAATAGCTAGCAAACTTAGCTAGAGGAATATCCTAGAATAGAAATTCTACACTAACAGTTCTTGGGTCGCCTTGGTGTTCCCAGGCTTTGTCGGCTCGATCCGTCTTCCAAGACCCGTGTTTGGACCTCTTTTGGGCTCAATTTTATGAGCTCTTACTTTCAGTTTTGGATCCATTAGAACCCCTAAGCAAGTATTGACCATTCCCTTATTGGCTTCCTCAACCCATTTGGCACTTCGATCAAGCCTCCTCGGCCTTGATTCCTACGAACCAGGCCTTGCTTTTGGCCACCGATGTTCCAAGATCGGGCATTGTGGTGGGTGAAGGTTTTTGATGGTCGATCGTCAAAACCATCTCCATTAACACCATTTATTTTCCACAAAGGCAAAGTTGTTTGGTCACTATTTTTGTTTTGGAGGTCATCATTGTTTGTGTCTTTAAATACATTCATCACCTTTCTAGTGCTCAAAACATTGTTTAGCTGCTCCCAGGCCGATTTGGGTTTCTTTGGCACGTTTGGGGAAGTCCTTTGACCGCCCTGTGTTTTGTTTTTATCTCTATTGGCCACTCAATCCCAATGTCCCCACAATCTTCACGACGCCCTTGAATCTCCATGCCCACAGAACCCATCACTGTTTGCAGTCTCTGGTTTGTATTTGAAAGCGAGTCGAAGTCTCCTCATTCATAGTCGTTGTCTTCAAAACTTTTCAAAGTCTATCCTCTACTCGGAGTGTTTTGTGACCTCTTTGGTCATTCTTCTTCCTATAGGCCCCGAAGGCTGTGACTTAACTCCAAATTTTGGATCAGCATTTTAAACCGAAGCTCCAGACTCCTTTCTTGGTCGCTTCAGCATTCACACCGGCTCTATTGTTCCACTGGTCTATTTTTGGGAGACCTTGACCCTGCTTTAGATCCATTGGTCTCCCTATAGTCTGTGAATAGGGAATTCTTGCCGAGCCCATCACTAGATCTGACCCACAGAGTCCTATTTCAAACTCAACATGCAGATGCCCAGGCCGCCCTCCAAGCTTGACATCCATTCAAAACCTTTAACCGGCCCAAATGGCCACCCCAACACTCCAGTTGACCTCCCTGTCCACCTAGGACACCCTGTCCCAGAATGGAAAAGACTATCTTGAAATGGGACAACTTGTCCACCAAGGCCTCCAAGGCCATTTTATTGCTCTAAAGGAGGGGTCATTTTCTTTTTGACACAACTTGCATCTGGAGAGTTAGATTTTGAACTTCTTATAGTTTTTGGAAATGTGGTTCCACGTACTTCACCATGGTGTAGGTGATTTTTCTCCAACTTGCTATATTTTTCTATAATTTGCCTTTGAAAGTCATTATTGCTTGATTTTTTCGACAAGGCATAACTTTTGCCCACAATGTCGAAATTGAAATTTTTTTTTCAAATTCAATAAAAACACAAGCAATCCATTAATACATGCCATGTTTTTCTTTGGAATTCCTATTTTTCTATAAATTTTTAAAATTACCGTGTGTTATAAATGATCAATTTAGGCTTCCAATTTGTCAAAAATTGTACTCAATCTTGTCATTTTTTTCTAAAGGTCATATTTTACAAAATTATTTGTTATGGGGGGTATCATACTACTTGTGCTAATTCTTCCTTTATTTTTCATGGAGTGAGCTATGTATCTAGTTTTTGTTCCTATATACTATATGAGTGCAACAACTGGTTACCCATGCATTTCTATGAGATAGAACACATACCATATAGACACTCTTACATTCCTATTAATGGAGGCAACTTTATACCTTATTTAGATAATCAAAGTTCTTGAGACTATTGGCACCTATATTTTCAACTATCACATTGGTTGAGTAGTGTCGTTTGGGTCACTCGTATAGATTGATGTGCCATTTGTATCTTCAACTATCAAATTGGTTAAGTAGTGTCGTTGGAGTCACTCGTGTAAATTTATGTCTAGATTTAATCATGATCTTCATCCTAATTTCAATGGAGGTTCTTCAATAGTATAGAAATTGTTCTTGAGCAGTTGTTTGTAATTTGTGTGTGCTTTAGTGAAGTTCTTCATGTTCCTTATCTTTCTGGGACATCTTTTGTTGAAGATTCTTCATCCTTCTCTTGTTTTATCTCCTATGGGGGATATCGATTGTATCTTTGTGATGGAAGTAGTATTTGGGAGGGTCATGTTGATTCTTCCTTCCTTACTTCCTTCACTTTTATATGCTTCTTTGCATGTTTTCTCTCTTTTGGAGAAGAGTTTTTCCCATGAGGTTTTCTCCTTTTCTCCATTTGTGAGAGATCTTTTGTACATGGGTACATAACATGGCTTTGTTGGTGGGACCCATCTTTGCATATTTATATTTGTTTTCACATTCACCCTAAGTTTCACTTAAGGGGGGTGTTAGTGTGAACAAGGGTATTTCCTATCTGGTTTCCCCTTTATAGTGTGAACATAATATCATTGTTGTCTAAGTGCATATGAAATGGTCCAAAGCTTCTTGACAAAGCATCATATTCCTCAAGCTAGATTTGGAGAAAGCTTACAACCATATTGAGTGGTCATTTATTCTTGTTATGCTAAAAGCTCTAGGGTTCATATATTTATTTCTAGATGTTGTTCAAACCATTTTCTCAAATGCTTTGTCTTATCTTTCCATTAATGATAGGGTGTTACTTCATTTTTGAAATTTTCCAAAGCATTCATATGTTAATTCATTCCCATCCTTTATTCATCATTATTCATGCTTTCTTTCTAAGTCGTGCCTCCTTACTTAGTCATTTTCATTCATAGTCGGCGATCTCCTAACTTTTTGAACCTCTGTCAGCGGGTTCAAAAGTTCCTAAACCTCTCAATTCCCTGACTCTTCACAAAAACATGCATCTTAAGGTTTATCTTAATGGTCTTGTGTTGTCTTGTCAAAAGGAAGTCTTTCGTCATTGGAGGGTCGAAAGTTCTTTGAACTTCCGAACCCTCGATCTTTTGGTTCAAGGGTTCTTAAAATTTATGACGCCTCGACTCAACGCGTCCATTACTCTTATAATGTCTCCTGTCAAAGTTAATGTTGCATACTAAGAAGTGACACCTGTCAATTTGCAATAAATTTGGAATGTTGGGAAAGGTGCGAGCGCTCTTTTCAGAGGGAAACAAAGGGAATTATTTATGAATTTTGAAGTACAATTCGCAACTAGAATTAAATGAAATTTATGGAGGAATTAATAAGATTTGATTTGATACTTGGATAAATTTATCACCTTTTAAGGAAAAGCCCCATTATACCATGAAGAAGATATGTTGAAGGAGCTTCCAGTCCAACCACTAACAGAGAATTCACAGTACTCTTTGCATACGAGTTAGGATAATTGGCTCTCTCTCTCTCTCTCTCTCTCTCTCTCTCTCTCTCTCTATGACAGTATAATTATGATTCACTGGTCTAGGAAAAATAACTTCTCTTTCATGTATCTGGATAGTTCTTTTTCCTAAAATGTATTGTGGACCTTTTTTACGTCCTTGACTAGTTTGGAGTTATTTGGTTTTTGGTTTCTTAAACTAGTCAAAATGAGATATAAGTTACAGAGGTCTCCAGTTGTTTCTATTGTGGAAAATGGTCTATCAAAAGTGAGAGATACAGGCCTTCGTCATATGGACTTAGAAGATTTCTAGGAGAAAATGCAGCGAGAAACCAGGTCCTCCCTTGTAAAGAAAATTATAAGCAGTGGGTTAAACAAAGCTATGGGTTTCCCACCTGTTGTGCCTTGCCTAGACCTAGTTGTTGCTTGCGCAAATAATTACTTTCCTGATTCACAAGAGATACAAGCCTCTAATGGCTCCGTGATAGCTAAAATTGATTTGGAAGTTGTTTCTCATGCTTTGAAATTAGTGGATTAGGAGGAATTTGTTGATGTTTCTGTTACTACTAGCTAGGAATTTTACTAGGATAAGAAAGACTAGTGTTAAAGTCGTATTGCAAAAAGCTGGCTGGAAGGTGAGAAGAAAGGAAAGTCTAGGCTCCCTACCAGTTTGAAAAGAGGCTATTTTAAGGAGGAAATCTCTGATATGATCACTCTAATGCATCATGTTGTAAGGAGTGTTGAATCTTATTCTTTTGAATATTGGATGTGCAAATTCATTTTGCTCATTTGTGCTGATCAACACATAGACTGGGCTAAACTGATAAGCGAATGCATGCACGAGCAGCTAGTGAACTTTCCACAGAAGGTGACTTTTCATATGTGTTCTCTTTTGGTTTACATGTTGGCCAGTAGAAAGGTTGTTTGGCCTAGTTTGAGGACCCAAGGGTCTCCCACCCCAGACACACCTGTGTATTATCTTTTCCCATAGTTACAGAAGAGCACTGGGATGAAAGGTTCCTTGGAGAGTAAATGATAAATTCATCATGTTATCTGTGAAGAGAATTGAAGGTTCCTTGGAGAGAAGGTTTTCCCCTAAAGAAGCTACTTTGGTAATGAATTTTGGAAGTTTTTATATTCAATTTGATCACTTTTTATATTTAAAAATTAGGGGTTATGAAAATGCCCCATTAAAATTGTCGAGGTACCCTTCGGATTTTCTTGTACTTTTAGAAGTTTGCTGCCAGATGGCAGATGTGAATGTCAAATATCATGCCATGAAGAAGAAGGGGTACTTCTTTTCTATGTCCATATATTTTTTTCTTGTAAAAGTAATGACAGTGCCTGAAATGTAGAGAAGTTGTTGGCGGAGTATAATTTCCACTCGTTGCCTGTAAGATCAGCTTTTGACACTACGAATTTTTTGAAAAAGAATATGCACGGAAGCAATCTATACTTATATAAGCCTCATCTTGAGGATTATTGGGAGGATTGCATAAATGAAAGAGAAGTGCAGAGAAGGAGTTGGATGAGGTTGACTATCGACTAAGTGTTGCAAGGTGTGCGCCCTTGGTCTCCTTGTGTTGTGCAGCGCAGCACTTGGGTCCGTGACAAGGCTTAACTGCCTCCCATGGATTCATTAACTCTAGCAATTGTATCAAGCATTAAGAGGTTAATCTTTTGGTGCAACGGTAACCATCTTGCTAACAATTGGTATCAGAGCTTGGGTCATAGGTTTGAACCCCTCGCTTGCGCTGGGGGGGATTGTTGCAAGGTGTGCGCCCTTGGTCTCCTTGTACTGTACAATGCAACACTTGGGTTTGTGATAAGGCTTAACCACCTCCCATGGATTCAATAACTATGGAGGTTGTATGGGGCATTAATAGGTCGATCTTTTGGTGCAACAGCAACTGTCTTGCTAACACCAAGTTCATTCTTTTGACTTGCCATTACGAGTCCCTAAAAGTGAGGATGATAATTCAAACATTCTAGATGAAGGTTATCATGGTGCTGCTTTGCAACCCCTGCCTCCAGTGTGATGGTCAGAAAAACAAGTCATGGAGCTGATGTTTCATTCTTTTCAGGTAGTAAGGAGAACTGAAAAATGGCTTGACAGGAAATTCAAGGAACAAGCGGGCTCTTCAGCCCCAAAAGAATCTGTTACAATAGAACAGAGTAAATCTTAAGATACTCATACTCCCAGAAGCACATCGATTTTGGACCCAACTCTTCATAGAGTTGGCTCACAATCGGGTGGAGACGGTGAACAGCCTGAGGATATAAGGAGATTGAAAACTACCTGTGAGCAAGATAGCTAGCTTGTGCTTTCGAGTGTAATAGCCGATAAGAGATTGGTTTCTTTGTAATTGCAAGCAGACTGTGCACCCCCTTATAACTCCCTTGCAACAGATAATGATTCTTTGATTTTCAATCAGATTTGTGAAGATAATGTGCTTCAGTCATTGTTTGGTAATCCAATTTCTCTTGGTTTGAGTGATCCTCCAGAGCACAATACCCCTCCTATGCATTCAGATGGTGTGGTTATGAATGCTTCTATTAATGCTAATGCTTCCTCTTCCTCATCTCCTGCTTGGTTGAGGAAAGTTATTGAGAAAAAGAAAAGGTATGTCCCCATGATTGACACCAATATAGACACCGTGGCCAAACTATTGCAAGATACACCTAAGCTGAAAAGGGCTAAAAGGATGTCGAGGATAGTAGTAGACCCTTCTACAAGTCATCACATTTTAGAAATTACAAATCCTATGGGCGGCAAGAATGAAGATGAGGTGACTGAGACTGACTTCAATTTAAGTCGAGTTGATATGGGACCTTCCACTGTGGAAGCAGAAATTTACCATGCTAAGTTCTCTGTTAGTAATTTGTCAAAGAGGATTAAGAAGGAACAACAAGAGAATGCCAAATTGCAAGCACGGGTAAAATCCTTAACTTTGTTTATTCAATCTATCTTGAAGATTATCGCCCAATCTACAGATGAATTGCCGAGTATAAACATGGATGGCCCAGATCCCAATCTGCTACAGCAAATTCAACGGTCCCAAGCTCTGATCAATGTCATTGAGCAGTGGGTTGAAAAGGTAACTCTTGATGGTTTGATTTATATCTAGGAATATGCAAAATTATATAATTCTACTTCTAGCAAAATAGAAGCATTGGCCGCCAAGTTGCAGATTGTATGAAAAGATAATAGTAGCCTTTTTATGGTTTCCAACGAAGTGCAAGAAATGGTTGATATGGACATCAATATTCTTGTGGCCGAGAAAATTTTGAATGATCCCAAAGAAATGGAAACTACTGTGTGGTTGGACACGCTTGAATGGAAAATGTTTGTAATGGGAGTAGTAGAGGAGGAAATGAGAAATACCCTAACTCATTATTTCACAAATCAAAGATATCTTAAGTGCAACTTTGCAATTCTGGACATAGAAGTTTTTGATGAGGATGAGAACAAACTACTCGAGACAAAGGAAATAAAGCTAAATTTCAAGAAGATGGTCAATGAATAAGTAGTGGCTATTGATGTGATCATTGGTGAATCAATTGGGAAGCTAAGAAGATTAGCGACTTACATCAGAACTTTCAAAAGTGAAATAGACAGAGTTCATAAGAGGATAGTAGATGTCGATCAGATGATAAGAAAGAGGAAACTTTGGGCTAGTATGACTGGCAGTCCAAGCGGCAAAACATTATCACCAATTATTGTCAATTATCGAATGTATAAAGTGAAGTTACGAGCACAGGCAAACCAAGTAGCATAGGTGGATTCAGTTTCTAAAGACGGACAAGGCAAGGAGAAGGAAGCGGTACAAATGGAGGCTCCCCTCGATGATGATGTGGTGATTATCAATTGATTGACTTCTCATATGCTTTAGTATTTTTATTCTTGCAAGAAAACTATTGGCTCTAGAGAGTTGTTTCTCTAGATTATGCTTATTTTAAAAACATCTTTAAATCGACTGTCTCCAAGAAGCCATTATTATTTTTGAAAACAGATATAGTGATAAGGCTATATATGTTGGAAGCCCGTCGATGTTAGGAATCTTTGGCAAACTTTGTTTTGGTTGGAGATCAATTTTGATATGTTGTTACTTTTAGTTACTTTGATATATGAATTGAAATTGGTACAGTGGAAATTCAGTGGTCGTAGACTTTGTGTTATGGTTATCTGAATGTTTATTCTTCCTATGTTGAATATGTTGTTGGTTTGTTGAATATTAGTTCTATGTTGAGGTGATTGGATGATTCTATTCTTGCTCATTGATGTGGATATTTATCTTTCGATGAATGATTTACAGTAGTGATTGTATATTAATTGTTATTATTCTTTACTGGTGTGATTGAGAATACTGCTATCAAAGTCTTTGTGCTTCTTTAAATTTAATTTATGTTAAAATTTATGACCTTTATGCTTTATGGTTAAAAGCACTGCCTTTCTACTTTCTGGTTAAAAGCATACCAAATTTTCCATTCTTTGTATATCATTAGAAGGTAGATGTGCCTTGTAAAACAAGCAAAGAATCATTGTAAAATATCATTACAATTGGTTCAACTGCTGGTACATTTTTCACTTGTATAGGCGTGAGAATATAGAGTTAGGTGGTAAAATTTGTAAACAACACATGGTTTATAATAGTTTTGTCTCTTTAGGTCCATCTAGCAGGGTTGTCTATTTTCTTTGTCCCTCTATGTTCTTGCCATAAAAAAAATTGGATATATTTTATCCAATAAGGCTTGGTAGGGGTTATTTTAGCATTTATCCATCCCCTCCACTTCCCATTGTGGATTATCAATGGGCATTTTGTGGGTGATTATTTTCTTATGCTTGCTAAAAACTAGAAGTCTTTTTGAGAAGCCATGTCTTTCCTTGACACTTTTTACAAGACCTTTGGCTTGATCCTTCAATGGAGTAAGGCCCAATACTAATGACAAAGTTCCTTTTTATTGCCTAATTAGTTGAAGGAGTACAATTGGAAGTAACTTGACAAAGGGGAGATATTCAAATTCATCAAATTTTGGTTTATCTTTGATATTTTACCCACTACTATTTAGCAATAGGTTATGCAAAGACTTGAGTTGAATATTTTTTTTGGATCACTCGAGCTCTAGCCTTGGCAGATAAGTTCCATATTTACACCAAAGTGTTGGTGACTACTCATGTTTACCATTCTTCTTGTTGGGAATCATCTAAGGTTGCCTATGATAGACTTGCCAAACAGCTATGAGATTTCATGTAGCCCAATGCCAAGCAAACTGAAGGCTTTCATAGTGTGGTGTGGGATATTTTCTTCCTTGCCCAAGTAGAGGAGGCATGGAACAATTGATCTTCACAAGAAAATCATTATGCTCTATGCTAAGTGGGATGTCCATACCATTAAGGTCTTTGAAGCTTGGAACATTCTTCTAAGGTCTTGCATTGCCTATGGTTCACCCTATGACAATAAGTCTTGGTATGGGATTGGCTTTGATACTCTTCTAATCATTAATTCACCTAGAAGGCCTTCAAGATGATGAAACCCTTTCTTAAGTGGGTTGGTGACAAATTCATAACTCAATTATCTTTCAATGATAACAAATTGTTGTTGTCACCTATCATCAATTATTCTAGTCTAAATTTGGTTGAAACTTCTAAAATCAAATCACTTAGACTCTCTCACAAAGGCATTTGCACCATCCAAGATTTAGTATTTTCTTAATTCTAGACCATGTGGCCTATGTTATAGCATAAGTTTGAAATAGCCAATGTTTGTTAGGAAAGGTGTCTCAGCCTTCTCCTAATGTTAAGAATACAAAAAATATAATTATCGGGCTATAAAATAGAAAAACTTAGTTTCTAGGCTATAAAGGTCATTTTTGGAAAAAATAAATATATCATTTTATTCATATTTAATTTCCTAATGCTTGAGATGTGGACCTCTTTGAGATCTACAATTTTTTTTTTAAATCCCAATCAACCTCCTAGATCAAAAGTTATGGCCTTCAAATTTTGGGCCTCCTACATTGGAAATGTAAGAACGTCTATTACATAAAAGAGTTGTCAAAGGGAGTTACACTTGCTGACCAACTTATGATGCATTTTATGACACACCATAAGGCATCTTTGAATGGATACAATGGAGTCAAAATAGAGTGCCCAAGGTAGTGAGTGGATTGTGATGAATTTATAATAGGTGGATGGAATATGTTTTGTTTGGCCTGTGGACTCATCTTGGGGTTTTGGTGTTGGACTTTTCACTAGGGATTTGGATGCCACATTTTGGGTGGTTTTAGTTCATGGTTTCCTAATTACCATTTAATGGTTTCATTTATTTCCTCTCTTGTTTATTGGGTGCTTGAGATGGAGGCTTTAATAGTGGGTTTTATAGGTACTATTATGCTGCCATAATTACTCTAGATCTCTTGTTGGTGATACTCCTACAAAGGCTTAGACTGTGCAAGTGTATTATAACCTTTGATTACTAAATAATACATTGAATTTCTTTAGAGTGTGGGGTTTTTATCCCAAAAGGGTTTTCCCCACGTAAATTGTTGTGTTACGGTATATTCCTTTTGTGTTTATTTCCTTGTAACTATATGATTAGTTTAATTTGTGTACATAATTCCTTTCATAGATTAGTGTAGTAAGTGTATACCACACCTATACTCCCTTTCAATGTTGATTTTCCTTATATCATTCGCATACAAGAGTTGATTCTAGGTGTCATGCTTCAAAAGATATGGCTTCAACCTCCTCTTGCTTAGTGGAAAAGATTGACAGTGGAATTTTGATGCATTGTTCAAGAATTATACCCTAGGCTTCTTGTATAGAGTGCTTAGTTCTTTATCTTTGGCTATCAACAAGCTTAACAAGTGGTGGGCATTAAATTTCTCCATATGCACTTGGATTTACCAAATTACCAAAGTTTGCCAAGCCATACTCAAGCCCAAGGTTGCTCATTTTCTTTGGAGTTTGATCTATTAGGGGATTCCACTAGGTGAAAGGCTTATTCAGATTGGTTTGGTACATCCTAAGTGCTCAAATTTCCACATAATAGAGTTATTCATACACCTCTTTTGGACCTACCCTCATGCCCAAGATGCCTGGAAGTAGATCCATAGTCTTTTCGCTTCCTTTCATCTAGGACTTTTTCTTGGTAAACTACTTTGTTTATCAATATAGCCTTGTGGACTAGCTATTTTTCCAGAATTTGGAATTTATCTATATAGATTTTATTTTATTTCATCTATGTAATGTTAGGAAGGGTGCTAGATTTAATACCGATGTTATATATTGTTATTTTTCTCTTAACGAGAAAGTTAGTGTGCTTACCTCTATATTTGTAATTCCAAGCATAGGCAAAGAAAGTTTCACTAGAATTATAGCACTTGTAATACCTCCTCAATCATTAAGGGAGTGCTCCTTGTAATATGGGCAAAGTCCTACCTGATGGCATCACTCAACAAATTTTGCCACTAGCTCCCCACCAATGGAGCTACTCGCACAATTAGAGCTACTTTTCGTCACCTTCTTCTTAGTGGAGTAGTTGGATGTCATCTCCCTAGGGAAATATTTCTATCCAATCAAAAGTTTTGTTAAGATAGTTGCCATGTCTCCACCACTTGGGTGGGGAGTATTAGTTTTGTTGTCTATGCAAGATCTACATGATGGCTAGGAGATTCTCAACCCTCCTTCTAAGGATCTTTCCCAATGGCTGCTTCCCCTAACAGGATGGTCCCCTTCCTCCTCTCAGTGTAATGACTTATGCTTAGTGGTGGTGATTTTTCTTGTTTTGGTTGTTAGCCTTTAGTTCATCATTTTTTCTTGTGTTTTAATGATTCGTGCATTACCTACAAATTATTTTTTATTGTAAATATTCTATTATGTACTCATAAAGTTGTTATGATTAATCTATGATGCTCATAGAAGTATTTCCATTAAAAAATGAGCTCTATGGAAAAATTGGGTGTATTTTTATTTGATTAATATTTTTATGACATTTTGTTGTCTATCATCATTATAATGAGAGCAAATCTTGTGGTTTATTGTTCTAAATGGTAGATGGGTTAATATTGAGCATTGTCAATTATCTTTTAGTTAATTGGTCAAGTTGGTTTGATGGTTTATAATTGAGTGTTATTAGAACAACCTATGTGTCAAGGATCTTCTTTTAAGTTTATGGTATAAGAAGGCAATCATGTGGTTGGTTAGTCTATTTGGGTTGATAGGTTAACATTAGATGTTGGTAGAATACCTAAATTTTATAGGTTTAGAATTTTATTCTTGTAAATATGACATGAGAAGGTAATTTTGTCATTAGTTGGTTAAGCTAGGTCAACGGGTTAAGATTAGACATTATTAGAATACTGAAGTTGATGGGTTGAGAGTCATTTAATTACTAAGGGAGGAAAGGCTCAATGTTTCACAATACCATGAAAAAGAAAACATCTTCCAACATCTTGCTATTTACAACTTGGTTATATTCTAATTTTAATAAAAAATTTGTATTAGGAAGATATAGTAAAGATGTATAAACCAAAATTAATAGGATGAGATTCTATGGAACTAAGTATTGGTAAAATATTAAAAAATTAATTTAAATTTGATATTTGATTTTTTTAAGATTGTGGAGGTCAATCGTATTTGTAGTAAAACATGAAAATCTTAGGTATTAGTATATTTATCTAAAATAATTAATAAATTAGTTATAATTATTTTTTGATGCTATAACCTGGGTTAGGTCTAGGAACCTTCAAAAATGGAGAAAACCCCAATGTTCAGGCCACAACCACCATTGTCTTACTGTCTGAAGGAATGTCAATAGAAAACCAATTGTATACCATACTAACATATCGAACAAAATGGCCAAAACCACACCATAACAAACAGTTATCCTACTAACACATAAACTATCATCATAAGTCTAGAAATCTAACTGGGGAAATGGAAAATTATGAAGGCCTTTCCACCTCTATAGAGACACGTTTACATTTATCACATACCATACTTTTTCTTGGAGCTTTTTCTTCCACTCCTTTCTTCGACTCCTCAGAGTCGTATCACTCTAAGAATAAAGGGATTGCATCCTCCGACATGTCAACTTTCAATTTCTTGGAAATTACCTCCATGGCCAATTGCAGATAGATCTATCTCCTCTTAATTACGTGTAGATGCTCCAAATAATAGTCGAAATGGACATCAACTTGATGGACTACATCTCCTATATCATCATGCAACAGATACGAGCTAGAAGCAGTAGAGAGCATGGCAATGCTAGACAATGATTGAGCAGCATCAAATGTATTCCAGTGCCCACATGTATACCTCGGGTCCAACAATATTTTTTCCACAGCAACTCATATACTCACCCCAGGTGTTCTATCTATGTCCTTATCCAACTCCGAAATGCGATTCATCCATTGGCGGAGTGTCAAATCCTTAACTTCTTGGTCTACAAACCCCATAAAATCTGCCACAACTTCTCTTGAAATCCTCTTCTTCCTTTGCTTCGTTGTCCCTTCCTCCTTCCTCTCTTTCCCTCGTCTTCCATCAATCATCTTCCCTCCCAGGTGGTGAGCACCCGCAACAGAGGTCATTTCTGTTAACCACCTACAAATGCTAAACTTGAAAGCTACTAACTACCAATGATGAATAAACAATGTCACATATAAAAATTGCAAGCCTTTACTTGCACTCAATACTCCACATGTTGTAGCCACCTACCATATGTCATCTCCTCCATCATACTTTCCCATTATCAAAAGCATAAATTAGTTATTATAAATTCATTATGGAAAGGTTGGTTTTTTAATTGATATAATTTGTAGGAAATTCTTAATGAGCTCTTTACAACAATTAAGGTGTCTACTTTTTACATAGCAAGTGAGTGTCTAGGAATTTTAAATTAGGATCACTATCAAAATCAATAAATCTACATTTCCATTTAGTTTACATCTTATTGATCTAGAGGTTAGTGGTTATTTACAATTAACACTTCATCAACATGGAGCGAGGAGAAGGAAGACGTGTACACTTGAAATATGAGTGAATCAATAGGGAAAGCGACCCTTAAGAGTTTTTTGGAAGATCCTAAGTGAGGAAATAAAGAATTAAGTGGGAGAATGCATGGACAAAAGAAAGGTACATGAAATGAAAATTTGAAGGAAATCTTGTTTCTCGTGGAAAGGTCTAATGCAATTCCCCTTGTAAATGAAAGGTAGAGAAAAGACTAGAAATCTCTTGAAATCACAATGTTTCATCTCAATAAGGAAAGGTAAGAGAGGAGGAAAGATCCTTGGGAGAGAAGATGGAAACTCCTTTTTTTTTGGAAAATGCAAGCCCTTGAACTAGCCAAACCTGCCCCTAAGATTTTCATAAATGATGGAAGAATCAATGAAGAGATTTGTGGTTTTAGGTCTTGTTCCCTAATAGGGTTTATCCCTTGAAAATGGCTAGCATTGAATGACATAAAAATCTAGGTTTCATATAACTAGGCAAAAGAAACTAAAATTTTATTTCTTCTAAAAGGGTTTTATGCAGTTTGTTTCAAAAATCGAAGAGTGTGATATGATATTTAGAAGAACAAGTCCTAGAAGATAGATGATAAAAATGTGGCTCTTAGTTTGTGGAGCCCAAAATTTAAATGTACCAAGAAGGGTAAAAAGCAATTTACATTTGCTTGTATGGTCCACCTTAATTTACTATAGCTACATCTCTAACTTAGCGTGTTTTTTTTATTTTGATATAGCTTCTAGTATCAATGGTTAATAGTTGAAATGATGGGCAAATTTTTTTTTAAAATGGATGCAAAGTTGATCGAGAATAGTCTTTCCAAGACAAATCTTTTGTGTAGGCATTCATAGAAGTCTTCAACTTGACTATTCTAGGAGCGAGATCTTACACGAGGAATATTCACCAACTACAAAATTTAAGCATGTTTTTTATAGATGATTATAGAAGTTTGCATAAACTAGAGTTTTACAGTTGTTTTAGCAAGACATGCAAAAGCAAATCCCACATTATTAACATATTCATTTTTATGTGATGATACACCGATAACTTAATTTTTTATCAATCATGTGTTAGTTTACCAAAAACAAATTCTGATGTATAAATAATTTACATAATATTTATTGTTTTTAGATGATTTTTATAAGAGAAATTTTTTGACGTTCTATTTTTTAAGTATCAGTTATATATAATGATTGTTGAATAATCTATTCATAGTTATCAGATGGGTTCTTGTGAACTAACATTCATAAAATATGGCTCTATAAAAATTGATTTGAAATTACAAATTAAATTTAAATTAATTATCACATAATTTGATACATTATAAGAACACCAATTATATAAAACAAATGTGCTAGTGAGCTCTATAATGAATAGTTCATAAGAGACAACACAATTTGTTGAAGGTTTTACAAATAGAATAGCCTAAACTAAAAAAGTTTGATTATAGGAAAATTCAAGAAATACTTGAATTGTAGTATTAAAATGAATGACTTCTCAAGAAATTTTGGTACTTTACCCTTATGAACGTTACCTAAATACAATAAATATTCAATAAATTATAATAATCATAAAAATGAATTCTTATTAAATATTAATTAATAAAATCAATCCAAAATTATATAATTAAATACTAATAATTAATCACATAATCCCCTCCCCTCCCTAGTTTTTCCCAATTTAAAAAAAAAAACACCTCCCCTAAATAAAATTGTACATTCTTGTACCTCACCTAAAAATGTACATTCTTGTTGGAGGAAAAAATTCCTAACATCCATCTTGGCACCTGCACGTAGGAAACAGCAAAAACTTTGATTGAATTCCTAAGTAAAGATATCAGGCATTGTGGAACGAAAAGATGAGAGTATTCTTTTATTTTTGTCCAACAAAAATCAAAGACAAAATTTTACAAGATTCCACACGTGGATCAACAGGTTAGGCCTTCGGAAGCCCGACACTTCATTTTTATACCCAACAATGGGGAAGTTATAGCTGAAGACATTTTTATTGAAAAGAAAAGCGGTGGCGGGCGAAGGCACAGATGAACCAGAGTCACCTTCCACACTAAACTACCTTCTCAACATTGTTCGTTACAATCAATGAACAAGCATAAAAAGGAGGATGACACCAAGCCAGATCAAAGCGCACCAAAATATGTAATACAATCAGGGAAGACATACAGCTAGTATTCCTGGAACATTAAGTTTCTTAAATCTTAGTAGAAGACAGGCCTTGAGTTTCTATTGCTCTAATCTCAGATTTCATGTTTTATATCTGGACCCATTTGTGTTGTTGCCTTCAACTTTGTACCACCAGGTTTTTTTTAATGCCCTTCATACCTCTAGTTAAACCTCCTGATTATGCATTTCCTTGCAATTTTATTTTTATTTTAACATAAAGTTCCTTGTTACAGTAAGAAAAAGAGCTTGCTCGCAAAGAAACTTTAACAAAGGATTGAATCGACAGGCTACAGGTAAGTTAAGGCTCTGGTAATAGATGTTAATTCCTTGAAAATGGCACCAGAAAGGCATGTTTTGTGAAGTAACCAGGCCCACTCTCAGCTGACACGAGCATACCCTCTCAAGTTGCTATACATTGTCTAATTAATCCGCACAAAAACGTGATCAAAGCTAACTGCTATAGGAAAAAATACAACCCTATTAAATTATTGAGATTCTAAAACTTTGGATTGCCATACCTTGGGCCGATGTAGCTCAACTTCTGAGTTTTTATGTTTTATATTGTGTTTTCACCTAAATATTGTTGGTTTCCAGTCTTCCCGTCATTTCCATATCTCTTGCAATCTTATTCTCTTGCTAAGATGGCATAAACCATTCAATTTCTGTAATTTTCTACCTGTTTTCAAATACAAAGTTTCATTTTTAAAATGCTAACATTAACAAGCAATTGTACATCAATTTTTTAGAAAACACAAAGCGGATAAATTTTTTTTTCCCATCATTTCCATATCCCTTGCAAGCTAATTCTCTTGCTATGATGGCAAGAACCGTCCAATTTCTGTAATTTTCTACAGCTTGTTTCAAATAAAAAGTTTCATTTTAAAAAATGCTACACCGCATAACAAGCAATTGTACATACATTCTTTAGAAAACACAAAGCAAATAAATTATTTTTAAGCTGTAAGAGAAAAGAATTATATTTACATGTTCTTGCCTCAAAGGTCACATATTTGGCATTTATTGCTAACACTGGTTTAGAATTAAACCTCATCTATGACACCATTACATTAATGTGTACACATATAGGGGAAACTAAACCAAAAGGTACTAGCAAAACGTTATAATGGTTGCCCTAATCAACCTTGGTCGATAATAATTTCATATACAGTAACTAATCAATGCAAGATACAATAATGTTACTCGATGTAATGGTAGAACAATTAAAGAAAAGCAGAACGCTTGATATCTTTTAATTAGGAAGCATTTCTCTAAAACTAAATGCCCTATTTGTAAAAGCGCATTCAAGTCCAAGACAGAAAATAGAATGCTACATAAAATAGCAGACAGGTACTTTAATTTATCTTTTGTTTCTTTCCACCATTACCTCTCATTCTGTGTTTGGAAAACTCTCATCCATCTTACAATGCCTTCGGGATTATCAGCAATCGTTATACAGTTGGGCCAAACATGTACACTAGAAAGTGTTGGTTTAAAATGAATTGGAAGAATGAGGGCTCTGTTTATTCAATTAAATAGAACAACATGACAAGCAGTTACTGTAATAATTGTGGCACCAGTTTATAAGATTCAGTTTATCCCATGGAGCACAATTTTGCATATTTTCCAACTCGTTATAGAAGAATGAGTACAGATCCTAGAGAAACATTCATGTTCTTGATGTACTCTGCGGCAATAAGGTAAGGCTCCATAGGCGATTGTTCGCTTATATCTGTAACCACGAAACTTCAGGAGGCATATCATGTCTAGTAAAAGATTCTCAGGAACAAGATGAGAACAATTTCTGATGTAGGCAGAATGCAAATTACATATACACATATGAGATCTCCGATGCTATAAAAAAATTTATCTTCCCAAAGAAAAGAAGAAACTAGGCATACCCAGAACTCGTATTTCAGGAGGAATTTTATACATAGAATTCTATCCAGGAATCCCAGGGACAGCCGAAAGTGTAAACATGAGAGTAGATCAGTACAGCCCTTAGAAGTATCTGATCTTCCTCATCCATCACTATTTATAATGCCTGTACAAATAGATCAAGAAGCAGCTGTCTTCCCTACATATATCACTCAAAGCACCCACAAAGAGATCCTGAATAGGAAGCTTCATAAACTTGGAAACTTTACCATACCAATACCTATTCCAGAATGCAATTCTGTAAATATCACTAAGTAAAATCCATAGCACCCTCAAGCACTTGACTTTGTTCTCTACAACACTCCCACTCACACACTTCCTCTGCAAAATCAAATGAAAAGAAAGCATACTTATCCATTATTTAATGTGTGTTCGTGTTACAACAGAATGCCATGAGCTTCAACTCACCACCATGCTTGTAGCTGAAAGCCATAAACTCGCAGCCATTGACACAGATAATCACAGGAACCCACTCATAAAACAACTAGAATTTTTAGCTAATTCAAGGGAAAATAATTCAGAGTTCTTGGTTCTTGCAGGCAGTCCACAATTTGATCAATGACAACAGAAACGAAACCATATCATTCAAAGGCTCTACACAAGAAGGGAGAAAAAAGGAAATTTCAAACATTTTCCATGAATAAATTGGATAGCAGAAAACAACTAAACTCAGCTACATCTCATTCATTTCAATCAAATCACATTATTTGTCAGGATAAAAACTTCTTCCCTTGCCTCCCAAAATTAACATCTGAATCACATTTCAAATTAATGACCATTGCATATTTCCATTTAAAATTTGTCTCGTTAACGAGAAGAATAAACATGGGAAAAGAAGGAAAACTAAAGGTTATAAGTTCTCCATTATTCAATCCTCTAGAGGCTGGCTATTATTTCTATGCCTTCTGTTCCTCCTCTGGTTTTCCAGCAAGCTGCGCCTTCAACCAATCAAATGGCTGCAAAATTAAAGAAACTGCATTAGTTTTATGTACCCAATTGAAATAAGCAAGCATCCAAAAGTTTAATCAGCTCACACATATAAAACCATAGGATATCATCTACAAATCTCAAAAAGAGTTGGAAGGAGATTGGGCCTCTTAACTCAAAATGTTATTCCGTAACTGAAGTTTCAATATTTCATGAAATCGATGGATTTAGGAGTTTCCATACTTGCCCCATAGGTGGAAATGAGTGTAACAAGTTTGGTTTTCATGTTCATTAAGTGGGTTTTGTGCAGGAATGGTGGAGTTGGTGTGAAAGGACAGATTTGTGTTTCTTTAAGTCCAATAACACTATGTTTTGACAGTCCTAACATAGGTGGAGTTGCTTTTTAAAGGCAAGGTAGTTTGTATGGTGGCTAAAACCTTGAAACCAGTTAAGTTTATCAGTATTAAACACCTCCTACACCTGGGAACAAGAATTTGTGGAGTGGGTTATCATTTTCATGTATTTGTGGTGTTGTGGGAGGCCTAATTAGCCCTTGGGACAGCAGGGTACAGTCAAATTTTGGGTATAGTGTTTCAAAGAAACCTATGTTGCATGTTTAATATGTTCAAGAACAAGGTAATGGGTAGTCAAAAAGCCCATGAAAGTTTGGAGAAGAGGTCTGAAACTAAAGTTATTGCATGACAGTCCTAAAAAGAGGGCTACAAGGAAGTGAGTGGGTTTGTGAAGGAAGTGGTACAAGGAGGTACCCTAGTGCATTTTGTGAGTTTTGTGAGCTTGGGACAGTCAAACCTAGTTAGCCTAGGGTCCCTAGAAGGTTTGGGAAGGTCCCCATATGTTTGAACCTATAAATGGCGATATTGTGTTGTGTTGAAGTCATGGAGTGTGAATGGACAGTCAAGTCCAAATTGAAGTCAAGTGTTGCTGTTTGGTCCACTAAGGCCTAGATGAGTTGTTTGCCCTGCCATCCCTTGTAGCCTCTTCCTCCTGTGTTGTTGGTTGTGATCCTTTGTGGTCTTTGTTTAGTTGCCTCTACATCACGGGACTTATTTGGTAGATGGATTATCTTGTAGATGTATGGATTGGATTTCTGACATGAGATGTCTATAATTACATATGTGCTAACCCATGTGACCTCTTACTGTGTGTTGACCAATTTGCCTAGTCTCTATGGTCTACGAGTAGACACTGTGGCTCTTGTGAGTGTGTTCGCTCACATCTCCATAGTTGTTTTGTCATCTATGTGAGTTCTAAGAGATTTACACACTTCCTGGAGAAGGTTGGAATTGTGTGTTCTTGTTAATTTAATTCGCCTTGAGTGAATTTGGAGGTTAAAGTCTGTTTAGTGATTCTATTTGATTTTGAGTTCTCAATTTAATAAGTGAATTTCTATTTAAGTAAAGCATCTTGGGATTCTTTTTAAGTAACTTTCTATTTAAGTGAAGCATCTTGGGATTCTTTTTAAATCATGGTTGACCTTTTTGGTTTTTATTTATTGTAATTAGATTTTTCAGTTAACCCCTTGGTTCTGGGGTGAGTTAAATCTAATTTCTTGTTGAGTTAGGGTTTCTTCCATATAAGAATGGCAAACTCATTTTTCATTTGAGGATTCATTTTGTGGGAATGGAAAAGTGCGAGCAAAAGCTTGACTTTAGCTTTAATGGAGTTGAGGGCTTGGAGAACCTAGGAAATTACTCCCTTTGGAGGTTTTTGTGTGAGAATTTGGGTTCTCTTCCTATGGAAGGGCATGCGTCCCACCTATGTGTGGATCGATTCTTGGAGCTTGTTGGAGTTCTCTATACTGTTTTTATGGAGATTTTCCATTTTTGCTGGTTTCGAGCTTGATGGAGCTCACCTTGTGCTTTGTGGACCTTGCTCAAAGGCTCAGGAGAAGTGGAGGCTCTCTTCTTCACTTGGTTGGTCCTTGGAAATAAGGGAAGGTATTCCCCTTTATTTATTGATTTTATTTTATATCTTTCCTCATATGTGATGTGTAAAATTGAGATCTTGATGCCATGAGTGGTAGATTATTTACTTCGCTTGAGTTATGCATTTTGATCTATGCTACCGCAGTTTCCGAGGCGGTGATAGCAAAGGCCTGGAGGACACATTTCCAAGATGGGGACAGTAGGGGACCGGAGGACATGTTTCTAGGACGGATTTTTTGAGAGATCATTTTTTAGGGGATGATAAGTGACAGCTATTAAAAAAATAGGGAAATTTTAAAAATATAGGAAATTTCAAATATCCATTTGATAACATTGATAAGGCATTAATCATATGCATTATAGAACCTTAATACATAAGTTTAGAGCTGAATTGAGTTTTCAGATTTCATGAGTCAACATACAAATTAACAAAATTTCATTGCTTTCATTGTCAATGTGCATATATATATTAACCCATATTAATAACTAGCATCTATATATAATAAATTGAATGTGCTTACCACTTGGAACAGCCAAATGTTCATTCCTTCACATTCAACTTTATATATATATAAAAAAAAAGTTGAGTGTGCTTACCACTTGGAGTAATCAAATGCCCATTCATCCATATTCAAGTAGTGGCTTTATAAAATTATATAAATACCTCAAGGTTTCGATGTGTTCTTGTAGTTTAAATGTTAGTAGGCATGAGTTTTCCACAGTCCATGAATAATGAGGAGTGCTTCTGGATTAAACTGTGTAGTTTAAATGTTGGCACAACTTATACAACAGTTTGATTGGATGCCTTCTGCATTTGCAATCATCTTATCTGACTTCAGCTAGACTTGGGGCAAATATAATTTGAAAATACATTGGACCTGGAAATGTTTTGTCCAGCGTATTGACCTTGAATTTCAACTTTATTATAAATGGCACTTAAAAACGATTTGATAGAGTACTGAAATTCCTAATTACAGGGTGCACATCTAATGATTTGATAATCAATGGTCCACTGAATTAGCAGTTTCCTTTACATCGTCGATGACTCTCTTTGGCTAAAGCAACTGGTGTTCTCATTGGAACCAAGATTTACTTGATTTGAGAATTGTGGCAGGCTGATTGACAATCATTAGTTTAAAAAACCTTACGTAGAAATTGTTGGTGTGGCTTGTGGTTGCCAAATACTGGGTATTGGACATGTTGATAGCAAAGTCTTGTTAAATTTTGGCAAAAATTTGAGTGCTATAAGAAGTGTCCTCTATATCATAAGATACTAGTGAGGAGACATTATTGTGACATGCTCCTTTTATTTCAATTTGGTGATTTTTAAAATATGCTTCTTTTTTTGGACTGAGCCATACGGGACGGCCAGGATGTCCCCTAGCTCTCCCCTTAAAAAGATGACCCAGGTATGTTTCCTAAAATTTCTGCATATCAAGGATGGCTGAGGGACATTTCCCGTCCATCCCCGCATCCCCGAAACATCAGGGGACAGGGTCTGCAAATGCAAGGGATGCATCCTCAGGGTACATAGATTTTGATCCTTTGTGATTCATGTATCTTTTTGTAGAAAGGATAGCTTGTTTATTGGAGTATTTGGCTCCTTGTTGGTTTATCTTGTTTTGGCCTTATCCAGGCTTTGTGTTATGTAATATCCCCAATCTATGTTTCATTGAAATTGATCTTAGAGGGAAGTTACACAGTCAGATTAAACCCTAGGGGGTTAGGTTCTGCATTTATCCAATGACTGTGAATGAAAAACCTCAATTGCAACATACACTAAATTAATTCTGCATTTATCCAGTGACTGTGAATGAATAACCTCAATTGCAACATACACTAAATTAGAATGTAATCAAACTGTATTCTGCTGATGCACATGAATATTTCTGAACATTGTTTTGCTGGGAAAATACAGTTCAGCACTCAACAACTGAGTCTCTTGTATTTCCTGAGTATTTCAACTGAAAATAAATGTAACACGAACACACCAGCTACTACTAACAATGATAAACTGAAAATATCACTGGTTACAAAGGAAATGAATGGACTTGCGCAACAATGGAATAATCTCATCTGTATTATTTAGATTTTTAGTCCCCTGCTATATACTGATAATATTGGACGGTGGAATATGTGGACAGCACTTCTTTCTCATATAACTAGCACTTGCACCCTAGGAGGTTCAAGGAAGACGCCGATAAGAACAACCGAGTTTAGAAAATTTTCCAGTGTGAGACAACTCCGAGCACTATAATGCTCACATATAAAAGCCTATCGGCTAATTATGGACTGTCAAATGCAACTTACAATAACTGTAACAGCAGAACCCCAGTATGGTTGATTTGCTTGATTAGATAGGCAGTTCAGTATAGATCCTTGAAGATGATATAGAACCCTTATCGCCAGCTACAATAATTCTAGAATTCTTCCACCACCTAGACAATATGACAAGCCTGGCAGACCTGTAGGTAATTTCTGTGATCAGCAATGCATAAATGAGCCTGGCAAAGGTCTGTACAGCTGCTGCAAGAGGAAATATGAAGCTTGACGGCCAAGGAAGTATCCCAGCAGCAGTCCGAGTGTAGCAAACCCTTACTAAATGATGATGTTACACAATGAAACCCTGAGAGCGGCAGATCGCACCTCAAAGTATGAAAATGAATGCTAGTTGCAGCAGTAGGGTGATGCCAATTGCTGTACACTGCTCCAAACAAACCCTTAAATCATGCGAGCTGGCCTCTTAACTGTTGGTGCTCTTCAATAGTGATGAAATATGCAGATTGCAGCCTCCAGTATACCCTAAGATTAGCGCTCCAATCAGCTTCAACTCAGAAAACAATGGCGCCCTAAGGGTTTATTGGCAATTTCCAAATCACCCCATCTGCAGTTGTCACCAAAATCTCAAATTCAGCTCAACTTGCAACATGAAATGGATTTGCACAAGACAAGAGGAAAGGGTTTTCGTCCTAACCTCAGGGTATGCGAACAAGGGGTTTTGTCCTCAATACGTCAACACTTCAAACTTCGAAATGAACTAAATGAATATAAAATCCGGATGATGTAGAATGAAGGAATGAGCGCTCCTTTACACCCAATGTATTGATCCAAGTGAGGCCGACTTCTTGAAATTTTGAATCCATTATAGTGCGACCTGGGAAAACCTTATATTATTTTTATTTTTAATAATATTAATATTATTATTGTTATTATAGTATTATATTAACAGTTATTAGTGTTTAAAAACACTATTATTAATCTAAAATAATAATATTATTTCTTCAGAACGGAGGGGACATGACATCATATTAACATTTGGGTTCAACCCCTTGTTCTATTGATTTTGGATATGTGAGTGCATCCATGGCGAGCCTTGAGATAGATCCTTATGTGGATTTTGGTGTCTTGTATGAGACCCTTGTGTGTGCTTGAGAATGGCCTTGTTGGAGGTGCATCCATGGTTCTTCTTATCCGTAGCTCAAGGGTTTCCTAGAGTGGCATAGACATCGATTGTGCTTGATGACAATAATGATGGTAGGGTGGTGAGTAATCCTCCATTGGCCCCTTTCTTGAAGATCTCTTTGGAAGCTTGAGAATTCCTAGTTTAGCTTCTTTATTGTTGTGTTTTGTATTGTTGTGTTTTGTCTATTTTAAGCAAATTGTAAAGTTGCAATTATTGTTCTTATGGATTCAAATTATGTATTGAGGATTGATGCTAGGAGTTAGCAGTCACCATTGTAATGTTCACTGAGCAAATTCATATTGGAAATGAATTCTTTTATGTATTATCGACCTTGCTTGAAATAAGGAAAATATTGTTCAAATATAAAAGCTGTCATTTTGCAATTCTGAGGCTTGGGCCTTTGGCTATTGCATTTGTGATTCAATGTGGTATAGAGCAGGTCCGTAGGACTTCCCTATCAGTTTTAAATCTTAGTTGCAGGTTTTAGTCCATTCTTGAGTGAATTGGAGCCTTGGGAAACATAGAAGTGTCAGTAGGTCCTCATATCGTTTAGTGGTGCTTTCTGACCATAAAGAAATCATTATTGCTATGTGTCAATTTAGGAAGCTAGGAGCACATGGTAGACTTCCCTGTGTAAATTTTCATCTTCAGAAAATGTAATTCATGTAAGTTTCTACCAGAGTTGCAGTAGTGTCCAAGTAGTTGTGGAAGTGTCCAGGGTTTGTGGAAGCATCCACCCTGCCAGGGAAGCATCTTGGGCATGGAATTTTCTAATGGAAATCTTTGGGATTGTTTCCTGCAATTTTGGCTTCCTGTTACTGCGATCAATTTCCAGAATAGACTTATGGCGTTCCTATTAAGTAGAGTTTTGTGTAGAACATCAATGTGCAATTACAACCTCAATATGCATGCTGGTCAGTTTTCTCAGCATCATTGGAAAGCTCTTAATACTCTTTAACTCTATTTTGGGTGTTGGGAAGGTTTTGAGAATTATTCGTGTTGTTTGGAATTATTCTTCGTTTTAGTGATTCTTTCTTTTACATGCATTGTGTATTAGTGAAGGAATTAATTGGGTTAATTAATCAATTTAACAGAGGCTTTATTTTGTTTTCTGATGTTAGAAAATGACTGATATTGTTCTCATTCGTTTACATCTATGCTTATGTTGTGAATTGGAATGGCGTTGTGAAAAGATGTCTTTCAATTGTGTGTGTTTATCTTTCTCTCTCTAATTGTCCTGGTGATATTGAAAGATTCGATGAGACTAATAGATTGGTAATGTGATGCTTATTCTTCCTCTTTATGTTGGGAAAAGAAACATGTGATTATGTTTTCATTAGGATGAATGTTGTGATATGTAAATCAAGAATTGAACCTTATGTATGGTTCGTGAACGTACTCTCCTCTTCCCTCTCTTCCTGATTGTGTCTTATTGGTGAAAAGGGAATGAGAACTTAAGTCGATGAGTTGTTAATGTTTCTCTCTCCCCTTGTGTTGTTGCAAATTCAATGAGCAGGCTTTATGGTTGATGTGCTTAATCTCTCTCTTACACTTGTGAAGTTGTAATGAGAAATTGAATGTAGTATTTAAACCTAATGAAGTAATGAATGTTGTATGGATTCTTGTGGAAGAGCTAAGGATGGAAATGGGTTGTGTCTTCTTTCTTAATGAATCTAACTCACATCTTCACTTTCATTAATGAATCTAAGCAATGAACTGTTTGGTATCTCCTCCTTGTTGTAGTCTTCCGCTGTTGTATGTACTTGTACCGCATTGTGTTGTGAGTCTCCTTGGGTAGATTGAGTTGGAAACAACCCTCTACATGTGTGAACCTCTTGTGTTAGTGCTTCTATTTTGGAGAGTGTACCACATTAAGATGCTTGCCACTCCTTGTTGAAATGATGTAGTGTCTCTCCTTGTGTGTGTTACCAACACATCTCTTCTGCGCATGTTTCATGCTTGTGTTAGTGTTGTCATGGAGATGACAACACTTATGCGTGTTTGTGCACATTGCAAAACTGCTTGTGTTTTATTAGTGATTGCAAAAAATTAGCTCAGCCTATTTTACCACACTAATGACCGTAGTAAAATTTGGGCATTACAGATTCAAAGACAGTTACAGAAGGTGCATAAATGGGCCTGCAAGGATCAGAAATGGATAGCCTTATAAAAGAGTGATCCAAGTCTAAAATTAGCTTTTATTTATCTCCATAAGTTCTAGTCACTGTTACAAACAGAGAATAAAAATGGCAGACAAATTATGTGGCTAAACTTGGTTCCAAATAGGGACAGTTCATTGGAGGGGTAAGTTGTGTCGTCAAATATTAATTTATGAGCTTACTGCCTTCAACTGGTATTTGTCCATGAGAGTGACAGCAGTTAAGATCTTGACTGCCCGCATTTATGGCAGGTTACTTGCATTGGAGAGGTCATTTTGTACATCCACCCTTGCAGGGTTCGTAGACAACTTTTGAAAGACTACATACTAAGCTTGCAATCATCTTGATGGCAAGAAACCAGCAGGAAACCAATCCAAATATCAGAATTCAATCTGCATCTAGGGCAGCCTCCAAAAGGAAGTGTTGGAACTAAGAAGCTATGAATAAATATAGGTGACTGAGGGATCAGGCAAGAGACATGGAAGGGAGCCAACATATAAGATGAAGAGATAAAGGTAACCGAGGGTCCAAGCAAGAGCATTTGAAAGGAACGGCCAGTACAATGTATACGGAATAGAAGACTTGAGATTCCAAGGCAGGATGGTGGAGGAGACTGGGAGAAAGAAGGACAAACTATAAGACTGTGAGACCTTTCACATCAGAACACAAAGAAATCTTTGGGAATTGCTAGGCAAGGAAAGAGGAAAACCTTTGGGGTGGACTTCTTAAGGAAATGATGAGTAACTGAAAATTAGCAGGATATGAAACTGGAAACTAAGAAAGTGAAGAAAACTGTTGGAAACACTACTGGAAGTTTTAGAAAACTCCTAATACTGGTACTCCAAGAATCCAAACTTTATGAAACTTTTAGAATACTGAATTTTACTGTCATAAACTTCAAAAACTCCTTAAGAATGGCTAAAAAAACATTTCACGAAGTTTCTAGAACCTTCCCAGGAAATTCCAGGACGATGAAAGCGTTTTCAGGGCATTGTTGATGCATCTTGTAGTCGATCACTCAACACAGAATCAAGTGATTATCGAAACATCATTTCCATATTATTCTTAAAAAATGAAAGATGAAATGAATATACAATGATACAACATACATCATGACCACACAAACCTAGGTTTATACTCCATAGGATATACCATAGTTCAGAGATTTTGGAAGTCTCCGTCAGGATCACTGAGTGACTAGCCAAGTGGGCAGCTATGAGTTTTCCTGCCTCGACATGGATGGCTTAGCAAGTCTGACACTCACATAGTCTCACAAAATCTGCAGGAATAAGACAACTTGCCCAAGACTCAGGCAGACTTGGGCACCTACATCTTTTTGTTTTTAATTTTAACTTTTACGCTAATAAATTGTGCCCTAGAAAAATGTATATAGCAAAATCCCTTTAAAAGAAGCAGATGTGTTCATAAGCATAATCGAACCTTATATGTAATACAAATTATCTTTAAAGTCTCGATGTTTACGAGGGAAGCTTTTCTGGATTGTTATTCAACTTATTTGTTAAGTTTCAACTTTCAAGCTTTTAATTGCATTTCTTCTCTCATATTATTTTTCATCCATTTTGATGAATTTTGTACTTTTTTATTTAGTCTGCTACACTACTATAGAGCTGTAGCAGAACCTTCCTTGTGCTTTATGTGCAATGATATTATTTTCCTTGTATTTTTGATGAATTTTATAAAGTATCACTATATGTATTAGAAATCTTGTTTATGGTTAATCTTTTATGTTATTTCTTTAGTATATTAAAATAATATTTCTTTTTGTAATATATTTAAGGAATTTTGAATTTGCCAAGTTTGGGCAAATATTTTCCACCAGGTCCAAGCCAAGGACTCGGGTTGTGATCCAGATCTTAAATTGACTTGCTGAGTAAAGTATGGAATTATGGTCACATACAATGGCCAGTCACAGTAACACAAAAACTAAAACGCATACCGACCAGGGTTAACATATGTCATATACCCAACCTTATGCTTTCGGGTAACATAATAATCTCGGGCCTTATCAACGTTGCCCTATTTAGTCTTTATATTTTTTATAGATTAGCTAGGACTTAAACATAGGATCAGAGTTGCATAGACACGGATCCGGACACGGCCAGATACAACATATATATATCTATCTATCTAGATAGATAGATAGCAATAAATAATATTAAATAATTTAAATTTAATATAAATAATATATATTTAACAAATATATTATATATTAATAAATTAAAATTAAATTAAAAGTTAAATGTATTAAACTTATAAATAAATAAAAGTTTACAATGTAAAGTAAAACAAAAAAAATTAAAAATTAAAAAAAGTATCACCAATTAATAAAATTTGCCTCTTTCTCCATTGCTTGTTGACACTATATCTCCAACTTTAGAATGAATGTGATTATTTGAATAAATACGCTTGTGTAGAAAGATGTATTTCCAATCGTGTGTGTGCTGGTCCAAAGTAGTTCCCCGCAACAAGAAATCAGCATGCCAAGTCATGAAACAGTTGCTTGCGGCAATTTTTAACATTCTAGGGTTAATATTTTGGGGTAAGGCACAAATATCATGAGAATGTCGTATCTACACGTATCCGGCACGGGAAAAAATAGGGGTTTTTTTTTTAATACGGCTGGATACGGTATTCAAGACGTTTCTGGGCCATATCCAATACAGCAATACACGTACCTAGGGAGAGGGGGTGGCGTATCTGGTAACTGTGCATAGGATCTCTCATCTAAATGTTGGTGTGTTCTCTCACTGGATTACCGGTCCTCTTTCTGAACTTTTTTAGTTTTTTTTAATATGGATCCTTAAGTATTTAAACTTAAGGCCTTCCATTTATATTTTGGAATGTTTTACCATTGGACTACAACCCCTTTTGTAATCAGATTTTTGGCTGGACTCCTGATTACAATTAGTGTATGGTTTATTTTCTCTTAACACTGGACTTGAGTCATTCAGTTGAGTTATTTTCTCTAACACTGTACTTGAGTCATACAGTGGTGCTCAGGACTCCACGTCTGACTCTAAAACCATGTTATGCTCTATGGACTAATTAAGACGTAAACCTAGGACCTTCCATTTATATACTGAGATGCTCTATCACCAATCAACCAGTCATAACTAGACTTTTTTTAATGGAAACAACTAGATTACATACATATCAGCATCTTTGTCTTTTTTAAGCAGATTATAACATGATGAGTAAGAATACATCTAAATCAGAAGCTGTCCTTGGGCTAAGTCGTTACAAGTAGGAGAAAGAATCCCTCAAAGTCATGCAGGGGCAGAACCTAGACCAATCACACCTTCAGATGATTTGAACCTTGGAAGATAGTACAATCAAAGAATTTGAATCTTGAAAGATAACTTGATCAAAAAAATATAACTTAATCAAAGAATATACCAAATCATCATCACTAATTAAGTTACATCCCTTTGGGATGACCAGATTTTTTTGATAAATTTATTTTTTAAATCCAAATGTTATTCATTTTTTCCAGCAATCCGAAATCGGTTTTTGGGGGGTGCAGGAGATCTAGAATTTAAGATGGATGAAAAAAAAAACAGATTCGGATTCCTATATTAGAAAAACCCCACACAAAACACGTCAATCGTAAAGAATCCGCGTGCGAAATAGAGCACTGGGCAAATACAATACTAATCATACCTGGAAAAAACTTTCTTTTAAAAATAAGGACAAGAAGGGTATTTGTGTGAAAAAAGAAAACCTGAACCAGCCAAATGGCTCCTGCGCCAGCTGCAACACCCCACATGGCGGCAGCGGAAATGTCTTTGGGATACAGTCGAATGGGTAATGGAATCAATTTCTGCAGAGACGATCCACCTTTGGCCATTTTTGTTCGCTGTTACCTTTTCCTCTTTTCTGCCTCTTCGTCTGCTCGCACTCCTCAATGCCCCTCGATTATTTTTTGCTCATCTCATTTACTACTATTTATGTAAAAGCTTCCGACGCGCATTTTTTTGTACATTTAATAGAGAAAGATTCCCTTGCGTATAAAAAGGCTAAAAAGAAACTAAATATTCCATAGGACTATTGAACTTGATGTGGATTTCCCAACATGGGAACACCATTCTTGGATTAGGACTTGATAGGGATTTCAATACCTAGGAACAGCATTCTTGGATTAGGAGTTTTAGATTAGTTTTTTTTAAACTAACTTTATTGTTCTTTTTATTTTAATTATATTCCACTTTTTTGTATAAGATGGAAATGGATCCTTTTATAGTTTATGATGTCGGGCAGCCTGTTTTTGGGTCTACAGGGGGCTTATAACATATGAGACTACCTCATACTCCCAGTATGCATTAGGCATCTAATTGTGCTTCAAATATGAGGCATACATATCCTACCCCCTGTAGGATACCTGGTATTAGAACAAGATGAATAATGGAAAAGTTTAGAGGAGAAAAGTGAATAAATTAGAACACTTTTTACTTTGTATTTTACCTTATTATGGATTGATGTTTTCTATGTGTTATTTTAGAATGTAATTTAATTGTTTTGGTGTATTTATTGAGCCAAGACTTAATCTAACATTCTACCATACCACATTGTTCTATTGAAAACCTTTCTAACTCAGTTCCTAATATTCTACTTATCCTGAACAAAATCAAATTCTTATATTCTAACCCAATTCCCTAAACCTAACTTTTGTATTAGATTTTCATTTACAGTCATTTGTTGCAACATGACATTAGGTAAAGTTCACTTTCCATTGATTCAAGGTATACAACTCTAATCATTTCATTTTTATTTCAACACATGTTCAATTTCAATCTTTGTTAGATTACTTTAGTTGTATTATCAAACTCAACTCGTATATTTAGAATGTTAATTGATGTTTACTTGATTTATTCATTTATTAGCTCCTAAATATTTGTAGAGATTGTTTTATTTCCTTTCATTTTGATGAACTAGTAACTTACATGCCTAGCCTTTAAGGTTACATTTCTATTTTTTCTTCAAATTTGTGTGCTCTAATTTTCACCATTATTTTTCATATTTGATTGTTCCTTATGCATTGAGTGTTTCACCTAATGTTTGGTGCTTAGTTAATTATCACCTTTTGGATCCCCCCTCCCACATTGATTTTCATTGCTATATCTTTATCATGGATTCCCATAAACCCTTGTTTTTGGCTTTCATGCATGCATGTATCAAGGATTTCAATATGTTCTTACATTTTGTTATATTTGATCCTTTGATCCTTGATGGCACCATCTCTTTCTACCACACGAATGGTGGTGCATGTTCCATGGAGGCAATAGTTTATTGTGTGTGTGATTTTTCATCTTTCACTTGCCATTGCTTTTTCTTCCCTTTTAGATGTATTTGCTTCACTCATCAATAAGCTTTACATTGATAATATTTTTCCTAACTAGTGATAGTGATTTTCATGGATCTTATAATGGTCATACTTTTATTACTAGTGGTGATGCTTTACATTTGACCACCTTTACCTCATTCCATGATATACCTAATAATGAAATACATGATGTTTTCTTATGTGATGTGGATTACTTGTTTTCCCTCTAACATGATGTTGCTTTGCTACATGATGATGACATTTTCTAAGAAAATTGTGATGAATCCATTGATGTTAGTGATTCTTCGTTATGTAATGATAATATAGTTCATGTTTTTTATGCATGTACGGTTTATGGGCCAATACTAAATACATCTAACTTGCTTTAGCCCTAACTTCTAAAAATACATCTAAATTTCATTATTCATGTAATGAGGTTATTAGAATTAAAGATAACGGTGTTTATTCCTTATTTCTTGATGATTTAACTAATGAAGACATTCACGACACATGCTTGATTTGTGAATATGATTTACATTCTTTGTAACATAATGTTGTTACATGGCTAATAATGATAATCATCCTTGTAAGGCCCAATCGTGTTGCAACCCCAATTGCACTCTTGTTACATATTTTATATTTCATGTTTAGACATACCTTGGCCATGGTATCTTAGTAGCTCTTAAGTTATCTTGCTTTTATTGTGGTAATTTGTATGCTAACACATTCTATGGATTTTTGTGTTGATAGTCACCAAATAGACTAGATCATGCTTAACCTTGATGCATAATTCTAATGGTAACAATCTTGTTTCTCTTTATGTTTATAATTTGCATAATTATGAATGGATGAATGGGTGTTGATTTCATCTTAGTTGGGATTCTTATATGTTTTCCTTCTATTCCTTGAATTGTAAAATTGGAGCAACTCTTATTATGATAGAATTGTGAGGACTACCCTTTTTACTTCTGTTCTTATGACTATTTACATTACTGTTACTGATACTTTTTATATTTGTGGGATAGTAGTTCCCGGATTTTTCAAACTATTAAACTTTATTATGATAACGGAAAAACTAATTGGGTGATGTTTGGATAACGTTTACATTTCAGAAAAGTTAATTAGGTGATGATGGAAAGAAAATTGTAATATGATTTCATTTATGCTATTTAGAACTATGTCATGGTAATGCATATTTTAAGTTGCTTCGGCTATGATGATTATATGTGAAACTGATCTTGTAATTGAGTGTGCAGGATTTACTAATCAAACCACAGATTCCGGAGATCATCCCGCACCTTTTTGTTGTTATTCCTTGTTAAGCCGATCTGGTTCCACAGGGAACCAAGATCACTCTGTGTTTAATGTGGTGTTGTAATGTGGTCTTTCATAAGGTCGAATGGGTTAGGCCTACCCTCTTGTAACACTGAATTATGATTTGTGTTGTAAAAAGATTGAATTTGAATTTCTTTCTTTTATTTAAATTTTTGAGGCCTTTTCTTGTGCTTTATCTTGACCCTGGGTGTCCTGAATAGGTTAAAGTTGACCCTGGGTTATACCCCATGGGTCCAGGGTCCCATTTGGCATGGGTAACCCTTGGGTAACCTCCATATGGTCATCTTAACTTCCCACTGAAGTTAAGTGACGAAAATTGGAGGTATGGGAGAGATAGGATGGGTTGTACCAACACCCAAACCCATCCCTCTTCAATCCCCAAGGTAAGAGATGACTACAAACCCATCAATTATGGAGGAATTGACTTGAAGTCACCCTCACCATTAGTGAGATTCCCCATGAGTTGTGTGGTCATCCATAATAAAGGAAGGAAGAAGAGGCATGGGTCACCTGTCTTTTCCTCCTTTAACTCCTTTTATTTCTCCCATGCGTAAGAGAAATGACATGAGGTAAGCGATAAGGAGGACTTTAGGGATGGGTGTGTGACATAAGCCAACACTCATCCCTTGAGACATAATAGTAGTTTGGGGAAGAGTGAGGAGGTGACAAGTGTCACCTCCCCATTCCTCTAAACTCATAGAGTTTTGGGTTATTTGAATTCCATTTTGGGATGGAGAGGGAGTTAGTTGAATTTTGGAGAGTTTTATTTTATTTTTTTAACCAAGAAAATTTGCTTTAGAGAGGAAAAGGGAGAGGGAGTTTGGTGGCTTAGGTTGGAGAAGATCTCAGTGGAGCTCTACATCAGCTTCATCCTTGAAGGGCTTTGTAAGGTTGGTTTGTTATTACCTTTCTTTCGTATATCTGATTGTTGCATGAAAAGTGTGTGAAAGTTGTTTATTTGCTTGTGTTTTAGATTTTGTTTTTGTGGGAAATGTTGTCAGGTTGTTGACAGAGCTTCTCCCAATTGGGAGAAATGCTCATCAAGTGTGGGGTAGGGGAGGTGTGATCCTCCTCGGGTGCATACCGGGTTCTTTTGAGATGTTAAAAGCCTTGAGGGTATGTGTTTGTGACTAGTTCTTTGGCTTGAGAGTCAAATACGGATTCCTTGGAAAATTTTGTGATCAAACTTGGCTTGAGGCCAAGAGAAAATTGTGTTGATTATATTATCTGAAAGGGTGACACTCTGGAGTTGAGTGTGTCCACTCTCCTACCCCTTGTGAAGCTCACTGTAGTTGAGTTTTCGTGTTGTGTAATTTATCCACGGGTGTATGTGAGTTTTGGGTTTGTTGTTGTTCCTTGTTGTGAAGTGGTTTGTGAAATTACCCTAGGTGTGTAGATGATCTCCCTAGCTCGGGGGTGACCCTCTTGCGGGTCTACGGTAGGAAGGAGAGCTAGATGAGTGGTGTTTTGTTCTTTGTTTTGTTTTGACATGCAGGTTTCCTCTTGAAGCTTATTGATGGAATTGGAGGAGTTCTGTAATTAGGGAGAATGAATTTCATCCTTACTATAAGAAGAGTTTGGTTCATTGAGCTTCATCCTGTTTAAGTTCATTGTGGAGGGATTCTCTTCCTCTGAAGTTGTAAGATTTATTGTTTGGGGAAAGAGAGAAATTCTTCCCTTTAGTAGTGTAGTTAGTTATGAATTTTGACAGTTTATGTATACTTGGTGTAACTATCTGCCAAGTAGTGAAATGTATGGTTGATTTAGACAAAGGTGTTAAATTTATCTATAGTATTGTTTGGAGGTGGTTGGAGGAAATTATGTATTTTGTTAATTTTTAGATATTGTAATTTGAACTAGTTGTGAGTCAATGTGATTTTAATTATTCTTTCCATTCTCTATTTTAAACTAATATGCGTTAAATTGAAATTAGCAAGTTAGAATTAAGAGAAGAAAAACAAAAAAAATCGATTTTAACCCTATGTGTATGAAGTCTAATTCCTGAATTTGCATATATATATCTTAATAAAATTGTAAATGGCAGTTTAAGAGATTTATCTTTAATTCCTTGTATTATATTCTCAATTATTAGATGAACTGGGATTGTAAATGACAGTTAAAGAGAGGTATAATTCAATCTCTGCAGTTAAAATTTCAATTCTTAAAAGAGTGGTAATTGTAAATGGCATTTAGATAAAATTAAATATTGTTCTCTGTATTTGAAATGTTCACTTATTATATGAAATTGTGATTACCAGATAAAATAGCTTTATTTGTTTTTATTATTTTTCTGTATTTATAAGTTTCTCGGTGAAAGAAATATATTAATAAGATTGTGGATGGCAGTTAAACAGAGTTGTAATTAATAACTTTATTTATTTAATTCTCTGTATTTTTTTTAATTTCTCTGTGAAAGAAATAAGTCTGAGAATATATATATATATATATAATGATAATTAGAGAGGTTTTTACACTAATAGAAAGAAATTTCATTGAATAATTAACTATAATGTTCGTTGGTTGTGTATACAACATGTAACAAAAAAAAAATGGTGGTGGTGGGGAGGGTTTGAACCTTCCCACACCATCGACAAGCTTTTGGGTGTGGGAGGGGCGAAGCCCCCACCCACACCCCACGTAGTGGGATGTGGGTGGGGGCTCCGCCCCTCCCCACACCCCCGCCACCAAACAAACTCCCCACGGGCTAATGAAACCACGGCTCCGACCTTCCCCCTTCGCGGCCACCACTGCGCCGCCCAGACCCTGCCCCGTCTGCCGTTCCTGGTGTGGCCTCCACACCTCCGCCACGCCCTGCCTCCCGCGCGGCCATTAAACCCCACGCGCCACCTTTACCACTCACGGCGGCCACCTCCACTCACCTCTCTGGTCTGTCCTCTCCGCCCAGTGACCACTGCCATAGAAATACTCCACCAATGCGCCGCCCTCCATTGCCTCTACAACTCCAAACCAAAACAAACAAAAAAAGTTAGGACACCATTGTAATAGCAAAAGGATATTAGGGCTTCAGCCCTTCAATGAAAGTAAATTTGTATGGGTTTTATAAAAGGAAGACTTAATATTATCTATATATATATATAAAAATAAAATAATAACAATAGTAATAATAACAATAATAATAATAATAATAGTAATAAAAATAATAGTAATAATAACAATTAAATAAATATATTTGTATATATATTTACATATGTATATTTATAATCCTATATATATATATATACATATATTATTTATTTGATATAAATTTATCAGAGAGGCCATTTTTCTTTACAACAAAAAGGAAAGATATAATTATAATTTGAAGAGAGCATAATTAAATATACTTTAATATTTCTGGAAGAATCTCTCGGAAGTTTCAACTATCAACACAAATTAATAATCAGGAAAATGAAGAGGAAATTATGTCCCTTCCACTTATAAAGGACACTGGAAATAAACGTAAAGAAGCCATCACAGGCATTCCACGTGTCGCCATTTTAAGCTCAACTGTAGTTAGTAAACGTCCAATTGAAAAAAAAATGAAAGAGAGAAAGAAGAAGAAAAACTAACATTGGAAAACACAGAGGAGAAAATGCGCGGCATTTTCCAACTGGGTTAAGAGAACTAAGTGGATTTACTCTTCCGATAATCCTGCTTAGGGACAAGACGATTTTACAATTAATACAAACATAGAGGTGAATCCTAGAGCGGAGAAAACTAAGAGACTGAGTCCAGCGAAGTAGTAAACCAGATTATGTGATCTAGTCCATCCGGGAATTAGGAATAATGTTAAAATAAATACAGTGATAACTCTGATTGATGAAGAACATGAAGAAAGAACAGGATAAACATAAAGAAAACTTAGAAACCAAAAGAGAGAGATCGAAATATAAACAAACTAAATTTCAGAGAAATAGATAAGGAGAACGCGATAGAAATACAATCAAAATTAAGATCCAGAGAAAAGGAAGAGAGGGCAAACGTACGGTCTAGTTGAGAATGCTAAGTTCGAAGGAGGAGTATATTTCAGGAAACGAGAAAGGAGACAGACAATCGTGCTTTGTTGAAAAATAACCCAATAGGGATATCAAGTGTAAGTTCATTATGAATAAGGCATCGTGGGAAGTTGTTAAACTATCAAGGAATCCTGTAAGAAGTATAGTGTTGAATAATTCCCACTTATGCCGTGAGGCGTTATGCTGCCAGAATCTTCCAAAATTTAGGGTTAGGAACCTTGATATTACAAACCTTATAGCGACGTTAATGGCATCGTGGAGACCCCCTAGTTGGACTATTTGCGTCTGAGTAAATGCAATTGTACTTAATACCCCGCCGACAACTGTAGGGTTTTTGCCTTGAGCGTACACCACCGAGCATGCTTATGCATGCGAGGGGGTTTCTAGGGAAGCGTGAGAAAATTTTTGATATTTCGTGTCATAACCACATGACAGATGTGGACATGACACGTGTGATGTGTGTTGTGACCGCATGAAAAATGTGGGCATGACATTTGGTATCAGAGCACCGGTTTAAACACTGGGCATATTTGGGCACGTTATTATTCCGCAACTTTGATTAATTAGTCTCTACCTTGTTTTGTAGGATGCCTCCCCGACGTGTTCGACAAGCGCGATCACGCAACACAGCGTCCGCCGAGGTGCACAGCGATTCCTCAGCCAAGGGACGGGCACCCACAGTTACAGCAGCACCACCTGTACCACAAGCACCACTAGTACCACAGGCACCACCAGTATTGGATATAGGTCCACAGATCTTACAGGCACTGCAGGCTATGTTAGAGAGATTACCGCCAGTGATTCCTAAGCCATGTGTTGAGCCTTGCGTTGATCCGCGAGAGGAGCCACGTAGGGAGCCACGTGCTGAGTCACGTGTTGAGCCACATGAGGAGCCCCGCGTTGATCCACGAGAGGTGCCACGTGTGGAGCCTTTCGTTGAGATCCCCGACACTACAGTAGAGGAGGTAGGGTCAGCCTACCGTGTATGGAGCAGGAGTCCTCCGAGACCTTTGAGACGAGATGAGACCTAGAGGGCAGAACAGGTACATCATGGACTATATGAGAATGGGGTGGAAGAGACAGTTGTGGGACTTAGAGATAGAGGGGACCCCATCAGAGACCTACTTAGGCTCAATCCACCTACTTTTGCAGGTGCTACAGAGGGAGCTGTGGCCGAGGCTTGGCTGATGAGTTTAGACCGGTGTTTCGCGTTGCGAACATACGAAAGCACGAGTGGCAGTACATCTCTTGAGAGACGCAGCAACTACCTGGTGGCGCACTGAGGAGTGCAAGCGCCGACTTTCCGTAGATACACTCACTTGGGACATCTTCATAGAGCGCTTTAATGCGATATTTGTCAGAACATTACAGACAGTGCAGGATCGATGAGTTCCATGATTTACAGCAGACGGGGCTCACTGTTACTCGGTATGAGAGCCGATTCATTGAGCTTTCTCGTTACGCAGAGTACCTCCATGACGAGAAACTCTTGATACACAAATTCATCAGAGGACTAAATCACAGGATAGCAGGACTAGTTCGTATGACAAATCCCCAGACCATGAGCGAGGCTGTTGAAAAGGCCCTTATAGCAGAGGAAATTCAGGGATGAGGGCAGAATTCACGCCCGCAGTATCAGGATCGTAATCCCCAACAACAGCAGAACTTTCGAAGGCCTCAAAACACAATACAGAGAGGAGGATATAACTCTTCATCATTACCTCTTAGGCCTCCACAGCATCAGCAGAAATCTAGATCCCAGCAGAGGGGTCAGGGAGGACAGAACCGTGGTTGGCAGCAGCAGGGTCCACGCAGAGATCAGAGACAGCAGGGATCATCGGCAGGACCTGCGAGGTATCAGCAGTCTTACAGAGGCTCACAGGGGTCCACTGGACGGACTAGGCAGCAACAGTTGGGCAGGACACAATCAGGGCAGTTACAGGCTAGAGGACTGGGTTATGTGTGTGGTGGGGCAGGGCATTTGGCTAGAGAGTGCCCGCAGGGATTTACAGCAGGGGGACAACCTCGATCAGGAGGATCTGAGCAGACCGTAGGAGATGTGGGCAGATCCCACCACATGTTTGTAGTGGTTGATAACCGCCAGGCTAATTTCCAGGCCTCAGTCATCGAGATAGCAGGTACGATTAGGGACTTCTCCATCTCCATCTTTTTTGACTATGGAGCTACTGACTCCTTTCTGTCTACATCGTTAGTGGAACGTTGCAAGCTGGTGGCTTCTAGGCAAGACATTAAGTGGGAGGTTGAGTTGGCCTCTTGGGCCAGGATGTCAATAGATACCTTGGTTAAAGACTACAAGATCACATTAGGATCCTTCACTACATCATGTGACCTTAGGGTTATGCCATTAGGATCCTACGGTGTAGTTCTGGGTATAGATTGGTTTGCGACACATAGAGCCAAGCTAGATTGTCGCCAGAGGAGGATTAGCTGTTTAGAGGATCATGGTTCACCGGTTGAGATAGTGGGCATTCAAAAGCCCACGGCTGTTCGTATGATATCCGCTCAGTAGCTTAAGCATTGTATGCGGAAGAGATGTCAGATGTTTGCTATTACGGTCAGTGATAGAGCAGAGGATGAGCCTGAGGCTACCTTAGATGATCACCCTGTCCTTAGAGAAACGTATTTCTGCCGGAATTACCAAGTATGCCTCCACGCAGAGAAGTGGACTTCCACATCGACTTAGTGCCGGGTGCGGAACCAATATCCCGTGCACCCTATAGGATGACTACACATGAACTTACCGAACTTAAGCTGTAGTTAGAGGAATTACTTGAGAAGGGGCACATCTGACCTAGCGTTTCACCATGGGGCGCATCAGTTATCTTTGTGAAGAAGAAGGATGGGTCTCTTCGATTATGTATGGACTACAGGCAGTTGAACAAGGTGACGATGAAGAACCATTATCCTCTGCCTAGGATTGACGACCTTTTTGATCAGATGCAGGGAGCCAAAGTGTTCTCGAAGATTGATCTAAAATTTGGGTATCACCAATTGCGCATCACAGAGGCAGATATTCATAAGACTGCTTTTCGAACCAGATATGGCCATTACGAATTCACAGTGGTACCTTTCGAGTTGACGAACGCCCCTGCAGTGTTCATGAGTCTCATGAACGGGGTGTTCCATACTTACCTAGATCAGTTCGTGATCATATTTCTAGACGATATTTTGATTTATTCACAGACCGAGGAGGAGCATGTGGAGCACTTGCGTCAAGTTTTGCAACGATTACGAGAGCAGCAGCTTTATGGCAACTTGGTGAAATGTGCCTTCTTCAGGACAGAGGTGCAGTATTTGGGACACATTTTATCAGGTGATGGCATCTCCGTAGATCCATCCAAAATTAGAACAATTCAGGAGTGGCCAGTACCCACCAATGTGATAGAGGTCAGAAGCTTTATGGGATTAGCCGGTTACTACCGTAGGTGTGTCGAGGGCTTTTCCAGGATAGCACATCCCATCACTTCCCTTCAACGAAAAGGGAAGGGTTTCATTTGGACCGAGCAGTGTGAGAAGGCCTTTGGAGACCTCAAGGAGCGTCTTACCAGCGCTCCTATTTTAGCAGTTCCAGATCCTGCAGAGGAGTTTGTTGTTTGCACAGATGCATCATTAGAGGGTTTGGGAGCCGTGCTTATGCAGGGTGGTAGAGCGATTGCATACGAATTGCGAAAACTTAAGACACATGAGTTAAACTACCCTACTCTCGACTTAGAGCTCGCAGCAGTTATTCATGCTCTTGTCTGCTGGAGACAATTCCTCTTAGGTCGACGCTTTGAACTCCATTCAGATCATCATAGCTTACAGTATATTTTTACACAGCCAAACTTGAACGCCCGCCAACGGCGTTGGATGGAATTCCTATGCGAGTACGACTTTGATGTCCACTACATCAAAGGGAAGGAGAACGTGGTCGCTGATGCTTTGAGTCAGAGGCGCCACAAGATCCTGACCTTGACCTTGAGGGTGGACTTGAGAGATCGCATCTTACAGCATCTGCAGGAGGATGAGTGGTTTCTTGAAGTGCAGCAAGAAATTCTAAATCAGAGGGCCCTTGAGGGCAAATTTGCAAGATATACCCTTGAGTCTGATGGTTTGCTTAGACATCGGCAGCGCATCTATGTACCGCACGTGGGTAATCTACGTACCATGATTCTATTAGAGGCTCATAGAGCACCCTATGTAGCACATCCAGGAGTGAAGAAGATGCATGCTGATTTACGACAGCTTTATCATTGGGCTGGGATGAGGCGTGACATTGCAGAATATGTTGCTCATTGCCTAGAATGTCAGAGGGTCAAGGCCGAGCATCAGCATCCAGCAGGATTGTTGTACCCTCACGAGATACCTGAATGGAAATGGGACACCATTTCTATGGATTTTATCGTTGGTCTACCTATGTCATCACGTCGCCATGATGCTATTATGGTGACAGTTGACAAGCTGACCAAGGTGGCGCATTTTTCACCGATATGCACAACGTACAATGCACCATCAGTGGCGAGGGTGTTTCTTGATCAGATTGTTAGACTTCATGGAGTACCTTGCCGCATCATTTCTGACAGAGACTCCGTATTCACTTCATCGTTTTGGAGAGCCTTACATCAGGTGTTGGGCACGCAGCTCAACTTCAGTTCAGCCTATCATCCGGAGATCGACGGACAAACAGAGAGAGTTAACCAGGTGTTAGAAGACATGCTTCGCATGTATGTTATGGACCATCAGTCTAGATGGGAGAAGTACCTATATCTGGTTGAGTTTGCCTACAATAATGGGCATCACAGCTCATTGGGTATGCCTCATTTCCAGGCTTTATACGGCAGACCATGCAGAACACCATTGAGTTGGGATCGGATAGAGGACAGAACGGCCATTAGTCCAAAGATAGTTCAGAATATGGAACAACAGGTCAAATAGATTAGACAGAGACTTCAGGAGGCACAGGACAGACAAAAGAAGTATGCCGATGCTAAGAGAACTGACCGAAGCTTCTCTGTGGGTGACAGAGTATTTTTGAGAGTGCGACTGCACAAGAGTCCAATCTGTTACGGGAAGGGCTCTAAGCTCACACCTCGATTTGTAGGGCCTTTTGAGGTCTTGGAGCGGATAGGACCTGTAGCCTATCGTCTAGCCTTGCCACCTAGCCTGTCACGTATCCACGATGTATTTCATGTCTTAGTTTTACGTCGTTACATTTCTAACTTATCTCACGTATTAGATTGGAGTGCTCTTCAGGTAGAGGCAGACGGACAGCTGGTGTTCGAGCCAATTCGCATATTGGCTCGTCGGACGCTGGCCCTTCGAGGTCGAGAGCTGGACCAGGTTAGGGTCCAGTGGGACCTATACGATGAAGTCACTGCGACATGGGAAGATGCAGTGAGATTGAAGACCCTTTATCCTCACCTCTTTGATGACTTCCAGGAGGAAGTACAGTCTTAGGGGGAGAGGATGTGAGGACTACCCTTTTTACTTCTATTCTTGTGACTATTTACATTACTGTTACTGATACTTTTTATATTTGTGGGATAGTAGTTCCCGGATTTTTCAAACTATTAAACTTTATTATGATAACGGAAAAACTAATTGGGTGATGTTTGGATAACGTTTACATTTCAGAAAAATTAATTAGGTGATGATGGAAAGAAAATTGTAATACGATTTCATTTATGCTATTTAGAACTATGTCATGGTAATGCATATTTTAAGTTGCTTCGGCTATGATGATTATATGTGAAACTGATCTTGTAATTGAGTGTGCAGGATTTACTAATCAAACCACAGATTTCAGAGATCATCCCGCACCTTTTTGGTGTTATTCCTTGTCAAGCCGATCTGGTTCCACGAGGAACCAAGATCACTCTGTGTTTGATGTGGTGTTGTAATGTGGTCTTTCATAAGGTCGAATGGGTTAGGCCTACCTCTTGTAACACTGAATTATGATTTGTGTTGTAAAAAGATTGAATTTGAATTTCTTTCTTTTATTTAAATTTTTGAGGCCTTTTCTTGTGCTTTATCTTGACCCTGGGTGTTCTGAATAGGTTAAAGTTGACCCTGGGTTATACCCCATGGGTCCAGGGTCCCATTTGGCATGGGTAACCCTTGGGTAACCTCCATATGGTCATCTTAACTTCCCACTAAAGTTAAGTGACGAAAATTGGAGGTATGGGAGAGATAGGATGGGTTGTACCAACACCCAAACCCATCCCTCTTCAATCCCCAAGGTAAGAGATGACTACAAACCCATCAATTATGGAGGAATTGACTTGAAGTCACCCTCACCATTAGTGAGATTCCCCATGAGTTGTGTGGTCATCCATACTGAAGGAAGGAAGAAGAGGCATGGGTCACCTGTCTTTTCCTCCTTTAACTCCTTTTATTTCTCCCATGCGTAAGAAAAATGACATGAGGTAAGGGATAAGGAGGACTTTAGGGATGGGTGTGTGACATAAGCCAACACTCATCCCTTGAGACATAATAGTAGTTTGGGGAAGAGTGAGGAGGTGACAAGTGTCACCTCCCCATTCCTCTAAACTCAGAGTTTTGGGTTATTTGAATCCCATTTTGGGATGGAGAGGGAGTTAGTTGAATTTTGGAGAGTTTTATTTTATTTTTTTAACCAAGAAAATTTGCTTTAGAGAGGAAAAGGGAGAGGGAGTTTGGTGGCTTAGGTTGGAGAAGATCTCAGTGGAGCTCTACATCAGCTTCATCCTTGAAGGGCTTTGTAAGGTTGGTTTGTTATTACCTTTCTTTCGTATATCTGATTGTTGCATGAAGAGTGTGTGAAAGTTGTTTATTTGCTTGTGTTTTAGATTTTGTTTTTGTGGGAAATGTTGTCGGGTTGTTGACAGAGCTTCTCCCACTTGGGAGAAATGCTCATCAAGTGTGGGGTAGGGGAGGTGTGATCCTCCTCGGGTGCATACCGGGTTCTTTTGGGATGTTGAAAGCCTTGAGGGTATGTGTTTGTGACTGGTTCTTTGGCTTGAGAGTCAAATACGGATTCCTTGGAAAATTTTGTGATCAAACTTGGCTTGAGGCCAAGAGAAAATTGTGTTGATTATATTATCTGAAAGGGTGACACTCTGGAGTTGAGTGTGTCCACTCTCCTACCCCTTGTGAAGCTCACTGTAGTTGAGTTTTCGTGTTGTGTAATTTATCCACGGGTGTATGTGAGTTTTGGGTTTGTTGTTCCTTGTTGTGAAGTGGTTTGTGAAATTACCCTAGGTGTGTAGATGATCTCCCTAGCTCGGGGGTGACCCTCTTGCTGGTCTACGGTAGGGAGGAGAGCTAGATGAGTGGTGTTTTCTTCTTTGTTTTGTTTTGATATGCAGGTTTCCTCTTGAAGCTTATTGATGGAATTGGAGGAGTTCTGTAATTAGGGAGAATGAATTTCATCCTTACTATAAGAAGAGTTTGGTTCATTGAGCTTCATCCTGTTTAAGTTCATTGTGGAGGGATTCTCTTCCTCTGAAGTTGTAAGATTTATTGTTTGGGGAAAGAGAGAAATTCTTTCCTTCAGTAGTGTAGTTAGTTATGAATTTTGACAGTTTATGTATACTTGGTGTAACTATCTGCTAAGTAGTGAAATGTATGGTTGATTTAGACAAAGGTGTTAAATTTATCTATAGTATTGTTTGGAGGTGGTTGGAGGAAATTATGTATTTTGTTAATTTTTAGATATTGTAATTTGAACTAGTTGTGAGTCAATGTGATTTTAATTATTCCTTCCATTCTCTATTTTAAACTAATATGCGTTAAATTGAAATTAGCAAGTTAGAATTAAGAGAAGAAAAACAAAAAAAAATTGATTTTAACACTATGTGTATGAAGTCTAATTCCCAAATTTGCATATATATATATATATATATATATATATATATATATATATATATATATATATCTTAATAAAATTGTAAATGGCAGTTTAAGAGATTTATCATTAATTCCCTGTATTATATTCTCAATTATTAGATGAACTGGGATTGTAAATGACAGTTAAAGAGAGGTATAATTCAATCTCTGCAGTTAAAATTTCAATTTTTAAAAGAGTGGTAATTGTAAATGGCAATTTAGATAAAATTAAATATTGTTCTCTGTATTTGAAATGTTCACTTATTATATGAAATTGTGATTACTAGATAAAATAGTTTTATTTGTTTTTATTATTTTTCTGTATTTATAAGTTTCTCGGTGAAAGAAATATATTAATAAGATTGTGGATGGCAGTTAAACAGAGTTGTAATTAATAACTTTATTTATTTAATTCTCTGTATTTTTTTAAATTTCTCTATGAAAGAAATAAGTCTGAGAATATATATATATATATATCTAATGATAATTAGAGAGGTTTTTACACTAATAGAAAGAAATTTCATTCAATAATTAACTGTAATGTTCGCTGGCTGTGTATACAGCATGTAACAAAAAAAAATGGTGGTGGTGGGGAGGGTTTGAACCTTCCCACACCATCGACAAGCTTTTGGGTGTGGGAGGGGCAGAGCCCCCACCCACACCCCACGTAGTGGGATGTGGGTGGGGGTGGGGTGTGGGTGGGGGCTCCGCCCCTCCCCACACCCCCGCCACCAAACAAACTCCCCGCGGGCTAATGAAACCACGGCTCCGGCCTTCCCCCTTCGCGGCCACCACTGCGCCGCCCAGACCCTGCCTCGTCCGCCGTTCCTGGTGCGGTCTCCACACCTCCGCCACGCCCTGCCTCCTGCGCGGCCATTAAACCCCACGCACCACCTTTACCACTCACGGCGGCCACCTCCACTTGCCTCTCTGGTCCGTCCTCTCTGCCCAGCGACCACCACCACAGAAATACTCCACCAATGCGTCGCCCTCCATTACCTCTACAACTCCAAACCAAAACCAAAAAAGAGTTAGGGCACCATTGTAATAGCATAAGGATATTAGGGCTTCAGCCCTTCAATGAAAGTAAATTTGTATGGGTTTTATAAAAGGAAGACTTAATATTATCTATATAAATATAAAAATAAAATAATAGCAATAGTAATAATAACAATAGTAATAATAATAATAGTAATAAAAATAATAGTAATAATAACAATTAAATAAATATATTTGTATATATATTTACATATGTATATTTATAATCCTCTATATATATATAGATACATACATATATTATTTATTTGATATAAATTTATCAGAGAGGCCGTTTTTCTTTACAACAAAAAGGAAAGATATAATTATAATTTGAAGACAACATAATTAAATATACTTTAATATTTCTGGAAGAATCTCTCGGAAGTTTCAACTATCAACACAAATTAATAATCAGGAAAATGAAGAGGAAATTATGTCCCTTCCACTTATAAAGGACACTGGAAATAAACGTAAAGAAGCCATCACAGGCATTCCACATGTCACCATTTTAAACTCAACTGTAGTTAGTAAACGTCCAATTGAAAAAAAACTGAAAGAGAGAAAGAAGAAGAAAAACTAACATTGGAAAACATAGAGGAGAAAATGCGCGGCATTTTCCAACTGGGTTAAGAGAACTAAGTGGATTTACTCTTCCAATAATCCTACTTAGGGACAAGACGATTTTACAATTAATACAAACATAGAGGTGAATCATAGAGTGGAGAAAACTAAGAGACTGAGTCCAGCGAAGTAGTAAACTAGATTATGTGATCTAGTCCATCCAGGAATTAGCAATAATGTTAAAATAAATACAGTGATAACTCTGATTGATGAAGAACATGAAGAAAGAACAGGATAAACATAAAGAAAACTTAGAAACCAAAAGAGAGAGACCGAAATATAAACAAACTAATTTCAGAGAAATAGATAAGGAGAACATGATAGAAATACAATCCAAATTAAGATCCAGAGAAAAGGAAGAGAGGGCAAATGTACGGTCTAGTTGAGAATGCTAAGTCCGAAGGAGGAGTATATTTTAGGAAACGAGAAAGGAGACAGACAATCGTGCTTTGTTGAAAAATGACCCAATAGGGATATCAAGTGTAAGTTCATTATGAATAAGGCATTGTGGGAAGTTGTTAAACTATCAGGGAATCCCGTAAGAAGTATAGTGTTGAATAATTCCCACTTATGCCGTGAGGCGTTATGCTGCCAGAATCTTTCGAAATTTAGGGTTATGAACCTTGATATTACAAACCTTATAGCGACGTTAACGGCGTTGTGGAGACCCCCTGGTTGGACTGTTTGCGTCTGAGTAAACGCAATTGTACTTAATACCCCGCCGACAACTGTAGGGTTTTCACCTTGAGAGTACACCACCGAGCATGCTTACGCATGCAAGGGGGTTTCTAGGGAAGCGTGAGAAATTTTTTGATATTTCGTGTCATAACCACATGACAGATGTGGACATGACACGTGTGATGCGTGTTGTGATCGCATGGAAAATGTGGGCATGACAAGAATATAGATCCATGTGTTATATTGCTTACTCTTGTGTCATGATCAACACCCTTGTTATTCCAAGGCGTTGCATGGATGGTTTATGTTAAAATATTTTCCTTAAATATTCTAATTATCTTAAAACCTGGACATAGTTTACTCTAGTTATGACATTGTTTTAGTTATAGTCTTGTTTGTGCACCATATGAATATTTACTTCCTTAATTGGAATTATTTTATCTCCTTAATCATGATTATCAATAAATTATGCTCTAGTATTTATATTAGATTCAATAATGATGATAATTCTACCCTATTATGTTGTGCTTATAATGGTGTGATTTTGTTTATGCTCCTAGTATGCATGTATTAGGGTTATAATAAATGATAAGGAATGGTTGTTTATAACTATTGTAATTATCATAATAAGGAATGTGTTAATTTGTAATTCATCTAATTCATTCTTGGGCGATACTTATAATTAGGGTTGTATGCATACTAATTTGTATGGTATGTTGATCTTATCTTGTTGCGTTTGCTCAATCATTACACATCCTATTTTAGGATCGGATAATGATGTGTGCTTGAGATTGAATGTTGATGTAAAACTATTGTGATTGAATGGAATAAAAATGAGATACAATATAATTAATTATTTTAATATTGATGTTAATGAGGTGTTTGATTTAAAATTTATTTTAAATGATAGATTAAATGTTGATTTTAAGTGAATTAGAATAGTAGACATGTTCTCAAATTTCACAATGAATAGTAATCTTACATAAATTGTACATGTGTACATGCATGATTAACGTCATGTATATTACAATAGTGCTTCAACTATATATTACCATGGTGAATTTAAAGTGCAAATTTAGAGTGCAAGAAATATAAGTTGGCCAATAGCATGCTAGAGGATGATGAATGATCATATACCATCCCACTCTATACTATGGAGTAATGAGACATTGATTATGTTTATTCAATGACTTCAAATCATCTTGATCAAGTGTAATCAATACCCCCTGTTTTAGCCATGTTGTGATATGCCCCCTTTTAACTTATGTTATTGTTAACCATTTTACGTATTCCTATTACTATCCTACTTATGGTTCACACATCGTTGTAGCTTCTACACATTGGCTTACATTCCTAGTTCTCACCCAAAGAGAGAATAGTTCAAACCTTCCACTGTGAACTTATGCACTAGAATACAACTCTTAATTATGACTAACTATTTGTAGAGATACTTCTAACATACTGAATCTAAAAATATTATGCTTATGGACTACAAGAAAATCTTCATACTTTCTTGTTCTATATAGCTAGCTATAAATTCTCAACCATAATTTAGAGATTAGGACACATAAGAAGATTAACAACTTAGCTACTTATCTCATTCCCTTAACCGTCTTTGAGCGTATATCTATTTGTCCATTTTGATTACAAGTTATAGTATATAAAGGTGATTCAATGCATCCTTTCATTGGTGCCTAAAAATAGTTATTACTTAAAACTTTCAAAAAATTATTCTTTCTTAATTCTCTTTGCTATTCACTTAAGTATTTCAAAATATTACAATGTTGCTAAGCTTAGGGAGAGGTGGATATTTGGTTCCAACATTATCCTAGCACAAAATTGTGTTTGGTCCTCTAAACACTTTGAACTATATATTGAATATAGAAAACATTTATGTTTCTAAAATGAATTCTACAAATTCTAGTGTAACAATGTATATAAATTATCTAACAGATAAAATTTGCACCTCTTGGCATTGGAAGATGAAATAATACTTTGTACTTTCACAAGGAGTTTCTTGGAAATAGGTGCATTAACAAGGTTGAGAGCAATATGTCATAAAACATCTTGAATGATGTTGCACATTTTCTCTAGTAGGTTGAAAGTTGGTTCTAGTTGTTCTTGAACATGCTGCTAGAGTTGTGCTAAATGTTGTGTCTAAGCTTCTCTCTAGGCAAAATCAACTCTTGTTGTTCATTAACTTACTCAAAAAGAGTGGCAAGTTCATCCATTATTATATATCCATGCATAAAGCCTTCTTTGAGTTTCTTGGGCTTAGACAAGCTCTCTTGTAAGTGCACTTTAATGAATTTTTATGGCATTAATGCCAAGGAAAGATCCTTCTACATACTTGTGTTGTCTTTGTAAATGTCCTCATAAAGTGTTTGTAATTTTTTAGTATCCTTCTTTATTTGATCCAAGATAGGGCATATATTCTCATATTCTTGTAGAAGTTGGTCTAGTAATGGTTTAATGGATTGCTTTAGAAAGTTGACAATGTTGGTTTCCTTTTTTGTATCTCTCTTATCAAAACTATCTCAAATGGTGTTTTGAGGATGTCAATAGCTATTGATCATGTCCTTAAGAATGTCAACTCATGTACTTAATAATTCTAGAGTGATTGGTTATGGCAATTATAAGTGCCCAAAATCGTATGCGCTGACATGGCAGTTTGATGATGATCTAGTAGCTCTAACTCACGACCCATAAGGCATGAATTACACTTCCTTTTAGTAGTTTTAGATTTGATGATGGTTCCCTTGTCCTTATTATCCCCTTATCCATCTTGTTCAACCCCCAAACTAGGTTCCAAGTTCTTATGCATCTCTGAAGTCTGTTTTCAAACTTTAAGCTATAGGGTCACCCAAGTGACATGGCTTAAGTTGTAGGGTCACTTGAGCAACCTTCCCTAACAAAAGGGGTGACTCATACCTTGAAAGAGATGACCCTATCATCTTTTGGTGACACCTAATTACTTCAATTTTGGTCATTTTACCACCAATTTTTCTCACGATTGAGAGTTCTTTTCAATCCTAACTGAACCTTTATTACCCCTAACTGACTCTCCTATCCTCTTGACAATCAATCAACTCTTGAATCATCTATCCATTAGCTCTCCAATTTTCTCTCAATCACCTCCATCGATTTGTAAAGCTTCCCACTATAAATACTCCCCTTGCCTTTAGCATCTGACAAGTTGTCCATGTTTGCATTCTTTACTCCAACAACCCCCATAACATATATATGCTCATTACAGGACATAAATTGTGCATTTTCCCAACTTTCTAGATAGGAGGTTGTTCATTGTTTCATTCTAGTTATTTCCTTGCAAGAGGCTCTCATTCTCTTCCTCTTTGATAGGATTGTGAATCACCCTTTAGGATCCTAGCAATCTTTACTCCTACAAGCTACACCAGCATTCTTATGCTCATATAAGACTCTGTGTACCTTTTCATGTTTTGTTTTGAATCTCCAAAGCTTCCCTTACCTTCTAGATAATTTCCAATTTACTCATATCTAGAGCATTTATACCTTCCCCCTATCATCAAGGAAGAGGACCCCACTGTGTAGAGGAAGAAGACATAAGCTATACCTCTTGAGGGTGTAAGCCAACACATACATCATCAAAAAGCTTCTTGAAAGCTTTATATTATTACAAGTTCCATTGTTCAATTTGATTTCTTTTGGAAAATTCTTTTGATTTATTTATTAATTAAAAAATCTCTCTTGCCTAATAAAAGTAACACTTGCTTGCATTTTCTTGGTTAGATCAAAAGTTTCTTAATTTCAATATTTTCAAATTACAATTAGTTGCACTGTATTTATTTTTCATAGATTAGATCTTACCAAATGTGAAACACAAAAACAATTAATCACATTGCATTTGTAGGAAAATTCATATAAATTGCATTCATATAGGAAATTTTTATTTCTTTGAATATTTACTTAGATCAAATTTAAATTCGAGAAAATACAAAAGCATAGAATTGTTTACTTTTGCAGCACTAGATAAAATCTATATGCATGATTTCTTTTGGCAAAAAGGTTTTGATTTAATTAGTGATTAGAAAATCTCTCTTGCCGAAGAAAAGTAACATTTGCTAGCATTTTCTTGGCTAGATTAGAAGTTTCTTGATTTTAGTAATTTCAAATTCCAATTACCTCCAACGAATTTATTTTTCATAGATTAGATCTTACCAAGAAAATATAAAGCACAAAAACAGTTAATCACATTGCATTTGTAGGAAAAGTCATATAAATTGCATCATAGGAAAAGTTTATTTCCTATAAATAATTAATTAGATCACATTTAAATTCGGGAAAATACAAAAGCATAAAATAGTTTACTTTTGCATGCATATAGATAAAATCTATATGCATGATTTCTTTAGAAAAAGCTTTTGATTTATTTAGTAATTGGGAAATCTCTCTTGCCCAAGAAAAGTAACACTTTCTTGTATTTTCTTAGTTAGATTAGAAGTTTCTTGATTTCAATAATTTTATATTTCAATTAGCTACATTGTATTTTTTTTTTTTCCGTAGATTAGATCTTACCAAGAAATGCAAAACACAAAAATAGTTAATAACATTGCGTTCATATAGGAAAAGTTTATTTCCTGCAAATAGTTAATTAGATCACATTAAAATTTAAGAAAATATAAAAACATAGAATAGTCTTCTTTTGCATGCGTATAGATAAAATTGTATTTAGAAACCTCATTCAAAACTCAAAAACAACAAAAATAGATGAAAAGAAAGCCCTCAATCACAACATGAGGCACACGAAAATCAAACTCAACACTCAAGCATCGAGCATTTCAAGAAACAGTCTTCAAACAAACAAAATGAGTCAAATCTCTTCAAGGATAATGCATCCAAGAATCCCCTCTATAACTCCTCACTAGGCATCTCATGTTGATGTGTTCTAGAATTCAAGAGGATTAGATTGCAGCTATCTTAAGAGATATCAGGGATAATCAACCAACCCACAAGGCCATAGACCAATCCCAAGTCCAAAAGCATGCTTATATCTGACAAGAAATAGAAAAGAATAGAATAAGAGCTCGTATAACAAGAATTTTTTAAATACAAGATCAACTCATAAATTGCTTTAGTGTAAGAACTAGACAAGAAATAAACATTGTCTGAGAAACTAGAAATAAAAATCTCAACTTCTAATAAGATTTGGTAGCAATGCTCTGTTAAATTAACATCAATAACAAAAACCATCAAACCCCAGACACAATGCCTTCAATGTTTGAACCTTGCTACTACTCATAAGACCCTTCTCCCTTGGGAAGAGGATAGTCCAACAATCTCTCCCTTGCTTCACTGGCTATTTCCATGAGAGCAGGAGTGACTTTCCCTTCTCACCAAATGCATAGTACTAGTGTGTGTCACATGTAATCTCTCATATGTGCACATTAGTGGCAAGTCAAGTTTTGTCGATTACATAATTTGGTGAACCTGACGTGAACTAGTAAATCTTTCTAGGGGAGATTGTTTGTATTTTTCATGTTTTCATTTATTTCCATCTCTCTCTCTCTCTTCACATCCATTCCATTATTCTATGGCATCTTTGATACCCCTAGAATATGTCAGAATTGGATAGAGCTCAAGGGCAAGTCCCCTCTAGTGAGCCTTTTACCCCACATTCAATAGATATATTTTGCTAGACCCATTGGCACTAAATTCTAATCATTTTGATTATGAAGATACTAACTTAGATGGTGGTCATCTATAACCACACAACTTCATGACTTTATACAACCCAACCTAGAGTTGAGATATTATACTATAGTCAAACCTAAATTAAGGCAAGGCATGTCGAGTGCTCATTGTTAGATTTATTTTATTACATCATTGTATATTTCTAACTAATAACTATTTTATAGTTATAGTTGGTTGGTTGGTTGGGTATGCTCGACTAAGTGTGTAATGCACACCCTAGTTTGTGCCTAGTGTGCTTTCTGATTCATGTGTTATATGTTGTTCTGAGTGTTTATCAGTGTTTGTGTGATGATTATGCTTTGATGCATTACACCAAACTTGTCGATGAGGTCCATGGTGCCATCGAGGGGTTCTAAGGGTGTATTTTGCATGACCATCAAGGTGTTTTCGATGGCATTTTACTCTGTTATTTGGTTTCCAACTATGCATTATGGGATGCATACATTGTGATTATGCATGTTAGATTATTCCAGTGCTTTAGCTTCACTATTTTCACTATACTTGTTATAGTTGTGATTGTCATATTATTCTCGCATTGTGAAATGTTTCCATTTATGCATCATGTTCCTAGATCATGCTATTCGTAGATGATTATAGTGGATGTGATTATTTTATATCATGTGTGATTATACCATGTTGGAGTGGATTATGTTGCTTCGGCTATTATATGTGGAGCAGGTACGCTTGATGGTTGACTTGAGTGTGCAGGTAATTACAAGTGTCAACTAATGTAATAAATGTGGAGAAGATTGACATGGGATGCTATGCCATCTCACCCTTATCCTTGTGTTGTGGAAACCCATAATGTGTGCTTTCAATTGCGTGTGTTTCCTTAGCATTTTGCACTTTATTTTAAATAATTTTGAAAACGTGTTTTCCATATTTTTGGATTATTTTAATGATTAATTACCTTAGAAAAATATCTATTGCATTACATTATGCTAGAGGAATAATGTTAAATGATTTCAAATTATTTTTGAAATTTAATATTTTTTCGTCGAAAATGTAGAATTGCGTTAAATTGGAAAACGAAATTCCTAATATGGCGTGTTTAGTTTTTTCAAAATGAGATTGAGTTAAAAGGCAATTACTTGGTTTGAATAGTTGCAATAAGTTCATTATCTAATTTTCTATTACTAGTTGTGTTGCCTGAAAGGTATTTGGAAGTTGAAGTATTGTTAAATCAATTTTAATGTTCCTAGGTATTTTATTAAATTATTTAGGTTAGTAAAATGAAATGAATATGAAATATTTTTAAATGGTGTGTTAAATGAATATATTTTATTTCATTATTAATTAAAAAAATAATTATAAGTGAATTTTATATTCTATTTTAAATTGGGGCTTTTGGGTGTTAAAAGGGAAAAAATGAATCATTTTAGGGGATTCTTTTTCCTCTCCATTTGCTCTCTCCTCTCAAACCCTCTCTTGTTGGAAAGAAAGATTTTCTCCATGAATGAAAGAAAGGTTGAATTGATTGGATTGGTTGGTTGAAGTGGAGTGGATTTGAATTGTGGATGCTTGTGTGTGATCAAAGATTGCTTTCAAAACCCTCTTCTTCTCCTTGGATTGCTTATAGGAATGATATGATTCTTGAATCCTTCATTTGTTTTAAATTTATATGCTTTCTTCATGCCATTCCACATTTAGTGGATTGCTATGGCATCCTGATTAGGCAAGGAAAACTTCGATATGAATTTATGGTTGTTTTATGTACTTTTGTTTTGTGTTCTTGGTTGGAAACATGCAAAAAAAATTAAGGTTATGACAAATTTTACCTAGGATTACCCACCTTGTTTTTATTGCATATTTGGAATGTTGTGCATTTATGCTACAATGGGTAGTTGTCAAATTTCCATTTGAGTTTGAAACATGAGATTAGAAAATGGCTCAAGGTAGCCAAGCTTGCAACAATGGTGAATTTGAGTTTTTATGGTTTTTCATGCAATTAGAAAAAAATGAAATTCTAATTTTAAACCTTTCTTTTATTAATTTTAATGTGGGATGAATTGCCTCTGATGGGAAATGATGTTTTGCATCTTTTGAGAATATGTTGTGTTTTTGTCAAAATTATAATTTTGTCACCTCATAAATCATGCCATGCCCAACTGGTCAAATTGGTGCTATGGGTGTTTATGAAGAAGTCTAGGGGTAGGAAAGGAGTGGCTTCCATCATGCACCATGGCCCAAAGAGGTAGTTGGAATTAAGTGAATGGAAGTTTTAATCAAGAATAACATTTAAACACATTGGGTAATAAAATTTAATAATGAGATCATCTACACCAAACTGCATGTCCTGGTGAAGTGTCTGGCTTGCTTGGGTTTGGGTGTAAGAGCAATCTTTGGTGTATTGTCTGGTTGCTATGAGGAGGTTATGTCCTCATGTTCTATCGTAAGGTGATTATTGCCCTCATTTGACACTCCTTGTCCTAACTACCTAGGTCTCTCATCCTTCTTCCATCATCAGAGTTTGACTCGATGTGTGATTTTTACCATGTGATTGCATGTGCATTGTGATGCTTGATTCATGCTTGTATATGTCTATAATGGACTATGATTTATGCCTCGTTTGGCATGCATTCAAGGTGTGATTATTTCCCTTATGCTTGAATGTTGTGATGTCATTCTATTATGGTTTGGCAAGTGTGTCATATATTACTTGAGTGCAATTGGATGGTAGTTGTACCATGTGTTGTTTATATGTATTGTATTGGTAGTTGTGCCATATGTGTTGTGTGCATTGATTAGTGTGTATGCCATATGTTGCTATGTATACCCTAGATTGAGTGAGATGATGCCAACAAGTTTGCCATGATCACCTTATCCGTAGCTTGGGGGTTGCCTACAGTTGCATAGACAACTATTGAGCTCAACGATGGCAATATGATTGAGAGACGAGTAACATTTCCCCATTGGTCCTTCATGATGATCTTCAGGTGTTGGATAATTCCCTTATCTTCTTGCAGGTTGATTATGCCATGCTTCATGTCTTGTTGCACCTTAGAGAGCGTGTTGGTTTTTCGGTGGTTTATGCACTTATATATTATCATTATTTATTATTATAACCTTTGTAATGTAGATCTTTTGAGACCCTTGTAATAAGATGTAATTAATGATATGAGTTGATTTATGATGTTGGATATGATTCATCTATGTTTAGGATGAATCCCTTGAAATATTATAATTATTGGATATCGTCTTGTATTTTTTCCACACCTTGGATTGTGAGGATGTTGGCATCTTTTGATAGATTTTACATGTTAGAATCTAGCTATGTTAGCATGTTTAGACTTAGTTATTTTATGTTGTATTCGATGTTTATGGATATGTTTGTGTTGGATCGTATTCATCCCACATAGGTGGTGAGGATCCTATCTTCACTTTTGGCATGTGTCAATGTTGGTGTCGAACATGAGTAGCCTTTTGTATCACTTATGTCTTGTTTTGCCTGTTCAACCCTTTTGTGAAGTTTGTTGTCATAAGGTGCTCATTTGACCACCTAAGTGCATCAATGGTGTCATTTCCATGATGTGGTATGCAATCTTGGATTATTCCCTCTTTTACTTTGGGTAGCATGCCTTTGCACGAGTTCAACTAGTGACCATTCCAGTTGGTTGAGGAATCATACCTCCTAGTTGGATCATCCTATGGGTGAGCGTTACCCTTGTGTTTAGGATGCCTTATGTAGTCATGGAATAGATTGAGGTGATTATTACCCTCATCCTACTCCGTATGTTTGTGAGGGAGCAAGGTCATGAATGTATATCCAACCTTCATCTTGGAGTGAGTTCCACCCCTCTCTTGGTCATCGTGGTGAGTTGTCTCACGATGGGTGAAGTCTTTCACTTGTGCCACCTTGCATTGTGCAATAGTGATGTTGTTTTAGGTGTTGTTGTGCTTGTTGTGACACCTTGTGTGTGTGAGTGCAATGTGACATGCAAATGTCATAGTTACAAATGTGAAAAAAAAATTTGTTCGGTGTTTGTTCGACTAATGCTTTGGGTGAAAACTTGAGGCATTACAAAGTGGTTATTCAAACCACTTCTACATGTATTTATTTGCTACTCATATGTTTAATCAATTTGCTCATTGCTCTCTCAAATTTATCATGGTATCAGAGCAAATACTATCCTAATCCTGTGCATTCTAAAAATCTATGTGAGGTGTTGAGATTGCAAAGGAAGTGTTGTAGATTGCAAAGGTGTTGTAGATTTCAAAGGAGGTTAATATTTGACTAAGAGGCGTCTAAATCTGCATGGAAGGCATTCAAAACCAGTGAATGAAGGTGACTCTAGTTAGAAAGAAGATATTTACAGTCATACAAAGTTTGATGTTGTATGATATCGTACAAGTTCTACATTGAATGGAATTCATCGAAGTCTGAAAAGTCATACACAACATCACAGGGACTACGTTTCTAATTCCATGCTAGGTGTTTCTAATTTTGAAGATTATTTTCCAACAATTTGAAGACATTAAAATTGTTGTGTAAAATTCATCTAAAGGCGTTGAAGGCATTTTGGTGTGAAGTCTTGAAAGCCGCTGTACAAGAGACTACTGGTGATGAAATCTACATACCAGGCGTGAAGGAGGGTGCAGTCAAGGTTTTGAAGACATTTTTGAAGTCTTTTTTCCAGATGTATGAAGGAGGATGCTTCATAAAGTGTCATTTTGAAGCCATACTTGTTGTTGAAGATGTATTTTGCTATCATTCTGCATTTTGAAGTCATACAAACCAGTTTGGAGGTGTTTATTTCTATATTTTGAAGATATATATTCCAATTCCTGACAGAAATAAAAGTTTGAGAAGAAAATATCACTCTGTGGAGAATCAGGCAAAGCAATTTGATCGAGAAGCATATAAAGGTGCAATTTCTTTGTGTAGAAGCCCTAACATTTTTTGCATTAAAACTTTAGAATTAAAAAGTGTTTTATTAATATTTCAAAAATATTCAATTATTTTTAAAATACTTTTTATTTTCTATAGTTTAAGCATTTAAAAATGGAAAAAGAGGCAAATTAATTGATTTTTTTGCATTAAAATCAAAATTTTGGAGCAAGAACTATTTTTGAAAATTAGAATTGAGTTTTGAAAATTCAAATATCAAACCAAACTCGCAATGTTGCATTACGGTGCCTCTAATTCAAATTTACGGTTAATGTTGTTGTGTTGAATTATAGAATCTAACGCATAATATAACTGCAACAACAACGTATGTGGCATCGACCCTATAAAACGTTGGGGAGAAATAAGGGTGACATTGAAAATATAAGGACATTCAAAAACAAAACTATAGATAACGGTTCCTAGTGCACCTAAAATAATGCTTCCTGATTCTCAACTCTTGAGAGGTGACAATTATGCCACCTAGAAAACCAAAGTACAAACTCAGTTAAAGTTTGAAGACCATTGGGATGTAGTCTCTGAACAACAACAAGACCTCAACAAGTAGGTGAGGATAGAAATAAATTTTATAAGGCCAATCAAAAGGCCAAATTGATCATTTTGTTTGGTGTGTTTGATGAGGTTCAACCTCACATTCATACTGCCACCTCTGCAAAAGATGCTTGGGATCGCCTCAAAACAGTCTATAAGGCTAAAAACCAAAACCAAATCCTCCATTTGCAGCGTCAATTACATTGTCTCCAAATGCAAAATGGTGAGAAGGTAGAGGCATTTTTTAGAAGAGTTGTTGAAATAAGAACAACACTTCAAGCATTAGGGGAAGAAGTCAAAGATGCTTCTCTTGTACCCATTATATATATTGAGAGCACTACCCCCTTGTTTCAAGTGTTTGTCACATGTTTAAATGTGGCTCATAAAACACCATCATTTGAAGATCTGGTCAACTTGCTTCAACAAGAAGAAGCAATTTTTGGTGAGACAGAGTCTCAAGATAATCAAGCCCTCGCAACAAAGCAAAAGCGAAAACAACCTGGACGTCAAAGTGGTCCATCAAGGCAATCTAAACCAAATCAAGACAACTCTTCTCACAAGAAAAAGAAATGTCTAATTTGTGGCAAAAAGGGTCATGAACTCAAAGAATGTTGGTATAATTCCTATGCCAATAATGAATCTAATCAAAGAAATCCATAGAAATCTTTTCATGGGGACAAGAAGAAGCCACCCCATTGGCAGGGAAAGTCAAATAGGCAACAAGACAATGTTGCATCTACAAGTAATTCAAATGAAGAAGAATTCTTGTATGCTGTAGAAACTAAGACCTCCACATCAAGCAGTTTTGTTTGGTATGTTGATTCTGGTGCATCCAGACATATGATTGGGGAACAAGAATGGTTCAACGATCTCACTCCATCCACCTCCTATGGGCATGTTTCATTGGGTGATGATACCTCATATGAAGTTTAGGGAATTGGTGATATTTCCCTTCCACTAAGAACTCACAGATGTCAGCTTACAAAGGTTCTATATGTACCTGGACTCACTAAGAACCTACTTGTAGTAAGTCAGTTACTAGATCACAATTTGCAAGTTGAATTCGATCAACACAATGGTGAGAAACTTTGTCTTATCAAAGACAAAACTTGCAATGGAGCAATTGTAGCTCATGCTTCAGGGGTAGGAAAGATGTTCCAACTAATTGATGTTTCACATGAAGATCAAGCCCTTGCAGTGAAAACCAATGTATCCACAACTCTTTGGCATATGAAATTTGGCCACCCCAGTTTTGGTTATCTTCCTACATTGAGTAAGAGAAATATGGTGAGAGGACTTCCCCTCATTTAGAAAATAAAAGTTCTTTGCTCACATTGTCTTATCAAGAAACAACATAGGGCTCCTTTTCCTGCTATAGAAAATAGAGTCTCAACTCCCTTAGAATTAGTTCACACTAATCTATGTGGACCTATGCCACTTAGTCATCAGAATGCCTGGTATTTTGTCCTCTTTGTGGATGATCATACATGAAAAATGTGGGTCTATTATTTGGCTCACAAAGGTGAAACCTTTGAGAAATTCAAAGAGGTTAGATCCCTTGCAAAAAGGTCATCAAGTCAGACTCTCAAAGCCCTTCACTCAAATCGAGGGGGGAATTCACAAGTAAGAAGTTTGTAAACTAATTACAAAAACATGGAATACAAAGACAATTGACCAATGCATATATGCCTCAACAAAATGGTGTTGCAGAGAGGTGTAATTGTACTATTGTGGAAATGGTGCGATGCATGTTGAAGAATGTAGATATTGCTTCTGCATTCTGGGTTGAAGCAGTTCATACAACGGTGTATCGGTTGAATCGAGTACCCACCAAAGTGCTTGATAATATCACAGCAGAAGAGTCTTGGACTAGGAAGAAGCCCTCTATTTTTCATTTCAAAGTGTTTGGATGTACCACCTTCATGCATGTCCCCGAGGTTCTGAGAAAAAAATTAGATGAAAAGTCTATGAAGTGTATTTTTCTTGGGTACAGTTCAAAGTCGAAGGGATATCAGCTTATGGATGTAGTCACAAGGATGGTGTACATTAGAAGGGATGTTGTTTTTGATGAGGAATTTTATTGTGGTACCTCTTCCTCTCCATCACCTGTTAGATCCCAAACACCTAGAATTCTTGATCCTGAAGATGAGGAAGTTGATGAGGAGACTCCAGACGAGGTTTTGTTTCTAATGGATGAGTTTCCCCCTCTATCACCACCTCAATCCTCATCTCTTGTGCACAAAAAGCTTCCTAAGTGGTATCGAGCCACAATAAAGGATGCTAAAGATGATGCAATTGTAGACACATCGTTCAGTGGGCCTAAGACTCGCATCAAGTCTTGTGAAGAAGTAAACATGGCCCTTATGTGTACAGTTATGCAGAGTTCAAAACTTGAAACAATGTCGCAAGCTCTCAAGTCACCACCTTGGAAAGATGCTATGGATGCTGAATATCAAACACTTCTAATGAATAATACATGGGAACTTGTTGATCTTCCATCAGGGAAGAAGACTATTGGATGCAAATGGGTTTTCCAGATCAAATATAAGGCAAACGGTAGCATTGACAAGTATAAGGCTCAACTTGTGGCTAAGGTCTATGCACAAAAGGAAGGCATTGATTATGATGAGACTTTTGCCCCTACAACAAAGATCAAGACTATCCATATGGTATTATCTATGGCAACGCAGTTTAGGTGGAAAGTTCACCAGATGGATGTCAAGAGCGTCTTCCTTAATGGAGATCTCATGGAAGAAGTCTACATGACTCAACTAGAGGGATACATTGCACCTGGGTAGCAACACAAAGTATGCAGACTCATCAAATCCCTCTATAATCTTAAACAGGCCCCTCGATTCGCATCTCCTTAATCATGGATTCACTAGGAATCCATATGATCCCAAACTCTACCTCAAAGAGCAAGGTGGGAGATTGTCATTTTGATTGTTTATGTCGATGACCTGGTCATCACAAGGAGTTCTCCACATATGATTGACGTGACAAGGAATGATTTCAAATGATCATTTGACATGACAAATCTCAGGCTCTTGTATTATTATCTTGGACTTGAAGTATTGCAATAGAAGAATCAAATCTATGTTTCTCAGATGAAGTATACCAAGACATTACTCGAGAAGTTCAACATGGAAGATTGCAAACTGATGTCAACTCCCATGGAGACAAGTTTCCAACTTTCTTGCCATGATCCATCTCCTTAGGTGAATGATACTCTTTATTGACAGTTGATTGGGAGTCTCATCTACTTGACATATACCAGACCATATATCACTATGTTATTAGCTATCTCTCTAGGTTTATGCAAGAACCTAAGGTTGTTCATTGGAAGGCAACAAAGAGGGTTTTGAGATACATCCGTGGTACAGTGGTATATGGCATGGAATACAAGCAGAATGTAGATTTTTCATTGTATGGACACACAGATGCAAACTATGCAGGTTTAGTGGATGACAGGGAGTCTACTTCAGGATTCATTTTCTTTTTGAGATCTGGTCTGATTTCTTGGTGGAGCAAAAAGAAAACCACTGTTGCTCGCTCTTTCACAAAGCCAGAATATTACGTCGCAGGGGGGTTGTTTGTGAGGCGATATGGTTACGTCACATTTTGACAAGTATAAGTGTTCCTGATACATGTCCTACCACATTGTTCTACTACAATTAGAGTGTGTTGAAGCCTGTTCGCAATATAGTTTTTAATGAGCATACCAAGCATATTGCTCAAGTTTAGTGCCATTATAACTGTGAGCATATTCAACAACATAATATACAACTCTAGTTTTGTTCGACTCAAGAGCAATGTGCATACATATTTACAAAATCACTTGCCGCAATGAAGTTTGAAGCTTTTTAGACTTTCATGCTTTGGTCTCTTGGGCATATGATGTAATAAGGGGGGTGTTATATTTATTTTATTACATCATTGTATATTTCCAACTAATAACTATTTTATAGTTATAGTTGGTTGATTGGTCAGGTATGTCTTACTAAGTGGCTATTCAAATCACTTCTACATGTATTTATTTGTTGCTTGTATGTTTAATCAATTTTCTCATTGCTCTCTCAAATTTATCACTCATTTGATCATAAATCCATTAACAATACCATCCTATCACAAGCTATAGGGACATGCCACCCAAGAAACAAAATTAGAAAATGCTCAAGTAGCTTGCAAAGCCCTCCATGTAGCCTAACAAGCGATGCCAAAAAAAATTCTAGAAGAAGGAACTAACAGGGACACCCAACCCCCATTGCATGACAACCCAACTCAATGTGGTAAGATGAAAGAACATAGAATAGAGGGAGAAATTCTTGAAGATCTTGTAGCCATCCTAGTCCAATAGATCAAGATGCTTGAGGTTGGAGGTGCTCAGCAACCCCTCCAAAATAAAGCTAATGAAAGGCCCAGGTTACCAATGCGATGATCTCATGATAACCCATTTACAACTATTAGAAATTATCAAAGCCATGGGGTAACTCAATTAACCCCTACCTAAATTTTTACTCTTAAAACACAAGTAATGAAGCATTTATGCCTCCTCAACAACAAGTGTACAACTTTTAAGCTAGTGGGATGTCCACAATGCAAAAATAAATAACACCACTAGGATTGCAACCATTAAATGCACAAAAAAACTATCTATTTGTGCTTGGATATCAAACAAATGTTCTCTTCAAGGGATAACCTAGTTAACAAGTCCCTCCTATGGGGCTTATGTTTGCTAGAACAATGCATGTCATGCAAAACACTTATGCGATGATGTATCTTGAATATTTAAAAGAGCCCCCCAAATATTAACATATACAACATTTTGTTACCATATCCTCTCCCAAATCTTCCAAAATTTAAAGGAGAGGGTGATCCAAATTCTCATATCAAATCATATATGAATGTTGTAAAGGAACTCCTCCCTTAGGACAAAGTTGTCACTAGAATATTTCCCAAGACCCTAGAAGGGATCACTTTGGACTATAGTACCACCTCCCTTAAGCATCAATTCATTCATTTCGGCAAGTTGTATGTGAGTTCATCATGAATTTTGACATGAATAAGATTTTCAAGACATGAATTTAGGAATTCTCGAGCATGAAACATGACCTCAATGAATCAGCAACACACTTTATCACGCATTAGAGATAGGTTCTCTAATTATTGACAAGTGCTACCAATATGGATCACATGGAGCTATGAAACCTTTTTCTACACCCCTTAATAAGAACACAGGAGAGGAGGTCCAAAATTAAGCCTACAAATCATATAAATAAGTCTTGGAAAGCACTCTACGAATTGACCAAGATGCCATTGACAACAGGAGAAAGGTTTGTGGAACTAACGAAAGGCTTGTCAAACAAAACAAAAAATAATGAACATAATGAAAACATCATTTTTTCTATGAAAATCTTAATAATAACCAAAACATAACAATGGATGGGGTCATGGATATGCCCCTAGTGAAAACGATAACATATACGGATTATATCAACCAAAATGTCAATGTTGTCAATTACCCCAACAATTACAATTTTACCGAAGGGATAACTAAGAGCATGTAAACTGTCAGGATGAGAACAATAGGTGTGAACTATACCATCACCCTTACAAACTCGACAAATGTTGTTCATTCCACAAAGCAAGAGGACATAACATAGAGCTATGTAGGGAGTACAATAGATTCATTTCAAAACTCCTTAAGGATCAATAACATATATTCATAGATATGTTCCTCAATGCACAAGGGATAATGCCTACCAACAATGGCAACCAACAAACACCCATTGTACCTCAAAACATAAATTTAAGGATCTACCAAGATCCCTTTCTGTTGCATAAGCTAGACATCAACTCAAATCAGGTGTCACTTAAGACAAACAACATGACCCCTTCAAAAGAGCTAAAAGACCAAGGTCAATTAGGACTAAAAGGGGAAATAAAAATCTTGGGTTTAATAGTAGTATGAAATGAAGAAAACATAGAACCCAACATTGTGCAAGAAACAAAATTTCATGAGAGAGCCATATCAAGGGTAGACCCCATGCCATCTCCTATTGAATCTTATGACCTTGTCAAAGATCTCAAAATAACTTATGCAAATATATCTTTTATTGATCTCATTAGAAACTCTCTATCACATTGCACAACCCTCCTCTAAACAATTGGGATGAAATATCTTGATTGCATAACTCTACCTCTAGAGGAGTAGATAAACTATGTGGATCTTAACATGAACCCACCAAATGCAAAACTTCACGATCTTCGATTTTTTTTAATATAAAGAAAATGCCTTCAGAGGTGAATTAGCAAGAAAAGGAGATCTTGCCATATATCAAGTCTGGATTTATGATATGTTTATCAATAAGACATTAATAGATGATGGGTAGTAGTTAACATTGTGTTGTACCCACTTCTCAAGAGAATGGGATATGGTCACACCAATATTACTACCTATAGAGACAACTTATAAGGATATAACAACCCAGAAGAAGCTAACATCGGGAAAATAACACTCCTAGTCTCTATAGAACCAAAAATGGTCCCAACTATGTTCTACGTCATCAACAAAGACATGAGTATTACTTTTTGTTAAGAAGACCGTAGATACATAAAATTAAAGAAATCCCTTCAACGTTATTTCAAGAAATTTGCTTCTTGCATTTAGAAAATATCTATGTTGCTAAGGGAGATCCAAAACCCTTCCACATGGTCGAAGTAAATACGACTAAAAAGAAGGTAGGAATTTTGACTAACTATAGGTTGGGAACTAACAAAATAACTTCTTCAATGAGCCAATGTCTCAAAGTATGCAGATACAAAAGGTTGATCAAGGTGTAAATCAAGTCACAACGTCCACAACAAAAATAATTAATGAAATAACAAAACCCCTAGGAGACAAGATAACAAGGGAGTTTCCCTTTGATCCTTTCTTGATAAAACCGTACACTCCCTCTAGCTTGTCAATCATTCCTTATGAAAGGATATGAATATCTGCACAATTGAATTAGCTGAAGAGGACCTAGAGGATGACATGTTCACATACACATGGTTGAAATTGTTGTAAAAGGAAAAGAAAAAGAAGAACCAAGAGAACCAAATACATATGAATCGGGAGAGTCATCAATCATATGAACACCTAGCAACCTCTAGGTTATTCATTTTAATGGAGCTAGATGTAAGATAGGGGTAGGAGCCAGAGTGGCCCTGACTTCTCTAGAGGGGAAGGTTCTCTTTTTTGCCTTTTGAATTGACTTTTTCTACACCAATAACATTGTTGAGTACAAAGCTCTATCTTTGGGGATCATGTTGGCCATGAGGTTGGGAGCTAAGAACATCCCTATCTTGGGGGATTCTCAATTAATAATCAACCAAGTTTTAAAAAACTATAAGACAAAGTTAGAATGTTTATTGCCTTATAAGGATGCCATTCAAAAATTAATACATCACTTTGACTTTTTCATAGTGCAATCAATCCCAAGAGAGGAAAATCAAATGGTTGATTCCATGGCTACCTCTATTTCCATGTTCTCACCCCACTCACAACTACAAAATTCTAAGTTCATCATTTCAATTTGAGGTGGACCATTTTTGGAAAGTGATGATTTGCCAAGTATCTTAAGCTAATGCTAAAGATAGGACAAAGATGCACACAAAGGATTATGCAAAAAATGATGAGGCCATATTGGAATACCTTCACGCGTATGAAAACCACCCAAGATTTTATCACAAGAAAGGGTACACGCTCCTTCCTCATCTAGATGATTAATTTGGAGGAGAATCAAACATCTTGTAGATCGATCAAACCATAGATTTACCTCGTATCCACCAAAATTCAAGGAAGACCACCCATCATTGGAAGGGGATACCATAGATCTCAATATATGCACATGAGAAAAATAAAAAAAATGCTAAAATTAGGGGCAAATTTAATAGACAACTCGAAGTAGAAGAGTACACTAAGTTTCTTATCAATTTCTTTGACATATTCACATGGACATATGCCAAAATGCCTAGCCAGACTTGGATATGGTTGTGCACAACCTAGTAACCAAACTTGATGTAAAACTAGTCAAACAAAAATTGAGACCAATTAAACTAAAGGTAGTTTAAATGGTAAAAGAAGATCTGATGAAACTCCTAAATGTGGGTTTTTTCAAACCAATAGACTACTTAGAATGGGTATTGAATATAGTCCATGTACATAAGAAGAATGCGAAGGTCAAGATATGCCTCAACTTTAGGGATATTAACAAAGCATCTCTGAAAGATGACTTTCCCCTATCTTCTATTGATCAAATTATAGACTCTACTACCAAGTGCAAAAAATTTTCCCTCGTGGATGGTTTCTCAGGTTACAGTCAAATTCAAATTATAGAAGTTAATCAAAGCAAAACAATGTTTACTACCCCATAGGGAATTTTCTATTACATAGTGATGTCGTTTGGATTGAAGAATGTTGGGGCCACCTACCAAAGGGCTATGACTAACATATTTCATTATCTTATTCACAAGACAATAGATTCCCGTATAGATTATTTTCTTGTAAAATCCAACAATAGATCAAAACATATAGAAGAACTATGTGTAATTTTCATATGGTTACGTGGATACAAGGTTAAACTCACCGTAGAGAAATGTGTTTTTGGATTTACAACCAGAAGATTATTTGGTTTTATCATTTCTCAGTGAGGAATTAATATTGACCCAACCAAAGTAAAAGTTGTTTTAGATGCAACCCTAACCAATGGACTAGTGGTTACAACATTCTTGGGGTAGTTAGAGGCAATATGATGTTTCATATGAGATTTGACTTTTAAAATACATCTTATTAATTTGTTAGTAAATAAAGATGCTAAAATAACCTAGATGATGGATTGTCAAATAAGTTTTGATCAAGTAAAAAAGTTATTTCTCAATCCTCCCATGCTTATGCCACCCAAGCAAGATCAACCTTTGATTCTATACTTTAGGGCTATGAAAATATCAGTGGCATGCATGCTAGCTCAAGAGGATGATGATGGTAAAGAGAGAGCAATATATTTCATCAGTCATACTTTATTAGATTATGAGAAGAATCATATTTGAGCAAAAAGAGGAATGTTTGGCAATATTTTTCATCATGCGACATTTGCATCATTATACGTTAAATTAGGAAATGTGAGTCATCATCAGATCACAACCATTATAGATTTTTCTCACACAACCAATGTTATCAAGAAGAGCTAGACGATTCTGAACTCTCTTACTGAATTTGAATTAGCACATGTTAACCAAAAATCCATCAAGGGGCAAGTAATTGTTGATTGGTTGGCTAATCACCCTACTATCCAAGATGAACTAGTAAACAAGGATTTTTCTAATAAAAAGGCTTGTGTAATAAACATTAAGAAGTATGCTTCATCTTATTGGTATAAATACATAGTGAATTATCTAGCAAATGCTTCTTATCATAAGAACATGACTCCTCTAGGTAAAAGATGGGTGTGAGTTTTAGCTTCAAGATACATAATGGTTGGTGACATCTTGTATTGAATAGGTTTGGATGGGATTTTGCTTTGGTGCATAGATAGAGAAGAAGCACATAAAATATTAGAAAAATGTCATAACGACATCTATGAAAGACACTTTAATGGACACACCACTACAAGGAAAATTTATCGCTTAGGTTACTTTTGGCCTAACCTCAAGGGAGATGCAATCAAGTTCATAAACTAGCACTTGCACTGATAGGAGGTTCAAGGAATAAGCTGATAGGAATGAGTTTAGAAAATTTTCCAGGGTGAGTTTTTGAACGGCGTGAGACAATTCGAAGCATTATAATGCTCACATATAAAATCCTATTGGCTAACAAGTGTTTAGAGTGTCTAATGTATACGCATGTCCATCACACTCCCACTCGAGATATCTAACCGATTGTCACACCTAGGATTTTCTCCACACGGGGATTAGATATAGCGGGGAAAATCTCTCCACTGTAAATAGATGGTCATACTTTCATCATAATAACAATAAAGTACTTTACTAAGTGGGTTGAAATCATGCTCTTGAACATAGTGTCATGAATGATAATCACAAAATTCATCTTAAATCAAATCATTTGTAGGTTTGGGATTATGTAAATTATTGTCACAAATAATGCCTCATCATTTAAGAATCCCCAAGTTGGAAATGTTAGATGAAAGAAGTTTAAGAGAAATGCAAAGGAATGAATCATACTTAGCACATGTAATCAAACAATATAATAAAAAGGTCATTCCTAGGCTATTTAATGTTAGAGACCTAGTGCTCAAAATCAACAACCTTATTGCTAAAAGTGTTGGTGAAGGGGAAAAAAATTGAGATATACAAATGCAATGTTGTAATTTAGTACTATAAATTGTCATGCAATGAATAGAAGATTAGGAAAATACATACAAAATAAAATGAACACGAACACAAATATTTTTATATCAATATATGATTACTCTTAGGGCTAGGATGTTCTCACATCGTGAACCTTGAGTATATAAAAAGTGAGCCTTTCACTCTTGTTCAAGGGTTTGAGCTACAAGAAAACCACAACGGTCAACCTCAGCTTTGGACATCCATGTTGAATCTTCAACTGGCTTATCCTTCCACCTCACTAAGTATTCTTCATAACTTTTATTTCTAGTTCTATATACAATCCTTTTGCTCATGATATCTTTTATCTTCTCAACTCGTTCCTTCATATTTGCTATCCAATTTCCTCTTACAAGTCCTTCAACATTTTCCCTTGATAATTAGATGTCTAAAATATTGAATATGGGTGAAATTCCAAACTCCTCAAGTAACTCAATATGATAAGCATTACTAGAAAATTTCTTAATTATTCTACATGGTCCAATTTTATTTTTCTCGAGTTTGTTATATGTTCTCTATGGTTTTTTCTCCTCAAATAAATCATAACTAATTCTTCAAATCTACTTTCTTTATGTATCATTTTCTAATTTACATGTTCTTTATACTTGTTCATCTTCTCCAATTGTATTCTTACCTCCTAATTTTTAAAATTTTCATGTGTTTTACATAATCTTCAGCCATTGCACTCCTCTTGTGATTTGTGGTAAATTCTCTATACTCAAAAAACATTTCTTGGGCTCTATCCATACACAATTTTAAATGGTGTCTTTCTTGTGCTTTCATTCACTAAATTGTTATAAGTAAACTTAGTCTATAGTAATGTTAAATCCTAACTTCCAATCTTTTCACTTGATAAACATCTTAGTAAATTTCCCAAACTTTTATTCATAGTTTTTGTTTGTCCATTAGTTTGTAGATGATATGTTGAACTAAACTTCAAATCGGTATTTATTTTCTTCCACAACGTTCACCGAAAATGACTAACAAATTTCACATCCCTACTTGACATAATACTCGTAGGTAACCCATGCAATTGCACAATCTCTTTGAAAAATAAATCAGCTACATGGACAACATCATTAGTTTTCTTGCAAGCAATAAAATGCATCATCTCAGAAAAATCTCTCAATAACTACAAAAACAAAATCAACTCTTATACAAGTTCTTGGCAATCTTGATATAATTTCTATACTAACATCATCCCATGGTCTCTATAATATGTGTGATGATTGATATAATCCCACATTTTGACTACTCCCTTTGGATACTCAACAAATTCTACAACTTCGCACAAATTTCTTGACTTCCATGTATAACTTAGGCTAATAATAATTTTCACTTACCAAAGCAACTATTTATTAATACTAAAATGTCCTACTAATCCACCACTATATTTTTATTTGATTAGATTCTCTCTCACAACAGTCTTAGGAATGCATAATTGATTTCCCTTGAATAATAAATCATCTTGAATAATAAATCATCTTGAATCAAATTTAATCCAACCACTTAGTTTTGTCCATACTTACTAGTACCTTACATGCTTTCAATGTCTTAACAAAATTAGCATCGATTTCATACAAATTCTTTATTACATCAAAACCAACAACTTCAATTCTCATTACCATCAACAAATTATGACTTCTTCTTAATGTATCAACTAATCTATTAGATTTACCACTTCTATGCTTCAACACAAATGAATAAATTTGTGTAAATTCAACCTATTTGACATGTCTTTGACTCAATTTACCTTGACTATCTAGATATTACATTGCTTGGTGATTAGTATAGAAAATAAATTATTTTGAAAATAAATGATGTTTACATTCCTTTAGTGCCCTCTCAATTGCATAAAATTCCTAATCTTAAACAAAATATTTTCTCTTGGTATCATTTGATTTCTCATTAAAATAAGCAATAGGGCTTCCTTATTAACTTAAAATAGCTCTAATTGTAGTTCCACTTGCATCATAATCAACTTGAAATAACTTCTCAAGATCTGGTAAACTAAAATAGGTTGTTTTGTTACTTTATTCTTCAAAAACTCAAAACCTTTTAGTTGTAATAGTCCACTTGAATTCTTTCTTATCTCCCCTCATAGTTTCAGTAATAGGTGCACATATTCCACTAAAATATTGAATAACTTCTTGTACAAACTTGCCAATTCATGAAAAGATCTTACTTTTAAAATACTTATTGGTGTAGTCTATTCTACAATAGCTTTGACTTTCTCTAGATCCATATATCTTCAATCTATTAGTAGAAATAACAAAACCCAAATATACTAGCTCCTCTTACATAAAACTACATTTATTCACATTCATCAATAATTTCTCTTCTCTTAGCCTTTTCAATACTAACCTAATATGTTCCAAATGTTCTTCTTTGCTTTTATTGAAAATCAAAATGTCTTCTAGATATGCAACAAAAAAATTAGTAAGACACAATTTTAAAACTTCATTCATTAACCTCATAAAGTAATAGGTGCATCAACCACTCATACAAACCTTCCTTTGTCTTGAACATAGTCTTGCACTCATCTCCTTCTCTAATTATTATTTGATGATATGGACCACTCTTCAAATCTATCTTGTTAAATTACTTTGTGCCACTCAAATGATCCATAAGATCATCCGTTCTTGGCCATAGAAATTTGTACTTGATAATAATCTTTTTAATGGTTATAGAGTCTGTACACATTCTCCATTCTCCTATTTTCTTTGGTGCTAATACAACTAGTATTACACAAGGACATAAACTTTCTCTAATCAATCATTTCCTCGACAATTACTCAACTTGCCTATTTAACTCTTCATTTTCGGTTGGTGTTAATATGTGAGTTGCTTTATTAGGTAAACTTTCTTTTGGTATTACATCCATACAATGATTTATAGTTCTTATTGGTAGTAACCATTATAGTAGGTTATTATAAATAATGTCACTGTGTTATGTCAAGAACTTACTTCCCTCTTTATGTGCTAACCTATCTACCTCTATAGTCCTTTCTGTATGCTTAGAAATAACAACAAAACAAACCTTCTATTGCTTAATATCCTTCTAAAATTGCTTACCATTTACTGACAACATTCTTGCAATACCACTTTCTTTCTCCTTCTACCTTTAAGAGAAAAAAGTACATGTTTCACTCCATCTTTCATCAGCCTATAAGTATTTTCTCCACCATCATGTATTGTTTTCCTATCAATCTATCATGGTCTACCTAACAAAATATGACAAACATCTATAGGCATGATATCACATAATACTTCATCTTCATAAACTCAAATCTTAAATTTAACAAGACAGTATTCACTAGAACCAAAATTTTATGATCCTTTTGCAACCAAGATACTCTATAAGGATCTATATGTTTCATCCTTTTTAAATTCAACTTTTCTATTATTTCACTTGAAACCAAATTATCAATACTAATGATTACCTTACAATATTTACCTCTATTTACATACAATTATGAATAAAGTTTTCCACTATATTGGCTCATTAATTTGGTGTAGATTGTAGGTTTCAACATTTTTTTCATCAATAATGACTCACCTTTTGAACTTGCATGCTTACTTGTTCACTACTAAAAGAATTCTCATCAACATGTGCTACTCTTATGGTTCTCTCAGATCTTCTATTATATCCTCCTTATGACTACATGCATTCAAATGCTTTGCGATCTTCAACTCCACATTTAAAATAAGTTTTTTTGAATGATCTTCTACCATCTCTTCCATTGCTAATTTGGTAATGATCATATCTAACTCCACAGTATCCTTTAGTACCTTCTTTTGTTTTTACCCCTCATCATTATAAGTTTCTCTACCTCCACTTTGATCTTCCTCTTGAAAATCTACCACCTCTTCCTAACTTGTTCTATTTTTTTTGAAATATTCTATTTAACTTATCTTTATCCTTAAGGGAAATTTCTTATGCTTCATTAACATATTGTAAATTGATCATACTTAGTTCTTCTTGAATAGATCCCCTCAAATCATTTAAATACCTTTCCACCTTCTCTTGATTATCCTCACAATGACCTGCTCTTATTGTCAACCTATAATATTCCTTAGTACAATTTTTTACACCCATATCTTTCTATCTTAGATTTTGTAACCTCTTCAACAATTCCAATTTATAATTTACATGAATAAACTTAGATTTTAACTTATATATGATTCCATCCCATTTTTTAATATTAGGTTTTATTTTTCCATTCCTTTCTAACTATTTTTCTTTCCACCACATAGCAACATGACCTTTAAGTTTTGTGTTTACAAACTTTAGTCTATTAGGATCAAAAATTTATTCATAGTCAAAATGTTCTTCTAGATCAATTAACTAATCAATCAACTATTCAGTATTCAAACTACTAGCATAATTAGGAATACTAGTTCTAATCCTCTTATCAATCTTAAAAATAACTTTTAATAACTTTATCTCTTAATCTTCTTCTTCCATTATAACTTGTTTAACTAGTCGTCTATCACCTTGCTTGGTTTCATCATCACTTTCATCAACTATAGGGTTATGAACTATGCTTCTATCCTCTTCTACAACATCCAATTAGATTTGGACATTCCTCATCTTATCAAATATTTTCTTAATTTACTCTGTAATATGGAGTACACCTTTACCTCTACCATCCTTCGTGAAGGCACTTTAATTTGTTGTAAATTGCCTCATATTCGACAATTTGTTTACAACCAAGTTACACTCAACACGAATCTTCTACCTAACAATTTAGTGGTGGAAGACTCTCTTCAATCTTCTCCTCTTCTCTTCACTTTAGTATTCCAAACCTTTCTTTGATAGGTCATTAATGTAATAGTGATTGGAGGGTCTGATTAAAGACTTTCTAACCACACAACAAATCTTGACACTCAAACCCTAAACACAACAAAATAATAGAAAGTTCACAGAAGGAATTGATTTATTGATTCACAAATGTAATTATATTGTAGCTTCAAGAAATCAATATAATCTAGGCTTCAACATTTAAATTACAAAAATAGATAGATTATGAGATCTCTCAATTTTCTAATCTTTAATATCCTTCTTAAGTTGTCCTTGTCTAGTTGAAACTAGATGCTCTCAAATGATATTGGGCTTCTTCTTATATAGAAGGATGTAAAATGAATTACACCATGTGAAAATGTATTACATCATCATAGGGGCATGTGATAAGGATTGGCAATCCCAAAATTAAATGATTTCACCTTCAATTGATTTCAAAATTGGGTGTATCACCTTAGTAATGTGTAAGTTCACCTTCTTGGATGTATCACAAGCTAGGACTCTCAAATTTAATGTTCTTTTATATATGATCCCTCTTAGGAACCAAAATCAAATAGGTAACCTTATGAATTGGCGTGAGATTTGAATACTCAATTCATAGTCTCCTTTATGTAATGAAATGTGGATGTAGTAAACAAGAATGCATCAAATTCAAAATAAGCCATATGGGCACATTTAGGATGCTTATTAGATCTTATGTTTATAATCACAACATGGAATCTTCAATTGCAGTGACACACCTACCAATGAATGTTAATTGTGCTTGGAAATGATTGTTTGAAACTTGAAAAAATGAGATATATAAATGTGGTGCCACAAAACTACCATAGCTTGCCACACAATGACTAGAAGACTAGGAAAATATTTGCAAAATGAAAGAAACATGAAAACACATATTTTTGGTTGATACAAGATTGCTCTTAGGTCTAGGATGCTCTTGCATTATTTTGCATGTATTGGTGCAAGGGTTAATGTGATTGATACAAGTGGCCAAGTAGTGATTGTAGGTTGATCCTTTTGTAACAAATAGATGCTTTGGACTTGTCTTGATGATGGGTCTCTTGAATGATTGATTGATTCCTCTTAATGACACATGGATGGTGTCCTTTATACTTATCCTAGGCATACAGTTTGCAAGTTTTGGTATAGGAGTCAACACATAACAACTAGTTAAAACTGAGTTTGCTTGGACATAGGGTGAAAATTGGATTTTGAAAATGTGAGAGCAAAGAAATTGATAACTTGAGATTTGGGAATTTGCTTGAGCAATATTAAGTTTTGTTTTTGAGAGTCAACTGAAATTAAGGGTTAGTGGGAGACTCCAAGACCTAAATTTGATGACCAATTATACCTATCAAATATATATATTTAATAGTTATTTATTTAAAACTACTCTTCAAATAATAAGACATCTTATTTTAAAAAATATACTATAAATTAAGTATATATAACTATAATCCTATAATTTTTTCGATAGTCTATCAAAAATCTCCCTTTTAAAGTATTATAATCTTCTGAATTACGCCGAAGGCGTTCCCTCTACGAGGTGAACTGGCCTAGCATTGACAATCAATGGTTGAGAACAGCCTGCAAGGATGCAAGATGATTGAAATGATTGCAACCGTTCAATTTCACTCGCCGTCTTTCATTTTTTCATTCATTCGATTACTGTCTTTCATTTTTTTGCACATTTTTTCTTCACCATTGGTTACCGTTTGCTAAAGAAACGGTGCTGCATTTTTTATGTTTTGGTGACTGAAAACGCTCCATTTTTATATATTATCCACCGATTTTTATTATTTTCTAGGTTCCACGAATGGGAAAATTTTAACTTGTATCGTATGATTTCCTTAGTAATTTTCCTTGTCGCACCATAGATCCGTCTACTCAAATAGAGATACTAGCACTTGCACCCATTTGTGGTTCAAGGAATACACCAATAGGAACAACTGACAAATTTATAAAATTTCCCAGTGTGAATTGTTTTACGATGATTTATAGTGCTTAATTTATATTATTTATATCATAAATATAATTAATTTTCATATCCATAAACTTTTTACTAATTATTAATATCCATATATAATATTAATTATATTTACATTGTTGTAATTATATTTATAAATTATATAATTAATTTAAATATAAATATTTATCTAATTTACCAACTATATTTAAATAAATATATTCCCTCTATATAATAAATATAATTATATTACATATTATATATAAATTAAATATAATTAAATTATAAATATTAGTTTAAATATATAATTTTATTATATTATATTTATAAATATATAAAACAATATATTTAATATGGTATATAATATTATTTTACAATATTATATTAAAAGTTGTCAATATTTTAGTTTTATATAATATGAAATTTTAGTTATATATAATTTATTTTAAATATTTAATATAGTTATATAATATATTTTAATTCTTATGGGTATTTATATTAAATATAAGTAATTATTTTTTTAAAGAAATAATAAATAATAAATAATAAATACTTATATTTTAGTAATAAATATATTTTTTACAATTCATAAAAATTAAAAGAGAAAAAGAGAGAAGGGAGGGAGAGATACTGAGAGAGAGAGAACACTTTCATCATCAAGGGTTGACATTATCGTACAACAATGTTAGATGATCAAAGTAATCTTAGTTGCACATGTTTCTAATTGCCAGTTTGCAATCATTTCTCCATGGGGAGCTATGCTCAAAGCGACATATCATTTTATTAAGGACTTGATAATTCACCTTTAAGACCTCTCTAGCATACCTAATACATACTAAAGAGAGAAAGAGGAAGATAGAGAAAGATATATATACACACAGAAAGAGATAGAGAGAGGGAGAGAGAAATATATTAAAGAGGGGAGAGAGAGTTAGCGAGAGAGGAAGAGAGAAAGATACTAAAGAGGGGAGAAAGAGTTAGCGAGAGAGAGAGGGGGGATAATTAGTAAGAGAGGGAAAGAGATGGAGAGAGAGATGAGACAAATAGATATGTAGGAGATTGATAAAGAGTAGAATAGAGAAAGAGAGATAGAGCAAGAGAGAGATAGAGATAAGGGATAAGATATAAAGGGAATGAGAGGTAGAGAAAATTTTGATTAGCCATTTTGTGCCAACAATCCAAAGATGACACATGTTCATTGGGATCTACAGTTGGGGCATAACACCATTTGCTTAAGGAATTGCTAATTCACTTTTAAGAAAAGAGAGACTAACTTTCAATCAACTATTTCATCCCAAAAATCCAAAGATGACATTTGTCTATGGGCAAAGATAGGAAGAGAGAGGGGGGGAGTATAGAGAAAGAGATAGAGAGGTAATGAGAAATAGATCATAGATACAGGATACAAAGAGATTTAGAGAGAGGTAGAAAGATAAGGAGAGAGGAAGAGAGATAGAGATTGACTTTTGATCAATCATGTCATGCCAACAATCAAAAATATGCTAAATGCCCATGCAAAGAGCGGAAGAGAGAATATTTCAAATAATAGCTAATTCTAATATTTAGAGAGAATTTTAATTAGCCATTTTGTGCCAACAATCCAAAGATGACACATGTTCATTGGGATCTACAATTGGCACACAACACCATTTTCTTAAGGACTTGCTAATTCACTTTTAAGAAAAGAGAGACTAACTTTCAATCAACTATTTTTGTGCCAAAAATCCAAAGATGACACATTTCTATGGGCAATGATAAGAAGAGAAAGAGAGGGGGGGTACAAAGAAAGAGATGGAGAGATAAAGATAAATAGATAAATACAAAAGGAGACTAAGATATTTAGAGAGATGGGTAGAGAGATAGAGAGAGAGGAAGAGCGATGGAGATTGACTTTTGATCAATCATTTCGTACCAACAATCCAAGGATGGCACATGTCTATGGTCAAAGATAGGAAGAGAAAGAGATAGCAAGAGATAAAGAAAAATAGATAGATACAAAAGGAGACAAAGATATTTAGAGAGAGAGAGAGAGGTAGAGAGACAAAGAGAGGAAGAGAGATAGAGATTGACTTTTGATCAATCATTTCATGCCAACAATCAAAAAATGGTAAATGACCATGCAAAGAGAGAGGAAGATACGTATATATGTCATCTTATCTTCTCTATCTCCTTCACTTATTCTTCTATGTTTAATTTAGGCTACATGTGTTTTAAATCAACAAATTTTATTACTTTCCATTGCTCCTAATTTTTAAGGTTACATGTGTTTTAGATCAACAAATTTTATTACTTTTGATTGCTCCTAATTTAGGAATAAACATTGTGAAATCAACATTTTTTATCAAACCTTTGTTTGGATTGATCCCACGAAGGAAGGGATACATTTATTATGTTGCTTTCTATTTTTGTTGTGGAATAATTCATGTATATTTGAAACAAGATTTTAAAATCACAAGTCATGGCCGACACCTTTGCAATTGAGATTGAGAAGTCATGGCAACCATTGAAATGCTTTTCATGTAGTAGTGAGTCAACCGGCTTCTAGAGAGAGAGAGGATACCATCTTTTTGTTTGAAAACTGGGGGTGTAGAAGTTACTTTGCATCACTCAATTATACCATATCAACAAAAAATGGAGATAGGAAGATCTAGAACATTCACTAATTTACAAAGTTATTGTAAGTGGATGAACAACCAATACATGCAATATAAAGGACATAGATCTAGATTCATGGTCTAGAGAGAGTGGGAGAGAGACAGTGTGTGTGGGGTAGAGGAAGAGAGAATAATAGAGAGGGAGATTGATACAAATTAATCAAGAATCAAGAGTGAGCAAGAGAGAAAGAGGAGACATAGGGGAAGAAATAAGGAATTGAATAGAGAGAGATAGAGATATGGGCATATATTCATTCTAACCCTGGTTTCCTTTTGCAAGGATTGAATAGAGAGAGTGAGAGTAAAGTTAATATTTTATATATTATAATATGTTTATTACTATATATATATATATAATTTAAATACTCAATTTTAGAATAAATATTATACTAAAAGTATTAAATCTAATATATTTTTTATTGTTTTCCAAATATATTTATTCTTATATATAAACAAAGCAACAACACAATAGAGGAAAACAAGCTTGATTTAACACGATCAAGGGCTAGGACCACATACATTCAATTCATGGAGACTTAGTAACCAAACATTTAAAAATTAGCTTCCATAGATGTAAAATTGTTCATTATAAGATACCATCTTTTTGTTTTGAAGCATATTTATCTAAAGGGGATCAATATCCTTTCTTTGTTCTCTAGAACTAGGGGTGTAGAAGTTACTTTGCATCATTTGGGTACACCACTCAATTATGTTGTATCTACAAAAAATGGAGATAGGAAGAGCTAGAACATTCACTAATTTATAAAGTTATTGTAAGTGGATGAACAACCAGTACGTGCAATATGAAGGACAAGATCGTAGCCAAAAAATCCACTCAACCAAAACAACATTGGTTAGATATTGATATAATGCTTTACATATTTAAAGTATTTTACAAGTGTGATTTGAACTTCCTCCTAAATACTCTATGAAAGTTTAGATTCAACAAATAGATGATTGATTGGATACAATGTTGTATTTGCACCCTCTCATTCATAAATATCCAAAAGGGCAAATAGTTGTAGAGGCTTAAGGCAAGGAGATCCCCTCAGTTCCTAACTACTTATTATCATGGAAAAAATACTTCTAAGAAATATAGCTTTCCACTACAAAGAAAGGAAAATCTATGGCCAACCAGCTGTAAATAGATGAACTAGATACAAAGGTTATCATTTGTAGATTAAATTATCTTCTATTCCACTCTTTTTCTTCCCGAAAGAAACTAAATCAAAGCAATTATTCACAACTAACAACATGCTTCATGACAAAATAGGAAATGTCCCAACCCACAAGAAAAAGACGATTCTTAATATCTAGGGATACAAAGAAGTGCAACTACCAATGAATTAACTAGGATTTATGATACACTAGAAATAAACAAATGGGCCAAGGGAAAAGAACCAACACATCACTCATGTCAACACACCTAAAGGAATAATAGGAAGTAGAATATTGCCATTGTATAGGTTGATTGGATGAAATTTCTTGCTATTGGGTGTTGTCATTTGTTATTATTTATATATGTTATTAATAGATTTATATAACTAATGGTTTAATTTACTTGCTTGTGTTTGAAAACAATATTTTTATTTTCCTATAAGTGATGAAAATAATACAGACATCATAACTCCATTCAAGAGTATTGACTTATTCTTTGGGAATCTCTTTGGTGCACCAATAGTCTTCTTAGAGTGTCATTTTGAAAACATAGGAAGAGAGAAACATGAGAAAAACATAGGGAGAGAGAGATCTCATAGAGAGGAAGTGTGTAAGAGAGAAGTGGGGAGGGAGATGGAGATGGAGATGAAGAGAGATAAAAATAAATAGAAAAGGAGAGAAGTAGAGAGACAAAGAGAGAGAGAAGAGAGATAGAAACATATGTAGAGAGATACTGTTGTTTCTTATTAAATTATTATAGGGGCTTCCACCTATTATCATATCAAAACCTCCAATTGAATTAATCATTTCATAAAGTATTTCTTTTGTCAAATTCTACACATCTTCCACTTTAATGAATTTACCTTTAAGATGTTATGTGGAGAGAGAGAGGGGGGGGAAGGAGGGAGGGAGGGAGGGAGAGACAGAGCAAAAGAGAGGTAGAGATACATAGAAGAGAGAGGATGAGAGAAAGAGAGAAAAAGAGAGGTAGAGTGAGAAATCTTAGAGAGATGAGAGAGAGAAACATAGGGAGAGGGAAATCTTAGAGAGAGTGTGTGATAGGGAAATAGAGACAGAGAGATAAAAAGAAATAGACAGCTAGAGGGAGACATAGATATATAGAGAGACCTAGAGAGATAAATAGGAAGAGAGAGACAAAAAGATAGAGAAAAAGAGAGAGGTAGAGAGACAAAGAGAGGAAGAGAGAAAGAGATAGATCAAAAGAGAGAGGTAGAGTACCTTTCAATTTCAAGTAGAGAACATGGCTACATGCATAACATTCCTATGAATAATTATTTCCAAATTTTACCTTTACCACCCATCACAGTTGAAGAGACATTTCCTAAAAAACAAAATCATTACCCATCATGGGATTAGAAAACTAAGATTAACTTCATAAACATGGTGACAAAAAGTGTTCCATTGTGTGATAGACTCGAGGTTACGGTCAACAATTCCCATATTCTTTCAATTTCGGCATACCCATTGCACAATAAGATGCGATTGCTAGTAATTATATAAGCTGATAAAGACATGCTTTGGTGGTAAGTCGCAAGGTTGTTGTGGCAGCCACAAAGGTTCAAATTTTTTTTTAAAAAAAAATTATTATATTTTATAATAAAAATACCAAAATACAATTATACAGCGATCATCAAAATTAGACCAATTAAGAATACCAAATCACTCGATCTCATGCATTTGAAGTTAAAACATCCCCCACAAGGTGATGTTAAACGAAGGGTAAAAGCGAGGATGCAGCTTCTTTCCAATCATGAGAAACGCGAGTGCCAAGTAATTCAAAATAGTTGGAAATCATAATTATGAAAAAATATATGGGCTGACAACCTGTGCTTAGAATTTGTTAAAGATAAGATGCTCACATTATCTGTGCAACTCTGCTTGACAAGGAACTTGAGTACCTGTGTCGGTCCATCTCGCAACGATGTCTTACTATTCAAAGCTCCAATTACCAAAGTTAAGCTCATGCCAATGCCAGAGAGAATAGGTATTTATGATAGAAGAAAAAATGTCACGCAGAAGCCTCCGAGGGCTGTTATGATGGATCCATGGGCACCCAGCATGGATTCACAGAGTATTGCTTCACAGCTGTTTGCAGTTTCGCTATTTCCTTACTTGGGCTTCTTGTATTACATCACCAAGTCCAAATCAGCTCCCCCCCTCACTCTCTTCGGCTTCTACTTCCTGCTAGCTTTTGTGGGTGCCACAAGTAAGTTTCTTATTTCCCAAATATTCCAATTATTTTTGCCTAAGTTCTAGTTTAAATGATTCTCGAGATTTCTTGAATATAGAATGTCTTCTAAGAACATTGAAACAAATGAGCATTTGCATGTTTCTCTTTGAGTACACATGAAAAAGGCTAGACCCACAACATTTGAGGACTATAGCATATAAGATATCATATCCAATTCAATAAGAAAATGCAGAATAACGGTATTTGTTGCAGGCTGAGAAGTCTGAAATGTTATATCTTCATAGAACCCCTGTTCCCACCATTTAATAATATAATTTGAAGAACATCATATTCAATTCAATGGAAAAATGCAGATAACAGCATTATCGCACGAGGATGAACCTGAAAGTTTATGTCCATCTTATACCCCCTCTTATTACTAGTATTACAAAACACAATGACGGTAACTTATGAAACCCCTTGGGAAATGTTCCATGCCCAAGCAGGCATTGCAAACCCTCTTTCTAGGTATGCAGGGGTGAGACTATTAGGCTTTCACTATTCACAGGGCTAGGATTATTCCTCATGGGATTAGGTGTAATCCTCTGGTCATTGGGATTGCGTGCCTTAGACGACTGGTGGGTATTCCTTGCTCAGGGATTATACTGCAGCCCATCTCTGGATTTGGGGATCTTGAGAAGCATGGGTTGGCATTTAAGCCCAAAGCCTCTTTGGCAGAGGATCAAAATTAATAGCTTTCGGGGTAATTTCAATGATATTCATTTGTCTCGATAACAGAATAAACTTGTTTGACAAACATGCTTGAAGTGCTAAAACGGTTGCCTTCATCGGCATTGAGTTTTCAACCTGGACGAGTGTTTGGTCAGGTTATTAGCAATTGCCAAAAAGATTCTAGGTTTCAAGGTTATTGGGGCAGTTTGACCCGCAGAAGTAAGATAGGCCTCTTGGTTACTATAAATGCTTTTTTACACCAATGAAGAAATGCATTATCTGGCAGAATTCTCAATCATCAATTATATAGTTCTTATATTTACCACAATTAAAATTGACTGCAACCATTAGGCATCTTTACTAGGTTGGACAAGAAGAGATTATGAATAATATCTGAAATTAATATAGCACGTGCTTACAGTTTGTATTACTATTAGTGGGTACATTTTTTTTGGGTCTTATAAGAAACTATTAAATTGCTATATATGGAAAGCAAGGATTGTAGGGAATTCTATGCTCAGATTGGTTTTATCAAGTTGCTCAAAATAACTGGCACAAATAGTAATTGAACAAAACTCAGTTATCCCATTCATTAAATAATAACAACAAATGCAATGTTGCATTTATAGAAATACAAAGATGACAACTCAATCTCTGGAATAGAAATATTATCACAAAGCAATCTTGTGAAAATCAGGAAATAAAGTAGGAATCAAAGAATGAAATATCTAGATATATCTACTTAGGAAATAAATAAACAATCTACCCAAGTAGGCTTAATATCCTTAGGTGTAATATGTACACCAACATATACCAACTAAGGTTTCTTTTTCTCTAATACCACGTAAGATTTTAGATTAATGCGTGAAATCATTACCCAAAAACTAATGACTTAAAAGGCATTCACTGATAATCCAGTTGCTCAAAGAACTAACAACAAACTTAGTTATCCCATTTAGTAAGTGTATAGAATTGGTTCAAGTTTCTCTAAATGTGGTGGTGAAGCTATTAAGAACACAATTTCTGAAAAAATTGCCATCAAAGAGGAACTAGTAAATAGAGATGGATCATCCAAAAGAGGAATGTCCACCCCAATAGGAGGGTTTTTAGCATGTAACCTTGATGTATCCCAAAGAAGATCAACTGATGAAGTTGTTCCAAAAAACCCATGTGGGACCTCATCAAATGGAAGAACAATGCCCTCCAAGAAGCAATGATGATCTTCAAGTTGAGATTCTACAAACAAACGACCAATGTTCAACAAGTAGGAGTCCCCAAAAGGTAGCTCTCTTATGAGGGGAAGATCTTGCAAAGAAGTGTCAATAGATGTGCTAGCAATTGCATCACAAGTTGACATCTTTGATGAAGTCGTGCAAATCCTCATGTTCTATGTCATTGTCAAGATCATCGATATCATCAAATATAGTGTCATCAATGGATACATTAGACAAGGTGTCACCAAATAATTGCAATAGGGTTTGCCAAGCAGTGTAAGGGCACTCGGTGTCCTCAATGTGATGTAGAAAGCCCATGGAATGTGACAAAAATAGGAACTAGTAAATAGAGATGGATCATCCAAAAGAGGAATGTCCACCCCAATAGGAGGGTTTTTAGCATGTAACCTTGACGTATCCAAAAGAAGATCAACTAATGAAGTTGTTCCAAAAAACCCATGTGGGACCTCATCAAATGGAAGAACAATGCCCTCCAAGAAGCAATGATGATCATCAAGTTGAGATTCTACAAACAAACGACCAATGTTCAACAAGAGGAGTCCCCAAAAGGTAGCTCTCTTATGAGGGGAAGATCTTGCAAAGAAGTGTCAATAGATGCGCTACCAATTGCATCACAAGTTGACATCTTTGGTGAAGTCATGTGCAAATCCTCATGTTCTATGTCATCATCAAGATCATTAATATCATCAAATATAGTGTCATCAATGGACATATTAGACAAGGTGTCACCAAATAATTGCAAAAGGGTTTGCCAAGTAGTATAAGGGCACTCGGTGTCCTCAATGTGATGTAGAAATCCCATGGAATGTGACTAAAAACAATGTCACACATATTGGGCTACCTAGGATGCTTACCCGAATTGGTTGGTGGTGGAACTTATTCCAAAAGATAGGGATAAAGACCTTGTTAATTGAAAAAGGACTCTATATACATTCTCAAGGAGTTGTAGTTTGTTCCATACCATAGGATTTCAATAAAGGATTGGGCCATTTTACATGCAAATATTAATGCACACTAAAAAAAGTAACAAGGTGTGTGTGGTGTTGTACACACAAAATGTAAGGCATTCAGAATGGCCTTAAAGATGCACTCCCACAAAATTTGGCACTTCATAGTTCATCATGTTCCTGAATCAATTGCTTATTGACACGTATTGATTTTGATCTTGGATATTATAGTCTGTAGATCAATTCCTATTTATAATACTATGTGAGAGAATAGCATAAGAGAACAAGAACCTAGAAGTACATTTTTGAGGAAAATTAAGAACAAACCAAGAGCACCAATGTAAAGTACACAAAAAATAATGCACTTTAAAAACAAATGACACTATAAAAGCAGTTTGTATGTGCAAGAATGGAACCCTAGAAGTTTCCAAAATAATAATGACTCATTAGATGTTTGAGAAAATTGCAAATTCCAAGAACAAAAGGTACAATTACCAAAAAAGGAGATTATCATTGCATCAGCTTTGAAAAAATAATAGAGGTAGAAACTATTTGACCTTGACTGGAGTCTGGATGAGTGAGAACAAGCCCTCCAAAGGTTAGTGTCAAATGAAAATGTGAATCCCTGTAGACAAGCCAAGGTGGTGCGCAAATATTGACGTCAACAGTGATTGTGCAAACAAGATGATGTGGTAGTACATATTTTAGCATGGCATCGTACAAACTGTGGACTGGCTATACAAACAATGATGTGGCATCGTACTAATTACTAACGTGGCATTGTGTGGCTGGTGACATGGCAGGGAATATTTCTGCGACTTTGAGGAATATTCTAGTGGATATGTTGGTGAAAGAAAATTCTGATGGGAGGTGGTTAGGTGGAGTGGCGGTGGTGCTCATGCAGCGGTGTAGTGCTACTTTTTCCTCTCTTGTTTGGGGGGTTATCTCTCTCCTCCTTTTGGGGCGATTCATATTTGTACATGGGTACCTGTGATGTCCCCTTTTAGGATTTTCTTGATTTCTTAATGTGCAACAATAAATTATAATAATTACTACAAAGGACATTAGAATAACAAATTAAGATAATATTCAGTTCATAGCATCATTCATACTAAATTTATCTATCATTCATATTAAGTTCATCTATCATAGCATAATTAAGAATGAGATCAATACTTCATAACATAATTAATGAGATCAAATCATCATAGCATAATCAATATTTAGTTCAATCCATCATAACACAATTCCTCAAGCCAATCACATATTGAATCTCCTAGGAGTGTTAGTAAGTAACAATATGGTCGAGAGCATGCAAGGGGGGCCATCCTTACATCTCCCAGTCCACCTTGGAGGCTGGTCATCCTCCTTGATCAAGCCCATGAGCACTTAGTTGCCTCCCAGCCCATGAGTGTCTCATCTCAGGGTGGCGTGCTTGATAAGATGCATGAAGACCGCTATTTCAACAAGCCCGGGAGCATTCATAGGCCTCCTGGCCCACAAGCTAACTAACTTAGGGTGGCGTGCTTGATGAAGGGGCCTATCGGTACTTCACCATCTCGTGAACCCCGAAAGGGCCATCATTTCCTACTTACTAACATCACCTTATTTCAATTGTATTGCTTGGGAATTGGTATGATTGGTATATGTACCTCTTTATGGATTCCAATCTGCTGCTATAAATAGTGTTTTTGCTGTTATCAACTATTGCATATATATATCACTGCCGATATATTCCTTTCTGCCTTATATATATTCCTTTCTTTATTTCTGCTTTTTATTCCAATAATAATTCCTATTCGATGTCCTTCAAATGTTCCTATCGTTGGCTTCTTATACATTTACAAAGGATATGTCTTTGATGAATAGATATGACTCTTCTTAATTGCACTTCTTCATAAAACAATTCACAGCCTTTCTGTTTTGTCTTCTAGCGCACCTTTCATAAATCATGTAATCTTTCTTAATGGCATCATATACAATCGCACCTTTCATAAATCATGCTGTCTCTTACTATTATTAATATATGCTTTTTAAATATTACGGGCTGCACCATGAAGTTGGCTTCTAATGTCATATAAATTAAATCTTTAATTTAATTTATCATTAAACTCTTGCTTGTTTTCTTAATCAAGTGATCCCCTTGTCTATTCTGGGGGGGATATTACAGTCTGCCCTTCCCAAGTTGCTTGTCCTCAAGCAATTTTAAATTTGGATGATTGAAGATGTTTACTCCTTCCCATGTAGCATCGTCCATAGGTAGGTTCTTCCATTTAACCAAATATTCAAGAACAACTTTATTTCTTAATTTCTTTCCCCTCACATCAAGGATAGTTTCAGGTTCCAAGATTAGTTTTTCCTCGTCATCTAGTGGGGATAACTCTTGACAAGGTGTAACATGTTGCCCAAGTACCTTCTTGAGACGGGATACATGGATGACGTTATGGATTCGACTATTCTCTGGTATTTCCAGTTCATAAGCAACTTCTCCTATCTTTCTTATAATTTTATAGGGTCCATAAAAGCGTGGCTTGGGCTTTTCCGCACTACTTCCTTTATGGGAGGATTGTTTATAGGGCTGCAATCTTAGAAAAACCAGGTCTCCCACTTCAAATGTTCTTTCTACTCAATGACGATCGACATACACCTTTTGTTGGTCTTTTGCTTGTTGCAAATTCTCTTTGAGTTCATTCAATATATCCATACTTTGTTGTACTAAATCTCTTGTACCAGGTACTCTACTATCTGAGAGAACCAAGTTCATAAATGATATGGCGTCATAACCATATAATGCCTTGAAAGGCGACATCCCTATTGACATATGATATGTGGAGTTGTAACAATACTCTCCAAGATGTAACCATTTGATCCATGCTATTTGTTGTCCTGTAGCATAATTCCGGAGGTACCCTTCAAGCCATTTATTCACAATTTATGTTTGTCCATCGGTTTGGGGGTGATAACTAGTGCCTGGAGTTAATTTTGTACCTGTTAGCTGGAAAAGTTCTTGCCAAAATAAGCTAATAAATCTGTTATCTCGGTCACTCACAATGTTTCGGGGTAGCCCATGCAATCTAAATACTTCTTTAAAGAAGAGTTCGGCAACTTGTGGAGCTCTATAATCCGTAGATATGGCAAAGAAATGAGCATATTTGGTGAGCCGATCCACTACCACAAAGATACTGTCTTTCCCTTGCACCTTTGGAAGTCCGGTGATGAAGTCCATTGATATACTTTCCCACTTCTGATTTGGGATGGGTAAAGGTTGTAACAACTCGGCTGGAAAGCTTTGCTCTACTTTGTTTTGTTGACAAACCATGCATTCCTTCACATGCTTCAAAATATCTCCTTTGAGCCCTTTCCAAGAAAATCTCTGCCTTCCTTGTTTATATGTCTTATAGTAGCGTTGATGTCTGGCCAATGGAGAATTATGGTATGTCCTCATAATCTTTTCTTTCATCTTTGATCTTGGGATAAGGTGTATGCGATCTTTGTAGAGAATGAGCTCCTCCACTATCTTGTATTTGTCATCTTGAATTTTTCCTTCCAATACATCATTAGCAAATGAGTCCTTGGCATATTCAGCAAGGATTGAATTTTTCCAATCTGCTGAGATGTCCGTCATGGAACATAGGTGTGGTCTTTGGGATAGAGCATCGGCCACAACATTATTCTTCCCTTTCATATACTCGATATCAAAATCATAAGCTTGCAACTTGCTGACCCACTTCTGCTGTCTATCATTTACGTCCCTTTGGTTTAAGAAGAATCCTAGACTGTTATGATCAATCTTAACAATAAATTTTCCACAAACAAGGTATTGTCTGAACTTGGCTAGTGCATGCATAATGGCTAGCATTTCTTTATCATAAATAGAATAATTCCTTTCTGTTTCCTTGAGCTTGCGACTTTCAAAGGCTATGGGATGTTTCTTTTGCATTAGCATGGCTCCAATACCTTCCCCTGAAGCGTCACATTCTAACTCAAAGGGAAGCGAGAAGTCTGGAATGGCTAGTATTGGACAAGAACTCATTATTTCTTTAAGCTTGTCAAAAGCTCTTTGTGCTTCATCATCCCATGAGAATGCACCCTTTTTAGTCAAGTCCATCAAATGGGCAATTAGTTTTGAAAATCCTTTAACAAATATTCTATAATAACTACAGAGTCCTAAAAATGCCCTCAAGTGTGTTAATGTCTTAGGTCGGGGCCAATCGACTATTGCTTTGATTTTTTCTTCGTCCACACTAATGCCTTGAGCATTAATCTTCTGTCCCAAATACAATATCTCTATCATCCCAAATTCGCACTTGGATGCTTTCGCAAGTAGTAATTTTTGTCAGGTATTCCCAATATGAAATGTTCACCCTTAATTTGACATAAGGAATACAAGGCTACTAAATGAAATCCAATGCCAAACACTGATTAAACTAATTTATTTTATTTTGAATAACACAGCTGCAACCATACAATCAGGGTATAGGTTGATGATATCACAGATTTGTTACCTTTTTTTTGCCCAGTGAAACTAGCTGAATGCTTCTGCAGAAGATTGGACTGCCTCCTATTACAACAGAAACCCTTTTTGGACTGAGAGCAATTTGTATTGAAGTCTGCTTGCATGAATACTCCCAGAAATCGACCAAAAACTACCCAGATTGCTCCAGACTTACGAAATCTCAGCAACAATAACTTTGAGGATGGTCTACTATGATAGGCACCCCATATGCAAAGAAGATACAGACTAAAACTGAGGCGTTTCCTACTGAACAGGTAAATTTGTACTTTCAGGTACAGCGACCAGGCTCCCACAAAACTCTTCAATATGCAGTCCAAACATAACTGAAACCTCTGCAACCCGTGGCAAAGTCATTTAATAGGCTGGGCGATCATAATGGGTAGAAAGCAGACCCTAACAAGCCCTGTTATTAATTTCACTTCACTCATGCCTACTAGGAATGTACGGCACCCTGTTTAAGCCTCCAATCTGCTAGAGGAACTCTCAAATCCCTACTACTCATTCACTTCCATGGAGGTTTATTCTCAGTCAACTTGAAACAACAACAAAACATGAAACACAAACTCAAACCAAAACTAAATCTGAAAACCTTCAAAAAACGTCAAAATCCATGATGCTCAGATTCGATTCCTGAAGTGAAATCGACTATGACCCAGCTAGGACTGATCTTGCACAGTCGAAACTGGAGGATTGATATGGTTAACACCACAACCCAGTTGAACAGCTCAGGTGCTCCTAGAAATCTACAGAGAATTCCAAGATCACGCATAAAGAAACTCACAATGAGCGGTTCCTGCAATATATATTCCCCACTCTTCCCCACACTCATGCGAAAGAGACTCAATAAATGCCCACAAAGGAGCGCTCTCACTCCCATCTAGGCCCAGAATAGGCGTGACCAGCTGGAGGGACCCATCAAATCCAATGCCAGCTTCAGGCAGAATACCACTACTTTTAAAAGTATCTAAGTTTATAGTGCATTTCTCAAATTACATTAGACCTTTTAAAAGTCCCATTTCCCTGAATTAAAAGTTAGCTTCTGGGAAATGAAAAAAGCTAACTTATATTCAATTTTTGATCACTGAGGATAAGGGGACATTACACAATACTTCATCAATGTGCCTTAAATGGTCTTCCCAAGTTTTACAATAGATCAGGATATCATTGAAAATTACCAAAAGGAATTTCCTTAATTGTTTACTAAATATGTGGTTCATGCAAGACTGGAAAGTCGCTGGGGCATTGGTTAGTCCAAATGGTAGGATAGGAATTCAAAATGTCCAAAGTGACACCTAAAAGCGGTTTTGGGAACATCTTCTTGCCTCATTCTTATTTGGTGGTACTCAGACTGTAAATCAATTTTAGTGATGTATAGGGCATCATGGAGTTCATCAATTAACTCATCCACTCTAGGGATTGGATATCGATTATTTACTATGCTCCCCCAAGTTTCGGGGACGGGGACGGGCGGGGATGGGGGGACGAGTTTCGGGGATGACATTTTTTTTGGCCATTTTTTAGGGCACGGCAGGGGACGGCTCCTAAAAAAAAGTTTTTTTTTTTAAATATAGGGAAATTTCAAATATCTATATGATAACATTGACAAGGCATTCATTATAGACATTATAGAACCTTAAAAAATGAATACATAACAATAACATTACACTTGAACTTAGTTTTCAACTTGTCACATGAGAATTGGCAAACACATAAACAAAATTTAATTGTTTTCAATGACAATCTGCATATATATTATATCAAAATTACATCAAAATGCGCAAAGGCTGCAAGTTTCAACAACAAAATGACAAAAACATAGAGAATATATGGCTGTCCCCAATCAGCCTCTCCTAAAACTGTTGTTAACCTCTTCAAACTGCTGTTGCTCCTCTTTCTCCTTTCAAACTGTTGTTCACCAATGCAAAATGTGAAAATGAGTTAATGTTTTTTTTCCTTTTTGGTTGATATGATCTCTATTTTAGGTTTAGGGTATGTTTAAAGGGATGTGGGGGTCCTTGTGGCCCCCCCATCCCTTTTTTAATTTAAAAAAAATAATCTGTTGCAAAAGTATTCGGGGATGCAAGGGACGGCTAGCCGTCCCCGGGATGGTCTGGGGACGTCCCGGCCGTCTCGGGGACGGCTAGTCGTCCCTTGTGTCCCCGAATTTTTAGGAGACATCCCTAGGGAAGGGGGGACAGGTGGGGGACGTTTCCTACCCATCCTTGTGTCTCCGAAACGTCCTTGGTACGGGGAGGAGGGTTCTGGGGTAGGGGATGCATCCCTGTGGAGCATAGGTTTTTTATAGTTTTCTTATTAAGTGCTCTATAGTCTACACACATCCTCATCGTACCATCTTTCTTTTTCACCAAGACCACGGAAGAGGCAAAAAGACTAGAGCTAGGTTGTATATATCCCATCTCAAATAATTCCTTAATGGTCTTTTCAATTTCTTCCTTGTATTTCTTTGGGTGGCGATACGGGGTGGTGATGACAGGTTTCGCTCCCTCTTCTAGTTCAATGGTATGTTCAAAACCCCTCTTGGGAGGTAGTCCTGGTGGAATATCACCAAAAACCCTTTTATGCTTGTCTAGAATTGGTTGGATATCAATGTGAGTGGTTCTTCCCTTGGATGAGGACCTATCTGTTGTGACCTAATCACACATCGCCCCATTGCAAATGGGGACCCCCTTTTTTTTTCGCAATTTTGAGCTTGTCGGGTCTTTTAGGAAGTGTCATTAGATCAAGTCTCCACAAATTGGTAAGTGAGCCTCACCAGAAACGAGTCAAGTGAGTTAATCTCCTTGCAAACGAGAAATTAGGAAGGTCATCCATCAAACAAGGTGTAATTGAGAACATTGAAGTCAATCCCTAAGACACTGAAGTTGACTAAATCTGATATCCTGAAGTCTGATGTTCTGAGATCCTGAAATTGACTAAGTTTGAAATCTGGTGGATCCTCAAAAATCTAGAATCTGCATGTTAAATCCTATGGATTCAGGACCTATCTCAAACATCCTGGAAGTATATTTCAAAAATATTTAAAGTATACTTAAACATATTTTTTAAATATACTTCCACCCAAGATACTGAAAAAATGGCTAGGTCAAAAAGTTGAAGTCTTGGAGCGGAAATTTCTCATACAGAGTTAGGATGCGCCTAAGATGAGCGGAAATTTCTCTTTGAAAGGAAATTTGAGCCCTAGAATAAGATCACTTAAATCATGAAGAATGCAAACAATCATTTGAACTTTGAGAAGAAATTTCGCCTAATGCAAAGAAAAAATTGAAAATGAAAACAAGATTTGTAAAGAGTTAAAGTTGCAAGAGCGGAAATTTCTCTTTGAAAAGAAATATGCGCCCAAGGAGAGAGTTTTTAAAATTGGCTAAGTATGAGATGAAAATGGGAAATTTCTCTTTAGCAAGAAATTTGCACTCCAGGAGGGAAGATGAATTGAAGTTATTACAAAATGCAAGATCATGTAAGTGATGAAGGGAAATGAGCCAGTGATATTGAGGTTTTCTAAGTATGAAATGAAAAGTGAAGGAAATTTCCCACCAAAGGGAAATATGTGCTCTAAGGCAAGTGGTGAAATTTTGACAAAGGAAAGTTTGTAGTGGAAAATTATCTTGCATCAAATAACTCATTGAAAATTGCTTAAAACACTTTGAAAATTTGGCTAAGTTTATGAACTTGCAAGATGGGAAACTTCTCTTTAGAGGGAAATATGCGCCCTAATGAAGGTCTTTGTTTTTGACTTCAAGTTTGATCCAATCCTAAGTCAAATTCGTGAGAAATTGTGTGAGGAAGAATGAAAATCGTTTGAAAAGCTTGAAGAGAGTTGAAGAAAGTCTATTTAAAATTGCAAAAGTTTCTAAGTATGAAATCAAAAGGAGGAAATTTCTCTTTGGAGAGAAATTTGCGCTCAAGCAAAATGGGAAATTTCTCTTTAGTAGGAAATTTGCGCCCAAGGTTTGCATTAAGGAAAATTGTCACATGTGAGATATATCATAAATCTAAGCTTGCCTTGAGAGAGTTTGAAGTCAGGGTTTGATGTGGATTAAAGATAAGGTTTTAATGTTCATCAAAAGAGAAGAGCGCATAATGCTCTAGAGCATGCAAAACCCGCCCAAATTTATCACAAGGAAATTTGATTAAGTATGAAGCATCTTAAGGACCTAGTCTTGACTTGAAGTTTCAAGAAAATATCTAAGGCAAAGTGAAAGTTCAAACAAAAGGCAACATAATCTATGAAGAAATGCTAAGACATTCAGATTTCCAAAGAGGATTCACCAAAAGAGATGTTGAAAGGGGAAAAAACTAAGTAAAAATCGCAAATTTCTTGCAAGCATGCAAAAGCCGCCCAACAAAGGGTGCAAATTTCTCTTTAGAAGGCAAAATCTGCCCTAGGGAAAATCCTTCCAATCATGCAATATGCGCTCTGGGAAGAAGACTCATATAGACTTGAAATTTGCAAAATGATGAAGACTTAGTCATTGAAAATCACTAGAAGTTCCCTTGCAAAGATGATCAACACTTAACGAACTTCTCATCAAGGTGGAGCGCAAAATCCTTGTCTACATGCAAAATGTTCCCAAGGTGAAAAGTTTCCCTTTTGGAGTGAACATGATAAACATTGTTTGCCTTGGATAGATTCATGAGATTACTTGCACAAATATGATAAATTGCTTGAAGGGAATTTGAAGAAGAGTTGAAATTTGATAAGAAAAAAAAAATGTCTAAGTAGAAGAGCGCAAATTTCCTATGCACATTCAGGCTGTGCCCTTGGAAAATTCTCATAAACATGCATAATGCGCTCATGTGGATTTAGTGAGTTTGAGATCAAAATGATGAAAGGTTATCTTCCTTAGTCAAGTTTGTGAGAATACAAGTGAAAACATGAGAAATTGCTTGAGAAAGTTGAGAATGTGGATAGAATGTTCTTCAAAGTAGAAGGGCACAAAATGTTCTAGAGTATGCAATATGGCCCAATCAAAAGGTGGAAAATCCTCACTAACAAGGATTATGCGCCCATGCAAGAAGGAGAAAAATTTGACCAAAGGAGAAACTCGCTCAAACAAGAGAGATTTGTTCAAACATAAACAAGAGCCAATACCACAATTGAAGTTCACCGAGAAGAAATTGAAGGAGAAAACAAGAAAAATCCTAAGTGTCAAAAGTCAAAATGGGAAAATGTTCTAGAGCTTGCATTTTGTGCCCTAGAAGGGCGCATATTACATGGACCCAAACAATTTCCACTCTTTTCGAAAATTTTCATAGAAAAAACAAAATCACTTTGCATAATTGAATAAGTTGGCTTAAGGAAGGTAAATTGCAAATTGTCTTATGAATATCGTTTTATTTGTCCCACATTCGTGAGGAAGGTGAGTTTGGTAGTGAACATTCCTTTATATCATGTATCATGTTGATGTATTGACTTGAGGTATTTTGCTTGTAGGTTGGCGATGTATGTTGAAGGAGAGCGAGATCAAGTGAAAGAGCGAAGTATGCGGAGGCAAGCCATCCAGAGGATCAAAGTACCATCAAGCTTATTCACCTTGCATTTAAAAGGAGGCGACATCACCAGAGTGGAGGAAGAATATTGCAAGCTTCATCGAATTCACCATCATCCTACATCCAGAGGAGAGTTTCATCGCCGGAGAGAAGGAAGAAGTTTATCATTATCTTGCAAGTTTCATCATCCAAGTATCCAGAAGATCATTCCACCTGCATATTCAAGAATCCAACATCATGAGAGGAACATTCATCCAGAGTCCATTTCCAGGAATTCATTTGCAATTTCAAGATTCAGAGTCATTTTCCATACGCTAGGCAGTGAGGACATTCATCATGAAATTTACTCCAAGGATGCACGTACATGATATCTTCTTGCATCATCCAGCGTTGAACCCTGCACAGAAGACAAGAATTTCATGAAATTACAAATGAGCAAAGATTGTCAAGAAATTTGTAAATTTCACTAAGGTAAGAAAGACAACAAGGAAAATTCAACAAAATTCCCAAATTTGCAAGTTCGAAAGATGCAAAGTTCTAGAGTTGAGGATCCAAAATCAAAAGACTACTTCAAAAGGTCCATAGTTTGGGAAAGTATTACGAGCAATGTGAACATGAGGAAAATCAAACCAGTTTAGAAGTTGCTGAAGTGGCATATGCACGTCATCATGCCAATCACAGCTCGCCACATCATACGTCCAAGTTCAATGTATCTACAATAGATAAGAAGCCAAAGAGGACGCCCATGTGGAAGATGCTTCAAAAATGTTTTATTCAAGCTCATCACATTGGGAAACGTGCCTTCATTGCCTCTCTCATATTCTAAAAATAGCAAGTTGTTGTAACTACCTTGTGTTGTCAAGATCTGGGCCATTGATTTGCAAATCAATCCTAGCCATTCATGTAATTTTTTGAGCTCTATATAAAGCTCACTTCTTTCATTTGTAAAAGGGGGATTATTAGAGATCATTAGAAGTAGAGTAGGAGTAGAGTAGAGGAAGCTCTTCTAAGTTGTTGGAGAGAACTCATGAAATTGTTGTAATCACTTCCAAGACTAATGCATTTCTCATTGAAGCTTGGTGACAATTGTGTTGTCTTGGAATGTTGCATGGTTTCTTATTTCTTGAAGATGATGGAGAAGCGTTTCCAAGAAGCTTAAATAGTAGATTAGAAGTTCACTGATGTAATGAGTCTATGTTGGGATATTTGATGAATTCCTTTTTGGTTCATACTTTTCATGATTTGTTGAAGATAAGTCATTGTGCAAAGTTAACCTGAACCATGTTTGCTTTAGTTCGATTATGAATACTTGTTCAAATTGCGCCAGCTGTGGGTATTTGGATGAATGTTTACAATATGAAAATCATATGATTACCTTTGGAGATTGTACCTGCTTCGTGTAATTGTTGGTTCTCATGGTGAAGCGAAGCTAGGTTTTGGAAGGGAATTTGTCTATCGTAGCATTGTTCATTATTTCATTGTCCTTAGAATAGATTCTCTTAACCCTTTCCTTTTGATATTGTTTTAAAGTTTGATTGGAGAAGTTCCATTCATTCACATCCAAGGAGTAAGGAATTTCATCCATGTTTGAGTGGAGTCAATTCAACGTAAGTCTCTTTGTGATTACTAGCAAGATCGCATCCATTCACTGAGTCTATCCATGTACAAGTCAAGACCTGACATCAAAAGGAAGCTTGGAGCATTCTTGTTTGATCATATAATTCAGCATTCAGGAAGCTTTGATCAAGAGAGGATAGGATACTCAGTATTTTATTCTATTGTTGTGTTGTCACAAAAACATCATCAACACTATCTAGGATCAAACATTGTGCTACCCATATGACTTGCCCATGCCTAATGGTTCTTTCCATCCTTTTCGATGATACAACCCTTGGAGACCCATCTGATAAATCCTGTAGTATTACTTCCTTCCCATCGTGTTGAAAACATACTTCCATTTTTTGGAAGTCTTGATAGTATCTGCCTAATGAATGTAACCATTGTATTCCCAATACTACATCTGTGTCACCCATGTTTACTACATAGAAGTCTTCTTTTATTTGATGTCTTCCTAAGGTAAGGGTGAGTTGACTTATCCTTTTTGTACAAGGGGTAGTGTACCCATCAGCCATTACTACTTTGAAACCTTCAAAGTCTTCTGTATTGAGTTTCATTCTTGTTACTAACCCTTCATCTATAAAGTTGTGGGTGGCGCCGCTATCCACCAATGCCGTTACCTTTTGGCCTTGTAAAACACTCCGAATTCCAAAAGGGTGGTATTTTGGTGCACTTGAGAGAGTTGCCAATGCACTATTTGTTAATTCTTCTTCGTCTTGTTTCCACCTCTTTGTTTCGGGTTCCCTTTCTCCATCTAATTCTTCGTCCCTCAGGGCTTCTTGGTTGCGCACTTGTCCTCTATTTGCACATCGATGATTTGGATTCCATTTTTCTTTACATTTAAAATATAAACCCTTCTTTCGTAAATCCTCTCTTCTTATAGGGGACCATTCCCTTGGTTTCTCATCTTTCTTGTAAGAAGGTTGATAATTTGACCTAGAAGGTACATCCTTGGAACGAGAACTTGATCTAGATGGTATATCCTTGGAATAGGTGTTGTTCTTTGTTGTTGTAACTTCTAGTTTTAATGCTTTTTGTATAGCATCTTGGAGGGTTGTTGGATTGAGGGCACCCACCAAACCACGAAGTGACTCCGTCAACCCTTCTATAAACATGTAAGTGAGCCTTTCCTCATCAACGCCTGACACCATGACTGAAATTCTTTGGAACTCGGCCTTATAATCTTCAACGAATCCCCCTTTTTTTTAGGTAAAAGGTGTAGGAACCCTGAAATATATTATATTAAAATATAACGATTACATAGCTGATTACAAAGGCCTAGATGTACAGAGTCATGGGCAATAAGAAGGCCACAACCCCTTAGAACCAGTGCTTAACCTAGGAAAGCCAAATAAACTTCTCCAAAACACAAAACAGAGAAGTAGAAGAACAAGAAACCAAAAAAAAAACCACATATATATCTCCACCGCAGGCTTAACAGAATCAACGGATCCCCTTTGTTTCAATTGCGTTAATTCTTTGAAATGCCTTTGAGGATGTTTTTGATCAAATCAATTTATGAGTCTTTGTGTGAATTCGTCGTATTTTACAACATTTTGGTGTCCTTGTGTGACAATCTCATGATGGCACCATTCGTGTGCAACCCCTCCCACAGTCATGGGGCTAAGAGAAAGGTATGTGTCGAGCTTCTGGATCCATGCTCGTGCCGTGACTTCTCTCGAGTCATCAAATTTTTCAAGGTTTATCCTACTTACCTTTTTTTGTAAGTCTTTGTTAGGCTGCCTTTTTTCTTTCCTTGATGTATTTCTTGTTCTTATATCACAATAGTCTCTAAATGGAATATTTTTTCCAAGTTCAAGATCAATTTTGGAATAGGCTTCTATCAATTCCTCAATGTCATTTGTTGTTATGGGCTCTTCTTCTCTTGTCTGTTCCTCACTAGGCAAGAATGTAGGTTGTGTTGCTCTAGGTGTTGATCCTAAAGGAGTTCTATTGTTTTCATAACGATTGGAATTAACATCTTTCCCATTGATTTGTGTAGGTTTATTGATTGCATTATTTATGCTTTGGAGTGTTTGGAGAAGCAATTCCAATGTCTTCCCTTGTTCCTCCATAAAAGCCTTCAATTGGTTTCCCAGGTCGAACTCATGATCACCCATTTTTCTACTAGTACTTTGGCTGCTACTTGCTTCTAGTCTTCTTCTTCCCCTTTTTAAGGCCCATTGAGCTGTTTGCCTTACTTGCATACACTATCTTTGATCTGCAGGTTGGCTGGATCAAAGCTCTGATACCACTTGTAATGTCCCCTTTTAGGATTTTCTCGATTTCTTAACCTGCAACAATAATAATTATTAGAAAGGACATTAGAATAATAAATTAAGATAATATTCAGTTCATAGCATCATTCATATTAAATTTATCTATAATTCATATTAAGTTCATCTATCATAGCATAATTAAGAATGAGATCAATACTTCATAACATAATTAATGAGATCAAATCATCATAGCATAATCAATATTTAGTTCAATCCATTATAACACAATTCCTCAAGCCAATCACATATTGAATCTCCCAGGAGTGTTAGTAAGTAACAATATGGTTGAGAGCATGCAAGGGGGGCCATCCTTACATCTCCCAGTCCACCTTGGAGGCTGGTCATCCTCCTTGATCAAGCCCAAGAGCACTTAGTCGCCTCTTAGCCTACGAGTGTCTCATCTCAGGGTGGCGTACTTGACAAGATGCATGAAGACCACTATTTCAACAAGCTTGGGAGCACTCATAGGCCTCCCGGCCCACGAGCTAACTAACTCAGGGTGGCATGCTTGATGAAGGGGCCTATTGGTACTTCACCATCTCGTGAACCCCAAAAGGGCCATCATTTCCTACTTACTAACATCACCTTATTTCAATTGTATTGCTTGGGAATTGGTATGATTGATATGTGTACCTCTTGATGGATTCTAATTTGCTGTTATAAATAGTGTTTCTACTGTTGTTTACTATTGCATATATATCACTGCTGATATATTCCTTTCTGCCTTATATATATTCCTTTCTTTATTTCTGCTTTTTATTCCAATAATAATTCCTATTCAATGCCCTTCAAATGTACCTATCATTGGTTTCTTAAACATTTACAAAGGATATGTCTTTGATGAATAGATATGACTCTTCTTAATTGCACTTCTTCATAAAACAATTCGCAGCCTCTCTGTTTTGTCTTCTAGCGCACCTTTCATAAATCATGTAATCTTTCTTAATCGCACCATATACAAGTTGGTTGCTGCCTCTTACTATTATTAATAGATGCTTTTTAAATATTACGGGCTGCACCATGAAGTTGGCTTCTGATGTCATATAAATTAAATCTTTAATTTAGTTTATCATTAAACTCTTGCTTTCTCAATCAAGCGATCTCCTTGTTTATCCTGCGGGGGATATTACAGTACCTAACATGGCACTTGTTTGTTGGGACACATTTCACCCAAGTTGCACTTGAAGAGGGTGTTGGTGTAAACATTCATTTATTACATCTTATAGCATTAAGCTTACTTAGGTGGATTTTTTATTATTTTCTAAGTAGATATCTCTAGATATTTCATAATGTAATTCCTTCTTTATTTCCTAATTTTCAGAAGATTGCTTTGTGATAATCTTTTTATTCTAGAGAATGAGCTGTCATTCTCATCTGCTCCTTGTATTTTCTATAAATGCAACTTCATTGCATTTATTATGCGCGCTTATTGAATGAGATAACTGAGTTTTGTTCAATTACTGAGCCTGTTTCAATTTACTTTTGAACAACTAGGTTATTAGTGAATAGCTTTAGTAATTAGTTTCTTGGTAATGATTTCATGTATTAATATGAAATCTCACATGGTATCAGAACAAAATAAATATTACTTTTTGTAGAGAGTAAGTTCAGCGATCATCATACAGTCAATATAGTACATAAATGCCACTCTTCTTTACTATATATGGAAATCAACCTATACAATGTTATCATTTTAAGAAGATCAATCACCTTGTTTTGGTTGACATAAAGTGACATCAATACTTAATGGCATTTAAGTATTCAACCTTCAGCAAACCTGAAGTACTTAAGCTGAATGTAAGCTAGTTAATGAGAACACTGATGATGTGTTAATTTACTTAGGCCTAGCACTTAAATTGTTCTCAAAATTGCACAAAGGAGTTCTAATATATTTTCGAAGGATATAAAAGGGGAGGTTACCTATTCTATATGTAAATATTTGCATATAGTCACCAAGCCACTAAGAATATTTAGAAGATACAAGAGGACTAAAACAATACAAAAAAAACTAGTAACAGTGAATTGACAATGCAACATTGCAACACTTCCATAGGAGAGCATTGCACTGTTGTTCTAAACAATCAAGTATAGCCTATCAAGATTGAATATGAGTAGTCTAGTTCAAACAATGTTGTATCAAAAGCTCAACAAGATCATCACCTAGCTATTGAAGGCTCTTCTCAGGCAATGGTAGTGATGCATTGAGTAGGTACAATCAATCCACACTCTGCCCTTACTTTCATTAGAGTGGATTTGCCCTGTACACTCTTGCAGCCTAGTACAGTTCATTGTTCTGTTGATTTGTTTTAAGAATGCCTTTGCTAAATAGGTGATCCAAAATGGATTAGGTTAAGCTAGCCGAGTCAGCTAACACAGTCTAATTAATTCTCTTGAAGACTCACTGGCTTGCAGACACTCTGAAGACTCAAATTGGCAAGCAAACATCTGAAATAGGGTTGCCAGATGAATTGACAGAAAATGATAGAAACAATTGTGCTTTGAGTGATCCAGACACTCAGGAGGCTGATGTTGTCATAAAGAATAGTCATTGTTGACTATTTTGTACCCAGTTGAAATAGTCATACCAGTTCAGTTGAAGCATCAACTGTCATTGTGTGGTCACAGTTCTCAGGATGGTATCCCATAACTGACAAAACTGCAGAGTCCACGAGATCAAGAGCAGCTGTTTTGCATTCTAAAGACTATTGGGCTTACCATCGAAGCATTCTTGCACTCTTTTGCATAAACAGACCCCCGAGGGTTTCTAAGAACAATGAATTTTTGGGAATTGCATTGTTTCCTTGTTGAGCCAGTGCTTAGGGAGTTGGGTGCAGGGAGGAATGTGTGATTGAGCAAGTTGTAGAGCTGGTTTGCAGGTGTTAGGATACTGATGTTGCAAAGTGTTGTTAGAGCCCTTGAGAAAGGTCGTTTGTAAACATTTGGAGAAGGTAGTAACTTGAATTGCTTGTACCTCACTCTTCCTAGAGCTTTTTCTACTCTGGGTTTCTCCAGTCCAAATTCTCTGTGTGTGCTCTGTCTTTTGATGTGTTCTCAGTCTTATTCATACTTGTGAATTAATTTTACATTTCAGCACTTAAAAACAACTCAATTTAGGACACAAAGGTTGTTTTTCTTAAGTGTTCAATTTAGGACACAAGTTATTTTTCTTAAGTATTCTGTACAAAAAAGAGCAAGTAGCTTTATGGTAACAAGCTCTCAGATTTGTTTAAGGATTAATATTGAATTAAGTCACTGTTTATGGATCAGATTTTGGCATTAGAGCATTTTGTTCTTGGATTTTGTAAATGGTTTGTTTGTGTGATCAGTTTTGTGGATCAGGCATGATCAGTTTTGTGGATTGATGCCCATTACTAGATTGGCTAGTATAAGTGAGAATCAGAAAGTAGAGTTGATACCTTTTCAACAAGAGATTCAGTCTAGAGATTCGAAAAGAAAAGTAAGAAGCATGTCATGTTTGAAGAATGCTTCATCTCAAGACAGAGGGGAGAGATTCCTCAAGTTGGAAGAGATTTCAAGCGGAAACTTGACAAATTGGAGAGTATTACAAAGGTTCTCATGGGAAGATTGGAGATGTCTTTGGAGAATCCTGAGAGAAATGCAGAGCTGAGAAGATAGAAGCATTTCACCCATGAGAAATTGCAGTCCCATGATGAACAGAACCTTCCAACTGCGCCTCTATTCAAAGTAGAGGTAAAGATAGAGATTCCACCCTACATAGGAAAGGTAGATGCTGAGAAACTTGACCTTTGGTTGGCACAACTTGAGGCATATTTTATATGTATAATATCAGTGAAGAACAACAAATTTCTTTTGTTAGATTAGAAGATTAGTCAAACATGCTCTTACATGGTTTGAAAGCTATGCTTATTGTTTGGCAATATGAAGATTACCACCTATTTGTTCTTTGCATAGAAACTTAAATTGGGAAAATAACGCAATTAATCGGAAAAATCGTGAATTGTGTGGCCTGCTGGTTTTTTGAAGTGAAAAATCGTGATTTATTACTGAAATCACAGTCAATGATTGTTGACTGATATTTTCCAGAATAGATGTGTTTAAATTGTGTGTAAATCGGCAAACCAAAAGTATATTCCAGAAACAGCAGAAGGAGGCCATGAGATTTTTCAAAGGCAAAGAAGTGCGATGTAGTTCCAATGTAGACAAAAAGACTGCCTGTACATCCCTTCACCAAGAGGTATGTTTAGGTAGCAATGAAGGGAAAGACGGAAGCGAGCAAACTAAACTCTTCCATTAAAATTTCAGATCAAGATGACACAAGTAGATGTACTCTTTGATTCTTGTTCATAAACTAATTTGATTTTTGAGGAGTTAGCAGAAAAACATGGATTAGAGACATGAGCACCCCAAAATATTAGATATATTAGATATTGTTCAATATTGTTAGAATTTTGTTAACATATTATTAGCATGTTGTTAGTTTGAAACAACTAGTTTATTTTAGGAGTTGGTTTGATTGTCAAGGAAGGTGCATGCCAAATGGAACCTTGGAATGTATGTGCTGATTTTCCTTGTGAAGGAGCCATGGGTAGGAATTGAAACACTGAAGGATGTGGTCCATTGCAGCCTAACACAGGGAAGCACCAAAGCACCCTCAATAGGGCTCTAGGATGAAACTGATGGATTTTTTATGATCAACTATTTATTGTTTCAGTAGCTAAATATTTTATTGTAAATCAAATCTTGAATATGTAACCATCTCGTTCTCTTAGATTGTTCTTAGTGCATTCTTGATACAACGTATTTCTTGGCTTGATGTTTGGCACTCTTCTTTATAGTGCTTCAAATCTTCCTTGCTAAGCTGCATGCTGTTTAAGGAATTTTAAATCTTTATACACTTTTGAATATATATATTATGTCTTTTCTTTATCAGTTTTTTTAATGTAATTTGCATTGTGGATTTGATTATTTCTTTTAGATCTCCCTAAAAAAACTTTGTAACATTGCATATGCTGTTATACCTTTAAGATGTTAGTAAATAATATATAAATGTGTTGCTTATCTTTCTATGCTTCTCATGTTTGTACGTTGGATTGCAATACTTGTTACATTTATTTCAGTAACTGATTTATTTACTGATTGTAGTTTGCCTTTATGGACATGTTGAAATTTGATGTTATACATTATGGAAGGGCAGTTCCTGCAGGCATTTATGGTGAGTTCTAGTCCTATGAATTTTGGCTATTACTATATGCAACATTGTATCACAGGATAATTTTATTTTTTCTCCAACAGCTTCTTTCCACTTTATTTTGCAAAAAGAAACTGTAACGGTAGACCCATAGATATTTTAAGTAGTTGAGAAGGGTAATAAAAGAACAAGGCACATAAGTTGTGGAAAATGAGAAAATTACATATATAAATTCTTGTTCTTACTAGAGGCAACATCACTTATGATGTATTCCAGTTTTGGATTACTATCATAACAATTATATTTGGCATTTCACAAGTTGAAATAGATCCTATTTTTTCCTTTTTATGGTCCTTATGGTGGTGAATACATCCTTACCAAAATATATTCATTTTGTTGGAAAATAATCTCGACATAAGAACATATGCATGTTGTAAAATAAAGTTGGTAGCATAAATAGATAGTAGTTCAGCACTGTTAATATAGGCATCTCATTGAAAGGCCTGTCAACAACTCTCACCTTATTTTTCTGAGTATTGCAATGACAAATTATAATTATATAACGGTTATGTGGACATTTTCAATTTCTAAGGATTTATTGCTTTTTCATTACGAAGTTTTCCTACTTAATGATTTGTATTGATTTGGACATTTGAGAGGACAATTGCCCAATATAAGTTTTGCACCATATATGACTGAATGAATTTATGATTTGTCCACCTCAAGTATTATGCTTAAAAAGTTGCAGAAATGAAGCTATCTGCTAACACAACTGTCACCTGAAAACATTACAACAATGTAAAGGGATGCATAAACTATTAAATGTGGAAGAGAGTGAGACTGTGGCAAAGAACATGAAGAGAGTGATTACCCCATAGAAACCTGGCGTGTAAAGAACCCACACCTAATTTTTTTTGAAATTTTACAATATGATGATGCCAATGCAAGTCCTTGCACTTTTTGATCACCCAGATCCTAGTGCGGGCAAGGTGAGAGCATACAGTATTTTGGACAACTATCTACTATTATGAATGCACTATTGAAATGCAAAGATGACACGCTGACCAGAAGCATGCAGGCAGCAGAGCCGACCCAAATCTACACCTCTTCGGTGAACAAGTATGCTTTGAAATGCAAAAGCCATTGGCAATTTATAACAAATTGGATCAAGCCAAAATGGTTGATTGCTATGTAGACTTGATTAATGCTGAAACGGGCTATGAAGATGCAAGTGGGTCTAGCGGTGAACCAACCAAGACCTTCAATGTTGAAATGCACATAACTGGCGGTATACCATCCAGTTTTACAATAAATATGACAAATGCACTGTTGGTATATTAATTTTGAAAACTACAACACACTACTGAAATCAACTAAAACATAACAAGATGTCACTACTGCAACACCCAGATTAGTCCACAAAAATCAGAAATAAAACAAATTTCATTCCACATGAATCGAGCCAAATTGGAGTGCCTTGAAACACCACTGTATAAGTTGAAGAAGGCTACAATTGAAGGTTGTAAACTAACCCAAACTGAACCCGCACTGAAAATACTGTTTAAAACCCAAAAGCACACTTGTACGACCCATTGATGAAGTAGTACAGCTTGTCAAAGAAGCTTCAGATTGCTGCTGATGAGAAACAGAACAATACGACTTGAATATGAGGTTGTACAACAAAGGTAATAAAGTTTATTTTTAGTCAACAAAAGCAGTGACTCATTCAAGAATGCTCACGCTTCCCTTAAACATAGTACGAACTGTTTGGAGCCTTGAAAACAACAAGAATTATTAGTACGACTCTTTTTTTGAAGTGTACAGCCAGAACAATAAATAGTACGGATGACAACAGCTCTCTAAAATATGGTATGGTTGGCAACAGCTCTCTAAAATATGGTAGGCTGGCAACAACTCTTCAAAATACGGTATGACCTGGTACTTCAGATTGGTATAGCCTCTTTGGTACCCAACATTACAATTGGTATATGCAATCGTAGCAAATATCACGCTGACAACAGCTCTCTAAAATATGGTACGGTTGGCAACAGCTCTCTAAAATATGGTAGGCGGGCAACAACTCTTTAAAATATGGTATGACCTGGTACTTCAGATTGGTATAGCCTCTTTGGTACCAAACATTACAATTGGTATATGCAATCTTAGCAAATATCAAAACTCAGATTCAACAACATCAAAATAGATCAAAAATCTTCATTATAAAAATAAGCTAGAAAAAACTTCAACTATCAGCGCAGGGTTGATTTCTTGGTGAAATCACTCGAACCAGCTAGGAGGGTTTTCGTCCCTGAAACTGGATTCATTGGAAGTTTTTTGTCCTCAAGAAAATGGAAGAGCTCACGTTCAACATAAAGCCAATAGAAATGAATTAGCCAGAAGAAGTTTTCTGATGACCAACCTCCCTTTTTTAACTTTTTGGAGAAATAAAATAACATTATTTCTTTTTTGCTCACTTATTTCTCCAAAATAGTAAAAAGCATAATAAAGTGTCTCGACGACCACCTTTTTGCACCTTGAGCCTAGTGACACTTTATTTGCACAACTTAAAAACAACCTTTTTAAATAATTACATATAAGCTGTCAATTAAAATATAACTCAAAAGCACATTTTCGACAACTTAATTTAATTTTTTAACTATTTTCCCCTTTACTATCACCCCAATAGCCTATGGGAAAAATTCAGAAAAGAGGCTAAGGGTCACCAACAACTTACGCTCGAGAAGGGGACATTACAGTCCTCCTTTCCCAAAATTGCTTGTCCTCGAGCAATTGCAACTCAAGATGCTCCAAAATTTGCTCTCCTTCCCAAGTAGCATCCTCAACTGATAGATTCTTCCATTGATCAAATACTCTTTTATGCTTCTGTTTCTCAATTTGTGCTCTCTAAAATCAATAACTGCTTCAAGAATTACAATCAACTTCCCTTCATCTAATGGAGGTAAATCAACAGAAGCAACAACATTATGGTCGAGTGCCTTCTTAAGGCAAGAAACATGAAACACATTGTGCATCTTACTACTTTCCGGAAGCTCCAATTAATATGCCACTTCCACAACTCTTCATTTGACCTTGAATGAGCTATAGAATCGTGGCTTAAGCTTCTTTGCTCCACTCTTTTTGAGAGAGGACTGTTTGTAACACTGCAATCTCAAATAGACCATGTCACCAACCTCAAATGAACACTCAATATGATGTTGATTTGCATTTAACTTCTGCTGATTTTGAGCACGTTGGAGGTTGTCTTTGAGAGATATCAAGACATCTTGACTTTGCTGGAGTAAATCTTTGGCCCCTAGTACCCTGCTGTCACAAAAAACAAGATCAATGAAACTCGTAGCCTCATAATCATACAAAGCCATAAATGGTGACATTTTGATGGATATATGATAAGTGGTATTGTAGCAATGCTCCCCTTAGTGGAGCCATCTAATCAATGCCTTCTGTTGTCCAGAAACATAGTTTCTCAAGTACCCTTCCACCCATTTGTTGATAATCTCTATTTATCCATCAATTTGGGGGTGGTACTTGTGCTTGGAGTAAGCTCAATCCCTGATAAATGAAACAATTCTTGCCAAAATAGGCAGCTGAATCCCTGATAAATGAAACAATTCTTGCCAAAATAGGCTTAGGAATCTGCTATCCTTATCACTTACAATATTTTCGGGCGATCCGTGAAGTTTGAACACTTCTCTAAAAAAAAATCAGCAATTTGTGGAGCTCTAAAATCTGAAGAAATTGCAAAGAAGTGTGCAAATTTCATAAGTTTGTCAACAACGATATAGATGCAATCTTTACCTTGAACCTTTGGCAACTTGGTGATGAAGTCCGTTGAAATACTCTCCCATTTCTGATTTGGAATGGGCAGAGGTTGCAACAAACCAGCAGGAAAAGTATGCTTATTTTTGTTTTGTTGACAAACTACACATTTTTTAATATGCTCAAGGACATCATCCTTAAGCCCCTTCCAAGTGAACCTCTCCCGAATTTGTTTATAGGTCTTAAAATACCCTTGGTGACCAGCCAAAGAAGTATCATGAACAACTCTAAAATTTTTTCTTTCACCTTGGATTCGGGTACTAAAAAGATTCTATCTTTGTATAGAATCAACTCATTAACCACAACATACTTGTTATCCCACAAATTACCTTCCAAGATGTTAATGGCAAAAGTATTCTTAGCATATTCTGATAAAATTTGGACTTTCCAATCTGCTGTAATCTCCATTATAGAACATAAATTTGGCTGTCATGTCCCCTCCACATCAACAAATTAATACTATTATTATCATTAATAAAAAAAGTGTTTTTTAATAATAATAATAATAATAAATTAAGAATATTAATTAAATAATAATATTAATAAAGATTTGAAAATTTAAATTGTGTCGACCTTTTTGAGTCCTAGTGTCCTCTTTGAGTAGATATATAAGACAAGTACTATTTTCTTGGGTGATCATCCAACTACACTTAATTTCTACTGAATTCTAACATTTTAGGCTGATAGAGCTTTTGGGATGAAAACCCCAAAGCTGATTCAGGTAGGACACAACCCCTACATAATCATTGAGAGCAATTTCCAAGTTAGGAATTTGTATTGAGCCTAACTCTAATTTGCTATTCCACACGTTTGCATAAGGCGATTTGGTTAGAAGGAACATCATTATCTTTGATCGCTATTTCCTAGTCCAACATATTGAAAACTCATAAAGTGCCACGCTACACTTGAACATGAGCTTGATCAAGCATCTTTTGGAGGTCACAGCTTATTCTGCAAGTTATCTCTCATTCATATCTACCTAGGCATGATCAACTGTAATCGATTTTCAAGATTCCTGGTTGAATTACACAATTGCCCAATTATTTGCGTGAGCAAATCATCATCGATTCCAGAAACAAAGGCGCCTTTAGATCTTTACTGTGAGTTGGAGTGGTATATATATATATATATCTGGGTGCAAGTTTAAAGATAAAGCATCCTTGATCTAAGGCGTTGGCAGGAGATTAGTTGTGGCGTAATCATTTTTACATCCCAGTGGGTTTCCCAGCCACAAGTTCGGCCTACAACATGGTGTGATTCGAAGAGGATCGATTTGTGGTGTCTTTGACACCTGAACTAGCTTCACCTACAAGTCTTTACTCCAGTAAACATATTTGAAGGCAGATCTAAGGTGATACCTGTGCGAGCGGGATATTGAGTGCAGTGTCTAGATCCATTCAAAGAACTGAATCACAACATAGTCTGCTAAGTTCTTCCACCAGAGATCACCATTGCAACTTCATCATATCTACAGTGGTCAATATATGTAAGTCTTGATTTGAATTTTGAATTGTAGATTGTTTATGTCAGTGTTACAAGACCTGGACTCGCCCAACACTTAGCAAGCTGATTTTTGGCGAGTACTTAGACTCACCACCTAGACTTGCCTAAGACTTGGCAAATTGAAAAACACATGAAATTTAGAGATTTTAAGGATTTAAGACTTGTTTCATGCACCCTTTAATAGATAAACCTTAAAGACACAATAAAATCATCAAATAGAAGCTACTTTGATCACATACACAAGTATACATCGACACATAAGTATAAACGCAAATTTTAGTTGAAGGAAATAACACATTTAGATATATAAATATTGTCAAATGTATACAAAATTCATGGAATATGAAATCCATGGCATCAAAAGTTCAAAACAAATATCAAAACAAAAAATAGAAATCTATAATCTAGAGGGGCCTGCATCACTCAGCTCAATATTACGGCTAGTCCTGCGTGGGCGTCTAAGATAGGTCCTGGATGATGATGCCACCATGATATCTGCTTGTATCTCAGTGGCACTCACGCCAACATCCAAGGTGTCTCCTCGTGCTCTATTCTCTTCTGCTACCATGGCTACTGCCTCTGCCTCTCTATCCACTTGGTCAATCCAATCAAGGTCCTCATCACCAAAGATGGGATCCTCAGCCTCAGTGATCCACACTATTTGTGGACCAACCTCCTCTAGTGAGATTGGTGATAAGTCACTGCCCAAAATTTGTTTGTGGCGAAGGCAAAGGTTGTAATGAACATAAACTAGATCATTCAACCTCTACATTGACAATCTATTGTGCTTCTTGGAGTGTATGTGCTCAAACATATTCAAACAGTCTATTGCGCTTCAATATTTAATAATAATATGAAAAAAGGAAGAGTTTTAATTTTTAAACTTAAACTATGCTCATAATAGATTTTTACATGGCTGCAATGTCGTCCGAGTTGACTTGCATATATGTGGATACAAGTTTCAACTAGTTTGAATAGAATGTTTATGGATCTTCTTTAAGAATTGTTGAATTGTGACGTAAATTTGATAAATGAGATAAAATTACTATAGATATATGCAATTCCTTCATACCTTTGCTATCTGTTCATCCAATGGGATTAGGCACTAGTCTTGAAAAGAAGTAGAGGTGAAAAATACATTTCCTACACTAATCTATGAGAGATATGCGCAAAAATTAAACTAATCACACAATTACAAGGAAATAAACACAAAAGCAATATACCATAGCACGGTGACTTACATGGGGCAAATCCTTTCAGGAGAAAAAACCCACACTCCAAAGTAACTCAATGTATTATTCAGTAATCAAAAGTTACAATACACTTGCAGAGTCTAAGCCTTTACAAGAGTATCACCAACCAAAGATTTGGAGTAATTTTGGCAGCATAATAGTATCTACAAAATTCACTATCAAAACCTCCATCTCAGGGACTCATAAATAGGAAACACAATACATGAAGCCATCAAACGATAATGAGGACCATGAGCTAAAACCACCCAAAATGTGGCGCCCAAATCCCTAGTTAAAAATCCAACACCCAAATTCCAAGATGAGTCTACACGCTAAAAATAGCATATTCCTTCCACCTGCGATAAGCTTGTCATAATCCACTCACCAACTTGGGTGCTCCATTATCTATTCAAGGATGCCTTATGACGTGTCGTAATACGCACTATAAGTTAGTCAATAAGTGTAATTCCCTCGTACAACTCTTTTATGTGTCATAGATGTTTTTATATTTCCAATATGGGAGGCACAACTTTCAGAGGCCATAACTTTTGATTTGGGACGCCGATTGGACCCCTTTTAAAAAAAATGTAGAGCTTGAAGAGATCTATGTGCCAAGCATCTAGGAACCAATGCTAAACAACCCACAATATTTATTTTGGCAAAAACTAACCTCTATAGCCTAGAAATTGAGTTTTTATATTTTATAGTGTGAAAATCGCTTTTTTTGTAATCTTAGCATTAGGAGCAAGGTTGAGACACCTTTCCTAACAGGTCTTTCAACAAGAAATTGATCATTCTTAATGCATCTTTGCATTAAGTTTAAATTAATCCTCAAGTGAATCTGCAAATGCTTTAGGGAAACTATATTTGATAATTCCACCTTTGGATATCTTATGCACTACCATTAAGGTGAAGCTTTGTAGTATTTCTTTACGCTTTTTTCAAGGTTTTGATCTTCTTTACAAGGGTAAATGAGGGTCAAGAATTGTTAGTGACAGTAAATAGGGCTGCACTTGCATATAGGGTTTAGTTTACTTAAGATCTCTTCAAAATTGTGAAAAGTTGTCATACATAGAACCTTAGGGGTAACCCCCCTTGGCCTTGCAAAGCCAAAAGTGCAAAGGAGACAACCCTCTCTTGTTAATGGCCTGATCCTCTATCCTTGATTATGATCTTTGCAATTGAGGTGAGCTCACATCCCTGGAAGTGCATCCTTTGCAATTGTCTAGGATCACATCCATAGCAATGCATTCCTTCACAATTGTCTAGGAGTTCAAGGATGAGTGTTTGGAGTACCAACAACACCTCTGCTACATCAGCTCTTACATCAGCAATATCAAAACTCTAGCTCGGTATACTACTAAGGCACTTATCACATCATTGCCTCATGAATTCATTACAACTTTACCGCACTTAGTCAGCTACTTACTCATCCTTTGCATAAGCTGCTTGGTGTGTCTTCCAACTTATTGCAAAATTGTTGAATTGATCAGTGGGGCTCGACTGCAATTGAGGAAGTTCCAAGGATTCCCCATTGCCATAGCAAGTTCCAATGGTGCTTGTTAGCACCACCAAGTCATTGATTTGCAAATACCGACATAGACAAACCCTTTTCTGCAGGTACTGAAGGTCTGAAGATTCAGAGGTCAGGGCTGCACAGTAAGGTCAAGGTTGCCCTTAGGAGGATCAAGGCTGCCCTTGTGGCCTTGATCTACAACTCTGCACAGTTTTTGATTTCACAGAGCACATTTGTCACAACCTTCTGATTCTAGATTCAGCCTCAGATTTGAGCTATTTGTCTGCTGCCATAATCAAGTCAGTCCCCTCTCCCAATTCCAAGTACACATTTATTTCAGTTATTTATCTCTGTTTTAGTTTCCGATCTATCAAATTCAGGTACATGTCTAGACTCAGCTCTTTTATCTAGGCTAATTGTTGTATTGATTGCCTTATTTTTTTTTGTTGGAGGGTTTTTATATCAAACCCACAGAATTGTTAAAAGAGTAATGTTTTTCCAAACATCTTAGATCTGTTTATTCTGATAATCAATCATTTTTAATTTATCGGATAATATTTCCTTTGCTATTTGACTATATGCATCTCTTTTATATTGCAATGCATGTACAATGTTGGGAGAAATTTTTATTTGTAAATCAGGCAGGGTTGATAACATTGTTACAAGGTTAGATGTATGTGCATCTCTTTTATATTGCATTGTTAAAAACATTCTTGAGGGTTGTGGCCCAACATTAAGTCCCAGGGAGCTCATCATCACTGGCACAGGTTAAATCGTGGCCTGACTCCTCAAGAATGGCATTCCCTTCTGAGTATCCATAACAATATTTGTTTGTATTTAAAAACATCCATTTTTTTCTCTGCAAAGTTAAATCTCTCAGTAGCACCTGTGGAGAATAATCTGGTAGGTCCCCCTCCATGGGACCGCTAGGTAAGTTTACACATGTTGTGCCCCATCATGTACTTGTATTGTTCTGTACCAGAATATAAGTTCAACACACTTATAAAAAAAAAAGGTCTTTCAGGATCATTTATGGTGTCATTTCTTTTGCTAGCCAGACATTGCGGTAGGAAATTGGCCATATCCCATAGCTTGAGTAAAAAATGTCCAATATACTTGATGTTAGTATAATGCTGTCACCTCATCCTCTGCACATCTATAATTTACTTATGATCACGCTTCTTGCTTGCATACCATTTTCTTATTAAGAAATTATATGGCCCAACTAAATATTGTTCTGCATCACATGTAATTAGTTCTTTCATACTTAACGGGCTTGTGAAAGATAAGACACTATTAGCATGAATTATTATTTTTAAATCTGTTGCAATTTAATATGAAGTAATGCCTAATAACTTGAGGATAGTATCAATTTTGATTTCAGATGATCCCAGTTATTGCATTGGAGGTTAATCTATATCACATGATACATGAACAAAAATTAGTTTATGTTGCATTACTTTATTTTCTCGACTGAATCTTGCACACCTCATACAAGGATAGTTAGAAACACACGTAATTTGAATGCAACTTTATGCTCCTAACTGACATTCAGTTCTAAGTAACCTTCACTTTGTATTGTTTATACACGTAACAGATGTCAACTTGTTCACGTAGATTGGAAGCTTATTTACTATAGGCTGAAATATTTGAGCCAAGGTGGCTGTTACTAATTCCAGTTTCAAATTCATATGCTTGAATTATTATTATGCTTGTACAAAATGTAGCCAACAATCAAATAATCATTAGTACCACTGAAAATTCTGAATACTACGGACTAAATCATATTGATCACCTGAGTTGCAGATATGAGTTTGCATTAGTAGAGGATATCTGTGAAACATAATAGCTCCATTTGAAAATACATACTGTAAAGAATTAGGCTTATAAAAGGAAGCTATGTTGGTTGCAATTTTGAATTATTCAGCATTGGAAGCATACCTTTTGAATAGAAAACTGTATAAATAATTAAATATTCAACGACATATTTTAAAGATCAGCTAGGAATCCTTTGGGGTTAAAAATTTAAAAGAAGTGTTTAAGGTCAACATAAGGGAAAACCATGTGAAAACACAAAACTATTCTTGTATGTGATTAGGTTTTCTCTAGTCTTAAATCAATTAGAATACCACCTACTTTGTTTCTGTGTTTTCAGTCTCGGAAATGTTACTAGTAAAAAATGGCTGCAATCAGAGCATTTTAGCTTTTTTAACTTATGTCAAACCTGTTGGCTTTCAAAATGTTGGGTCACAGCTTTGAGCTGAGTTGATTTCCCTATAATTTTGGCACCCAATTTACCCATTGAAAACAAACTAAAGTTGAGGTGACAAATAAACATATTTTATGATCATGTCCTGCAGAGTCAATTAAATGATTGTTAACATTCTCTTTGTTGTCAATGACGCCTGTTTCACATTTCTTGTGTTTCCATTCGCAGCAAAGATACATTATGGAACGTCATTGTCAAATGTGGATTGGCTTCATGGAAGTGCAGAGTCATTGTTGACTCTGACCAACTTGTTTATTGTGTTGGGTTTGAGAGAAGGTTTGCGCAAAGAGGAAAGCCACAAGATGACATTGGGTACAGAAGATAACAAAGAATTAGTGGAGGAGGAGAGATCTTCTATCTAAATCTCAGATGTGAATGTGAATGATATTTTTATTAAAAAGTTGCATAGCCTTGCCATCCATTCAAATTTATTTTCAACAGGAGATACTAATGACCTTCCAGTTTGGTTGTCATCACTGTATTTAAACTGAAAGATGCATTATTATTAGTATGTTACCTCCATGCTACGGGTTATTAGTATTTGTAATTTTCTATGGTGTTCAAACTAGGGGACACTTCCTTGTTATCATCTCTATGATTAAGCCAATCAATTCAGTTACTAGAGAAGTTTAGGATTGTATTTCGAGTACCACAACTTTTTTCTTAAACAGTCTACGTCTATCTAAAAAATGTGGAGAAATATTAGTTTCAACTTATTTTATTTAAGAAAGAGTTATTTTGTTTTATTTTAGAACTATTTTATTTACTACATATATACATACAAAGACACATAAATTTTAATTTTTAGTTAAAAATTATTTGATTTTATCTATATTGTTTACTTTATTTTTATTTGAAGAGCTATTTTATTATTACTTTGGGAAAACTACTAATATTTTTATTTTGTTTTTACTTTGAAGAATGTAGTTAATATTATATACTTATATGTTATTTTTTAATAGTTTCATTTGTAGGCATGAATATATATTTTTAAAATTTGATGTCTTTATATTTTAATTTTTTTATTTATTTTTCTATTAAATAAAAATTAATTAGTTTATAATATACATATATTCATCTTTTATTGTTCGCAAAGTAAAATAAAAATATATATTCGTTTTGTTTTTCTTATGATGAGTGCTTTTGGATTTAACTGTGTAAATCCAAAAGCACTCATCGTAACTTTATGGATTGTGGAAAACTCATGCCAACTATTGTTTTTTCTTTATTTTTTATTTATATTTAATTATGTTTTTGATTAAGGTAAGCAACTAACAAGGGGTTGAACCCTTTTACAAATAAGAGCCCCTAGGGCCAAGCAAAACAGGCCACAAACAACACAGAAACAGAACATAGACGACAAAGAGACATCAGACATGTTGTAGACAATGGAACTAAACCACCCCAGATCCAGAGGGTACAAATCTAACTCCCTTAACCCTAGGTTGTGAAGCAACGACGGATTTGGGGAGTCCCTTCTTTCTTTGAACAATCGACCAAGAAAACTCTGAGTTGAACTCCTCAGAGTGAGGCAAGAGGAGGGGATCCTCCACAGCCACCTCTGGCAAGGAGTAGTCATGCGCTGAGAGAGATAAGCCGACAACGCAGTAGATGAAGCAGGGATTGACGAGGTAGTAATTCGACCCTTAGCGGATGGGGCGGCCAAAGGATCAACAGAGGCGTTCAGAGACAACGAAGATCAGGCAAGCCCAACAAGATCAACAACAATAGTATGAGGCACCAATGACATTGCTGAAGGAGTGGGCAACAAAGAATCCTAGGGAGGCATGACCTCCTGGGACGAGTCACCCACCAAGGAAGGCTCACCCTCTTGGGAGGAGTCATCCGACGAGGGATCACCAACCATCAAATGATCAGTGAGTGCATTCTTCTACTAGGTTGTCGCACCCTTGCATGAGCATGAGGACAACCAGAGGCTAAGTGTCCAGTAGAGAAGCATCTCTTGCACCGAAAGGGGAGACCCTCATAGTCCACCAGCTGCGTCCATGGTCTGTCCACCATCAAAATAACATCTCAAATGAGAGGTTTAGAGATGTCAATATCCACTAAAATACGAGCCACTGTAGTATGCCCTAGATCCGAAGTCATAGAGTCTACCTTCAAATAGTGCCCAATGGCGTTGCTAAAGGCTTCATAGCAAGAATCCTCCTAGAACTGGAGAGGGAGATTCGGTAGTCGGACCCATACTGGTTTGGTATTAAGCGGCTTTGTAAGGGGATTGAAAGAGTGAGCCCATGGCTTGATGGACAACAAATGATCACCCCACAATCAACGCCTGTCCAACACTAAGTCGCACTCCTCAGAGGAAGCAAAGGTCGCTATGAAAAACCCCCTCGCACAAGAAAAGAGCTCAATCTGCCCAGTGACAAGAGGCTTCTAGGAGTCCATGACCTAGTCATGCAAATTGGGAAGTGAGGGCCACAAGCCATTAAACTTGCAGATGACTCCACATCTTGAGTAGAAACCCTCGTTTTCTGCAACCTTAGGGCCACACACCACCACAGGGGAAGAACAAGCATGAGGCATAGGCCTAGCCCTAGCCTGTGTTGGGTGTGATTGAACCCCAAAATTGGTAACAATATCAGAAAACATTTTCTTTGGGCTGCCTGAAGCAACTTTAGCAGCGCCGGGCCCAACATTTACAGTAGGCGAAGAACTTGCAATTGGTACCTCCACCTGAGACTAAGAATCCCCTTTTGTTTTAGCAACTCCCTGTCCACACTTGACAAACGGGAGCTTGTGAGACCCATTGGTAGTGTCCAGAATAGTCCCCGTACCAGCGCCCACACCACCGGCGCCCTCACCCTGCACAAGCCTGTGTAGACGCAAACGCAAACGCAAACGCACAGAGTGTATCCCCTGAAGCAATTGTGGCTCCATTTTCAAACCTCCTACGCGCTTCATTTCGTGCTTTATACTTAATTATGTTGGCTATAGTTACTATATGCTTAAAGCCAAAACACAACCAACACATTTTAAAAAAAAAAAAAAACTAAGGCATTCTATAGTGGCAACAAGATACAAAGCATCATGTTGTGACTGTGTACATAAAAACCAAACCACAACCAATGCATATGTTTTAAAAAAAACTAAAAACAAAATTATAATTATATTTAATTATGTTGGCTATAGTTATAATTTTGTAATTTTAGTTTTTTAAAAAAAAAAATATGCATTGGTTGTGGTTTGGTTTTTATGTACACAGTCACAACATGATGCTTTGTATCTTGTTGCCATTATATGATAGCACGAAATTCATGAACTCATGCTCTAATACTATTCTGATGGGGTCGACTTCAGACATCTAAGCTCTAATACCTATTGATGGCTCAAGTGAAAAACTCATCCGCATTCTACTTCCTCAGAAATATAATCATTCACAAATTCTCATAACATACTGTCAAGATAGTGACAGGAACTATTATGCAAACTCAGTAATAACAAGAATAACCATAAATTTAATCTTAGTTCTAACTAGCTACATGAGCTGTCTTCACACATGCTATAGAAACATAATGAACAAGCGTTTAATCTTTCATTCCATTCAACCAAATCGGTCACTCTTACAAAACATCACAAAACGATACAAAATCTGTTCACAACAATGTAATCGATCCACATGCTGGACTGTCAATCACTTAGTTGCTTCCTGCTCCTCACGCACTTCGGCTTCTAATTGGCCTTTATCTCCTGCTCTCTATCTCGACTATTTGGCCTTGGGCCACATTCGATTTCTTCCCATCGGCTTTGTCTATCCTTTTTGACCGCCTCTCCGACTTCTTCCTATTTGGCCTCCTCTAACCTCGACTCATGACTCCATTCCTTTATTTCATTCGGCCTTCCTTTCCTTTTTGGCCGCTACAGCGGTTTCTTTCTAGACGACCTGCTCTAATCTCTCCTCATGATTCCTCTATTTTCATTGGGCCTCCCTCAACGGCCTCCTTTCTCATTAATCCTCGGCCTGCACTCTCCATCGTCCTTTATCAAAACTTTGCTCTGCTCTCTTCCTTCTGGCCATTATGCTCTCTGTTTGAGCAACGTTTTCGACTGCCTCCTCTTCTATCTCGGCCTGCTAAATTGTCAGCGTTTCCAACCTATTTTGGCCGCACACTGATAATCTTCTCTTTTTCTTCTTGGCCTCGATTATTTTGGCCTTGGCCTCCTGACTGTTCTCCTCTATGCAGAGAGGATCATTTATTCTCCTGCTTTCTCCACCTTCCTCATGACTGCCCACTATGTTGCAACCGTTACAAAGAATATCTTTGCCTTCTGACTGTTATATCTCTGCCGTGGGTGTTTTCCAACTGTCATTCCCTTGTCTTCTACATTCACCAATTTCGGCCATCCCTCTTTCTTTTGTAATTGACCCCAATGATCAAGAAGATATGTGATGGGAGCCTTTTTAGTTTCAAACTAAGATCCCATTTACAGAAAACACAATCAAAGAGAATTTAGAATGAGGGACAAAAAATACAAAAACAGTTTCTTCTCAATGACAGGGGGTAACAAGATCGTCAACACAGATTTTAATAAACAACATCACATGACAGCAGAGATATGTCTAAATGTCAATTCTATTAATATGGGAATCACAAATAGAGATAAAATTGAATCCCAATACTCTATCTCATGTTCAAACATTACAAAAATGGCCTTCAATATCAGCCTCTAGCTAATAAGCAATCTAACTATGATTTTCTGATTCCTAGTTCCCTCCTCCATCTCAGATGATCATTCCACCTCCCTTATGAGTAGTCACATAACACCTCTACTTCTTTCTTCTCACACTCTACGCTCTCTTCTCTTATCACTATCTTTTTATTCATCTCTACCGAATCTATCTCCCCCTTCTTCGAATGCTGAGAATCTTGATCATATACATACGATCTTCTGCTGTCGTTTTCCAGTTGAGAAAAGGAATCGGCCGTCGAACTTCTGCGCTCATCTTTATGGCTCCCACGACCCACACAATGTCCAAGACCTCCATTTTGATGTCTGCGGCTAGGAGAAGTTATAATTGTTGCTGCAAAAATAAACATCCCATGATGCAGAGATGGAACAATACGCCAAGAGAAGGCTGTCAACGCCATGCACATATCGATTGCAGATAGAAGCATTTATGCCATTATGAAGGTTTAGTGCTGTTTCTATATTAAGCCGATCCACAAGGAAGAAAATCACAAACGAATCCTTTTATTGTTGTGCCAGCGGGGTCCATTCTTTATTAGCACGGTTTGAGGCCTTTTATTCCTAAAATCTGCAAATAACTGACTACCACGACCTTTACCCCAAACTTAAAAATAAATAAATGCAAACCAAAATTAGAGGGAACGTGATGCCACTACATCAGACTCCCCAGGCAGAAAAATTCATGAGCTCTTGCTCATGAGGTCCATGATTCCATTTTTCTTTTTCCTTGCTTTCCAGTTTCTTAATTCTGTACTTCCATACTTGAATTGTTGCCTTCGAAGTTTTGCTGTCTGCATTTGTCGGCTTCTTTCTCTCTATGCATACTTTTTCCCTCGATTCTCTTTATTAACTCCAAATCCCCACCATTCTGACTCATCGCCACTGTCTTCTACTAGTATCATCTCAAATGAAAACAAGACTTCATCTTTGCTTTGTGTAAAAGAAATTACCTTCGGAATCTTCATTTTTGCAACCAATAAATCATCTAGACCTTCTCCATTTGTTAGTTTGTCCGCTTCAGTGTTTTCTTTCTCTGCTGTAATCACCTTTACCAAGTCTACACTTTCACCTTCCAAATTTGCCTTTGAACTGTTATGCACTTCTAGTTGTTTATCCTCATTTGCAAACACGGGTTTCTTTTCATTTTCATTACATTTATCATCTTTAGAAACAAAAGCATGAACTATAATTTTCCTAGCATCAAACTTGGTATTATTTTGATTATCAAAATGAACAATTTCAAACCTCTGAGAATCTATATTTTGGTCATTACCTATCACTTGATAATCTTCTTTCGTACCAAATTGTTCGCAGTCCTCATTAGCATCCTCCACATTCTTGCTGTCAACTTCTTCTATGTCTATTGCTGGCTTGCTATCTTTTGTTTCCTTCTTTCCTGCAATCACATCAACATTAGGAAAATAATATTTTTCTAATGCATCTATTCTTCTTGAAATCTTTTGCAATTCCTCATTGAACTTTCTCTTTTCCACACCATCCCAATATCTGTTCCACGATGCTATAACAACGGGTCTTCTAACTGCAATCTTCATCTCCTTCACTGTTGCAATACCTTGCCAACTCGCACTTTGCAACCAATCTTTCGTGCCTCCTCCCCTACCCTCTACAGTCTCCTGCAACAAATTCTCCTAGGGTTTACTCGAGACACAACAACTTGACTCTTTTCCCACACCCACATGCACACATAACCCTCTGTTTTCTGATACCACTTGATGGGAGCCTTTTCAGTTTTAGACTAAAAACCCATTTACAGAAAACACAATCAAAGAGAATTCAGAATGAGGGACAATAAATACAAAAACAGTTTCTTCTCAATGAGAGGAGGTAACAAGATCGTCTACACAGATTTTAACAAACAACAGCACATGACAACATAGATATGTCTAAATGTCGATTCTATTAATATGGGAATCACAAATAGAGATAAAACCCAATCCCAATACTCTATCTCATGTTCAAACATTACAAAAATGGCCTTTATAGCTAATAAGCAATCTAACTATGATTTTTTGATTCCTAGTTCCCTCCTCCATCTCAGATGATCATTCGACCTCCCTTATGAGCAGTCACATAATGCCTCTGCTTCTTTCTTCTCACACTCTACGCTCTCTTCTCTTATCACTATCTTTTTATTCATCTCTATCGATTCTATCTCCCCCTTCTTCAAATGCTGAGAATCTTGATCATATATATACGATCTTCTGCTGCCGTTTTCCAATTGAGAAAAGGAATGGGCTGTCGAACTTTTGCCCTCATCTTTATGGCTCCCACAACCCACACAATGTCCAAGACCTCCATTTTGATGTCTACCACAAGAAGAAGTTATAATAGTCGTTGCAAAAATAAACATCCCATGATGCAGAGATGGAACGATAAGCCAAGAGAAGACTGTCAACGCCATGCACATATCAATTGCAGATAGAAACATTTATGCCAAGAGCACAATCGCCCATTATGAAGGTTTAGTGTTGTTTCTATATTAAGCCGATCCACAAGGAAGAAAATCACAAACAAATCCTTTTATTGCTGTGCCATTGGGGTCCATTCTTTATTAGCACGATTTGAGGCCTTTTATTCCTAAAATCTACAGATAACTGACTACCATGGCCTTTACCCAAACTTTAAAAAAAAATGCAAACCAAAATTAGAGTGAACGTGATGCCATTGCATCAATATGTATCTGTCAATAACATCTGTCACAAGTGACAGTAGCTAACCTTTTCATTATTAGCGACATGAAGTCTATAGACTGGCGACAAGATTTCTTCACTAATTGGCGACAGGAAGATAAAATGAAATGCGACAGGAAGATAAAACACATTGCGACAGGAAGTTACACCACAATACCTCCGAACACTCAAACCAACAAAACACCACCAAAGCCCAAAATTGAAACGAAAACTCAACCCAAACTTGGATAGAGAGCGATGCTCCTGCATCACTATAGAATGCCTTAGTTTTTTTTCTTAAAATGTGTTGGCTGTGTTTTGGCTTTATGTCTACAGTAATGACATGGCCCATATCTTGCTGCCACTATAGAATGCCTCTCATCATAATAAAATTATAAAGTAAAAATAAACTTTTGTTAAATTTAGTCTAGGCTAATCAAATGAAATGTTTAGAACTCAACACAAATCAACTTAGACTAATAATTGAGAGTTGTGTGGATAATTTGGTAATTAATGCTAAGCTAGGAAATTAATTGCAACGTGGATAGGAGTACTTAGCTTGATGACTAAAGATGGGTGATTTTGATGAAGATTTTGGAATTTGGATTGTCTTTAATCTGGAAATGATACCTTTGTTCTTGTAATGCTTGATATTCTACACAAGACTTGCGCTCTGTCCTCGACCGAGTCTACATTTCAAGACCACTATCATGTCTGTGGATCTATCCTTTTGCAGTCTTTGATTCATTGATTCTTTTTTGTTTGATCTACTATTTGTGTAATGCCCAAATTTTACTAAGAGCATTAGTAGATTAAAACACACCTTACAATTTTTTTTGCATTAACAAATGCGACACAACAAGATGATGCAATTCACACTCATACAAGTGTAGTTATCATACATGATTACACATACACAAACACCAAATATACACAAAAGAATCGTGTATGTGACACACAAGTAGAAAGATGATCTCATCTCATCTACGAAGGTGGCATACATCACGATACGACCCTACCCCACACACTAGTGGAAGACTAAACTCAATAAAAGAAACATAATGCAATTCATTCGTGTAAACAATAATTAATTCTCTAAGATGAAGTAGATTCAATAAAACACCATATTCGTTTTTCTAATATAATGAACAAGATGCTAAAACTATAGTTACATGATTAATCTTTTGTTTCTTTCCTTAATATACACGAGGGTACAAGAAAGACAAACATACACGATATACTTAATACAAGCGCACTTCATCATTTCCCAATCACTTCCATCAATTAGGAGAGAGATTACCAAACATTCAAATCAATTTCATTTCATAAGACATAATAAAAAAGGAGAAGATTATTATACCATTCACACATGGAAGATTTCATTCTTGTTTCATAAGATAGATAGAACTATAGAGATGTGATAACATTCTTTCCCATTATCTAATTACTTAAGAATATATTTGATTTCCTTATTTTTTCACATGAACATACATCATATAAAGTAATAAACATATTAATGGATCTCTAATCTACGTAAGCATCTATAAGTTTGTAGAGAGAAAGGAAGAGAGCGAGTATACATACATCAAGTTATTAATGCATTCACTAAATATGAATCAACTAGATTCTTTCCTACACTTAGTAGTATACATAGCAAGAGATGCATGGGTTCATTATCATATTCAACAAACATCATTTTGTTATCCCTAACATGCATATTTGTACAACCACCTACAAAAGAGGTAAGGTAGACAAGAATACAAGTAACCTCATTCATAATGGAAAAACATATATGTCTACAATCTAACATCCCAAAGTGTTGAAAAATCATTAGACAAACCTTAGGATTGAATTTCATTTCCCAAGCAAAAGTGAAAAGAGAATATTTTTAACTTTGTGAAGCATTCACTCCTACGAGGAAACATTCATTGCTTCTACACAAAGCATTTATCACATGATGAATTTGTATTCATTGTGGCTAACTTTTGTTCACCACTTCCCAATTTTCCATTTGTTGTGGTGAACCAATGGTTATGTTGGCAAACTCTTAGTGGCAATTGATGAACATGACTATCACAAGGTAGCAACAGCAATTTTGGAAGTTTTTATAAAATTCTACAAAGATGATAAGAAATGTATTTTTATAGTGAAGAAATCCTCATTCATACTCACTCCTACATATGCTTAATATGATAAAAAATAATGAAATGTTATTTTAAACACTCAACAAATATATTACCTTTCTCAAAAGGCAACATAGGCCTAAAACATTGTTTAATTAATATATTTTGTTTCCAAAACATCTAAGATTTACTCATAGGATCAAATGATTATGAATTCACTTATCCACACAATCATGAACTAAAATTAAAAATACAATAGTAATGAAAATTATGTAAAATTTGTCAATCAACACACAAACAATCTTATCACATTAATTATTCAACTTTTTAAAAACTGAATAATATGAAATAGTTTACAAATCTTATTAAAATTCCATAGAATACAAACACTAATACATTTCAACAATATTTGAGTGTAGTTAATGAATAATTTCCTTCAACACCATTAATGAGTTCTAAGAAATAATCACCAAGAGGCCAACAAAATGTTGGAAATGTTGTCATTGATGTTAAATTAAAGAGATTGTCATTGATGTCAAAGATGTATGAAGGAGATTGTTGGACATGTTGTTATTGATGTCAAGAAAGAATGGCCCGGTACAATAAGAGTCAACCGTTACACTTTCCCAAGAATGTATCCATTACGCATTACCGTTGGATAGGTTGAGGAATTAGAGGCCGACAAGTAGATATGTTGTATGTTTAAATTAAAGATTTAAACATTGAGTTTAGGCATTAAGAAGTAAAGATTTAAATATGAAGAGGCCAACTTCTATGAAGAGAAGAAAAGGATGATATATATAATACAAATTGATTGATTCCTAAATTGCCATGATTAAGATACTAACTGCAGCGATCAACTTGTGTGTATGGTGCAAATTCTTGTGAAGGAACAACGAGTGCATGAACAACAATCTCAAATGTATAAGTCAGCGATCAACATTCTTATAATGTGTTAGTGAATAAAGGACAAATTCAGAAAGAACAAATCAATAATCAAAGTGTTTTCATTGTGTTTATGAAGAGGACGAATTGATTAGAGGATGAAGACAAATTGTGTTAGCAAATAAAGGCAAAATTGTTTAAAGAAAATAAGACAAAAACATGGCATGTAAATAAGACAAGAAGAAGTAGTGATTACATGAGGCAAAAGGGTATGATCCACTAAAGGACAAATTATTTGTTAAGGTAGTAATTGTTAAAGGACTATGATTTATTTGAGAAGGGTTATAAGTTACAAAGAGACATATCTATTCACCAAGGAGTATCTTTTGAGAAGGTATAAAAGGCAATTGATAGAAAGATTTGAAGATAAGAATTTAATGAATAATATATGAATAAGAGCAAATTGAGAAAGAATTAAAGGGTAGAAAAATGAAGTGTAACTTAGATTTATTTTGACTATATATAAAGCCCATTTATGAATGATAAATGCAAATATATATGACGAATATATGTCAAGATGAAATCTATGTGAAAGGTGTGCTTGATTTGGATCAGATTTGAGGTAGAAAGAGAATGTGTAATCAGATTTGTGAGAGGATAATATATGCGTGTGAACCTGATTTGAAAAGGAAAGACTTACATCATACATAATCAAAAATAGTGATCAGATTTCTGAGAAGGTTATTGTGTGGATTGTGATCAGATTTGGAAGAAGGTTATTGTGTGGATTGTGATTAGATTTGGAAGAAGGAGATTGTGTGAGTTGTAATCAGATTTGTGAGAGGAAGATTATGTGAAGAAGCATACTTTATCAACCATTAAAGGATTAATAGGTTGGAGCCTATTAAATAGAGGTTGGAGCCTCTTGCTAGGTTGGAGCTCAGTTTGTGTGTGGGGGTTGGAGCCTCCAATAGGTTGGTGCCTATAATTCTGTCAAGTGGAGATCGGTGTGTCTTGTAAGTTGGAGCTCACTATTTGTATGTGAAGTAGGTTGGAGCCTACAAGAAGAAGAAATGATATATATATATATAAGCAATATTGTGCCGTGGTTTTCTCTCGAAAGGGTTTTCACATAAATCATGTGTTCTCATTATGTACTTAATTGTTAGATCTTGCATATGTGTAGTTAATGTAATTAATTGAGTTTGAAAAGTAAAAGATTGTTAGATACCGATTCACCCCCCCTCTTAGTATCATTGTGTGCTCATCAATTGGTATTAGAGCGGGTTCCTTCGGAGATAGCCTAATCGCTAGAAGGTAGATCTTAAGAGCACATATGGGAAAAATAAAAGGAAATAGGGGAAAAGGAAATACCATGCAAAATATTGATCAACAAGCACAAAAAAAATCAAGTGCAAGTGATAACACAAAAATAAGAAAAGGTGATAAGGTGAAAAATGATGAGGTGACACTTGGAATACACATGGCAATAGAAAAGAATGATGTTGTGACAAACAAAGACAATCTTGTGAAGTTAGTAGAAGAGAATTTATCTATAAGAGAGGAAACGTTCAAAGCATCAAAGGAGATGGAGAATAAAAAGCATGAATCAAGTGATAGCTCCAGTGATGGACCGAATACAAAGGAAGCTCATGTTGATAGAAAGCTAAAATAAGAATCCAACATATACAAAGGTAAGTATAAATGTTTTAATTGTGATAAAACTAATTATTGTGTTTCTGAATGTGTGTAGGTTAAAAGCAAAGACAAAAGAAAATAAGAGAAAGATTCAAGAGAAGAAATACTTTTTATGGCGATAGAAGCAAAAGGTGATAAAAATAAGAGGAACGAAGATAATGAAGAAGTAGATCTTATGGAGGAACTCCATTTCACCTACAATAATGTCAGAAAGCTTCAAACTAGAAACTCAGAGCTAAAATTACAACTTCAAGAGGACAATGAAGCTAAGGCTAAAATGTCACAAAGTCTTGAGGAATTAAAGAAGATGATCACTAATCTAAAATTCAAAATCGAAGAAGCCAAGAGGATCGAGGAAGAAGTGAGAAGCCAATTGAAGATAAAAGAAGAAGATTGTGAGAAGTATGAGTCTGAAATTAGTTACTTGAGGACAAAACTAGAGAAAATAATGACCAAGTTAGACATGAGCCTCAAGGTTTATAAAAGTACCAAAACTGTGGGTGATATTATAGATGGGAAAAAGTCAACATGCATAAAGACAAGTCTTGGTCATGAAGCAAAGGAGGATCAAGTTTCTAATGAGCTACCAAAGAAGGGATATGCAGAAAAACCAAAAAGCTATACTCTCAAGAATCCTATCAAGAATGATAGCTACAAGAAGAAAGGAAGTAATACCCCACAGGAGATCAATGTACCTCACAAAGACAACATGGATAAAAATACATTCAGAAAATCATTCTCTCTAAGGCAAGCACAATCTCAACACTCATTTTATGGTTATTTCTATTCTTGTAATAACTTTGGTCATAAAGCGGAAGATTGTTGGACACATGCAAGAAACTTTGGTTGGAACAAGAATAGAGGTTCTTATGAGTTGCCAAATAAAAAGGATGACATCATATGTTATAAATGCAACCACCTTGGTCATAAGGCAAGATATTGTAAAACACAAGCAAGAAATGATGGTTAGAACAAGAGTAGAAGTAATCATGGATTTTCAAGAAGGAACTATAATTCCTTTGGTCAGTTAGTGGATTGCAATGTTATATGTTACAAATACAACAACTATGGGCATGTAGCACGATGGTGTAGAAGTGGTTTTGAATACCCTAAGCAGGACAACAAAGTGGAACCCATGAATAAGAAAAGGGAAGGATCTACAAAGGTATGGAGAAGGAAACTAGAGCAAGATAATGAGTTGAAGGAAGAATATATACTTGTGCTTTATGCACAAGAGGTTTCACTAAGTCCTCAAGGAGAAGTACGAGGTCAGGGGAAGTTAACAATTGCATTAATTTAGCTCCATAGAGAAGACAAATTCAAGATAGATTAGCTAAGGCATATTCTATATGAGCATTATGTTGTCATTGATCAAAGGGAGAGAGTCATAAGAAAAAAGTTATGATATGGTAGTAGCAGACTACATATTAGAAAGTTACAATATAATGAAGAAAAAGAAGAATTGATGTCAAAATGATAGAGAGTCTAGAAGGCATGAGACAATGAAAGAAGGAAGAATTCATGATAAATGGATGAGATAATAAGGATCAAAAAGCTCTAACTTGTTATCATGGTGCAAGAAGATATGAAGACGAAGAGATGATAAAGATATTTTGTAAGACTACACTTAATTAGAAAATTTTCCAAAAACTTGACAAGAGGATGAGAATGATTCAAAGAACTCCTTGCCTGAAGAGTACACTTGTGAAAGTTTTAATAGATCACACAAACATGTGTTGATAAAAGAAAAAGAGATGGATAGTGGAAGAAGAATTATAGAAAGGTTGAAAGCTACAGCCCCATGGAAGAGAAAAATTAGAGATAGATGAAGATTTCTTACCATTGATGTCAAAAGGAAGGTTAAGAAAGAGAGAATTATAGTTCATGGAAGAATGATGCCATTAATGTCAAGTGGAAGCATGATAGACATGAGAAGATTCTTTGTGAAGAGTTGAAAGCATGTTCCATTTTGTAAAGACGCTTAGTGAATGATGGATATAAAAACAAATTCCTAATGTGTTAAACTTGAGAAGATCATCCAAATTATTTGGATAGCTATAGAGGAAGCATATCACCAAAGCGACAAAGAGACAAAGAAGGAGAATTAGAGCAAGGGGAAGTTCGAGAAAGGGGAAGCCTGATAGATAGGGGGAGCATCACAAGAAAGAGAATCATATTATGAAGAAGAGAAGTATGTTACATCCATTTACCTTTGGTGTCAAAGGGGGAGAGATAGAGTAAGGGGGAGCAATGCAAAAGGAGAGAATTATGTTAGTGTCGATATCAATGACAAAGGGGGAGATTGTTGGAATTGTTGTCATTGATGTCAAAGTAAGAGATTGTCATTGATGTCAAAGATGTATGAAGGAGATTGTTGGAAATGTTATTGATGTCAAGGAAGAATGGTCTGGTACAATAAGAGTCAATCGTTACACTTTCCCAAGAATGTATCCATTACACGTTACCGTTGGATAGGTTGGGGATTGGAGGCCGACAAGTATACATGTATGTTTAAATTAAAGATTTAAACATTGAGTTTCGGCCTTAAGAAATAAATATTTCAATATGAAGAGGCCAACTTCTATGAAGAGAAGGAAAGGATGATATATATAAGACAAATTGATCAATTCATAAACTTCCATGATTAAGATACTAATTGCAGCGATCAAATTGTGTGTATGGCGTAAATTATTGTGAAGAAACAACAAGTGCATGAACAACAATTTCAAATGTATAAGTCAATGATCAACATTCTTATAATGTGTTAGTGAATAAAGGACAAATTTAGAAAGAACAAATCAGCAATCAATGTGTTTTCTTTGTGTTTATGAAGAGGACGAATTGATTAGAGGATGAAGACAAATTGTGTTAGCAAATAAAGACAAAATTGTTTAAAGAAAATAAGACAAAAACATGACATGTAAATAAGACAAGAAGAAGCAGCAATTACATGAGGCAAAAGGGTACAATCCACTAAAGGACAAATTATTTGTTAAGGTAGTAATTGTTAAAGGACTGCGATTTATTTGAGAAGGGTTATAAGTTACAAAGAGACATATCTATTCACCAAGGAGTATTTTTTGAGAAGGTATAAAAGGCAATTGATAGGAAGATTTGAAGGCAAGAATTTAATATAATATATGAATAAGAGCAGATTGAGAAAGAATTAAAGGGCAGAAAAATGAAGTGTAGCTCAGATTTATTTTGGGTGTATATGAAGCCCATGTATGAATGATAAATGCAAATATATATGAGGAATATATGTGACTTGATGACAAGCAGAAATCTATGTGAAAGGTGTGCTTGATTTGGATCAGATTTGAGGTAGAAAGAGAATGTATGATCAGATTTGTGAGAGAGGATAATATATGTGTGTGAGTCTGATTTGAAAAGGAAAGATTTACATCATACATAATTAGAAATAGTGATCATATTAGTGAGAAGGTTATTGTGTGGATTGCGATCAGATTTGGAAGAAGGTTATTGTGTGGATTATGATAAGATTTGGAAGAAGGTTGTTGTGTGATTTGGAAGGAGATTGTGTGAGTTGTAACCAGATTTGTGAGAGAAAGATTTTGTGAAGAAGCATACTATATCAGCCATTGAAGGATTAATAGGTTGGAGCCTCTTACTGGGTTGGAGCTCAGTTTGTGTGTGGGGGTTGGAGCCTCCAATAGGTTGGTGCCTATAATTCTGTCAAGTGGAGATTGGTGTGTCTTGTGAGTTGGAGCTCACTATTTGTATGTGAAGTAGGTTGGAGCCTACAAGAAGAAGAAAGGATATATATATATGTAATATTGTGCCATGGTTTTCTCTCGAAAGGGTTTCCATGTAAATCATGTGTTCTCATTGTGTACTTAATTGCTAGATCTTGCATATGTGTAGTTAATGTAATTAATTGAGTTTGAAAAGTAAAAGATTTTTAGATATTGATTCACCCCCCTTCTCAGTATCATCATGTGCTCAGATCACAAAAAGAGTACTCACCACCCTACTATATTAACATCATCAAGTGAATGTCCATGCCTCTTTATTCAACCCTTGGGCTATAGAGAAGAAGAGTCATGGATCTACACACTTAGTTTATCTCAATAATCCCACAAAGGTATCACAAGGCACACATAGATTCATGCAAGGGTCTCACAAGACACAAGAGTTCTCATAAGTTTTCTCAAAAACACCCTCACTCAAGGATAAATTCAAAAGGGAGGGAAGAAGGTTTTAAAATTGTAGGAACATAACAAGCTCCATTAATGGAGTCTTCTTCCTTCAACCAAGAACACTTAATTTTCACATAAAACCATACAAACGCTAAACACGATTTTACAAAAAATCCACAAGCTTTATTTACAAATCCATCACACAAAAACACATTTGAAACTTAAATAAACTTAAACATAGCCATTTTAAGACATCTAGGGTTTGACACCAAACCAAAGAGTTTAAAACTACAACACAAACTTTGATTTATACAAAAAGGGTGCAAGGATCTCTACAAGATCTCAATGCATGAAATAACACAAGTTATACAGCCAATCATTCAATGCAACATAAGCCTTTACATATTTCATATTTTTCAATGAAGAGGAAAGCAAATAAAATCAATAAAATGAAGAAATACATCCTTTTGTAAGCAAAGGCCATTAGATGAAGAGAAGTCAATTCATATTGCTCCCATGCCTCAAAGAATGTTTGCAAGACACCATGAGAAGCTCATTTAAGGTCTAAAGTAAAACCCAAGAGGAAAACCTCCAATAAACTCTAAAGAAGGATTTAACAAGCTCAAATAACCCATTTTCACATAGGTGTGAAGCATCCCTTCCATTGGAAGAGTGTTGGGAAATGTAAGTTAAGGGATACAATAGAGCATTCAAAATAGTGATCAAACTTGATTTATCCTCCGTAATAAATCAATAATTGAAAAATATAAGAGTAGAAAATGAATTAATTTATGGAAACCACAAGATTGCCCACTAAACAATGAGAACACTGATATACACGAGAAAACCCACCACCAAAGAGAGTGCAATCTTGTATTAATCTCAAAATATGAAGTACATAATACATCCAATTTCTACCTTCAATCCTTTCCTCTTTTAAGCTATGATACAAGTGTTATAAGAACAATCTTTTGAACATTTAAAAAAAATTAGCAACTAGTCTCTAGACTTCAAATCTGTGATACTCATAATGTATATGATTTCCAAGATGCTTAAAGCACTATCTCATGCCTTGTTTATATAGAAAAAAAATAACTTGGAAATCACTACTAGTTTTTAAAACCATGGGCTAACAAATGGCACCTCACTAAGTAGTTCCAAGGTAGTTCTATGAGGTGGCACAAATTCTAACATCCCATTGTCCTTATTCCAAGATGTGTCCAAACAGACTTGCACATCCCACCAATTGGCTTAAATTAGGTGATTCCATCTTAACCAATTATTCTCATTTTAACCATTTTGTCCTTACGTGAGTAAGTCATCTTGTTTGTTTTCTAGTGTGTTGTTCTCACTTAATACACCTAATTAATGTTTCATACGACATATTTGTCAATACCTCAGTTGGACATGACAATTTTCCCTCTCTATGATTGTTGGAATACATACATAAAATTACATTTATGAACAATTACATCTATAAACAACTAGGACTTATAAGGTGAATAAAAAACATAGTCCTAACATTCTTTCACTTGATATTTACATTGTAAAAGAAACATAAAATAAACTAAGTGCTAAGGAGGGCAAGACCTATAGCCTCATTGTATCAAAAAAATTTAGTCATGCTCACTAGATTAGTAAGTAAATCAACAACATTCACTAAAGTGTCAACCTTCTTTATCTTGACCCTCTTATAACAACAATATTTTGAACAAGTGTTATGACAACAATCTTTTGAACATTTAAAAAAATTTAGCAACTAGTCTCTAGACTTCAAATATGTGATACTCATAATGTATATGATTTCCAAGATGCTTAAATCACTATCTCATGCCTTGTTTATATAGAAAAAAAATAACTTGGAAATCACTAGTGGTTTCCAAAACCATGGGCTAACAAATGGCACCTCACTAAGTAGTTCCAAGGTAGTTCTATGAGGTGGAAAAAATTCTAACATCCCATTGTCCTTATTCCAAGATGTGTCCAAACAGACTTGCACATCCTGCCAATTTGGCTTAAATTAGGTGATTCCATCTTAACCAATTTATTCTCATTTTAACCATTTTGTCCTTACGTGAGTAAGGCATCTTGTTTGTTTTCTAGTGTGTTGTTATCACTTAATAAACCTAATTAATGTTTCATACAACATAGTTGTCAATACCTCAGTTGGACATGACAATTTTCCCACTCTATAATTGTTGGAATACATACATAAAATTACATTTATGAACAATTACATCTATAAACAACTAGGACTTATCAGGTGAATAAAAAACATAGTCCTAACATTCTTTCACTTGATATTTACATTGTAAAAGAAACTAAGTGCTAAGGAGGGCAAGACCTATAGCCTCATTGTATCAAAAACATTTAGTCATGCTCACTGGATTAGTAAGTAAATCAACAACATTCACTAAAGTGTCAACCTTCTTTATCTTGACCCTCTTATCCTCTACTTTCTCTCAAACAAAGTGATATTGTACACCAATATTATGTAGTAGCATTCGGGTCCATGAGCAATCCCGCATCAACCAAAAACATTTTCAGGTTTTTGTTTCCAATTTTTGTTCAATTTTGCTTGCCTTTGTTTGTTTCTGGTAGCTTGCTTTAGGGGAAATTTCATATTCAAATTTGGTCAAATGAAAGACATCATCTTGAAGAGGAGCTTAAAGGGTATCTACAGTTTCAATTTAATACAATTTGAAGGAATTTTGGTGAAGTTAGAGCATTTCAACAAAACCTCAGGTTCTCGAACCTTTCATTGTGCTGAAATGCATAAGTTCCTCTCTATTTTTAGTCATTAGACAGGTTTGTGAACTCCTTAGTTCGACGAAAGGCCAAATTGCTTTACACTTTGGGCACCAACTTAAGTTTGTGAACTCTTTAGTTCACCAAAGACTTGTTTCACTGAAAGCGTTGTTGCCGAAAGACTTGTTCCTTTTCATTTTTAGAAAACTCTCATTATTGCGAACCTCTCCTTCCGCTGAAAGCCAAGTTTGAAAGTTCACATTTTTTTTGAATCACCAAAGAAGCTTAAGGTTTGAAGTTTTAGTCAAGTGTTGAAAAGGATTATGAAGACACGTTCCAAAGTTCATTGGCTCTTCCATTCACTGAATTGTCCAAGCTTTGCCCTTTCAGTAAAAGTCCCAGTTCACGAACTTCCCTTCATGCCAAAATAGCTCATCAAATGTAATTTTGAAGTTTTCAAACTTTATATGGTGCTGAAGGCAAAGTGTTTCAATGAACTTTTAAGTTCACGAACCAAGTGTTCCATCGAAACTAAGTTTGTAAGTTCTAAAATCCGCCAAAAAGCCAAAAGACAATATTTTGGTTCATGGGAGTGTTAAAATCGCCAAAACTGTGGCAATTTGAATTATCTTTGATTTCTTGGCAATTTCTTAAGCTCTGAAACCTAGTGAATCACTGAAGGAGTTCTTAGGTTTGTGCAAATCTTGATTTTCCGAAAAGCTAATAAAGGTTCTTGAAGGTGTTGATTTGCTGATGAGGACTCCATGGTTCGCGAATGGATAAAATCACCAATGGAGAAATTTGACTTATCAAAGGAATTGAAGCATGACATTGTGACGATGGAAACAATTGGTTTTTTAGTTTATGTAACCATCATTCGTTTAACTTCCTTGCATTCAAAGCATAAAAAGGAAATTTTTATTCTATGGTGGGGGTGGTTGTTGTTGGAAGAAATTATTGTAATTGTTGTTGAAGAAGGTGTAATATATTGTACTCATAAATGCTGCTACAACAAATGTAAATATGATATATATGAATAAAATCATATTGGTATGTGTTATTTTGTGGATTTGTGTTAGGTTGGCTGCATGACTCGGTGGTCTGATAAGACCCCCTGGTCATGACCGCATCAAATGGTATCAGAGCACGGTTGCTTGCTAGGAGAAATGTGTTGAGGTAAGAGATGTGTTGAGAGGATAGGAAATGTGTTGAGGTACGAAAGAAGTTTCTATAATTGCAGAGAGTCAAGAGAGTTACATTTGTGCGAGACGTGTTGGTTGTCCTCTAATAGAGATGAAAGATGGGTAGAAGGTGTACAAACTTCCTCCATAGTGTGAAAGTGGGTAGAGGGGGTTTTGAGAGGTGAATCTTCCAGGATTTATGTTGGGTAGAGGATGGTTGTGTGTGTGATTTTTGTTGCAGGTATGAGAGAGGACCTGTAATGACATAGAGTGTAGGCTCTAAAGTTTTTGTGAGTTGATGTGTGCTTGAAGGTTTTTGTGTGCAAGTTGCAAAAATTACAGATTGTGAGGTTGTATGTGTGTGAAGATATCAAAGAGTAAGAGTATGAGTTTGGCCTTGGGTAAGGCTTTATTAAGAGGAGAGAGATAATTTTAGAGGAAGAAAGTTGGGTCAGGATTCATACAGAGTGTGCAGAAGTATCTAGGAGATTAGATACCTTGGAGGAGAGTAGAAGAAAAGAAAAGAGAAAAGAAGAGAAGATGGAAGAAACTAACTCCTATGATTTTTGTAATGCTATTTTATTTGCAGAAGACTTTGTGTGTGCAGGAAAGGAAGACGAAGAAGAAAAAGAGGAGATTGCAGCAACAGGGGCATGTCTTTTGGAAGGCATGGAAGATGTGGTGAAAGAAGTTGTAGCAGAGGTTGAGGAGGAAAATGATGGTGCAAAAGGTGTTGGGTGTCCTTTAGAGGACGTGAAGATTTTGGAAAATGAAAGTGAAGCTGAGACTGAAGGTGAAGAGGATGAGAAGGTAGAAGAAGAAAATAACGAGATTGCAGCAGAGAATAATGAAGAAGAAAATTTTGCAATAGATGGTGATAAAGGAAACATTACAGCCTATACTCTTCAAAACGTAACACATGCACAATTGTGGATGAGTCAAATTTGATGCATCACATGGACCCTCTCCTTGCTTCTAGAAACCTCCAAGTCACTCTCACTCTCGTGGAAAAAGCCAATCGAGCAGAGGCAAGACCTAGGGGCTGTCCTATTCGCTTGGGAGTAAGACCTCACAAAGAGCGGCCAACCTGATTAGAGGCCTATTGTTGTTTTGGATTTGTCTTGTTCTTTCTATGATAGTTGTTGTTGAAATGACTATATGAACCGAAGGGTCACTTGTGGTTTGTCACCTATTGGGGTTTCTAAGATGCCAATGCCTAGATGGATCTTGATTTACTTTGTTTATGCTTCTAGTATGTTATAATCTAGCTTTGAGAATGCTTGTATGTGTTGAATTTATCGTTCTTGTTCTATAACCCTGATGAAGTGTTGTTCTTGCGTGAGTTGTGGTCTTGGGTTTAACTCTTCAATTTCCTCAAGGATTGCCCTCACCAACTCACCTCTAATTCTGAGGCACATTCAAATGCTTGAATTTGAGTTGACCAAGAGTTTAATTTTTAACTTAGTGTTGTTAACTAAGGTTTCCCTAGGTGTTATCTCAATTATGTTGACCTTGTGATGAAACCAAGGAGTTTTGACTTGTACTGACTTTATGTTGACCTTGTGATGAAATTGCGGGTTTATGTGAACTTTTTTTGCTTTTTGATGTTTTCTAATATTTTTTGGTATTTTGTGGGTTTTTCAATGTATGCAAGCTATGATGTATGCAAACTAATATAAAGTTACCTAATGCAATTATCCTATGTTTTTGTATTTTTAGGATCGATTTTGATTTAAACTAAGAATTGAAAAGTACATGAAATGAAACTAATCTAAAATAGAAAATTAACTACTTAAAACAAACTAATCTAAGAAACTCAAATTAACCTATCAAGGAAATCATAATAACAAGATTAATATTCCAAGAGCAAGATTTGTGATTTAATTACTACTAAAACATGAAAAACCTGGAATATGGATATGCATTAGCCTTCACTACCCTCAGGAGTCCTTGTGTATCAGGGATTTTTTTAGTGGTGAATCTTCACCAATTGGCAAATAGTTCATATCTACCAATTACAATTTGGTGAATACATTGCAATAAAAAAGTGGCCAATTTGCCTGGATTTTTCAAAATTTTGGTCAAATGCATTTCAATTCGCCACCAATTTATTTATGAGGAATTTATAATTAGTATTTTCGCCGTATAGTATGTGGTTTTAATAGTGATTCACCTAGAATTTCAGAGGCATATTTTAATTCATCCACATATTCGCCAATAGCATTAAACAGTTCACCGTGTATGAGGGTTAATTTCGCCAATACCATTATAAATCCATGCTAATCCCAGGGCCATATTTGCCTAGAAAATTACAACATTTGTGTTTGATTGAGGTCCGTTTCACCTAACATTTATAGGTATCATTTTACAAGTACGCAGGATTCACCAAATTATTACCCTACCATTTTAAAATCTCATGGTATTTGCCAAATATGGATTGATATAAATGCATTTGAAACTCTAATTAATCCTTTACACATTTTGTTCAGCTCTGAGCTCTCGATTCATTTTGGATCATAGATAAGTTACAACTACAGGTATTGGCGAGTCATTGAAAGGTAAGTGATCATTTCTTTACTATGTAATAATATAAGATTCATGTTGATTATTTGTCTTTGCCAGTTTGGTTTCATTGTTACATATGATATTGAGTAGGAGTTAGGACTAAGGAGACATATTAATATAGGAACTAGGGGTCTATAATCTATCATCTATGACTCCTTCTTGAACAAAATGACATTGTTTCTGCAACTTTTAATTCATGAGAGATGTCAAGTAGAAACAAGTTTTCTGAGGTTGGTCAAGGGAGGTCATCAAAACATAGAAATATAATGTAGTACTTTGGCAATGTTCGTGGTCCATCAAAAGGAGCTACAACATCAGAACCTGTACCATCTATTAACTTGGATCACAATGCCACAGATGATGTTCCAGGGAATACCCAAGGTAGCGTGAATGATGACAATACCACATATGATGTTCCATGGAATACCCAAGGTAGTGCAAATGATAATATGATTATTTATTATTTATTGTTAACAACTTAATTCGAGAGATTTTATTATTTATGATTATTGGTTAATTCAATTTATGGAAGTATTTGTTATGAATCATTCACACTTGCTGAAACTTGTCTCTATTCACATACAACAAAAAATAAAATTTGTTATAATATTTTATGTAATTTCTGGAAACGTTATGTTCAAATTAGTGTGTGCCAGAACTTAGGCCCGAAATAGCACTTAAGCCATTGATCAACCATCATCTGATGATGGAAATTTGTTATAATGTGTATGTGTTAGTGAATAGATTTGTAACTACTCTCTAAGATAGTAAATCACCCAACAAATAGCCACAAATGAACTAATAGTTGGAGAGGTTGTTACCAGAAAAATAACCTTCCTCTGTGTTTAGAGGGGAAGCTCTCTCATATGATGTAAACTCACTAAAAATGGGATTTTCTTTTAACCAGAAAGAAGGAAAGGTGATTTTCTACCAATAAAACTTGAATACAAAAATATGAGTACAAAGCCTCACAAAAGATTATACATTCACCACAATAGATATGCATGCAACAACGATATTTTAATTTCACCACTTATATCCTTTAACATACGAAAAAGAGTAACAAGTAATGAGCTTGATTTGAAGGAAGAACTTATTCAGAATTCCCACCATATGATAATATCATCAAAGATCAAATAACTTGCACATTCAACATACAAAGAACATACAACCATAGAGAAATGTAACAGAAAGTTCACAAGATTTCGCTATTCATTTGCATTTAAATTTTCTCATATGCATATGAAACTCAAAAAAGTCTTTAACAGAAATAGTGATCCAATGTCAAAGCAAAATTTTCCAAAAGATCCTTATACATACATCTGGTAGGCTATATATAAAGCCTCAAAAATGAAACGGTCTTTGTGAATAACGACTTCTTGGAAGTTAAGCCGATGAAATTAAACAAACATTAAAATATAAAATATTTAAATAAGTTTGCTTAATTTTAAAGAAGTTCAAATGTCTTTTTGCAAGAAATCATTGAAATTTAGGCTGGAACATTCGCCCCTTGATCTTCTACCGCATTCTCTTCACTTTCCTTCACCTATTCCCCTATTGAACTTTACGCTTTGTCTTCCGGTGGGTTCATCTTCGCCCTGAAATTTCTAAATTTGGTGATTATAGATCCAACGAACTTCATGCTCAAACTAATGGTGATGTGCATTTGAGTCTTCCACTTATCAATTGCTTTGTTTGCCTCATCAATTCTCTTAGTGATGTCAACCAACTCCTGCTTAAGATTAGCAAGACTGATAGATATATATGCCACCTTTTCAATTGATATACCTGTAACAATGTCTTTACCAACTAATTCTTCAATAATCAATTTCTTGAAGCTTTGTTTGACATCGCTTATGTCTAAGAGTTTTTCTTCATCCTCATCCAAAATATTGATTTGCAGAGACAAATAGTTAGCTCTAATATCTAATAAATCTGAATTGTAGTGGCCCAATATTTTCTTTAGTTTTGCTAGAAACTGTTTGACAACCAATAACTTCCACTCGACTGCACACAACCATGAAGAGGATTCATTTTCTGTAGGCTTACTGAAAATGTTTTTAGAGACTAAAATGATAGTGTCAACTTTGGATATCTCTTGCACATCCATAGCAAGGATCATTAGCATAGTTTCTTCTTCTTGAATGGCTGTGTATTATTATTTAGCTTATCCCTCTTAATTAAAAGTTTACTATACAATTTCATGGCATCTTAAATATATACTAACCCATCGAAGACTACTCTCTCAATCTAAGATTCAGTGGCTCTAGCCAAGGTTTGATATCTCCCAATTTGTTCTATGATACCTGAATCTATATTTTTCATAGAAGTATCAATTGTAGTATCCAGGGGTCGAGAGGTAACATCAACAATAGATTGTATATACGAAGTGAGGGCATTCACTTGTTCCTGTAGCTTCACATTTTCTCGCGTCTCTATTTTTAGTCATTTTATTAAAACATTCATTGACAATTTAGCATGATAAATATCAACTTTAAGCATGGGAGGACCCATATCAATCCGATTAACATTGAAATCAACCTCAGTAACATTCTGATCATCTTTTTCCCTATGGGATCTGAAATCTCCATAAAATGATTACCTGAAGATGAGTCCACCACTACCTGGGACATTCATTTGGCCTTCTTAGGCTGAAGGGTTTCCTAAAGAAATTTGGCCACTGTATCAAAACCAAGGTCTACCACAGGGGTGTATTTCCTCTTTTTCTCTATGTTCATTTCTTTAACTAGGAAGGAGATGTCAAATTAGACTTATTATATTCAACATTAGGGGAAATATTATCCATCATAGAATCTAACTCAATTTCATGAATTTGTTGTTTGGAAGGAGGAGACATATCATGCATATCATTAAGAATACTATCTTGACCAATTCCTTGAAAAGTAGGAGATTCATTACCTAGGGAAGATGGATTAGTTGAAGCTTCTTGGCCTGCCTGTAGTTTCTTTATATCCACACTTGCAATGAGACTAGCAAGTACATGATGAGACTAGCCGTAGGTGCTCTTTTATGCCTATCATTAATGAAGATATAAAATACCTTTTTGTCATGTATATTGGTAGAAAAGAGCCCTATAAAATGACATTGGCAAATGGCTAACCATGAATAATAGCGATGTATTTACCAGTGATTGAGTTGGTGGATTACTCAATCGACGAGTTCATGAACTTTAGAAACAAGTGTTCAATGAAAACTAAGTTCTTGACTTAGAGATTTCACTGATAGTTCTTTATTGTTTAAGCCTCTCCTTTCATCAGTGAAAATAACACTTTATGAACCAACTTAAAGTTTATTGGGGCAGGTGAGGTTTGTAAAACATGGAACTAACCAATAAAGAACTTAAACAAAAGGTTAAGTTAGTGATCGGTCGAATTGACCGACTCATAACAGAGATAATATGTAAAGACAAATCACTTCATCGATAAGTTTGAAAATAGGTGGACTCGCTGATAGATTCTAGAAACTTTAAGTTCAAATTAGGGCGTGTCAGAACTTCAGCCCGAAATAGCACTAAGTCATTGATTTATGATCATTAGATGATGGAAATATGTTATAATGTGTATGTAAATTTTCCATAAATTGGCCAAGAACATTAATAATTATTATTTAACATATGATATATTCGCTAGCCGCATTATGTTTTAAAAAAAATTGTCAGCACATTTTCCGAGTAATTAATTATATATTTTTGAATATCTATATAATTCATTGCCTACTTTATTTTATTTTTTGGAATACAACTATAATTCACCAATGTTTTTTTTCTTTCCAAATCTATATACAATTTGCCAGCAAAAAAACTAATGTTGACAAATTTGAAAAAAATTGCTAATGAAATAATGTTTTTTTCAAAAATAGGCATAGATTCGCCAACAATTTTTTGCCTCAAGCTAGGATTCACTAGGATTTTATAGGTTTTTTAGGGGGGTTCCTTAAAGTTATCCCTATTTTGTATATCAACCTCCTTGTCCTCCTGTAGCAGTGGGGTTGTCCTCTTGGTAGCAAGTGGGAAGGGAAAGCAATTGAATGAGCTCAATGTGAGCTAAGAGCATTATGGCTTGAGAATTGGTGAACATAATGATGCTATGAAGCCTTTGAAGGCTTTGACAAAATAACAACAATAAACAAAAGGAACCTAAGTCCTACAACGAGCATAAGCATGCTAATGGGAAAGCAAAAACTAAGCAAAGATGGATTGCAATATTGAATTTGCCTCCTCTATTGCTTGGAGGAGGGGGTATTTATAGGTTGGGAGAGCACAAGAGGGGTGGGAATGATTGAGGAGTTAAATCCCTTGATTGGAGAGTTCACTTTCTTGATTGATTAGAAGACTAAATAGATTGGAGAGTGAACAAACCTTGAAAGCTTATCATCAAAGAAGAAATGGTGTTAGCATGAGAGGAAGAAGAGTTAACAAGAGTAGATTGGGCTAAATTTTCATGATTGGGAGTGTTGATTGAGTTAATTATGGCCTCCTCTAAGTTTAGGTCAAAATTGCATGCAAAATGGGTGAAAATGGAGTCTTTTTGGGGCTCAAATTAAAAGAGAAACTCAGTTCAAAGTCCGCAAGGGTCGTCCCTTTCACCAAGGCAGGTCACCCTAGGAGACCCTGAGGTGACCCATAGAGGGTGACATCTGGGTAAAGACAAAAAATTGTGTATGCTAAGTTACAATCTGGAAAGGGGATTTGGCATCTGAAATAGGGTCTAGGATGACTTCAAGCAGGGTCACTTGGGGAGTTTTGGTCATTAATAGGGGAGACCCATAGAGGAAAGCTGGAAAAAAACCAAGAGATGAGTTTGGTTTGTTAGGTTGTCTAGAGGCTTCCTAGGGTCTGAGACCTTCAGAATAGGGTGTCAAAAGGTGGAATTAGTAAGAAAAGGAAAAAACTAACCATGTAAGAAAGGGGAAAAATGTGACAAAAGAAGAATCAACAAAGGGGAAAAGAAGAACAGTTAGGAAACTGAAGAATCGACAAGGGAAAAGCCAACCAACACATGTTGCCAAGAGGAGTGCTACTAAGGGGACATTATTATTCACACTTCCGTGTATGCGATTGGGATTACATATCATCATGGGGTCCTCGTGCAAGCTCATGCATATTTTTAGTGCTCACATATTTGCCCCCTCTGGGATGGTAGTCTACATGAAAGGTAGGTACCATTCCCAAAATAGGCCTACCTATCATCGATTTGTCACAATATTACTTGCAAAGACTAGCGTTAGTTTGACATTTGAGATATTAAAATAACTAATGAAATTACAAATAAATGAACATACCATGAGTTGTGTCGCAAGTTAGACTGATTGCTTACTTTGCCATTGGTGACCTATAAGGATGCAAGCATGCAAAATTAGGCACAAAAATAGTACAAAAGCTAGAAACTACTCCTAAATGCATAATTGAAAACTAAGCTAGAAGACAAGAGGAGTGAGATTGTTTTTGAAGAGGAGTCAATTGTTGACGGATTTGTGCGTGCGAGAAACCATTGGAAAGATTTCATTGAGGTAATGGTAATGGAGGCGACGAATCCTTCTTTCACTGAGAATCAGTTATGAACAATGTGATTTTCTACTTTCAAAACCCTAGTTTGAGTTTTTTCAATTTTCTTACAAATGATTTCATTTTTGTCAATTTCTTCTATCACATTATGTCTAGTTTTTCATTTAGAGTGTAAATGTCCTTTAGTTTGTCAAAATTGGTTAGAATTTCTTCCTGTTTCTATTAATTCTTAGCATGATGGGGTGTGGGTAAAAGTCACCCATGGGTCACCTCTTTCACTAGGGTAGGTTTCCTTGGGCAACTTAGTTGTTTCATTGGGGTCACCCGGAGAGATCCAGTTTGACAACAGGGCTGCTCAAGGAGTTTTTCCCTGCTAAAAGGGGTGACCTTTCTTGTTTGATTATGGCTATAATTTGATGCATGATGATTCTTTTATGTTTATGTTTTCACTAATCTTGAAACTAGTTTAATCATTTTATTGCAATTTTGTGAGGAATTTATGCCTTTTTGTGATTTTATGAGTTTTGATGAGATCTAACATGTGTTTCCTCATTATTAACAAGATGGATACATTTGTTGGAATGCAAGCCATGAGGAGCAATAGCTTTCAGATGGTTATGAGGCCCTCTCTTCAGACAATTGTGCTATCTTGAAGAAATCAGGGATGGATAAGATATGTCATGTTCCAATTGTCCATGCTACTTCTCATATCTGCTGTGACATTCTAACCTACTGGGATGCTGACAAGAACACTTTTAGATTTCTACAAGTTTTAGGGGAGTGGACTATCACTCTTTATGATGTTTATCACATCTTAGGGGTTCCTTTGAGGGGACAATGACTTGTTCTTCCCGAGAGCGAGTCACTTGTCGAGAAGTGATCATGGGCTTCCATAATGGGAGTATCCTACTCTGAGATGCAAACATGGGTCCAACTTAATTTGGTTCCTCAACTTCCTACTTCTCCTTTGAGGAAGTACCACATTGGTCTGATTGCTTCAAAATTTTCAATAAATAAGGGAGCATCCAGACTTAGATGGTGCTAGGCACCAATCATTCAATGCATAGAGTACGATGCCGTGTTTATGTGGCGTGTTGACATCTTAGCTATGGTCTATCATAATGTCTACCATATTGCATGCCGAGGGGATCTTGTCTTTAATCATCCCTCTTTGATCATGTCATGGATTTATGAGCATAATCGACCATTTTAGAGGGAGATTCTACTTCCTGACCCTAGATTTTCAAGAGCTACATGATGGGGTTGAATTGGTCACTTTGACACTAGCTTGCCTGTAGTGGCTATTTTGATTGACACTGACATAATTCTCAATCCTTACATTGATATGGAGGGCACATGATATGATCACACACATATCAAAGCATTTTGCCGGGGTGTGGTTTATCTTTCAAATTGAAATGGTTTTGTTGAGATTCACCACATTGAGCGAGTCTTACAATAGTTAGGTGATGATTTTCCAGAGGATTTGCCCCCAGTTCCCACTTATTACAGAACTATTTAGGAGATGGGAGACTCTGAGCAAGGGATGAGCATATGGACTCCTTTGACCCCTGGAGTCTCGATCACTAGGCTAGTTTGTATACCTCACAACTCTGGTTCCAACCATAGGGGAGAGGGTTTGCTCCTCACTATTTGTTTGCTCTTGATGATTCTAATTCTACCGATGAGAATTGCAGTTCGGAGGGAGAGGATCATGATGAGATTAGTGAAGGAGAGGATAGGGAGATTCCTCTTAACGAGGAGGTTGCCATACGTCCTATTTATGACCATGCACTAGATGAGCTCTCTTAGGAAGAAGGTGATCCTTGTATGTACCCCTTTTATTTACTCTTTGTTTTTGTCATTTTCACACACTTGGATTGTTTGACTAACTCTCTCAGGGAACTATTTCATGATTCAAGCTTAGATCTTTTGGTTCTAGTCATGGGTCATTCTCGCGAGTCTCTACTTGTTGATGCTCATCTTCCTTCTTAGGCTGACCGTCACATGGACATTCTTGCGCCTGCATACTATGCCAGCCAAGAGATTACTTCTTTACGTGGTGAGGTCAAGGAACTTAGAGCCAAAAATACTATCCTTCAGAAGATGGCAAGTCTTGGAATTCATAGACAAGATTCTCGAGCTGACATGATGGGTCCTTCACATGTTCCTAGCAGAGTTCCTTTTCTTTCTCATAGGACCCACAAGGGTTCTAATGCTACTAGTCATAGGAGAGTTAGGAGTCAGAGCCTTGGTGGCTCTATTGGTCAAAATCACCTCTGAGGTTTATCTATGTTTTTCTTACTTCTATCCTGCCCCCTTGCATGGGGAGACTTAGAGCATTTTGTCCTTGGCTCTACTTTTTTCTTTGTATTAGCTTTGTACTAGCACTCTTGGAACTTTTCATTATGATAATGATTATCTTTATCTTTTATGCTCATTGGTGACTCAAAACCTTTGTGATTATGATCTCTAAGACTTTACACAAATACAAAATAATTATGATATATTTTTGGTCTTTTTTAGGATTTATATGAATGAAATGAAATGTATAAAATGTAGGGACACAAGAAGGAAAGCAACACACTTTAAATCTACAGAATGTCATGAGTTATGACATAGACTTATTGTTTTTCATTTTTCTAATTTTTGGTATGATCAATGCATGATGGAAAAAATAATGTGACAACTCTTTAGTGAGATTTTTGCTTCAGGGGATTGCAAATTATCTTGGTCTAAGATATTTATTTAACTTTTTGAGATAGGATTTACGAATCAAGTGGGGATGAGATGGGAGATGGAATGCTTATGAATTTCAAGATTTGCTAAAGGCTGGACACTTATCCTTATCTAGACAAAGCATATTGGCAAGCTTTCAACTTTAGACAAACAATAAATTTTATTAGTTATCACTAGACTTAGATCGAAGATGGACAACAAGTTAGACTTGGGTAAAGGAAAAGACTCCAAAGTAAAAGATGGTCCTAAAGATAGCCAGACTCCTAGTATTTATCAGTTGGTGTATGTGTGTGTTTCGTACCTTACTTTATCGGTTAGATTGTCACCCTCATAGCTTCAAGATTAGATTTATCTCCAATCGAGAGTATGGACAATCATCAATCTCTTTTCACTCTCTTTTTTTGTATATCTCTTTTTTGTATTTTCTCTTTTTTTATTTTTATTTTGTAGTTTCTCACTTGAATTTCTCATTTTTAATATTTTTGATGCTTTTTGATGGGATGCTTTGACGCTTTATTGGTGCTTTAGATATTCAGTTGATTTGGAGCTTACAATCTCACTTTTCTCTCACACTCTTATTTTTTTGATCACTCATTTTTTATTCACTCATATTTTAGATTGCTTCCTTCAGAGTTATGATCCTCTTAACATTTTTGGCTAGGAGAGATAAGGGGTTCAGTGCCACTGAAAGTTTTCACTGTCCAATCAGACTTCCCTTCTACTAAGAAGAAATGGGGGAGCTCTAGTTGAGAGTTTATATTGAGTATTGTAGGTTTGAAGACTGACTTTGTTTAGACTTAACAACATGGATTTCTAAGATTGGGATTAGTGTAGAGCTAAAAGCTAGGATTTGATTAGAATCATTAGGGCATATAAAATAAGGGAATGATAAATGGTGATTGTGAATATGAGGTATCTCAAGAGTTAAGAGGATCGACCTATACCTAAGTAATCTTAGGCTCCCTACTGAAAAAAAAATCCAACAAGAGCATGCCACTCATAGAGATGCAGGATGAAACAAAATGAAACATAACGCATGAAAGATTTCATCTTGTTATGAATTTTTTTTTTGATTTTTGGAATTTTTGAATTTTTTTGGTGTTTTTATGTTTTATGATTTTTTTTTGATTTTTTTAGACATAATATTTCTTAAGGTGAAAGGCATTGACAGTCTCACCAAATTCCTCGCCTTCCATCATGCACAAAGATAAGCGCCATTGCTGATGTCTTTTTTGACCATGTACGGACCTGTCTAGTTGGGTCTAAATTTACGTCCTTCTCCAACTCTTTTTTCAATCAAATTGTTGATTCTAAGAACCAAATCTCCCACTTGGAAGGTTTGTGGTACTAATTTATTATTGTATTGTTTCTTGATTCATGCGAAGAATCATGTCTCTGCATTGTCCTTAATCATTTCTCATCCACCATTTCTAATTCAGCTAGCCTTACTATGTGATATTCCTCATTATCTAACAAGCATTGTAATGACACCCTTAATCTTGGCAATTCAACTTCTAATGTTAAGACTACTTTCGATCCAAAAGTGAGGACATTAGCCATTGTTCTGATTAGAGTATGCACACTTGTTCTATAGGACCATAGAGCTAGGTATAACTACAAATGCCAATCTCTCTTGGAGTCCTTTACGATCTTCACTAAGATTTCTTTGAGAATTTTTTTGTTGCCTCAACTTGACCATTTCCTTGTGGGTAATATATCGATACCAAGTTGTGATTGATGTGTAATCTTTCACATAATTCTTGAACATGCAGATTTTTGAATGATGAGGCATTATCTGTTACAATCACTTGAGGGATTCCAAACCTACATATTATTTGATTCAAGATGAACTTTACAATTACTTCTCTTGACATAGTGGTTAAAGGCATCACCTCTACCCACTTGGTAAAATATTCCATCGCCGTGATGATGTATAAATGTTCATTAGTCAAAGCTGGGGAAATATTTCCCACTAAATCTAATCCCCATGTGGAAAAGGGCCAAGGGGATGATGGGTTTCACATCTCTCATTGGTGTGTGATGCACATGTGCATAAATTTGACATTTTGTACATCTCTTTACAAATTAAATCGCATCCCCTTTTAGGCATGGCCAAAAGTAACCTAGCTAATGTATGTTCTTTGCGGTGACATGACCACCAAAGTGCCCTCCACAAATTCCACTGTGACACTATTCTAAGATCTTGTGTGCTTCCTCCTTTTCTACACATCAAAGCAATATTCCATCTAAGGCTCTTTGGTATAACACATCATCAATGAGCACATACCTTGTGGTGAGGCCATGCAAGTGTCTTTTCCCTAAAGGTGTCATGTTTTTAGAGTAGGTTTTGTTTTCCAAATAGTTCACAATGTCTCTGTACTAATCGACTATTATTTGTCCCTTGATGGATTTCTGATTGACATATGTTAACTCAAATTCACTTAGTAATGTCAAGAATATTCCCACCCTTCTAGACAACTTAGGTTGGTTTAATAAGGTTCTTAGTTGCTCTGATCATATTATGACTCTAGTTTCTTGGTTTAGCATGTAATGTCACAATCTTTTGGTAGAAAACACTATAGCCAAATGCTCCTCAACCTGGGTATAGTTTTTCTCATATTCCAACAATGTTTAGCTAATGAAGTATATTTCCCTTTCCCTTCCATCATCATCCTCTTGAGCTAACATGCAAGCTATTGAGATATTTGTGGCTCTGAAATAAAGGATAAAGGGCTTGCCATGTCTAGGTGGCATAAGTGTTGGAGGGGTCAATATGAACTTCTTTACTTGTTTGAATGCATTCTGACAATCCTCCATCCAAGTTATCACTGCTTTCTTCTTTAATAGCTGATTAATGGGGTGGATTTTAAAGGTCATGTCTGCTATGAAACATCTTATTGCACCTAATTGCCCCAAGAATGTTCTTACTACAGTCTCACTAGTTACGGGAGTGGAATTTAATATTTCTTTTACCTTTATGGGGTCTACATCTATCCCTCTTCGTGAAATTATAAAACCTGATAATTTTCCTGTTGTTACTCCAAAAACACACTTTTTGGGATTTAATCTTACTTTGTACTCTCATAATCTAGTGAAAATCTTATGAAGATCTTCCACATGCGTCAATCTTTGTTTAGATTTGGCAAGTAAATCATCAACATATATTTCCACCATTTTATGGATAAGATCATGAAAGATATGAGTCATGGCTCTTTGATAGGTCACTCCAGCATTTTTCAATCCAAAGGGCATGACTACATAACAAAAGGTTCCCCAAGGTGTGGTAAAAGTCATCTTATTTTGGTCAACCTCTGCAATTTTGATTTGATTATACCCCAAAAACCTATCCATGAGGGAAATCATTTCATATCCTACAGTTGAATCAACAATTTGATTGATGGATGGTAATGGGAAATCATCTTTAGGATATGCTTGGTTGAAATCTCTAAAAACGAGACAATCAAATGTTTCAATTCTTCTTTAACACTGGGACAATGTTGGATACCCAATTTGAATAATCTATGGGTTTGATGAATCCCACATTTAGCAACTTCTTCAATTCTTCTTTCACCATTTTTGCTCCTTGGGGCTTTATGGGCCTCAATTTTTTCTTTATGGGTTTTGCATCTGGTTTTGTTACTAGATTATGCACTACAACTTTTGGGTCTAGACCAATCATGTATGCATATGTCCAAGAAAAAACATCAAAGAATTCAATGAGAATTTTAGTGTATTCCTCATTTAATTCTTCCCCCAGTTTCAACATCCTTGTTTTTTCAGGGGTTCCTATGTTGAGATCAATCGTATCACCGGTAAACGAAGGGTGTCCCTCCTAGAAATTTTGAGGTGTTGATGGCAATTTCAAATTTCTATCTACTTGAAGGATTTCTAAGTCACCTTTGAAGTAATCATTGGGATGGGGAAGAAGCATGCATTCTTTCTTATGGTAGACTCTTGGGAGGCCGTCATAGGCATGTAGGTACTCTAGGATGACTTCATCATTCTTAGCATAGTCTCTTTTTGGTACCTCTATTCTGTTGATCGCATAACTCAGGATACTGGGTAATTCCTCACTTTCTAACAATGGCCCATCTCATATCGATATAATAAATTTAGAGTTCAACAATTAGGAATGAGGTGTGAACATAACTTCTAATGTGGCCATTGAGTATGCTACCTGATTCTCTTCTCTTGGTATGGCTTTTATGGTAAACTATTTGAAGAATTGGATTAATTTTAGGATAGTGTCTTTTTAGGGGTGAAGTCATTCTAATTTGGTCTCATAATTTTACACAACTTGATTGATTACTAATTGAGAGTCCCCAAAAATGGAGACACTCTTAACACCCATTCTCATGGCTAACATGATTCCTAGTGAGAGAGCTTCATACTCAACAATGTTATTTGTACAGAAAAAGTCTAGCCTAAATGTGAAGGGGAGTAGTGATAACTTTAAGAAATCCCCCCTGAAAAAACATATAAAATCCTGCCGAATCTTTCATTTTTTTGCAAAAAAAAATTAATTTCTATTGGCAAATCTTTCCTTTTTTTTGAAAAAAATAGTAATTTTATTAGCAAATTTATTTAAATCACTAGAAATTTGTAGAAAATCCTGGCTAATCTTGATGAAAAATAGGCAAATGCATTGATTACCATGGAGAATCCTTCCTTTAAAAAATTAAATTCCTATGGAAAAGTAAGTGCATGAGGGTGGCAATTATTGACTAGTTTTAGGTGTAGTGCTTCTGTCTATAATTCCTTGATTCCTTAATATTTTAAATCAAACATTTTTTTAAAAGATAATGTGCCTGGTAAACTTTTTAATGTGACCGGCGACGTTGGTGCGACATGCCCTCCGGCTCCACGTGAATGCTTTTGCCCGGAGCAATGAACCGGTGAGGCCACAACACGGGGGACCTCATCCCCTAGAAAGAACACTTCAAACCCACGAGCTCATTGGTCCAGCAAAGGCATAAAGCCTATGAGCTCATTGGCCTAGTGGGGGTTTAAACTTTAGTGGTCACCACTACAACCGAGCGACTTAACCACCGAACCACACCCTTATTGGCATTTTAAATCAAACATTAAATATTTTAAATTGGTCCTAAATTAATTTTCACCACCCTTGATTTTATAATCTAACAGTTTGGGTTCTATTCCATGGGCCAAAATGTACCTGTGAAGCTCCAATGCCCATGTGGCTTGAAATTGCATTTAGGTCATTGATCTCAATGGATATCAATGACCTAAATGTGATTTCGGGCCCCATGGGCATTGGCGCTCCATGAATATAATTTGGCCCATAGAATTTAACCCCAGCCATTAGATTATAAATTGAGATCAACAACCCAAATAAAATTTTGGGTTCGATGGGCATTGGAGCTCTATGGGTACATTTTAACCCATGGAATACAACCCCAATCATTAGATTATAAATAAAATGAATGGTGGTGATTAAAAATTGGCGATATGGCCCTAAAGTAATCAATAATTGTATAATATTATTGGCAAATTAATTTCATTTTCTACTATAACTTATAAAATTTAGGCGAATCTAATCTAATCATGTATCAAATATTGTGGCGGATCTTTGAGTTTAAAATTTTAATAAAATAAATGTTTTGGCGATTTAGCTAGGACTAAAATAAAATTTTGTAAAAATGTGGCGATTCACGTCGCATTACAACTTGTACTATTAGCCAAATTTTGAATCCCCAATTTCAACTATTAGCCAATTGGCGAATATTAGCCACTAACAAAATCATTGAAGGGGAGAACTTTCCCTATGGGGGAAGTGAGTACTACTCCTACCCTTGCTCCTATTTTGCAGCTAGCTCCATCAAAATGAAGGGTCCATAGATCTTGCACACTTTATGATCTCAACGTCTCTCTGCATTTATACGTTGATTTTCGCTTTTATTCCCTCTCTTCTTCTTCAATGATTTCTACCATCCTTATGGAGAAGATTGGTATCATGATCACTAAGGCAAGGGATGACTATTAAGATGAATGGTGCATGCGATTTTGTGGTGTGAGGATTGAAAGGGAATTCTTTGATCAAACTCAAGTTTTGGTATGAAATGTCTTGAATGTTTGGTACATCTTGAGAGACTTTTCCATCTTTTACAACCTTTGTGCCTGTGTTGATTTTCTTTCCTTTTTCCTCTTGTTCTTCTATATAAACACTAAAGGGATCGAAGTCTACCTTGATGACATAAGTTTTTCCCATATGATGGAAATGGAGTTCTTAGAATAGCGTGGAGGCAACAATCTTCATTTCTGGAACCCAACTTCTTCTAAGAATCATATTATAATTGGTTTCTTTATTGATCATGTAGAATTCCATCGAAAAAGTCTTGGGTCCCAGAGTGAGTGGCAAACTCACTTTTCCTATGGTTTGAATGTCTTGACATCGTAAACCCTTAGGATGATGGCATTCTATTTGATGCTTTCTTTGTTGTACCCTATCCTTTGAAGGATAGAGATAGGTATGATATTTATTTCTAACCCTTCATCTATGACTACTTGCTTGATGGTAATTTTGTTGACTTGTATTTGTAAGTAGAGAGGCGAATCTTTGCTTTGATTTTCACCATTTTGCGAGAGTTTTTTGACATCAAAGGTGAAAGTAGTAGGCTTCTCTTGCGTTGAACATCCTACTTCCAACACATCTAAGAATGTATTAAGATGTGAGGGAGAGGTTTTGAGCAAACTTACTACTTGTGAGAAAACATTTTTGGTTTGATCCATTTGTTCTCCTTGGATCACAAAGACTTCTTGATTTAGTCCAATATGATTCAAATTCTGTTGTGATTAAGGTTCCATCAAACTTGTAAATCCTACGTAATTTATTATTACTATTATTGTTTGTAAATCACCCATAAGCCTGGATGAGAGGTTTCACTAGAAACGATCTTGTTTCAGCCGCATGTTTATATCCAGTACCTGACGCTAATTCATCAACGACGGGGGTGTTGAAAGACACAAGACAACTGAGAGGGGGGGTGAATCAGTTGTATCAAAAACTTTAACTTCTTTACACAATATCATTTTCATATTCACTTAATTTAACTCCTTATTCTGTTATGAAAATAAAACATGAATAACAGAATCAAAACATGAACACATCAACACCATACACACATGAACACCAGATTTTTGCATGGAAAACCTTAAATAGGAAAAAACCATGGTGAGTGTTAGCTCACAATATAATGTAGTAACAATATTAAATATCAAAAGAGGCTCACTGCCAAAGGGCTCACTGCCCAAAATGAAAGGCTCACTGGCAAGAGGGTGGCTCACTGTTGGGGTTGGCTCACTGCTGAGGGTGAATTGATATTGTAGCATCTACACCATGCTTGAGTTTAGTTCCATTGAAGCATAGTATATCTCCTCTGCTATGCTATGCTTTTACAACTCACGCCATATATCTGTATCTTTGAAACTTATCACCTCATTCACAAATTCATTACTTAAATTTATACCAATCATCAACCTTGGAATGTACATCAAGGTCGACATTATAATCTACAACCATTAGAACTATCTCCAAGGTTGGCAAACATATAAAAATCAAATTAGGACTAGACCTAAACAAACTTGTAGAGTAAATGAAAGAAGGAGAAACACTTCACCACTTAGCTTGGATCCAAATACATCTTCACACGCTTGGACATGATTCTACAATCCATAGATCACCTCTGCAACAAGTGTGACAAACCAGGTCATCCATAACTAGTGCAAACATTAAGAATACTTAAATATATGCTTCCAAGAATTTCATTATAGCTTGCGGATCAAGCACATGCCTTCAATACATTTTGGAGACATCCATGAACAACATAGAATCACTTGGGAGCTGACAAATCCAACCGCAACAGATCTCACTTGAAAACAACAAATATCACTTGAGAATACATCACAAACTGCTTCTTAACAGACACTATCAAACTCTGCCAGTCAATTACTTTCTTTCTAGAGCACCAAATGACAAATACTTTGGAATTAAGATAGCTAAGGACCTTATAAGCTTAAGTCTAGAACCGCAAGACTAAATTCCAACCCGTGGAGAAATGCAGAGCAAAATACTCCCTCCCTGTCACTCTGTAAACATTGCCAGGCACAATCTTCAAACTGGTGAATAGAACTTTTTTTGCACAGTGATCTAGACCACCAAATTCTGGATTTATCATCTTCAAACACTTCTCTAAATCATATCCAAATCTCATACTTTGGTCTTCAATATAGAGAAAATGTGGAGAAAAATACTCAGACAGTGTTCTTTAATCAATCAATAAACAACAATATCAGAAGATACAGTTGGCACCAATGACAACACAAACATGTTGACATTAATGACAACACCAGTTAGCACATACTTGCAATAGGGGGTTGTAGGGGGGTTTCTCCCTGTGAGGGGATCATCCCCCCAATAGGGGGGTCCAGGGGCTTTGCCCCTGAAACCACATTTTATTTATATTTTATCATTGTAAATCTAGACCGTTCGTCATTAGGTCACAAATCTGATAGTCAATATTTTTTAGTTTTCTTGCCCTAGAAGGCAACCCCCTTTTATAAGGATATTTACACTACATTTTTTAGTAGAGTTGAGAGTAATAGGTACTGTTGGATTGAAGATTGAAGAAGAAGAGGAAGTGCATGTATTGTAATCTCATATTTGAAGATAATACAACTTGGAGCCTCTTTTCTTGGTGGAGTTTTTTTACCTGAAAGGGTTTTCTCCATGTTACATACTGTGTTATGTGTTCAGTTCTTACTGCACGTTATTTCTGTGTAGTGGGTTTTATTTTTGTTGCAATCTCCATTGATTCTACATTATCTAGAGGACATAAATAACGTTAAAATCATATTTCCATTGTGTGGTTTGCACCTTCATTTCTAACATTTTGTAGTAGAGCTTGGCCAATTTTGATTCTTGGGTGGTAGTGTGAAAGTTTTTTAGTTGTAGTGGGAGATTTAGTTGTTTTTTGTTTGCAGATATTGTGTAGATATCATGGATGCATCCACTATTGCTTCTACCTCTCGGTTGGACATTGAAAAGTTTAATGGCATGGGGTACAAATTGTGGAAGTTGAAGATAGAGGATTTCCTCAAGGAAAGAAATCAGTGTTGGTTGTTATGAAATAGAAGAAACCTGATGATGTTGCTCAAGATGAGTGGGATAGATTGGATAAAAAGGAACGAGGTACAATCTGGTCGTGTCTTGTAGATTCTGTTCTACTGAATGTCGCAAGTGAGAAGTCTACACATAGCTTGTGGAAGTGTCTGGGTGAGATCTACCAAACCAAGAGTATGGTAAACAAGCTTTATTTAAAGTGTAAAATATTTTCCATGAAAATGAAAGAGGGTGAATCAGTTGCAGAGCATTTGAATTCATTTAATTTGTTATTGAGTCAACTAGCATCTATAGATGTTGAGGTGGATGAGGAAGATAAATGTATATTACTTCTCTGTTCTTTACTTGAGTCATGGGAGAATGTTATTTTGGCTATCACTACTAATCTCACATATCCAAAGTTGGATGCTCTTGTTTTAGTTTTGTTGTCACAAGAATTAAGGAAGAAAAGTTTAGATAGTTCAAGGGATGCTCTCAATGTCAGGGGAAGGTCTATGGAAAGAGGACCAAAGGATTAGAATGGGTCTAAATACAAGTCTAAGGGTCATTCTAAGACTGCTGGAAAGAAGAACAAAGTCAAGTGTTGGAACTACGGAAAGAGAGGACATGTGAAAAAGGAATCTAGAAGCCCAAATAAACAATGGGATTCCACTACTGATAAGTCCTTGAATGTAGGTGATGAGGTTTTACTTTCTGCATGTAATGTTGTTTCTCATGATCATTGATTGGTTGACTTAGGATGATCGTACCACATGATCCCGCATAAAGAATGGTTTTCCACATATAAAGAGTATGATGGAGGAAATGTGTACCTCGAGGACAACTCTATATGTCCTATTGTTGGACGAGGGAAGGTAATGTTGTGTTTCAGTGATGGGAGAATTAAAACCCTCGGTGTTTTGCATGTTCTTGGATTGGCTAGAAATTTGATTTCTATTTCAAAGTTGAATGATTTGGGAATATATTCGACATTTGATAAGCATGGTTTTGCAGATTGGTGAGAGGAAGCTTGGTGGTAGCAAAGGGGAAAAGATTGGGAAATTTGTTTAAGCTAGAAGCCACTACTATTTGTAATGCCTCTTATGCATCTGAGGCTAATACTAAAAATACATGTATGTTGTGGCACCATAGATTGGGCCACATAAGTTAGTTTGGTTTAAAGACTATTATAAATAAAAAATTATTAGATGGTTTATCCTATTCTGATGAGAGTTTTAAATTTTGTGAATCTTGTACATTTGGAAAGAAAATTAGATCTCCTTTTCCTTCTGGCAGTAATAAATCTAATGACAAAATGGAACTTATTCATTCAGATGTTTTTGGCCCAGTGGATGTTGAATCAATTGGAAAATCTAGATATTTTGTTTCCTTCATTGATGATGTCAGAATGTTTATTTGGATTTATTTTATGCATCACAAATATGAAGTTTTCATTAAGTTTAAGGAAGTTAAAGCTTTAGTTGAAAAGCAATCAGATCATAAGATAAAGGTTTTGAGATATGACAATGGAGTGGAATACTATTCAAAAGAATTTGATGAATTCTGTAAGCATGCAGATATTATTGGATAGAAGACAACTCTGTATACTCCACAACAAAATGGAGTGGGAGAAAGGATGAATTAGACAATAATGGAAAGAGCCAGAAGTATGTTGAGTGAATCACAGTTGAATAAATCCTTTTGGGCATAAGCTGTGTGTATTGCAAACTACTTGGTTAACAGATCTCCGTGTAAGGCTCTTGTTTCAACTCCTTATGAAATGTGGATAGGTAAGAAACCTTTTGTTTCACATTTAAGGGTATTTGGATGTGAGGCTTATGTTCATGTGCCTAAAGAAAAATGAACTAAGTTGGATCCAAAAGCTGAAAAGTGTATTTTCATTGGATATGGTGATAATGTGAAAGGTTATAAGCTTTAGAATCCACTAACCGAAAATATTGTCTATTATAGAGGTGCTATTTTTAGGGAAGTTAGTGTTATTTCAGAACCTAAACAACCAAAGGAAAAAGAAGAAAAGATGAAGAGAGTGCACTTTGAATTAAAGCATGAAGATGCATCTCAAGAACATAATGATGGATTAGGGGTGAAGAAGTAGAAGAGGACTCAAGTGAAAGTTCTAATGAGGAAGAATTTGTTGTGATAGAAGAAGTTGGTATAGATGAACATGTAGAAGAACCTGAAGAATCTATTATCCACCTCTGAGAAGATCCGCAAGACAACAAAACCTAGTTGATAGGTATAGCCCACCAGATTTCTATTGTGTATTTTCTTTATTGAGTACTGACAATGAGCCTAGATCTTACGGGGAAGCTATTCATGCAGATGATAGTGAGTCTTAGTAGTTAGCCATGTAGGAAGAGATGATGGCTTTAGACTCGTACAACACCTGGGATCTTGTTCGTTTTCCCAAAGGAAGAATGGCCATAGGATGCACGTGGGTCTTCAAAAATAAGCATGGAGAAGATGGTTCATTGGAGAAGTACAAGGTTAGACTAGTAGCCAAGGGCTACTCCCAGAGAGAGCGAGTTGATTTCAATGAAATATTCTCTCCCGTTTCTAAATTAACTTCTATTAGATTTCTCATATCCATTGCTATAGAATTTGATTGTGAAATAGAGCAAATGGATGTTAAGACAACATTTTTGCATGGAGATCTTGAGGAAGAAATTTACATGCAACAACCTATAGGTTTTGAGGTAAAAGGGAAAGAACATTGGGTTTGTAGATCAAAGAGGTCTCTTTATGGTTTGAAACAGTTCCCTAGAATGTGGTACCAAAAATTTGATTCATTTGTGTTGAAATTGGGTTTTGTTAGAAGTGAGGGGGATCATTGTGTTTACATTCATTATATTGATGATTCTATTTTGATCATTGCATTGTATGTTTATGACATGTTATTTTTCAGCAATACTAAGGGTATGATCAATGAGTTGAAAGCCCAACTTTTAGGTGCATTCGAAATGAAGGATCTTGGAGCTGCTAGGTATATTTTTGGGATGGAGATCAAGAGGGATAGAGTTAACATAAATCTTTGGTTGTCTTAGAGTAAGTATGTGAATACCATTTTGTAGAGATTTAGTATGCAGAACTATAACCCAGTTAGAGTTCCTTTACCCATTGGCACTAAGATTTCATTAGATATGTGTCCAAAGAATGAGGATGATTTAGAGGATATGTCTAATGTGCCATATGCTAGTGCTATAGGGAGTTTGATGTATGCAATGGTTTGTACTAGACTAGATATTACCCAAGCAGTGGGAGTTTTGAGTAGATTTATGTCTAACCTTGGTAGACAACATTGGAATTGTGCGAAGAGGGTGTTTAGATATCTAGTAGGTAATCTTGATTACTATTTGGTTTATTCTAGTATTGACAGTGCTGATAAAACTTTGGACATACAAGGATTTGTTGATGCAGATTGGGCAGGTGACTTGGATAGTCAAAGGTCCTCCATTGGCTATGTGTTTACTTTGTTTAGAGGAGCAGTGAGTTGGATGAGCAAAAGGAAGCCCATGATTGCTTTGTTCACCACTAAAGCAGAGTATATGGCTGCTACCCATGTCTCTAAGGAGGTAGTTTGGTTGAAGAGATTGTGTACAGGTATTGGTTTTGATTGTAGGATCATTCAAATTGGTTGTGATAGCCAGAGTGCTATTTGTTTGGCCAAGAATCCTATGTATCATGCTTAGACAAATCATGTTGATGTACAATATCACTTTGTTTGAGAAATGGTTACAAGTGGATAGATTGAGATGAAGAAGGTAGACACTTAGGAGAATGTTGCAAATGCTTTGACCAAACCTGTGAGCATAGAGAAATTTGTTTGGTGTAGAGAGGCCGTGGGCCTTGTTTCTAGTGCCTGATTATTTTATTATTTTCCTATGGGTATTTACAATGTATGATGTCAAATGGGATAACGTTAGGATTAAGGTGCCATCAACCTTGTAAATCCTATGTAATTTATTATTCCTTTTATTGTTTGTAAATCACCCATAAGGGATGAGAGGTTTCACCAGCATTGATCTTATTTCAACTGCATGTTTATATTTTATCATTGTAAATTTGGACCGTTAGTCATTAGGTCATAGATTTGACGGTTGATATTTGTCAATTTTCTTTCTCTAGAAGGAAACCCCCTTTTATAAGGATATTTGTACTACATTTTTAGTAGAGTTGAGAGTAACAGGCGCCATTGGATTGAAGACTGAAGAAGAAGAAGTGCATGTATTGTAATCTCATATTTGAAGATAATACAACTTGGAGCCTCTTTTCTTGGTTGAGTTTTTTACCTGAAATGGTGTTCTCCACGTTACATATTGTGTTATGTGTTTAGTTCTTAATGAATGTTATTTCTGTGTAGTGGGTTTTATTTCCATTGCAATCTCCATTGATACTACATTGTTTAGAGGACATAAATAAGGTTAAAATCAGATTTTTGTTGTGTGGTTTGCAACTTCATTTCTAACAAAATCAAAGTTCCTTGGTCAAGGGTATTTTTCCTATTTTGCAAGTCTTTATCTCTTTGTTGAGATTGTAGAAAATCCATGAATTTTTGTTGTTGTTCAGTGGTAAGTTTTGAGATGGCTTTGTTGTATCATAGCAAGTCTTCGTGTCATACCCTTTTGTTACATGGAATAGGAAATATGTGTTGGGATCATAAGAGGAGCAAATTGGTCCTTGCTATCCCTTTTGGAATCTCTAATATTGTTTCTCATTGCTTGATGAGCTTCTGATGACTTTAATGTCCTTATCCATTTGGATTTTCAAAGGGTCTTTTCCAAATTTGTTGGAAGTTTAGTGTCATAAACCTTTCGTCCACTATTTATTGCAGCTTGATCAATTTTTAAAGTGCTTTCTAAAGCTTCTTCATATGATTTGTAGGGAAAATTTCTCACCTCTTCTCGTGTATCCCTATTAAGGGTATGTAGGAAGAGATCACATAATTCATAATGATCAATGTTCGGGGCACTTGTGGAAGAGTAGAGCACATGTCTCCACCTTGTGATGAAGTGTGCAACTGATTTGTTTGATTCTTATTTCATGGTTAGGAATTCATGAATCCTTATTTGCACAAGTTTTTTCATGTTGAAAGCCATGAAAAACTCTTCTATTAATTATCAAAATGAGTGAATAGAAGCTTTGGGAAGGCAATAGTGCTAGTCCAAGGTAATCCCTTCCAACATTTTTGGAAAGATTTTGGTAACAATCCCATCACAAGGGAGGAGTTACCTTACTGTAGTAGTGTAAGCCTTTAAATGAGAATTTGGATCTCCTTCTCTCTTGAACTTTGACAATTCAGGAATGGGACATGGAAACATTAAATTTGTTATAGCATTGTCAAGTGGTTCCTTCAAGTAGTCAAGGTACATTCCTAGAAAATCAATTTGCGATTGTGGGGTTGATAACATTAACCCCATAGGTGGATATTGATATCCAATTGCTGAGGTTTGATTCATTTGAATGTTTTGTTGATTTTTTCATAACTTGATTCCCATTTGGGAAAATGTCATTACTCCCATTTCATGACAAGAAGTTGAAGTAGGGGGATTCTGAGATACCCCCTTGTCTTTCTCTACTTTTTTGTTGTCATGAGACCTTACTCTCTTGTCTTGAATAGATCGTTGCTCTTCGAGAGTCCTAAATCTTTGAAATAGTATTCCAATAAGGTCTGTAGGCATTGCACTTCTTTGTGTCTCATCATTCCTCAGAGTTTCACCTTGGGTGTTTTCTATTTTCTCTCGTTGTTCCTCTCAAAGATCGACTCACAAAGCCTCTTGAGCATCCTTGGCTTCTTGCAAATGTCTCTCCAAGCGTCTTACCTTATCATCTATGGGTATTTTGATTACTTGTTGAAGGTTGGTCTACTTGATGAATATTCAATCTCACTTGTACTCTTTGCACTCTAGGTTGAATTGTTGAATTTTATTCCCATGCAGGGTTGTTGAATGTTAATGAACGCCTAGGTTCTCTTTTGTCACCTTCATAATCAAAGTAGTTTCAAATGGGTGCCATTTGATCATGAGGTACACAATTGTCAAAAGAGGGAGTTTTAGGCTCCCTTGAAGGGAGATTCCCTAGGTGTAGTTCTAGTTTTGACATATTCAGGGGTGCTGTAGACAACTTAGAATAAATAGAACAAATGAAGAGAAATATAGCAAAGAAGATGGATGAAACGAGTGTGAAAATGACAATGAAATGCTAAAAGTGAATGTGATCGCAATGAAAATGTGAAAATGACATGTGAAGTGAAATCTGGATTGAAAGCAATGATGAATGAATTTTTGAAGTTGGAACACAAATAAATCATCTCAGAAGGTTTTTTTGTTCACGTTGGTTCACCAAAATATGTACTCTTCGAAACATGACGCATGCATAATCGTGGATGAGTTAGCTCTGACACAACACATGGACCCTCTCCTTCCTTTTGTGGACCTCCAAGTCACTCTCACTCTCGTGGGAAAATCCAATCTAGTGGAGGTGAGACCTAGGGGTTGCCCTATTTGCTTGGGAGCAAGACCTCATGAAGAGCGGCCAACCTGATCAGGGGCCTACTATTGTTTTGGATTTGTCTTGTTCTTTCTATGGCAGTTGTTGTTGAAATGACTATATAACCCAAAGGGTCACTTGTGGTTTTATGCCTATTGGAGTTTCTAAGATTCCAACACCTATATGGATCTTGATTTGCTTCATTTATGCTTCTAGCATGTTGTAGTCTACCTTTGAATGCTTGTATGTGTTGTTGAATTTGTTGTTCTTGTTCTATAACCTTGATGAAAGTGTTGTTGTTCTTGCGTGAGTTGTGGTTTTTGGTTTAACTCTTTAATCTCCTGAAGGACTGCCCTCACCCACTCACCTCTAATTTTGAGGCACATTCAAATGCTTGAATTTGAGTTGACCAAGAGTTGACTTTTTGACTTAGTGTTGTTAACTAAGGTTTCCCTGGGTGTTATCTTGAGTATGTTGACCTTGTGATGAAATCAAGGAGTTTTGACTTGTATTGAATTTATGTTGACCTCATGATGAAATCGAGGGTTTATGTGTACTTGATTCACTTTTTGACATTTTCTAATGTTTTTGGAATTTTGTGGGTTTTTCAATGTATGCAAGCTATGATGTATGCAAACATTTTTTGTTCTTTTATCCAACTTTTGAAATACAATGAATTAAATTAATCTAGAAATTGGAATATGTATGCAAACTAATATGAAGTTACCTAATGCAATTATCCTATGTTTTATATTTTTAGGATCGATTTTGAATTAAACTAAGAATTGAAAAGTACATGAAATGAAACTAATCTAAGAAACTCAAATTAACCTATCAAGGAAATCGCAATGACAAGATTACTATTCCAAGAGAAAGATTTGTGATTTAATTACTACTAAAATGTGAAAAACCTGGAATATGGAGATGCATTAGCCTTCACTACCCTCATGAATCCTTATGTATGACAACCTTCTTGTCCTCCTATAGCAGTGGGGTCATCCTCTTGGTAGCAAGTGGGAAGGGAAAACAATTGAATGAGCTTTTGAAAGATTTGAATGAGCTCAATGTGAGCTAAGAGCAGTATGGCTTGAAAATTGGTGAGCATAATGATGCTATGAAGCCTTTGGAAAAATAACAACAATAAACAAAAGGCAGCTAAGTCCTGCAGGGAGCATAATCATGCTAATGGAAGAGCAAAAACTAAGCAAAGATGGATTGCAATAATGAATTTGACTCCTCTATTTCTTGGAGGGGGGGTATTTATATGTTGGGAGAACACAAGAGGGGTGGGAATGATTGAGGAGTTAACTCCCTTGACTCCTTTACTCCATGATTGAGGAGTTAACTCCCTCAACTCCTTTACTCCATGATGGATTGGAGAGTATGGAGGATCTTTTAATTAGTTTGGGAGTGGTATTAAATGACCATTTACTCCACCATCGATTTGCATGCCACCATAGAGAGTGATTATAGGCTTGAATTTGGCTAGAAGGGACCTCTGTGGGTAAGGGAGAGTGAAGCATTGAAAAGGCTATATTATCGTGGAGGAATCATGTTCAGGGGTAGAGCAAGATCACTTAGTTTGTTTTAGGCAATTGATAGAGCCAAGAAGGTGGTGAGAGAAGTAGTAGATGGATGCATAGGACTAGATAGAAGGAGAGCTCTATTAGAATACAGAGTGCATTGTTAGAATAAAACAGAGAGCACTGTTACGACAAAATAGAGAGATTTGTTAATATAGAGAACTTTGTATAGTGAAGTAAGGACCGAGTATAATAGAGAGATTTGTTAACATAGAGAGCTTCTTTCTCATATAGAAAATGTGAGGAATAGAGATAGAAACACATAAGGAGGTGCTAAGTTAAGTTTGGGTAGTAGGGAGATAGTAAGATCTTGCTCAGGCTTTGGGAACCATCGACGTCTGGAGGTAAGGATGTCTTTGATAAATATTTGTTTCCATTCTTAAACTGTAGTAATCTATTACTATTTGAATATAAACAGAGATATGTTTTCTTAGAGATAAGTGTATAGAGTATACAAAGTAGAGAAATGAAGTTTGAATCTTCAAAAGAAGAGATAGTAGTATTGTCATTGATTTAGTAGTTTAAAACCGTAGAGTTTTAAACATTATAATGTTATATAGTTACATCGGGAAAAGTTGTGGATGATAACTTTCTCATACTGTCACTATATCATCAAAATCATAAAGTTAATATGTTATAAATTTAGTTTTTTTGGTATACACTGAATTATGGATAATGGATTCAAATAACTTTATTTATTCAGAGGATTCTAGGTTTGCAGAAGGTTGTCACATACTATCTATACACTCGACCAAACATAGCTTTTCATTAGCTATCAAACACCAAATATGAGTAGAAAGCTAGCATATAAATGTAGAGAAAGACTAATATTTGTTCTCACTTTTGAACTCAAGGTATTGTTGTTATATCCTATTTAAGAGAAAACACCGAACTTCATGAGAACTCTGTTGTAAATGTAGGAATTGTGAGGAGTAAGATTGTAGAAAGTTTAGACGGACATAGATTTACATTTCTCAATGATTTATATGTATAAGTTTTATTGTTTACTATCAAAAGATTTTGTGATAGATATTCACTTATTTTACAATATACAAAAATGATATTGGTATCATTAAAACACCTAGTATAGTGATATAATATCACATATGCATTCTACAACAATGATAGGTATTATCATAATATTCAAAGTAAGTTATACATGAGTTCATAGCCTATTCTTTAACAAAAGTTGGTGCACTTAAGAAGACCAAGAGGTTGAAAATATTGTATTATTATTGTAGACTCAAACCTATTTAGGTTGAAAGATTGAACTAAGTCAAGAAGTACTTATGATAATGATAGTATTCATTAAGATCTTATTTGAATGAGGATAAACCTCATGATCTATATTTCTACATGATGTGAGAAATGTGAATTCGAACAATGCTCAAGTGGTCAAGAGAAGACTCTAGAGGTTGTCATTTTCATGTTATTATTATTATAAAATCTTACCTTTGGAAAGCAAGAGTATTTGGTATTTCAATGTGTTGGGATAGAGAAGTAAAATCCCTAGATTTGACCCAGAAGGGTTAAGAAAACTTGAAAACTCATAAGTCGATATAACATCAATTAGTTTATTGTTTATTCTGGTCGACAATTAATAGTCGAGAAACCATAGATCAAGAGAAGTATATTTTAGAAAGAGTCTATGAAGCACTTAAGTTAAATAAATGATTTCTTGTTAGAGTTAGAAAATTGATATATAACACAAGAGTGCTTCATCTTTGGGTCATTGAGTAGAATGACAGGAAGTCATAGACCCTGGTAATTGCAAGTATGCAACAAGGGACTCTTTGAAAGGTTAAAATCACATAAAACTACATATTGCATATATCCTAGATTAATGATTAAATTCTAAGTCAAGTTGACTAGGATTTGAGTTTAGTCAAGATAATTCATGTCTAGAGTTACTAGTCAAACAAGTCAAACTATAGGATGAGATAGTTTTTGTTGGGATAAGGTGCCATTAACCTTGTAAATCCCAATATTGTATTTATTCCATTTTATTATTTGTAATTACCCATAAGGGAATGAGGTAGTTTCATTGGCAATGGTAATTCTAGATTTACCAGAGGTAATTATGGAGTGACATTTACGGTTGGCAATTGTAAAAATCATGAGTAAACGAGGGTAGGCACCACCTTGGAGGAATCAACTATTTTTAGGATGTATGACACATGTCATAAAGTCAGTGAGTGCATGTAAGAGAATCTATGATAGCTGTAAGTTGTCATAAGATTATATGACACTATGACAACTTATGATTAGTAATTAATAGTTGTAAGATGCCATGTTTAGCTCTAGGCACCCATATTGGGAAGATGCTTTCTAGTGGAATCTATGATGGTTATGACGCATCATAAGATGCTATAAGAGACCATTTTTGGCCTTGGGCACCCAACTTTGCATGGTTGGACTTTGGGCAAGTGTCATGAGCTTGTAAGAAGTCATTTAATGTTTTCATGTTGGAGATTTTAAGGAGAGAGAAAGTGGACACCTAGTTTGTAGTATGACATATTTTTGTACACAGGTACTGTCAGAGTGAAGGTTGGAGAGAAGAAGGAAGTGCATGAATTATGTTATTCAGATTTTGAAGATAATACAACTTGAGCCTCTTTTCTTGGTGGAGTTTTTTACCCGAAAGGGTTTTCTCCATGTTATATCTTGTGTCATTATTCTATGGTGTTTGTTCCTATGTTGTGATTTGATTTTTGAATGCAATCTCTATAGATAATACATTGTTTGAGATCATTAACATATTGTAATAAAGTTTCCATTTGAGTAGTTGCCTTCATTTCTAACATTTGGTATCAGAGCCTAGTCAACTTTGACTCTTGGGTGGTAGTGTGAAGGTTGTTTAGCTGTAGTGGGAGATTGGTTATTTGTGTTTGTAGATCTTGTGTAAATATGGCTGCATCTACCATTGCTTCAACCTCTTGATTAAACATTGAGAAGTTCAACGGTATGGGGTATGAGTTGTGGAAGTTGAAAATAGAGGATTTGCTGGAAGAAATAAACTAGTGGTTGGCTATTTAGAAAGAGAAGAAGCCCGATGATGTGAGTCTAGATGAATGGGAAAGGTTGGATAAGAATGCATGGGGAACTATCTAACTATGTCTTGCAGATTTTGTCCTATTGAATATCTTGAAGGAAGAGACTACATACAAACTCTGGAAGAGATTGGGTGAGATTTATCAAGGCAAGAGCATGGTAAACAAGCTTTATTTAAAGCAAAAATTGTTTTTTATTAAAATGAAAGAGGGTGATTCTATTGCAGAGCATTTGAATAATTTTAATTTACTTTTGAGTCAACTTGATTCTGTAGATGCTACAATTGCAGAGGAAGATAAATGTATACTTTTAGTTTGTTCTTTACCTAAATCTTGGGAGAATGTTATCCTTGCTATTATTGCTAACCTTGAAGATCTGAAGCTGGATTCTCTTGTTGCAACTTTGTTGGCACAGGAGATGAGGAAGAAGACTTCTAAGGTTAACACTGAAGCTCTCAATGTGAGGGGAAGGTCTAAGGGAAGAGGACTGAAAGGAGATCAGAAAGGGGCTAAAGACAAGTCTGAGGGCCTATCTAAGACTCCTAGAAAGAAGAATAGAGTTAAGTGTTGGAACTGTGAAAAGAGGGGACATGTGAAAAAGGAGTGCAAAAACCTAAAGAAATAGTGGGAGACTACTTCTGATAAGTCCTTGAATGTAGGTGAAGATGTTTTACTTTCTGCATGCAATGTTGTTTCTAATGATCATTGGTTGGTTGACTCAGGATGCTTGTATCATATGACCTCGGATAAAGAATGGTTTTCCACATACGAAGAGTATGATGGAGGTAAAGTGTACCTTGGGGACAACTCTACATATCTGATAGTTGGGAAAGGCAAGGTATTATTGTGTTTCAATGATGGGAGGATTAAAACCCTCCTTGGTGTTTTTCATATTTCTAGATTAGCTAGAAATTTGATTTCAGTTTTGAAGTTGAATGATTTGGGAATGCATGTAACATTTGATTAACATGGTTGCAGATTGGTGAGAGGAAACTTGGTGGTAGCGAAGGGGAAGAGATTGGGAACCTTGTTTAGGCTAGATGTCACTATAGTTTGTAATTCCTCTTATGTTTCTGAGGCTTCTAAAAATACTTTTATGTTGTGGCACCATAGGTTGAGCCACACAAGTAATAATGTTTTAAAAATAATTAAGAATAAAATTTTGTTGGACGGTTTCTCTTATTTTGATGAGCGCTTTGATTTCTGTGGGCATTATGTGTTTGGAAAACAAAATATAACATCATTTCCTTTAGGAAGTAATAGAGCAAAGGAGAAGTTAGAGATTATTCATTCAGATGTGTTTAGACCTATGGATAATGACTCTATCAGAAAATCTCATTATTTTTTCACCTTCATTGATGATGTATCCAGATTTACATGGATATATTTTATGAAACACAAATTTGATGTTTTCACTAAGTTTAAGGATTTAAAGTCTTAGTTGAAAACCAATCAGGATTAAAGATAAAAATATTAAGATCTGACAATGGAGGGGAATATTGCTCTAAGGAATTTGATGAGTTTTATAAGCATGTAGGTATAATTAGACAAAAGACAACTCCGTATACACCACAACAGAATGGTGTTGCAGAAAGGATGAACTGAAGAATCATGAAAAGAGCCAAAAGTATGTTGAGTGATTCACAATTGGAGAAATGCTTTTAGGCAGAGGTTGTGTGTACCACTTGTTACTTGATTAGAAAAAATCCTCGTAAAGCTCTTGATTCGGTACCTTATGAAGTGTGGACATGTAAGAAACCTTCTATTTCACATTTAAGGGTTTTTGGTTATGAGTATTTTGTTCATGTGCCTAAGGAAAAGTGATCTAAATTGGACCCAAAAGTGCAAAAATGCATCTTCATTAGATATGGTGACAATGTTAAAGGTTATAAGCTTTGGGATCCTTTAACCAAAATTTTTTTCTCAAGAGATGTTATTTTTAGAGAACTTAGAGCTATTTCTGAACCTGAGCAGCTAAAAGAGAAAGAAAGGTCAAAGAGAGTGCATTTTGACTTATAGTAGGAAGATGCACAACTAGAAGAACACAATGATGGATGGAGGGTGAAGAAGAAGAAGAAGATTCAATCAGTTCTAATGAGGATGCATCTGCTGTAACAAACAAAGTTGGTACAAATGATCATGTAGAAGAACTTGTAGAGTCTCTTACTCCACACTTGAGGAGATCCACAAGACAATGGAACCTAGTTGACAGGTATAGCCCACTAGATTTTTGTTGTGTATTTGCTTTATTGAGTACTGACGATGAACCTAGATCCTACAAGGAAGCTATTCATACAGATGATAGTGAGTCTTGGCAGTTAGCCATGCAGGAGGAGATGATGACTTTAGAATCTTGTAACACTTGGGATCTTGTTTGTTTTCCTAAAGGAAGAAAGGCCATAGATTGCAAGTGGGTCTTCAAGAATAAGTTTGGAGCAGATGATTCATTGGAGAAGTACAAGGTTAGACTGGTAGCCAAGGGCTACTTCCAGATAGAGGGAGTTAATTTCGGTGAATTTTTATCTCCTGTGGCTAAGTTAACTTCTATTAGATTTCTTTTATCCATTGCTGTAGCTTTTGATTGGGAAATAGAGCAAATGGATGTTAAGACTATGTTCTTGCATGGAGATCTTGAGGAAGAAATTTATATGCAACAACCTACAGGTTTTGAGGTAAAAGGAAAAGAACATTAGGTTTGAAGGTTAAAGAGGTCTCTTTATGGTTTGAAACAGTCCCCGAAATGTGGTATCAAAAGTTTGGCTCATTTGTGTTGAAATTGGGTTTCATTAGAAGCAGGGAGGATCACTGTGTGTACATTCATTAAATTGATGATTCTATACTGATCATTGTATTGTATGTTGATGACATATTTTTCAGCAATACTAAGGGTATGATCAGTGAGCTGAATGCCCAACTTTCAGGTGCATTTGATATGAAGGATCTTGGAGTAGTCAGGTATATTCCAGGTATGGAGATCAGGAGGGACAAAGGTAACATAAATCTTTGGTTGTCTTAGAGTAAGTATGTGAATACCATTTTGCAAAGATTTAGTATGCAGAACTGTAGCCCAGTTAGAGTTCCTTTACCCATTGGTACTAAGCTTTCATTAGATATGTGTCCAAAGAATGATGATGATTTTGAGGATATGTCTAATGTGCCATATGCTAGTGTTGTAGGGAGTTTGATGTATGTAATGGTTTGCACTAGGCCAGATATTGCCCAAGCAGTGGGAGTTTTGAGAATATTTATGTCTAACCTTGGTAGATAGCAATGGAATTATGCGAAAAGGGTGCTTAAATATCTTGCAGGTACTCCTGATTATTATTTGGTTTTTTCTGGTATTGATAGTACTGATAAAACTTTGGACATTCAGGGATTTGTTGATGCAGATTGGGCAGGTGACTTGGATAGTCGAAGGTCCACTAGTGGCTATGTATTTACTTTGTTTGGAGGAGCAGTGAGTTGGATGAGCAAAAGGCAGCCCATGGTTGCTTTGTCCACCATCGAAGCATAGTATATGGCTTCAACCCATGTCTCTAAAGAGGCATTTTGGTTGAGGAGACTGTGTACAGGTATTGGTTTTGATTGCAGGGTCATTCATATTGGTTGTGATAGCCAGAGTGCTATCTATTTGGCCAAGAATCCTATGTATCATGCTCAGACTAAGCATGTTGATGTTCAGTATCACTTTGTTCGAAAATTGGTTGCCAGTGGACAGATTGAGCTAAAGAAGATAGACACTCAAGAGAATTTTGTAGATTCATTGACCAAGCCCGTGAGCATAGAGAAATTTGTTTGGTGCAGAGAGGCCATGGACCTTGTTTCTAGTACCTAATTATTTTCATTTGATTTCCTATGAGTTGATTTGAAATGTATATTGTCAAGTGGGAGAATGTTCGGATAAGGTGCCATTAACGTTGTAAATCCCAATATTATATTTATTTCATTTTATTATTTGTAATTACCCATAAGGGAATGAGGTAGTTTCATTGGAAGTGGCAATTCCAGATTTACCGGAGGTAATTATAGAGTGACATTTACGGTTGGCAATTGTAAAAACATGAGTAAATGATGGTAGTCACCACCTTGGAGGAATCAACTATTTTAGCATGTATGACACACGTCATAAAGTTGGTGAGCGCATGTAAGAGAATCTATGACAGTTGCAAGTTGTCATAAGATTCTATGACACTATGACAACTTATGACAAGTAATTAATAGTTGTAAGATGCTATGTTTATCTTTAGGCACCCATATTGGGAAGATGCTTTCTATTGGAATCTATGATGGTTATGACACATCATAAGATGCTGTAAGGGACCATTTTTGGCCTTGGGCGCCCAACTTTGCATGGCTAACTTTGGACAAGTGTCATGAGCTTGTAAGAAGTCATTTAATGTTTGCATGTTGGAGATTCTTAGGAGAGAGAAAGTGGACTCCTCGTTTGGAGGGAAAACACTTATATAAGTTAATTTCCATGTAAGTGTTGTAGTATGACATATTTTTGTACACAGGTGCTGCTAGAGTGAAGTTTGGAGAGAAGAAGGAAGTGCATGTATTATGTTATTCAGATTTTGAAGATAATACAACTTGAGCCTCTTTTCTTGGTGGAGTTTTTTACCCGAAAAGGTTTTCTCCATGTTATATCTTGTGTCATTATTGTATGGTGTTTTTTCCTATTTTGTGATTTGATTTTCAAATGCAATCTCTATAGCTAATACACTGTTTGAGATAATTAACATATTGTAATTGGGTTTCCATTTGAGTAGTTGTTGCCTTCATTTCTAATAGTTTCCAAGTCAAGTTAGAGGTGTCTGAACACACAACTATGTTTATTGCAAACATCTATTTATAGAGAAACTTTGGCCAATGTGATGCATTTGTCTTTGCATGCATTAGTCAGTTCATCGTGTCTAGATTGCGTGACCTATTAGAATGATCATACTTAGCTAGAAGATTGTCTAGAGTTGTATGGTCAATTGAGTTACGTAGGAAACAACACTAAGACTCAAATGGACACCTTTTGGTTCCTTATGTCTATACTCTTTGTGAACGGTAGGGCCACTTCTAGGTGGAAGATGTGTGGGGGACCACCGGTCTATGGTTGGAGGTAAAGCACACGATGATGCTCTCCCTTTGCAACAAAAGACTTGCTGAGACTTGTGAGATATATATCAGATTCCAGATGTAGTATACTTCATGATTGACTTATGATTTTTAAACCTATGTAAAACTATTCTTTTTTCCAAGTGCAGATCATTTGTAAATGTAAAGTGTAATGTTTTCACTATGATTCTATATTTGAATATATTGTATTTTCAAGGTTGAAAAATATTCAGAAAAGATATGCATTTAATTCTATGTGATTATTCAATGTTAAAATAATTCTCACTCATGTTTAACATGTTCATTTACTTAGTAAATTTTGTGAGTAATTCCAAGTTGTTAGAGTTGGTATCTTACAATCTCCAACAATCATTGCTAGCGGTGATTATCATCTTCGCAAAATCAGGAATAGCAAATTCCTTTCCAATTAAACAAAAGAAATTCTGGGCCCAAGTAGATAAGTATGTTAGGTCACTTGGATTCAAACTTATTCCATGCATCTGGTATCCTAAATCATGCAGGGCAAAATCATTGGCACACAAATTGGGCATCCCACTTCTCATAACATATTGAAGTGTCCATGAGAGTTTGTGCATTTGTTGGAAGAGCCAATGAATATAATATCAATGATGCCATCTCACTGGTATTCATGTCACATAAACGTCCCCTCAAAGAATCTGCCACTTTCAATTTTCTTAGCCAAGCTTGAGTTAAGCTCACTAAATCCTCACAATTACCTTAGAGTCCATCATATCTAGGAAGTGCCTTGTCAATGATCTCGTCAAGTCCCATAAAGAACTGATAAAGGCGTGAGAGTATGTCCCTCGAAGTGGTATGCCAAACTGTTGCCTAGCATCAACATTGCTGGTTGCATTGAATCTACCTATGTAGCCATATTTGAATGCACTTATCCCTCCGTCAGGTCCTTGGGCTTGATGAAGTCCAAATTCAAGAAAAGGTTTAGAAGTCCCAACAATGTGCCTATGCCTTGCAGCATTCATGGCAACCAACAAAGCATAGTTGACCAAACTGACAAAGGATGTTTCCAAAAGCTGCACAATTGCCACTGGGCCTTCAACTCTGATGAGTGGTATCTTCGGAAAAATAACTGAACCTTCTGGAATTGCATATATTTCAAAGTCTAAACAATTAATTCTTCCTAGATAATCAAAGAATCCCTCCTCACATGTAGTTGGCAAGATTGTGCATAAGAAATCATCTTCCTCTTTAAATTTAAAATTTGTAGCAAATCTTATACACTCTTCTAATCCAAAAAACAATGTGTACTCTCCACCAAATGAAATCTTCTTCCAAAAAACTAAGTAAAATCTTCCATCTTCTCGTTTCCCATCTAGGCGCGAATAAGGCATGAATGGATTTACACCTAATTGCATTCGCTTAAAAGTTTCTAAAACTTTTTCAAAGTATCCATTTGTGCAAGGTGACTACAAACCAACATATTTCTAATTATAATACGTGATAAAAATCCCTTTTAATTGTGCTTTAGTGGGTGTCCATACGCTGCTATAATGCTTCAATTTCAACATGGTTGGGGTGACACTGGCAAAGTTTGTAGAGTTTGAGTTTATATCTGCTAACTGCATTTGTTTAAAAGTTTCTAAAGCCTTTTGTAATGCATCCATTTTGTGCAAATCTAGCTACCATTGCATTTTAATCAGAAGTTTCTAAAATTTGTTTTATCGTACTTATTTTATGGCCATTGTATTCTATCAAATCCACATTTAATTGAGGCACCTTCCAAGATTTCACAACCCTTGTCTATTCTTCCATTTAGCAATGTGCATTTTTTAGAGCATTACCATTATAATATCTACCAAAAATTCCTGTTTCAGTTATGCTTTAATAGGCACCCATGTTGAAAGACCACGAATTTCATTCGATATGCAAGTTTACAACATAAGTTTTATATTTGCCAGATGTTCTTCTTGGGAGTTTCCAAATTTTTTTTTAACCAATGTGTTTTGGGCATAACATGTTTTAAAGCTCTATTTAGGCGCAACATGGAGAATGCTGGCGTAGGAAGGAAATGGCATTCATGTCTGCATATTACATTTTGTTTATAAATTTTAAAACTTTTCAAACAATCCACTTCTATGTATATATTGTAGTCATTGTATTCCATGAGATGATATCACTTTGAAATCTATTGCCAACAGTTCAAATGCCTTGTCTGTGTGTCCATATTTTGCATACATTTCTACTGGAGTATCTCCAAATATAGTGTCTGACTAACATCCATTTTACATATATTTTAATGGTTGTCCATTATTTTTTTGTTATATATTCTTGTGGGAGTTTTAGATGCCATCCAATATCTACAACAATGTTATCACGTGAAATTGCACCCTGCTTGAAGCCTGTTCAAGCATTCTAATGACATAATGGGACTGATCTTAGGTGTGGGACCTTGCAGTTGAGATTAGACCTCCAGAGAAGGCTGGTTCCTCTTTCTGAGTTTAAGGCTTAGAGAATCAAATGAAATATAATGATGCTCATAGAGAAAAGGGGAAGGAAGAATAATGGAATTTAAAGAGGTGATGCACCAGATTTATAATGTGTTTTAACTATGTCTGAATTAACACAACAATGATTTCAAAACTGTAACAACTCACACAGACCCACATAAGCATCATAGAGGTTCAGGTAGAAAATTGAGGCTATTAAAGGGACCGTTTTACCCACAATGCAATCATGTAATTCTTAAATAAACACAGTGTAAAAATTTATAGAGAGAGGCAACATAACAATTTGTATTAATCATGAAGGCTAGAAATCCATTACAAAAGAGAGATAATGTCACAAAAAGGTAGACACAAAATGACCACCTACATTCATGGGTGAACAATAAACTAGAGAAAGCAAAGGCTCAGAATTGAGCACAATGTATCACATCTAGTTGGTTCTTGTAGACGAGTTACAAGGTCTATGGAAACAACTATCTAATCTATATAATAGCCCAAAAAAATAGATAACCCCAAAATACATCTCAAATACATGCATATATAGCTTTTTAGATCACACTGTAGCAGTCATGGACGTGGAAAGAGGAGTCAACAAGGAAATCCATTGCCCATATTGTAGTAACTCATCTGGTGTCCTTGGAGCATGCCCACATGACTCTAACCATGAAATCTACTGAAAAAGAGTGTTTGCCCATGCCATGAGTACAAATATTTAATGCAAGAGAGGCTACAATGGCATGGGGAGGTGAGAAATTTGTCTTCTACAAGAAATCAGACTTTGAATAAACATTAATGGTGACCATGAGAGTCACTGAGCAGTTTCGTCATGTCTGGAACAGTAGAAAATGCTCCTAGAAGAAAAAAGATCGGGCCCCGACTGATCAAGCTTCCTCCAATCGGGCATTGGAAAGGTGAAGGAGGAAACCCTAGCCTCTAAAGTCTAAGAGAAGAGAAATCATCATGCTTTGGGGGTCGAGCCTTCACCATTACGTCATTCTTTGGAAAGAAGAAGAACTCAACCTCTGCCTCTACAACACTTAGCTAAATGTTGTATGAAATCGATGGAGATCGAGTCTTGGGCCTTCCGCTTGTCGCTTTCAGAAAAGAAGAAGAGAGATGAGAGAACTCCCGACCTTCACTTTCTTAAAGACTTAGAAATATTTGTAGCTCGGCAGACTTTGGCCTTTAGGCCTTCCATCTTTTGCCTTCCACCAAATGGAAACGGAAAAGATAGCAACCTCGACATCCGTGCTTCGCAACACCTTAGAACATTGAAAATGATGGAGATCGGGCCTCAGATCTTTCACCTTTTGCCTGCTAAAAAGGAGGAAGAAGAAACCTTTGAAGTCTAACACCTGAAACACTTAGAAAATTTTTGAGCCAGCGAGCTCAGGATATGTGTTGGTACCACACACCATCGCATCTCCCTTCAGATTTCACTTAACTGTCACCACGCGTTGCGCAATTCTTTTGAATGTTGAAACTGTCAGACTTCAGTTATTAGGCCTTCCACCTTCCACCTTCCAAAAGGGAAAGGAAGAGGGAAGGAGAAACCCCTGAAGTCTGACATCTGACATACTTAGAGCATTTTACTTGTTGGGCTTCAGTGAGTAGACCTCCAGCCTTCCATCTTCCAAAAGGAAGAACATGGAAGAGAGAACTCTCGACCTCTAAAGACCAAAACACCTAGCCGAATACAAGGAATAAAGCAGAGTTCAGAGCTAACAAATATGACATGATGAAGAGGAGAACCCTGAACTTTGAAACTCCAAAAACACTGACAACACAAGGAAAACTTAGGATTTTAAGACTTAGTCAATTTGGGTAGTTTTCTCTTGCATTCCAAAACGTGAGAACACTAAAATTTCATGGAACCTTAGGCTATTTGGCTAGAAGGAAAAATAGGATAACAAGCAGATTTAAGATATTTGGAATAACATGTGAGCCAACAATATCACAATGATTAAGGGGCCCTTGTATACTGTCATTAAATAGGAACAGTAAATCTAAAAACTAACCGTCCCTTGTTGCTTCTCTTCATCCTACATGATCTATTATTTCTTAAGCCTGGGATCCTCTGCACCATTTCCATTAAACCATTAACATGCCTTTTTCATGCTCTCACGTTTTCTTATGCTTGCCTACCAGAGAATTTATACTTCAAATTGCACAGTAGTGGCCATGAAGAAATGCTAGCAAAGAAAAACACTAACACCACAGTTGGACATAAAGGGGTTGGGAAAACATTAATATCACTAAAAAAAGAAGTTTGTCAAGTTTTAATTTTGTTGATGAAGAAAGCATCGACAAAACATAAGGTTCACTAACCTTATAAAACCCCAATATTGCTTAAAAATATAGTTTTCAAACTGTAAATATTGCCGATGAGAATGTATATTGGCATATCGCTTGGTTTTAAAACTCTCAAACTTCTCGATAGGGAATTATTTATCGTTTATAAAGTAGTTCAACTTTTATAAAACCTGAATCGGGAGCTTGGCTATTTCACGAACTTATTAAGCGGCCAATAGAAAAATAATATGATGTTTTTTTATAATTACCTTGATCTTTTACTATCAGTAAAAGTGAGTTGGAGCTTCTAGAGATGTGTAAACCTTATGAACTACCAATTCATAATTTTACATTTATAAAATTTACGAAAAATAATTATTGTTGAACTTTGGACTTCCCTGACAATTATCATTTTTTTTTCGTAAACCTCCAACTTTAACCACACATTGAACTCCATTTGAGCATGTTTAAGATCTTAATAATATATCTTTTATAATTTTCCAACTTTTAGAAAAAATACTTAACATATATTTATGCACAAAGTATTTAAAAATCAAATTGTCAGATACGGTAAAAATGAACAAATTTAATTTCCCTTGGTTGAAGCAAGATTTTCACTTGGAAGTTGGCCACTTGATGCTAAATGACTTCATGGACTCATTTGCAAGCCTGTTCCTCCTCACTCCGTGTGAAAATCCAAATTTAATATTTTTTGTAAATGACCTAGCTCAAATAAGAAACTTTAAATTCTTGAAATTGGAAACTGATTTTTCCTTGAAAACCTAGCAGCATTGGGCGAAACAGAGTAAAGAGACTCAACATAAGACGTTTTTACTCCAGCCTACATGGTTCTTCATATTTAATTATTTTTGTGAAATCACTCAATCTGTGAAACTGCCTTGTTGATGTCCATAAAGCGATGAGTCAACTTTCACCTAAACATTTTTAAACTGATGCACCACATGGCCTAGGAAAAATGCTATAACCTCACTAGAGTGTAATTAGGTGAATCAATCTTCAGGTGAATGGTTGCGACAAGGTGTGAGAAGACCTGTGACATTAACCTTTGGTGACTGTGAAAGAGAATCAACAGGTTGATTTTGACAAGCCACTTAGTATTGATTAGGCATGCATAAGCAAAGAGACTAACTTGAAAGGGGCATAGAATAGATGGACTCAATGTGTGATACTTGCAAGCAACTGACAACCAGTGAAAATTTTAAATTTGGTCAAGTTCAAAAATGAGGCCAACAATATACACGATCAATCAAGCCATATTAAGATCATGTACACTCATCCAGTCTCAAACTATCTCATAGAAATTATATAACACAAGCCATGTAGAATTCAATAATCATTTTAAACATCTTAGGGTGCATAAAGCATGATAATCATAAGAAGATGATTAGTCAAACTCTAATCCAAATTACTCAAATAAAATTATTATAAAATATGCAATAATAATTATCATACCATAATCTCACACCTTATATATAAACATCTCAAATCATCATAATGAAAAATGTTAAAAACATAATCATCATGAATCATAAAATGATAAGAGTCAATAGTTAAGTAATCATATACATAAGAGTGTTATCATAGGATCAAAATAACATATCAAAGGTAAATCTAGGTAGAAATAATAGAAGAAGATTATTAAAACAAGTTGGTATTACATAGGAGTTTGACCCTATATTAATGTCCCTTTTCAAGTCCATTCCAACATTCTTGCAAAGCTCCAAGATTCTTGGAAAATCCATAATCCTTGGAGAGTGCCAACCTTTTGCGGATGGAATACCTATGCACTTAAGTTGTTGGTGAAGTTATTAGGAAAGTATAATTGGACCATTGTAATATTTTCTATAGACTTTGAGAATGATGTGTGGAAAACAATTAAATAATTAACTTAAGTTGTCTTAAGGTAACTCTATATTATTTTCTTAAAGGCAACTTATGTTTAGTTATTTATTTAAAATAAAGGTACCCAATGTCATAAATTGTTTTTAAAATGGAGTCAAAAGTGATAACATGAGGCATGGGGTACAAAGTGGTGACTTAAAAAGTTGTTTTAAAAGTGGGTCATAAAAGTGATGTTGAAAATGGGAATTAAAAGTATTATCAAATTAAAAGATTTAAAAGTCACTTTATTTTTATTATTGAAGGGGAAAGTAGAAAAAAATATTTTGTTGCCCTAAAAGTTACCCTAAAAATGTCTATAAAAGAAGGATTTGAGAACAAAAATAGTCTATTGTTGATTTGGAGAAAACTCTTGTTTCAAAGGTTGAACTTTGTTTGTCTTCTTCTGCCTAGGGATGAAAACCCTTTTGAAAACATTGGTTTCAAGGACAAAATCCTCATAGTTGATTGAGTAATTCTATCTAGAGATTACATGTATGCTTCATGATTTGGTTTCAAGGATGAAAACCCTCCTAGCCAATTAAGTGGTTTCATTCAAGAATCACCAATGAGCTAAATATTTTAGTGTGTTTGTGTGGATTTTTGGTGTGTTTTAGTTAGGTTCTTGAGATTTCATGAATTCATTTTCTTATGCAAATATAATCACTATTTCTTTTGGAGTTTGTTGGCTATACTAATCCTTTGTTCATGTCATACAATGTCAAGAAGCAGTGTTTGAATGTGTAGAATAAATCGATGTTGTTTGGGATAGTATTTTATAGTCTTTAACCTAGCCATACCACTATATTAGGTTGAGGTTTTTGTATAGTTCTAATTTGTATTGCAGCAGTGAGTACTGATTTATGGGGGGAATATAGTTGCATTTTTGGGTTGTTTAGTTTGGTTTTCAGTGATATTCAAGAGTTTGGGAGTCAATTTAGTCTACATCATCTTCCTATGTTAGATTGTAGCCTTTAGAACAACAAATTGTTTGCATCTTACTAGATTTCTAGTTAAGTTGTACCATTGGCTTGATAATATTTTATAGTGTTGTTCATTTCTGGACTAATCTTTGTTGCAATAGTGATAATTTGTTGATTAGAATAAATTTTTAGTGTGTTGTTGTTAGTATTTTCAGAGATAATTCATTAGTAGTTTCATATTTCATGTTTATTGTAAATCTAGATGGTAGTACCTCTAGATAGCATTACATTTCATAATTGTAAGGATCATGGATGGTTTACTACCAGATCAGTGACAATTTGCTGATTAGAATAATTTTTCAATGTGTTGTTGTTAGTGTTTTTAGAGATAATTCATTAGTAGTTTCATATTTCATGTTTATTATAAATCTAGTTGGTAATACTACTAGATAGCATTGCATTTCATAATTGTAAGGATCATGGATGGTTTACTACCAAATCAGTGATAATTTACTAATTAGAGTAATTTTTCAGTTTGTTGATGTTAGTGTTTTCAAAGATAATTCATTAGTAGTTTCATATTTCATGTTTATTGTAAATCTAGATGGTAATACTTTTGCAAGTATGTGCTAATTGGTATTGTCATTGATGTCAACATATCTATGTTGTCATTTGTGTTAACTATAGCTTCTGGCATTGTTGTTTGTTAATGAATTGAAGAACAATGTCTGAGTATTTTGCTCCACATATTTCCTATGTTGAAGACTAGATTATGAGATTTGGATATGATTTAGAGAAGTTTTTGAAGATGCTAAATCTAGAATTTGGTGGTCTGGATCGCTGTGCAGTAAAAAGTTCTATTCACCAGTATGAAGACTGTGCCTGGGAGGGTTTGCAGGGTGACAGGGAGAAAGTGTTTTGCTCCACATTTCTCCATAGATTGGAGTTTTGCCTTGCAGTTCTGGACTTAATCTTATAAGGTCCTTAGTCATCTTCATTCCAAAGGATATGTGTTTTGAAGCTCTAAAAAACAAGTTTCTAATTAGCAGATCTTGATAGTGTCTGATTGAGAATAGTCTGTGATCCTTCTTCAAGTGAAACAAGTGTAGATCTATTGTGGTTAGATGTGCTAGTCTCCAAATGATTCTATGATGTTTGTAGATGTCCCCTGAATGTATTGAAGGCATGTGATTAATCTGCAAGCTGCAATGAATAACTTGGAAGTGTGTGTTCAAGTGTTCTTGGTGATTACACCTATTTGGCCGACCTAGATGATTAACACTCTTTGCAGATGAATTCATGGAATTGTAGAAGCATGTGATAGCATGTGAAGATGTAATTGAGTCCGTCCTAAGGTGTGAAGTGTTCATCCTTTATTCATTTAGTCCACAAGTTTGTTTAGGTCCAGTCCTAATTTGATGTATGTAGGTATGCTGACCTTGGAGATTGTTCCAATGGTTGATGATTGTAATGCCGACCTTGATGTACATTCCAAGGTTGATGAATTGTATAAATGTATGTAATGAAGTCATGTTTGAGGTGTGATTGTGTGAAGATGCAAAGACAAGGTGTGAGTTGTAAAAGCATAACAGAGCAGAGGAGATAACTATAATAAAACTAAACTTAGGCATGGTGTAGATACTACTATATCAGTTCAACCCTCAATAGTAAGCCACCCCCGACAGTGAGCCAACCCTCGACAGTGAGCCATCCTTTTGGGCAGTGAGCCCTTTGGCAGTGAGCCACCATTTGATATTTGATATTGTTACTACATTTATATTGTGAGATAACACTCACCATGGTTTTCCCCTATTTAGGGTTTTCCACATAAAAAGTTTGGTGTTTATGTGTATGTGGTGTTGATGTGTTCATGTTTTGATCTTGCTATTCATGTTTAATGCTCAAAATAGAATAAGGAAATAAGTTTGATGATTATGGTTTAGAGAAGTTAAAGTTTTGATAGAATTGATTCAGCCCCCCTTTTAGTTGTCTTGTGCCATTCAACAATTGGTATTAGAGCAAGTTCCTTTGAAGAAATCCTAACAACTTAAGGAAGATTCAGGATGACACAAAAAAAGGACACACCTCAGTTTGATGGAACAGACTACAAATACTAGAAGGTATGGATGGAAAGTTATGTTATTTCTATAAGTTATAGTGTCTAGATGATTGTCAAAACAAAATATGAGATACTTGAAAATGGTCCAAAAATTGAAGAAGAAATCCAGGAGTTTGAATTGAATCACAAAGCTAAAAATGCTCTATTGAATGCTTTATCAAATGTTGAAATGGCTAAAGTGGCGGATCTTACAACTTCTTATGAAATTTGGGAAAAACTAAAGAATGTTTATTAAGGTGATGCATCTATCAAGAAAGCTAATTTGTAGAATTTAAAGACCACATATGAAACCATGCGGATGTCTAAAGATGATAACATAATAAATTATATACAAAAGATTGATGAAGTTGTCAGTAGCATCAAGGCCCTTGGTGGAAAGCTAGAAGATGAAGATGTTATTGGTAAAATACTTAGAACTCTTCCAAAGCCCTATAGTCATAAAGTATCTACCATTGAAGAATTGCTTGAGTCAGGTAAACTTACAAAAGATCAATTGCTTGGTAAACTAACTTCCTTTGAAATAAGGGAATTTGGTACTACTGGTTGTCCTGTGAAAACTGAGACTGCCTTCAAGGCCAAGGAAGAAAAGACTTCTAGATAAGAGAAGTATGCTGTGGAATCAGATGAAGAAGACTTTGCAGAACTTGAGGCAAAATTTGCAAGCAGAATAAAAAAGAGCCAGCAAAGGAAAGTTCAAAGGTAAGTTACCCTTCAAATGTTTCAATTGTGGAAAAATTGGTCACTATGCTTCAAGATGTCCTGACAGAACTTTGAAATTCAATGAAAGTAAAGGAAAGATGGTAAGAAAGAGTTACTACATTAGAGATAATGGTGTAACTGATGATGAATCTAATTCTAATGATGACAATGGTAGTGAATGCTTGTTTATTGCACTTAGAGAAGAACATATTTCTGCTAACCTTTCTAGCTATGTGAAGGATGGAAGTTCAAAAGAGTTGATTGTATTTCATGTTGAAAAGGAAGATGAATGGATCATTGATAGTGGATGTTCAAACCACATGACTGGAGACAAAATTAAGTTTGTCAAGTTTGAAAAGTATGATGGGGGACTGGTTAGATTTGGTGATGATGCGGCTGGTAAGATTTGTGGAAAAGGTTCAATCACTTTTGATGACAAGCATAATACAAATGATATTCTTTATGTCAAGGGCTTGAAGTATAATCTTCTAAGTGTTGGACAAATGTGTAACAAAGGTTATAATCTTATGTTCAAGGACAATGGGTGTAAGATACAAAATAGCTCTGGAACCTTAATTACTGCTGGTAAGAAGACACATGGTAATGTCTATCACTTGAAAGGTACTGACAACTATTGTTTGTTGGCTAAGATAGATGAAAGTTGGCTATGGCATAGGAGAATGGGTCACATCAACTTTGATAACTTGGTAAAGATAAGTACTGCTCAGATTGTAAGAGATCTACCTAGGATTGTGAAGCTTACCAATGTTACATGTAAAGATTGTCAATTGGGGAAGATGACAAAGATCACCTTCAAAAGCAAAGAACAATTCTCTGCCAGTATGCTGGAGTTGGTGCATACAAAACTTTGTGGTCGTACAAGAGTAAGAAGTCTGCAAGGTGGCAGGTATTTCATGCTTCTTATTGATGATTATTCAAGAATGACTTGGGTTACTTAGAGAAAAATCAAAATCCCTAGACAAGTTCAAATTTTTCAAAGCTCTGGTTGAAAATGAATTGGATTTAAAATCAAGTGCTTAAGGTCTGATAGAGGAGATGAATTTACTTCAAATGAGTTTAATTCTTTATGTTAAGAACATGGAATAAAGATACATTTGTCTGCCCCCTGGACTCCTCAGCAAAATGGAGTGGTTGAAAGGAAGAATAGAATTGTTCTAGAAGCTGCTAGAACAATGATCAAGGAATCAGACCTACTGGAAGTGTACTAGAAAGAAGTAATACACATTGTAGTTTATTTTTAGAACAGAGTGTAGGTCAGAGCAAAAGAGACCAAGACACCTTATAAAGTATGGTATAGTAAGACTCCTACAGTCAAATATTTCAATTTTTTTGGAAGCAAATGTTATATCAGAAGAGATGAAGAATTAGGGAAATTTGATGATAGATGTGATGAAGGCACATTCCTACATTACTCAACCAAGAGCAAGGCTTACCGGTGCTATAACAAAAGACTGGAAAAGATCATTAAAAGTGCAAATGTGAAGGTAGATGAAGATCTTCAATTGGATGGATATGAATCAGATGAACCGGTTGTCACAGAGAAGGTAGAAAAAGGCAAGGAAAAAGAAGTTCAGACTGAAATACAAGCTCTAGAAGAAGAAGAAGAAATTCAAGCTGAGGCTCTGGTAAGAACTCCTAAAACTCCAAGGTATGTGCAAAGAGATCATTCTAAAGATCAGATTATTGGTGACAAAAGGAAAGGTGAGATGACAAGAAATAGGATTGCAGAAGAACAAGTAAATCTCTGCCTATTGTGAAAAGTGGAACCTAAAATAGTTAATGAAGCATGCAATGATGAGCATTGGGTCAAGGCAATCAAAGAAGAATTAATGCAGATTGAGAAGAACAAGACTTGGGAACTTGTCCCTAGACCTGTAAACAAGAATGTGATTGGAACAAAGTGGGTTTTCTAGAACAAATTGAATGAGGTTGGAGAAGTTGTGAGAAACAAAGCAAGATTTGTGTGCAAAGGCTACTCACAAGTGGAAGGGATAGACTATGAGGAGACTTTTTTTCTAGTGGCTAGACTGGAAGCAATCAGACTATTTTTGGCTTTTATTGCACATAAAAATTTCAAGGTGTATCAAATGGATGTGAAATTTGCCTTTCTGAATGGTGAGTTAGAAGAAGAGGTATACATAGAGAAACTAGATGGATTCCAGTTATCAGACCAACTAGATATGGTGTGCAAGTGGAAGAAGGCTTTTTATGGATTGAAGCAAGCTCCCAAAGCTTGGTATGCAAGATTGGATAAGTATCTACTGCAATAGGGTTTCAGTAAAGGGTCTGCATATAGCAATTTGTATATCAATACAAGTAAAGATCAAATCTTGATTGTTGAAGTCTATGTGATATTATATTTGGTGGAAATGAAGGCATGTGTAAGAATTTTGTAGATGAGATGCAAAAGGAGTTTGAGATGTCCATGTGTGGTGAGATGAATTTCTTCCTTGGATTGCAAATCAATCAAACATACAAAGGTATCTTCATTTCTCAATCAAAGTATCTTAGAGAGTTATTAAAGAAGTTTGGAATGGAAGACTCTAAACCAGTGAGCACTCCTATGATTACTAGATGTACGTTGAGCAAAAATGATGAATCTCCTAAGGCTTATAAGAGAAATTACATGTCAATGATTGGAGGATTACTTATCTGACTACCACTAGACCAAATATCATGCATGCAGTTTGTCTTTTGGCTAGATTTCAATCAAATCCTAGATAATCACATGTAGCAATGAAAAGGGTTTTCAGGTACTTGAAAGGTACTCTGGATCATGATCTATGGTATCTAAAGAATAATGACTTCTCCCTAAGTGCCTAAATAGATGTAGATTGGGCCGGTTGTGTTGATGAAAGGAAAAGCACAAGTGGAGGTGTATTCTTCCTTGGAGATAGGGTAGTGTCCTGACATAGCATGAAATAAGAATAAATCTTCTTATCTATTGCAGAGCCAGAATATATTGTTGCAGTAACATGTTGCACTCAGGTTTTTTGGATGAAACAAACCTTGAAGGATATCAAAGTTGAGTATGAGGAGCCAATCCCTATTCTATGTGATAACACAAGTGCCATAAACATTTCAAAGAATCCAGTGATGCATTAAAAAACAAAACACATTTCAATCAAGTATCACTTTTTGAGAGAGAAAGTTGCAGAGAATGTTGTGAAGCTTGAGTATGTGCCTGCAAAGGATCAAGTTGTTGATATATTCACAATAGCTCTTCCAAAGGACACATTTGAGTATCTCTGGGATAGGTTAGGGGTTATTTCCCCTCCATTGAACTAGGTGCATAAGAAGATGCATCAGTCTAGTTTGCCTCAAAGAATATTTTCTTCTAGACTGGTTTAGGAGGCTACCCTTCAAGGGGAGCAGGTAGTGATTTGAGATGATCGTTATATTTAGGGGGAGTAAATAATGATTCCAATATGATTAGAATAGAAGTGTGCAAGTATGTGCAGTGGAGAAGATGTGAAGCCCTTTGGCATTGATGTCAAAGGGGGAGAGAAATCATGTGAAAAACTTAGGAGTAAGAGTGCAAAAGTATGAAAACAAAGGGAGAGTTCTGAAGTAGAATTGTGTCTTGATGGTGGAACATGTTTTTCACATCATATGTTGCCATCAATGACAAAGGGGGAGATTGTTGCAAGTATGTGCTAATTGGTGTTGTCATTGATGTCAACATATATGTGTTGTCATTTGTGTCAACTATATCTTCTGGCATTGTTGTTTGTTAATGAATTGAAGAACACTGTCTGAGTATTTTTCTCTGCATATTTCCTATGTTGAAGACCAGAGTATGAGCTTTGGATATGATTTGGTGGTCCGGATTGTTGTACAGAAAAAGTTCTATTCACTAGTATGAATACTGTGTTTATCAAGGTTTGCAGGGTGACAGGGAGAAAGTGTTTTGCTTTGCATTTCTTCACAGATTGGAGTGTCTTGTGGTTATGGACTTAAGATTATAAGGTCCTTAGTCATCTTCATTCCAAAGGATATGTGATTTGAAGCTCCAAAAAACAAGTTTCTAATTAGCAGAGCTTGACAGTGTCTGATTGAGAACAGTATGTGATCCATCTTCATGTGAAACAAGTGAAGATCTGCTGCGGTTGGATTTGCTAGTCTCCAAATGATTCTATGATGTTCATAGATGTCCCTTGAATGTATTGAAGGCGTGTGATTAATCCGCAAGCTGCAATGAAGAACTTGGAAGCGTGTGTTCAAGTGTTCTTCTTGATTGCACCTTTTTGGCCGACCTGGATGATTAACACTCTTTGCACATGAATTTATTGAATTGTAGAAGTGTGTGATAGTGTGTGAAGATGTAATTGAGTTTGTCCTAAGGCATGCAGTGTTCTTCCTTTATTCATTTGGTCTACAAGTTTGTTTAGGTCCAGTCCTAATTTGATGTATGTAGGTATGCCGACCTTGGAGATTGTTCCAATGGTTGATGACTGTAATGCTGACCTTGATGTACATTCCAAGGTTGATGAATTGTATAAATGTATGTAATGAAGTCATGCTTGAGGTGTGATTTGTAAAAGCAGAGTAGAGTAGAGGAGATATACTGCACTTCAATGGAACTGAACTTAGGCATGGTGTAGATGCTACTGTATTAGTTCAACCCTTGGCAATGAGCCACATCCGGCAGTGAACCAACCCTCGGCAATGAGCCATCATTTTGGGCAGTGAGCCACCATTTGATATTCCATATTGTTACTACATTTATATTGTGAGCTACACTCACTGTGGTTTTTCCTTGTTTAGGGTTTTCCACGTAAAAAATCTAGTGTTTATGTGTATGTGATCTTGATGTGTTCATGTTTTGATCTTGCTATTCATGTTTAATGCTCATAACAGAATAAGGAAATAAGTTTGATGATTGTGTAATTGATTATGGTTTAGAGAAGTTAAAGTTTTGATACAACTGATTCACCCCCCCTCTTAGTTGTCTTGTGCCATTCAACAAGTACCGCTAGATGCCATTGCATTTCATAATTGTAAGGATCTTGTATGGTTTACCACTAGATCATGTATGGTTTACCACTTTATTTTCTATCTCATTTTGGCATTAATCAGGCCTGCTTGTTATTTGTCAAATTGGCTTGATCAGACCTATTTGTAATCTACTAGTGGCTTGTGCATTCACGCATACTTGTCCACCAAAGAGGTGTTGATATGGTTTGATATGCCTCATGTATGCTCTAGTAAGCTATACTACCTATATTGTCTATTTACCTTTCCAGCATTACATTCAACTAGATAGTGTTTCCAAACACTGTATGCTTTCACCTTGCTCACATCAAGATCTGGGTGATTAGAAGATGTGAGGAATTGCATTTGCATCTTTCAAATATTGTAAAAATCCAAAAAGAATAGTTGGGGTTATTACACTATAGCTATAGGTTCAACCCAAGGTGCATGTCTCTCCTTGCTTCTTTGATAAACTCGATCTCTATCATTTTCACAAATCCAACTTACTATTCACAAAATTATGATTTTTCGTAATCTTCATAAATCAATTCCCATTGCTTTCTCTCTGATTTGTTTTCCCTTCTAGCCAAGAATGAATTCCAACTATCACTTATTTTTTCCCTTTTAACATATTACAACCTCCTTGATCTTAAATCCTAGCCTTAATTTAGTATATGGAGAATGAATTAGTTTAATTTTATGCAATCCTCCATGGCTACTAATCCATTCCAACTTTACAATTGTTTCTTCAAATCACTTTCATTTTTCACAATGCACTTTTTTGAGATTTCTTTTTTAATTCTAAAACTCAATAATGCACGCACTCAAATATATATATATATATATATATATATATATATATATATATATCGGTGTAAATATTTGGACATAATATTTATTTTATTTACCATAAAATTTAATTATTAAATAACTTAAGTCAATCCAATTTTCTTTTCACACTTACAACATGTTTGAGAAATATAAATTAAAACATTTTAATTATCTAATTTAAATTAAATTTTTCACAATGCACTTTTTTGAGATTTCTTTTTTAATTCTAAAACTCAAAATGCACACACTCAAATAATTAATATATTTAGGAATATATGTATCAATGTAAATACTTGGAAGTACTATTTATTTTATTTACCATAAACTTTAATTATGAAATAACTTAAGTCAATCCAATTTTCTTTTCACACTTACACACAAGAACATGTTTTAGAAATATAAATTAAAACATTTTAATTATCTAATTTAAATCAATCCACTATGTGAATCCATCATGGTTACAAACCAATATGATTTAATGATATATAAATTGGAACCAAGAACTTGACCATTTCAAATGTCTACTTTTTATCATCCCATTTGTTTTTATCAAACACCAATTATAACCAATTCTTTAATAACCCTTTCACCATACAATAATATAAAAATTAATAACAATATTTGTATATCTATCTATTTAAACAAATTCAATTGTTAAAACCATTGAAATGATTATTCTCATCCAAATGAAAACCTTACAACAATATATGCAACTCATACATCAATTATAGAAAAGTTTTGCAAGACCTTTTGGGGAATTCATATGCCCGTTAAAACCTTTCATATAGTTGTATTCGTTAAAAGGGGTGGGGTATTGATTTTCCCATAGAGACCAACATTATAATGTTCGTACAAATTCAATGATTTAATAGAGTATGTTTTTCCACGTCCAATAATCATTATTTGATTGCTATGCAATTCAATGCCAATCATAAATTTTCTAGAGGGAGTAAATCCAAATTATTGATTGAAAAATAAGAGACATGATAATATGAGATAATTTATGAAGAGTAATTTGTACTAACCTTTACTTACAAGAAATAATATAGTAGAGAAATAGTAAAAAGGTCAAGAATATATTTCAACTATAATTTTAAAAACATATACATTAAAACATTTTCCTTTAATTTAACAATTTAGAATTTGATAAAGTGTTGATAATATTTAAAAAAATATTTTTAATTTATAAAATATTTAAGTAATATATATGTTTTACTAATTTATTTTGGTCAAATAAATTTGGGTTAGGTATTTAGGAGTTAAAAAAGAATAGTAAGGTTCATATTCTAGTAATCTATTGTTCACAAGATTCATTCTTGAAAAAGCATATTATCTTGCACTATATTGTAGCCAAAACCATTATTATATTCCTTCAAAAGATATATCCATATTAAAATAAAAAACTACATAAGAGATTCCATGATGTTATAATATGCTTCCAACTATAAAGTTCCATTGAGCAAACAACTATATTACGATCCACTAGACAGGTATTACAGTATCAAAGTATTTGGAACAGGCAACAAATTACACAAGTCGTCCCCCTATGATGTGTATATAAACAATCCAAACTAGAGATTGGTGTTGCATGCTTCCTCTTCCATGCAATAGTTAACCTCTTTGACAACTAGATTCTTAGAGAACTTGATATGGAGACTATTACCCAAAACCCTAAGACATTGAAATAATGTGCCTTGATTGTGAATTATTGTATGGAGGTGCTCTATTAGGCAATCCAGTTGCACACTTGACTGCTCCTCGATCTCCTCTATATCTTAGAGCAATACAAATGAATCAATCACCATTGACAACATGGAGGCACTACTTAAAGACTATGCCACATCAAAAACATTCATTTTCCAATTGATTAGCCTAGGTCCAACATTTACTTTGTCATTGCCTCTCTTCTATCCACCATTTCATGGTAATTAAGCTTCTTCACCATCCCCCACATATGCAACATCCAACTACATAGCTTTGGATTGATTATTTCCCGCTCAATATAGTCTACAAGCCATTATGCCACTCTCAAACTACTCACCCTACCAAAGTGAGGATTTCCTCAATTTTGGCCTCCACTTTTACTCTAAGCTTATTTTCTCCTTTAACATGATCCTTCTTCTCTTTGTACATGCCATACTGACACCTATTCCTTGGAATGCTACCTAGCACAACACTCATAGTTTGATGACAAGAAGAATCACATATGCTTGGTGTTGTGTGGTTACACAACATGCCCCATTTTGCCCCAACAAAACAAGGACCCAACTTTTTCTGCTTGGCTTGGTTTGTTTTGCTTCCATTTGCTTTGGGCAGTATGGTAAAACAGTAGCAGATGTATGTCATGATCATGTCTTGGGCATGTTAGGATCCTAAAATTTGGATCAAATTTTCAAATTTGGAATTTCTCATCATGAACCCTGCCAAATAAAAGAGTAAAATTTTAAGCAGGGTTGCCTTTTGAAGCATCTTGAAATTCCCTCAAACCAGGAAGTTATCCCCGGTAAAAGTTTAGTCAAATGGTGTAAGGGATAACTTCACATTTCGTAAACATCCAGACATTAACTTAATGTCTTGGTCACAAAATTGCTAAGGAAACTTTGATATCCGGACCTTCGCAAATGTGTAGACGTCAAATTTAACCCAGTGCGCTAGTTAGGCGTCGTACGCATGATCACTTAGTGTGGGGATATTCGCAAGTGTGCATATTCAATCTTAATAGGCGAACATTCATTAATATCCATACTTGTTATAATATCATGATAAAACTTAATGTCTGAACATTTATTCAATGTTTCGACCATTTGAATATCCTGTTGACGTGTCCTTTTGGCTTTTCAAATGCACGTTGCTCCCTAGACATTTCACAAAGAAACTTAACATCCGGATCTTCCTTAACATCAAGATGACGTCATATGACTTCATCTCAAATGAATACCATAAAATGATGATATCATCTGGACATTAAAAGCAATGCACATTTTGCAATTCCTAATGTCAGGATATTAATTTAATATCCTAACATCTTGAACATCCTAATGGTGTCACCTTTTTTCCTGGCCAAGAAGTATCTTAAAGGAGTGACATCATCAACACTTTTGGACTCATGGATATTTCGCTAAGTTTAATGTCTGGATATTCCTTAATATCCATATCCTAGTCTCTTGCGACCAAAGTTCGCAGCTTACGTGGGCCAATCAAGTAGTGCCACGTTGGACACTCGTAGTGTCCCAACATTCGAAGATAAAAGGTAAATGCCTTTGGATCTTAAGTACCTGATATCCACCCTCAGTCAACGTAGACCAATATGATGACATCATGTTATAATCATATATGCACATGGATATGTTGAAAGGTAAACATATTAGTTAACATCTGGATATATGTTTATATCTAGACTCTACAATTAATGCCGTGAAAAGAGTAGTTGGTTGTTTAAAAATTTGAATTACAAACCGCTACTTGTCCCAATCTTCCAGATCCATATGTCGATAGCTATGCTCAAAGGCAATTGGGCATTAATTATGCCCTAAGTCCATGGTTTTAAAGCATAAAGCCAGATTTTCATGCATTTTGCATTCATAAAAGCATTCAAGGATTAAAATTTATAGAGCTCCAGAGTTTTACGGTGGTCATTACAGTAATCCAAATCCTAAACGAAACAACACATATGCCAAACGGTGAACAATGAAAGGTGATCGCGTGGTAATAGAAAGTATCCAAACATCCTCTAATCAGGTTTTTTGAGTATGGATTACAAATATGTAATGATGGATCCCTGCATTTTTTTGTTGTATTACAGCACAGAAAGGGGGTAAATTGGCATTTAGAGTAAAATTTGTTTACATATGTGCATGCTATGCTCTGTATATTGTAAAATGTTGGGATATGAGGGAATTAATTAATTAAACTTAAGAATAGGGTGTACTTTGAAGATATGCACATCTATAATTGCAGGACATCTTGCAAGATAGCAAGAATTGAAGTGAGATGGAGTTCCAAACCCCCATGTTCCCATAGCCTCATGGTTCTGGTTTTAGATTTGGACAAGTTGGGGATACACGTGCTGGAAACACAAACCTAGATGAATGGACAGCGAAGTCAATTCAAGGTGGTGGGAATCCCATTCTAATTAACATATATAATTTTGGAATGTGGCATACTGGTGGTTTCCCTTATGTTGTAGAGGCATTGGAGCTAGTTTTTACATGCGAATAAAACTATAACAAGGAAAACAGGAAGGTAGAGAAGTAGGGCCGCGTGTATGCAGACTTTTCCATCAGGGGTATTACAAAGGCTTTTCATTTGCCTATAGGCCCAAACCTGTTTAAGATAAATGTGGAGGATCTAGAGAAACAATACAAGGGTAACACAACTAACTGCAAAAAAATAATGTTCTCATGCTGGAGGTCACAAAGCAGCACTCACAAGGCAACGAAAAAATTGTCGATTAATTTGTACAAATATGACTTCACTCCAGAGGTTTAGTATATGATGGTCATGCTGAGCTAGATGACAGGGAAACCTCATGCTAGGAACTTTGATCCATGGATATATGGGCTCATCGGGTTAGTGGAGACCTCATAGACACATATACAGTGGGCATCACTCATTAGTGACAGTCTTGATGAAGCCATGAGGATGTTTGGAGGCAAGGATGTATGTTTTTTATGTCTTCATATGTTGTTTATGCTTGTGCTACACAATCTACATTTTCTGGCCTACAGACAGTAGGAAGCGCTGGAAGAGATCGTAGAGATGTGAACATATGGGATTATTATCCTCAGCTAGAGAGGAGATCTGCTGTCTAAAACTACAAAAGGGTAAATGACTACTTTGTTATGCACTTAGTCATGTTAATAGATAATGATAGTTCCAAAAGGTTGATCACTGAGGCTCAAGAGGCTATTACTAGAAATGGAACTTGGTTCATCTAGTTCCCAACCTCCACATACATCAGGATGGAGGGGTTCAATGGACAACCTCTAATGTTGCCAAGATACCCAACGGACAAAATTATTCTAATGGAGCTAACGAGACAAATAATTCCTTCATACGAGGCATTTGTGAAGAGGAATACAAAGGGTAATGTCACTTTTCCTTATATCATTAGATGGTATATATATCTTGAAACTGAATCAACCAAGAATTTAGAGGCAAGGTTATAGGTGCTGAATTTGTAGCCATTCTTGTTGGCTAGACAATATGATCCTTATAGAAGGATGGAAAGGCATATAAGTAAAAGGCCAATGCATCAAGTGTACTTGGAGGATTACTGGGCATATTGCGCAGATGATGTGGAGGTGAGGAGAAGTTATCAAAGGTTGACATTAAAATAGATACGAACACTAGATTGTTTTGATGTCCCTCCACATTTGCATACTGATGATGGCATGCGGTTATGAAAAGAGTATGAGGATAAGAAGATCTACAATGAGACCATCTCCCCTCTGGATTGGAATCAGCCAGAGGTAACCTCACTTAACCTTATTGCAGCTAGAGTCATGACATTGACTGAGGCATTGGTGAATCAGCAAGTGCTACTTTAAAGGCCAAGGGGGTGGTTATTACAATAGATAAAAAGAGAAAGAGGCAAGAGTTGCCTGAAACAAAATATGATGATTTCTTGGATGACAAGAGATAGATCCTGGAGGCCAGGTAGGCCAAAGAAGCTTCATCAAAGGAGGCTAAATAAATTAATGATAGTGGCATCACCATAGCCACCAGACCCTCCATTTAGAAAGGAAAAGGTCCAGTCCCTGCTATCCCAATAACCAAAAGGCAAGTAAAATAGCCTGCAGATGCAAAGGAGCCTAGGGTTGTTTATCAAGACATGGAAGATGATGAGGATGAAGAGCCATTGAAAAGAAAAGGTAGATATGTCTTGAAAGGGGCTAATATCCCAAGGCAAAAGAGAGGACAGGTACTTGTAATGAGAGGGCCCTCTAGCAAACAAACAAATGTCCTCCTAAAGGAACAAGGAGGTGAGGAATTCACTAAAATAGAAATGATGTTTGCTAGTGATTCACCTACAACAGATGGAAATGCAATATCAATGGTGCTGAAGAGTAAGGATGTGGAGACAGTACAAAAGGATTTACAACATAATGTCCCCATCTCTACAATTGTGAAATTTAAAACTGAGAAAGCCCAAGTAGTAAGAGAAGAGGAGAGTAAGAAAATGAATGATCCCTCTTTGTCACTTGATGAGACAATTGACTTCACTAATGATGAAGTGACAAGGGCGGTGGCATCTAGTCCCATGGAGAGCCTAGTCAAAAACACCACACTAACGCCTCAAGGTACGCCACAAGTGCCAAAGGATACCAGAAATGAGGATGAAGTTGAAGATTTGGAGGCAGTGGCAAAGAACATCGGCCTGGATGTGTTAGTGGGTAAAGTCACCAACCTGGTAATAATTGATCTGTCATATGATGGGCCAGAAGAGGAAGAAGATGATAAGACCATGGATGATGTGCATGCTGGTAATGATGATATAGGTGCAGACATGGAAATTGATACAGAGGTGCCTTCATAGCAAAATGCCCAGGATATTGATTAGGGACATGCTAAGGTGAAAGACAAAGAGCCACAAATGATGACATTTGGATCCCACGATCCAAAATATACAGAAGTGTTAATATCAGGACATGAGGGTCCATAGAATAAAAGTGATGAGGGGAGGATAAAAGAGGTAAATATTGGTGGTGATCAAGATACACATCAGGATATCCAAGATCCTAGCCACCAAGAGGTTAGCACAGATAATTCACAACCCCAAGATGATTAGCATGCACAAGAACAAAATGTACAGACACATCAGGATATACATGATGAACAAAATAAGGGTGTCTAGACCAATGTGTTTATTGGTCTAGAGCTTGAAAAGGAGACACCTCATGATTAGGGTATGACATCCAGAGATGGTGCAAAGGACCAAATTCAGCAGCAAGTAAATAAAGAAGTTCCCACTGCCAGAGAACAATGACAAGATGTCAATCTAGACATTCCTGAAGATCAAAATGCAGATGCACAAGATGCTTCTATTGAGTAGACTTGCAGTAAGGGCCAACGTCCAGTGCACCACATTGGCTTCCACATGAGGTAAATCTACCTCATATTTCTGATTCATCCAATTTTGACATTTCTTCATTATTTTCTATTAAGGGGACCAAGCCCAAAAGAAGAGCTAGGGCCACCTCAGTAATAAAGTGTGATCCTGCTATTGGCAAGAGGACAATGCAAATAACTATGACTAAGGTTGATAAGGCAAAGGGTGAAATAAGTGTCCGTGAGTTTCAAATCACAACCATTGATCTAGGGCACACCACTAATGAACAAGAAATCCAAGGCCTGAGATATCCTACTGATGCAGTGGAGGCTAGAATAATGAAGGCTGAAGCCAAGAAGAAAGAGTATAAGGAGCAAGGTGCTCAACCTAAAGCCTTCATCAAGGGACTAGTAGCACCTACTAATACCCCTATAACGACCACTACACCCTTGGCAATTGTTTCTCAACAAGAGATAGCAACTCTGGATGTTTAGAAGCACCAGACACAAGTAATAGACAAATGGTTTAGCAAATTTTTGAATGAAGGAGAACGAGTAATAAAACATCATTGTCCAACTGGGACATGCTCAACAACCTAAAAAGAAAAGAAAATAAACTGAAGAAGAAGGTTGGAAAGAGGTTGATAAAGAGTGGTAAAGACTTGACTACACTCAAAGAGATGAGGAAGGTAGATGTTGGTACCCTCATGACCAAAAACATCCTTACACCTCAAATGTTGCCGCAAATGGATACATGGTTTGAAGATATAAAGTTTGAGGTCAACATATTGAAAAGATGCAATGCTAAGGCTATGGACATCATCCTCAAAGCACATGAACTCCTAGAAGAAGAGTTAGAAATTTTGGAGGATCTTGAGGGTGAGGCAGAAGGAAAAATAGAAAATTAGGATGAGGAGTTTGCTATCAAAGCATCCAGAGATAACTTCCAGGTGGTAGCAGAGGATCCTATCCAACACTTTTCTAAGAATATTATTTACAAAGCTATGCGCATGAAGGCTAAAGTTGAAGCATATAATGAAGAAATGGATAGCCAGACAAATAAGTGGGTATCTTTGCAAGAAAAGTTAAAGGGTCAAGAACATGTTGCTGAGAAGGTTAAAGTACTGAATTGAGCGGAGATAGACAAGGGCATCCAAGCATATGAGCTCATCTAGGGCACCGGATGCAGAATAATAGAGGATCCATCTACAAATGAAGAATCAGATAAAAATGCAGAGTGAAGTGGTCATATTGACCAAGTCAAAGATTCTAGAATATTCTAGAATGCTAGTTGGACTCGACTAGATTGATTGCCAAATGCAATCATGTGCCACATTTCATCTTAACCATTAGATCATTGGATCTGTTGTAACCATATCCTCTCCTTGTTCTATAAAAGGGGATGGATTGCCATTTGTACAATTATTAGGAGCTTAATTGAGAGAGAATTGTTGATCTTTCTGAGCACTAAGTATACTTTTCTGACTTAGAATTTCCCCATGGTTCTTTCTTGAGACCAATTGTATATATGCATGCATTTTGAATATTGAATGAAATAGAGATTTAAGTTACAAATTAATCTTAAATCTTGAGTAATCTTTTGTGGATGATATCTAGGCATGTCATTGTGGAGTTTTCCGCTCTCTGAGGTGCATTTCAACTTGTGAATGTTGTTATCCTATTCTTTGAAGATTAGCATCAACTATGTGTAGTTGTGGAATATCCTGGCGAAGCATGGTTTGATTTCATTTCTTTTCATGAAGTATTGAATTGTGCATATGGATCAATGGTTGAAACTCACTCATTTCAAATAAATTTAGAATTTCATGTTTATTTCTTTCAAATTTCATTAATCATCATCATCATCATCAACTGCAAATATTCACATGAGAAGCGGAACATAGTAAATATGCAGACATCCGTATATTTGAACATCTTATGCATATTTGAATAAATTGCATGTAAGATTGAAAATAGCATGCAAATACTTGGAAATAATGGCAAAGAATATGAAAATATCAGCTTGTAGGTGCAATATTTAGAATAATTTAAAGTGCAGAAGCAAAATTAAGCAAAGATTAGTTCAAATTTAAGTAAATTCAGAAGAACTAATCATAGTTACATAAATCATCATGAACAATCTTAATCAGAGTAAAGATCAGAAGAATTGATCAAAGTTAGAATAAATTCACTTAAATATCTACATATTCTGGTTAAAGATTGTAGGATTTAACATAATTCATTGAGATTCATTTAAAATAGGTCAAACAAAGTAAATACTCGCATATCTAGATACAAATTACATTGAATTTCTTGCATAAAGCCCCTGAATGATTAACAACAAATTCACATCAAACTACTAAGTGATAATCAGAAGGTTATGTACTAACAATCAGAGATGTGGGATCATAACCTCATCCTAAATTTGTTGTATCTTTCAAGAGGATAAAGGTTTATTGTATGAATTTTTATCTCTATTATTATGACTAACGGTTGTATCAATAGTTTTTAGCACTAGAAGGAGGGCTCGATCACTAGATATTCATAAGGATTTGTCATCCGGATGTATTTTCTCATGTTCTTGTGAGAAAATATTTTGAAATTTATCAGTATACTCCAAAGCTTTGAGTTTTTTGCAAATATTCCATCAACCTTTAACAATTCCAGGAATCCAATCATGAATATCATTTCTCTAAGGATATTTACCTTGGTATTTACGAACAAGTGTTTGGATCTTCAAAGTTTGAACCAAAAATTTGCATCCTCTGCAAATACTTCATCATCTGAAACATTTATCCATAAATATCCACTTCTGTGAAGGAATTATTCACATCTTTATAAAGATCCTATCTGAATATCCAGGTCTTACCCTGAGCTTCTTAGAACTGGCTCGTCGACCTAACATAAGGTGAAGACCTTCTGGACCTTTGGAAGAAGTGCCTATATTTATACCTAGACCATGTTTAGCCAGTCAACTTAGACCTACTATCCTTAATCTGCCAGTAGTTCCCATAGTACCTCCAGTATAGGTTCCAATGTCTTTCTTCGTTGTTAAATCACCGCTCCACTTTAATGCATATAAAGATCTTCCTAAAAATCTAGACAAAATTTGTCCTAAATATCATCCATACCAAGATGCAGATGATCATATCTGAACCTTTAAGGAAGCCTGTTTTAGGGCTAGAATACAAAATGAAGATGTTGTATGTAGATGTTTCCTTATTCATTAGTCAAAGAAGCATATGGCTGGTATGTCAGCCTTCCTCAAAATTCCATCAGTTCTTGGGATACATGTTGTGTGGTTACACAACACGCCCCATTTTGACTTGGCAAAACAAGGACCCAACTTCTTTTGGCTTGGTTTGTGTTTCTTGCTTTCTTGCGGTTTGGTAAAAATCAGTCAAATGCATCATCACGTTGAGTCAGGATGAGGTAAGTCATCATTATGAGGTCAGTTTGTCAAAATTCGTATTTCGTATCTGTGACCTCATATTCTGGAAGAACATTAAATTTCATGCAGGTTTGCCTTTTACATCACCCTGGTATTCATCAGAATGTGAGAGTTATGAATAGTCAAAGTCTTGGTCAAACCTGATATTCGCAAGAGGGGGGGTCATATTTTATAATCCCAGTCATGTTTTAAAGATCATCATCATATTCTAACATCCCCCGATATATCCTGTGGCTCAAATATCCTGACGTCAACTTTAAGTGGTAGTAAGTCTTTCCCGTCAAGCGGTCTTTTATACCGCGAACATCATGTTTTAAAAAGTAACCCGATATTCGTTAATATCATCCTGACGCGAAATATCACCCTTAACAAACATCCTGATGACATCATCTGAATACGATAAACAAAGAAACAAACATCATGATGACATCATCATCATATTTACATTTCGACAGGATATTTTGTAAATATGATCATGTTCGCCCAATATGACGATGACGTCAAGAAGCATTTCCGATACAAAGAACGAATATCATGATGACGTCATCCTGATATTCAGAAAGGAGGATGAGCAAGCTCGGTTTGTCATCATCATTTTGTTTTGAAACATCACCCGATAAACCAAAATATCCTCCTGATGTGCTAAAATGTAAACAAAGGGTGCATTGTCACCTGAATCTTGTAGCGATAATAATTTCAATGCTAAGGAGGATGATATCGAAACTCAACCCGATATTTGTGAAATATCATCCTGCCCTCATGATATCCCATCATATGGATAGTCCCCGCTCCCTTTGCCGCCATTATCATTAAATGTGTGCAGATATGGTAGGTGATTCCCGCCGATCCCGGAACCCAATGAAATACCTGTCGAGATCCTGAGTTTTCGCATGAATGATCAAAGATTGCAATCTAACTTGTCAGAGTTGCCCTAAATTTACCCTGACTGCGAGGTTAAAAGGTAATTCAACCGCCATTGTTACGTTTACCTGCATTAAAATTGTTTTACAGAGCACCAGCCTCCATATCCGCATAACAGCTACCGTTGCGCAATTCGAGCTCACAGATAGAAGGAGGGAAGTGATCAGCAGTTGAATTAAGAGCGTCTTGACGATATACTGGTATAAAGAAAATCTGCATAACCAGGTAAGTGAACTGAAACCCTCATCATGTTGTTTCTAAATGATGTTGTAAGTTCTGGTTATGTATCCATGTAAGTAAGTAATGTGAAATTGATGCAATAGGCATGATATTTGCAATATGTATGCATGCATATCCCTGTTGTGAGAAGAAATGTTGTTAATTGCAGGTACCCATGGCTGAAAAATGCTTAGTCAAGAATCAAGAGGAATTCAGCAGGCCTATGTTCTCTTCCCAGAGGGGGGTCTTGTTCAAATATGGGGCAATTACAGATACCCATCAGGGGATTACCAACCTGGAGGCTTGGTCAGCCAAGCTGAATGATGGACAAGATAAGACTCCGGTATTGGATGCAGTGTTTGTATCAGGTATGTGGAATGCTGCTGGCTTCCCATACTCCATGGAGTCTCTAGAGCTAGTCATTGAATGCGCCCAGAATTATAACCCTCAGACGAGGCAGGTGGTGAAGCATGGGAGAGTGTATGCAGACCTATCCATCAAAGGTCTCTCCCGGACATTTGGACTGCCAATGGGCAGTAAGGTAAAGAGTGTAGACTTGAAAAAGTCTGAAAGAGAATACGAGGCCAACAAGAAGGTGGCCAGAAAGAACATGTATGCTTGGCGGGCTGAGAACAGCACATACAATGCAGCGGCCAAGCTTCCTGTGCACATGTTCAAGTTTGATTTTAATGAGGAGTATCAGTATGTGATTGCCCTACTGAACAGGGTAACTGGCTAGCCTGATACTGGAGAATTTAGAGATTGGATGTATGTCATAATAATGATGTGCCTGTATGCAGACATCATGCCACTGTGGGGCCAAATAATAAGCGATGCTCTGCATGAGCAGCTGATGAACTTGGGAGGTTCAGATTGTGCATTCTACATGACCTCCTATATCGTGTATTCCTGTGCCTATAGAGGCACTTTTGATGCCCTGGTCACAGATGGAAAACTGACGGGCACAAATGCAGCATATATCTGGGATCATCATCCCCAGCTGCAAAGAACCAACTATATCAAGGACTACAAACTGGTCAATGATGCATTTTCTATGCATCTGGTACGGACCATGGAAGATGACAGAACTAAAAGACTGAGCATGGAGGCTCAAGAGGCAGTATACAGGCATGGGGCATGGTACATACAATTTGCCACCTTTTCCTACATCAGGATAGAAGGTTTTGAAGGACATCCCCTGATGCTGCCGAGATATCCTACGGATGCAGTAGTTTTAATGGAATTTATCAGGCAAGGCTCCACCATGATACAGATGTATAAGGATGCCAAGAAGCTGCCACCAATTTTGTTCCCAGTCAGCATTGGCAACTACATGTGCCCTGACTCCGACAATATAAAGAAGGTGATGGTCACCCTGAATAAGATGAATTTACTGCCCTTCCCAGTAACGAGACCATATGATCCTTACGGCCGAATGCAGGAGATCCTAGGAAAGCCTATTCACCAGAGGTACCTAGAGGATTTCTGGGCTGACTGCGAAGATGAGGCAGAAGCCAGGAGGAGGAGGTATCAGAGGTTGACTCTGAACCAGATCAGAACATTTGACTGCATATCTCTCCCTCAGCAGCTGAAGAGTGATGACGGCAGGATAATGGCAGATGAATATGAGCAGAAGAAGATTTACAATGATACCATCTCTGCACCTGACCTCACCATGCAGGAGGATATGTCCTTAGACCCATTCTTTGCCAGAACCCTACACTTGACCCAAGCTTGGGTAGATGCACAGGTAGAGGCATTGAAGAAGAAGGGTGTTGCCATCACAGTGGACAACAAGAAGAAGGGGCAGGACATCCCTGCAGATGAATATGATGACTTCCTGCTGGAGAAGAGGAAGACTAAGGGAGAAAGGATCCCTCCACCACAGCAGCCTAGCAAAAGGGCCCCAAAGGGCAAGAAGGTGGAAAAAGGACCCAAAGGGGTCATAATTGACAGGGCAGTATTCACAGCGGAGGAGGCAGCCAAATCAGGATCAGAATCAGATTCTCCTCCAAAGCCCAAGAAAACCAAGACAACAGAGGCTGGAATCACAGAGACCCAAGAGGTGGGTCAGTCATCCAAACAACCAGGCAAAGCTATCCTCATGGAGGAGGAGCCTGAAGAAGAGGAGGAAGCTCCATTAATAATAAGAAGAAAGAGGAGAGCTCCGCAGGTGTTGGTTCCCACCACACCTAAGAAACCAAGAACTTCATGAGAGGTGAGATAAGTCAACCTCCTGCACAATTATAGGGGGCAGGTAGTGAAGTGCAGAAGGAACTTCAGCACAATGTTCCGCTTCCTACCATTGTCAAGTTCAAAACTGAACTGGCAGAAGAACAACAAAAAGAAACCTCCCAGACTCAAGCGGAAAGGCATGTCTCGCTAGACGAGACAATAAACTTGTCTGATGATGAGGTGGTGCAGGATGTGGCTACACAAGAAATGGAAACACTGGCTGTTGGCATCAGTGTGACTCCTCACAAGCCTCCATCTGTCCAATCAGTGCTTGAGGAGATGAAACAAGCAGAAGCGGAGCGAGAAAAGAGCCCGGAACCAGAGAAGAGCCCGGAGCAGGTAGCTCAGGACATAGGGCTAGATACACTGATTGCTGAGGTGACAAGTCCTGTAGTGGTAGACTTGGCAGAGAAACAGGATGCAAGTCCTGAGAAGCCAGTAGGATCACCTGATAAGGGCCACCTAACAGAGGAGATAGAGATGGCAGAAGCAGAAGGCCATGCTCTTGAATCAGGCCAGCAAAGCCCACAAGATACATCAGCAGGACCTACTATAGTGGAGGTCTAAGAAATAAAGGCTGATGAGAAGAAGGAAGAAATAGAGGATCCAGCTGATAAGGCACAAGAGGTAGATAGTGCAGGCACAGAACAAGTAACAGCTGCAGAACAAATGCCATCACCTCAGGCAGATCCTATGATATCAGATACGGTGGACATACCACCAGAAATAGAGAAACAAAAGGAGGATGATCAACCTCCACAAGGGGAAGAACTGGGGACAGGTGAAGAAATGATGGAGAAAGATCATGATCATCATGATCTACATACAGGTACACCACAGGGTTCCCCACACAGAGAAGATGCTCCCCCAGAAAAGGAAGTTCCTCAACAGGAGGAGGCACCACAGGATCAGCAGCAAGGCGAGCATCAAGAGGGAGAAAAGGAAAAATCACCATCTCCACAACGCTTGTTGGTGGAAACGGGAGATAGGGGTGAACAACATCATGATGCTGAAAAGCATGATCAGGTGCCTCCATGGTTAGAAAAGGAGGTAAATGTTGAGGAGGAACTTGAAATCTAAGAGTTCGACGTCTCCACCCTGTTCTCCGCGGATATAATGAAGCCTAGGAGAAAGGCCAGAATGACTTCGGCCATCAAAAGAGATCCGGCAACAGGGAGAAGGACCGCACAAATTGCTGTACCTGCGGTAGAGAAGGAGAAAGGCAAAATCACTGTGGATGAATTCCAGATAAGCACAGTTGATTTGGGTTTTGCCAACGAAGAGCAGGAAGGTCAGGAGGGAAAAGACATCATAGACTCTCTAATTCAGAAAGTGAAAAGAGAGAAGGAGAAAAATAAGCAACATAAAGAGCACATTGCTCAGTTGCATGCATACATTAAGGGTTTAACCAACCCTGATGATACTACAAGTGAAGCTGCAGTCCCATTGACTGCCATTTCTCAGGAGGAAGTAAATAAATTGGACCTCATGAAACATGAGGCTTCCGTAATAAGGAAATGGATGTCATCCACATTGGATGAGGCTGTTGAAATAATGAAGGGTTCTTTGAAGAGATGGAGCATATTAAGTGACTCCAAAACCAAGGTGGACAAATTGCAGATGCAGATCGGGAAAAGGTCTTATAAATTGGAGAAAGTCCTCAGCCTGTTGGGAGAAATAAGGAAGATAAACCCACAACTGCTTATCAGTAAGCAGGTATTGAATAATAATACTGCATTGTTAGTGGATATCTGGTACAAAGATGTACAGTTTGAATGCGGAGTCCTCAAGAGATGTAATAGTAAGTTGAGGGAGATCAGCATGAGGCTACGTGATTTAATGGGCATTGAGACAGACATGCTAGAAACATTAGAGGGCATGCTGGAAGGGAAGCTAGAGAATCAAGATGAAGATTCTACCCTTAAGGCTCTACGCAGTAACTTCCAGATGGAAGATGATGGTCCACTCATCCACTTGACAGAAGAGATTATAAATAAGGTGATAAGGATCAAAGTCAAGATGGAGACCTACAATGAGACATTGCAGGACAGAGAAAATAAGCTGGATAACAACAAGGATAAGTATGAGGCACACAAGCACGCCATTATCAAGGCAAAGACTCAAGATGGCGGAGGAATAGATCAGGTTGTGCAGTCATATGAACAAATCCAGAGCAGCATGCAACCCCATATGCAGCAGCATCATCATCAGGATAGCGAAGGTTCAGAAAGCGATGCACATGATGATGATCCGCATGAATCAGCTGAAGAGCATGATGAAGATACATCATGAAGGGGAATTTTTTGCATAGGTAATATAGATAGTTGCCAGCTGGCAACTTGTACTATTTTGTAAAATTGACAAGTCATGAAATGATGACCGTTGATTTGTATTGACATATCAGATCCGTAGATCTTTTGTAACGGTTTCCTCACCTTATTCTATAAAAGGTGGTGGAATGCCTTGTTATATTCATTCGAAACTTAATTGAAATCTGTTTGCTGAAATATTCAGGGCTCATTTCAAAGTTGCTGTATATGTACATGTCTTTTGCATACTTAATGAAAGAGAAGAGTATTTGATTACAAATCTTCGTAAATCCTGAGTAATCTGTGTTTGAATTCTGGATATGTGCTTTGATTAGCTGCGTCCCTTGGAGTGCTCATCATGTTGCATGTATTGTTTTCATTCATTATCCTCTGAAGTTTGCATCAACTGTGTCTAGCTGTGGAATGTCCTGGTGAACATATGGTTTGATTTCTTCTCCTCATGACAGTATTAAGCATGTATGTGGATCAAAAGCTAAAGGTTCAACATAATTAGAAGTATTCCCTTTAATTTCTTTCAATTTCAGAACATCTCACCATCACAATTGCAAATAATTGATAACCTTAAGCAAATAATGCAAATATGCAGACATCTCGTAGGTAATCGCAAATATTTAGCATATTTGAATAAAAAAGCATGCACAATTGAAAATATCATGCAAAGATCGAGGTATTCCTACATCTTTTCATCAAATAACTACATAACTTGACTTCTCTGTAAAGAATTTCTGCAGGAGTGTCATGATGATGGCGTAACTTCACGTAAGGCCCCAAAATGGAAACAGCAACTCACATTAACTACTGAGTAACGTCAGTCAATTAAGACCTAATCACCGGAGACTTGGGATGATGAATTCTTTGAATTCACTGTATCTTTCAAGATGAATAAAGGTTAATGTGTACTTTTATTCTATGTTTGTTTGTGACTAACATCATGACCAACAATACGCTAGAGAAATCTTTCCAGACTAGGCTTAAGATACCTGTGGATGCAGCCACCATGTATCATCTCTTTACTACAATCAAAAGAGGTGAAGGAGAGTTGATCTCCAATTTTAATGCTAGATTTTAGATGTACTCTAAGCTGACAACCCCTTACAATGTTCCTGATGAGGCAGCTAAGCTAGTTTATTACTTAGCTTTGGATCCTCTAACATTAATGTTCATCAGAAGGACCCACCCTGCAATCACATCTTTGTGAGGCACCTTTGAAGAAGCTATCAGGGTCAACCTACACTTGACACCAGGTCTTACTCCAAACTTAGAATATCATGCCTTTCCTAGACAAAAACAAACTAGTGGAGCTTTGATGCCTCCTATTGTAATGTCTAATCCTTTGCAAGTGCTTCTACTTAGCATCATGCCTCCTCAGGGAAACGGTCAGATCATACCACATCCTAGACATGCACCTCAGGATGCTACACAAAATAGTAATGGCAGTTTATTTTTCCAACCACATCAAGATAATGTAGTAGCAAAAGTGTAGGAAGAGAATGACGATATCAAAGAGATATCTACTCAATTAAGGAAATTGGCTACTGAAGTCACTCAATTGAGAATTCAGAACTTCTACTCCCAGTTCAATCCATAAAATAAGTAAAATAGAGGATATCCTGACAGAGGATATGGTAATAACAATGAGAGATCTAGATATCTTGATAGGGGATATAACAATGAGAGGAATGTCAATAATAATAACAATGTTCCTAGGCCACCAAGAGTCTAGAAAACTAGACCAAACAATGGTTCGTTACCATCACCCTTAGACAATCATCCCCCACCAAACCTAAACAAACCACTAGGGTCAATTTAGCAGAGGCTGCACTCAACAACTAGTGCAGGATACATAATACGAATGCACATGCTTAGTTGGTCTGTCCACAGTTCAAAATTGTAGCCAGCATATTCCAGGCAGAAGTGTCTAACACTGTAGGGGATGTTTCCTTCGCTGAAGGTAACGAGATAGTGCCTCTAGGATATGAATCTGCTATGGTACGTGAAATTTCCTTTAGTCATCAACATTAGTAGATGAGCACAATACGTGAAAATTACACCCTGGCATATGAAGAGTCAGCCATGGCCTTCGAAACCACTCATGTTTTTCCCTTCGAAGATGAGAATGAGTTTAAGCAAGAGACTGAAGAAGTACATGCATACCAGCAGTATCAGAGAGGACACAATTACAATCTGAGGAGCAATAAAAATTGCCCTACTGGTCCTCTGACCACTTCTATTCCTCCTAACAATTTCAACACACCTCCACACCCTAAAGCCAGTAACAATCCTGGACCTCCAAAGGTGAACCCATAGTACTTTATGCCACAAGCAACAATAACAAAAGGTATGAACCAATTACCTGAATCTGACAAACTTGTTTCTTACCTTGCTGAGGAGATGAAGAAGATAAAGATTAGCTTATCCTTATCAGAGTTATTAAAGACTCCTATTATTTAAAAAGCTTTCCCAAAGTCATTAGATGAACCTATAGCAAAGTAGGATACCCCTAGTCACATCACTGCTAGAGATCCTATACCTAGGGATACTGTTGTTAAACTAAAGGACAAGGCCTCAATCCACATTACAGATGCAACACAGATGACATTATACAAAGAGAAATTTGGGTCACCTCCCTTCCTACTCACACTTAGGATTTTTGAAAAGAACTTGCACAATTTCTTGGTAGATTCAGGTGCTTCTACCAATGTTATGCCTTTATCTATTTGCCAGATGTTAGGTTTGCATCCTGCAAAGTCACTCAAAAAGGTCACTCAATTAGACAAGTCTGAGGTCAATGTGGTAGGAGAATTAACACATATTCACATGCAATTGGCATCTGATCCAAGGGTGCAGTACTATATCAAAATTCAAGTTATTGACATACCTGATACATATGGCATTCTCCTCAGTAGGGACTGGTCCAAGACTTTAAATGGTTATATGGCTATTGATTTCTCCCACATGTGGGTGCCATGGAAAAGCATCCCCAATCAACTTAGAATCGAAGTGGAACCCAAAATGAAACATATGATAACTGGGTACAATCAAAATAATGAAATATTATATGTGGATGTTGAGCTAGGGGCATATGCATTAAGGCCTTAGGGAGTTAGAATAGAAGAAGTACTGATGTGCATGCACATGCATGAAGATAGTGAAAAAGATGAAATTGTACCAGAGACAAGATCAATGATAGAATTTGATTATAGTTTGTTTGATGAAGATGAAGTGGATTCACCTTTTTGAGTTTGAAATGTATTTGTCTAATGAGATTCATAAATGTCATCTAATAGCGACATAAGTTAAAGATATGCTCATGGGAGGTTGGTGCAGACTGCATGAATAGTCACATTCAAAGGACACTTGTGAAGCATGTCTGGATATAATAGAGAGAACATGCATGAAAGACAAGCAGTCTTCACCAGAGGTGAGTGAGATATTTAACACTGATGATCATGATCATCTATTATTTCCTTCAGATGCAGGGGAACATGAACAAGAAATATGTAAGATGCAAGTTCCAATGCCTAGTACAGAGGAAGTTTTGGTATGTAATGATATGCATTCCAGTGATAAGGTAAGCACAACCACACCAGGGACAAACTGTCTTATTGAGTTATATTATGAATTGTCAGATGAAGATAGGGGAAACCATTTGAAGAGTTTTTATCCAAGAGAATTCAAAGGCATATTCTACAAGGAATACCACCCAATCAGGTACTAATTGAAGGATGGTGTAGGCTACATGAAGGTCCCCATTCAGAGACAACTTGTGCTCTATGTCTGCATATAGTGAGCAAAGAGGAGTATTTATGTTCAAATGACAAATTGCATAAAATCAGGGATGCTCCAGAAGAGATAGAAGGAAAAGTTGTAATGTCTCCTAATGAGAGATGTGATGACATCAAGTTAATGAAAAGAAAAGATATTCAAGAAGGTGATGCTCAAAAGAAGCAAAGTGTGGTTGTTTTAGTTCCACAGAAACATCTAGATGTGGTAAAGAATGAACCACAAAAGATCAAGTGGATATCTGCAAGAGTAGCCGCACATGCCAAAAGAAAGAAGGTCTAGATAAACCTTTGACAGAAGATAAACCATGGACATTAAGGTTTGATGGCTCCAAATCAAAGCAAGAAGCCAGGGTAGGAGTGAATCTTATCAATCCACAAGGAAAATCATTCCTAGCAGCGTAGAGACTGTAGTTCCCATGCACAAACAACGTGGCTAAGTATGAAGCTCTAATCCATGACCTATTGTTTTCCTTGAAGAAGAAAGTGAAAGTTTTGCATGTCTTGGAGACTCGAAACTCATAGTAAAAAAAGTAAGAGGCATTTATGCGTGCAATTACAAGAGGTTATCTAGTTATAGACATAGAGTCTGGGACCTGATAGAGAGTTTTGATGCCTTTAACATCACACACATTCCAAGAGAAATCAATCATAGTGCGGATGCACTAGCACAAGCTACTAGTACACTAGAGCCTTTGTCCATATCAGAGCTAGTGTCAATACCATCTATTCCTAACAATATCACCAATTTTTAGGTATTTGATGACAATCAACACATTCTAGACTTTATTGCTAATAGAGATGTATTTGAGGCCCAAATAGTGGATGAAAAGAATCTTGAGGACCATATCTGGGATGAGGAAGAGATAATTGATCTAATCAGTAATAAGATTCCGAAGGGAATGATTGAATTGGAAAGAGCTTTTGATCTGGATAATATGATCAAGCAGAAGGACCTCCCTAAAACAAATGGAGGAGAGTATGAATCTATCAATATAGGACAGGGTGAAGATAAAAGAAACATCTTGATAGGCAAAGTTTACTCTAAAGAAGAAAGAGCAGAGATAGCCCAAGCTTTAAAAGATTAAATTCATGTCATAGCATGGACTTATGATGAGTTGAAGACCTATGACACATCCATCATAACTCACACAATTCCCCTGAAATTAGATTCCAAGCCATTCAGGCAGAAATAGAGGCTAATGAATGCACTGTTGGAACCTCTTATTTTCAAGGAAGTTAAGAAATTGCTTGCTGCAAGGGTCATATTTCCAGTTAGACATTCCACCCGGGTTACCAATTTGGTTCCCGTAAGGAAGAAAAATGGAGATATACACTTGTGCGTGTACTTTAGGAACTTAAACAGAGCATCTGAGAAGGATAATTATCATTTGCCTTCTTTAGATGAAGTTCTCCATATGATGAATGGTGCACAAATCATGTCCTTCTTGGATGACTTTTCAGGTTACCATCAGGTGATGGTTGATAAAATTGATAGATTGAAAACAACTTTTACCACTAAGTGGGGAATCTTCGCTTATAGATGCATCCCATTCGACTGGAGCAACTTTCCAGCAAGCCATGGATATAGCATTCAGAGGACTGGTAGGTCAGTGCATTGTGATATACATGGATGACCTAACAGTGTTTTCAAAACATAGAGGTGATCACATTGAGGACCTCAAGAAAGTGTTAAAGAAGTGTGAACAATATGGCATATCCTTGAATCCAAAGAAGTGTATTTTTGGAGTGACCACAAGTAAGTTGTTGGGTCATGTCATATCAGAGAATGGGATAACCATAGACCCAGCTAGGGTAGATTCAATCATGAAGTTGCAACTTCCAGCAAGTAAGAAGGAATTTAAGTCTTACTTTGGTAAGATTAATTTCGTTAGGAAGTTTATCACTGGATTCACAGAGAGAGTGAGACCTCTCAACACTATGTTGAAAAAAGATGCTAAGATTGAATGGGCTCTAGAGGAAAAAGCAGCCTTTGAAGATATAAAGAAAGCCATTGCAGATGCTCCAGTGCTTATTAGTCTTGAGTACACCAGAGACTTATACATATACTCTTTTACATTAGAGTATACATGTGCAGTTGTCCTAACTCAAAGGAGTGAGGAAAAAGAAGAAAAATCAATTGCATTCATGAGTTCTCCATTCAAAGATGCTAGGCTAAGGTATATGGATGTGGAAAGATAGGCTCTTGCCTTAGTCAGAGCAATAAAGAAGTTTAGGCACTATATCCTGAGAAGTAAAGTCATTGCAGTAGTACTTGATTCAGCTATAAAAATGCTCCTAATGTAAAGTGAACTAGGAGAGAAGAGAGCTAAATGGATTACCATATTGTAGGAGTATGATATGGACATCACACCCATGAAACTAGTCAGGGGATAGACACTCAATTAGATGATTGCAGGGATAGACCCTAACTTGAGAAGCCAATAGTATTCAGTAGATGTAGAAATGCATGATGACTGATATTCCAACATAAGACATGTCCTAATCATTGGAAGATGTCCACCCAACATTCAGGCATCCTAGAAAAGAGCTCTGAGAATCAAAGCACAAAGATATATGATCAAAGGAGGAGTTTTATTCAAGAAAAATGATGAGGGGATATACCTCATATGCTTAGACAAACAAGAAGCTGCCACGGTTCTTCTTGAATTACATGACAAGTTTGGTACGACCCATGGATCACATATGGCTACCAGACATGCATTTTAAGGGCTGGGTACTATTGGCTCACCATTTTCAAGGATACAACTGAACACATCAAGTTTTGCCACACATGTCAAACTACTTCTAACAAAGAGAAGTATGTAGCTCAACCGTTGCACCCTGTGATGGAGATACACCCATTTGCACAATGGGGCATGGACTTCATTAGACCTATCAATCCTCCATCCTCTGCTGGACATAGGTATGTGCTAACCATCACTGATTACTATACCAATGGCCAACGACCATAAACAACAAGACATGCACATTAGATGACGTGATCAGGTTTTTGGAGAGCAATATTATCACAAGGTATGGAATTCCATTTGATTTAGTTTGTGACAACGGTCTTGCTTTTGCATCTCTTAAATTTTCAAGTTGGGCATTTGATCATGGTATAGTTTTAAAATTTTCATCAAATTATTATCCCTAGGGCAACAACCTAGTTGAATCCACTAACAAAAAATTGTTGAATATCATCAAGAAGTTAATTCAAAAGAACCCTACGGAATGGACTACTTTGCTCAAGTATGCCCTATGGGTAGACAAGACAAGAGTTAAGATTGCCTTAGGCAATTCTCCCTATCACTTGGTGTATGGGGTGGATCCCATTCTCCCTGTTAACCTAAAAATCCCAACCCTACAGTTTTCCCAGGAGTATCTAGGCATTGACAATAAAATGGAAGACAGAATGTTGCAATTGCTACACTTAGAAGAGAAAAGAGATAAAGTAATTGACTATTTTGCTAAACATCAAGCTATTGTCAAATGCTAGTTTGATAAAAGAGCCAAAGTAAAGGCATTTAGGATCTCAGATTTGGTCCTATCATGGGATAAAGCCCACGAGAGAAAAGGTGACCATGGAAAGTTTGATAAACTATGGATCGGTCCCTTCTAGTCAGAGATATTATGTGACAACACCTATAGGCTTAAGACCTTAACAGGTGAGGATGTCCCATTGCCAGTCAACGGACAATTACTCAAGCACTATTTCCAAGCCTAGGTAGGTCAGGTCAAAACCATGTATTATATGTGTATATTGTACAGTTGCTTGTATAGCTTGCTTTGTTTGTGTGTTGTTGAGTCTTTGTTTGATTAGGCATGATAGAGCACTTTTCCACTTCAGAAAACTAGTGAAATTGTTAGAATTCAAGAATACACCTAACAACCTTGGATTTGTGGAAGATACCGGTATCTGTGTTAAGTGAAAAATCTAAAGGTTTGCCCTTACTATTGTTGCAATTCTCAGCCTAAACAAGCAAGTGCCTACACCTTGCAAATGAGATTACAAGATCATATGTTTTGAGAATAGAAAACAAAAAGAAATATATTGAATATCAAAAGAAAGAAATTCTTAGGTAATCCAAGTAACTCTACCGAGGCTATGGACGCTTGTTTGGAAGTGGGGCTCTACTTGGGAGAATTGCAAAGATAACCTTGTCGGGGCTATGGATGCCTGCTACTAGCAAGGCTCTATCCAAGGTTGGCTTAGAGGGTTAAATCTAACTATGTAGCTTAACACTCACTACTGGTGTTTTCAACTTTTCTTCAAGATGAAGGAAATGAATCACATGCACACACTTGACTCCTTCTCATTACATTGTTGTGTTAATGAATATGATCTTATTCAGGAAGGTCATGATGGTCATGTTTGATAAGAGTTGGAACTTTATGTCCTAATTTGTCTTCCTCCCTTGAATTATTGGAATTTTGGTTGTTTTCTTTGGTGGCAAGTTGTGTGGTTAAACAACATGCCCCATTTTGCCCCAGCAAAACATGGACCCATGTTTTTCTACTTGGCTTGGTTTGTTTTGCTCCCCTTTGCTTTGGGTAGTATGGTAAAACAGTAGCAAATGTATGTCAGGATCCTAAAATCTAGATCAAATTTTTAAATTTGGAATTTCTCATCATGAACCCTACGAAATAAAAGAGAGTAAAATTTTAAGCAGGTTTGCCTTTTGAAGCATCTTGAAATTCCCTAAAACTAGGAAGTTATCCCCGGTCAAAGTTTACTCAAATGGTCTTAGGGATATCTTCACATTTTGTAAACATCCAGACATTAACTTAATGTCTCGGTCGCAACATTGCTAAGGAAAGTTTGATATCTGGACCTCCACAAATGTGTAGATGTCAAATTTAACCCAGTGCACTAGTTAGGCATCATGCACATGATCACTTAGTGTGGGGATATTTGCAAGTGTGCATATTCAATCTTAATAGGCAGACATTCATTAATATCCATACTTGTTATAATATCACAATAAAACTTAATATCCAGACATTTATTCAATGTTTTGACCTTTTGAATATCCCGTTGACGTGTCCTTTGACTTTTCAAATGCACGTCGCTCTATGGACATTTCACATAGAAACTTAACATCTAGATCTTCCTTAACATCAAGATGACATCATATGACTTCGTCTCAAAGGAATACCATAAAATGGTGACATCATCTGGACATTAAAAGCAATGCACATTTCACAATTCCTAATGTCTGGATATTAATTTAATATCCTGACACCTCGAACATCCTAATGACGTCACCTTTTTTCCTGGCCAAGAATTATCTTAAAGGAGGTGACATCATCAACACTTTTGGACTCATGGATATTTCTCTAAGTTTAATGTCTGGCTATTCCTTAATATCCATATCCTGGTCTCTTGAAACCAAAGTTCGCAGCTTACGTGGGCCAATCAGGTAGTGCCATGTTGGATACTTGTAGTGTCCCGACATTCAAAGATCAAAGGTAAATGCCTTTGGATCTTAAGGACCCGATATCCACCCTCGATCAATGTAGACTAATATGATGATGTCATGTCATATTCATATATGCACATGGATATGTCGAAAGGTAAGCATATTACTTAACATCCAGATATAGTTTATATCTAGACTGCAATTAATGACGTGAAAAGAGTAGTTGGCTATTTGAAAATTTGAATTATAAGCTACCACTTGTCCCAATCTTCCAAATCCATATGCCAATAGCTACGCTCAAAGGCAATTGGGCATTAATTATGCCCTAAGTCAGTGGTTTTAAAGCATAAAGCTAGATTTTCATGCATTTTGCAGTCAAGGATTAAAATTTATAGAGCTCCAGAGTTTTACGGTGGTCATTACAATAATCGAAATCCTAAACGAAACGACACATATGGAAAACGACAAACAATGAAAGGTGATCACATGGTAACAGAAAGTATCCAAACACCCTCTAATTAGGTTTTGAGTATGGATTATAGGTATGTAACAATGGATCCCCCCATTTTTTTGTCGTATTACAGCGCGGTAAAAGGGTAAATTGGCATTTAGGGTAAAATTTGTTTACATATGTGCATGCTATGCTCTGTAGATTGTAAAATGTTGGGATATGAGAGAATTAATTAATTAAACCTAAGAATAGGGTGTATTTTGAAGATATGCACATTTATAATTGTAGGATATCATGCATGACCACAAGAATCGAAGTGAGGTGGAGTTCAAAACACCCATGTTCCCACAACCTGGTGGTTCTAGTTTTAGATCGAATAGGTTGGGAATACACATGCTCGAAACATGAACCTAGACGAATGGATGTCAAAGTCAATTCAAGGTGGTGGGAATTCCATCCTAATTAACATATATAATTTTGGAATGTGGCATGCCAGCAGTTTCCCTTATGTTGCAGAGGCATTAGAGCTGGTTGTTGCATGCGTAGAAAACTATAAAAAGGAAAATAGGAAGGTAGAGAAGTAGGGCCATGTGTATGTGGACTTTTCCATCAGGAGTATTACATAGGCTTTTCACTTTCTTGTAGGCCCAAACCTGTTTAAGATAAATATGGAGGATCTAGAGAAACAATACAAGGGCAACACAACTGACTACAAAAAAAATGTTCTCATGTTGGAGGTCACAAACCAACACTCACAAGGTAGTAGCAAAATTGCCGGTTAATCTATACAAGTACGACTTCACTCTAGAGGTTCAGTATATGATGGTCATGCTGAGCTAGATGATAGGGAAACCTCATGCTAGGAACTTTGAGCCATGGATGTATGGGCTCATCAGGTTAGTGGAGACTGTTGATAACTGAGAGGGGGGGTGAATCAGTTATCTTAAATATTTCAGCTTTCTGAACTTTCTTACTAATTAGTGTAGCACCAATTCAAACAAGCAAACATAACCATGAAATGGAAATACACATGACACAATATTTTTGATGTGGAAACCCTATTAAGGGATAAAACCATGGGGTGATTAACCCAAGATTGTATTCTCTGTTAGAAGAACAGGATTACAAAATGGCACTTGCCAATTAGGGCTCACTACCCGAGCACACAGCTCACAAGAGGCTCACTGCCTATAGAAGACACACTGTCTACAACAAAGGAAGATAACACAATGTTTGAACTGATGAGAAGCATCCACACATACTGAGGTTCAGTTCCGGTTAAGCTTAATAGACTGATCTGCTGCACTTCATTCTTACTCTCTCTTGATGCAGTTGTACTTTTACATTTCAGACCTCTTCTGCTATCTTCACTCTGCTCTTCTGCTTTTCTTTGCACCACACCACACACAACACACACATTCACATCTAAATCAATCTTGTATATATATCCGCAAAAGTGATTTCATCACCTTTCTAGTTGGCATCCAGAACAGTTAATAATTTCCTCAAACTCTGATCTGTCGGATGAATCCTTGCACACCAAGTACTGCGGATCAAGCATATACTTGTAGAAGTCATCAATTACGTTGGCCAAACATAACTTATGCCTTAAGAACCTTTTCCATCATCAGTAACACATCTGGAATAATGTCTGATATTCTGCCAGTCAGTTCTTCCTCTGTTCACACTGTCTCTTGGGAACCCAACACTCAAGCATTCATATCTCTTTATCCTTTCCACACCGAAGGCTCAAACCTTGGAATATATTAGTCAAGATACTCCTCTTGACTTCCCCAAATCCGCACTTCACTGAGATACTTCTACTGAGAGATCCGGACCTATCTGCCAGACCTTACTGACTGCTCTGTTCCTACTTACCGGACCTTAACACTTCTTCAATCTGACTTCCGGTGAGGACCTATCATGTCTTGCGGATGTGTGGGATAACCTTTGTTGACATCAATGACAATAATCATGAGTCCATATAGTGTCTCTTGCCAACAATCTCCCCCTTTGGCATTGATGGCAACACTTAGTGAAAAATAACTAAGTGTCACACTATACTCCCCCTTCGCTGATGCTCTTTCTCTATGTATATTTTCTGAAGCTCCCCCTTAGTTGGATTCCTCATTTTTCACTACTCCTCACTCCCCCTTTGACATCAATGGCAAAGGGTAGGGTCCACACACCAAAATTTTCAAAATTTTAACTATACTTGTCCGCATAAGTGTATACATATGGCATACTTACATAAACTGAAGTATGACTGCAAAAGTTGTTTTTAATTGAGTGAATTCTATAGCCCAACTTTGCTTCATTCTATCCAAAATTGATATATGACGGCTCAACAGGAATGCAAACGCATCTGCCCTTTTTAGATCTATTGGATCATTGGTCCAGGCTGTGATTTGAGCTTCGTTTATGGCCTCATGCATGGCCTCTAACTTAGGGACAATTATCCCTCTGAGCTCACTCAACCTACTGATTCTGTTTTTCTTTTCTTTTTCAAGCTTCTTAATTTCATTCAAAACTACAACCATTTGACATTCTTGATTTATTATGGATGTAGTAAGTGGATCAAAATTTTGAGAAAGATTTAACAGTTTATCCTCCTGTTCTTTCATTTTCTTCTCAATCTCCACTGTTGTTTTGGACTAGGATATACAAAATTTGTATACATCACCTCCATCCTTAAGGGTATTTTCTAATTTTTTTATCCCAATACCCATAACTCTTCTATCATTTGAAATTATCCCTTGCAACTCAGAGAATCTCTTATCCAAAAATTCTTTCCTAACCTTCTCCTCAGATGATTTCTCTAGAGAATCAAAATGTGTGCTAACACTATTTACTAGAGTTTTGAGATTACTGGAAGAGGAGGCTGTGGGATCCTTCTGAAAAGATGGCATGATCTTTTCCAACACTTCGGATGCTACCTCTATAAGCTCACAGTCTTCCATGTGAGATTTCAGTAGTTTCTCTTTGGCCTTTGCATTTGCAAATGAAGCTATCTTCATTGTTTGTACTGGAGATAAAGTGTCAAAATCTAATGGCCCTTTTAGTAGTTCCAGTTCATCAATCTCCATAGTTGCTTTTGTCAAAAAGTCCTTGACTGATTCTGCAGTGTCTCTTGCTGGAGATAGATTCTTCTTTTCTTCTGTAGTCACAGAATTGTCTTTTGGAGCTTTCTCCCCTTCCAACACCTTTGTACTAATACCTTCTTTTCCCTTCACCTCTGCTTCTTTCTCCTTTATTCTTTCTTCTCCTTTGGATCCAGAGTCAGCAGGGGAAATCAGAGGAGTGATGTTAGTCTGTTCATAGGCCACCTCTTCTGGAGCAGAGGATTCCAAGTCCTTAGCTATTTTTGCACCAGTATTCATTACCTCTTCTGTCATTTTCTCAGTAGACTCTTCTACAACACTTGTGGTCGAGGGGTCAGTACCCAAGTCCTCTATAATAGGAAGATTAAATCTTTTGAAGGCTTTTCGGAGGATCTCTTATGTGTCCTTGGCTACCTTGTCAGTCTCACCAAGCATAAGTTGATTCATCCTTGCTTTTCTCTTAAACTCATCCTTACAATCTTTGAATACCATATTCATTGTCTTGGGATCGATTAAAGGATATAGCTAAATTGCTATCTGTTCCCAGATTTCTAGGTGTTTGGCTTGGGCATTGTTCTTTCTTGTTTCTAGTTCCTTCTCCAAGCTTTTAGGGACCAGAGATATAATTTCAATAAATACTTTGTTGTAGATATTTAGGTACTTGACTTGGCATCTTGCAATGTTTTCTGATCTGCTTCACCATAATCATCATAGAACTCAACCATTGGCTGAAGATTTCTATCCACTGTGACTGATTTGATTATGTCATCAATGTGAAGAGTGGGTTTTTCAACATATTCCTCTGTCTTTTCTTCTTCCTTCTATCCGATAGAGGGTTCACCGGATGTTTTCTTCTTTTTCTTCATTTTCCTGATTTCTTCATCAGATTTAGTCTCCTCTTCATCCCTTTGACTGGCATAAGCTCTTGTAGCTTTTGTCTCCTTTGCCGGATGATTGTGCTTCCAGTTTTGATGTTCTTGAGCCTTTGGCAGTGGTGGGTGCAAATCTCTTTGATGATCTGGTCTGGGTGGAAGGTTTTGCCGGAACACTTTCCTCATTTTCCTTTTCTGCCTTCTTCTTCTCTTCCTTAGCCCTTTCCATCTTTTTCCTGTTGGCATCAAGTGCCTCCTTTGAGATGCCAAAGCCTTTGGCAACATCTTCTACTTCTTTTCTCACTTTCCTCTTGATCTCTGGCTGCCTTAGCTCTGTATGAATTTTCACACTTAGTTCTTCAAAGGTTCCAAATCTTTCTGCTTTTGGGTCCTTTGGCTGACTGAGCATGTGTTGAACATGCAGCTCTACAATTTGTTCATCAACTTCATACCCCATAGGCATGATCCAGACTGTCCTTGGCTCTACTGCCTCCATTAGGCATTGATCAGTGTCTACCATGAAGCACACTGTATCCTTGTATTTCTCAACTACTGATTTGGGGATTCTTTCTCTGATTTGCATTGTATTTTGAAAGTGCTTGAAGTAAACCCACAGAGCTGTATTCCTTGCCTTAGCATCCCCAAGTTCATGCAAGTAATCTTTGATCTAAATTGCTACCGGTTTGTAATTTTGCCATACCCATCTATTTGATCTAGGCAGCTCATTCATGAAGTAGAAAAATAAACATAATATTAGTCCACCATATTTAAAGGAGTTCTTCTTGTCCTTCTTGATCTTCTGTATGTTTTCCTTTAATTGGCTCAAAAGAAGTTCACAGAGATCATATTTTGCATTCTTTCTCAGCATCTCATAGGTAGTGTATACTGCAGTTCCAGATACTGAATTCTCCCTACTGGAGTGATATATCTTGTATCCTATTATCATAGATGCAAACTTGATATCCAGGTCAGTAATATCTTCAATGGTCACTGCCCTCTTATCAAATTTTGATCTGGTGGCCTCAGTTAGAATGTTGTTTTTGACAGATTTGAGGACAGGTGTTCCTCCGGAGGAGTGTAAACTAGTTACTGCCCTAATTGCCTCCTTGGTAATTTTGCAAGGTTTGTTCAGCCATATAAAGTTGTCATGTACCCTACTCAACACATACTGGACCCATTCATTTTCTCCAAAGTAGGGGAAATGAATGAACTGATCAAAATGTTTCTCCTGGATGCCCTTATATTCTGGTTTAAGCTCAAAAGCATCGTCTATCAATTGTTTGTGATAGATATCTCTTAGTTTGAATTCCCCAAACTCTTCAATATTTGTGTGTATGTAAACCCTAATATCTTCTGTGTGCAAAACACCATGCGGAACACTAGAGAATGCTCCTAGGGGATCTACCTCCAATGATTTGTATGGATGTTTATCAGAGATCTTTACTATATTCAGAGTATCCATCATCAAGAATTCTACTAAGAAATATCAAGAACGGAGAATACCTTTTTACGCTGTTTAGGGCAAACGATGAAATCCAAATTGATTTGAAAAAAAAATCATCTTGATCTTTGGGGGAATTTTGTTGCAAAGCTCCTTTTCTCTTTTTCCTGGAATGTGAATGTGCAAATGATGACCAAGAGAGACCTTATATTTCTATATAAAAACCCTAATTCCTTGTTGCAATAAATGCATACCTTAAGTTGTTTCGGTTGCTCTATTTTTCTTGTTTAGAGAGAGAGAAGCTTATCCAGATCATTGTGATACCTGTATGATTGTTGTTAGTGATGAGTCATAATGTTCACTTCTTCTTTTGATCATCCCATATGTCCATAAAACAAGATGTTTTATTTTGAATTCATACCGGATCTAGCTTGTGAAAAACCTGTTTTACCGGAAGACTATTTTCCCGGATCAATTTTGGAAGGATTTGATTCTTCAAATCTTCTTTTGGATCTCTCAAATCTTTACCATACCCCTTTCAGATATTTCTCTTATGAGCCCTTTTAATCCGCAACTCTCCTTGTGCCAGTTCCGGCACCAATTGACTGGCTGGGGGAACAAGGTTTTCTTTGTGTCTCCCCCTGAGCCAGAGCTCACTTTTTAATTTCCAGAAGGAATATCAGCACTAGAGTCTGGTGCGGATCCATCCCCTATATTCTCTATACTTTTCTTCACCCAAATCTTGTTCATCTCCCTTTGAACTTCATCCACATTCATTTTCTATTTTCCTTTATCTTGATTCTGATTATGATATACTAGACCTCTTTTGTCCTGATTCTTGCTTCTATAGAATTTTGCAATATGACCGGATCTATTGCAAATTTGGCAAACAATATTTCTTTGTATATTTGATTGATATTTCTTGATCTGCATTGATTAGCCATATGACCCATTCTATTGCATGCAAAGCATCTACCATTAAATGAGTTGTTTATTTGCATATTTCTGCATTCATGAGATTTGGGTCCATACCTTTTGCAGTTGAAACATTGTTCGAAGAAGGATGTATTAGTCTGATTCATTCTCTTTTTGTACTGATTAGCTTTATGACCAAAGTTATTGCAGTTGTGGCAGTATCCATTGAAGGATGGATATCTTTGAGCATTAGGCTGCTTTACCAGAGCTCTTCTAGACCTGTTCCTTGGATTTTCTGATCCAAAATTCTTCTGACCAGATCCAGAGATTTCTCCTTTCTCATATCCCAGACCACACTTGTCATCTACCCTCTTTTGACTTTCAAGAAGAACTTCAAGTTGAGCAGAACTTATCTTGAATTTTTCTTTATATTCATTTGCTGTTTGAAGATACCTTTTAAGAGAGACAATTTGATCCTCAAGTTTTTCTTCATTATCTTTAGCATCTTCAAGATCAGATTCAAGATGTCTGATAATTCTATCCATCTTGTGGCAATCTTCTGATTTCTCCTTGAGAGATTGTCTTAGATCATCTTTAGTTTTTCTTTTCTCTTCAACCTCTTGGGTAAACTTCATAACTCCTGATTCCATTTCATGTCTTACCATAATGATTTCTTTTGATAACTTTTCACATAACTTGGTTTTCTCCTTCAGATCTTCATTTGTATCATTGGCTTCACCTTGACTTGCCAACTGCTGAAGTAGCTCGTTTCTCTTTTTCATAGAGAGACTTAATTTGTCTTTTAGTTCTTTCATGAAATCATTAGCGTGTTTGAGTCTTTCCTTTAATTCATTGACTTCAGAGTTTGACTGCTCAAGATCGTCAAGGGCAGTCTTCAGTTGCTCCCTTAAACCATATACGTCCATTTGAGTTCCTAGATCTTCCTCAAGCTGTTAGACTCTGTTAGGAGGAACTTGGCTCTGATACCAATTGTTGATAACTGAGATGGGGCGGTGAATCAGTTATCTTAAATATTTCATCTTTCTAAACTTTCTTACTAATTAGTGTAGTATCAATTCAAACAATCAAACATAACCATGAAATGGAAATACACATGACACAATATTTTTGACGTGGAAACCCTATTAAGGGAGAAAACCATGGGGTGATTAACCCAAGATTGTATTCTCTGTTAGAAGAATAGGATTACAAAATGGCACTTGCCAATTAGGGCTCACTGCTCGAGCACACTGCTCACAAGAGGCTCACTACCTATAGGAGACACATTGTCTACAACAAAGGAAGATAACACAATGTTTGAACTGATGAGAAGCATCCACACATGCTGAGGTTCAGTTCTAATTAAGCTTAATAGACTGATCTACTGCACTTCATTCTTACTCTCTCTTGATGCAGCTATACTTTTACATTCTGGACCTCTTTTGCTATCTTCACTCTACTCTTCTACTTTTCTTCACACCACACCACACACAACACACACATTCACATCTAAATCAATCCTATATATATTCGTAAAAGTGATTTCATCACCTTTCTAGTCGACATCCAGAACAGTTAATAATTTCCTCAAACTCTGATCTGTCAGCTGAATCCTTGCACACCAAGTACTGCGGATCAAGCATATACTTGTAGAAGTCATCAATTACATCAGCCAAACATAACTTATGCCTTAAGAACCTTTTCCATCATCAGTAACACATCCGGAATAATGTCTGATATTTTGCCAGTCAGTTCTTCCTCTGTTCACACTATCTCTTGGGAACTCGACACTCAAGCATTCATATCTCTTTATCCTTTGCACACCGGAGGCTCAAACCTTGGAATATATCAGTCAAGATACTCCTATTGACTTTCCCAAATCTGCACTTCACTAAGATACTTCTACTAAGAGATCCAGACCTATCTGCTGGACCTTACTGACTGCTCTGTTCCTGCTTACCGGACCTTAACACTTCTTCAATCTGACTTCCAGTGAGGACCTATCATGTCTTACGGATGTGTGGGATAACCTTTGTTGCCATCAATGACAACAATCATGAGTCCATATAGTGTCTCTTGCCAACAGAGACCTCACAGACACAAATACAGTGCGCATCACTCATTAGTGACAGTCTTGATGAAGCCATGAGGATGTTTGGAGGCAAGGCATGTATGTTAATAATGTCTTCATATGTTGTTTATGCTTGTATTGTACAATCTACACTTTTTGGCCTATAGATAGTAGGAAGAGTTGGAAGAAACCCTGGAGATGTGAACATATGGGATTATTATGCTCAGCTAGAGAGGAGGTGCTCTATCCAAAACTACAAAAGGGTAAATGACTTCTTTGTTATGCACTTAGTCATGTTAATGGATAATGATAGAGCCAAAAGGTTGGGCACTGAGGCTCAAGAGGATATTGCTAGAAATGGAACTTGGTTCATCCAGTTCATGGCATTCACATACATCAGGATGGAGGGGTTCATTGGGCAACCTCTAATGTTGCCAAGATACCCAACGGACAAAATTATTCTAATGGAGCTAACGAGACAAATAATTCCTTCATATGAGGCATTTGTAAAGAAGAATAAGAAGGGTAATGTTAGATTTCCTTGTATCATTGGATGGTATATATGTCCTCATATTGAATTAGCTAAGAATTCAGAGGCAGGGTTACAGGCATTGAATTTGCAGCCATTCTCATTGGCTAGATAGTATGATCCTTATAGAAGGAAGGAAAGGCATATAAGCAAAAGGCCAGCGCATCAATGCACTTGGAGGATTATTGGGTAGACTGCCTAGATGATGTGGAGGTGAGGAGAAGTTATCAAAGGTTGACATTAAAACAGATTCGAACACTAGATTGTTTTGATGTCCCTCCTCAATTGCATACTGATGATGGCATGCAGATGTCAAAAGATTATGAGGATAAGAATATCTACAATGAGACCATCTCCCCTTCAGATTAGAATTGGCCAGAGGTAACCTCACTTGACCTTATTAAAGCTAGAGCCATAACATTGACCAAGGCATGGATAAATTAGCAGGTGGCTGCTTTCAAGGCCAAGAGGGTGGTTATTACAATAGATAAAAAGAGAGAGGCCTAAAATATAATATGATGATTTCTTGGATGACAAGAGATAGATCCTAGAGGCTAGGTAGGCCAAAGTAGCTTCATCAAAGGAGGCTAAAGAAATTACTTATAGTGGCATCACCATAGCCACCAGACGCTCCATTCAGAAAGGAAAAGGTCCAGTCCTTGCTATCCCAATAACGAAAAAGAAAGTAAAACAACCTACAGATGCAAAGGAGTCTAGGGTTGTTTATCAAGACATGGAAGATGATGAGGATGAAGAGCCATTGAAAAGAAAAGGCATAGATGTCTTGAAAGGGGCTAATATCCCAAGGCAAAAGAGAGGACATGTACCTATAATAAGAGGGTCCTCTAGCAAACAAACAAATGTCCTTCTCAAGGAATAAGGAGGTAAGGAATTCATTAAAATATAAATGATGTTTGATAGTGATTCACCTATAGCAGATATAAATGCAAAATTAATGGTGTTGAAGAGTAAGGATGCGAATATAGTACAAGAGGATTTACAACATAATGTCCCCATCTCTACGATTGTGAAATTTAAAACTGAGAAAGCTTAGGAAGTAAGAGAAGAGGAGAGTAAGAAAATGAATGATTCCTCTTTGTCACTTAATGAGACAATTGACCTCATCGATGATGAAGTGACAAGGGTAGTGGCATCTAGTCCCATGGAGAGTCTGGTAAAAAACATTGCACTAATGCCTCAAGGTACACCACAAGTGCCAAAGGATACCAGAAATGAGGATGAAGTTGAAGATCCAGAGGCAGTGGAAAAGAACATTAGCCTAGATGTGTTAGTGGGTAAGGTCACCAGCCCAATAGTAATTGATCTGTCATATGATGGGCTAGAAGAGGAAGAAAAGGATAAGACCATGGATGATGTGCACACTGGTAATGATGATACGAGTGTAGACATGGAAATTGATATAGAGGTGCCTTCACAACAAAATGCCCACGATATTGATGAGGGACATGCTGAGGTGAAAGACAAAGAGCCACAAATGATGACATCCAGATCCCAAGATCCAAAAGATACAAAAGTGTTAATATCTGAACATGAGGGTCCATAGAATAAAGGTGATGAGGGGAGGATAAAAGAGGTAAATACTGGTCATGATCAAGATACACATCAGGCTATCCAAGATCTTGGTCACCAAGAGGTTAGCACAGATAATCTTCAACCCCAAGATTATCAGCATGCATAAGAACAAAATGTAGAGACACATTAGGATATACATGTTGATGAACAAAATAAGGGTGTCTAGACCAATGTGTTTATTGGTCTAGAGCTTGAAAAGGAGAGACCTAATGATCAGGGTATGACATCTGGAGATCCTGCAAAGGACCAAAATCAATAGCAAGTAAATATTGAGGTTCCCACTGATGGAGAACAATGAAAGGATGTCAATCGAGACATTCCTAAAGATCAAAATGCAGATGCATAAGATACTCATATTGAGTAGACTGGCTAGCAAGGGCCAACATCTAGTGTGCCACAATGGCTTGCACACGAGGTAAATCTACGTCATATTTCTAATTCATCCAATTTTAATAATTCTTCATTATTTTCTGTTGAGGGGACCAAGCCCAAAAGAAGAGTGAGGGCTACCTCAATAATAAAGTGTGATCCTACTACTAGGAAGAGGATAGCACAAATAGTTGTGCCTAAGGTTGATAAGGCAAAGGGTGTAGTAAGTGCCAATGAGTTTCATATCACAACCATTGATCTAGGGCACACCACTTATAAGGAACAAGAAATCCAAGGCCTGAGAGATCATACTGATGTAGTAGAGGCCAGAATAATGAAGGCTAAAGCCAAGAAGAAAGAGTATAAGGAATGAGTTTATCAACTCAAAGCCTTCATCAAGGGACTAGTAACACCTACTAATACCCCTATAACAACCACTGCACCCATGGCAATTGTATCTCAATAGGAGATAGCATCTCTAGATGTTTAGAAGCACTAGACATAAGTAATAGACAAATGGTTTGTTGAGTATGTGTGACTCAGATTACAGGGTCAATGGCTCATTGGTTAAATTGGTTCAATGGTTCTTCATGAACAATCATCGGTATGAAGTTTGTTATCGGCTTAAGATTCATGTTCTATCTAAACATGCATTTTGTGTATATATCGCAAATGTATGCTGAGAACAATTCATGTGTATATCGCAATTGCATCAGAGTATATATTTCATGTGTATCTCACATTTGTATGTCGCGGTTGTATGTGGTGAATGTGCATTTTGAATGATACAAGAAGTGACTGGTAGAAATGGTAGAACGAACTGGCAATAGCAAGTTGAGTCTTGCATATACAACTCTGGCATATCGGCACATCGGAGAAAGAGTTTAAAGCCCCGCCGATAGGTGAAAGTCTAAATCGATGACTATTGTATCAGAATATCGGTCAAGGGCTTCAAGGGTTTGCCGATGGCAATGATCACTCTGATGAATTGGTGAAGGTTGGTGAAGTTGACATCAGTATGAGAAATACTATCGGCCAACCCTAGTTATGTCACTCCGATGTCAAGTTGGTGAGGCATTGGCATCAGTAGGAGGAAACTTGTTGGCGAAGAAGGAAGGAGTCACGTCGAAGGAAGAAGTCACTCTGACGGTTTGTTAGTGGTTGACTGGCTAGGGTCATTGGCAAAAAAAGTGCCGACCATAGACTTCTGTGTGGTCATGTATATTAACTGGAAAAGTGACCGATGTTGGATGCAAGTGGGACTAAAGGTTCTCACCGATATGTGAATAGTCAGGTGGCAGTTTAGACGGTTGGGCTGAGTGTAACCGAATCATTTGGTGGTTGGGTTGTTTGCATGAGAATCGATTGGATTGCCAAAGAAATGTGGAAATCGACAGAGTAGTGATAAGAGTTTATTCTTGTAAGCTCTGGATTTCTTCTTATGAAAAGTCCTATATAGAATGTTGTACGTAGCATGTTAACTGTATGAGAAGGGACCGAGGAGAGAGTGAAAACCAAGTTTTGAGTGAAAGGAATTCTAGCCGAGAGGGTAAATACTATGTGCTATTTGTGGCATGATAACCGTATGTTGACTCGAGTGCTGGAGAACCTTGTGCAGGGTTATACTGTCAGCTATTCTTCAGAAGGAACAAGATGTAAATCTCCATGAAAGGATTAGTGCCAGATTTGTATTGTAACTATTTTTTCTGTTGTTGAATAATACAATGGTGATCTGGACTTTTGGAGTGTGGGGTTTTTTACTCGTAAGGGTTTTCCCCACGTATATCTGTGTCTTCTATTCTATCTTTTGAGTTAGCATTTTTGTTGTTGAAATTAGATCTTGCTACTTGTACTTTCCTCTAAGGGTCAATGTTGGAAATGTTCTATCTGTTTCCACTTTAATGGCATAGTTGTGCGTGATTTTGAAGCAATTGAAAAGATATAAAATCTGTTGAAGTCACCACTATTCTTAGAAATATGTTCTGAGATGCTCTCATTTCCTTACATGTGGTATCAGAGCCTTCTTCTGGGATTTTGTTTGTTGCTCACATTTTGTACATTTGTGTGCTACATGTGTTTACATGTAAGAGTTCCTGGTGTATAAGGTCTGGGTATTCCTTCTGTGATGATTTCTAAGTGTGACAGGCTTGAGGAAATCTGAAGAAAATATTTGTTTGTTTGATCCTTGTTTGAGTGGAAGTCTTGTAGTTAATCTTGTCTTCATGTTACAGCAGGCGCTTGAAGGATGGTGAAGATGAAGAGACTGGAGCTGGTCATGATGTGGCCTGAGGCTCTTAGTTGACAGTATTTAATCCTCTTGCATGGGGTTTGCTTTGTGGTTGTGTTGCTGCAGTAACTTTCATATTGGGTGTTTGTGTGAGAGGCTCTTTGATGATATGAAGAAGTTTGTGTTACTGCTCAACCATGGAGTAATGTGCTTATGCTGGGTGTTTTGTTCCTGGTATTGGAAGGCATAATTTTCTGTTACCCTCATTGCATGTAGGCTATGGAGTTGATTACTGGATGGTCTGAGAGCTTCTGTAATAGCCTGATTCTCTTGGATGCATGTGCATGTTGGTGGTTGAGGGATTGGTCTACAAGTGGGCCTGAAGCTCTTGAACTGTTGTTTCCTTAATTGGATATTTTGTACTTGCATGACTCAGATTCATGTTTATTGGATTTGAGGGGTTTTATAGTTTTTCCTTAAAATCTATGGTTATGCATATTCATGATGATCCATTTTTCTGGTTTAACTGTTATGGAGTTTATGTTGCAGACTTTTGGGTCTTCCAGATGTGAAGTGGGTATGGATGTGCATGGGTGTTTTTCAAACACAATGGTTTTGCAGGTTTTACACGGTCAAAAGAAAAACTTGTGGTTTTGTGAAGTTGCAGTTAAGCTATTTCTAGACCCTGGCTTTTGGGGTGTTGCTGGTTGATATAGTTGCAATTTTTGCATGCATGCTCTGTGCATGGTGTGAGGAGGTGAAATGCTTTCTGTGCATGGGAGTGCTAGTATGTGATATGACACTTAGCATTTCTGTGGTAATGCTTCTGGTTTCTTGACTATGGTGCTCAGGTTGTGGACATATTTGGCAAATCAGTTTTGTAAGTAATCTGGTGTTTAAGTCATGTTGCCTACATTGTTATCTATTCCTTGAGATCTCAGTTTTTTAGTTTTTAGTGCACTAGTGAATTTGCATATTTTAGTATATCTGGATCTATGAGTTATGTAGTTTTTTAGGTGTGTACAGCCTATTGATTGTAGTGAGATAACTTGGAAGTGGACGGTCTATATCCACAAGATTGATTATTTGATTGTGCAGACTTGTTAGCTGGCCTTGTCTGTGGTCACTTGTGCATTAGTGTGACTATTTTGGAAAGAGAGGATAGATGTTATAGAGTATCTGAATAGTTGGTTATGGAGACCTGTAGTATGTATATCATGATGTCATGTATAGCTTGAATACACAAGTTTGTGTAAGCTATTGACAGTGATAGCTTATTTCCTTGGTTTGAAGATCTTGGTGCCATTTGGTTTTATTATCACATGGACATGTTAATGTGTGGACCTAGTGGATTTTTAGATTAGGAGATGTTTGGTCATGATGCTTGAAAAGCTCAGTTGTTACAGTTTAGTGGGAGCTTTAGAAATGACTGTAGATTCGTCACTTAGTGGTGAATGATCTTCTTTAGTGTTGCAGATGTTACTAGGAGGAGCTCTTTGATCCTGTTGTTGCAAAAGGGTTCTTTCGCATTTGCAAGGACACTATTTGAGGATGAGAAACATCTTAGAGTCATGGAGGATTCATGAAATCCTTGGCTAAGGGGTTGTTGGTGCTTGACAGGTGATGTTGGTTTAGAGTTTGATTTGTTTCATATCATGATTTTTGCATTTGAATTTTGGTATGATACATTGCTCTAGAGCCATGGTTATGTTCACATGGAGCATGGAATCTCCTAAGGGAGATGGTAAGATCATGATGTCATGATAAGTTCCTGATTCAGATGATTGGAACTTTGATAGTGGTCTGGTAACTTCTCTATGTTTGGGTACATTTAATCATTTGCTTGATTACTTCATAGTGTTGTAGTGTTGCAGTTGAAGTTCAGCATGAGGTCATTGTTCAAAGGTACTCATGGATATATGGAGAATAAGGTGAGACTGTATATGCTGTGGTTAATCAGAATTTGCAGCAGGAAGTCTGAGGAGTCTTTACCTTAGTTGAATGTGAGTTCAATAGAGACCAATGAGGAGATTGCTCTTGGAGAAGTCTTGTAGACTTGGTTACCCTAGAGGAGCATTCTCATTCCCACTCTTGGTCTTCTCAACAGATGATCACTTGAGAGCTATTGCCCATTGTTTCTCAGGTGCTTTATGTTTTCTTTCATAGATATGGATCTTGAACTGCTCATAGATGGTTCTGGAGGATTCATTGTGAGAGATGGTTAGCATGTTTATCTCCTTTTGCATTTGAGTTTATAGATATCATTGATTGATGAGGATTGTTAGGAGATGATTTTATGGGCTGATTTCCTAAAAAGGGAAATGGATTAGTTTGATCTTCTTGGGTTTGTGAGGCTTACATCCATGTTAATTGTTTGATCTTGGAGATTGAATGTTTGTTTGGATGTTGTTATGCTGTTCTCTTTAGGGTTCTGAAGAGAAGATCATACTTGACACAGTTGGCATTCAGAGATGTATGTAGAAGGATTGTCTACAGGTATATGATATGCAATGTCTCTCTATGGTCCTGGTTATCGTCTTAGATGGTTTGTTTCACACTACATTGGTTTGAGGTTTGATTGGAGCTAAGATGATCACTAGTTTGTGGTCATGTGTTTTCACTTATGTTCTTGGGTGATGACATGGAAGTTCTGTTATCTCTTTCTTTTGTTGGATGTGGAGAACTTGGGGAGCTCTAGACTGGTGGTGAGGAGTTGTTCTTGTAGGTTATTGATTTACATATCATGGTGGATGTTTCCTTGTTGCTACATGATGTTTACATTTTCTATGAAATGCTATTGGTGGATTTTGTATGCCATGATCTTTTTCAGATCTGTATTACCCATGCAGTGGGAGTTCTTGATGTGTTTGATCTTCTTTGACTAGTTGACACATGGAGCTTGTATTTACAGTTGAAGGGTGCATGTGTAGGTGGCATGAGTCTACTGATGTTCATACCTTCAAGGTATGAGTGATTGAATGTTTTAGCACTAGCTGTGTGTGCTATGTTCAGTCAAGTGGTTTTTTGTTCAATTGGATGGGAGTAGTCAGTTCTTTGATTGTTGATCTAGCTGATGTTTTGTCTTGTTTCTGGAGAATGGTTTCATGATTGTGTTCTGGAAGTTTTGAAGTTGGAGCTTTTGTGTAGCTTGTGAGCATAGTGGAGTGGAGGCAGTATTAGCTTGGTTCTGTGACTTGGATCATTGACGGTTTCCTATAATTCCTTCGTCAAGTGGGAGAATGTTGAGTACGTGTGACTCAGATTACAGGTTCAATGGCTCATTGGTTAAATTGGTTCAATGGTTCTACATGAATAGTCATCGGTATGAAGTTTGTTATCGGTTTAAGATTCATGTTCTGTCACTGAACATGCATTTTGTGTATATATCGCAAATGTATCCTAAGAACAATTCATGTGTATATCGCAATTGCATCGGAGTATATTTCATGTGTATCTCATGTTTGTATGTCGCAGTTGTATGTGGTGAATGTGCATTTTGAATGATAAAAGAAGTGACTGGTAGAAAAGGTAGAACGAACCGGCAACAACAGGTTGAGTCTTGCATATACAACTTTGGCATATCGGCACATCATAGAAAGAGTTTAAAGCCCCATCGATTACAATAGTCTTGCCGATAGGTGAAAGTCTAAATTGATGACTGTTGTATCAGAATATCGGTCAAGGGCTTCAAGGGTTTGCCGATGGCAGTGATCACTCCAATGAACTAGTGAAGGTTGGTGAAGTTGACATTGGTATGAGAAATACTATTGGCCAATCCTAGGGATGTCACTCCGATGTCAACTATCACCTCGATGAAAGTTGGTGAGGCGTTGGCATCGGCAGGAGGAACCTTGTCGGCGAAGAAGGAAGGAGTCACGTCGAAGGAAGAAGTCACTCTGATGATTTGTTAGTGGTTGACCGGCTAGGGTTGTCAGCGAAAAAAGTTCCGACCATAGACTTCTGTGTGGTCATGTATATTAACTAGAAAAGTGACCGATGTTGGATGCATGTGGGACTAAAGGTTCTCACCGATATGCAAATAGTCAGGGGGCAGTTTAGACGGTTGGGCTGAGCGTAAGCGAATCGTTTGGTGGTTGGGTCGTTTGCATGAGAATCGATTGGATTGCTAAAGAAATGTGGAAATCAATAGAGTAGTGACGAGAGTTTATTCTTGTAAGCTTTGGATTTCTTCTTCTGAAAAGTCCTATACAGAATGTTGTACGCAGCATGTTAACTGTATGAGAAGGGACTGAGGAGAGAGTGAAAATAGAGTTTTGAGTGAAAGGAATTCTAGCTGAGAGAGTGAATACTGTGTGCTATTTGTGGCATGATAACAGTATGCTGACCCGAGTGCTGGAGAACCTTGTGCAAGACTATACTGTCAGCTATTCTTCAGAAGGAACAAGATGCAAATCTCCATGAAAGGCTTAGTGCCAGATTTGTATTATGACTACTTTTTCTATTGCTAAATAATACAATGGTGATCTGGGCTTTTGGAGTGTGGGGTTTTTTACCCATAAGGGTTTTCCCCATGTATATTTGTGTCTTCTGTTCTATCTTTTGAGTTAGCATTTCTATTGTTGAAATTAGATCTTGCTACTTGTACTTTCCTCTAAGGATCAATGTTGGAAATGTTCTATGTCTATTTCCACTTTAATGGCATAGTTGTGCGTGATTTTGAAGCAATTGAAAAGAGATTAATGGCATAGTTGTGCGTGATTTTGAAGCAATTGAAAAGATATAAAATCTGTTGAAGTCACCACTGTTCTTAGAAATACGTTCTAAGATGCTCTCATTTCCTTACATGGTTTACATTTTTTTGAATGAAGGAGAATGGGTAATAAAAACCTCACTGTCCAATTGGGACATGCTCAACAACCTAAAAAGAAAAGAAAATAAACTGAAGAAGGAGGTTGGCAAGAGTTTGATAAAGAGTGGTGAAGTCTTGACTACACTCAAAGAGATGAGGAAGGTAGATGTTGGTACTCTCATGACCAAAAATGTTCTTACACCTCAAACGTTGTCGCAAGTGGATACATGGTTTGAAGTTATAAAGTTTGAGGTCAGCATATTGAAAAGATGCAATGCTAAGGCTATGGACATTAGCCTCAAAGCACATTCAAACTCCTAGTAGAAGAGCTAAAAATTTTGGAGGCTCTTGAGGGTGAGGTAGAAGGAAAAATAGAAAATCAGGATGAGGAGTTTGCTATCAAAGCATTCAAAGATAATTTCTAGTTGGCAGCAGAGGATCTTATCCAACATTTTTTTAAGAATACTATTAACAAAGCTATGCGCATGAAGGCTAAAGTTGAAGCATATAATGAAGAGCTGGATAGCCAGACAAATAAGTGGGTATCTTTCCAAGAATAGTTAAAGGGTCAAGAACATGCTGCTGATAAGGTTAAAGTGCTGTAAAGAGTGAAGATAGACAAGGCCATCTAGGCATATGAGCTCATCTAGGACATCAAATGTAGAATAACAAAAGAACCGTCTACAAATGAAGAATCAGATAAAAGTGCAAAGTGAAGTGGTCATATTGAGCAAGTCAAAGATTCTAGAATATTCTAGAATGCCAATTGGACTCCACTAGATTGATTGCCAAATGCAATCATGTGCCACATTTCATCTTGACCGTTAGATCATTGGATCTATTGTAACCACATCCTCTACTTGTTCTATAAAAGGGGATGGATTTCCATTTGTACAATTATTAGGAGCTTAATCGAGAGAGAATTATTGAGCTTTGTTAGCACTAAGTATACTTTTCTGACTTAGCATTTCCCCATGGTTCTTTCTTGAGACCAATTGTATATATGCATACATTTTGAATATTGTGAAATAGGAATTCATGTTATAAATTAATTGTAAATCTTGAGTAATTTTTTGTGGATGATATCTGGACATGTCACTATGGAGTGTTGTGCTCTTTGAGGTGCATTTCAACTTGTAAATGTTATTGTTATCCCGTTCCTTTGAAGATTAGCATCAACTATGTGTAGTTTTGGAATATCCTGGTGAAGCATGGTTTGATTTCATCTCTTTTTGTGAAGTATTGAATTGTGCATATGGATCAATGGTCGAAACTCACTCATTTCAAATAAAATTAGAATTTCATGTTTATTTCTTTCAAATTTCATTAATCATCATCATCAACTACAAATATTGACACATGATAAGTAGAACATAGTAAATATGTAGACATCCATATATAATTGAACATCTTATGCATATTTGGATAAATTGCATGTAAGATTGAAAATATCATGCAAATACTTGGAAATAATGGCAAACAATATGAAAATATCATCTTGTAGGCATAATATTTAGAAGAATTTAAAGTGCAAAAGTAGAATTAAGAAAAGATTAGTTCAAATTTAAGTAAATTAAGAAGAACTAATCAAAGTTACATAAATCATCATTAACAATCTTAACTAGAGTAAAGATTAGAAGAATTGATCAAACTTAGAATTGTTTAAAGTGAAAAATGATGAAGATGATTTATTTAGTGTTTAGGGTTGATTTTGCTAGTTTGTGTAAATCCTCCTTTCACCTCTAAACATTCAAGGACTTTAGCCAAGTAGGAAGTCTACTACAGGCTTTTGGTCACTCAAAATATAAGGGAAAATTGGAATTGTGTGATTTAGTTGTTCAATTAAGTCCACTTATGCTCAAAACCCTAATTATGCAAATTCAGAAGCAAACAGACAAGTCACAGAAAATACTCACATAGAGATATCAAATGAAAATAAAATGCGTACCATATTTCAAAGTTTGAAAATGGAAAAGTCAGGGACTAATGAGAGGGTGCCCTAGTCTAGTGCCACCATTTCTGTTAGGATCTAGGAATCTTGTCTACAACCCGTTCCTGTTGTTCTGAAGATTCTTCAGTTGCGGGATTCAGAGGACTAATGAGCAGGCGCCTGAGTCTAAGTCCCTATTTTCTTCTCTGATGTGCAATTCTGACAGTCTGTACTGCTGTCCTGCAACTCCACTTTTTCTGCTCCTGCAACCTATAACCTGTAATCACAGAAAAATGGGTTGGGGGTTGTGGTGTTTAGAGGCTTGCCTCAGTCAAGCCTCGGAGAGACATTCATGTCTTCTGAACACCATTGTTAGATAAAGAGTGTGTATCCCTATGGGATAGAGGCAAAATCTAAATGATAAACGATAGAAAACACAATTGATATCACCTTGTAGTGAAGATCTCATGGAAGGAAGATGCTCTTCATGCCATGAGGAGATGAATGCCAAATCTACAAATACAAACACAAGAACAATGCTCTGCTTTGCAACACAATGAATATTTTGAATGCTCTAAAATTACAAGTATGCCAAAATCATCTAATGTCCATCTAGTTTTACAAATGATAACCTAATCATGCTTATATATGCAACTACAAACATTCTTGCTAAGAATTCCATAATTCAAACTTATCGTGTTGGCATAGGACCTCAATAATGGTCATAAACCAACACTTCAAAATTGGTCTTGACCTAAAATAGGGTAGGACTAGGGCACAAGTGCCCAAGTCCTCCCCCCTATTTCAGGCAGGATTTATGTTAAGTGCATCCCCTAAATCCTATTTGCCATAAAACTTCAGGGTTTTCTCATCAGGATTCAACAAAATCATGCAAGATTCTTTAAATGCATTCTAAAGACTTGAGAGATAAACCTTGATAGGAAAAGCCCCCAAGGTTACTTTTTCTGACATAACATTTAGCCCCCACTTTAATGTATGTATAAATGCAAGGCCAATAGATGCATTAAAGTATGGTCAACAAACACAGTAAACACACCAAGCATGGAGAAAACACACCAATCACATAGAAGATAGTAACAGGCACACAAAACACAGAGAAGACAGTTAAAGTCACATAAAACATAGAGAAGACAACATTGAAGACATGCAAAATACAATGAATACAATGAATGCAGTGAAGACAGTGATGATTTTTTTTTTCTTTTTCTTTTTCTATATATATGAAATGTAGATGCAAGTACAAGGAAAGTAAACACACCACCCATAATCCAGGAGGGACTCATCACCACCGGTCTTTAAGACTACATATGGGGCAACAAACACACCAAACAAATCAAGCATGCCATATAAATCAAACACGCCATACAAATCCCAAAGCATAGGAGGGACTCATCGCCACCAGTCTTTAAGACTATGCTTGGGAACAAACACGCAATACACACACTTGGAAGACATAGAGAAAACATAACAGACAAGCGATGGAGTTCCTATTTCTAAGTTCATCACTATCTAACGAACATTACAGGCATACACCGATGATTGTGCTTCACCACAACAATCACCGAAGACATGCTTAAGGGTTGAGTTAGTCACAAAACTACTCCCTACCTCCGCAAAGGACTTTTTGAAAATGACAGGATGTGCATTCTCCATGAGAAATATGCCATCCACGCCTTCGTAGAGGGCTTAAGATAAAAAGGATATATGCGATATCCCGCCTCTGCAGAGGGCTTAAATGATTGCAATAGATTTGAAACAAATCTCAGAGTGTAGGAGGGACTCATCACCACCAATCTTTAAGACTACACCTAAGAACGAGCACATTGCTGACATCTAAAATAGACAACTTACCTTATATATGCCCCCACCTTAAGGTGGTTGATATCATGTCACGATAAGGTAGGAAGAAAACATACAAGGGAACATGAGTTCTCGCAAAGCCCATGCCCCCTGGAGGTGACATATACTTTTTGATCACCAAATGTTCCCACAAACACATCCATGCAAGAAAAGTTTTAGTGTCCATATAATCATGATAAACAACATTAATACATATGATCAATCACATAGAGAAATAGGATTCAAGATAGACAAAGTGCATGGAGCAATAGTATTGTTATGTTTTGTAAGTGTGATAAGACACCATTAAGATCACATGGAGTGATTCTACTAGCCAAGAGTTGAATAATATATAACAACCCCATCATCATGTATGGACTTGGTCCATTTTTTTATTTCTCACTAAAGGGACACTAGGTCCACATCAGTATAAAATGTTTTTTGTCATCTGCCCGCTTGATAGAAACACTAGAGGAAGGGAAACAATAAATCAATAGAGGAGAAACAAGTGCCTTAGGGACAATCACGTAGGAGGGTGCCCCCAAGTCACCAACCATAATGTTATGTCCATAAGACACAACACACAACAGTGAAAATAGAGAAGTGATATAGAAGAATGATGATACAAATAGAAGAACGGTCACAACAGAGGCAGTCTCCTAGTATCCTAGACCTTACAAGAGAATTGAGGGTCATCCCAGGAGGCCTAAACAACACATAACACATCACGGGGAAAACACAACACGGAGGTAAAGGGTTAGAAATACTCATCTATAGAGAGATTCATGCTAGAGATTGTTAACAATCAAATCATTCTCTTCCCAATCCCGAATGTTAGAAGAAAGAGGTAGATAAGGTGCAATTGCCAAGTCTTTTTCATTATTATTTTGTTCATTCTTAAACTCTTCTTGGTTTGAATTAATGTTAGGTGGAATGTTTTTTTGTTGGGGTTCATTTTTACACTTATTCACCATCCTCTTAGGAGGTGGAAGAATAAATTTGTTTTGAATTATCTCAACATCCATCCTTGAGGGATTAATTGTGAGAGACCTTTCCTCATCCACTAGTGCTACATCTTTTAAATAAAGAGCATAGGAATGAGGGGAAGGTAAGGTGTTGTGAGGAGAGGTAGTAAATGTCTTTAAATCCTTAGTGATGTCCAAATGACTTGAATATGCAATCAAAGGAGGGAGACTAAGGGTCTTCTCTTCCTTAGTGATATCCAAGGTGTGTGAACAATCAACTAATGGAAGAAGTTTGTGGGATGATCCATAGAGGTTTCATGCACTAGGGTAGGATTTTTATTTTTGTTAAATGAATGTTCATTATCTATCCATGGAATGTTCTTTGTTGAAGGGAGCTCCTCATTCACTAATGCTTCATCTTGGCCAGGGAGAGCAGTGGAATGGGAAAGTGGTGATATGATGTTAATAGATGTGTCAATGAAATCATCCTCTTGCATCGAAGTGTCCTCATGAGGAACAACTTTGGGAGAGAGATCATAAGGTAAACCTAAGTTATCATCACATGTTTTAGCAATAGGTGTTGTGGAATGTTCCATAAAGTCATCTAAGGCTTGATCTAACATCTTGAGGTCATCACTAGTATATATATTTTGATCATGAATTTAGTGAGATCATCTAATATCCAAGGATATATTCCCATCAGGTTTGTGAAGCTATCAAAATCAGATATATAACAAAGGATTCCATATGTGGAGCACATAGAGAGATCAACATCATGAATGTATGCTAATTGTTCCAAGACTTGAGGATATTCATGAGTAAATTTAGACACATAAGGGAACCTTTATAAACACTTTAGGGAAACTATCTTTATTGGTCATTGTATTTGAGAAATCTGTAGAACAATTGTTTGATGTTGTCCTCGTTTCTAACCTTTTTTGCATAAAACTAGGACACCCATGGTTAAAGGCTATGAAAGCTGTCCCTTCAACCATTCATAACTGTGTAAACTTTCCTTGGAATGGACAAGTGATTACTATTGCTCGCAATAAGTATAAACCTTTGGTTACAAGACAACATTTTACACTGGATTACTTTTGGGAAAGATCCAAGGTGGAACTGAAGCCACGACAAGACTTTAACTTCTTGAGCTATAGAAACTGCAAAACAAAACTATTACATCAAGTGGCTGGTCCTTCTATGCAAGAAACAACAAGAGATGAACAACCCACATTTGAAGAGAATCCTAGACCGAAAGGAAATGGACCCTATGCTAAGGTTCCTCCCCCGCCATCCTTACAATGATCGGGAGGTCGTCATTGACAACAAAACATTCCACCCAGACAAATGAGATTTGATCCTAGTGCTTCCTCCTCTAAAACACAAAAACCTATGGAAGAGAAAAACACTATCTTACAAGAGATAAGTGGTAGGACAAAAAGAAATAGACAAGCAAAGGAAAGGAGGAGACGACAAGCTTATGCCCAATGACTTGCATCTCAACAATAAAACATTCCAACTAACATTAAATCAAACCAAGAAGATCTTAAGAATGGACAACTTGAAAACAAGAATAAGAGTTGGGCTATGGTACCTTATGTCCCACTTTCCTCTAGCATTCGAGAGTGGGAAGATGATGATGAGTTGCTCGATGAGCACTAACCCGATTGTCCTTACAGGTAAGTATTTCTAATCCTTTATCTCTCATGATGTGTTTCCCCCGTGATGTGTTATGTGTTGTTTAGGCCTCCTAGGATGACCCTTGATTCTCTTATATGGTCCAGGATACTAGGAGACCACCTCTATTGTGACCCTTTTTCTATTTGTATCATCATTCTTCTATATTGCTTTTCCTCTATTTTCACTGTTGTGTGTTGTGTCTTATGGGCATAGCATTGCAGTTGGTAACTTGGGGGCACCCTCCTATGTGACTGTCCCTAAGGCACTTGTTTCTCCTCTCTTGATTTATTGTTTCCCTTCCTCTAGTGTTTCTATCTAGTGGGCAGATGCTGAAAAACATATTATACTGATGCGGACCTAGTGTCCCTTTAGCGAGAAATACAAAAATGGACCTTGCCCATACATAACGATGGGGTTGTTATATATTATCTAACACTTGGCTAGTAGAATCACTTTGTGTGATCTTGATGGTGTCTTATCGCACTTACAAAACATAACAATACTATTGCTTCGTGCACTTTGTCTATCTTGAATCTTGTTTCTCTATGTGATTGATCATATGCATTGTTGTTTATCATGATTATATGGATGCTAACACTTTTCTTGCAGGAATGTGTTTGTGGGAACATTTGGTGATCAAAAAGTACATGTCACCTCCAGGGGGCATGGGCTTTGTGAGAGCTCGTGTTCCTTTGTGTGTTTTCTACCTACCTTAACGTGCTTGATATCAGTACATGATATCAACCCCCTTAAGGTGGGGGCATATATAAGGTAAGCTGTCTGTTTTAGATGTTAGCAATATGCTTGTTCTTAGGTGCATTCTTAAAGATTGGTGGCAATGAGTCCCTCCTACACTCTGAGATTTGTTTGAAATCTATTACAATCATTTAAGCTCTCTATGGAGGCGGGATATCACATCCTTTTCTTAAGCCCTCTGCAGAGGTGGGGATGGTGTATTTCTCATGGAGAATGCACATCCTATCATTTTCAAAAAGTCCTCTATGAAGGTAGGGAGTGGTTCTGTGACTAACTCAACCCTTAAGCGTGTCTTCAATGATTGTTGTGGTGAAGCCCAATCGTTGGTGTGTGCCTGTAATGTGCCTGAGATGGTGATGAACCTAGAAATAGGAACACTCCATTGCTTGTCTGCCATGTTTTCTCCATGTCTTCCAAGTGTGTGTGTATCATGTGTTTGTTCCCAAGCATAGTCTTAAAGACTGGTGGTGATGAGTCCCTCCTATGCTTTGGAATTTGTATGGCGTGTTTGATTTGTTTAGCATTTCTGTTGCCCCATATGTAGTCTTAGAGACTAGTGGTGATGAGTCCCTCCTGCATTATGGGTGGTGTGTTTACTTTCCTTGTACTTGCATATGCATTTCATATATATGAGAAAAAGAAAATCATTACTATCTTCACTACATTCACTGTGTTTTACGTGTCTTCAATGTTGTCTTCTCTGTGTTTTACGTGGCTGTAACTATCTTCTTCATGTTTTGTGTGCCTATTACTGTCTTCTCTGGGATTGGTGTGTCTTCTTCGCGCTGACGTGTTTGCTATGTTTGTTGACTGTACTTTAATGCATGTATTGGCCTTTCATTTATACATACATTAAAGTGGGCGCTAAATGTTATGTCAGAAAATGTCCCCTTGGGGGCTTTTCCCTCTTAAGGTTTAGCTCCCAGGTCCTATTTATGCATTTAGAGCATTTTTCATGATAATTTGACATCCTGATGAGAAAACCCCGAAGTTTCTTGGCAAATGGGACCTAGGGGGTGCACCTGACATAAGTCTTGCCTGAAATAGGGGGGAGGACTTGGGCACCCACACCCTAGTCCTGCCCTATTTTAGGTCAGGTCTAATTTCAAAGTGTCAATTTATGATTGTTATTTAGGTCCTATGCTAACACGGTAAGTTTGAATTACAAAATTCTTAGCGGGAATGTTTGTTGTTGCATATATAAGTATGATTAGGTTATCATTTGTAAACTAGATGGAAATTAGATGGACATTAAATGATTTTGGCATACTTGTGATTTTAGAGCATTCAAAATATTCATTGTGTTGGAGAGCAAAGCATTGTTCTTGTGTTTGTATTTGCAGATTTGGCATCCATCTCCTCATGGCATGAAGATAATCTTCCTTCCATGAGATCTTCACTACAAGGTGATATCATTTGTGTTTTCAATCATTTATCATTTGGATTTTGCCTCTATCCCATATGGATACACACTCTTTATCTGACAACAGTGTTCGAAAGACTTGAATGTCTCTCCGAGGATTGACTAAGGCAAGCCTCTAAACACCACAACCCCCAACCCATTTTTTCATGATTGCAGGTTACAGGTTGCAGAAGTAGGAAAAGTAGAGTTGCAAGAGAGTAGTGTAGACTGTCAGAATTGTAGATCAGAGAAGAAAATAGGGACATCGACTTAGGCACCCGCTCATTAGTCCTCTAGATCCCACAACAAGAAAATATCCACAAAAACAAGAATAGGTTGCAAACAAGATTCCCAAATCTCAACAAAAATGGTGGCACTGGACTAGGGCACCCACTCATTAGTCCTTGACTTTTTTGTTTTCTGAACTTCAAAATTTGGTACACAATTGATTGTCATTTGATATCTCTGTGTGCGAGCATTTTTTGTGATTTGTCCATTTACTTTTGAATTTACATAATTAGGGTTTTAAACATAATTGGATGTAATTGAACAATAAAATCACACAATTCTAATTTTCCCCTATATTCTGAGTGACCAAAGGCCTGTAGTAGACTTCCTACTCGGCTGAAGTCTTTGAATGTTTAGAGGTGAAAGGAGGATTTACACAAACTAGAAAAATCAACCCTAAACACTAAACAAATCCTTTTCATCATTTTTCACCAAAATGTTTAAAGTGAAAAATGATGAAGAGGATTTGTTTAGTGTTTAGGGTTGATTTTGCTAGTTTGTGTAAATCCTCCTTTCACCTCTAAACATTCAAGGACTTCAGCCAAGTAGGAAGTCTACTACAGGCCTTTAGTCACTCAGAATATAGGGGAAAATTAGAATTGTATGATTTAGTTGTTCAATTAAGTCCACTTATGCTCAAAACCCTAATTATGCAAATTCGGAAGCAAACAGACAAATCACAGAAAATGCTCACACACAGAGATATCAAATGACAATCAAATGCATACCAAATTTTAAAGTTCAAAAAATGAAAAAGATAGGGACTAGTGATCCGGTGCCCTAGTCCAGCGGCACCATTTCTATCAGGATCTGGGAATCTTGTCTGCAACTCATTCCTATTGTTTCGAAGATTCTTTAGTTGCGGGATTAAGAGGACTAATGAGTGGCGCCTGAGTCCAGGTCCCTATTTTATTCTCTAATATGCAATTCTGACAGTCTGTACTACTCTCCTGCAACTCCATGTTTTCTGCTCCTGCAACCTGTAACCTACAATCACAGAAAAATGGGTTGGGGGTTGTGGTGTTTAGAGGGTTGCCTCAGTCAAACCTCAAAGAGACATTCAAGTCTTCTAAACACCATTGTCAGATAAAGAGTGTGTATCCCTACAGGATAGAGGCAAAATTGAAATGATAAATGATAGAAAACACAATTGATATCACCTTGTAGTGAAGATCCCATGGAAGGAAAATGCTCTTCATGCCATGAGGAGATGGATGCCAAATCTGTAAATACAAACACAAGACCAATGCTCTACTTTGCAACACAATGAATATTTTGAATGCTCTAAAATCACAAGTATGCCAAAATAATCTAATTTCCATCTATTTTTACAAATGATAACCTAATCATGCTTATATATGCAACTACAAACATTCCTACTAAGAATTTCATAATTCAAACTTACCGTGTCGGCATAGGACCTAAATAACGGTCATAAACTGACATGTCAAACTTGGTCCTGACCTAAAATAAGGCAGGACTAGGGTGTGGTTGCCCAAGTCCTCCCCCCTATTTCAGGCAGGATTTATGTTAAGTGCATACCCTGAGTCCTATTTGCCATGAAACTTCAGGGTTTTCTCATCAGGAGTAAACAAAATCATGCAAGATGCTCTAAATGCATTCTAAAGACTCAGGAGCTAAACGTTAATAGGAAAAACCCCCCAAGGTTACTTTATTCGACATAACAAGAATAAATTCACTTAAATATCTGTATATTCTGGTTACAGATTGTAGGATTTAACATAATTTGTTGAGATTCATGCAGAATAGGTGAAACATAGTAAATACTCACATATCTAGATACAAATTACATCAAATTTCTTGTGTAAGTCCCCTGAATGATTAACAAAAAATTCACATCAAACTACTGAGTGATAATCAAAAGGTTATGTACTAACTATCAGAGACTTGGGATAAAGGTTTGTTGTATGAATTTTTATCTCTGTTAATATGTCTAACAGTTGTCTCAAGTCTTGGCTACCTATGATTTCCATATGAAAGGCTATTGTCAAAGCATAATTATCAAGCATGCCACCTCCCTATAATTTACCAAATCATAATGATATGGTACAACTAGTACCCAACTGCATCCCAAACTAGTTTCTCATCATACTAATTTATGTACTTTGCCCTCTTTCCTATTCAATGTACCATCATATAATCCATGCCCTTATCAAGCAAATTTGATTCATAGGTCAATTTTTTGATAAACAAAGCCTTCACATTTCTTGGGAAAGAACCCATCTGACACTTAACTTCCAATCCTTCTCTTTCTCTATGTTTGACTCTTTAGTTGGATGCCTAGTTTGCCACAACAATGCCCCTCTTAATATGTGAAAAGATGATGACCTAAAACCTTTTGGTTAGCTCCATATAATTCTAAATGAATAGACCTAACAACCAAATGTTGCATTAACTTTCATTCATGGTATCAATTATCAAACTTGAGTCTCCCTCTACACTCGGTTTATCCCAACCATTCTCAATGGCTTCTTCTAACCCAGTCAATACACTCTCCATTTTGTTGAATTGTTTGAAGCCCACCTAAAATCCCATGCAAACACCCACATGGATTCCCCCTAAAAATATCTAAAATGTATCCTCCTCCCATAGGTCCAAGGTTACCCTTAGCTACTCCATCGAAGTTCATTTTGATCCAACCATGTTTTATGGGTGCCATTAATGTTTCACATAATAGATACCATCATTGTAATGGAGCCAATAAATTATAGGTTAGAACCCAACCCAGTCAATCTCTTCCATCACAACAGCCCATTTCTACAAGTCTTTAGAATCTCCTACTTCTTGAATGATGGAAAACACCTTGTCCCAAATAACCTCCAATGATCTAATATTTTCCTCAAAGATTATTTTGTTCCACTCATGCCATAAAATCTAGAGAATTAGATTCATTAAAAGATTCCATATTAATTTTAGGCTAGTGCAATTGATTTTTAACTTCCATTCTTAGAGAAGATCAATGATATGAGCTAGTGGCTTCCAAACTTTGTTCCATTTTCAACAACCCACTTCCACTTTCTTGGAGAAGGTACATGAGATAAAGATATGCTCATTTATTTCTTCCTTTTCCCAACATAACACACATTTAGGATGGACCCATCCATTAGAAGGTCGACAATCATTTCCAAGTTAGTATCTGACCCTTCATTGTAAGACATAGGAAGGCATTGGAATTAGGGAGATCCTACTTGTACCAAATCTTCCTACTAGAAAAATGATTCCCCAAAACCAAAGGGTAAAGGGACGCATAAACCAATCTAACATTTACTTGGCCCAAAGGATTACCATTGCCTATGATTTCATCCTCATGAGGGCTAATAGGGAAAGACCAATTCTTTAAAAGAGTAAATAATTTGTCCATAACTAGAATCAAATCCAAAGAGAGGGATGAAGAACAACCCATCTCTTTCTATCATTGGAATCCACCATGTAGTCCCTTATAAGAAAATTAATACTCCATTCAAAATACTCCATAAGAAGTTTGAACTCTAATTCTATCAATGGTTTATCAAGAATCCATGCCTTCTCCCAAAAGAATAAGTTCCCTTGTCCCATTCACCATCTAAAATTCTCCACATACTCAAAAAATTCCAAATCCCTAGTCTTGAAGGGATAGTGGTACACGTTAAAATTCTACCAAAGTCTTTATTATCCACATATTTAGAATGGCAGAAACAATTTTACAATCTATCCTTCTCAATGTGCATTATCCAAATCAAATTCATCCCCAAGTTACAAGGTGTCGTTGTACCTCATCATTTAATCTATTTTCATATGTCAATAATCCAAGGGCTGTGTCCTCGGCTGTCTGCAACTAGGGATTCTATAGTTACTAGTTTTCCTAGCTAATCTTAATAACTTCTACCAATTTGAAGAGATTAATCTGTCTACTTACTAAACGAATTTAAGGAATGCTGAAAATAGAATTAAACAGGAAGTTACTTAAAGCAATCTTAAAAATAGTAACATGCATCTATCTATCAAAATCAGTAAATACTTTTCATAGTAAAATCTGAAGTACAAAATAGTGGTACTAGCCTTTCGCCTTGGTGGTGAGAGTGGGCCCTTGCTCCACACCCTTGGGGCTGAAGGCTACAGTGGAGAATCAACACAAAAGAAGAAGGTCTCAACTAAACTCAATCCAATTCCATTCACTTTGCATTCATGAAAAATATTGATATCACAGAACTGAGATCACTGAGAATCAAAATAATCCAATCATTGTATATTTCTTCTGTTCTTTCTATGAGTATATATCAAATGAGTGATGACATATCACTTATCTTATCTACCAGTTCTTCTATGAGATGACATCCATCTCTTTATTACACTAGCTGTCTAACTATGGAAAATAATCATGCAATAAAAGTAGAGTGAGTGGAACAGAAGTCCACTCAGAATTCTAAGTTTGAGTCTTAATACATTTGGGCAGCGAGGCCCTGAAAAAATGGATATTGAATCAATTCTATCCGTAACTCATGCAAAAACTTTAAAAAGATAAAAACTCCAGCAGTTAACTAAAGATGACCCTTCACCACTCAGGTGATGATTTGAGTGAAATGAGGGGTATTATGATCACTGCTAAGAGTGCCTGATCGGCAGCTTATGATGGAAATATGCCCTGCTCTCAGGAGGCGCCGGAGATATCTGTCCTTGTCTGCAGCTTTGGAGATATGTCTGTAGCTCCGGAGATGTCTGTAGCTTCGGAGATACCATTGTGGCCTTCTTTGTTCATCTCTAGAGAGGATTTTCTCTTTCCTTCAAAACTTCTGGTGTAGTGATATTCTGGTATTGTCTCCAGAGATCATTGAAGACTATCTCCGGAGATGCACAAAATTGTTGTTCCTGGCATCTACACCTGTTGATTCAAAAAGAGAGAAGTTTCTGCATTTTTCCATCAATTCCATGCACATTAGTCCCTCAATAAGAAATTATGATCTTAAGTAATCTATCTTAATTAATCATTATCTAGAATGATCTTGCTAGCTTATTTGGGTGCAGACATTAAGAAAGATGGGATTAGGAAGGAGAAAAATAGAGGTAAAAAGATGTATTTCATGGGTGCTACTTGGTACTCATCACCAAGGATTTGTTCATTTTTCTTCATTCCTTGAACCTAAGGCCACCATCATTCTTTTCCTTGCAAATTTGGTCCCACTAGATTAGGTTAAATTTCCCCTTATCCCTTGTGCTACTCCATAAGAAAATCCTCTATATATATGCAATGGCCTTAGAAAACTTCCTTAGGATATTAAAATCTAGCATGTTGTATATAAGAATGATAGAAATAATGGCATTGAATAATAGAATCCTTCCAATTAAAGAGAGATTATCTTGCACCCTATCCACCAAGGTCTTCCAATCCTCCAAAGTGGCCTTCTTATCCAGAAAGAAATCCCCTAATAAGTACTCAAGAAATGTTCCATGCTCAAACTTGAGAATCTTAAAAATGTTCATACAATATTCCCCATAGTATTTCAAGAAATAAATTTTGGATTTATTCATTAATTATTTCTCCTATTGCATTTTCATAGATTTTAAAAACATTCCTAATAACTTTAGCCTCCCTCATAGAGGCTTCTCCAAACAACAAGGTGTCATCTATAAATTGTATATAAGTAATGTTTTGCATCCTCATCAAGACTTTCAAACTAATCAGATTATCTATGTTCACCTTTGCCTTGATTTCCCTCCCCAAAGCTTCTACCACAACCAAAAATAAAAAAGGGAAGAGAGGATCACCTCGTGAAGACCTTTTTATTCCTTGAACAAATATGTAGGTATTCCATTGATTAGAACTAAAAAGGAAGCCATTGAGACATAACTTCTCACCCATCTCCTCCATCCCTCTACAAAGCCAAATCTCTCAAGGATTGAATCTAGGAAATTCCACACAACTTGGTCATATGATTTATTCATCTCCAATTTAAAATCACGCCCTCTTTCTTCTTTTATTTGATATAATGTATAGTCTCATAATTATGCCATCTAGGATTTTCTGATGAGATAAAAATCCACTCTAATCTTCGAATATGTTGTTATTAATACATTTCTTTAATCTCTATACCATTACCTTGGAGACAACATTATAAATAGTATTACACAATGCTATAGGTTAAAAAGCATTGAAATACTATGAGCATTGTACCTTATGGATTAGAGCCATGAAGGTAGCATTCCAACCTTTTATCATTACCTTCTTGAACCTACATTATTATATGTCAATCCATACATCTTAACCCATAATATGCCAATATCTCTAAAAAACCCAACTTGGAACCCATTCAATCCTAAAGCCTTTCTCAATCCTAGCGTAAAAGTTGCAACTTGAACTTCTTCCATTAAAATTGGTTTAAGAAAAGTTGCATTGATATCATTCATTACCAAACATGGAATGTTATTTATAATAAATTCATGTGCCTCTTTTCCCTCTACTTGTGGGCTCACCAAGAACTCATTAAAAAATTGATATCCTTCGTTGCAAATGGTTCCTATATTGGTGATAATATATCCCCATAGGGCTTCAATCTATACCATTGTGTTGTATTATCTTTGTGATTTTTGTAGAAAGGTAGATTTTTTTTATTTTGTGATATCCTTCCTTCAACCATTTTGTCCTAGACTTCTTCATCCAAAAAAAATATTTCATCCTAAGAGTGTAGTCTAGATCTTCTAATAATCTTACCTCTAGTACCCTTAGTTCCTGTGATAATATATGCATGACAATTTCTTTTTTCACACTTTCCATATCAAATTCCACATTAATCTCATGTGCAAAAATATCTCCAACCATTTCTTTGTTCTACTTATACACCTTCACCTTAACATGCCTTAACTTTTGCTAGAGAATGAATTGTTTACACCCCTCTATCTCAATCTTCGACCAATTTTTGAGATTTTCTTCAAATTTAGATATTTCAAACCACACAAATTCTATTTTAAATAGAAATACCCTAATCTTAGGATCTTTAAAAACTTCCAACCACATCATCCAATGATCTGAACAAGCAAATGATAAGAATTTTGAATAAAATTTGCCTAATCCAAAACCCAATATGAGAAAACCAAAAACCTATCCAACCTGACTTGAATATTGTCCAACTCTATCCTCCAATTATTCCATGTGAGCCATCTTGACTTGGTTTGATTTCTATCAATGCTTCATTTGTAAAAAAGGAGGTGAAATCCCTAGAGCTTTGACCCCAAACAAAGCCACCACACTTCTCCTCTAGACATAAGATTGTCGAAATTGCCACCCAAGATCACACCTCTTCTTTATGTTGACTTATAAAGTTACTTAAAGCCTTCTAGAGAAATGCCCATCCTAATTCTGATAAAGGGCCATATATATTTGACAAGATGAAATTAGCATTAGCCTTTAATTTATACATTTTAGCATGAATGAGATTGATATAATTTGAAATCAACTCCCCTTTGATGATTGTTCATCCCATAAGATAGCAAGACCCCTTACAAGTTCATTAGCCAAAGACACCAACCCTTGACCTCTAGTCCATACTTTTCTTAACATTCCATCCATTGCCTCTTGATTGACCTATCTCTTATAATAAAAGAACATCTAGCACATGTTCCTCCACTAACTGTTTAACCAAGTGACATTTGTCAGGGGCATTTAGGACCTTGACATTCCAACTTAAGAGCCTCATGGCCTCCTAGTTGAGGGGGCATCCCCTCCATTGGTCCAATAGTTGTTTAAGGATTTTTGGGTCCCCTTTTCAATATCTAATTTTGTCTCTGCTTTGGCTTTTCTTGCCTCTATTTTTATAACATTTTATTTCTACCCTTTGACATCGAACTTTGTCAATGCCTAATGATTCTAGGTGAAATTTATTGTTTCTTTCCTACTAGCTATACTTATGTCTTCTCTTCCTACCATCAAATCATATCTAGTGATTTCCTCCTCCCTCTTTATAACATCTTATTCTTCTAATTGCAATCTATTGTAGGGTCCTTCCTAAAATCCCTACTCTTTTCTTAGGGATCGCTCTTTAATTTTTTGATCAACCCTTTTTTCTTCTAAATTAACTTCTTGTCATGAATTTTCATTTACATCCCTAGTTATCAATACTGAACCATTTGGCCCATTAATTTGAATGACCTTATTTTTAATTCTCCAAACCTTTTTGAATTTGACTTTCAACATTACCTTTGTTGTCCTTCCCAAATCATATTTTTCACCAAATCTCCAACCTTCCTACAGAAGAAACAATGAAAGGGTAGGCATTCATAGTCTCTCTTTTGTCCAAGAGCATCTAGAGGAGCAAATCTTGATTTCTTATTTGATAGGCTCTTTTAGATTTATCTTAAAATATATTCAAATGTAAGTAGCTATATCTACCCCCAATGTAGAATTAGAGCTAAATATATGTAGGAGCCAATTCCTTCCTGATGAAGAGTTCTATTTCTGTATCTTTCTTGATATGGTCTTCCATTCGTTCATTGCAGATCTGATGATTCCTCATTAGGGACATAAATGCTTTAAGCTGACATTCTGCCACAAAATGATTAAGAATGAATGTTATATCATTAACACAAAAACCATGTAGATATAATTCACATAGGAAATTCTTGTCCTCATCATTACTCCTTGTATATGCTCTCATGAATCCTTCTACTCTCTCTGTATCCTCAAACAGGTCAGATAGGACTAAAGAGAATTTCCTCTGCAGGACTCTTTCTTGTAAAAACATAGAATAGCTAGCACTTAGAGGTCTGCAGGATAGAATTTCTGAAGAAAGGGAGGCCATTTCAATGATTTTTCCTTCCAAAGTTTCTATTCTTTTTGTTTTGGTAGTGACTGCCCTTTGTAATTGCAACATAGGCTTGGAAGCCTCATATTCTCTACATTTCTTCTCCCAATGGAACAAGGCCTTAGGAATGTCAATGGGGATTGGACCCACATATGCATTTGTTTGTATTTCCTGCTCATTGGTTGCCCTTGGGCTAGCCAACTCTTGAATATATTCTTCCTGGTCATCTAGTTTGTTGTTGGCCCAAGTTAACTGTCCATCCTGGCTATGTATTTTCTCAATCAATGCTACCATTATTGTGAGGCTATTGTCTCTAGCCATGGTGAGCTCAGAAACACTCTGTGCTGCTTCTTTCTATTTTTCTTCCAATAGTTTGACTGCCTCAATTTTTTGGGCCTCCAATTCTGCTTCTTTCTCAATTTTTTGGGCCTCTAATTCTACTTCTTTCTCCTGGATGACCTTGTTTTTGCTTTGGAGTTCTATTTGTAGATTTTTAATGAATTATTTTTGCTCCATTTCTACCTCTATCCTGACCTTCTTGAGGTCAGTAATAATCTGATTCTTCCCCTAGAGTCGTCTCATTAGGTTTTTAATTTCTTCTATCATTTGCTATTCTTTTGAAATTTCAACATCCTCTTGATTAGAGGGATGAGAGAAAGTTTTTGCTTCTGCTTCTGTTGCTGTTTGCTAATCATCAGGGTTTTCCATGGCCATCTACCCTGTACAGTCAACTATACCCATATACCCTATTTCATCTTTTTCTGCAGACTACTTATCCTAAGGGTCCTCTTGGGGTTCCTCTACTTCTGCAGGTACCGATGAAGGCCTAGCCTTATCCTCATATGATCTAAAACCTAGGAGTACCTCAGCTAGGAGAGCAGTATCTTCCTTAGCTTGTGAGAGCTATCTTTTCCTTTTGCTTCTCCGTAGCAGAGGTGGGGCAGGTGCCTATGGAGCAAGTCTCTCATCCTCAGAATCTAAGGAAATAGTAAAAGTTTGTCTATGTTCTGTCTCTAGAGCACATGATGGTTCTAAAATTGGGCTTGACCCTAGATGAATAGATGGTGCTGGGGAAACTTCTCTTTGTTTTCTTTTCCTGACTAGAGGGATCTCATCTGAATCATGAGATGGTTCTTCAACCTAGGTTCTCTCTGTTCTCTGTCTTGACCTCTCCTCTGTGAATTCCTTAGGGAAAGATTCCTCAGTTAGAGTCATCTTTCTCCTAACTGATCAAGTCATGTATGGGGTTTGTTTAGGAGCAGACCCTCTAATTTCTTTGCCTTTCTTCCTTTTATCAGGAATAGGGGCTGCAGATGAAGTTTCTCCCTGTGAGGACTTCCTTCCTCTTTGAACAACTATGAAGGAGGTTAAAGGCTATGTTTCTTCTTCTTCGTGAGTAGAGGAACCCTCACCTCCTGGCTGTGCCATCTCTAGTTCTCTGTTCAAGAAAGTTTTGCCATAATTCTTCCCCATTGGCCTGAGACAAGAAGTGGTGTTTGACTACTAGAAAAATGAGGCCATGATGTTTCATGGGACCCTTATTTTGCTAATATTTTTCTGCAGTTGCCCTGATGGCAGAATACAGGAAATTGGGAATGCTTATGCTAAACTCTGGGTGTCCATTCCCATGCCTTAGAAAAATTAGCATTTTCATTATTGGTCCTAAAACTAGAGAGAATTGGCCATCACAAGTAAAATATTTCATCAACTAGGTGGCAACAGATTGCCAAGGGTTTGGAAGTTTGGACCTAAGAATTCCTTTTACTTCATTTTTATTTGATTGCAGTTGTATGGCAGGTTCACCTTGAATAGAGAAATTCTTAATTAAATTAGTGTATAAGGTTTTCAGGTGATAAAACCTCTCACCTTGTTCAGGCAGCCCAGAAATGTGACTGATAGTGGATGAGGAGAGATTGATTCAGACTCCTCTGACAGCTGTCTGATTGTCCCTTAGATTTCTAAGGAATTCATCCACGACATCTTTCTGAAACCCTTCAAATTTTTCTAGAAAGTCCAGCCATCCTGCAATTCTTAGAATATTTGCTATAGCTTCATCTTGCAGAAGACCCACAACACTCTCTGGTTCAAACTTCTTCTTTACCCCCATTGCCAAATTGGTTCCACCTTCTGTGTTTAATTCCTCACTCCCCTCTCTGCAGTTTGTCCCTTCCTCTTAACTCCGTAGGCTCTAGAGGACTGTTCAATTTGCTCTGTTCTTCAGTGTATTTTGGAGGTTCAAATGAGGATTGTTATGTCTCTCAGCTTAGGCTTATGGAAGATTTGTAGAGTACCTAGGCAGTCATAAATACAACAGAGTGATACGACACTCTAGAGGCAAGGTGGCAATACAGCACAGATGGTGGCATGCGTGAATTTGGAAAAGGAAATGATGGTTGGAGGACGTGTCATCATGACGGCACCCAAAAATAGAAAGACAAGACAGTTGCTATTAATGCTTAATTAAAGATAGAATTACCTAGATCATTTTTAATGATGAGGAGCGATGTACACGACAAAGATGCTGCGTCATTTTATGAGACTACACATGTCGTGGCACATGAGCAGCTTTTGGTGGCTTGAGATGACACCCACTACTCCATTGGTACGTGACCTGCAATCATTTCGTTGAGTGGTTCAAAAATCCATGTTCCTTGGGTGACGTCAGTGTCGTTTTTGTGAAGACCCCTGTAAATGAAATACGTGCTGATTTTATTTTATTCCTGTGATAAAGTAGAGGATGAGTCATGATGACCTCATCATGTGATGTGTCCACTTTATTGCCCAGAGAGGTGGGTCCCCTCCCCCATTATTTAAAATTGACTCTTTATTGATGGAGTGCCAGAGGTGCTCCTAGTTTAGGAAGCACTGGAGGTGCTCCTAGTTTGGGAAGCATCGGAGGTGCTCCTAGTTTGGGAAGCGTCAGAGGTGCTCCTAATTTGGGAAGCGCCAGAGGTGCGTTTGACTAACTCCTGGCACCTGATCACCTCCATAGCTTGATTGTTTTCAACTGTCCTGAAGAAGGGAACCACCATTTGCTAGTTTTCAACGCCCTTGGTCGAGAAAGATAGCCATTTACTGGTTTTCCATCTTTCTCTCTTTTTTTTAGAAGGCCGCCATTTGCTAGTTTTCAACCTTCCTTTTTTTTCTTTTTTTTTTCTCTCTTTTTTTTTTAGAAGGCCGCCATTTGCTGGTTTTCAACCTTCCTTTTTTTTTTAATTTTTCAATCCAACACTATGACAAAGGAGATATCCCCTATATCAAAACACAAATAATTAAGAAACTCTTCTTTAGTAGATGGTCTTTTATAAAGTCTGATTCAGTGACCATTTACTAGGAATGTGTCTGTGCTTCCATCAATAGGTTCCAATAATACTGTTCCATTTTTAAAATCTTCCTTTATTTGATAAGGACCCATCCAATGAGTTTGTAATTTCCCTTTAAACTCTTTGAATTTAGAATCATAAAGAAGAACCCAATCACCTTGTTGAAATGTCCTCCTTTTGATGTGTTGGTCATGTCATTGCTTCCTCTTATACTGAACCATTTTTGTTTGCTGAATGGCCTCTGTCCGAATTTCATCCAACTCATTGAGCTGAAGAATTATGTCCTGTTGAGCTATAGACAATGGTAGTCCAATATCCAATACAGTTCTAAGTGTCTGGAATTCAAATTCTATAGACAAAATAGGCTTTTTCCCATAAACCAATTCATATGGTGAGAACTTTGTTGTGGACTTCCAAGTGGTATTGTAAGCCCAAACTGCTTCAGGTAATCTGTTAGCCCAATCTTTTCTGTTCATTGCTACTGTTCTTGTTAGAATATTTTCAAGTTCCCTATTAGTTACCTCTACCTGCCCATTCGCTTGAGGATGGTAAGGTGAAGATTTTTTGTGCTTGACTTGATATAAATCTATGAATGCTTTGATTACTTGTGAAGTAAACTAAGGTCCTCTATTTGAAACTATTGATCTTGGGGCTCCAAACCTTAAGAAAATCTTATTATAAAGGAAATCAACAACTTTTTCTTCTCTTGCAAATTGTAATGCTTAAACCTCAGCCCATTTAGTAACATAGTTTGTGCATACTAGAATGTACTCCTTGCCTGATGATGGTGGGGAAATTGGTCCCACAAAGTCTAAACCCTACTGCTCAAATGGTTCCATCATGACTTGAGGATGCAGTAGCATCTCCTGGGTAAAGGTTGGCTGTCCCATCCTTTGGCACTGGTCACAGTGCTGCACATACTTCTTTGTATCTTTAAGAAGAGAGGGCCAGTAGTAATCAACTCTGAGGATCTTGTGGACTATCCAGTGGAAGGAGTAATGGCCACCAAATGGTTCATCATGACATGCTCTCAACACACCAAAAATCTCATCAGCTTTTAAACTCCTGCGTAGAATGAAATCAGAACCACATTTAAATAGTAAACCATTCAACCATTTGTACAATAAACTTTCTTTAACTAAACCTTTTTTTGTTTTGAGGTAAAATGGGATTGATACAAGCCTGTAGCTAAAAGATTAGGTATGTCAGCAAACCAAGGAGCAGTAGTGGAGATAGCAAAAAGATGTTCATCTGGGAACTTGTCCTCCACTGGTTGGTTTTCTCCTCCTGTATGCAATCTTGACAAAAAATTAGCAACCAAATTAAACTTTCCTCGATTATCAAGTATGGTAATATCAAATTCCTACAATAGCAATAACCACCTGATGATCCTTGCACCCACTACTGGTTTATTCATTAGGTACTTGATGGCTGCATGATCAGTGTGTACAAATATTTTATATCCAGTGATGTAATACCTGAATTTGTTTATAGCATTGATGACTGCCAAGAATTCTTTTTCAGTTGTTGTGTAATTCCTTTCTGCGGAGGTAAGGTTTTTGCTGATGTAATAAATGGCATGCATACTCTCTCCTTCCTCCTTTTGTCCTAAAACTGCCCCAATGGACTCATTTGAAGCATCAGTCTGTATGTGAAATGGCAAAGTCCAATTAGGTCCTCTCAAAATTGGTGTGACAGTAAGCTTCTCTTTCAAGGTTTCAAATGTTGATTGACATTCTTCTGTCCATAGAAATTCTGTGTCTTTGTTAAGTAGGGTAAACAGGGGGGCAACTATTCTGCTGAAATTTTCTATGAATCTCCTATAGTAGCCTGCATGACCTAGAAAACTTCTAACATCTATCTGATTTTTGGGTGAAGGCAACTGTGTGATCACTTCTATCTTGTTTTGATCCACTTTGATTCTCTTTTCTGAAATGTGGTGTCCCAAAATGATTCCTTCCTCCACTATCATGAAGCACTTTTCATGGCTAAGGGATAATTGATTTTTCTCACAGCATTTTAGTACTTTCTCAAGGTTTGTGAGAGTTTCTTCAAAATTATCCCCATACATAGTAAAGTCATCCATATAGACCTCCATGCATTCATTCACTAGTTCAGCAAAAATAGCTAAAACAAGTCTCTGAAATGTTGTTGGGGCATTGCATAGTCCAAAGGGAAGAACTTTGTAAGCAAAAGTTCCCCAAGAGCATGTGAAGGTGGTTTTGTCCTGGTCTTCAGGTGCTACTTGAATTTGATTATACCCATTGAATCCATCTAGAAAAGAAAAATACTTTCTCCCAGCAAGGTTGTCTAGTACTTGGTCAATGAATGGTAAGGGAAAGTAGTCCTTTTTTGTGGCCTTGTTGAGTTCTCTATAATCAATACACATCCTCCATTTCCCATTTTTTTTAGGCACTATGACAAGGGGTGAAACCCATTGACTATTTGAGATTGGATATATAAACCCTGCTTGAAGTAATTTTTCTATTTTAGTTTTGACAATGTCCTTTAAAGTAGGATTCAATCTTCTCTGGGGTTGTCTGACAGGTTTAATATCCTCAGTGTATATATGATGGGTACAGATCTTAGGAGGTACGCCTTTCATATCTTGGTATTCCCAAGCAAAAGTTGTTGAATGGGAAATCAGAAGTTGGATGAGTTTTTCTTCCTGATTTGTTGTTAACTAAGTATTGATATTAAGTGTTTTCCCTGGTAAAATCATGACCTATTTTGTGATTTGGTCCATAGATGTAGTTAATCCATACATTGGGATCATGATATTGAGAGGACAAGAATGTGGAAACAACATGTGGAAAGTGGCTAAGTCTCTGTAAAAGGTTTCCCCACAAGGAATGATGTTGGTGAGGGTACAATGAGAAGAAGTAAGAAGTTCTCTCCTAGAATCTTGGGTGAGTTCCATCACATCCTTATTGATTAGGATGTGAGTAATGTCTTCTGTTGTATCATAGTATATTTCTTCTTCTAACTCTCCCAGATGTTCCTTGATGGTTACCATAGCTACTGAGGCACTGTTATCATTGTTCTCTGGTTCATCCACCCATACTCTTCTTGTATAATGTATTGATGGTTTAGCTGGAGGATACAAAGATATCTTCTTTAAATCTAACCTATTAGAAATGACCATATCCCCAGTTCGACAATCAATAGATGCTGCTACTGTAACCAGCCATGGTCTTCCTAAAATCAGCGGATAAGCATTTCTCTGGTTTCTAGGTTCTAATATCAGGAAGTCCACTAGAAATTCCCATGAATCTATCACAACTGGTACATCAGTGATTACTCCTTTTGGAACAGCTACTGACTGGTTAGCAAGTTGAAGAATTGTAGTTGTGGATTGGATACCTGATAGAGCTAATTTGTTCATTGTGTGAACTGTCATCACATTAATTGTTGCTCCCAAATCAACCAGAACATTTGAAATTTCTACCCCTGAGATGAAAACAGTTATGATAGGATTTCTAGGGTCTCCATATTTTGGGAGGAGAATTTCTCCCATCAGTAGATCTACTACTTTTGCTTCCACCTATATTGTGGAGGGAATGTTTTTCTTCCTGCCCCGCGTTTTGATACAATACTGTTTAATGAACTGATTTAGTTCTGGTACATCTTTGATTGCTTGGAGAAGAGGAATTTTGATGTTTAGTTGTTGGATTTCTTGCAAAAGTTCTGATTCCATGTTGGTTTGGACCTATTTTTGTAAGATCTTTTTCTAGGGAACATACTGTTTAAGCCATTCTAGGTATGGTGCTAGTTTTTCCATCTCTGGAGCATCTTCGAAGCTCTTGTCAGAATTATGTTTAGGAATGTTCTCCGGAGTCGGTCTTTTAGGAGCAACTCCAGAGTTGTCCAAGGATGATTCTTCTAGCACTTTTTCATTAGTAATCTCCTCCAGGGGTTGAGTGGATGAATTTTTAGGTTCTTCATCATTGGTTACTTCAACTATAGTTGGAGGAGATGGTCTTGGGAATGCTTTCCCAGAACACATTTGGAGGTTATTTGAATATATATCATTAATTCTAGCCAGATTTTCTTGCTCTGTCATGTAAACAGCTTCTCCCTGTTTATTACATGGGTTTGGTATAGTCTGAGTTGGTAAAGGTGGTTGGCTAATTGGTTCATTTTGTGATTGACCTTGTGTGTTGGAGGGTCCAGTTAGTAAAGCTTGTTGTTGAGGTTGGAAACATCTAGGTTGTCCCTAGTATTGTTGATTATACCCTTGCTGAGAACCCCATTGAGGTTGCATGTTTTGTGATTCAAACTGTGGTGGCCACTGTTGATTTTCCCAAGGCTGATTTTGCCAATTTTGGTTTTGCCAATGTTGACTTGGCCAATCTTGTTGTCCCCAAGGAGGATTATTTTGAGCCCCATGCCAAGTTGGATTCCACTGATTATTTCCCCAATTAGAAGGACCCCTGTAAGAAGGCTGGTTTGGATACTAATTATAAGGGAAATTCCTAGCTTGTTTTTGTCCCACATAGTTCAATTCTTCTTGCATTACATCATTCTTCTTACTCAATCTTTTTAAGGATGGAAGTTGACTACATTAACTGGTAGGATGTTCCCTATCACAAATCTGACAAATCTCTGATTTGTCCAAAGGGTATTCTCTCAATAGATGCTTGTTTCTACACCTAGGACAATAGATGGAGAGTGGTTCAGTTGTTCTATTTTGATTAGCTGTTCTAGTTTTTGCTTGAATTCCATCCAATGTGGTATTTAATTGGACCAAAATGTTTGTTTTTAGATTTGCAATCTCTTCCATCAATTGTCCTATTTTATTCTTCCCTTTAAAAGTTTTGGATGACCTCACTCCATTTTGGGTTCTAGAATAGTTCCTGCAGAGTTCTTCTATAGCAGGTATATCCATTTTGTTGATATTTCCTTTTCCCATTAGATCTAGTGCCTGTTTTGATTCTTTATCCAATCCTTTTACAAACAGGGTTCTAGCCAAGGAGTGATCTACTGGGTTGCCATACCTTCTCAAGGTGAAATTAAACCTATCCACATAGTCCTCTAAGGTCTCTTCCCCCTGCCTAATTTTAAACAATTCTTCATTTTTATTACTGGATCTATAGTAATCTTGATACTTTCCCAAAAATTCTATTTCCATTTGATCCCAAGAATGGATAGAATTCTAGGGTAAACCCATAAACCATCTCATCGCAGAATCTTTCAGAGTTGAAGGGAACAGTTTGAGTTTTTGGTTATTTGATCCATAATCATAAGTTTGGTAGACTACTTTGAATTCAAACAAAAACTGATCTGGATCCTCAGAAGAAAGTCCCCTAAAATTTGGTAAGTGTGTTGGTGAGATATTCTTCATAGGAGCATTGTCTCCAGCAGCCAAAACAATAGGATATGAGAAGGTTCTTGGAGCCTAATTTTCCTCTTCTTCATGATTATCATTGTCCATGTTTAGTACTGGTTCTTCTCCCTGAGGTTCTAGGAAATTAGGTTCTATCAAAGGATCTGCCTGAAACTTTTGTTGTAATTCCTAGATATAATTGGCAAGTGGAAGATTTGGAGGATCTAAGGGACTATTGATTTGAGGTGCAGTTTCTAGAGTAGGTTCTAGGTTTCTTTCTTCAACAAGATCTTGTGCCACCCCACTGCTTTCCCCTATGGCTTGTTGATGGGGTGTTTGTTTTATATATCTTCCTTTCGAATCTCTAGCTCTAACCATACAAATCTATCCTGAAAATTATTTTAATTAAGTTTCCCTAATTAACACAAGATATCCTTGGCAACAGCACCAAAAATGACAAGGTGTCATTGTACCTCATCATTTAATCCATTTTCAGATGTCAATAATCCAGGGGCTGTGTCCTCGGCTGTCTGCAACTAGGGATTCTATAGTTACCAGTTTTCCTAGCTAATCTTAATCACTTCTACCAATTTGAAGAGATTAATCTGTCTACTTACTGAACGAATTTAAGGAATGCAAAAACAAAATTAAATAGGAAGTTACTTAAAGCAATCATAAAAATAGTAACATGCATCTATCTATCAAAATCAGTAAATACTTTTCACAGCAAAATCTGAAGTACAAAATAGTGGTACTAGCCTTCCGCCTTGGTGGTGAGAGTGGGCCCTTGCTCCACACCCTTGGCGATGAAGGCTATAGTGGAGAATCAACACAAAAGAAGGTCTCAACTAAACTCAATCTAATTGCATTCGCTTTGCATTCATGAAAAATATTGATATCATAGAACTGAGAACACCGAGAATCAGAATAATCCAATCATTGTATATTTCTTCTGTTGTTTCTATGAGTATATATCAAATGAGTGATGACATATCACTTATCTTATCTACCAGTTCTTCTATGAGATGACATCCATCTCTTTATTACACTAGCTATCTAACTATGGAAAATAATCATGCAATAAAAGTAGAGTGAGTGGAATAGAAATCCACTCAGAATTCTAAGTTTGAGTCTTAATACATTTGGGCAGCGAGGCCCTGAAAAAATAGATATTGAATCAGTTCTATCCGTAACTCATGCAAAAACTTTAAAAAGATAAAAACTCCAACAGTTAACTAAAGATGACCCTTCACCACTCAGGTGATGATTTGAGTGAAATGAGGGGTATTACGATCACTGCTAAGAGTGCCTGATCGGCAGCTTATGCTGGAAATATGCCCTACTCTTAGGAGGCACCGAAGATATCTATCCCTGTCTGCAGCTCCTGAGATATGTCTGTAGCTCTGGAGATGTCATTGTGGCCTTCTTTGTTCATCTCTAGAGAGGCTTTTCTCTTTCCTTCAAAACTTCTGGAGTAGTGATATTATGGTATTATCTCCAGAGATCATTGAAGACTATCTCTGGAGATGCACAAAATTGTTGTTCCTGATATCTACACCTGTTGATTCAAAAAGAGAGAAGTTTTTGCATTTTTCCATCAATTCCATGCAGATTAGTCCCTCAATCAGAAATTATGAACTTAAGTAATCTATCTCAATTAATCATTATCTAGAATGATCTTGCTGGCTTATTTGGGTGTAGACATTAAGAAAGATGGGATTAGGAAGGAGAAAAATAGAGGTAAAAAGATGTATTTCATGGGTGCTACTTGGCACTCATCACCAAGGATTTGTTCATTTTTCTTCATTCCTTGAACCTGAGGCCACCATCATTCTTTTCGTTACAAATTTGGTCCCACTAGATTAGGTTAAATTTCCCCTTATCCCTTGTGCTACTCCATAAAAAAATCCTCTATATATATGCAATGGCCTTAGAAAACTTCCTTAGGATATTAAAATCTCGCATGTTGTATATAAGAATCATAGAAATAATGGCCTTGAATAATAGAATCCTTCCAATTAAAGAGAGATACTTCCCTTTCCAAGAAGAGAGATTATTTTGCACCCTATCCACCAAGGTCTTCCAATCCTCCAAAGTGGCCTTCTTATCCAAGAAAGAAATCCCTTGATAAGTACTCAGATATCTTCCATGCTCAAACTTGAGAATCTTAAGAATGTTCATACAATGTTCCCCATAGTATTTCAAGAAATAAATTTTGGATTTATTCATTAATTATTTCTCCTATTGCATTTTCATAGATTTTAAAAACATTCCTAATAACTTTAGCCTCCCTCATAGAGGCTTCTCCAAACAACAAGGTGTCAGCTATAAATTGTATATAAGTAATGTTTTGCATCCTCATCAAGACTTTCAAACTAATCAGATTATCTATGTTCACCTTTTCTTTGATTTCCCTCCCCAAAGCTTCTACCACAACCAAAAATAAAAAAGGGAAGAGAGGATCACCTCATGAAGACCTTTTTATTCCTTGAACAAATATGTAGGTATTCCATTGATTAGAACTAAAAAGGAAGCCATTGAGACATAACTTCTCACCCATCTCCTCCATCCCTCTACAAAGCCAAATCTCTCAAGGATTGAATCTAGGAAATTCCACACAACTTGGTCATATGATTTATTCATCTCCAATTTAAAATCACACCCTCTTCTTTTATTTGATATAATGTATAGTCTCATGAGCAACAATTATGCCATCTAGGATTTTTTGATGAGATAAAAATCCACTCTAATCTTCCAATATGTTGTTATTAATACATTTCTTTAATCTCAATACCATTACCTTGGTGACAATATTATAAATAGTATTACACAATGCTATAGGTTAAAAAGTATTGAAATAATATGAGCATTGTACATTATGGATTAGAGCCATGAAGGTAGCATTCCAACATTTTATCATTACCTTCTTGAACCTACATTATTATATGTCAATCCATACATCTTAACCCATAATATGCCAATATCTCTAAATAACCCAACTTGGAACCCATTCAATCCTAAATCCTTTCTCAATCCTAGCGTAAAAGTTGCAACTTGAACTTCTTCCATTAAAATTGGTTTAAGTTGCATTGATATCATTCATTACCAAACATGGAATGTTATTTATACGAAATTCATGTGCCTCTTTTCCCTCTACTTGTGGGCTCACCAAGAACTCATTAAAAAATTGATATCCTTCATTGCAAATGGTTCCTATATTGGTGATAATATATCCCCATAGGGCTTCAATCTATACCATTGTGTTGTATTATCTTTGTGATTTTTGTAGAAAGGTAGAATTTTTTTATTTTTGATATCCTTCCTTCAACCATTTTGTCCTAGACTTCTTCATCCAAAAAAATTATTTCATCCTAAGAGTGTAGTTTAGATCTTCTAATAATCTTACCTCTAGTACCCTTAGTTCCTGTGATAATATATGCATGACAATTTATTTTTTCACACTTTCCATATCAAATTCCACATTAATCTCATGTGCAAAAATATCTCCAACCATTTCTTTGTTCCACTTATACACCTTCCCCTTAACATGCCTTAACTTTTGCTAGAGAATGAATTGTTTACACACCTCTGTCTCAATCTTCACCAATTTTTGAGATTTTCTTCAAATTTAGCAATTTCAAACCACACAAATTCTATTTTAAATGGAAATACCCTAATCTTAGGATCTTTAAAAACTCTAACCACATCATCCAATGATTTGAACAAGCAAATGACAAGAATTTTGAATAAAATTTGCCTAATCCAAAACCCAATATGAGAAAACCAAAAACCTATCCAACCTGACTTGAATATTGTCCAACTCTATCCTACAATTATTCCATGTCAGCCATCTTGACTTGGTTGGATTTCTATCAATGCTTCATTTGTAAAAAAAGGAGGTGAAATCCCTAGAGCTTTGACCCCAAACAAAGCCACCACCCTTCTCCTCTAGACATAAGATTGTCGAAATCGCCACCCAAGATCACACCTCTTCTTTATGTTGACTTATAAAGTTACTTAAAGCCTTCTAGAGACATGCCCATCCTAATTCTAATAAAGGGCCATATATATTTGACAAGATGAAATTAGCATTAGCCTTTAATTTATACATTTTAGCATGAATGAGATTGATATAATTTGAAATCAACTCCCCTTTGATAATTGTTCATCCCATAAGATAGCAAGACCCCTTACAAATTCATTAGCCAAAGACACCAACCCTTGACCTCTAGTCCATACTTTTCTTAACATTCCATCCATTGCCTCTTGATTGACCTATCTCTTATAATAAAAGAACATCTAGCACATGTTCCTCCACTAACTGTTTAACCAAGTGACATTTGTCAGGGGCATTTAGGACCTTGACATTCTGACTTAAGAGCCTCATGGCCTCCTAGTTGAGGGGGCATCCCCTCCATTGGTCCAATAGTTGTTTAAGGATTTTTGGGTCCCCTTTTCAATATCTAATTTTGTCTCTGCTCTGGCTTTTCTTGCCTCTATTTTTATAACATTTTATTTCTACCCTTTGACATCGAACTTTGTCAATGCCTAATGATTCTAGGTGAAATTTCTCGTTTATTTCTTACTAGCTATACTTATGTCTTCTCTTCCTACCATCAAATCATATCCAGTGATTTCCTCCTCCCTCTTTATAACATCTTATTCTTCTAATTCCAATCTATTGTAGGGTCCTTCCTAAAATCCCTACTCTTTTCTTAGGGATCACTCTTTGATTTTTTGATCAACCCTTTTTTCTTCTAAATTAACTTCTTGTCATGAATTTTCATTTACATCCCTAGTTATCAATACTGAACCATTTGGCCCATCAATTTGAATGACCTTATTTTTAATTCTCCAAACCTTTTTGAATTTGACTTTCAACATTACCTTTGTTGTCCTTCCCAAATCATATTTTTCACCAAATCTCCAACCTTCCTACAGAAGAAACAATGAAAGCGTAGGCATTCATAGTCTCTCTTTTGTCCAAGAGCACATAGAGGAGCAAATCTTGATTTCTTATTTGATAGGCTCTTTTAGATTTATCTTAAAATAGATTCAAATGTAAGTAGCTATATCTACCCCCATGTAGAATCAGAGCTAAATATATCTAGGAGCCAAAAGAATCACCCATCCTTCTAAAATATCCTTTGACCAAAATTCTAGGGGTAACTTAAAAATTTAGTTCCAAACCAAAACATCATCAAGAGCCTCTACTTTAGGGTCAAAACCTAGAGACCAATTTTACATGTACAACCCAACATTTCCCATAAACCAGGGACCCCCTTTCAAAATCATATCTTTTTCCTCCATGGATTGAAAGATAATTTGTATAAAACATTATGTCAAATATCGCATGCTATGCCTAGGATGATTGAACCATTTCTATCCCATCTAAAATGTTACCCTATCTTTAGAGGGCCAAATGCTATTGAATTTGGCAATCAGTGCCTTCTCAAGTGTCATGATAGCTAAGCTAACCAATTCGTTTAGGATATCATCTAAAACTTTATATTTATAATTTAGGAAGGATGTCTTGAAAGCATTCTTCTTGTCCCTACATTGAATCTTTCCTTTCTAACATTAGTCATAGCTTCCTCTAGGATTCTTCCTACTTCTATATTATTTTCTAGGAGATTTCTTTTTATAAACTATCCTCAATTTCATTTTCTTCTAGCAAATTACCTTTCCAAAAATTGTTCATCTCCTACATATCTTTCAAATATTTAAATTCTAAAATTGTACTTGCACTTTTCACACCATGCTTTATTTTGTTTACACCACTCCAAATTTAATTCAGTATATTTTTCTTACCTTTTTAAATTTATATTTGAAGATGATGGAAGTGTTAGAAGACAATGAAACATAAAAGAAGCATAAAAACACTAAAGATACATCAAATCTTCACACAACCCATTCTCCTTGATAGGATGGAGGAATGCATGCACCCAAGAAGCAATTCCTAGCTATATCCAATGCAAAATGAATGTGGATTTTTGTAATCTAACTGACACAAGTGAAGGAAAGGATTTAGCAATGGGATGAGAGGATTTTGGCTATGATTTTGGCATAAATTGGATGCTTGAATACTTGATTCTCAAAATGCTTGCAGATTGCTTGTATTTATAGATTTTTGGAGGATTTCTTTATCAATGGTGGTGGCTTGAAGTGGAGATCCAATGGTGGAGATCTCATAGTGAAATCAAGGGCTATGGTTGCATCATCAAAATTGGAGGGCTCACAATATTTTGGAATTTTAAATTCCATTCTTGGGAAGGCTTTGCATTAATTAGGATAATGACTTATGAGTTAATTAAAAATTTATTTATGTGGGGGAAGTCAATTAAAAATTAGATTTTATGGATGAATGGGATGAGAATTGACACATGCATGGATTTGGAAAGGTGAGTTGGAGACATGTGTGAGCTTTATTATTTACATAATGATCTTTCATGAATGAGGAAAGATGAGGTGGAGACACATGTGACTCCCCTTAATTAAAAAATGTTAATTTTTTAATCAAGTGTGGGGAGATGGGATAATGGGGGTTAGGCTAATTAATTAAGTGATTAACTTAATTAATATGGCTGTTGGAAATTAGGAGATGGGTTAATTAGTGGCATGAATTAATTAAGGGTTTACTTAATTAATTTGGGTCTAGGGGCTAGGTAGGGTATGATATCTTATTAGATAAATGATATTTATTTCATTGGCCTAGGTTTAGTCATGGACTAGGTGAATTAATTAAATAAATATATTTTATCTAATTAATTTAGGCTAGTGGTAAAGGATGAAATAATCAATTAGATAAATTGTGATATTTATTTAATTAATTAGGGAAGGGGATAAGTTGGTGCAAGCATGTCAGGGAATGATAGCATGGGTTATGCCATTTTCAGATGTCTACAATATCTATCATAATTTTTTAAATAAAATGATTCATATGTATATATAGATTGTAATTTAGATTTTTATAGTAGAAATTTTTTTAAAATTTGTGGATGACCCACCCCTACATTGAATTTTAATTGTTTTTAACTAAATTCCATAAATACTAACTTAATCCTTGAATAAATTTATCAACTAGAAAGGGAAAAGGATAAATAAATCATTTATATTAAATATAATGTCATTCAAATTTGATCATTAAATAGGGGACAAAGAACATAGTATATCAAAACGAGTCGAATTATATGTATTGCTATGGATAAGAGGTGTGATTGAGATGAATTGTGGATTTCTTGATATATTTTCTTTGTCTTCCTTTTCCACTCTAATTTTTTCTCAAAAAGCCTATTTTATACATTATGGATTGCAAAAAATTGATATCTTGGAGGAGGATATAGTCATCTCTATTTTATTCTTTCACTCTCTGGAGGAAAGGAATCTTGTAATGTTACTTATTCACTCTCAAAAGGTCTTTTTTCATTTTGAATAGGATAATCTTAGTTAAACATACAATATTCCTCTAATGATTCTCACTCTTAAAATTACTCATTTTATCTATATTACTAAAACATATACTAATATCCTAAACTATCCTACTATTTTTCCTTGTTTCCAAATAAGAGACAAAAAAAACTATAATAAAAAATAAAGAAAATGAGGACATATTTTTAACCTTTAAGTTATTTTTCATACATACACAATAGGTATACGATGTAAAGGTTGAAAATTCATACCACATTATAATGTCTCTATTAGGAAAGTGTCTCAACATTGCATCCTAATCTTCAAATCTAATTTTTGGGCTATAAAGGTAATTTTTCATCCTAAAAATTACTAAAATGAAAATTTAAATATCTAAAGTGATTTATGGTAATGTAGGCCTCTTTGATATATTTAATTTTAAAAAATAGACTCAATTAGGTTCCCAGATCAAAGGTTATGGCCTCTAGTAGTTAGGGCCCCACATCAAGAATGTAAGAGCATCTATGACACATAAGAAGATTTGTAAGAGGGAATTAGGCATGTTGACCAAGAACATTCACTAACCTATGACATGTCATTATGAATTTAATAAAGCCTCTATGGAGGGTTTGAATAAGATAAATTAGAGTGCCCAAGTTGGGAGAAAAACTATGAAATGTTATGACAGATTCTTATAGGACTTCACTTATGATTTGGGTGTTGGAATTTGGCTAGGGGATGTGGGAACCACTTTTGGGTGGTATTAGCTCATGGTTTTGTAATTTTCCTTTGATTGTTCATGTACTAGTTTTTCTATTTATTTGGTGCCTGGGATGAAGTTTATATAGTGTATTTTGTAGGTATTGTTATGTCACCAATATTACTCTAGATCTGAGTTTTGGTTTTGTTTTCTATGAAGAATCCTTTCCTAGATTATATTGAACCAATATTGTTGTTGATTAATTTATTGGTTTAGAGTTTGGAGGCTGGTTTTTCTTGAAAGGGATTTCTAGGTTAAATTGTTATCTTAGGTTGAATGATTTTATTTTGTTATTTCTTTCCTACAAATTATTTTATATTGTAGTTTCTATTCATCTCTATTCTTAGATTAGTGTAGGAAGCATTTATACACCTAAGCTTCCTTTTAATATCAACAATAATAATGTAGAGAAAATAAATGCTTTCCTAAAACCTTAGGATATACATTATCTGTACACTACGATGATATAGATCTAATTACAATAATCAAATATCTAGTACATAATTCAATCTAAATAAGATGAGCTAAGAATGCAAGGTTGGAAAGTGGCAAGAATGCTTAGTTGTTTTAAAAGATGTGTTGGTGTAAAAAAGTTTATATTGACTTATAGATGTGATGTGCCATCAAAATAAGTTAGAAACAAAATAAATATTAGATATTAGAACATGGTAAAATAAATCTACTACTAAAGATTGCAATATTATGGACAAGGTCACATCATGTGGCCTAGTCTTAAATTGAAATGCACTATGTCATTCTTTCACAACATGGTCTATAACTTATGTAGATTTTGAGTTTGGTGTGCTTGTGTATTTTGACCTATGTTTGAAAATCATTTGTGATCATAATCACATTAGGGATTTATTGGAGGTGAGAGTCAAAGACCTTGGATTATCTCATTTTTAATTCAATCTGCTATAACATTAGTGTATAAGATCAAAAACATGCCATGTAGACAATGCAAGATGTAAATGACATGATGGGTTCATGTGTAATGAAACATCATGTGACTTTATATGTTTTCTAATTAAATGTGTTGTTATAGAACTATTATCACTATTACTTGATGTTACTTGATGGTTCATAATGCCCTATGCATGTTGATAAATGCATATTCTTAGATGATCAACCTAAGATATTCTACATGCAAGATAATGGGATAATGGCTATATTTTTGAAGGGTTAACTAAAGAGAAAACTATTTAAATTATGGATGAGGTATACTAGGCCTCATTGTACATATCAATCAATAGAATAGGCCATACTATGAAAGTTGTTCCTCAGTAGGGGAAAAATCTGATTGGGTGTTAGATTGAACAATCAGATATGTAGTGGTAGTATGCTAGTGGGTTCATGGGTAAGAGTTAGTGCACCAAATAGGTCAAATTTTGGGCTATGAATGCATTTAAGATATTTTATTAAAGTGATATAAAATAAAAGTTTATGTTACTCACTCTTTGTCTCATACATTTTATCCCTACTTTAGTGTGCATGTGAGTATTGATGAATTGAATTCATACCAAAGTAAAATATGTATTAAAGGAAATATACACGAATGAAAAGGAGACAATGTTGGATCTTTAGATAATTCCTCAATGTCTTCATGTAACTATAATAAAATGTTATCCTTTTTGCACCTATACACAAAATCATTAGCTTGTGCCTATGAATTAGTCTTAGCACACAAAAAATTATAAATATTAATCTAGCATTACAACATGGCTAAAGTCATATTTTAGTAAGTTGTGAAAACTAGTGTGGTGTACGCCATGGTGTATAGGGTAGTGTAGGGGTGGAATTATTGTGGCCCCCACAAAGTATTCACATGGCAGGTGGTGTAGAAGGAATCCTTACACATAGGGTGATTTTTTATTTGGAACCAATTTGGCCCCAACACGTGTATAAATTTCCACCTTGTAATGTTTGTGTTGATGGAAATCATGTTGTATAAGGTAATTATGGATTTAAAACCATTTTGGCCACCATAACATATGCAAGTATGAAACCATGTAAATCTAGTGTAGATAAAATCATGATGTATAAGGAAACCATGGATCTAGAACTAATGTGACCCTTAAGGAATATACGAGCATGCAGCCATGTCAAATGTCAAATATTTTGATATCAGTTGTATGCCCCCTAGAATTGAATTTATCATATCATAGTGCAACTGATTAGAAGAGAGATGATACAAGAAGTGAAAGTATAGATTTTAATAAAAAAATACATTGATGTAGTGGCCCTAGATGGGAGTCATATGATTTTTTCATTATAGATAATATAATGGTCAATAAAATTTTTCCACCAATGTTTGACCGTAAGTGAGGATAATCATGAATCTAAAATGTATGGCCATGTGTTGGATATTGTTGCATAGGATCAATTTAAGGAGTATAATATAAGATGATAATGTACAAATGATATAAATAATGTCATTAATGATGTGATAATGTAATAATAATATAGTGATTTTTACGTAATATATTCTCATGCAAGAGAGGCATAAGAAATGTGTTGTAAGTTTTTTTCATGAAAGAAAAAATAGTAAATGTCATGTAAAATGCTATTGTCTAATAACAACATAAGATGACATCATTTGAAAATGATATGAAAGTTTTCATTGTGTGAAAATGATGTAAAATTATCATGATGTGAAAATGTTATAAAAGTGGTAACATGTGAAGATGATGTGAAAGTGTCATCACATGAAACTGATTTGTGATTGTCATCATGTGAAAATGATTTGAAAGCATCATCATGTAAAACTAATGTGGGGGTTTCATCATATGAAATGCTGTGAATGTTCCATTGTGCCAAAATGATGTTAAGTGTCATTGTGTGAAAATAATGTGAAGTGTCATCTTGTGAAGATAATGTAAAACTATTTTTCTAAAGTTTCATCATGTGAAAATTATGTAAAGTGTGATCATGTGAAAATAATTCGAAGGTGGCATATAATATATCATTGTGTCAAAACAACATAATTATATAAGAGGTCATTGTACAAGATCAATGTAAGAAGTTCTATGTAACGTGAAATTATGTAAGACTAAGGCAGGGAGATGTTGTGTGAGATGTTATTACATAAAAATCACTCTAATTGAAGTGAGCCTAAAACATAAGGGAAAAGGGCATGGATAAACAATTTTCACTGTTACAAAAAATAAACAAGTGTCATGTAGCGACTAGTCCCTATCATTGCAATATAGCTAAAAATAACTCTTTAAAGGTTTGGTAAATATTGATTGGTCTAGTAACCTATTTTTCCAAAATTTACAATACTAACTCCAAAAAAATTAACTTTTAGCAATTGACTTACTCAAGCAATTTTTTTGATATTTTGTCTTGGACCCTTGTGTGATCTAAGAATACATGATGCATAAAGTAGTCAATTTAATTAGGAACCAATTATTAAGATCTAATAATATTTGTGTGAGTAGATGAAATTTTGAGATTTGGACAAGGAACAAAGATTAAGTAGATACAATAGAGTTTCTTTATTTGTATAAGTGCCTAAAATTGTACAGACATGCATGATGATATGATGATGATCTAGTAGTTCAACTCATGACCCATGTGGCATGAATACACTCTTTCTACCTTCTAATTCTAATGGAAGTATTTTCTTAGCCCTTAGGATATATCCTTGCTTTTATTTTGACCTCTGCAACCTTTCACCTTGTATTCATAGCTTCTTCCTTGCTCAAAATTACTTTTTGAAATTTTAATCAATGAGGTTGCATGAGCTTTCTTATGGCCATCCAGATAACTCTATGGTTTCCCAAGCACCTCAAAGGTCACCCACATGACCTACCTAGGCATTAAGGGTGATCCAACCTAGCAAAATAGATGATCCAACTAGTAAATTGGGCAACCTTGGCAATATGGATTGGCATGTGAGAACTCCCAATTCTAGTCATGTCTCCACTAGATTTGCTCCTAATTAAGAATCAAGTTGAGTATTTATTGCACCTAACACTTGTTACTCTTGACTTCTCCACACCAATCATGTTTTTGATTATTAGTTACCTCCCCCCAATTATGACTATGATTGGGATTTCTTAGCCTATAAAAGTAGATTCAATCCTCGTCACAAATGATCTTTGGCTTTTGATTCTTCCCTTCTCTAGGAATTTGATTTTTTGTCTCTCTTCTTGTAGTCATTTGAGTAGGATAAGGAGTCAATTCTTAGGCATCAAATATAATTTTCATTTCATAGAAGAATCAGATTCTCCTAGAAAGCCTCCATGGCCCATTCTTCTTGAAGCTTCTGAAGCTTCCGTTACTATTGTCATAACATGCTATCACTCATCCCTTGAGCTTAGTTTCTTAGCTTGTACCATTCTTCTATTATTTGGAGCACCCTAGGCTAGAGAGAAGAGGAGAATACAAAAAAGTTGAGCCCTTGAGGACTATTGCAGCTTCACCAAGCATCTAATGACTTCTAGGTGTGAGGTGTCATGTATTTGTTGTAAGTATGGGCCTAACTGATGTTGTCATTGATGTCAACATACTCCTATCGCATTAATGATAAGGATTGGATGAACTATTTGCTAAGGATATTTTGAAAATTGGTCATATCAGGAATAGAGAAGAACAGTGAAGACAGTAAGGTAAAGATCCAAGATAAGATGACTATCAGAGGATGCAGTTCAAAGGGTTTGTAGATATGTGTCTTAAGATGATCTAGTAAATATTTTAGAGGTCCACATAAAATTCTTAAGAAGTTGTGGCCGCTCAAGTAAAACTGGTTCCGACAGGTGTTCAGAGGTGACAGAGTGATACAGACAGGTCCGGTGAGATCCAGAAATACATTATCATGTTCTGTGGATTTGAGGGAGTGTTGAGGAAGTCTTTGTAAAGTGACAACTCAATTGGTTCATGGTTTGAAGGTCCGCAAGCATCTATTCCTTTGTGACAGTGATGACATACTATGTTCTTGAGGTTTCAAATGAAGGAGAGAAGGATTTCAGTAAGCAGATGAAGTATGGATGTTCTTGGTAATTCAAGAAAGATTGTGGAGGTATTTGGATCATGTCCAGTTCATGTTGGTGGTCCGCATTAGAGTTAGAGCTCGTAATTGAAGAATAACTTCCGGTTGATGGTGTTCTTCCTGAGACTAGTCGACCGGATGAGTTATACGTCCTGCGGATGTTCTTTTAGATGGTTGCTGACTTAGATGATTATTCCTAAGTTGATATCTTGTATAAATAAGGGATTGTAAAGTTATTTCAAAGAGTGTCTTGTGGAGATGAGTGTGTGGTAGCGAGGAAGTGAGTGAAAGGTAGAGCAGAAGTATTGGGCTTAAATGGAACTAATTCAAGCATGGTGAAGATGCTATTCTCCAGTTCATGTATGTAATACTTATTATTTTGTAGACAGTGTGTCTCTTGTAGGCAATGGGCCTCTTGTGAGCAGTGTGCTCAGGTAGTGAGCCCTAATTGGCATGTGCCATTTTGTTCTTTCTATTCTTCTAACAAAGAATACAATCTTGGGTTAATCACCCCGTGGTTTTTCCCTTAACCAGGTTTTCCACGTCAAAATCTTGGTGTCCTATGTGTTAATGTGTTTCTACTCTTGATTTAATGCATTATGTGTCCATGATTGATTTATCATTATGTTGCTAAATTACAAAGTGGATTTAAGTGTTTAATTGGAAGAAAGTTTTGGACAACTAATTCACCCCCCCTCTCAGTTGTCTGCCCTAAGTCTAACAGTATTTACTACTTTTAATTATTAATTTAGTTTTATTTAAAAAGTATTAGAATAGAATTTGTAAATATATTAAATAACTTTCATCTTGCCTAGATCTGTGATATTCTATCACTGTATTACAAATTAGTATAGTTAGAATAGATTTATTTATGCAATTAGACAAATTAGATTTAAAATTAATTTAGTAATCATTAAGAAAAAGCCCTCAATACCAACATGAGGTAGTCAACACATCCAACACATCAAATTAAAATAAAAATAAAAAACATTTAATTAGATTACATTTAGATCATATAGAATCTTTTAAATTGTAAGTAGTTAATTAAATCATGTTTAAATATAGAAAAATATAAAAAAGGTAGATTAGTGTTTTATTTTGATGCATTTAGATTTAAGCATTTAGTTAATTAGCACTCAACAATCAATAATCAACAAAAAAGGCACACCCAAGAATAATGCACAACCATTAAATAATCAAACAAGCAAAGAAATCAACCAATTCATCAAATATAAGCATAATCACAACAAGTAAGACACATATTTCTTCTTTCTCTCTTCTATTGTCAAGCCCATGTATCTAGGATCAGAGAAGGCTAGGTAAAATCTATCTTAAACAAAATCCTTTAGCCAAATAAAGAAGCATTTAATGTTGAATGGGTGTAGGAACAAGTTGCTATCTTACACCAAATTTAAGAGAAAAAAATAAGATACATGAAAGAGAACTAGCTCGTGCAAGAGAATTAGCCCTCCTATAGGAACTAGTCAAATTAGAAGAACATAAGCTCAACACTTTTCATGGTTTTGCTCAGTAAGAGCTAAACTTGATCTTAGCCAATGACAAACCTAGCCATAGGAGAATCATTATAACTACACCTCTCCAGAGGTTTTCTAATAAGCACCTACACATCCCAACTCTAACTCCATGCCTAAGCATAGTTGTCCACCACCAAGCACTCCTTCCTCGTTAGAAGAAAGAGAAAGTTGGTATGACACCCACCCTACACATTAATATCATTACCACTCATAGGGCTATCCTTCCTCATGAACATAGTATTACATTATATGCTTCCCTATTCCATTATATTTTTCTACGCGAGCATGAGTGATTCGACTCCACAACCATCACTAGAGGGCAATGAATGTGTTGACTTAGATCCAACTCATTCAAAGTCATGTTAGGTAGATTTGAACCATCACATAATTTTGTGAACCCAATGTGAAGGTTAAATCCTTTTGGGATGAGCTCTCTCAGTTTTCCATTTCCATTACATATTGCCTTCTCCTTATGCTCTTTCATCCCTTTTTATTCTGTAGTACCTAAGGTACCACAAATATGTGGGGATCAATATGACCTTAGGGACTGAGTCCCTCCAATTAACCCATTACACCCTCATTTAATTAGTGTATCCCTCATCTTGATCCCATGGCACCTATATCCAATAGGTACAACTATGAGGATATTGGTTCAAATGTCAAGCACATGGAGCATGACAACAATGCTCGTTCGATCCATGAATTCATAACTTTTGACAACCCCACTTGGGGTCAATATCAAGGACTCATCTTGTAACCAAACCTAGGCATAATGAGAGCTTGTCATGTCCTAGTGTAGTAAAAAAATTGAAGAGAGGAGCCCAAATTGGCTACCTATAGGGACATGGCCATTGCAAATTGATAATGAGGTCAACCACCTTGAAAGAGATCTAGCAAAAGATTGAGAAATGCAAGAATCCCTCAACATGGTTTTTTAGAATGACCAAGTCTCCATTCAAAGAGTGAAACTTGAAAACCAAATAGAAGTGAAAATGAATAAGGCTACTCAACCCCTGTACTATGAACAACAAAACCCAACTCATTGTGGTGAAATGCATCAAACAGAAGAAGCAACCCTAAAAGAAATCATTGCTACCTTAGTCCAACGGATTAGGACACTTAATACTTGGGGTGTTAATCATCTAATTCAAAATTTGGCCTAGATAAATGATCAACCAAGGTTCCCAAGGCATCATCCTCATACCAATCTATTCACCACTAGCAATCCAAGTCAAGGGGTAGCTTAACTACCCCCTTATGTCAATTATTATTCACATAATGCGAGTAATGAGGATTTCATGTCTCCCTTTCCTTTATCAAAAAATAAGATGAGATTAAACCAAATAGGTGGGATGCCTACAATTCAAATCTTAAATCAAATGATCCCACCAAATTTTTAGCCCCTGAGTGTACCTCTACAAAATTATCTATCTTTTCCTAGATATCAACAAATGAACCCATGTAGCAAGATCCGCCCATAGGGATCCTGTTTGGATGGACCCCTCCTTCCACACATGACCACTTTTTTGGGACATTCCTTGAGTACCTGAAGGAGCCATGTCCCAACTCTCACATCAAAGCCTATACCACAATTTTTTAGGAACTTATTCCTTGGGATGGAGTCATTGAGAGAATCTTCCTAAAATTCTAAAAGGGATAGTCTTGGATTGGTACTATAGGCTTCTATAAGCATCCATCCATTCTTTCTAACAACTCATAGGTAGTTTATTGCCACATTTAATATGAATAAACTAGTAAAAATTGGAATTCAATATTTCTTGAGTATCAGGGAAGAACCTAACAAGTCATTCACACACCTTATAACATGATGGAGACAAGTTCTCTATTCATCAATAAGTGCACTAGATATGGATAATAGGGAACTTTGGGATCTCTTCTTGCATGCTTTGAATATGGACATGTGGGAGGAGGTCCAAAAAATCCCTTATAGATCTTATGAAGAGGCTCTCAAGAGCAATCTCAGGATAGACCAAGACACAATCAATAGTGATAGGAAAGAATATAGTTCCAATAGAAAGTTGGTCACTTAGAGAAACAACAACAATAATAGTAACCCCTCAATGCCTAGAATTCTAAAGAACAATCAAAATCCCATGACCAATGGTGTTATAGATGTCCCACCACCCAAGAAAAACAAAACAAAAACCATAATTACAATGGAAATAGATATGGTCATGGCTATAACTATTCAAACTTATGAAATCAAAATGTCAATATTGTTGACTATTTGTCAAGGGACAATTATGGTCAATAGAACATGTAACAAAATAAGCATAACTATGACAAAAACTAATATGACCCATTGGAAACCTCTAGATTTCAAACCTAATAAATATTTCTCATTCCATAAGAGAAGGGGGCATGACACTAAGTCATGTTAGGAGTAGCATCAATTCATATTAGATCCCCTAGAGGAGTAAAAATGCATATTTGTAGATATGTTGCTCCTCCCTCCAAAAAACCCAAACCATACCATCAAGGGTTGTTCACCCCTCAAAACATGAATTTAATGATCTACAAAGATCCTTTTTTGACACATCAACCTAGATATGGTTCAAACCAATCCAATATGGCCAACCAAGGTGCATTAAGACCAACCATTATTACTATTGGCACCCTCATGAAAATTTACAAAAATAATCTTTTGTCATGTGTTCTTTTTCTATCTTAGCCTTTCCCTTGCCTTTGCCATTTGTTGAAGTGCCCATAATCTAAAGAAAAATCCAAGTTTGACCCTTCCTTATCTATTTTTTGGGCATTCCCAGTTTTCAGTTTTGCTAGAATAGAGGGATGTTTCAAGCCTCAGAATTTCCCTGGTCTTAGCCTATTCACCTTTTGGTCCCTAGTTCCTCCCAAAACCTAGACCCCACAATGCATTTTTTGTGGTTCCTGTGGTGTTGGTGATGACATCAACTTGATGGAGTAAAAATATTTCTAAGTTCATGCTTTTCCTTTGCATCTTTATCCTTTGCGGGTTTTCAAGTTTTCCTAGGACCTTGGAACCTTTTCCTCATGTTCTTGGGTTCCTCGCTTTCATGGTTTCCCATGCTTTCCTCTTGGTCCTAGAGTTCCAAGTTTCCCCAAAACTCCCTGTTCCCCACATCCTCCTTTGCTTTTTTAGGTTTTTAGGTTTTCCCAGAACCTTGGAACCTTGTCCCATCTCGCTAGGTTCCCCAATTTCCTAACACCCTAGTTTCCCACTCCCTTTGTCCTTTGATCTCAGAGTTCCAAGTTCCACTAGAACCCTAGTTGCTAGTCCCAATCTCTCTCAAATTTTGGTCCTAGTCCCTGTCATGTTCCCATTCTCGTGTCCCTCCCAGACCTCGGATCTTGGTCTTCCCCACATCCTTTGTTCCTGAGTTCCCAGGTCTTCCTAACTCCTACTTCCCAACCCTTTCCTCTTTGCGAGATTCTAGACTTCTCCCACTCCTTGGAACTTGGCTCTAAGTCCTCCTAGATTCTTGGTCCTTGTCCACTTCCTGTTCCTGATCTTGATCCCTTGAAATCTTGTGTTCCCTTTTCCCTTGTCCTTGGTCCCTCCTAGGCCTCAATCCTGGCCTACCCCTTTCACACATTTGTAGGCCTGCCAATTCCCTAGAAACTCGAAACCTCATGATTTTCTCAAGAAAGTACCTATTGTTCCAACAACTCCCCTGCATGACCCAAGACACCATTTATGGTTAATTTAAGGTGTGATAACAAAAGTGAATAACTCCATACACCTCAAAACTCATGTGGACCCATCAACGATAGATTTTCATCATGCAGGCATGGGTGAAATGTCCAAATGGGTACATTTTCAAGTGCATGGCCATGTGAAATGATGTAACTAGTATGGGTGAGATGGAATCTTGTTGACCATTCATGATCCATTACTAGGTTGCATCTTGGGATGAGGATACCACATATATACTAGTAGAAATGAATGTATTCAAGGAGGGAAATTTTGGTTGTAGAGCAGAACTAGGAAAATAAGAAAGTTTATAAAAACTAGGGTTTCCTACCAATAATGGGATATAGAGCTATCTTATTGTAATATTGTCTGGATTTTCTCTCAAGGGAAATGAGAGGACACTATAATATTAAAAGAATGAACTCAATATGCAGGTTGAAATGATCTTAAATGTCTCCATAAACATTTTGTAAGTTTTTGGTATTCTAGTAATTTACCCTAATCATATTTGTTGATTCAAATGTTCTTCATGATTACTTGATCGTTGTAGATTGTAAACCTTTATAATGATTTTGCAAGGTGCCTTTTCATGGGGATGTATGAAATTTATGGCTTGTTTATAGATCTTTAAAGAATGCTTGTAATTATGTTCTGTAATCTTCTAGCTACCTGTTTGTTTATATAGAGCCTCACTTATGCAACAAATTATCAGTTATAGTCTTTGTTGGTACCTTGATTAGGTAGAAAACGTAATTACAATTGTGTCCCCTTTGATTGAATGTCCAGACTCTACTTCCCTAACTAGATATAGGCACTGGTCTATTATCCGTCAACCTTTATTTTCCTTCAACACACTCAAACACAATAAACTTACATTTCTTTATCTTTTGCATTGTTTTGTTTTACTCACAACCATGTCCAAATGAATGCATGATAATTGGGAACCCAAATTTTCCACCTTCTTTTTCTTGCCTAAAATCCATTAAAATCCTATGTCAATGCCTCTTTTGCTCATCATTTATACCCAATCTAGGATATTTTCAATGGGCCACTATCCTCAAAAATTAACCTAAAAATCCACTAAGTCCTTGGTTTCTTCCTTAGTAAAAAATCACTAAAAATGCCTAAGTTTGGCCTTTATTGGCCCTTTGGGGCCTACCAGGAACTTGTTGGTCGTTCTAGTGGTTCAGGTATAAGGAAGAAGTGGAAGTGTAGGTGATTTCCTTAGTTCTTGGAACCAAGAATATCCCTGAAAGTGTTCCCACTCACCCCCGAATCATTGAAAAAGAAAGAGAGAATGAAGATGGAAGGAAGAAAGGTGAGTTCCTAATTGTTGGGAAGTTCCTGACAAGGTGGAACAAGAGGTAAGTAGTTGGCAAAGGAAATAAATGTAAGTGGAAATATGGGGAAAAGGGGTGTGTTTCGGCATTTCCCTTGGTTCTTGGAACCAAGGAAACCTCTGATGGTGTTGTTGGATCTTGTCAAAGCACTAACATGTTTGAGGAAAGATAGAAAAGAAGACAAGGCTAGGAGATTTCGATGAGTTCCTAATTGGCAAGAAATTGTTGAAAAGGAAAAAGAGAAAGATAAAGAAAATGCGGTGAGTTCTTGATTGGCAGGAAATCATCGACATGGTAAATAAAAGTTTTAAAAGAATTTTTAACCCATTTTTTTGTGAGTTCTTTAGTTTGAATGCTTGCCTACCACCCAAAATGCCATTAATGCACAAATTAAATAGTTCGGAGGTGGGTGGATTTGAATGCAGTAGGTACGAAGGTAGATGGAGGGTAGATGATATTTATTGCAACATTTAAATTCCCTAAATAGTTTTCCCACTAAAAATCTCATCAAGAATCAAGAGGAAAATATAATGCTATATATATGAAAGAAAGATGTTATTATGGCTAGTTGTTGAACCAATTTTTTGGAGGTGCAAGATCTCATGGTAATTTTAGGGCATTAAGCAAAGAAAATGCTTAGCCTACAAAGGAATGCATATGATTCAATGTACGAAGGGTCCTCAATGCACATATGTATGCAGTGGTATGTCTCCATGGCAGTCCTGTAATATCTCAAGGGAATGTATATTCATAGATATATATTTTCTTTCACCACACTTTGTTGGTGCAAATGCAACTAAGATTTGATAATGTGTGACATCATTTAATTTAATACAAAGTCCTTTGTATTAGTCTTTCCTTTGTTTCATATGGGTTGTTGTGTTTCTGTTTTGGATCACTAAGTATGTCCATTGTATGTGGGATGTATTCTTTGATATGTATGCAAATGCACATCTAGTTTTGTTGATGTTTTATTGGATGCATCTTCTTCCTCTTGTTGTTCATGACTCTATTGCCTAATGGAATAGGCACCGGTCCAATTTGGTGAAGGCCAAGTATCCTTTTAAATCAATCCTTTGTTCTGGGTAGTTGTAGGAGTAGGAGTAGTAGGATTCTATATTATAACCAAGGACAAACCTCAAGCAATCCAAAACAATTTAAATCATGTTCATACATGCTTGAACCTTGTAACTTATGTATGTAAAGTTTAAGTGGATTCATCTTAGAGATATAAATGTTGTCATATTTGGGTGTTTGTGCAAAGTGCAGTGATCAACGTTATTAGAGGTTTTATGCAACCAATTGTCTTGGCCTAGTGAAAGTTATGGGGGTCAAGTGTATGTTGGGTATGGATGTGATTATGTATTTGTGTTCCACTTTATACCTCTAGGAATATCCATCCCGGGTCTAGCCGAGATCGAAGTGCAAGAGAGCATACCCACTCTTGTTAGTTGGCCTAAACCATCCTTAATCTATGGATGAGCCCCTTTCGTGCCTTCCTGATGACACCCCTAGCCTGGAAGAAGGAGAAATACTCTAGGATTTTGGACCTGCAATTTTGGGAACTAATAATGGCATTATAGCTAGGGATGAATTGAAAGGTTGTGAAATCCTAAGGCCTTTGTAACAATCATTCTATAGTTTGCATTTTGTTGTGTGTTGAAGTTGGCAATCTATCAACTTATGCCAACATAATGGCATTGTTGTCAGGGAAGAATTCATTACTAGGTTAAATCAAATGGAGACTTTGCTGGTGAGTTGAACCTAGACCTATTTGTAGCCTTGAAGATCAGTCATGCTTCAAGGAGTTCCTCTTTTTGGAAGAGGTGGTGACTCTATTGTAAAATAATAAAGAAAGTTTGTTTGCTACTATTACTTTGTTTTTTATTGTGATTTGAATGCCCCATCTCAATGTGCAGTAGTTGGTGTTCAAAGGTACATTTTTTTTCTTCCTACCTTTGAGATTGAGTTTCTGTCATGGTGAAGGAACATATTATAGCTAAGGTAAAAATTAGGGTAAATGCATAAACAACAAATAATCAAACCCAAACAAGCACAATAGAGCACAAGATAGCATGAAAATCAAAACTCAAAGAAAATGCAAACTGAATCTCCACACTACGCTTGGTCTATCTCTATTTCTCTTCTCAACCTCGCATGGGCATGCAAGATTTCAAAGGTTGAATATGGGAGGAATATTGGTTGCTCATTCCAACAACATAACAGTACTGAAAAGCTAGATTCTTAAATGACTTGTGTAAGGTTTGATTTATAGAAAAGGTTGATTTGAATGAATGGTTGAGATCGAAAGTTGATTTCAATGATATGGACGGTTAGGATCGATTAGGTTTTCCCACTCCATGAGGAGTTGTAGTCATGTGACAAGTGTGCAGAGGAGAATAAAGGAGACTGAATTCACATATTTTATTTGAATTAGTTTGACATGTGAAGTGTATTAAGTGGAAGTTGTAGCATGTGACATGTGTTTGATTGTGATGAGAGGTGAGGGAATAATTCAAATATTTTATTTGAATTATTTAGGACATGTGAAAGGGGGATTAATTAAATAAACGTGATTTATTTAATTAATTGTCTAGGTGATTAGGATGGAATTAGGAGTGGGATTAGGATAAAATGTCATATAATATCTCTAGTAATGTATTGACAAGGTGTTGCAAGACATGGACAAATTTAAGTGTCTACATTTTGCCCCTCTTTGAGATGATGTTGCGAATGTTGCAACTAAGAGAAGTAACATCATTTCAAAGAAGCTAAGGTATGGATAGAGGAAAAGGATTATGATGTGAAGATAGGATGATGATGCCCCCTCAAGAGGATAGGTAGGTTAGACAAACACAGGTAGGCTCTCGAAATGAAGGGGTTGGTCAAGGAAGAAAGATAAGGGAATGGATAGAAGAAGTGAATGATACATTATGTTGCAATGAAGGTGAGCAACCATGAAGTTTTATATAGCACTAGACATTATGCACCAAGGTATAAGGACCAGGGTGACGATGTGTCTTGTGCACTAGCGAAATACAACTTTGTCTAGATACAAGTTATGAATGTTAGCTGGTTTGGATTTGATACAAATGCAAGATGAAAATATAACACACACAAGAAAGCAAGCAAGCATGCACAAATGATTCAAAAATAAGCAAGGTATTTCCCCTATCAAGCTGTAAACCAATGATTAATTGATTGATTGATGATGATGTCTGGTTTTAGGAAATGAAACATGTCGTATAAGACGTCTGGTCTGGTTTCAATAATGCAACATCCTGTATAAGACAAGTGATTGATTGATACTAGTGTTGTTGGCCATGATCAGAATAAACACCAAGATTTGATTAATGATTGATTGATTTGGTTTACGTCAAGATTAGGATCAAGACCATTGATACAATTGGATAATTTGACTTGATTGATTGACTTGATTGGTATGTATTGAGGATGACTTGCATTTGAGTTTATTGCTTGGAATTTTGATTTGAAGATGATGATTTGATGGAATGATTTGGATTGATTTGATTGAATAAATTTGATTTATATGATGAATTGAATTGGAAGAATTGATGATTTGATTGGGATGAAGTTGAATTGATGATTGAATTGATTGATAAATTGATTTGAGTGATGTGATTGATTTTATTGGAGGAATTGATTTGATTGGAATGGTTTGATTTGAAAGAATTGAATTGATGTGATTGGATAGATTTTATTGCTTGGATTTTTGTTTGATATTTGATTTTTTTGTGTTTTGGGGAATATTTGATTTTTTTGGATTTTGAATGTTTTGGGATGTTTTTGGATTTTGAATGTTTTGATTTTTTTTTTGGATTTTGAATATTTTGATTTTTTTGGATTTTTTAATATGTTTTGGGATGTCAATGGATTACAATTTGGTTAGCCTTTGTGCTAGATACCATTGACAAGGGAAAACCAAGTCTAGGTGCAAGGGGTTATGTGGGATTAGATGAATGAATAAAAGGGTGGGTGATGGTAAATGGGATGGACGTATGCGCAAGAGGGCAAGGATGTGATCTCCAAAGACTATGTAGATAGGAATAAAATGCCCCATTCTAGGTATAATGTTTAAGATTTTTCATGACATAGCTTATGACAATAGTGTGATAATAGAATTTGTTTGGAGAGGATGAGGTATATCAAGAGATATCTAAAGCATTTGTCAACATTGTGCCCCTATAGCTTTATCAAGATCAAAAGGAGGAAGGGAAGATGAATGGATTCAATATGATAGGTATGTGGGTGGAATGGATAAGGATGGTAAGATAGGAAATGGAAATAGTATGATGGGAAGGAAATGATAGGTTGGATGAGATGACATGCCCCCAAGCGTAAGTGACATAGAAGATCAACCTACACATGACACATGTTTGCTAGGTTTTCATCATGGTACTTATCCAAGGCACCACCAAGGGTGGTTTTCACCATTGGACGAAGGGATTTCTCTTTACTTTTTTTATTTTTCTTTTTATTTTTCTTTTTTTTGGACATTTTTGAATATTTGGATGGGATAGGTGGAATATGGATAGGAAGGACTCAAGTGTCTAGTTGCATGAAAGGTGATAGTGTCCCATTAGGATGGATGTCCTCACACATGGATCCTGTCAAATGTCATTATGCTCATAGATGTTGGTACGATATTGCTTGAGAGGGAGATGGATTAGGTAGATAGTGGATTATGATGTTGATTATATAGGGAATGAAAGTGGATTATGTAGGAATGTATGAAAGGCTTATGCAAAAGCATGGACCATAGCGATAGGATGGGTGAAATATGTAGGATAATGGATGAAGGATGGGGAGATGGAGGTATGTAGAAATGTTGCGGAATGGAAGGGAACTATGAGCAATGGTTACACACACCATGATAAACATTGAAGCTTTTGATTTGAAGGTGGTGTAGGAAGCAATGGACATGTTTGCTTAGTGAATGTCAACTTAGTGATTTAGGAACCCACATAGACTTAGGATTTTTATGGTTTTTGTTTTGCTTGTGGGATGAAGGAATTTGAGACTTTTGAATGGAATGGGACTTTTGGAACTTTTGGATGGAAGAGGATTGTTGGGATTTTTGAGATGTGGATGCTTCATTTGACTTGATTGATTTTTGCTTGGGAACCCAAACCATTTTAGTTTTTGACTTTTCTTTTGAAGTTATGGGTTTATGTAGCCTTTTGGATGGATTTTGCTTTGACTTTTTGAATTGATATCCTAAGGTATGAGGATCCTTAGTATTTTTGGCTTTATGAAAGGAGGCATCCAAGTTTTATTTTTGAATCCCATGGGTTTAGTGGAAGCTTCATATTTAGACAATGTGTGCATTTGTTAGTCATGATTAGGAATGTGAGGGGATGTGTGAATGGATAGATTTGGCATTGGGAGAAGTGGAGGCAAAGTGGACGGAGGGATATTAGGAGTTGGAATTAGTGGAGGTAAATTGGATGGTGGAAGGTGTATGGTCACATGCTTTTGACATTTGTAGGATAATGGAGGTGGAATGGCAACATATGTTTTGGGTACATGATAGGATTTGTGATGGAAAGTGGTGGACTTAGGAGGAATGGAGGAAGTACCAACATCTTTAGATTATTTACCTTGGGGTGTGTATCTAAGGCGATATGAGCGTGGAGGAACGTTGACATGTATAGGCTCCAAAATTCCTTGTTCATGAAGGCCTATGCCTTTACCTTGACAATTCATGTTTTGGAGTATGCGATGGACTATGGGACTAGGTGTGTTTTGGAAATTAGACTTGAGCTCATTATTTGATAGTGAAGGCAAAGTGGATAAAGGTTGTTGTTGTCCTAAGGAATAACATTCATGGATTAAGATGGATAGACCACGGGGATATGATGGTGGACTTCAAATGGGATTGATAGTGGAAGACAAAGGATCATTAGGATCTTGATTATGTTCATTGTGTTTACTGAGATCCAAGGTATTGGTTTGATCATCTATGTTTTCTTGGGAGGCATGTGTCTCATCATGGCAAGTGGAAGTTGGTGTATCATGGATAGGTGGAGTGATAAGCTCTTGACCATGGAATGCATAAATTTGACTAAGAAGACCATCATGGTCTTCTTGATCATAGAGAGGATCTTGATCAACTATGGGAGCTTGGTCATAAATAGGATTAAGTTGCTCATGGATGGGTTGGATGGAGGGTATTTGATCTTTATTAGAATGAGGGATTTATGTTTTCATATGCTTAGGATTAGACCCTTGGCATAACTCTTGACTTGATTGAATGGAAGGGTAAATAGAAGTCTCATGAATGGGCTTGAAATGTTGTGGACCACATGATGGGGTTGAAGAATTGGACATGGCATTTGAAGGTTCTTTGATAGGCTCATGAATGGGTGTTTTACATGGGGATAGATTGTTCCTTGCTAGTAGCCAATGAATCACATCCTTTGCAAGTATATATGTGGAAGGATAATGAGGGTAGATAGTGTAGGCTTAGGATTATGATTAGTTTGAGGGCTAATTAGATTTGATGGGTTAGGACTAGGAGTGGATAGGTCCCATTGTGGGGGAATAAAAGGGATATTGGAAGGTGTTGGACTTTGATTAGATGGAGGGTTAAATGGCTTGAATGGATTAGTGGATTTGGACAACTCTATATGTTTACTTTTGTAATGTTTGAATTTAGGACGTGGATTTGGTGGGGGATTAAATGAAAGGCTTGCATGAGCTAGGTTGGTATCTCCCTTGCCATAGGTGGCATTAGGACTTAAATGCCTTTTATCTTGTTGCAAAGGTGGACTTGGGCTCACATGTTCTTGTTGGTTCACATGGAAAGAAGTGTGATTGGTTGATGTGGCATTGACTTGATGTATGGATGAATTAGGTTTTGGACTTGTCTCATCCTCATAACTAAAGAGATGGCCTCCTTGAAGTATGAATTTGGGCTTAGGTTTTGTGTCATCATTAAGATTAGGGGGATGGCATCCTCTAAGTATGAGCTTAGGTTTTGAATTTGTTTCATCATTAGGATTAGAGGGAGGGCCTCCTCTAAGTATAAGCTTGGGCTTATGATTAGGATTGGACTTGTTAAGGATCAAAACCATTTTGGCAAGTGATTAACTAAGACTAGGATGATGATGTGAAGTGATTAGGATAATGATAAGGATGAATGTGTTGGAAAGAATGTTTAGAATAACTTGTTTATGTGTTTGTGTTTATATCTTGATGTGGTAATTTGCAAACAAATGATTACACATGTATACACATGAATCACACATAAGACATATAAGCAACTTTGATTTTGAAATTTGAATGAATGTGATGATTAAGCAAGCACTTGAAGAAGACACATCAACAAGCCTAATACTAGTCAGGTAGGTGTGGCTAATTAGGTCCTAGTCTAGGATGCACAAGTTGACTAAGGATGTCCCCAATATACTCAAGGTACGGGGGGCCCTAATTCTGTGAAATGAAAGTGAAATAGTGCCAAATAGCCAGGAGAAAGGGGTAACCCTCCCTTCACCTTTACTTCCCAAAGGTATAAAGTTCTTTGGAGCTTAGCCTAAATGGCAAGATTTTGACTTCCAAAGAGGGTGTCTTTTGATTCACAAATCACTTTTTATACTCTGTTGGAATGCTAGAGTTGAGGTCGTCCCTTGGAGTAGTGTGTCTCCAAGCAAGCTTCCTAGGAAGGGTATGACAAAATCAAACCAAGTGGGTGTTTTTGATCTCTAAGATCACCTTGCAGTGTGAGGAGAGAGCATACACACGTACACTTGATTCACACTCACACTTGTTAATTTCCCCTTAGAAAATTGAAATGTGAGGAGTGAAATTGAATGGATGAGAGGTATTTTTGATTCTCAAGATCACATGAAGTGCATGAGAAGAGCATACACACCTCTAATCTCACTCAACTTCACCAAACAATGCAAGCACTTATTCTTTTTTTAATCCCAAGTCAAAATGTGTGATGGAAGACAATGGTTCGTTTTAGACCCAATTTTGGTGTGTGATTGAAGACAATAGTTGCTTTAAGACCCAAATCCAAATGTGTGATGCAAACAAATGTTATTTTTATGCCCAAATTGAAGTGTGTTTACAAATAATGATTATGAAGAAGTGAAAAGAGATGAAAGGTGAATGGAGTGCACCTAAAATTTTTGCTTCCAATCTGCTGCTGTGACTGATCCAAATGATACTATGGCTCCATATGATCACCTAGAAGCCACAAAATCAAAGAAAGAACAAGTAAACTTGCAAATGAAAGCATTATGTGAAAAAATAATAATATGAAAAATATAATCAAGATGAACTGGTATAGTAGAATAGATAGAATAATCAAAAAATTTAGGAAATTCTATACACTTTTAAAAAAAATTCATGAAAAACAGATAAATTTTGCAAAAGATATAACGTTTGAAGTTCAAAATTAAGTTTGACTTTGACTAAGAAAAAAGAGGTGAAAATGGTATAGTCACCTGATGAAACCTATACCATAGTGAAGTTAGCTGAGTCATCTTTTCAATGAGTCCTTTTGTGCAAATTTTTGACCCTGTATGGCAAAGTTATGATAAAAAGAAAAAAACTGCCCTATTAGGGCATGTAGAAGAACAAGATAGGCCCTAGCAGGTTGTTAGCCACTAGCAGTTTGGAAAAAATGTGGTCATATGGACGCAGTTAGTCTGACTATGGTTAAGGTTGGGAAGTTAGGATGTGAGAGGAGGCTTCAATGGTGGCGGCGCAACTTTAGGGTTTAGACAGGGATTTCTCGTGCAGGTCGACAAGGAAGACTAGGGTTTTGGGAGCAATAAGGAGGTGACCAGAATGAATGTGGGCGGTGGTCGGTCGGAAGAATGGCAATAGAGAAATTGTAGTCAACAATGAGTTTGAACCCAAAACCTCACCAAAAACCTAGAGATTGAATCTTGCAATCAGAGGCAATATTAAGACTGCAACACAAAATTTAAATCTATAACAATATTAAACCCAAACCAAGGATATCAACCCTGCAACACAGAAAACCTTAGCTGAGGAACACCCAAAAGGAAACATAAGAAACTTTGACTGAAGGCCCCTGCACAGGTGTCATACGGGTCCATACGGATCTGTACAGTACGGCCCTACGACATGGGCTAAACTAAAAAAAATCATTTTTTTTCTTGCAACAAAATAGTAAGTGTTATATGTTATTTTTTGCCTGCGAGGCCTACTAGACACAACGGTGAGGTCCATTTCAAGCCTACAGGTCACCTGCAAAAACTAATTTTTAGAAATTGACAAAAGACATTAGATTTGCAAGCTTCATGTCGGGTTCACCAAATGTAGCTAGGGTAAAAATTAGGGTAAATACACAAACAACAAATAATCAAACCCAAACAAGCACAATAGAGCACACGATAGCATGAAAATCAAAACACAAAGCAAATGCAAACCAGATCTCCACGCTACACTTGGTTTATCTCCATTGCTCTTCTCAACCTCGCATGGGCATGCAAGATTTTGAAGGTTGAAAATGGGAGGAATGTTGGTTCATTCTAGCAACATAACAATACTCAAAAGCTAGATTCTCAAATGGCTTGTGTAAGGTTTGATTTATAGAAAAGGCTGATTTGAATGAATGGTTGAGATCGAAAGTTGATTTTAATGATATGGACGGTTAGAATCGATTAGGTTTTCCCACTTCATGAGGAGTTGTAGTCATGTGACAAGTGTGCAGTGGGGAATAAAGGAGACCTAATTCAAATATTTTATTTGAATTAGTTTGACATGTGAAGTGTATTAAGTGGAAGTTGTAGCATGTGACATGTTTTTGATTGTGATGAGAGGTGAGGGAATAATTCAAATATTTTATTTGAATTATTTGGAACATGTGAAAGGGGGATTAATTAAATAAATGATATTTATTTAATTAATTTTCTAGGTGATTAGGATGGAATTAGGAGTGGGATTAGGACAAAATGTCATATAATGTCTCTAGTAATGTATTGACAAGGTGTTGCAAGACATGGACAAATTTAAGTGTCTACACATATAATTTGTAATACCTCTATTTTCTGCCTTGCATTATAGAATGTTTTAGTCATGGCCTCTAGATATGAATTTGGAGACTCTAGGGATGCTCCTTCATATGCATCTTCTTATGTTTCAAACCCTAGAAACTATTATGTCTTTGACCATTCTAGTGATGTTTGTTCTAGTCATGGATCTACATTTATACAAGCTGAAACTAATATGCACCCATGCAAAATCAAAATGAATGTGTTAGGCAGCAATATGAAATTAAAAGAAGAAATTAGCTGATAGAATCCATATTGCAGCAAGAAAACAAATAGAAAATCATATTAGGCTACTAGAGTCTCGGGTGTTGTCCCATGCTTGCCCTACTACCCCTAAAAATTAGATTGTTCAGTTTCTTATCATTTCCATAGATCCATTTTATAAACAACTAGACTTCTCTTGGATTGATTACAAAACGTAGAATATGCCAGCCAAGATCTATAGTCAGATGCCCAAGTTTGATGGGTATAGCATTTGGGAAGGGGACGCACATGTTGATGAGTTTTCAGGGTTCATGGAAGAACATTAGTTTGAAGATGAAGACATGTGGATGAGATTCTTCATTAGGTCATTATGTGGAAAGGAAAAAGCATGGATTTAGAGCTTTCCAGAGTAGTCCTTTGCCTCATGGAATGAACTTCTCATTGCATTTGAAGAAGAATTTGTAAAAGTCTTAGAATCTGTTGGTCTTGTCATGAAACAAAAAAATTAGAAGACAAGAGGGAGAGTCTAGCATGGACTTTAGTCACAAGTTTGATGTTACCCTTTCTAGGATTCCAAATGATTTTAGACCTAACACTCCCACCTACATTGATATGTTTTTTGAATCATTTGAAGATGGATTGAGTTATGTGCTGGAGGATTTGAAACTAACAAGTATACAGCAAACATATCCATGCTTAAACTACATGGAAAAGGTAAGGAATGATTACATAGCAGAGTTGTTGTCTACAAATGCAAGTGTTTTTGTAATGAATAGGTTGGTGTGAATAGAAGTGTTATGGATATAACTAATCAGATGAATATAGCATCAAATCATGATGTTTGTGTAGTCAGAAGGGTAGAAGATGAAGGTATTGCATTGTATGATAGTGATGTAGATGATGAGAATAGTGTATGCACCAACCTTCAGTTGGATAGTTAATCAAGTGAAGATGAAAATGATGACATCCATGATGACTTCCAGCTTGATGTTGAGGTATATGGCCTAGTGGACAATAAGAGAGATGTGTATAGGAATGAGCAATTAGTTGGATCAGCTTGTGAAGTTAATTATGTTAATTGTGCACAAGTGAGTGATATTCATAATGGACAAGAAACTTGTTTCTTGTTTGATATGCTACCTTCCCTTGTTCCATTGGATATTGATGAAGCAATCAATGTTTGCATGAGGATGACCTAAGTGTGCTTGCACTTGATGATACCCAATCTAAGACAAATGCTACTACAAACATAGATTTTCAATTTAAAAATTTTGCCCTTGATGATTGTGAAGGTGGTGATCATGTGGACGCACAAGAGAACCTATTGATGTGGTGCAAAGTTTGTTGTCTTCCCCATGTAGAATGTGCTTCAATTGGGTCACAATAAAATGATACAAGAATGAATGAGGAAGAAGAAGTGTGGCATCAGTTAGTTTGCAATAGTGAGTGTTACACAACAGGTTGTCAGAATGAGCTCCAAATAGTGGGATGATTTGAAGAACATGATTCTTAACTTGAGGTGTCTTGTGGTGTTGAGTTTTGTGCTAATGATTTTTATTGTAGATCTTAGAGATGATATCTACAAAAGTGAAAGTGGTGTATGTTGGCCACCTATTGTCCTAGAGTTTGATGATGACACATATGATTATGAAGCTTTCCTTTGTGATGAAGGTCAAGTTTCTATTACTATGGATGATAGTGGTATGCTATAATTTGAGTCATTTGTATGGGTCTAGTATACATATGAAAAGGATGTTGTGCAGAAACATGAATGCCAAGTTGAAGATTAGTATGTTGCAGCTCAACTTGGTGGTGCACTTGAGCTTGAGGCATTCTAATTTGGGATGCAAGATTATTTTCTTCTGTGTGTTGAGAAAGGTTGCATTCAAGTACCTTTTAATTTGCCTTTTGAATTGGATGCATTTCCTTTTTTCCTTAACTCACATGTGGAGGTTAGCAGGTATAATGATGTTGCATGTATAGGTGGATGTTTGCTTCCATCCATGTCTTTTGTTGCTTACCTAAATTTTATTTTCTCACCCCTTGCTGCTAAGAGCATACTTGATTTAACATGGGATAGGTCAAGCACCTATTATTTATGGTTGCCTTGTAGTGATGTTTATGGTAGAGATGTTATTTGCTCCATGAACGATGCTTGCAGGTTAGTGCAAGCTTATGACAGCTAACTTTTGTTGCAAATGGGTGGTGAGTGTAGATTTGGTTTGAGGGAGATCATCTCCTTCATTCATCTTGTCTTTGAGGCAAGTAGCCCCATCCTCCTTTTGTAGGGTTGCCCTGCATTGTGTTCAAAAAAAATTTGCTGTCATCTTTCCTTTTGTGCCTTCATGCCCATGATTGTAAGTCTTCTTGTATATAAACCCTCCTAAATATGTTGTTTGGTTTTTCCCTTGTTGTTTTTTGCCTTTTGTGGTTTGCTCCAGAGATAGATAGTTCTTGTTGTGCCAAGTTTGGCACACATCACCAACTAGAGCCATTGTTGCTGCCCAGATTTTCTACCTCCTTTTCCTACCTAAAATTCATTAAAATTCTATGTTTATGCCTCTTTTGCCCATCATTTATACCCAATCTAAGATATTTTTAATGGGACACTATCCTCAAAAATTATCCTGAAAATCCACTAAGTCCTTAATTTCTTCCTTAGTAAAAAATCTTTAAAAATACCTAAGTTTGTCCTTTGTTGGCCCTTTGAGGCTTACTAGAAACATTTTGGCAGTACCAGTGGTTCCCAGAACCACCAAAACCTCCAACCAAGTGTGAAGAGAAGGTAAAAGGAAGAATTGGAAGTGTCAACGATTTCCTTGGTTCCTGAAACCAAGGAAATCCTTGACGGTGTTCCCAGTCACCCTTAGATCATTAACAAAGAAAGAAAGAAAGAAAGAAGACGGAGGCAAGAAAGGTGAGTTTTTGATTATCGGGAAGTTCCTGACAAGGTGGAACAAGACGTAAGTAGTTGGTGAAGGAAATGAAGGTAAGAGGAAAGATGGAGAAAATGGATGTGTTTTAGCATTTCACTTTGTTCTTGGAACCAAGGAAACCTCTGGCGGTGTTCCTAGTTCCTGCCAAAGTGCTGACATTCTCAAGGAAAGATAGAAAAGAAGACAAGGCAAGGATATTTTGGTGAGTTCTTGGTTGGTAGGAAATCACCAACAAGGCAAAAGAGAAAGATGAAGAAATGTGGTGAGTTCTTGGTTGGTAGGAAATCATCATCAAGGTAAAATTTAAAAAATTTAAAGTATTTTTTATGTGTTTTTAGTGAGTTCTTTAGGTTGAATGCCTACCTACTGCCAAAAAATGTCATTAATGCACAAATTAAACAATTTGGAGTTAGGTGGATTCGAATGCAGTAGGTATAAAGGTATATGGAGGGTAGATGAGATTTATTGCGACATCTAAATTCCCTAAATGGTTTTCTTGCTAAAAATCCCACTAGGAAATGAAGAGGAAAATATAATGCTACATATACATGAAAGAAAGATGTTATGGTTGGTTGCTAACCAATTTTTTGGAGGTGCAAGAGCTTGTGGTGATTTTAGGGGATCAAGCAAAGAAAATTCTTGGGCTACAAATAAAGGAATGTGTCTGATTCAATGTAGGAAGGGTCCTTAATGCACAATTGTATGCAGTGGTATGTCTCCATGGCAGTCTTGTAATGGCTCAAGGGAATGCATATCCATAGATATATATTTTCTTTCACCACACTTGTTGGTGCGAATGAAACTAAGATTTGATAATGTGTGACATCATTTAATTTAATACAAAGTCCTTTGTATTAGTCTTTCCTTTGTTGCATATGGGTTTTTGTGTTTTTGTTCTGAATCACTAAGTATGTCCATTGTATGTGGGATGTATTCTTTGATATGTATGCAAATGCACATCTAGTTCTATTGATGTTTTATTAGATGCATCTCCTTCCTCTTTATTGTTCATGACTCTGTTGCCCAATGGAGTAGGCATCGATCCAATTTGGTGAAGGGACAACATTATTGTAAACCAATTATCCTTTGTTCTGGGTATTTGTAGGAGTAGGAGTAGGATTTTATTAGTTTACATGTTGTTCATGATTCTATGTTATAACCAGGGACAAACCTCAACCAATCTAGAATAATTTAAATCATTTCTAAATCATGTTCATGCATGCTTGCACGTTGTAACTTGTGTATGTAAAGTTTAAGTGGATTCATCTTGGAGATAAATTTTGTCATCTTTGGGTGTATGTGCAAGGTGTAGTAATCAGCTTTATTAGAGGTTTTATGCAGCCAATTGTCTTGGCCTAGTGACAGTTATGGGGGTCAAGTGCATCTTGGTTATGGCTATGATTATGTATTTGTGTTTCACTTTATGCCTCTAGGAATATCTGGTGCAGGAGCACCTAATAGAACATCTTAGAGCAAGAAGACACAAATGATCACAAGAGAAGCCCATGGAAACCATCCAATCAAATGGAACATCCTAAGACCAATGATGACATGCTATACTGGGCAAAATGATGTAATGATCAAATGTCCTAAGGGTTCTGGTAAGGACTCTAGGACCAAAAATGATGTAAGTTGGGCCAATAGTGCCCCTAGAGTCAAAAAAAAGTCAAATATAGGGGTCTAAGATCAAAAACAAAGTGTAATGATCATAAGGAAATCCAACATGATAATTTGGTAGGGTAGAAGTCATTTAAAGTAGAGTTTTAAAATTCAAATTTTTGAATTATGCATTTGGGCGGGAAAGTCCAAATTGAGTAGTTTTGATGGTTTAACTAATTGCAACCAATGGAAATCAGTTGAGGAAGTTGGACAGGGGTTATGTAAGCCTGTTCAAGGCATGAGATGCATGTGGGGAGCCATTTTGGAGGTCTGAGTTGTACGGCAGATTGGAAAGAACAGTAAATTTCAGTTTTTCTTGCATTTCCTTCTTGTTTATGTTGGTCTTTTTGATTTTGGAGTGTTGGAAAATGCCTTAGGACTTCAATTAACAATAGTAGATCACTTTCCATGCTCTAAGAAGGTCTTTGTAGATAGTTTCATTGTTGTTTATTTGACTGTCATAAGGAACAACAAGCTTTCCTGTGCATTTTGAGAGGTTTCAATGCCTCATAGGACCTTTCCATGGATGTAGGATCCTAATTCTCATGAAATAGGTCCTTATTAACATGTACTATATGATTCCTAACCTTACAAAGTAGGAGGAATGCAAAATGGGGAGGTGATCACCATTTGAAGTCAAGGATTGCTAGTGGAAGAGCATTGAAATGGTGGGATAGTTATAACAGCCAGAGATCTGCCTTAACAAGGTGACATTTTTATGTTTGATATTGTCTAGTATGGTCATGGAGATGGTGTTAGACCTTTGAATGAGGTCTGGAAGTGATTGGAAGTGGGAGATCTAGGAAGCCCTAGGTTTTGGGCCCTAGAAATGAGGTTTTAGTATTTAAATATGCAAATGAGCAAACCCTTGTCTAAGACCATGAAAATCCTTTGTTTTGAACCCTTTACTAAGATTGTTTCAAGGTTTGAAGTGTGTGGGACAAGTATTTAATAGGGTTTCTTTGTAAAATGGTTAATTTAGGCCTTGTAGAAAGGCAGCAAGGTGTTAGGACAGTCACATTCGGTCCAAAACAATAGTAGGTGAGTTTGAGATATGTTATAAAACTCAATAGAGGGTACTCAGATCAGTCATTAGATTTGGATGTGCTTTGGGAAAGTTTGGAGAAAAGTGCAAATTAGTCATTGAACAAGGCTACAAGGATTAGGCCTGTTTAAGGGGAATTGTCAAGAATCTATCAAATTGGTTTGTGAAACATTTTGAACCTTGTTGGTTGGGGTAGGTTGAAACCCTAGAAGGTACAAGAATTCATCTAAGAAGTTGGAATCCAAATTTGAGCCCTTTGGTGGAGTTTAAGGCAAAGGGAAGACTAGTGAAGTCTTATTGATTGAAGCCCACACTAGATTGAAATCTTTTTGTTCTTGTTAAATTATCTCTAAGACCTGACACCTTTGCATCAATATCCCTCCTAGGTCTAGCTGAGCCTGAATTGCAAGAGAGCATACCCACTCTCATTAGTTGGCCTTAACCTTCCTTAATCTATGGATGAGACCCTTTCTCACCTTTCTGATGACACCCTTTGTTAGATTTAGGGTAGACAACTGAGAGGGGGGAGGGTGAATCAGTTGTACAAAACTTTCTTCTCTTTAAACACTTAATTCCACTTTGTAATTCAGTAGCATAATAATAAATCAATCATGGAAACACAATGCAATAAATCAAGAGCAGAAACACATTAACACATGAGACACCAAGATTTTGACGTGGAAAACCCAGTTAAGGGAAAAACCATGAGGTGATTAACCCAATATTCTATTCTCTATTAGAAGACTAGAAAGAATAAAATGGAACATGCCAATTAGGGCTCATTGCCCGAGCACACTTCTCACAAGAGGCTCACTGCCTACAAGAGACACACTGTCTACAAAATAATAAGTATCGCCTACTTGAATTGGAAAATAGCATCTTCACCATGCTTGAATCGGTTCCATTTAAGCCCAATACTTCTACTCTGCCTTTCACTCTTATCCTCACTACCACACTCTCATCTGCTCAAGACATGCTTTGAAATGACTTTATAATTCCTTATTTATACAAGACATTGACTTAGGAATGATCATCTAAGTCAGCAAACATCTACAAGAACATCCACATGATGTGTAACTCATCCGGTTGGCCAGTCTCAGGAAGAACACCATCATCTGGAAGTCATTCTTCAATTGCGAGCTCCAACTCCAATGCGGACCACCAACATGAACTGGACACGATCCAAAGACCTCCACAAGCTTGCCTGAATCACCAAGAACATCCACACTTCATGTGCTTACTGAAATCCTTCTCTCCTTCATCCAGAACCTCAAGAACATAGTCTGTCATCACTGTCACAAAGGAATAGATGCTTGTGGACCTTCAAACCACAAACCAATCGAGTTGACACTTCACAAAGACTTCCTCAACACTCCCTCAAATCTGCAGAACAAGATAATGCATTTCTGGATCTCACCTGACCTATCTGTATCACTCTGTCACCTCTAAACACCTACTGGAACCGGTTTTACTTGAGTGGCCACAACTTCTTCATATCTTCATGTGAACCTCTAAAATCTCTACTAGACCACCTTAAGACACACATATATACAAACCCTTTAAACCGTATCCTCTGATCCTCATCCTATCTTGGACTTTTACCTTATTGTCTTCACTGTTCTTCACTATTCTTGATTGAGACTAATTTTCTCAATATCCTTAGCACATAGCTCATCCAATCCTTATCATTAATGCAACATGAGTATGTTGACATCAATGACAACACCAGTTAGGCCCATACTTGCAACAATATCCCCCTTTGTCATTGATGGCAACATATGATGTGAAAAACTATTTTGACCATCAAGACAAGAACTTCTCCTTACTGTCACAACTCCCCCTATCAGCAACAACCTTTTTCATGTCTTCTCTTCCATTCATACTTCCTCTTTGATTAGAAACCACTTGTTTTTCACATGTCTTCTCTCCCCCTTTGACATCAATGGCAAAGGGCACATACTTTCAATTCCACCACTTCAAACTCATACCAGCTGCTCCCCCTTAGTAGCAGCTCCCCATCATCAATTTGGATCACAAGATATGACTGTGATATCCATCGGACTGATGTACATTAGTGCACCTTAGTTCATTACCAGAGGGGCAATAACCCCTAACTTCTCCCTGAGATACTCAAAAGAGTCCTTAGATAGAGGTTTAGTAAAGATGTCTACAATCTGATCCTTGGAAGGCACAAACTCCAATCTAACTTCATTCTTGTTTACTTGCTCCCTCAAAAAGTGAAACTTGATGGATATGTGTTTAGTCTTTGAATGCAACACCATATTCTTAGATATATTTATTGCACTTGAATTATCACAGAAGATTGTGATAGGCTCCTCATACTCCACTCTTATGTCTCTTAGCATTTGCTTCATACACAAAACTTGGGTGCAACTACCTACTGCTGTAATATATTCTGCTTTTGCAGTGGACAGAGATATTGCCTCTTGTTTCTTGCTCAACTAAGAAACCAATCTCTTCCCCAAAAAGAATGCTCCACCACTAGTACTCTTCCGGTCATCCACATCTCCTGCCCAATCAGCATTTGTATATGCATGAAGAGAGAAATCATGATCTCTAGGATACCACAGACCATACTCAACTGTCTCTTTTAGATATCTAAAAATCCTCTTGATTGCCATGACATGAGACTCTCTAGGATCAGCTTGGAATCTAGCAACAAGTCCAACAACATTCATAATGTCAGGTCTAGTGTGAGTGAGATACAACAATCCTCCAATCATTGACCTGTACTTTTACTGATCAGCCTTAGGAGAGTCATCATCTTTGCCCAATATGCATCCAGTTGCCATGGGAGTATTCATTGGTTTTGAGTCTTCCATCCCAAATTTCTTCAACAATTCTTTCACATATTTGGTCTAAGAAATGAAGATTCCTTTCCTTGTGTGAGTGATTTGTAGACCCAAGAAGAAATTCATTTCACCAAGCATGGACATCTCAAACTCACTTTTCATTTGATTTACAAAATTTACACATACTATCTCTTCCTCCAAAAATGATATCATCAACAAACACTTCAACAATCAAGATGTTTTCATGATCAATTTTGAAATACAAATTATTGTCAACAGTACCTTTGTTGAAACCAATCTTCAAAAGATGTTTATCTAATCTCTCATACCAGGCTCTTGGGGCTTGCTTCAGTCCAACAGTGCTTTCTTCAACTTGTAGACCATATCACCATGATCAGACAATTGAAATCCATCCAGTTGCTCAATGTATACTTCTTCTTCCAAGTCACCATTTAGGAAGGCAGACTTGACATCCATCTGATATACTATGAAGTCCTTAAAGATAGAAAAAGCAAGAAATAATCTGACTACTTCAATTCTTGCCATTGGAGCAAAAGTTTCTTCAAAATCAACTCCTTCTATTTGAGAGTAACCCTTGCAAACCAATCTGGATTTATTTCTGATTACTTCACCAACTTCATTCAATTTGTTCTAGAAGACCCATTTTTTTCTAATCACATTCTTGTTTTTAGGTCTGGGAACAAGATCCCAAGTGTGATTTTTCTCAATTTGCATTAGCTCTTCCTTCATTGCTTTAGTCCAGTTTTCATCATTGCAAGATTCATTTATTGTCTTAGGTTCAATCTTTGAAATCAGACAATACTCATATGAATCTTGAGCAATACTCCTTCTTGTTTGTACACCTTTGCTTTTATCACCTATGATCTGATCTTTAGAGTGGTTCAGTCTTACATACCTGGGAACTTTGGGAATTTCTTGCACTTCTGATTCTTGATTAGACTCATCAAAACTCATCTCGTCTTTCTGATTTATCAGATCAGTTTGAATCTGACTTTTAGAGGAAGCTTGGGCTCCTTGAATTAGAACACCATTCTGATCATCTTCATCATATTCATAAAACCTTGAGGGTTTTTCAATTCCTTCATCAACCTTCACATTTGTACTTTCTATCATTTTTCTCAGTCTCTTGTTATAACACCGGCATGCTTTGCTTTGAGTAGAGTAACCCAAGAATATTCCTTCATCGCTTCTAGCATCAAACTTTCCTAGATCTTCATCTCTTTTAATGTAACATTTGCTACCAAAAACTTTGAAATACCTCACAGTAGGAGTGATGCCAAACCAAAGTTCATAAGGAGTCTTACCGGTATTGCTTCTTATTTGAACTTGATTGAGAGTATAGACTGCAGTGCTGATAGCTTCTCTCCAATAGATCTAAGGAACATTTGCTTCCATCATCATGGTCCTAGATGCTTCCTAGATGGTCCGGTTCTTTCTTTCCACTACTCCATTCTGATGTGGAGTCCTAGGAGCAGACAATTGTCTCTTTATTCCATGTTTCTCATAGAACTCTATAAACTCACCGGATGTGAATTCTCCACCTCTATTAGACCTCAGACATTTCAATTTTAATCCAGTTTCATTCTCTACCATAGCCTTGAATATTTTGAATTTCTCAAGAGCTTCTAATTTCTCTTTCAAAAAGGTTACCCACATCATCTGGGAATAGTCATCAATTAGTAACATGAAGTAGCTATCACCTTGCACACTCCTGATTCTTGCCAGACCACAAAGATCTATATGAACTAAGTCCAATAATCCAGTAGAAGACAGTTCCTTACTCTTGAATGTGACTCTTCTCAGCTTACCCAACTGACATTCTTTGCACAAGCTATTAGTAGGTTTCACCAATTTTGGAAGATCTCTTACAGCCTGAGTATTGCTTATCTTGATGATATTATCAAAATTCACATGACACATCCTCCTATGCCATAACCAACTCTGATCAACTTGAACAAATAAGCAAATTTTACCAGTACCAACCAAATGGAAGATATTACCTTTTGTTTGAGTACCGGATGCAATCTTTGTTTTGAAACTTTCAAAGATCTTGCATTTTCCATTCTTGAATCGGAGAGCATAGACTTTGTCCACTAACCATCCAACACTGAGAAGATTGTGCTTCAAACCTTCAACATACAGTACATTACCGGTTTTGTTCCTTCCATCAAAAGAAATAGTTCCTCTACCTTTGATTCTACCAGCAGAATTATCACCAAACTTTACCACTCCTTCTTCATACCTTTCCAAATCTATGAACTTATTTTTGTCACCCGTCATATGATGAGAGCATCCACTGTCAATGACCCAATCATCATTTTCTTCAACTTGGGCAGCCAGAGCTCTTTCTACAACTTTATGATTGACAGATTCAGAGGGCATTGGATCTTCTTCCTTGATGGCAATAAACACCCAATCACTTCCAGATTTGTTTCTTGTCTCTAATTCATCATCTGTTACTCTGTCATTATCAGCTTCCTCATGAATATAGTAACAATTCTTTTGGAACCTTGATCTGTTAGGATTTGGCCTTGAAAATCTTTCCAGACATCTTGAGGCAAAATGACCAATCTTATTGCAGTTAAAACACTTAAAAGGCAACTTCCCTTCATACTTACCAGATCCTCTTGGCAGTCTTTTTGCAATTGAGCAGTTTCTGCTTCTTCTTCTTCCAGGTCTTTTCTTGCTTTTTCATACCATGATAGTTTCCTTGAAGAGTTTTCTCCTAGATCAAACCTTTGTTTACCTTTTACAGAGGCACTGGCTTTGAATGCAGATTCAGTCTTGGGAGGGGCATCTCCAATCTCAGTCATTTCAAATGCAGCCAATTTACTAGCCAATTGGTCTCTAGTGATAGTTGTATGGGCTCTGAATTCTTCAATGGCAGCAACCTTGATTTTATAGAGCAGGAAGGGATCTAAGAATTTTTCCAACAATCTCATTTTCATCCAAGACTCCACCAGCATTTCTAATTCCACAAACAAGCTCATTTACTCTTGGCATAAAAGTAGAAATGTTTTCATCTTCTCTCATCTTCAGATTTTCAAATTTCCCTTTCAGACTCTGTAGCCTTGCACATTTAACATACTTGTCTCCTTCATGCAGAAGTTCCAGTTTTTCCCAAATCTTAAAAGCAGTTAGTAGGTCAACAACATTTGAAAGCTCTAAATCAGATAATGTACTTAGAAGAGCTTCAATAATTCATAGATTGTTTTCAACATCTGTGATTTCATTTGGAGCTTTCGGACCACCCTGTGGAGGAGTATACTTCGTTGAAGCCATGTTCTAGTACTGCATTCCCATACATTGCAAGTGACATTTCATGCGACTTTTCCAAAGATTAAAATTGGTTCCATCAAAGTTTGGACTATCCTTCTTGTAGGACAACATCCTGGATCTCCTCAAGCGGTTAAGCTCTTTTAGAGGAACTTGGCTCTGATACCAATTGTTAGATTTAGGGTAGACAACTGAGAGGGGGGGTGAATTAGTTGTACAAAACTTTCTTCTCTTTAAATACTTAATTCCACTTTGTAATTCAACAACATAATAATAAATCAATCATGGAAATGCAATGCAATAAATCAAGAGCAGAAACACATTAACACATGAGATAGCAAGATTTTGACGTGGAAAACCCGGTTAAGGGAAAAACCACCGGGTGATTAACCCAAGATTGTATTCTCTGTTAGAAGAATAGAAAGAACAAAATGGCACATGCCAATTAGGGCTCACTGCCCAAGCACACTGCTCATAAGAGGCTCATTGCCTACAAGAGACACACTGTCTACAAAATAATAAGTATCACCTACTTGAATTGGAAAATAGCATCTTCACCATGCTTGAATTAGTTCCATTTAAGCCCAATACTTTTACTCTGCCTTTCACTCTTCTCCTCACTACCACACTCTCATCTTCTCAAGACACGCTTTGAAATGACTTTATAATTCCTTATTTATACAAGACATCGACTTAGGAATGATCATCTAAGTCGGAAAACATCTACAAGAACATCCGCAAGATGTGTAACTCATCTGGTCGGCCAGTCTCAGGAAGAACACCATCATCTGGAAGTCATTCTTCAATTGCGAGCTCCAACTCCAATATGGACCACCAACATGAACTGGACATGATCCAAAGACCTTCACAAGCTTGCCTGAATCACCAAGAACATCCACACTTCACCTACTTACTGAAATCCTTCTCTCCTTCATCTAGAACCTCAAGAACACAATATGTCATCACTGTCACAAAGGAAAAGATGCTTGCAGACCTTCAAACCATGAACCAATCAAGTTGACACTTCACAAAGACTTCCTCAACACTCCCTCAAATCCACAGAACAAGATAATGCATTTCCGGATCTCACTGGACCTGTCTGTATCACTCTATCACCTTTGAACACCTACCAGAACCAGTTTTACTTGAGCGGCCACAACTTCTTCATATCTTCATGCAGACCTCTGAAATCTCTACTGAACCACCTTAAGACACATTTATACAAACCCTTTAAACTGCATCCTCTGATCCTCATCCTATCTTGGACTTTTACCTTACTGTCTTCACTATTCCTGATTGAGACTAATTTTCTCAATATCCTTAGCACATAGCTCATCCAATCCTTATCATTAATACAACAGGAGCATGTTGACATCAATGACAACACCAATTAGGCCCATACTTGCAACACCCTTGGCCTAGAGTGTGGAGAAATACTCTAGGATTATGGACTTGCATTTTTGGGAACCAACAGACTCCATGTTTGCTTGTGCATCTACTCAATGAAGGTGTTATAGCCTTGTGTCCTCCTCAAACCAACTTTCAAGTATTTAGTGATAGAATTTGGAGTTTCCTTGGAATTGGGTATGGTTTGAGGCAAGGTTTAGCATCACATTGTTATCAATCATTATTCTCATACACCTTAGGGAATACCCCCTTGGTCCAGCAGAGCCAAAAGAAGAATAAGGTCTTACCCACCTTATCCATGTTGGCCTTAATTGCATCACCCTGAGAATAATTTGTATCTTTTTCCCTTAGTTTGACATCCTTGGCACTTAGAAATTGCTTGGCTTTAGGGATTTAAGAGTTTCAACTTTGAGCACCAATAAAATTAGTGTCATTTTTATGGAAGAATTAAGTTCTTGATTCATATCTTGAGTCCTATGCTAATAAATAAAATTTTTCTCTTCCCAAGTGAAGAGTGGTGACTTTGTAAAACTCAACCCATCAAGAATTGAAGACAAGAATAAAAAATGGAAAGAGGAAAGCATCCAAGAAATCCACAAGAGTAGGAGGACAAGGCAACACACTCCAGAATGTAGCATACTACTTGGAAAAATACAAACAAAGGTAAGCTTACTAGATATACTTTTCAATGAGATGATTTTGTTCCTTAAATTAATGATAATGTGCATGGTGATACATATCCTTACACTTCAAATGATTCTAGTGATAAAATGGGTAAGACTAGAAGGAGAAATTCTAGACAGAAATATGGTATTCCTAGAGATCCAGTCAATAGAACTAGAAGAAACATGAACCTATCCCAAGAGGCACAATATGAGGATTTAGATGCATCAAATCTCACAAATGTAGAAACTCCAAGATTAGGATCACATCCTAACTCCCCTATATCTTTGCATAGGACTGATATTGAACAAGATGATTCATTTCATGATGCCAGTACTGATACAAAATTAGAGAATGAATGTAGGGAAAGAGAAATTGATGAAAGGTTGGATATTCTTGATCACCTTAGACAAAGACAAAGGTACTTGCAAGCTCAAATTGATTTGCAACAATCTCATCTTGCACAAAATTCTCAACAACTAAATCAACCTCAACCTCATGATATTCCTAATCATCCTGCAACAAATCAATAACAAGGTAACTAGCAAGATAGAAGAGCCCATAATAGGAGGCATGCCCAAAGATTCCCACCCCAAGGTAGCCATTAGGGATGGAATGATACAAAGGGTTGGAATTGTATGGATTCCTAATTACTCCAATCCTATACCAAATGAAATTAGGGGTAAGGTGTCTAAGTTTCAAGGCAATAATGTTGTCACTAGTGAAGAACATCTAAAGCACTTCATTAATGTAATAGATGAATATGAAATTGAAGATGAGGATGTTATGATGAAGCTATTTGTGCATTCATTGGAGGAAAGTGCAAAAGCATGGTACAGGAGCCTTCCTGATAGTAGTATTGACTCATGGGAAGAATTCATGAGAGTTTTCAGGTTACAATACAGAGGCAGAATTGATCTAAAGTTTGCAATCCATGAATTAACAACTATCAAGAAGGATGTGAATGAGACTATTGCAAAATTCAAAAGCAGGTTTGTCATCAAAAAGAGTAAGATCCCTCCTAATCCAAGGCCTAATGAGTCCATGTTCTTAGTTCTTTATTGTGGAGCCTTTGATGCAAAGATAGGATATTATCTTTGTGACAAGAATCCTCAAACCTTAAGAGAATCTTACAGCATGGCAATTAACAAAGTGAACAATATGAGGGCATCTGGAAAACATGTCAAAAGAGATAATGTAAATATTCTAAAACCAAATGCAACAACTTCAAGAAATCGTCTTACTACTGAAGACAAGATAGATGAGTTGATGTGGGCAATGAAGGATTTATTTTATAGGGTGGCAAGAAATGAGAATGGTCTACCTTCTAATACTATTGCTATTCATTTCAATGAGGGGCAGAGGTTACATAATAAACCCTACAATATTAACTGGTCGAAAAGACTAGGGCAAAATGATAGGCCAATAGCTCCTAAGTAAGGAAATCTGAGGCACCAAGACAAGGATATACATGACCCTTTGAGGGGAGATCATGTGAACATGTAGGATGGTGCATTATGGTGTAAGGAATGTTTTATACCTCATGACCTAGAAAATTGTGCTATTGCAATAGGGATATCAAAGAGGAAAGAATTCCCCAATGATGAGGTAACTATTGAGTGTTATGAGGAAGTTGATACAAATCAATTTGATGAGTTATGTGGGGATGAAATCTTCCAATTTGATTTTGATGATAGTTGAGCTCAATACTTACTACCACCACATGATTTCAAATAACTCAAGGATCTCATGTGGTAGAGGTACCAAACATCAAGGCCTTCTAAGGAAGATACTGAGGCCCTTACTGATGTAGCAGTTATGCAAGTCCAAAGTGAGTATCAACGTAGGGGTAGGTAGGTTAATGCTTGAAATGACCACCAGAATGCCTCTATACCAAAAGAATTAGGCACATTGGCTGATGAAGGAAAACATAAAGAGGCCATTGGTGCTAGAAGGGCTGGCATTGTAAGTAATAAGATAACCAAAAACTTAGAAAGGTTAGCACAAAAGAAAAAAATCAATTTCACATGTTGTCCCTATGCAGAAATATGTTCCAAAAAAATACAAGTGTAATAGAAGAAAAGGGTGATGGTCCCAAGATTACAAAGGTCAATGCAAGTCACTCAAAGTAGAGAAGAGTTCTCAACATAGATAGCATGCAGCCAAGGCAATTGAAAATGACAAGGGTGACTAGGTAATACCTTTTATTCTTGACACTCATGCAATTATTGTAACTCAATCTACCCCTCTACCTGATTATGTTCCTATTGATATGGCTCTCACAATGAGCCAAAGGAAAGTCATAGTGCCAGTTTGGGAGATACTTAGACATTCCTGAACATAAAGATAGACTCCTAAAATATATTAATGCCCCAACCATACTTGAAGACCAAAAATATCCTTTGAATGATGCTACCCAAGATACAATAGTTGAAGTAAATTCTCAAGACACACCCAAGGTCTACCATGGAATGATGTCAGTATCTAATCAGACCCTATTTGGCCCCTTTTATACTACATTGTTGATAAAAGGGTGGTTAGTGCATGACTATATGCTGGATTCAGGTGCATCAAGTAATGTGATACCATTGGAAGTCATGAACTTGTTGGGCCTAAGAGTTTCCAAGTCTTATGGCAAGTGTTTTGCAATGGAATCCTAAGAGATAAGTGTAATTGGGGTTGTCAAGGGTTTCAAGGTGCAACTAGTTGCAAAGCCTAGAAAGTGTTTCATGATGGACATAATCATTGTGGATTGCCCAGCCAAGTGGGGTATGTTGTTGTCAAGGAAGTGGGAAACCTCAATAGGTGGTAGTATACAAATGGAATTATCTTACTCCACCATACTAGTCAATGGAAAGGAGTTTCAACTACACAAAGAAAAGAAGATATTCTGTATCATGGAAGATCCTAAAAAGGAAAAAGATGAGGTGCACTATGCAGACATTGAGCCTAACAAATTGGGAATTTTGATGATGATGTTAATAGTCATGTTGACATTGCCTCATGCCCAAAACCTATTGCAAGTATGTGCCTAATCGGTGTTGTCATTGATGTCAATATATCTATGTTGTCATTGATGTCAACTGTGCTCTTACTTTGTTGAGGATATTGAGAAAATTAGCTCCTCCCGTGATAACTGTTGACCCATTTTTCCTTTGACCAGAGCCAAACAGTCAACCTGGTATTTTCCTCGAGAATCCTTTGGAAAATGTTCCTATAAAGCTTAAAGTGCCAAATTTCCCAGAAGTCTTGCCTAAAAAAAACCTTACCATTGGAAAGAACTTGAAAAAATAGGCAATTTTGCTTTTTACATTACCCTGAAATTCGGCCAAATGAATAAGTTATCCATGGTCAAAGTTTTGGTCAACGTACAGTTCAAATGTACATTTGGCGGGCTTGCAAATCCCTATCGGCCTTAGAAAATATTGAGAAAAGTGAGTTTTTATACATTTTTTGAACATATATCAAGCCAAGGAAATGCATATACAAAGGGGGAATCTTTCGCAGATTCCTAGAATATTCCTGGTTTGTATATCTGGTTGCATAAAAATATACAAGGATGGAATGTATATTTGGCTTGTATATTCACATGTACAAGTGAAAGATACAAAGAGATATGCATGAGAAATATACAAGCCTGACAAACATACATGTGCTACAGTGGAATGTATATTGGGTTTGTATATTCGCATATACAACCCAATATACAATGGAAAATATACAAGGCCGATCTATATACATGTGCTACAGTGGAATGTATATCGGCAGGTTGCTACAGTGGCTTGTATATTTGCGCTTGTATGTTTGCACTTACAAGCGAAATATACAAAGAAAAGATACAAGGAAATATGCAACGACCGATATATAGGTGTAAATGTACATTTGCTATAGTGCCGGCGGGACATGCAAGAGGCAGGGCTTGCAGGTTCAAATGAGATTGTATGCAAGAAAAGGTTTGCATATCAGAATATACATTCTAGGAATATTCCATAAAATATTCCCATTTGTATGCTTGTCTTTTGTATATTCCACTTGCATATTCAAATATACAAGTCAATATACAAAAGACAAACATACAAATATGTTTGTATATCGCCGAGACACAGGAAGGTTTGCAGTTTCAACATACAAGCAAAAGCTACAGTGGAATGTATTTTTGACTTGTATATTTGCACATATAGGCCGATGTACAAAGCAAATATACAACTCAGACCCGATATAAGTTTCAATCTGTTCTATGTCATTTTCGGGTCCGCTTTGTATAAAAAGTGTTTGTATGTTTTGACATACAAAGGAACAGGTACAAAGATATATGTTGGGCAATTTCAAAAGAAGTGGGGACCACTACTTGTATGTATATGCACATTGCATGTTTGCATATACAGAAAGCATATACAAGCCAGATTTCAAACTGTTTCCAGTCTGCTTAATAAAAGGCATCAGATCTATGGCTTGTATGTATAATCTTTTGTATATTCGCATATACAAAGAATTATACAAAGAGAGGTGATGCAAGGCGGACCCAACCTAGAGATCATTCTGGCATGATCAGCATTCGATTCCACAGTTGCATATACAAGTTGTTTGTATATTTTGATATGCAAGACTCATATACAAGCTAAGTTACAAGTGGTGGGGCCCGCACATACAAGGGAACTTGTATGCATATACAAATGAAAAAATACAAGGGATATTCAAAGCCCGATATACAAAGTGCCATGAATGTGCAATGGAGTTGCAGATAAATTTTTGAATACCGATTCAGGTGCCAAGATGCAGCGATATACACAGAGATGCAAAAGCGATATATACAGGCAGTTGACCAAAACTTTGACCACCTGTATCTCCTCCATTTCAGCGAATTTTGACATGATATAAGAGGCAAAGATGCTTGTTTTTGTCCCCTCTTTCTTTTGGCAAGGTTTTCAGGAGCTTTTGTCACTTTCAATTTTCAGATCTGGAAATGCATATTTCAGCAACAACTTTCAGCAGATGAAGATATTTTTGGGGCATTCATTGCTGCACATGATGGGGCAGTTCGCATTAATGGTAAAAGATATCCCTCCACTGCCATGTTCTAGATATCTATGTGTTCACTATTGAAGATAACCACGCAGTTGCTTGCATTCAAGACCCAAAATATCCCCTAGTTGCCCAGTGCCATATATTCGACGCCATAACTTCTGCAGTTGGACAGTCATTCATGTGGGGATATTTTTTGAGACAGCTCTTTGGAGCGTTTTTTGTAATCGCCTTAGGATATTTTTGGAATGCTATATATATGCATTCATATGTTGTAAATAAGGTTGGAAAAGTTTTGGCATTTTGGTCTTTCTATTTTCAAATAGAGTTTCCATATACTGTAACCTTGCCTCTTTGTCAAATATATGCAAGTTATTTTTACCTCTTTATTAATTTTTCTAGTTCTGTGTGAATCTGCATATGGTTTGTCTGTGAATGTTTCATTCATCTCAATCATATTACTTCTCGCGTTTGCTAGAACTATCTAATCTCTGTATACCTACTTGTTGTATTTGATCATATTGCTTCTCACCTCTGCTAGAACTATCTAATCTGTGTATACCTACTTGTATTTGATCATATTGTGCATTTCTCTCAATGTTGTGAAAATTTCTTTAAATCTATCTGGTGTATCACCCTTTCATGTTTTTCAAGCTTTTATTCATTTTCATTACAAGCTTTCTCTCTCCCTTTTCCCCCCAAAATTTAGTAGTTTCAAATGATAGCTAGACCAGGAAGCCAACCTTCTCCGGAGGTTTGATCTCATTTAGCAAAGTCCCACAATTAGAGATCAATCCCATGTTACTCTAGTTTGTAGAGGTTTCACAACTGTATGCAAGGGTGCATAATTGGGTGATAACAACTTTGGCATGCCCGGTGGGACTTTAGTGTTAGAGTAACAATCAAATTAACAATCATTATTGCTGGTTTTGATGTGCAACTAGTGATTATAGACCTTTAAGAGGTTTAAATTTACACATTTGGTGACTCAGACTGAGGAAAGACAAACAGACTAGTTTTGGCTGATACATGTTTTAGGAGAAAGATTCAAAACAGGAGTTTGAGTTCAAGCTCATTCTAATATTTGTAGCTCTCTCCACCTAGAAGACAGAGCAGAGCTATAGCAAGGACTTTAGTTTCCAAAAGAGTACAGTCAACTCCACCAGGTTTTAGACCAGTTGCTTCTGTAGTTCCTGCAGTAACTCAAGCAAATCTACCTACAGCGCTTTAGATGGCAAGAAATCAGCCATTCGTGACTTTTGATGGGGGTAGCCCTTTGAATCTAATTGTACATGATGTCATACCCATGGCAGCTTTGAAGAATTTACCCTATTTCACAGGGGAAAATCAGACTACTCCTATTGAGCACATCAGAGACATAGCCTCTCTATGTGGGGTACATCATGTCACTCAAGAGAATGTAGCCATCAAGATTCCTGGCTGCCTCCTTCAAAGGGAAGGCATTACATTGGTTCAGGAGTCTACCAGTGCAGACTATAGGAACCTGGGATGAGCTAGGAGAGAAATTAAAAAGCAATTTCAAGAAAAATCAGATAATCTATCATTGGTCGAATAGATGACACCATAAAGAGAGCTCCGCAGGAGAAAATGATGGATTTTAACTTCAGATTTCAAAAGACATGGGACAGAATTCTTGCCATGGTAAGACCTCCAGCTGAATATGCATTCTTGTATTTTTTAAAAGCCCTAAATAGTGATCTTTCAGTAATGATTCAATCACTAGGAGGTAATAGTTTACCAGATGCTTATGAATTAGTAATTAGGGCAGAGAATAATTTGATTCAGGCTGGAAAAATAGTGCCCAGACAGCCAATACCTATTTTTCCTGAGATTCAAGCTTCCATGCCTTTGTCAATTCCATGTTTTACCCCTATGCCTACTATCGCAATATTACCTAATACTGTCAATTCCAAGCCTTCTGCCTCTAGTTCATCTCAAGAGTTGAAAGAGATTAAAAATAGTCAACAAAAGATTGAGGGCATCCTTCAAACTTTTCGAAATGAGCTAGTGAACATAAAGAAACAGTAATCCCAGAGGCCTTTTCAGCCTCATCAACAACCATATCAAGGGCATAATCAATCATATCAAGGCCAGAATCAGCCTTACCAAGCCAACAGACAACCATATCAAGGTAATTATCAGGGTCCCAGGCAGAATGTCAATCAAAGGCCTTTTCAACCTTATAATCCAGTGCCCATCAATACAGCAAGGGACTTAGTCCCTATTCAGAATAATCTTGCAGTTGATTATGAATGGTGTTTTCCATGTAATCAGCCACACAATCAATCAGCCTGCTCAAATGGGGTCATAAATCAGGCTCTGATGTTACAGAATGTTGTAGCACCACAACCAAATACACCGCATGATGGAGCTATGCAATAGCAAGAGCAACCTCAGAGTGATTCTGCCTTCATGAATTGGTAGCAGGGCAAATTTTGTGGCATGAATAGAGAGAATACACCAGTGGCAACAAATACAAGGGCCAAGAAGAGGGGCTATGAGGTAGAATAAACAGCAAGTAAAGGAAAAGCGTCTACTGATGTTTCTGCCCCCCAAATTCCCCACATTTTACAAAGAAATATTCCAGCAGCCACAGGGGATACTCCCCGTTTGCAAGCAGAGGTCGCTGCTACAAAATCAAATCAGAAGGTGAGTGTAATTCCACCTTTCAATATTATTGAAAATATGAAAAAGATGAATGTGACAATGTCCATGTGGGATTCCCTAGTCATCCCTGGTCAAAAGAAAATGTTGCAATCCGCTTTATCTGATTTAAAGGTATCCAATGATACAACTATTGACCCAAATAAGGTTGTCCTTACTAATTCCTCCGAGGATAATAGCAAACAGCCTAATAAAAGTGCCAAGTCACTCCCATTTTATATATCATTGATAATTGGAGACAAATTAGTTCATAATTGCATGGTGGATAGTGGAGCAAGCAGTTCTGTGATGCCTAAACAAATTGCAGACCAATTAGGGCTCAAATACCAGCCTCTTGAGAAGGGTGTTCTCCAATTAGATGGCACAACTGTTAATACTGTGGGTGTAATAAAAGACTTAGGTCTTACTTTACATACCTGTCCCAATGTTTCCATTTTCCAAGAGGTCTTCATTATTGATTTGCCTCCCCATTTTGCCATGTGCCTATCAAGAGAATTCACAGCCAAAATAGGAGGATACCTATCCTCAGAGTGGTCCCACATGTTTTTCAAGACCAGATATGGCACCAAAGTAACTTTAAAATCTGAGTTACTTTCAAATCATCATATAGAGCCCTATGCACCAAGTGTTGTTAATGCAAATTGCATTATTTCTAATGATCCTGAATTAGTTGCTGCTCAAGAATTGCAAGCTGAAAGCATACCAGAGATACTCTTAAGGGAGTGGTCCTCAGAAGATGTTGTAGATGAGCCAGAGGCACATATTCAAGAAAATGGTATGGGGATTTATATACTTCATGAGCCTGAGGCAACAATTCCAAGTATGGTAAGGGACGCAGAACAGCAGATAGAGCAGCAAGGAGAAGTATGGAAAATGTACTTTGATGGCTCAAGGAGCAGAAGTGGATCTGGTGGTGGTGCAATGCTTGTATCTCCCTAGGGTGAGAAATATTATGCTGCTTTCCGTTTTGCCTTCTCATGCACCAATAACACTGTTGAATATGAGGGGCTAATCCAGGGATTGCAATGGGCAAGAAAGAAGAAAATTGGTTGTTTGCAAGTATTTGGGGATAGTGAACTAATTGTAAATCAGGTAAGAGGACTGCATCTTACCAAAAATGATACCTTGAAGTGCTACAACAATAGGGTGTGGGACATGATTGAAGAATTTGATACTTTTAACTTGATATCCATTCCAAGGAATCAGAACTCCCATGCTGATAGATTCGTTGCAATTGGGGCACAATTTGATATTCCCAGTGATATCCAACGAGGAAAAATGTAGCCTCATGTAAAAATAGTTGACAGACCCTCTATCCCTAACAATAATGTTCATTGGCAGGTCTTTGAAAGTGATGAATAGATTCTGAGATTCCTGTTAGAGGAAGATGAGTTTTCCATGATGAATCAGGATAAACTCAAACAACAGTATGGCAATGATCAGATTATTCAGCTGAAAACAAACAAGCTACCCAAGGGGTTGGAAACTTTGGAGTCTATTTTTGGCACAGATGATCAGATGAAGAAGACTAAGACCGGTATGCAAATAAAAGAGGAACATTATGAGGAGTTAGAAAATTTTAAGGGAAAACTCCTCAAAATAGGTAAAATCTGTTTAGCTGAGGACATGAGAGCTTTTATTGCTCTTTGTCAGGAATTTAAAGAGGTATTTGCTTGGGATTATTCAGACCTAAAAGGATTTGATCCTCATATTGCCCAGCATACCATAGAGTTGGAACTAGGTACAAAGCCTGTAAGGCAAAGGCAGAGACCTCTAAATCCAAAGCTAGAGCCCCTGATGATTAAAGAATTGACTAAGCTAATTGAGGGAAAGATCATTTTTCCCATCAAGCATACTTCTTGGGTCTCAAACCTTGTCCCTGTGAGGAAAAAGAATGGAGAATTTAGGCTGTGCGTTGATTTCAGGGACCTAAACAGAGCCTCCCTAAAAGACCACTACCTACTTCCATCAATGGAGAAGATTCTGCAGGTGGTAGCTGGCTCAAAAAGGTTTTCCTTGCTTGATGGATTTTCTAGTTACAATCAGGTGTTAGTCAAGGAGGAAGATCAGTTCAAGACTGCTTTCACCACCAAGTGGGGCACCATGGCCTACAAAAGGATGCCTTTCGGTCTCTCTAATGTTGGCTCGACTTTTCAAAGAGCCATGGATATGGCATTCAAGGGTTTGCTATACAAACTGGTGCTGGTGTACTTAGATGATATAATAATTTTTTCCAAGAATGCACCTGAACATTTATCCCACTTAAGCCAAGTTTTTGAGAGATGCCGAGAGTTTGGGATATCCCTTAATCCAAACAAATGCATTTTTGTTGTCCATGAGGGCAAGTTGTTAGGGCACGTTGTGTCAAAGGAAGGCATTACCATTGATGTTGAAAGGGTAAGAGCTATTCTGGAGCTGCCCTTACCTAGTCATAAGAAGGGATTACAAAGTTTTATTGGCAGAATTAATTTTCTGCGAAGATTTATCCCTAATATTACGAATCTTTTGAAGCCTTTGACATCCATGTTAAAAAAGAACACAGTTTTCAGTTGGACAAAGGAGGCCAAGCTCAGCTTTGAGTCTATAAAAGAAGCATTGTCAGCTATGCCAACTCTAGTAAACCCTGACTTTTTCAAAGATTTTATCCTATATGCTTATGGCGGCCTAGATACAATCTCTGCGATTTTGGTACAGCAGCAGAGTGGCGGCTTTGAGCAGCCAATCACTTTTTTTAGTCAGGGGCTGGAAGAATATGAGCAGAGATATAGCTTTGTTGAGAAGCACGTCCTTGCAGTGATAAGGAGCCTTAAGAAATTTTGGCATCTTGTTTCTAATAACAAGATACATTTATGGTGGCTCATCCTAGCGTGAAAGAGTTCCTGTTGAGCAAAGATATAAATGAGAAAAGAGCCGGCTAGATCACCAAGGTCATGGAATATGACATGGCTATCCAAGTAACCAAGCTTGTTAGAGGCAGGGGACTCAACGAACAGCTTGCTACCAGCTCCAACAAGGGAGATGAGACGCTTTTGACCATTGAGGATGCACCTCAAGATAATTCAGAGACAGTGGGCACAAGTTGGGTTACTGATATGACTCAATTTTTGTAAACTGGCAAATGTCCAGCAGGTCTAGATAAAACCAAGAGAAGATATTATAGACTGCAAACCGTTCCATACATTTTGATTAATGACACTCTTTTTAGGAAAGATTTTAATGGTGTATTGTTGAGATGCGTTGCTGAAGATTAGACTGATAAGGTACTGCATGAATTTCATGATGGAACAATAGGGGGTCATTTCACCCCAAAGACTACTGCCTGGAAGATAATGAGAGCTGGATATTACTGGCCCAGCCTATTTAAGGATGCCCATGCATGGGCGAGGAAATGTATAAAGTGTGCCATTTTTGCAGGAAAAGAGAGGCTGCCAGCCTTACCTCTACGGCTAATTCAAATAGAGCAACCCTTCATGAGATGGGGTGTTGACTTCATAGGACCCATTAATCCACCATCAAGTGCAAGCCATAAGTGGATTCTTACAGCTACAATTTTTTTCACAAGATGGACTGAAGTAGTGGCTCTAAAGAAATCAAATGAAAATGTTGTTTTAAATTTTTATCATGATTTGATTTCTAGATTTGGAGTACCTGAGTCAATAATTTCTGATAATGCTTTAGCCTTTGTTGGCCTAAAGATAACTGACTGGGTTGTTAAGAATGGGATTTATTTGAATACTTCTTCCAATTATTACCCACAGGGTAATGGTTTGGCTGAGTCTACCAATAAAAATCTCATAAGAATTATTAAAAGATCAATGGAGGACAACCAGAGGACCTAGCACACTAATTTGAAATATGCCTTATGGGTAGACAGAATAACTCCTAAGAGGTCCATTGGAAATTCTCCATACACGTTAGTATATGGGAAGGAAGCAAGATTGCCTATCTCTATAGAATTGCCAGCATTGGACATCATGAATCAGCTAGAGATGTTTGAAGAAGAGGATCCCATGGCTGTCAGATATCCTCAACTTATGGAGCTTGAAGAAATCAGAGAAAAGGCTATGAAGACTATGGAGTATCATCAGCTATAGACCAAAAGAAGTTTTGATCAAAAGGTCACTCCCAGAATCTTTAGAGAAGGTGATATGGTGCTCAAATGGGACGAATTGAAGAGCAGGCCTAGAAAGCACTTCAAATTTGACATGTGGAGTGGTCCATTTCTCATTATTGAATGCAAGGAGCACAATGCATTTCAGTTATCAAATATGGATGGACAAAATCTGTCTATCCCAGTCGATGGGATACACCTAAAAAGGTGTTTTGAGGTATGAGTACCTTGTGAATCAATAAATTAGGTCTTTATGCTTTCAATAAGTGCTGTTGCACATTAGTTTAGATCTTCTTTTTTGCTTTCCCTAAGTGCTGTCTAGCACAGTTGAGTGGTTGCTTGCAACATTTTGTCTTGTTTTGGTCTCTCTGTTCCCCTCTGCTGTAATAAATTGTTAAAGTCATAAAGCCTCTGTATATTTCTAGTCTCAATATGACTCTATGCCCAATAGATATATAAGGCCACTAATCTAACTGTTTAGCAAGCAAACATCCCATAGAAGTCGCCAAACTGTTGACCCATTTTTCCTCTGACCAGAGCCAAACAATCAACCTAGTATTTTCCTTGAGAATCCTTTGGAAAATGTTCCTATAAAGCTTAAAGTGCCAAATTTCCCATAAGTCTTGCCTAAAATACCTTACCATTGGAAAGAGCTTGAAAAAATAGGCAGTTTTGCTTTTTACATCACCCTGAAATTTGGCCAAATGAATAAATTATCCATGGTCAAAGTTTTGGTCAACGTATAGTTCAAATGTACATTTGGCGGGCTTGCAAATTCCTATCAACCTTAGAAAATATTGAGAAAAGTGAGTTTTTATACATTTTTTGAATGTATATCGAGCCAAGGAAATGCATATACAAAGGGGGAATCTTTCGCAGATTCCTGGAATATCCTTGGTTTGTATATCCGGTTGCATAAAAATATACAAGGATGGAATGTATATTTGGCTTGTATATTCGCATGTACAAGTGAAAGATACAAAGAGATATGCATGAGAAATATACAAGGCCGGCGAACATACATGTGCTACAGTGGAATGTATATCGGGTTTGTATATTCGCATATACAACCCAATATACAATGGAAAATATACAAGGCTAATCTATATACATGTGCTATAGTGGAATGTATATCGGCAAGTTGCTACAATGGCTTGTATATTTGTGCTTGTATGTTTGTACATACAAGCGAAATATACAAAGAAAAGATACAAGGAAATATGCAACGACCGATATACAGGTGCAAATGTACATTTGCTATAGTGTCGGCGGGACATGCAAGAGGTGGGGCCTGCAGGTTCAAATGAGATTGTATGCAAGAAAAGGTTTGCATATCAGAATATACATTCTAGGAATATTCCATAAAATATTCCCATTTGTATGTTTGTCTTTTGTATATTCCACTTGCATATTCAAATATACAAGTCAATATACAAAAGACAAACATACAAATATGTTTGTATATTGCCGAGACGCAGGAAGGTTTGCAGTTTCAACATACAAGCAAAAGCTACAGTGGAATGTATTTTCAGCTTGTATATTTGCACATACAGGCCGATGTACAAAGCAAATATACAACTTGGACCCGAATATAAGTCTCAATTTGTTCTATGTCATTTTCGGGTCCGCTTTGTATAAAAGGTGTTTGTATGTTTTGACATACAAAGGAACAGGTACAAAGATATATGCTGGGTGATTTCAAAAGAAGTGGGGACCACTACTTGTATGTATATGCACATTGCATGTTTGCATATACAGAAAGCATATACAATCCAGATTTCAAACTGTTTCCAGTCTGCTTAATAAAAGGCATCAGATCTGTGGCTTGTATGTATAATCTTTTGTATATTCGCATATACAAAGAATTATACAAAGAGAGGTGATGCAAGGCGGACCCAACCCAGAGATCATTCTGGCATGATGAGCATTCGAGTCCACAGTTGCATATACAAGTTGTTTGTATATTTTGATATGCAAGACTCATATACAAGCTAAGTTACAAGTGGTGGGGCCCGCACATACAAGGGAACTTGTATGCATATACAAATGAAAAAATATAAGGGATATTCAAAGCCCGATATACAAAGCGCCATGAATGTGCAATGGAATTGCAGATAAATTTTTGAATGCCGATTCAGGTGCCAAGATGCAGCAATATACACAGAGATGCAAAAGCGATATATACAGGCAGTTGACCAAAACTTTGACTGCCTGTATCTCCTCCATTTCAGCAAATTTCGACATGCTGTAAGAGGCAAAGATGCATGTTTTTGTCCCCTCTTTCTTTTGGCAGGGTTTTCAAGAGCTTTTGTCACTTTCAATTTTGAGATCTGGAAATGCATATTTCAGCGACGACTTTCAGCAGATGAAGATATTTTTGGGGCATTCATTGTTGCACATGATGAGGCAGTTCGCATTAATGGTAAAAGATATCCTTCCACCACCATGTTCCAGATATCTATGTGTTCACTATTGAAGATAACCACGTAGCTGCTTGCATTCAAGACCCAAAATATCTCCTAGCTACCCAGTGCCAGATATTCAATGCCATAACTTCTGCAACTAGATAGTCATTCATACGGGGATATTTTCTGAGACAGCTCTTTGGAGTGTTTTTTGTAATCGCCTTAGGATATTTTTGGAATGCTATATATATGCATTCATATGTTGTAAATAAGGTTGGAAAATTTTTGGCATTTTGGTCTTTCTGTTTCCAAATAGAGTTTCCATATACTGTAACCTTGCCTCTCTGTCAAATATATGCAAGTTATTTTTACCTCTTTACTGATTTTTCTAGTTCTATGTGAATCTGCATATGGTTTGTCTGTGAATGTTTCATTCCTCTCAATCATATTGCTTCTTGCCTCTGCTAGAACTATCTAATTTGTGTATACCTACTTGCTATATTTGATCATATTGTGCATTTCTCTCAGTGTTGTGAAAATTTCTTTAAATCTGTCTGGTGTATCACCCTTTCATGTTTTTCAAGCTTTTATTCATTTTCATTACAAGTTTTCTCTCTCCCTTTTCCTTCCAAAATTTAGTAGTTTCAAATGATAGCTAGACCAGGAAGCCGGCCTTCTCCAGAGGTTTGATCTCATTTAGCAAAGTCCCACACTTAGAGATCAATCCCATGTTACTCTAGTTTACAGAGGTTTCACAGCTGTATGCAAGGGTGCAAAACTGGGTGATAACAATAACAATGTGTTGCAGTAGAAACAATGCATTACATGCAGAAGAACAGTCCAGAAGGTTGCTCCACATTTCCTATAGAATAAATTATTTTTTCTATGGATTGGAAGTTATTTAGGAACCTGTCTAAAGATGTTATATTTTGAGTTTGAGCCTCTGGTATGAAGAATTGAGTGAGTTATGTTCACCAGAGTGAAAATAACTTTTTCTGTGTGTTTGGTGGTGACAGGGAGAAAGTGTTTTGCTCCGCATTCCTTCGCATTGAAGTATTTTGATATGTGGTTCTAGAAGTAAGTCTGCGATGATGTTAAATGCCTTCAATTGCAATGGTTCATGATTTGGTGGTCCTCCAGCTATCTTTCATTTATGACAGTGGTGGACAATGTTGTTCTTGTGCTCCAGTTTGAAGAATCTTACTGATAGAGTGGGTAGAGATCGTGCGGTTGTTCCTGGTGATTATAATGTGCTTGTGGATGTCTCCTAATCGTGCTCCTACATTCAGATTGGTCCGCAAGGTGTAATTTAGATCATGCATGAAGCGTGTTCTTGAATACTTTTGTTAATATCAGTCTTGGCTGACTTGGTTGAATCCATCATATGCAGAGATGCATCAAAGATTGTGATAGCATGTTATAGCGTGGAAGATTGTGTTTGAGTCCCAGCTAAGGTGTGGCATGATCCGCATACATTCTTACATCTTTTCCTTAGCTAAATTTGTATTAGGTCCAAACCTATTTTATGTCATGTTTGTAATGTTGACCTTGGAGATTGTTCCAACAGTTGATGATTATAATGCCGACCTTGATGATCATTCCAAGGTTGATGAAGTGTATAAATATTTGTAATTGAGTTGTCAAAAGGTATCAAAGTCTAAAGATGTCAAGATAGAAGCAAAGTAAAGTAGTAGAGCAAAGTAGAGGTGTTTATTCTTCAATGGAACTGAACCTTGGCATGGAGTAGATGATGTTATCTTAGTTCAACCTTTTGGCAATGAGCCTTTCTTTGGCAGTGAGCCACCCTTAGATAGTGAGCCTTTCTTTACAGAGAGCAATTTGGGTAGTGAGCCTCTAGTTTTTCGGTATTGATATAACTTATATATTTTTGTGGGCTAACACCCACCGTGGTTTTTCCCTTTTAGGGTTTTCCACGTAAAAATCTGGTGTCTCTTGTGTTGTTTATACTTTTGTGTTTTGATGCTTTCATGGTTATATCTGAATATAAGTAATTGATAAGTTGATGATCATATTTGGCTAAAAGTTTTAGGACAACTTATTCACCCCCCTCTCAGTTGTCTGGTGCAGTTCAACAATTGGTATCAAAGCCAAGTTCCTCTGAAGAAAACATAAGAGCTTGAGGAAGATCGAAGATGTCTTATAAGAAGGAAGCTCTACATTTTGATGGGACAAATTATGCTCTTTGGAAGGTACGAATAAAAATCTATCTTCTTTGTCTTGGTTATAAAGTATGGAAAGCTACAGAAACAAAATATACCATGCCTCCAAATGGTTTGACAATTGAAGATGAAATGAAAGAATATGAGGCGGACGTCAAAGCAAAGGATGCTTTGCTAAGTTCCTTAAATGACTCAATATTGACAAAAGTTGTGGACCTTGAAACTGCAAATCAGGTATGGGAGAAACTGAAAAAATCTGTATGAAGGAGATGACTCTATAAAAGAAGCCAAGATGTAAAGTCTGAAAGTGAAATATGAGGGTTTGAAGATGAATGAAGATGAAAACATAATAGCCTTTATGCAAAGAGTTGATGAACTTGTCACTAGAATAAAGGGTATGGGAGGAACTCTCAGTGATAAGGAAGTTGTGATGAAAATTCTCAGATCACTACCAAAGTCATATAGTCACAAGGTATCTACAATTGAAGAATTCATGACTATGAAAACTATTGACAGATATCAGTTACTTGGAAAGCTTATAGCCTTTGAGATGAGAGAATTTGGTGATGCCTTGCCTAAAGTTGAATCAACTTTTAAAGCCAGTACTTCAACACAAATCTCCAGAGCTAAGAAATACAAGGTGGATGATGACTTTGATGAAATTGAAGCTAACTTTTTTGACAGGCTACAAAGAGGCTCCGGTAAGTTCAAAGGTAAATTACCTTTCAAATGTTCCTCTTGTGGTAAAGTAGGTCACTGTGCTTCCAAATGTCTTGAAAGAATTGAAATAAATAAGAAGAAACATAAGAGCAAGCCTAGAGTTCCAAAGAAATGCTACTATGTTAGAGATTTTGATGATGAAAGGGTGATTGATGATGAATCTGATGATGCTAATACTAGTGCAAATGGATGCCTGTTTATTGCTATTAAAGAAGATCCTATGTCTACTAATTCTACTAGTTATGTGAAGGATGAAAAACCAGTAGAAGAAAGTGCTTTGGCTATTCAGGTTGAGAAAGATAAGGATGATTGGATTATTGATAGTGGATGCTCACATCACATGACTGGTGACAAAAATAAGTTTGTAAGTTTGGAAAAGTATGATGGAGGACTGGTTAGGTTTGGAGATAATGCAGCTAGTAAGATTTGTGGAAAAGGATCTTTTTCATTTGATGGAAAGCATAATACTGACAATATTCTATATGTGAAGGGTTTGAAGCATAATCTTTTGAGTTTTGGTCAGATGTGTGACAAAGGATATGATCTGAGATTCAAAGATAATGGGTGCAAGATCATGGAGAGCTACAGAATTGTGATTGCTACCGGAAAGAAAACAAAAGGTAATATCTATCAATTGAGAGGAACTAATGATTATTGTTTATTGGCTTAGGCAGATGAAAGTTGGTTGTGGAATAGAAGGATGTGTCGTATAAAATTTGATAGTCTGGTAAAGATAAGCTCAAGTCAGGCTGTGAGCGATTTACCAAAACTTGTGAAACCCTCCAACTCAATTTGTAAGGAATGTCAGTTGGGAAAGCAGTCAAGAACAAGCTTCAAGAACAAAGAGCAATTCTCTGTCAGTTTGTTGGATCTAGTGCATACAGATCTCTATGGTCCTACAAGGATAAGAAGCCTACAAGGTGACAGGTATTTCATGTTGCTTATTGATGATTATTCTAGAATGACTTGGGTTACTTTTCTAAGAGATAAATTAGAAACCGTAGAGAAGTTCAAATCTTTCAAGGCAATGGTTGAAAATGAAATAGATTTGAAGATCAAATGCTTGAGGTATGATAGAGGAGGTGAGTTCATGTTAAATGAATTCAACATTTTCTATGAAGAACATGGGATAAAGAGATAGGTGTCTGCACCTAGAACTCCTCAACAGAATGGAGTTGTGGAAAGGAAGAATAGGACAGTTTAGGAGGCTGCTAGGACAATGATAATGGAAGAAGGTCTACCGGAAATCTTTTGGAAAGAAGATATTCACACTACCATCTACATTCAAAGGAAAGTTCAAGTGAAAGGTAATGATACTAAAACTCCCTATGAATTATGGTATGGAAGAATTCCCACAGTAAAATATTTCAAAGTCTTTAGAAGTAAATGTTATATCAGGAGAGATGAAGATCTAGGGAAGTTTGATGCAAGGTGTGATGAAGGAATCTTTCTTGGATACTCTACCAAGAGTAAGGCCTACTAGTGCTAGTTGAGAGTGCAAATGTGAAGGTAGATGAAGGCAAGGAAAGAATATCAGACCTGATTTGTTATGAACCAGATGAACTTGTGACTATAGTAAATGAAGAGAAAGATAAGCAGGAAGACAATCAAGATGAAGAAGAGGCTCCACAAAGTGTTGTCAAGACTCCCATGTATGTAAGGATAAATCATTCTAAAGATCATATTATAGGTGACAAGAACAAAGGTGTGTTAGCAAGAAGAAGAGCTACAGAGGAACAAGTCAATTACTGTTTGCTTTCAAATATTTAACCAAAAACTTTGAATGAAGCATGCAATGATGAAAACTAGGTAAAGGCAATGGAGGAAGAACTATTGCAGATAGAGAAGAATGAAACCTGGGAATTAGTTCCTAGACTTGCTGACAAAAATGTTATTGGAACTAAATGGGTCTTCAGGAACAAGCTCAATGAAAATGGAGAAGTTGTAAGGAATAAAGCAAGACTTGTATGCAAAGGGTATTCTCAAATTGAAGGGATAGATTTTGAAGAAACTTTTGCCCCAGTAGCACAAATTGAAGCAATCAGAATGTTTTTGGCGTTTACAGCTCACAAAGATTTTAAGGTATATCAGATGGATGTGAAATCTGCCTTCCTGAATGGTGAATTAGAAGAGGAAGTATACATTGAACAACCAGACGGATTCCAACTGTCAAATCAAAGTGATACAGTATGCAAGTTGAAGAAAGTATTGTATGGACTCAAACAAGCTCCTAGAGCCTGGTATGCAAGGTTAGACAGGTATTTATTGCAATTGGGATTTAGTAAAGGTACTATAGATAGCAATCTGTACTTCAAAATCAATGATGATTAGATCTTGATTGTTGAGGTCTTTGTTGATGACATTATCTTTGGTGGAAATGAAGGAATGTGCATAAGGTTTGTCGGTGAGATGAAAAGTGAATTTGAAATGTCCATGTTTGGTGAAATGAATTTCTTTTTGGGTCTGCAAATTAATCAATTAGATAAAGGAATCTTCATATTTGATTCTAAGTATGTGAAAGAGTTGTTGAAGAAGATTGGGATGGAAGACTCTAAACTGGTATGTACTCCCATGGTGATTGGTTGCAAATTAAACAAAACTAATGAATCACCCAAGGCTGATCAGAAAAAATACAGATCCATGATTGGAGGATTGTTTTATCTAACTCAAACCAGGCCTGATATTATGTATGTAGTTTGTCTTGTTGCAAGGTTTCAAGCTGATCTAAGAGAATCACATGTGATGGCAGTTAAGAGAATCCTGAGGTATTTGAAAGGTACTCCAAATTATTGCTTAAGGTATCCAAAGGACAATAATTTCACTCTCAGTGCTTATACAGATGTAGATTGGGTCAGAGATGTTGATGACAAAAAGAGTACAAGTGGAGATGCCTTCTTCTAGGGTAATAGATTGGTTTCATGGCTAAGCAAGAAACAAGATTCAATCTCTTTATCAACTACAGAAGTAGAGTATAGCAGCATGTTGTACGCAAGTGTTATGGATGAAGCAAACTTTGAAGGATATAAGAGTTGTTTCTGAAGATCCAATTACAATCTTGTGTGACAATACAAGTGCCATAAATATTTCTAAGAATCCAGTGATGCACTCAAGAACAAAGCATATATCTATAAGGTGTCACTTTTTGAGAGAGAAGGTGATAGAGACTAAAGTAAAGTTGGAATATGTGTCCACAAAGGATTAGATTGCAGACATTTTCACTAAGCCTCTGCCTAAAGATACCTTTGAGTATCTCAGAGAAAAGTTAGGGGTCATTACCCTCTGTCCTAAACTAAGATGCATAGGAATGCATCAATCCAGTGGATCTCAAGTGTCATTCTTTGATCTGGATTCATGTTTTGAAGGCTACCTCTTAGGGGGAGTAGCTAGATGCATTGGTAACAGTTCAGTTAGATTAGAGTAGTAGAATGCAAGTGTGTGCCCTTTTCCATTGATGTCAAAGGGGGAGAGAAATCATGTGAAAAACTTAGGGGGAGAAAGAATGCAGATGTGTAAAGAGAAAGAGGGAGAATCTTGTCTTGATGGTCTTTTCAGTTTTTCACATCATATGTTGCCATCAATGACAAAGAGGGAAATTGTTGCAAGTGTGTGTCTAATCGGTGTTTTCATTGATGTCAACATATATATGTTGTCATTGGTGTCAAATGTGCTCTTACTTTGTTGAGGATATTGAGAAATTAGCCCCTCATGTGATAACAATGTGTTGCAGTAGAAATAGTGCATTATCTGCATTTCCTGTAGAATAAATATCTTTGTCTAGGGATTGGAAGTTATTTTAGAAACCTGTCTAAAGATGTTATATTCTGAGTTTGAGCCTCTGGCATGAAGAATTGAGTGAGTATGTTCACCATAGTGAAAAAAAAAATCTGTGTTTGGTGGTGACAGGGAGAAAGTGTTTTACTCTGCATTCCTTCGCATTGAAGTATTTTGGTCTGTGGTTCTAGAAGTAAGTCTGTGATGATGTTAAGTGCCTTCAACTGAAATGGTTCATGATTTGGTGGTCCACAAGCTATCTTTCACTTATGATAGTGATGGACAGTGTTGTTCTTGTGCTCTGGTTTGAAGAATCTTACTGATAGAGTGGATAGAGATCATATGGTTGTTCCTGGTGATTATAATGTGCTTGTGGATGTCTCTTGATCATGCTCCTATATTCGGATTGGTCCGCAAGGTGTAATTCAGATCGTGCATGAAGCGTGTTCTTGAATACTTGTGTTAATATCAGTCTTGGCCGACCTAGTTGAATCCATCATATGTGGAGATGCATCAAAGATTGTGATAGCATATTGTAGCATGGAAGATTGTGTTTGAGTCCCAGCTAAGGCATGGTGTGATCTGCATACATTCTTACATCTTTTCCTTAGCTAAATTTGTATTAGGTCTAGACCTATTTTATGTATGTTTGTAATGCTGACCTTGGAGATTGTTCCAACGGTTGATGATTGTAATGCCAACCTTGATGATCATTCCAAGGTTGATGAAGTGTATAAATATTTGTAATTGAATTGTGAAAATGTATCCAAGTGTGAAGATGCAAAGATAGAAGCAAAGTAAAGTAGCATAGTAGAGCAGAGGTGTTTGTGCTTTAATGGAACTGAACCTTGGCATGGAGTAGATGTTATCTCAATTCAACCTTTTGGCAATGAGCCTCCCTTTGGCAATGAGCCACCCTTAGGCAGTGAGCCTTTCTTTGCAGTGAGCAATTTGGGCAGTGAGCCTTGTAGGTAGTGAGCCTCTATTTTTTTGGTATTGATATAACTTATATATTTCTATGGGCTAACACCTACTGTGGTTTTTCCCTTTTAGGGTTTTCCACGTAAAAATCTGGTGTCTCTTGTGTTGTTTATACTTTTGTGTTTTGATGCTTTCATGGTTATATCTGAATATAAGTAATTGATAAGCTAATGATCATATTTGGCTAAAATTTTTAGGACAACTGATTCACCCCCCCTCTCAGTTGTCCGGTGAAATTCAACAAAACCTTCTTGCCCTAGAATCAATGACTTATGGAAAATGCATTTTGATGGGGCTTTCTCAGAAGAGGGAAATGGTGTAAGTATTGTGCTAATATCCATGGTTAACACACCTTACAGGTTCACCTTCAGAATGAATTTCAAGTGCACCAACAATGTAGTAGAATATGAAGCTCTACTACTCAGCCTAAATGTTGTTACCGGGTATGGAATCAAGTGCTTGAGTGTATTAGGTGATTATGAATTGCTCGTATCCCAGGTTAGAGGCTCATATATAGTGAAAGAGAAAAGATTTAAAATGTATACGAATGTTGTATGGGATACTATTGAAATGTTTGATACATTTGGTATCAAGTGGCTAGATAGGGATGAAAATGTCATGACTGATATGCTTGTTGTTATGGCTTCAAAATTTGATGTATCTTTGTCATCACCTCATTGCACTTATAGTGTTGAAGTCCTTTCTAGACCAATCATCCCTGATAACATATATAATTGGAATCTATACAAAGATGAAAAGCATATTTATAAATTTCTAAATAACATAAGTGAGTTTGAGAATCAACAAATTGATTGGCAGCCCATGATTGAGGTGGAGGATGAGAAGGAAACATTGTTTGGAAATGAGGTCATTCAGTTCAAGACTAATACCATCCCAAGAGGTCTTGTAGGTCTTGAAAATATGTTCGATAACAATGACTGCTACAAGACAAGGAGCAAACCAATCACACCAAATGATTTTGAAGAAGTGAATTTAGGGACTGAATCGGCCCCAAAGATGATTTACATAGGGAAGAAATTGAAGCTGACTGAGAAGCAGTTATTGATAAGCCTACTTAGAAATTTTAAGAAATGTTTCACATGGTCATATGATGAGCTGAGAGCATACAAGGAAGATTTATTTCAGCATACCATTCCCTTAGAGCTTGGTACAAAGCCATTTAGGCAAAAATAGAGGCCTATCAATCCTACACTAGCTCCTCAAATGCAAAAGGAGTTAATGAAATTGAAGGAGGCTGGTATAATTAAGGCAATTAGGAATTGAGAATGGGTTTCAAACCTTCTTCGAGTAAGAAAGAAGAATGGGGACATAAGGCTTTGTGTAGACTTTAAGAATTTGAATATTAAGTCTCTCAAGGACAACTATTCATTGCCTAGTATGGACCATTTGCTGCAGAAAGTGATAGGGTATGAGTTAATGTCAATGATGGAAGGATTCTCATGATATAAATAGGTAATGGTCAAAGATTTTGAGTAGTATAAGATATCCTTCACGAACCCTTGGGGTACATTTGCTTATGTGAGGATGCTTTTCAGACCGAAGAATGCAAGAGCTGCCTTTAAGAGGGCAATGGATGTCACATTTGCAAGATTGATAAATGAAATCATGGTGGTATATCAAGATCTTATGGCCTATTCTAGAGATAGGGATGACAAACGCCAATACCTAGATTTGATTTTCCAGTGGTGCTTAGAATATGGGATTTCCTGAAATCCTGGGAAGTGTATATTTGGTGTTGAAGAAGGTAAGATTTTAGGGTGTGTTGTGTCCAAGGATGGTGTGAGGATTGATCTAGAAAGGGTCAAAGTAATCAACCTCATTACTCAACCCAAGATAGTTAAAGAAGCACAATCCTCCTTTGGACAAATTAATTTTGTTACGAGGTTCATTCCTAACTTTGTTGAAAAGGCAAAGGCAATCACCAAGGTATTTGAAAAAGGATAGTCAATTGGTTGGGATAAGGAATTAATTGACTCCATGGATATCAAAGAGGCACTTAAGAAGGCACCAGTATTGGCTAGTATTGATTATTCCATGCCTTTTCAACTATTTTATTTTTCTTCTTTCTACACCATTGTTGCAATGCTACTTTAGAAGAACATTGATGGATATCAGTAGCCTATTGCTTTCTTTATCAAATCATTGTTGAACGCTAAGTTGAATTACTCCATCATGGAAAAGCATGCTCATTGTCTAGTCAAGGCTATCCTAAACTTCATGCCTTATCTTGTGGGAGCCAAAATTACTACATTCATGCCTCATATTGTTGTGAGGGACATCTTTGCTCAACAAGAAGCTTCTTGAAAGAGGTACAGGTGGATCAATATGATATAAGAGTATGACATGGAGGTATAGACTACAAGGCTAGTTAGAGGTCAAGGCCTTGCCAAGTAGATAGCAGATGCAAACTTAGATGCAACATAAACATCTTCCTTTCTCTTTGAAAGATGATCCATGGTATAAAGATGTAGCTTTCTATTTGGAAAACTTGAGTTGCCCTCCAGGATTAAGTGAGCATCAAAGGAAAACCTTTAAGCTGGTAGACTACAAGTATGTGTTTATGTAGGGATAGCTTATATGGAGAAACCTTGATGGGTTGATTTTCAAATGTTTAGACCATGAGAATTCTATCAAGGTCATGAATGAGTGTCACCATGGACTTTGGGAGGACATTTTATTTCAAAGACCATTTCCTATAATATGATTAGGGAAGGATATTGGTGGCCTACATTATTTAAGGATGTGGCCAAATTTGTTAGGAAGTGTGATCGTTGTTAGAGGTTTGCAAGAAAAATAAAGTTTGTAGGTGCACTTCCCCTCACATCCATATAGATTGGGTCTCATTTCAATATTGGGGTCTTAATTTTATTGGAGAGATTATGGAAAAAATTAGCAATAGATACAAATGGATCCTCATAGCCATTGACTACTTCACCAAATGGGTGGAAGCAATACCTACTACAAAATGCAACATCCAAAGTAGTGATTGACTTCCTAACGAATGAAATCTTCATAAGGTTTGGTGTGCCTATGAGGAATATTGTTGACAACTCAATGTGTTTTAGATCCCATGAGCTCCTTAACACATGTTAAAATTATGGGATAGATTTAACATGTTCTACCCCTATCACCCATAAGGAAATGGTTAGGTTAAATCTAGTAACAAGAGCATCATGAATATCATCAAGAAAACCCTAGATTCAAACAAGAAAAGGTGGGATGATAAACTCAAGCTTGTTATCCAGGAAAATAGAATAACCTTCAAGAAGGAAATTGGTAGAAGTCCCTTTGAATTGGTTTACGAAGTTGAAGCCAAGATGCCAATTAGCCTTGAACTGCCTATATACAAACTACTATAGCAGATTGAAGGAGATGAAGATGATGCCATTTCCTTGAGAATACATGAGCTGACTAAACTTGATGAAGATAGGAGGATTACACATGAAAGGAACTTTTTGCAGCTACAGAAGGTCAAGTACATGTTTAACAAGTAGGTAGTTTAGAGAGGCTTCTGAGTTGGTAACTTGGTCCTCATGTGGAATTATAGGTCTGCAGATAAGGGAAATCATGACAAATTTGAGGCATTGTGGGTTGACCCTTATCAGATTGTTGACAAGTGCGGTCAAAATACTTTCTACCTCAAGAGTTTGGATGGAGAGTTCATGGAGCTAACAGTCCATGGCTAGCATCTCCTTTTTATCTTGATGGCATGTTGTATTTTCCCCCTGTACATACCCTTTCTTTTACGTGTTTTGTGTTGGGCTATTTTATTGTTCTTGCTCTTTCCCCAATGTTTTGGTCTTGCCCTTGCTTTACCCTTTTTGGTTTACAACCTAGAGATAAACTATATTATCGATGTGCCTGCAAGAGGGGCACATCCCCAACTAGAGCCAGTGTTGGCACCCTCATGAAAATTTACAAAAAAATTTTTTACCATGTGCTCTTTTGTTTTCTTGGCCTTTCGCCTACCTTTTTCAAATGTTGAAGTACCCATAATCCAAAGAAAAATCTAAGTTTGGCCATTCCTTAGCTATTTTTTGGGTCTTCCCAGTTTTTAGGTTTTGCTAGAAAAGAGGGATGTTCTAGGCCTAGGAATTAATTTCCTTAGCCCCGACCCATTTGCCTTTTGGTCCCTGGTTCCTCCTAAAACCCAAACCCTGTGGCACATTTTTTCATGGTTCTTGTGGTGGTGGTCATAATGTTAGCTTGGTGGAGCCAATTTTTTTCTAAGTGTCAGGATTTTCCTTTGCATCTTTGTCCTTTTGCAGGTTTTCAAGTTTTCCTAGAACCTTGGAACCTTGTCCTCATGTCCTTGGGTTCCCCACTTTTCTGATTTCCCATGCTTTGCTCTTGGTCTCGAAGTTCCAAGTTTCTCTAGAACTCTGTGTTCCTTGATTCCTCCTTCACTTTTTCAAGTTTTTAGATTTTCTTGGAACCTTGGAACCTTGTCCCTATACCCCTGGCTCCCCAAAACCCTAGTTTCCTTCTCCCTTCATGCTTTGATCCTAGAGTTACAATTTCATTTGAAACCCTAGTTGTCAGTCTTGGTCCCTCTTTAGTTCCTAATCCTAGTCCTCATCTTATTCCCATCTTCGTGTTCCTCTCAGACCCCAAATCCTAGCCTTCCCCACATTCTTTGTTCTTGAGTTCCTGGTTCTTCCTGACTCTGACTTCTCAACCCTTTCCTCTTTGCAAGATTCTAGACTTCTCCCTCCCTTGGTTCCAACTCCTCATGGATTCTCAGTCCTCAGTCGTTGTCCACTTCTTATTCTTGATCCTAGTTCCTCAGAATCTTGCATTCCCTTTTCCCTTATCCTTGGTCCCTCCCAAGCACCAGTTCCTGGCCTGCCCCTTTCACATGTTCACAGGTCCGCCTATTCCTTGGAAACCTGAAACCCCATGATTTTATCAAGAAAGAGCCTAATGGTCCAATGACTCCCCTACATGACCCAAGACACCATTAATGGCAATTTTAAGGCATGATAACAAAAGTGAAGAACCATATACCTTAGAACACATGTGGACCCCTCAAGGATGGATTTTCATCATGCAAGCATGGGTGAAATGTCCAAATGGGTACATTTTCAAGTGCATGGATATGTGAAAATGATACAACTAGTATGGGTGAGCTAAGATCATGTTGACCACTCATGATCCACATCTAGGCTGCATGTTAGGATGAGGATGCCACATATATACTGGGAAAAATGAATTTATTGGAAAAGGGAAAATTTGGTTATAGAGAGAACTAGGAAAAAGAAGAAAGTTTGTAAAAATTAGCGTCTTCTCCCAGTAATGAAATATAGAGCTATATTATTGTAATTATTGTCTGGATTTTCACTCAAGGGAAATGAGAGGACACTGTAATATTCAAATAATTAACTTAATGTGCAGATTGAATGTTATCTCAAATGTCTCCATAAACGTTTTGTAAGATTTTGGTATTCTAGCAATTTACCCTAATGACATTTGTTGATTTGAATGTTCTTCATGATTAGTTGATCATTATAGATTGTAAAAAACCTTTGTAATGATTTTGTAAGGTACATTTTCATGGGAATGTATGAAATTTGTGGGTTGTTTATGGATCATTAAAGAATGCTTGTGATTATGTTCTTCAATCGTGTAGTTGTCTATTTGTCTATTTAGAGCATAGCTTATGCAACAGATTATCAATTATAGTCTTTGTTGGTACCTTGATAAGGTATAAAACTTGATTACAATTATGCCCCATTTGATTGAATGTCTAGACTCTACTACCCTAACTAGATATAGGCACTGGTTTTCTATCTATCAACCTTTCTTTTCCTTCAACATCTCAAATACAACAAACTTGTAGTCATTTATCTTTTGTGTTGTTTTGTTTTACTCACAACCGTGTCTAAATGAATGCATGATAATTAGGGGTTGTTACAACATCATTTTAGACTTCATGTTTAGGTGTGCATTTTCTTAATGAAGGTGTTATAGCCTTGTGTCCTCCTCAAACCATCTTTGAGGTGCTTAGTGACATAATTTGGAGTTTCCTAGGCATTGGCTATGGTTTAAGACAAGGTTTACATTCACATATTATTATTAGTCATTGTTCTCATACACCTTATGGAACATCCCCCTTCGTCTAGTAGAGCTAAAAGAAGGTCTTGCCCACCTTATCCATGGTGGCCTTAGTTGTCTTATCCTGAACATAAGTTGTAGCTTTTCCTTGAGTTTGATACCATTGGTACTCATAAATTTCTTATCTTTAGGGATTTGAGGAGTCTCAACTTTTAGCACCAACAACTACCATAGTATAAAAATTAAACACGCCCACCTGGTTGGGTATTAAAGGAGACATGAGAATTCTTAGACCTATTGATCTTGTTCAAATTGGAGATTCAACGAGAACCTTGTGATCTTAGAAATTAAAAAAACATAGACAAACTATCTCAATAATAGACCATGCACTAACCTCAATTAGTCTTTATGACTTGACAGAGGACCTTAAGAATGAAAGGAAGCTAGGTGTGCGGAAATCGCTTCCTACACTATTCTAATGAGGGTAGGAGAGTGCAAATTCAATTTTATCTTTATAGTTATAGCTATGTTAACCCACTAACAGAGATATTACAACAAACTCATACATAAGAATGTAAGATAGAAGAAGAGAGACACAAGATATACGTGGGGAAAACCCTTACGAGTGAAAAACCCCACACTCCAAAACACAGCTCAAATGTATTCCATAAACAAAGAAGGTTACAATACAATCACAGAGCCAATGCTCTTGCAAGAGTCTTCGACACTTGTATCTGGAGATGATCTGGAAGAATAACAGTACCTATCAAACCTGTAATACATCACCTCTCCAAAGCACCTATTTATATAGAATATACAAGGCAAAAATGGCTCTATCTTGGGATGGGCATCCAACATGGCCTCATGGCCCAAAACCCATGCCTATGGACACTTGTCCAACCTTGTAGGATGTTCTTGACACTTGTCAAGTCACCCCATCCCAAAAAGGTCGCCTATTCCCAAAATGGGCTATGACAGATGCTCTTATGACTCTTACAACCATCATAGAATTTGTCATAGTTGTCATAACTTACAGCTATAAGAGAATCTGTCATACACAGGCTATAAATAGCATATTCTCTTACAACATGTCATAGTCCACCTTGGGGCACCCAAAGATGCCTTTTTCAAAGATGCTTCTCGACACATGTCCATACCTGTAATAAGATCTTCTATTTCTGACTCTTACATGTCATAACTTTGTCATAGGAATCTGTCATGACCGTTTTGATCAATATTCCCTTACATTCCAAGATGCTGAAACATGGAAAAATATTCCTATCACTAAGTGGGATGCCTATCGACTCATGTGAGGATAAATTTACATGTGGTCATATGCCATGTAAGATGACACATCACTGTGCCAACTCCCACAAGATGACAACATAAGATTTGCATCCTAATTATACAATAGGCAATAAATAAATACAATGAAATAATACAAGGAATTACCAAGGTTGAGACACCTTAATTCCCAACATTCTCCCACTTGTCGAACACCTTGTAATAGCCAATACAATTAACAGGATTTAACTACTATAGGCTGAGAGGCCCATAGACTCCAAACACCATCTGAACTTCTCTGTACCCACTGGTTTCGTTAATGCATCTGTAACATTCTTCAACATATCTACCTTCTCCAAATTTACCTTCCCATCCTCTACCATGTCTTACAGGAAATGAAACTGTACATCAATATGCTTTGTTCTGGCATGGAAAGTTGGATTCTTCGCAAGGCAAATCGCACTGTAACTGTTACAACAAATCATAATCTATCGTGCATCAACACTAATATCTGAACACAATCTCTTATTCAAATGGCTTCCTTGCAAGCATGCGTTTCTGCTATGTACTCAGCTTCTGTAGTGGACAAAGTGACCACAGGTTGTCGCTTACTCATCCAACTAATTGCACCACCAAATATAGTGAACACATAGGCACTGGTGGATCTCCTACTATCAATGTCACCTGCCCAATCAGAATCCAGAAATCCATGAATACAAACTAAATGCAGATCTCCTGTAACATTACCATGATATCATATGGAATACTTGGAAGTACCCCTCAAATATCTGAACACTTGCTTAACTGCATCCCAATGTACCCGTCCAAGATTAGCCATAAATCAACTAAGGACTCCCCCTGCTTGGGCAATGTCTGGTCTTGTGTAGACCATAGCATACATCAAACTGCCAACAACACTAGCATAATGTACTCTTCTCATGTTCTCCACTTCACTAGGAGATTTTGGACAATCATTAACAGATAACTTTATCCCCAATGAAACAGGAACACACAACGGTCTACAATCTGCCATGCTAAACCTATCCAACACAGTCTTCACATACTTACTCTGGCATAACCAAAGTTTTCTATTAGCTCTATCTCTTCTGATTTCCATTCCTAGAATGTACCTAGCTGCCCCAAGATTTTTCATCTCAAACTGTGCTGACAACTGAGACTTCAAATCAAAAATCATATTCTTACCATTGTCAATCAACAACATATCGTCAACATATAATGCAATAATAAGAATGCAATCATTGTCAAACTTGTAATACACACAATGATCTGATCTTGATCTTAGATATCCAATCAACAACACAAAGGCATAAAACTTCAAGTACCACATCCTAGGAGATTGCTTCAAACCATACAAAGACTTCTTTAACATGCAAACCATTTTTTCTTTACCTTTCTCTATGTAATGCTCTGGCTGTGACATGTAAATCTCTTCCTCCAAATCACCATGGAGGAAAGTTGTCTTCACATCCATCTATTCTACCTCTAAGTCATAAGCAACTGCAAGAGATAACAGGAATCGAATGGATGTCAACTTTGCAACGGAAGAGAAAATTTCACCATAGTCAATTCCCTCCACTTGTGAATACCCCTTCACAACCAATCTAGCCTTGTACTTTTCAACACTGCCATCTGCACTAAATTTCTTCTTGAACACCCATTTGCATCCAACGGGTTTCTATCCATCAAGCAAAGGCACCAAGTCCCATGTTTTATTCTTTGCCAAAGAAGCCATCTCATCTTCCATGGCCTGCTTCCAGGAACCTACATCTTTCATGCCCATAGCCTCTTTCACAGTTCTAGGCTCATTAGTGTTAGTAAGTAAAGCAAAAGCACAACTAGAATCAAGTAATGAATAACCAAACCTATCAGGTTGCTTTCTTGTTCATGTCGACCTCCTCAATGGTTGAGGTTGAGATTTTGCTTCTTCTTCTGAGATTTCAAAGCTGCTAGAGCTCTCCTCATCATCAGGTCTCACAGGGTCTGTCGATTCAGTCTTCTCAGGGGTAGAAGGAAACTGAAGCACATCTTCTTTCTTTTCTATCTATTTTGGCTGTAGAACAACAGAAGAAGGTGTTAGCTCTCTAAAGATAACACTTCTTCTATACAACACTTTTTTCACCACGGGATCCCAAAGCTTGTATCCTTTCACACCGACACCATAGCCAATGAAAATACATTTAACAGCCTTGTTCTCCAATTTAGACCTTTTCTCCCTAGGCACATGTGCATATGCCTCACAACCAAAAACATGAAGATGCCTAACTGAAGGCTTCTTACCAGACCACACCTCCATAGGTGTCTTACCGACAAGAGTTGATGTAGGAGACCTATTTACCAGGTAGCAAGTAGTGGCGACAACTTCAGCACAAAACTTTTGTTCGAGGCTTGCTCCACTAAGCATACTCCTAGCCTTCTCTATCAATGTCTTGTTCATCCTCTTTGCAACTCTATTTTGCTGTGGGGTGTATGGAGTTGTCTTATGTCTTTCAATCCCTTGCTCTTTACATAACTTATCAAACTCTGTCGATCAAAATTCACCACCATTGTCAATTCTCAAACACTTAATCTTTTTACTAGTCTAATTTTTAGCAAAGGTTTTAAACTCCTTAAACCGACTAAAGACTTCAGTCTTGCTTCTGATAAAATAAACCCATGTCATTCTACTGTAATCATCTATGAAAGATACAAAATATACATATTTGGAAATTGAAGGAACATTAATAGGACCAAACACATCAGAATGAATAAGATCCAATACTGCATCTCTTTTCATCAAGTCAAAAGAACTATTGCACTGTGAAGTGCATGCCTCCAGCTGAAATAGAGTACCCCTTCGAGTACCCTTCGTAAGCACCATAGATCCTCTAGTCATCTTGCATCCATCCTTCAAAAAGACAACCTATACACCTACATCATTCAACATACTTACAGAAAGTAGGTTCCGTGCTAGGCCTGGGATGTGCATAACCCCAGTGATCCCCTTCACTCGTCCATCAGGGAATCAGATTGAGACTCTTCCATGACCAATAATCTTCAGATGAGAGTCGTCACCCAGGTACACTCTTCCACCATCAAACTCTTCATACTTCATGAACCAACTTCGATGCGAGGTCATGTCGAATGATGCACAAGAATCAATCAACCACACATCATCAGATGCATGGGTGGCCAGGGCTGCGATGAAGGCATCACCATCATCTTGTGACTTGTCAGAATCTGAATCAAGGGCAGCATTTTTTTTCTTTTTCTTTTCTTCTTTGCATTCCTTTCAGAAATGCCTTGATTTGCCACAATTCCAATAGAGAGCCTTAGACTTTCCAAGAGATTTGGATCTCCCACGGGATTTGGATCTGCCCTTTTCACCTTTCTTGTCCTTTTTCTTCCCTTTCTCTTTGGGTCTTCCATGAACTGCAAGAGCCTCTTTGGCTAACTCAGATGTTTTCCTCTGCATTTCTTCAGATAACAGTGAGGACACCACATCTTCCATCTTGAAGGTGGTAGTGGTGCTTCCAATAGCCATGACAAGATGATACCACGAATCTAGCAAAGAACAACACAGGGTCATACATTGATCCTCCTCCTCCATTTTCACACCCACAGATGTCAACTGTGCAATGATCATGTTGAAAGCATTCATATGGTCTGCAACAAATCCTCTATCTTCCATCTTCAGAGCAAACTTCTTTTTCAGAAAATGCTTGTTCACCAAGGACTTGGCCTAATAAACATCACCCAGCTTCTTCCAAAGATCTTTCGTGCTCTTCTCCTCATGGACATTCAACAGGACAAAGTTGGCTAAACAGAGTCTTATGAGACCCTTATCCTTCCAATCTTTGAGGTCCCAATTAGCTTGTGACATTGTTGTAGTTTTTACATCGGATACGGTTTCCCATAGGTCACAATCAACAAGTAGGTCCTCCATCTTGAGTTTCCACAACTCAAAATTAGTGCCATTAAATTTCTCCACCTCTAACCTTCCAGATGTGGTTGCCATCTCCTTCCTGCAACAAGATACATAATACTCTATACAAACTCCCACTCAACCTAAGATTGGCTCAAAAAACCCCTACCCAGCAGTTAGAACCAAAACTGGCCAGGCTCTGATACCAACTGAAAGGAAGCTAGGTGTGTAGAAATGGCTTCCTACACTAATCTAATGAGGGAAAGAGAGTGCAAATTCAATTTTATCTTTACAATTACAGCTATGTTAACCCACTAATAGAGATATTGTAGCAAACACATACACAAGATTGTAAGACAGAAGAAGAGAGACACAAGATATACGTGGGGAAAACCCTTACAAGTGAAAAACACCACACTCCAAAACATAGCTCAAATGTATTCCGTAAACAAAGAAGGTTACAATACAATCACAGAGACAATGCTCTTGTAGGAGTCTTCGACACTTGTATTTGGAGATAATCCAGTAGCATAACAGTACCTGTCAAACCTGTAATACATCACCTCTCCAAAGCACCTGTTTATATAAAATATACAAGGCAAAAATGGCTCTATCTTGGGATGGGCGTCCAACATGACCTCATGGCCCAAAACCCACGCCTATGGACACTTGTCCAACACTGTAGGATGTTCCTAACACTTGTCAAGTCACCCCAGCCCAAAGAGGTCGTTTATTCCCAAAATGGGCTATGACAGATGCTCTTACGACTCTTACAACCGTCATAGAATATGTCATAGCTATCATAACTTACAGCTGTAAGAGAATCTATCATACACAGGCTATACATATCATATTCTCTAACAACATGTCATAGTCCACCTTGGGGAGCCCAAAGATGCCTTTTTCAAAGATGCTTCTCGACACATGTCCATACCTGTCATAGGATCTTCTATTTCTGACTCTTACATGTCATAACTTCGTCATAGGAATCTGTCATGACCGTTTTGGTCAATATTCCCTTACACACATTCTAAGATGCCGACACATGGCAAAATATTCCTACCACTAAGTGGAACGCCTATCTCCTCATGTGAGGACAAATTTGCATGTGGTCATATGCCATGTAGAATGACACATCACCGTGCCAACTCCCATGAGATGACAACATAGGATTTGCATCCTAATTATACAATAGGCAATAAATAAATAAATATAATGAAATAATACAAGGAATTACCAAGGTTGAGACACCTTAATTCCCAACAAAGAAGACCTTCAAACAAATCTCCTTTCTAGATCTCCTTAGGAACTCTCTATCTCGTCACATGGCCCTCTTCGAGGCTATTGGGCTAAAATATCCGAATCACATAACTCTACCTCTAGAGGACTAGATCTATCAAGTGGACCTTGATTTAAGCTCACCTAACACAAAGTTGCATGATCTAGGATTCTTCTTTGACCTTAACAAAATGCCCATAGATGTTGAACTAAGAAGGAGATGTGATCTTGCCTTATAAATTTATAGGTGTGGATCTATGACACATGCATAAACATAACTCTTGTCGATGAAAAAATCTACAATTAACATCATGTCATTTCCATCCTTGAAAGAATGGGCTATGGGCATACAAATATCATACTTGCATAGACACTCTATAGGTTTATGATAATCTCAAAAAAGCAATGATCAGGAAAATCACACTTCCTATCTCTCTTGGATCCAATATGGTCCCAACAACATTCTATGTCATAGAAAAGGACACTAGGTATAACCTATTTCTAGAAGGACCTTGGACTCATAAAATGAAGGTGATCCCTTCCACACTTTTTCAAGAAATCATATTCCTTCACTTAGGGAAGCTCTATGTTGCCAATGGAGATCTAGAACCTTTCATTATGCTCAAAGTGGATACTATCAAAAAGAAATCGAGCATACCAATTGACTATGAGCTCGCTACTAACAAAGTCACAATACCTGAACCAACACCCCAAACCATTCAATTGAGAGTAAAGGCCAAGTTCCTAATCAAGTCTCAACTATTATTATAAAGCAACTTGCTAAGACAATGGAACCCACCAACAAACAAGGAAGCAAGACCTTTGAAAAAGGAGAAATGTTTATGAAAGTCACAACTATCTCTACAAAAACCATTGCTAAAATAATAAGATCTTTGAGAGAAAATATGAGAAGTGAATTTCTCTTTGATCCTCACTCAATAAGACCCTATGCTCCCTTTAGCTAGGCAACCATTCCTTTGGAAGTGGATACAAATATTTATATATTCGATCTAGCTAAAGAGGGCATAGATGAAGATATTTATGTTCATATGGTCAAAATCATGATAGAAGAAGAAGAAGAACCAAAACCCACATGAGAACTAAAAGAGTCATCAAAAATTGTTCTAGCACCAATACTAGTTGACCCTCAAAAGTTTGAAGAGGGTAATCCATCTTTAACAGGTGAAACTATTGAGGTAAACATTGGAACACTAGAAGAATGGAAAATGATAAAACTAGGGGTTGAATTGTTAGATAATGAAATATGAGTACACTAAGTTCATAAACATTTTTGTGCCCAGTCTCCAAGTGTTCTTATAAGGACTTCTAGATCATGAAGAGTATCAAGTTGTTAGGATAACAGAGCTAGAAATGTTAGATGGGAAAAGATAGTGGTATAGAGACATGAGTCATACTTAGCTTGCACAAGTAAGTAGTATAACAAAAAGGTTGTCCCTAGTGTTAGAAATGAAGGAAACCACTATAATATGGAAATCTAAAATAACTTGCAAATCTAAAATATAACTTGTAGAATATCAATGTAGATATAACAAGCAACAAAGAAATAAAAAATACTCAAAAGCCATACACATAACACACAAATTTACGTGGAGAAAACTATTTTGGGTAAAAAAACTCCACCAGGAAAAGAGGGCAAATCTTTGTATTATCTTGAAAGAAGACTACAATTTACATCAAGTTTCCTCAATCCTAAATTTAATCTAGCATCACTTGTGTACTTGCAAAGCAAACTCATTAACTCGTACTTTTGCACTTCTCCATAGATCATTTTATAGAATAACATAAGCTTCATGAAGAAGCTACCAAAAGTGGCACATAAGTTGGGAAAAATCCAATTCCCTAATCTTGGAAATCTCACCTGCATGCTCAAAATAGGTCCCTACATATTCTCTTACACCTATCATAGGAATCTTCCCAATATGGGCACCTAGGACCAATAATAGTCACTTACAGGTCAATAATTATCATCATATGTTGTCATAGATTCCCTTACACCTTATGACAGTTGTAAGTTGTCATAGATGCTCTTGCAACTTATGACAGTTGTCACAACGCACCAAAAATTAGCTTTGCCAAAGATAGATACCTAGATTCTCCAACTCATCTCATTTACTAGTACCAAGATGCTTTGACCAATGAATGTGTAACCAAGTAACTACCTGCCAATACATAATTAATTATTGTTGCCAGTAAATAATTAATTACCATACCAGTGAAAACATTTACTATTGATGGCAAATTCCTCATCCCTTATGAATGATTTACAAACAATATAAGAGTAATTAAATTCATAGGATTTACAAGGTTGATGGAACCTTAATCCTAACATTCTCCCACTTGACATCATACATTGTAAATGCATCCATAGGAAAACATAAATCGACTCTAAGTACAAATAAAAAGACTTGTGGCCTCTCTGCACCAAGTGAACTTTTTTGTGCTCACATGTTTGGTAAGATAATTTGTAACATTCAACTGAGTGTCAATTTTCTTCAACTCATTCTATCCATTTGCAACCATTTTCTGAACAAAGTGGTACTAAACATCCACATGTTTAGTCTAAGCATGATACATTTGATTCTTGGCCAAATAAATTACACTCTGGCTATCACAACCAATTTGAATAATCCTATAATCAAAACCAATACTACCTCCTTAGAGACATGTGTAGCAGCCATATATTATGCTTCTATGGTAGATAAAGCAACTATGGGCTGCCTTTTACTCATCCAAGTCATATCTCCTCCAAACAAAGTAAACACATAGCCACTAGTGGACCTTCAACTATGCAAGTCACCTACCCAATCTGCATCAACAAAACCATGTATGTCTAATGTTTTATCTTCATTGTTAGTACTAGAATAAACCAAATAGTAATAAGAAGTACCACACAAATATCTAAACACCATCTTTTCATAATTTCAATGCTCTCTACCAGGGTTAGACATAAACTTTCTAAAAACTCCCATTGCTTGGGCAATATCTAGCCTAGTGCAAACCATTACATACATTAAACTTCCTATAGCACTAGCATAAGGCACATTAGACATATCCTCAAAATCATCTTCACACTTGGGACACATATCTAATGTAAGTTTAGTACCAACTAGTAAAGGAATTCTAACTAGATTACAGTCTTGCATATTAAATATGTGTAAAATAGTATTCACATACATACTTTGAAATAACCAAAGCTTTATAATGTTACCTTGATTTCTTCTAATTTCCATACCCAATATGTATCTTGTTGCCCCCAGATCCTTCATCTAAAATGCACTTGAAACTTGAGCTTTCAACTCACTAATCATACCCTTAGTATTACAGAAAAAGTGGCATCTGCATACAAGGCAACAATTAGTATATGATCATTAATACATCTAATATAAATACAATGATCTTCTTTGCTTCTCAAAAGGCCCAAATTCAACATAAACAAATCAAACTTTTGATACCACATCATTGTTTCAAACCATAAAGAGACCATTTCAACCTACAAACCAAGTGTTCTTTCCTTTTTATCTCAAATCCTTTTGGTTGTTTCATAAAAATTTTCTCTTCCAGATCTCCATGCAAAATGCAGTCTTAACATCCATTTTCTCAATTTTAAAATAATAAGCAATAGCTATTGATAAGACAAATCTAATAGAGGATAATTTATCAATAGGAGAGAAAATTTCACCAAAATCAACTTCCTTTCTCTGGGAGTAGCCCTTGGCTACCAATCTAGCCTTGTACTTCTCCAATGATATGTCTGCTCCAAACTTTTTATGTAGACCCACTTCCAACCAATGGTCTTCCTTCCTTTGGGAAAATGAACAAGATCCTAAGTATCACAAAAGTCTAAAGCCATAATCTCCTCCTACATGGCTAGTTTCCAGGACTCGCTATCATCTGCAAGAATAGCTTCCCTGTAGGATCTAGGCTCATCGCCAGTACTTAATAAAGCAAATACACAACAGAAATATGGTGGGCTATACTTATCAACTGGATTCTATTTTCTTGTGGATCACCTACATCTGAGGACATTTTTGTAGAGGAATCCCACATTTCCTTCTAATTTTTGCATCCCTTCTTCACATGTCCCCTCTTACCGCAATTCCAACACTTAACTCTGTTCTTCTTCCCCGGAGTTTTAGATCAGCCTTCTAATTTTTCGTTAGGCCCTTTATGATCTCCTTTTGGTCCTCTTTCCTTTAACCTTCCTCTCACATTAAGAGCATCCACCAAGCTATCCATAGCCTTCTTCCTCATTTCCTATGACAACAAAGTTGCAACAATAGAATCCATCTTTGGATCTTCGAGGTTAGACATGAAGCAAGAATAAAATTCTCCCAAGACTCAAGAAAAGAACAAATAAGCATAATACATTTATCTTTCTCTTCTATCTTAACATCCACAGTGGCTAATTGACTCACAATTAAATTAAAATCATTCAAATTCTAGCTATCAAATCACCCTCCTTCATTTTAAGAGAAAATAATTTTCTTTTAAGATACAATTTATTTACCAGACTCTTGACTTGATAAATCTCACCCAACCATTTTCATAAAGTGTATGCAGTATTTTCCTCATATACATTTAGAAGAATAGTGTTTACAAGACATAACCAGATTGCACCCTGTGCCTTTTTGTCCAATCTGTCCCACTCCTCTAGACTAACATCACCAGGTTTCTTTTCTTTTGATGTCACTAGTCATTGATCCCTCTCTTCAAAGTGATCCTCCACTCTCAGCTTCCATGGCTCGTAGTTTGTCCCATTAAACTTCTCAATATCCAAACGAGATGCAAATGTAACTGTTGACCTATTTTCCTCTGTCCAAAGCCAAATAGTTCACCTTTTATTTTCCTTGAAAATCTTTTAGAAAATGACCCATACAAGGCTTAAATCCTTCAAATATTTATGCTATGCCTTGTCAAAATTTCCTAAAAGCTTGCCTAAAGATTCCTTGCAAAAAACCCATAAAAAGCCCAGAAATCTTTTGTCTTCAAACTTTCCCAATCGTAGATATTTCTCAGTTTCATGCTTAAGTATTTTGAATGCATTTTTGAATGTGTATTTGGATATACATTCGCCATTGTATGTTTATATGTACAAGTGCAATATACAATGTAAGAAGATGCAATTAGCAAACATGCAAGGTCGACATACACGTGCTGATGTACATTGGCGGGTCAAAAATCTCAGTCAGCCTTCAAAAATAGTAAAAAATTGGTTGTATGCTTTTCGCTTTGCATATCGAGTTTGTATATGCATTAAGGAATCTGTTGCAGATTCCAAGAATATTTCCTGCTTGTATGAGATGGTTTGCATGTATATTTGTGTTGTATGTTTAAACATGCAACGGCTACATACAAGAGGAACATGCAAAGGAAAAGATGCATTGGCGGCATACAAGCGAAATATACAAGGGACAATGTATGCCGCAAAGATACAAAGGGAAATGTATGTCTGACATACATTGGGAATGTACAAGGCGCATATACAAAGAGGCCGACATGCATTCACTACAGTGAAAAGGGTTTGTTTGTGCGAGATGCAAGTGAAGTATACATTCGCCACATACAAAGGCGAAACATTCAAAGGCCAATGTATATCAGAACAATGGCTTGTATATATGCGATTGTATTTCGCACATACAATTCAAAGATACAAGGCCAACATACAAAGGCCGATGTACATTTGCAATGTACATCGGCAGAATATACAAAGGGACTTTCACCAGACATACAAGGAGGAGATGCAAAGGGTGGGGCCCACCAAATGTACATTTGCGATTGTATGTTTGGACATACAGGCAAAACATGCATCGAGCATGTTGGTGCCTGAATATGTATATGCAGGCCCCTTCCATAAAATTCAAAAAATTCTAACTCTTTTGGCCTTTGCAGTTGAAAAAAATGCAAAGAATCAATTAAAGGCATGTCACTTTGTATATACAAGGGTGTTTGTATATACATGCAAGTCAAATGTACATTGCTAGGCTTGCAAAATTTCTATCGGCCTCTAAAAAATGGTGAAAAAATGATTTATATGCATTTTTAAATGTATATCGAGTTTACATATACAAGGGGGAATCTTTCGCAGATTCCTGAGAATATTCGCTGCTTGCATATCAGGTTGCATGATGTTTGGACATACATTCAAATATACATTCTAAATATGCAAGCCAAAATTTAGAGTGAACATGTAATCCGATTGATAAAGGATAAAATCCGCAGCTTGTATGTATGTTTTCACTTGTATGTTGGCGTTGTATATGCGGATATACATTCAAAAGATACAAGGGTTAAGATGCAAGCCGGACCCGATAACAAATCGAATTTGTTCTATAAAGTAGTTGGCATCCGCGGCTTGCATGTAGGTATGCTTGTATGTGTGTCGATATACAAGAGGATGAGATACAAGCCAGATTTCAAGGCAGTTTCAAAGCATTTCATAATTTTTGAAATCCGCAGCTTGTGTGTGTGTGTGCATTGTATATCACGGATATACAAAGGAAGTAAAGATGCAGTCCAAACCCGGTGGAGAATTCAGATCTTCCTCATAAACATTTGAAGTCTGGCTTGTATATAAGGCGATTGTAGATGCATTTGAATATGCATGTACAAGAGTGGTAAGGGTAAAATAGAAGCGGGAAAAGTCAGCGATGACAAGGAACATCTGCGTGGCACATTCTCATTAGCCAGCGACTTGCCTGTTTGTTTTGAGCAGTAGATTTGGGAGGTGCAAAGAAGGATCGACAACTATGTTTTAATTCGCAGCAGCAAAGGTTTTCTTTGTATGCGGTCACATTTTTTGAGTGGGAAAGCTCCAGAGGCATGTTGCTGCTGTGTCTTCAGAGGTTGCAGGTAGCTGAAACATTAATGGCAGAAATGCAGTGGTATGGGTCGACGATGGACAGGTCAACTACCAGATTTAAGATGCAAGTCTTTGAGCGGTGGCTCAAATCCCGAGCCCACTTGCTCTCTTCCTCTGCTTTCTGGCTGCATTCAATTTTAAGTGCCATTTCTCATGATGCATTGTATCTGGCAATTTTTGAGTTGACCGTTGTAATTTTGGCTGAGTACACAGTTTTGTTATAAATGCAAATTGTGTCACTCATATTTGGTTGTTGAAGACTTGGGCAATTTTAGGGGAAAAATAATGAAATATAGAGCATTTTCCTGGCTGTTTTATCTCTGTATGAGTTGCGTCTGACTATATCTTGCACATATGTTCAGTTTCTTATCATTGTTTATGAAAAATGCATTGTTGCATGTATTTATCTGTTTGTCTCCATTTGTTGCATGCATTTTCTTCTTTTGAATCTGGTTGCTAAGGGTTTCTCAGATTCTAGGGTATAGTTTTGTTGTATCACATGCTTAATCTGTAACTTCCATTCAAGGAGTGGATTAAATTGTTTTAGATTGAGTATGGAGAAGATTGTATCTCAACTGGGATGTTCATAAGTAGAGACAGTTAAATACTTATTCTTGGGTGGTATTTGTAAGGCAAACACCGGTCCTAACCCCTTGAAACTCGAATGACAGTTGCAAGCCATTCTTATGTATATGTCTAGTTGACTCCTTGCCCTGAGATAGGCACCAGTCTGTTCTTGTGAAGTAGTTATGATCCAAAACACCTGTCTTGCATCCAAACCATAATTTCAAACTATTCCATAATTTCAACCCGTTAGTTGTAGGAGTAGGATTAGGAACCCCCTACATACTCTCATCCATAACCAGACACACATGTCCAAGAGTGTTGCTAAACTTGTGATTTGTCATTCAAATCTTGGTCCATACATGAGAGTATTTTGCCTATTATCACAAAGCTAAATCTTCATGTCATTGGGTGAGTCAAAGTGTTAAATCTTTAGCTATAGGGATACCCCCCTTGGTGCAGCAGAACCAGAAGTGAAGGGGAGGCAGCTCATGCAACCTCCTGTATTCATTGGCCAAATCTGCCTGTGCATTGGAACTGGCAAATCCACTGCTGATTCAGAAATAAACACTAACAGGGCACATACAAAGAAATGCATACAAAAGCCTTTGTATATCGACAACATACAAAGTCAACATGCAAGGGAAAGTGATTCAAAGCTGGGGCCCACTGCTTGTATATTTGCGATTGTATGTTTGCACATACAATCAAATATGCATTCCAAACATACAAGCCAAACCCGAAGGTAGTTTCAGAATGCTTTATAAAAGTTTGAAATCCGGGTTGTATATTTGTGATTGTATATTGTGATATACAAGTCAAAGGTGCAAAGGAAATATGCAAGGTGAACCTGACTTGAAGTTCAAATTCTGGCATATTCAAGTGTTGAGTCCGCAACTTGTATGTATGACGACATTGTATATTGCGATATACAAAAGAAAATATACAAAGGGGAAAACATACAAGGCGGACCCGACTGGAAATGAAATACAGCTAATAGTCATTTTTGGGGTCCACGGCTTGTATGTATGAATGCATTGTATATGCCGCAGATACAAAGAGAAGTGATACAATCCAGACTGGTTGCAAAATTATAAAATGGTTAATGATCTTTTAAGGTCCTCGCATTTGTATGTATATTTGCGATTGTATGTTTTTACATACAATCAGATATACAAGGGTTTTTGTATATGCCGAAGTAAGTGTTTGTAATGTATAAAGTGGGTCTACAGTTTCCTTTGTATATTTTTACATTGTATATTACGATATACAAAGTTCAGATACATCCAAAAAGATACAAGGCAGACCCGACCCAGAGATCAAAGTTTGGCATATTCACCGATTGAGTCCGCGTAGTTGCATGTACATTTGTGATTGTATATTTGCAAATACAGGTAGACATACAAAGATATTTCAGAGGTTGATACAGATGCAGATGCAAAGCGATATATATAGGTAGTTGACCGAAGCTTTGACTGCCCATATCTCCTCCATTTTAGTGAATTTCCACATGCTGCAAAAGGCAAAAATGCATGTTTTTGCCTCCTCTTTCATTTGGTGGGATTTTCAGGGGAATATTCTCACTTTTCAATTTTGGGTCTGGATTTGCATGTTTTGGGCGAGTGGACATTTTAGCAATCATTTTGAGCAGATGCAGATATTTCTTGCATTCATTGCTACACAAAGATGAAGTAGCTCGCATTAATGACCGGAGATATCTCTTAGGCCACCATGTTTTAGATATTTTGTGTATTCATGGTTGAAGATAACCATTGAAGCTACATGCATTCAATGCCCAAATATCTTCCACCAATTCATGGGTGCAGATTGATGATGCAGTAGCTTGCGTTAAAGACCCAGAATATCTCCCACCTGCCCGGTTCCATATATTTCCACACCATAATTTCTGCAGGTGGACATCCCTTCAGGGAGATATTTTCCTACTGCAGCTCTTTGAGCGAATTTTGTAACCGACTTAGGGCATTATTTGGAATGCTATATATATGCATTCGTAAGTTGTAAATAAGGTTGGAAATTTTTTGAGCATTGATGCTTTTCTATTTCCAAATAGAGCTTTCTACTACTGTAACTTTGCCTTCCCATTAAATATATGCAAGTTATTTTGCCTCTTTGGATTGAGTTTTAGTTTATTGTGAATCTGCATATGTTGCCTGTGAACGTATTGTTCCTTTCAATCATCTTGTTTCTCACCTTTGCTAGGATCAGTTGAATCTATGTATGTCTGCTTGCTATATTTGGTTATGTTGTGCATTTTCTCAGTACTGTGAGGGTTCTTTTATTAAACTTGGTGAATCACCCTTTGTTTTCAAATTTTTTGTTTCATCCTTCATTTTAAAGCATTCCTTCTCCCTTTTCCTCTTAAGATTTAGTAGTTTTAGGTGATAACCAATTCAAGAAGTCGGCCTTCTCCAAAGGTCTAATCTCATTTAGTAAATTCCCACACTTAGAGATCATTCCCATGTTACTCCAGACTGCTGAGGTTTTCACAACTGCATGCAAAGGTGCAAATCTGGATGATAACAGTAACCATGATTTCCACACACACAACTCTGCAAAACATAACTTCCACTACAACATAAAAAACCTTCACACTTCCACCCAATAACACAGTTGGCCAAACTTTGATACCATATGTTAGAAATGAAGGTAACCACTACAATATGAAAATCTGAAAGAACTTGCAAATCTGAAATATAACTTGTAAAATATCAATGGAGATATACCAAGCAACAAATAAATCAGTAATACTCAAAAGCCATACACATAACACACAAATTTATGTGGATAAAACTCTTTCAGGTAAAAACTACACCAGGGCAAGAAGGAAAATCTTTGTATTATCTTGAAAGAAGACTACAATACATCAAGTTTCCTCAATCTTGCATTTAATCTAGCAACACTTGTGTACCTCAAAAGCAAACTCATCAACTCATACTTTTGCACTTCTCTATAGCTCATTTTATAGAATAACAAAACTTCATGAAGAAGCTATCAAAAGTGGCACCTAAGTTGGGAAAAATCCAATTCCCTCATCTTGGGAATCTCACTTTCATGCTCAAAATAGGTCCCTTACAAATTCTTGTACACCTGTCATAGGCATCTTCCCAACATGGGTGCCTAGGACCAAGAATAGTCACTTACAGGTCAATAATTGTCATCACATGCTATCACATATTCATTTACACCTTATGATAGTTGTAAGTTATCATAGATGCTCTTACAATTTATAAAGTTGTCATAACACACCAAAAATAGCTCTCCCAAAGATGGATGCCTAGATTCTCCAACTCACCTCATTTACTATTACCAAGATGCTTTGACCAGTAAATGTAATGCAGTAACTACCTATTGGTAAATAGTTAATTATTGTTGCCAGTAAATAATTAATTATTTCTGCTAGTAAGACAGTTTGATGATGTTAGTTGGTAGCTTGCAGTGGTGGCTAAGCAAATCACCAATCTTGGAGAATTATTTGATTCTATCACCTTCTCTCATATCCCTCGAGAATGGAATAAGGTGGCTCATGGGTTGGCCAAATGGGCTTCTGAGAAGAATGGGACCTGGCTGGTGGATGCTTGGGATAGTTTACCTGGGGATCTTGATCAGGATTTGGTGGATTTGGTCACAGAGGATGTGAGATGTTGCATGAGCACTTCTTAACTTCTTGTTTGTTGTCTCTGGGCCCGTTTGTGCCTCTTGCTGCTTTTATGCTTTGTACTACTCTCTTTGATTAATAAAGTTTTTACCCTCTTTTATTTAAAATATATATATATTTCTACTAGTAAATAATTAATTACTGTTTCCAGTAAATAATTAATTACTTTTTCCAGTAAATACTTAATTATTGTTGCCAGTAAATAATTAATTATTGTACCAGTGAAAAATATTTACCACCGATGATTAATTCCTCATCCCTTGTGAATGATTTACAAATAATCTTAGAAGTAATTAAATACATAGGATTTACAAGGTTGGTGGCACCTTAATCCTAACACCTAGACCATTCAAAGTTAGAGACCTTGTACTTAGAATTGACAATCTTATCAACAAAAGAGATGGTGAAGGACATAAGTTTAGACTAAATTGGGTCCCTATCTAGTTAAGGAAGACATCGGCAATGATGCTTAACTCTTGTGCATAATGGAATGTGAGTAATTTGGTGAAACCATCACCTTAAAAAGTATTATATTTTAAAAAACAAAAATATAAAAAAGAAAAAAGTAGAAAAATTGAAAAAATAAAAACATCAAAAACAAAAAAAGTAGAAAAATAAGAAAAACATGCATTGCATTCTATTCACTCCATCCTTTCATTTGTTGGTGGTTTTCTCTTTTCTAATTTTCATCTTAGTGGGAGTCTTAAGTTGCTAGTATAGGTTTCCTTTACTAAACCATAGATTCCCCAAATCACCTCTACCATTTATCCCATACAATCCTACAATTTAAGTGAATCCGCTTTAAGCTTTAAATTGATCCAAGTTTTAGCTATCATTAAGTTTAGTCTACCACAAAGCAAGTTTTTAGGCCTACAGTAACTTACAAAAGCTAACAGGAAAGTCTCCCCAATTCTCCTCAATAAGGGGGAACTCTCAGTAGTTACTATTACCCATTTGGTTGTCTCTAGTCCCTTACTCACCTTGCCTAACCTTCAGTGGTGAGACCTCACTACTTACTAGTAGCATGGGGGCCAGTCAAGGGAGGTCTAAAACTCTAATTTTGTAAAGAAAAACAAAAAAGCAAAAGAAAACCAAAACCAAAAGAAAACATTACACAATGTCCATACTCTCAAGTGGAGACCCAAAATCAAATCTATGAGGGTGACATTAAATTAAGAAAAATAAGTAAATAAGCAAAGCACACACATGCACAAACTAGGTGCAACAACCAAGAGTCTAGCCTATAGTTGAAAGGCCATCCATAATGAGGACACTTTCCTTTACCCCAAGCTTGATCTATTGGCCATATTTTGGTCTAAATCTTGAAGGTGCTAATAAATCCGATTGCTTGTCAATGTCTAAGACTAATCTAAGTGGTTAGTCTAGATCAAGACCAGTCTTTAGTCTTTTGCAAAATTCACGTTAAATTGTTCCCATCACCTCCCCATTCCCACTTGATTCCTTAATTCTCTATATAAAAAGCTTAGTAATTCATCTTATACTAGTCAACATGTAATCCCCTAAGTCAAATATCCTATAAAGAGAAACCAAATTGTTAGTACCATACATATATCATGAAAAAATAATAATCATGTATAACAAAATGACATTTGTAAAAGCAAGAAAATCATGCAAATTCATGGTATTACATCCATAAAACATCTAATACAACCATACATATTGGTCATACATTGTATATATACATCATAAAATAGAAAAGCATGAAAATGTGAGCATATCATAACATGTATATAAACATGTATCCATGAATAAAACTAAATTCTAAACCATCCATGTGTCCAAAGGAAAGAAAGATAAAAGATATCAACCATAAGCTAGATACAGATCAACACCAATCTTGGAAATCAAGCTATCATAGATAAATAAAGGTGTTAATGTTTGAGCACATAAGCTCCATCATGGGAGACACATAATCAAATAAGTACAACTAGTACAAAACCTTCCCATGCAAGGGAGTAAAATCATATGCTAAATATGTGTCAAGTGTTGTAGTGCATCAATAAGGCCTTAAATTAGTGTTGAGCTTCTAATCTATTAGGGCTCTTGCTCTATTGTCCCCTCCAACTATCCATTGTATCTAACTATAGAGGATTCCTCCAAGATTGTCCCTAAGAAGGGACTAGTGTCCAAACTCATGAGTGAGAGTGACTCGACATCCCAACTCATGAATGAGTGGGTGTTTGTCTACTAAAATCAACACTAGTTATCTCTCGTAGTAGAGAAACCTTTGTCTCTATTATAGTAATCCTATTCCTTTGGGATAAAATATGTCATCTAGCATGAAATATAGAAGCAAAAATGTTAGTGTGAATTCTTTCCATAGCATGTCTCTATACATCCACTAAAAGTGTATTGTTCTTTGCCTCCATGGTAGGATCAAGAATAGCTAGTGTCGCATGGTCCTAATTATTGGCAAGAGACATTGTGTGGCTTCATTAGTGTTGTCATTGATGGCAACAAAGTCTATCCCACACATCTGCAGAACATGGTGTGTCTTTACCAGAAATCAGATTGAAGAAGTGTTGTGGTCCGGTATGCAAGAACAGAGCAGGCAGCAAGGTCCGACAGTCAGGTCCGGATCTCTCAGAGGAAGTATCTCAATAAAGTGCAGATTTGGGGAAGTCAAGAGGAGTACCTTGACTAATATATTCCAAGGACTTAGCCTCTGGTGATAGAAGAGTGAACAGATATGAGCACTTGAGTGTTGGGTTCCTGATTGGCAGAGTAGACAGAGGAAGACCCAACCGGTAGAGCATCAGACCTAAATCTGGATGTGATATTGATGGTGATTAAGTTTCCTAAGGTATCATTCATGATTGGCAGACATGATTGATGACTTCTATAAGCATCTCTTTGATCTACATTACTTGGTATGCAAAGATTCAGTTGACAGATTAGAGTTTGGGAAAATATTAAGTATTCCAGATGCCGACTAGAAAGTGGATGAAACCCTTGGTACGGATATATATACCAGATGGATTTAGATATGAATAAGTGTGTTGTGAGTTGTGGAGTGCGAAGAAAAGCAGAAGAGTAGAGCAACAACAATAATATAGGTCTGGTATGTGACAAGACAACAACACCAAAGAAGAGGAAGAATGAAGTGTAGTAGATCAGTGTATTGAGCCTAACCGAAACTGAACCTCAACATGTATGGATGCTTCTCATTAGTTCAATTATCTATTTTCCTTGCATAAACTATTATAGGCAGTGAGCCTCTTGTGAGCAGTGTGCTCGGGCAGTGAGCCCTAATTGGCAAGTTCCATTTTGTATTATTTTATTCTTCTAACAGAGAATACAATCTTGGGTTAGTCACCCCATGGTTTTTCCCCTAACAGGGTTTTCCACGTCAAAATTATTGTGTTATGTGTATTGATGTTATTTCCATTTCATGGTTATGTATGCTTATTTGATTTGATGCTGCATTAATTGTTAAGGAAGTTCAGAAAGATGAAATAATTAAGATAACTGATTCACCCCCCTCTCAGTTATCAACAATTGGTATCAGAGCCAAGTTCCTCCAAACAAAGTGTAACAGCTTAAGGAAGATCTAGGAATTCAAATGGATGTGTATGGTATGAGGGAACAACTTCAGTCTACCCTAGATGATCTTGAACAATCTAACTCAGAAGTTAATGAATTGAAGGAAAGACTCAAACAGGCTAATGATTTCATAAATGAACTAAAAGGGAAACTAAGTATTTCTATGAAAAAGAGAACGGATCTACTTCAGCAATTAGCAAATCAAGGTGAAACCAATGATACAAATGGAGATCTGAAGGAGAAAACCAAGTTATGTGAAAAGTTATCAAAAGAGGTCATTATGGTAAGACATGAAATGGAATCAGAAGTTATGAAATTCACCCAAGAAATTGAAGAGAAAAGAAAATATGAAGATGATCTAAGACAATCTCTCAAGGAGAAGTCAGAAGACTGCCACAAAATAGATAGAATAATTAGGCATCTAAAATCTGATCTTGAAGAAGCTAGAGACAATGAAGAACAACTTGAGAATCAAATTGACACTCTTAAAAAGGATCTTCAAACAACAAATGAATACAAAGAGAAATTCAAGATAAGCTCTACTCAACTTGAAGTTCTTCTTCAAAGCCAAAAGAGGGTAGATGACAAGCAAGGCTTGGGATATGAAAAAGGTGAACGCTCCAGATCCGATCAGAAGAACTCCAGATCAGAAAATCTAAGAAACAGGCCTAGAAGACCTCTGATAAGGCAACCAAATGCTCAAAGATATCCATCTTTCAATGGATACTGCAACAACTGCAATAACTTTGGTCATAAAGCAAATCAGTGCAGAAGAAGAATGAATCAGACTAATACATCCTTCTCCGGATAGTGCTTCAATTGCAAAAGGTATGGTCACAAATCCCATGAGTGTAGAAATATGCAAATGAACAGTTCATTCAATGGTAGATGCTTTGCATGCAATAGAATGGGACATATGGCTAACCAGTGTAGATCAAGAGGATATCAGTCAAATATGCAAAGAAATGTTGTTTGCTACAATTGCAATAGATCTGGTCATATTTCCAAATTCTATAGAAGTAAGAATCAAGACAAAAGGGGTTCGGAACAGAACCAAGACAAAGGAAAAGAAAAGGTGAATGCGGATGAAATTCAAAGGGAGGTGAATAAGATTTGAGTAAAGAGAAGCATGGAGAATGTTGGGGATGGATCCACACCAGAATTTGGTGCTAATAATCCTTCCAAAAATTAAATAGAGGAGCTCTGGCTCAGGGGGAGTCACTAAGAAAAACCAATTCCCCCAGCCAGTCATTTGGTGCCTGAAATTGGCACATGGGAAGTTACGGATTAAAGGGTTCTTAGAGAAACATCTAAAGTAGGTTTGGTAAAGATATGAAAGATCCGCATGAAGATTTGTAAAAATAGGATTCTCACAATTAGATCCGGTTTGATTCAAAAATTGTGGAATCTTGATCTGTGGATAGATCAAATGATTAGGGAAAGGAAGATAAATTGTCACTATTCACCGAAGAATAACTCTAAGTGTATCTCAGTGATCAGGAAAAGATCTGTCTCAGAATAAGAAGAACAAGGCAACCAGAATGACTCAAGTTGCGCATTTATTGCAGTATGAAATTAGGGCTTTCTTAGAAATAAAAGGGTTCATTCGTTCGTCATTTGCACATTTGCATTCAAGAAGAAAAGAAAAGGAGCTCTGCAAAAAAATATTTCAAATTTCTCAAAGATCAACTGTTGAAGTCGATTCATCCAGCAAATTAATCTGGCTCACTCAGTGAACCCTAGAAGCGTAAAAGGTATTTTCCGTTGTTGAATATCTCTCTGTAAATCTTTTGAAGATGGCTACTCTAAATGTTGTAAAGATTTCTAATAGGCCGCACCCCAAATTCAGAAAATATCCCTATAAATCCCTAGAAGTTGATCCCCTATGTGCTTTTTCTAGCATCCCACATGGAATTCTGCATGTAGAAGACGTTAGGGTTTACATTCACGCAAACATTGAAGAATTTGGTGAATCCAAGCTGATGGATATCTACCACAAGGAACTGATAGATGATTCATTTGATCTCAAACCTCAATACAAGGCCATCAGGGATAAACATTTCAGTCAGTGCATCCATTTCCCCTGCTTTGCTGAAGATGAATGGGTCTGGTATATCTTGAGCAGAATGCATGACAACTTCATATGGTTGAACAGGTCGTTTAAAATCACTAAGGATGCCATTAGGGCAATAACCAGATTACACTCAACTGGTGGGATACCTACTCTCAAATCAGTCAAAAACTAAACTGTGATTAAGGCTACCAGATCTAAATTTGATAAAAGAGCAATGATAGTTAAGGATATCACAGATCCGGACATCAAGTTTGCCTTCATGATTATTGTCTACAAGATATACCACTCCAGCAAAGAAAATTCTATATCTGGAACAACAATCTACACTGCTTATGAAATGTTGAGAAAGAATGCAGATTATGATCTTTGTGAACTCCTTCTGAGCCAACTAATGGAAAACCTACAAAAGATCAAGAAGGACAAGAAGAACTCTTTCAAGTATGGCAGGCTGATACTGTGTTTATTCTTCTACTTTATGAATGAGCTACCTGGATCTAGTGGCTGGGTATGGCAAAATGACAGCCCTGTTGCAATTCAAATCAGAGATTACTTGCATGGGCTTGGTGATGCCAAGGCACAAAACACAGCACTGTGGGGTTATTTCAAAAACTTCCAAAGCATGATGCAGGCTAGAGAAAGAATTCCCTAATCCCTAGTTGAAAAATACAAGGATACAGTGTGCTTTATGGTAGACACTGATCAATGTCTGATGGAGGCAGTAGAACCAAGAATAGTATAGATCATGCCAATAGGGTATGAGGTTGATGAGAAAATCCTAGAACTACATATCCAACATCTGCTGAGCCAGCCCAAAGATCCTAAGGCAAAAAGGTTTGGAACTTACCAAGAACTAAGTGTAAAAGTTCATGTGGAGCTAAGGCAACCAGAGATAAAGAGAAAAGTGAGAAAATAAGTAGAGGATGTTGCCAAAAGATATGGCATCTCAAAAGAGGCACTTGATGCAAATAGGGATAAGATGGAAAGGGTAGAAAAATAAAAGGAAAAGGCAGAAAAAGAAAGTGCTCCGATAGAAGCCCCCTCCCGGACTAGATCCTCTAAGAGCTCTGCATCCACCACTACTAAGAGCTTAAAGGCATCAAAACCGGAAGCAAAAGCATCCGATAAAGGTGAAAAGAGAACAAAGACAAAGGCAACAAGGTCTTACATCAGTCAGAAGGATGATAAAGAGACAGAATCTGATGAAGAGATCAAGAAGATGAAGAAGAAGAAGAAAGTATCCAATGAAACCAAGGAGGTAGAGGCAGAAGAGTTTGTTGAAAGGCCCACTCTGTCATTAGATGATGTAGTTAAAGCAGTTACTGTGGATGGGAACCTGCAACCAATAACAGAATTCTATGATGCATATAATGATGCAAATAGAAAAATCTTGGAGGAAGCCACAGTTAAGTACTTGAACATATACAATAAAGTATTTATTGAAATAATTTCTCTAATTCCTAAAAGTTTAGAGAAGGAACTTGAAATGAGAAAAGAAAATGCCAAGGCTAAGGACTTAGAGATTAGAGAACAGATAGCTATTCAGCTCTATCCTTCAATTACACCGAAACAAATGGAAATGATCTTCAAAGATTACAAGGATGAGTTCCGGAGTAAGGCTAGAATGAATCAACTCATGCTTGGAGAAACTGATAAAGTAGCAAAAGAAATAGAAGAAATCCTCTGGAATGCCTATAAAAGATTCAATATTCCTGTTGTAGAGGATTTAGGTGATGATCCCTCAGAAATGGATAACAAAGAAGAATCCACTGAGACTGTAGCAAGAGAGGTAAAGGAGACAGGTGAAGAGAAAGATAAGGATGTAGAATCCTCTGCTCCGGAAGAGAAAGTCCATGAACAAGCAAACATCTCTCATCTGGTTTCCCCTGCAGACTCCGGATCTAAAGAAGAAGAAAGAGTGGAAGAGTAGATCAGTCAAGAAGTAGAGGAGAAAGAAAAAGAAGATGACAGAAGTAAGGCTGCAGAAGGAGAGAAAACTCCAACAGAAAAGACCACAGATGATAGTGGTAAGGCTGCAAAAGGGGACAAAACCCTATCACTGGCAAGAGACATAGCAGAAGCAGTAAAAGAGTTCTTAACCAAGGAGATGATGGAATTTGATGAACTGGAACTTCTTCAAGGACTGTTCAATTTTGACTCCCTCTCCCCAGTTCAAACCATGAAGCTAGCATCCTTTACTTCAACAAAAGCAAAAGAAAAACTTCTAAAGCCTCACATGGAAGACTACAAGCTCATAGAAACTACATCTGGTGTATTGGAGAAGATCATGCCATCTTTTCAAAAGGATCCCTCAGCCACTTCATCCAGTAATCTCAAATCTCTAGTTAATAGTGTTAGCACACATTTTGATTCCTTAGAGAAGTCAGCAGAAGATTCTCTGAAGTACAAGGACTAGTAACCAATGATAGGAGAAATATGGATATAGGGATAAAGAGCTTAGAAAATGCTCTTAAAGATGGCGGGGAAATGTATAAATTTTGTCTATCATGGTCCAAAGTAATAGTGGAGATTGAGAAGAAAGTGAAAGAACAAGAGGAAAAACTAGCAAGACTATCTCAGAATTTTGATCCTCTTACCACTTCCATAATAAATCAAGAATGTCAGACTATTGCAGTCTTGAATGAAATTAAGAAGCTTGAGAAGGAGAAGAAAAATAGAATAAGTAGGTTGAGTGAACTTAGAAGGATAATTATCCCTAAGTTAGAGGCCATGCATGAAGCCCTAAATGATGCTCAAACCACAGCCCGGACCAGTGATCTGACAGATCTGAAGAGGGCAGAAGCTTTTGCATTCCTATTGAGTGGTCACATCTCAATTTTAGACAGGATGAAGCTAAGTTGGGCGACGGAAGTTGTACAATTGAAGAATACTTTTGCAGATATACTAAAGTATATGTAAAGTATAACCAGATAATATACTTATGCGATTAAGTATAGATTGCGTTTTGCAAATTTTGGTGTGCAGACCCACCCTTTGCCATTGATGTCAAAGGGGGGAGTGAGGAGTAGTGAAAAATGAGGAATCCAACTAAGGGGGAGCTTCGGAAAATGTTCATAAGAATAGAGCATTAGCCAAGGGGGAGTATAGTGTGACACTTAGTCATTTTTCACTAAGTGTTGCCAGCAATGCCAAAGGGGGAGATTGTTGGCAAGAGACACTGTGTGGATTCATTAGTGTTGTCATTGATGGCAACAAAGTCCATCCCACACATCCGCAGGACATGGTGTGTCTTTACGGGAAGTCAGATTGAAGAAGTGTTGTGGTCCGGTATGCAAGAACAGAGCAGGCAGCAAGGTCCGATAGTCAGGTCTGGATCTCTCAGAGGAAGTATCTCAGTAAAGTGCAGATTTGGGGAACTCAAGAGAAGTACCTTGACTAATATATTCCAAGGACTTAGCCTCCGGTGATAGAAGAGTGAACAGATATGAGCACTTGAGTGTTGGGTTCCTGATTGGCAGAGTAGACAAAGGAAGACCCAACCGATAGAGCATCAGACCTAAATCTGGATGTGATATTGATGGTGATTAAGTTTCCTAAGGTATCATTCATGATTGGCAGACATGATTGATGACTTCTATAAGCATCTCTTTGATCCACATTACTTGGTATGCAAAGATTTACCCGACAGATCAGAGTTTGGGAAAATATTAAGTATTCTGGATGCCAACTAGAAAGTGGATGAAACCCTTGGTGCGGATATATATACCAGATGGATTTAGATATGAATAAGTGTGTCGTGAGTTGTGGAGTGCGAAGAAAAGCAAAAGAGTAGAGCAACAACAATAATACAGGTCTGGTATGTGACAGGACAACAACACCAAAGAAGAGGAAGAATGAAGTGCAGTAGATCAGTGTATTGAACCTAACCAGAATTGAACCTCAACATGTATGGATGCTTCTCATCAGTTCAAGTATCTAGTTTCCTTGTATAAACTATTATAGGCAGTGAGCCTCTTGTGAGCAGTGTGCTTAGGCAGTGATCCCTAATTGGCAAGTGTCATTTTGTACTATCTTATTCTTCTAACAGAGAATACAATCTTGGGTTAGTCACCCCGTGGTTTTTCCCCTAACAGGGTTTTCCACGTCAAAATTATTGTGTTATGTGTATTGATGTTATTTCCATTTCATGGTTATGTATGCTTATTTGATTTGATGCTACATTAATTGTTGAGGAAGTTTAGAAAGCTGAAATAATTAAGATAACTGACTCACCCCCCCTCTCAGTTATCAACACTAATTAGGCATTACCATGAGTTTGTAGTGCTCATTTCATCAAGTAAAAAGTGAAAAAAAGTACATCAATTCAAGGTCATAACTTAAATAATAAGTGTGCTAAATAAAGAAAATTAAAGGCTAAGGAGCAAAGTACTCACATGGATCTCCAAGTTGTTAAGAGGGGTTGATCTCTCACATCTAGAATCATCTATCTAACGAGATGGAAGGATAGCCTATGGAGTGGGTGCAACATAATCTGAGCTTCCCTCTCTCTTAGGATAATAGTCATCATTAGGTCCATAATCATCCTCATGGTCACTCTCTACATTAAAGATAGGCTAATCCCTATGTGGTTGTAGCTACCTTTCAGCCTATCCCTATGTCTAACTTGCATTGATCATGTGGCAGGAGTCCCTAGAGTAAGAGGAGTCCATGTGAGCATCCCTCACCTAGTCTGAGCTACCACCTGAGTAGATCTATAACATGGGGCACTGGGGGCAGATCCTTTGGAAAGTCATCTCTAAACTGTTGTAGTACTCAAGTGATGGGACGAGTCTCTACCACCTGATATGTACCTATTGACCAAGTGGGTCACCCCTCTACAAAATTCTTTAACTACATCATCATCTACCTATCTCCTCTACATCTCTAGGTAGGGGTCGACAATAATGTCCTCATCTATCAAAGAAGTCACTATCAATGTAGATGTATCATAGTGCCCCAACAGTCACCACTTAATGTATTTATGAAGTGTGGGATCAAGGGGAGGCATGGACCTTTGATAGGATATAATTTTCTATAAGATCCATACCATGACCAACTTGAGGGGTGGCTAAATGATAGAGCACCACGATGCATAATCTTGTATAAGTCAAGGTAAATTGGTGTTAAGATATTGACTCTCCACATGTAAACCCAACCTTGCTCTACTTGTTGAATAATAAGAGCCCATGACCATCTGATTATGTAGGCATTTTTTGTCCTTGACAAGTGGGAAGCAATTAGGCTAATGAGGACCTTCTATAGAGGTAGAATATTAGGTGAAGGGACTAAAGTTATTTGTAATCATCTACTATCACTAGGACTATCATCACCCATGAAAGTAGCCCAAGATAAATTCTCATCACTCCACTAGTGTAATTCTTTCCTCCTAGATGGGGAAACCAAGGATCCCATAGATGTCAAATTTAGAGTGGCAATCCACTCACCAGATATATTAGGAAACTAGAAGTTGTTCCAATCTATGTCCCAATAAGTCAAGATGTCACAGAAGATGCATCTTGATGGTTGCAAATAGGGACATAAGCAACTCTATCTAGCTCTGCCCATCACATATGGCTTGACCTACTTTAAGGATAACTCCTCCACTATGCTAGCATATTATGCCTACTCTCTGTAGTGTTCCACCTAATGTAGTGTGATTTTAACACATGCAAAAACTTGTCATTTTGAAAATTATAAAAAAAACCCTAAAAATCACAAATCACAAAACCATAAAAAGTTAAAAAGTTTGAAAATACCAAAAACCCAAAATTGAGTAATAAATGAAAATTTTAAGTTGCATCATCACCCCTAATAAAAGGGATGACCCAACAAGACGCTCAAGTGACCATAGGGTCACCTGAGCATCTTAGGGATTGCCTAGGCAACCTCCCCTACTGATACCAATGACTCCATATGGTAAAGGGGTGACCTAGACCAACACCCCTCCAAACTCTGGATTGCATAGTAAATAATAATTTGACATGAAAACATAAAAATAAAAAATATAAACACATTTCCTACCTAAACAACAACCTAATGCAATTAATGACCCCAAATTTGAAAACCATTTAAACACAAAATAAATGCAACAAAAACTAGGGCATAAAGTGGTTTTTATCATTTTCACACCTCTAGGTCCATCAAATGATGAGATGCCACCATGATCGTGATCCTTTCATCACAAGATTTTTTATGACTATACGTTCATCCAAATCCATTGTTGTTGACCCAAAGCTCAATTTTCTCCCTTGCTACAAACATATTTGAAGCTTAAAATGAAACAATTTTTCATATATGGGCTTGTTTTTCATCTTTTTGATATGTTATTCATGCACATCAAGGTGACACAAGTTTATTTCATACCTTGTTGTCATGGTAATCCTCTCGTCTCTATCATATATGTAATTTGAGTTGACACTTTGATTACATGTACTTGAGTTGATTTTGGTTTTTCATATTGCAAGCTTTAGATAGGTGACAAGAGCACACAACAAAGGTAGTATCCCTCTTATGTCATGTCAATGATAAGCACTCTTGTCAATCTTAGCATTAGCTGTGTTTTTGAGATTTCTATATATTATGCATGATCAAGTCATCTTTTATTTTGTAGGTCTAGATGTGGGGCAACAACATGAAGTATAGGTAAGTGTGAGTCCCACATTCTTATTTCAAGAAGTGACACCTACCTTTCATGTAGACTACGATACTCAAGGTGGCAAATATTTAAGTTCCCAAATTGTATAAGCATATATGTTCTAGTTTGATGTTGATTTAGCAGTTCAACTCATGACCCACATGGTCTGAAATACACACTCTCTCTCTATATACCTTTTTTACTCTGATGGAAGTTCTTTCTCAACCTTAGGACCTCTCCTTGCTTTTATTTTAACCTTTGTAGCCTTTCACCTTGTGGTCATAGATTCTTCCTTTCTCAAAATTGGTTTTTTCAACATTTCAATCAGTGAGGTCGTCTAGGCTTTCTTAGGGTCACCCAAGCACCTCAGGGGTTGCTTGGGAAACCTACCTAGACATTACAAGTGACCCATTCTAGCAAAATGAGTGACCTAACTGGTAAATTAGGTGACTTTAGTGATATATATTAGAGCACAGAACTCCCAATTCTAATCATTTCTCCACCAAATTTGCTCTTAATTGAGAATCCAATTGAGTCTTGATTACTAATTGCTACTCTTGAGTTCTCCACACCAATCATGTTTATGATTGTTAGTTACCTCCCCCAATCATGACTATGACTTAGATTTCTTAACTTATAAAAGAAGCTTCAATCCTCCTCCCAAATGCTCTTTGGCTTTTGATTGTTGCCTTCTTTATAAATTCAGTTTGTTGTCCCTCTACCCATAGTCATTAATGTTAGATAAGGATTCAATTCTTAGGCATCAAAGTTGATTTCCATTTCATAGAAGTGTCAGATTCTCCTAGCACGCCTCCATGGCCCATTCTTCTTGAAGCTTTTGAAGCTTCCACAACTGTCACAACATTCCATCACTCATTTCTTGATCTTAGTTTCTTAGCTTCTACCATTCTTACATCATTTAGAGCACCCTATGCTAGAGAGAAGAGGAGAATACAAAAAAGTTGAGCCCTTGAGGACTGTCACAACTTACCAAGCCTCTACTAACTTCCAAGCATGAGGTACCATTTGTTTACTACTTTCAATTCATAATTTAGTTCATTTTGAAAAGTATTAGAATATAATTTGCAATTAGATTAAATAACTTCCACCTTGCTTGGATCGGTGACATTTTATCATCATATTATGGATTAGAATAGTTAGAATAGATTTATTTGTGCAATTAGATAAATTAGATTTAAATCTCAATTTAGAAATTATTAACAGGAAAGGCCTCAATACTAACACTAGGTAGTCAACACATCCAAGACATAAGATCAAAACAAAAAAATTAAAAACATTTAGTTAGTATGCATTTAGATCATATATAATCTTTTTAATTGCAAATAGTTAATTAAATCACATTTAAATCTAGAAAAATACAAAAAATATACATTAGTGTTTTATTTTCTTGCATTTTGATTAAATCATTTAGTTAATTAATGCTCAACAATCAAACGATCAATAAATGTAAGGCAAACCCAAGAACAATGCACAACCATCAAATAATCAAATGAGAAAAGCAACCAACCAACATAGCAAACACAAGCATAATTGCAACAAGTAAGACACATATCTCTTCGTTCCCTCTTCCAATGTCAAGCCCATGTGTTCTAGGATCAAAGAAGACTGAGTAAAAGTTATTTTAAACAAAATTGTTTAGCCAAATCAAGAAGCATTCAACTCTAAACAAGTGTAGGAGTAGGCTTCTATCTTGCACCAATTTGAAGAGGAAAACAACAAGAGGTGCAAAACAGAACTATCTCATGTAAGAGAATTAGCCCTCCTGGAAGAACTGATTGAATTAAAGAAGAATTCCATCTCAACACTTTTCATGATTTTGCTTAATAAGAGCTAAACTTGATCTAAGATAATGACACACCTGGCCATAGGAGAATCATTTCACCTACATCTCTCCAGAGGTTTGCCATGCAACACCTATACATCCTAACTCTAAGTCCCTACCCAAACATAGTTGTCCACCACCAAGCACTCCTTCCTCATGAGGAGAGCGAGCAAGTTGGTGTGACACCCACCCCATGCATTAATACCTTTTCCACTCATAGGATTCTCCTTCCTCGTGAAGAGAGTAGTCCTTCAAACACTCCCCCACTCCATTAGATTTTGCCACATGAGCAGGAGTAATTTGACTCTACAACCATCGCTAGAGGGTAACATATGTGTTGACTCAAGTCTAAAACATTTACATTTGTGTTGGGTAGATTTGATCCATCATAGTTCTTACTACTTAGGACAAGATTGTGTCCCACAACCTAGTAGTAGACAATGTCATTTCATGCAATATTTTTTGTTATATATGTAAGTTTTTGTGATGTGTCCTCTTATGTCTTTTATAGAGAGTAAACTTGAAAATGAAAAGAAATATTATTTCTTCAATGTTAATTAAACATAAGTTACATATGGCTTGCTTTATAATAAAAATAGGTATATACATGTATATATATTAACTGAAATAAATCTATTTTATTCATTTCATATGAGTTGTGCAAATTAGGTCTCATACAATCTTTTTCTAAATTATCTAGCATGAGTCTACATTGTTCCATACAAAAGATATAATAAGAAATTTGAGCCCCTTTAGGCAATTCTTTGTTAATACTATTCATGGATTGTGCAATGTTTGCATTAAATAAGATAGGATGCTTTTATCGATTCACAGAAAGGTTGTAATAAATGTAAGAGAATGATTGTATATTGGGATAGGTGATGGGTAGGGGAATGAGCCCAACTTTGCACAAAATTACGCTATTTCTCTATATGTAATTGCATTGAATCTGCACCTATAGATTGAGTATGTACCTTACACATTTGGTATTTTGTGCAGTTCTTTAATAGCACATTGTAATTTATATTCACATTTACGTAATTAAGTAGTTATAAGAAAAGAATTATAATGGAGGGGATGGAGAAATTAGTATAGTGGATGGGCCATAGGTACACTCTAATATCTCTCCTTGCTCTTCACCTTTGTTCTAAAATCAACCCCACCATATTTAAACCCTTCAATCACTTCAAAAACACTCCGCAATAAGTAGTATATGCACTTGATTCTAAAGGTTTCAAAGGCTTTCTATAATTAAAAAAAAAGTAGGATATAATGGTGGAGCAAAAGCAATAAGAGTAGTTTAAGTGGTGGCGTCAACTATTCACCTCCCCTTATTGAGGACTAGCATTGATTGTGAATCAAAAGCAAAAGAGGATGATGTGGCAAACGGGCCTTACCACATCCTCTATTTTGTTATGATATTTTCCCATACTCTAATCCATGTGTGAGAAATCGAAAAGTTTGCAATTACTTTGTTTTGATATGCACCCATGTCCTTGTTGTACACTAGTTTTCTTTTATATTAGGCTACTTAACGGATTCAATTTCAAGTATAGTGACGGTATCAAAGATGATTTCCATAAACAGATATCAAGCCTCACATTGATGAAAAACATCTTATTGTGGATTTGACAATGAATGGAACTTGTCTGATTGATTTTAAAAAAGTTCAATTTAAAAATTAAGTAATTTATTTTAAACTTTTAAAAGATAAAAATAGAAATCTACACAATCAATCAAATAATCAAATAATAAGTTATTTCGTATTTAAATCAATTACTATAAAATCCCTACCCCAACACAAACTAATAATATAATTTAGAGTCCATACTTTACATATAAAACAGATTTTGTATCTTTTTAACGTGCAAGAAAGAGAGAATGGCCCCAAGAAGAACGAAGGGTTTGGGTCGCCATCGACTCTTCAAGATAGGAATAACGATGTGATATAGAATTAACTTCCACTTACCAATATACCACGTGTTTACGAATAATTATTAGTAAGTGAAACCCCCCAAATCAAACTTTTGTACCATCAAAAAGTGCTAACCAGGGAATCAGTCAATTTTAATTATTCGCACCGAAAAAAAGTCATCAATTTCTAAAGTGCAATTGGAATGGCCACCTACCAACCTAACAATAATGGCCGGCACTGAACCATAAGAAAAATATATATATATATATATAATTGAATATAAATTTTGACAGTTCACTTAAGAAATTAAACAGTCGGTACGTTGTGTCAATTGTTTTTTCTTAATTTTCGTCCAAATTTTTTCAACTAACCGCTTTTAGTCGAACTTCAGCCAACTGATGCTGTCGAAAACATAAAGCACTGTCGAATGAAAAAGACAGTAGAAACAATTGTCATTTTTTGCAAGTGGAAATTTGAGTGGACGTTTCAAATTTACAATTTTAATTATATATTACAACTAAAATAACTAAATACTACTATACAACCATCAAATTTAGAACCTGATTCCAACCATTCATTAGAAATGGTAATATGCAGTACGAACAGGTAGCGAACCATCTTATCAGATAAGAAGGATTTCGTATCCCCCATAAGCCCTCAATCTTATCATTCGCTACCAGACCGCCACTTCCCAACCAGAATCAAATCCACTAGGGAAATCGAACTCTTTATTCATGTGGGTATTTTAAGAAAAGACTTAAAAACTAGGATATATTCACCGTCATCCAGGCATATCACGATACGATACTGTGGTTGAGAGGATAGATTTGGCTTTTGGAAATGAGGAGGGGATGATAAGGAATCCATACAACATGTGGAAGTGGATAGGCAACGGAAAAGGGGAGAATGGACAGAGTACAGAATGAATGAATGAAAAGATTCTAATAACGTCAAACAGTTTATGGGACCACTAGATAATCGACCACACTGTTAAATACGAAAGTTCCAAACAAGTAGGCTACCCACACAGCGTCTAATTGATGTCTTGTATCTCTCATTTCTTTTGGATCTTGAATCTTTTGCTGTGGATTTTGATAAAATAATCTGCAATTTTTGTTATCCTTTCTTCTTCAAATAAAATATCAATGTGATTGGTCGGAATATCACTGGATTTTGATCAAATAATCTGCAATTTTTGTTATCCTTTCTTCTTCAAACAAATTATTCAAAGATAAAATATCAATGTGATTGGTCCCAATATTGGACACTCCATGATGTGGATTTTGTTCAAATAATCTGTAATTTTTGTTATCCTTACTGCTTCAAACAAATTATTCAAGGATAAAATATCAATGTGATTGGTCCCAATATTGGACACTCCATGATGTGGATTTTGATCAAATAATCTGCAATTTTCGTTATCCTTCCTTTTTCAAACAAATTATTCAAAGATAAAATGCCAATGTGATGGTCCAAATATGGGACACTCCATGATGTAGTGCCATTCATCTCCCCTAATTCCAAAATACTAAAACGACATGATCACGAAACCATACATGTGGAAGTCGATAGGGAAAGGAAAAGGAGAAAATGGTGAATGAATGAATGAATGATTGATTGAGAGGGTTTTAATAAGGTCCACAAGGTCAAACAGACTACTAGATAACCAACCATTTGTTAAGTACTAAAGTTCCAAACAAGCAGCGGACCACACAACATCTAATCAATCTCTTGTTTATTTTGGATCATGGATCTTCTGCTTCTTTACTTCTTCAAACAAATTATTGACAAATGTCAAGATTGGTCCAAACATCGGACGCTCCATAATGTAGTGCCATTCATCTCCCCTAACTCCAAAATAAAAAAACAGCATATTCAAAACAGAGAGGGAGAATAGAGTACACAGGAAATGAAGGAAAACAAGAGGCGAGAGGAGGGTGGATGGTGATGGTCGGTGGCCGGCCCAAGTTAAAAGCACTAAACGGGCGTCGGTGTCGCCGTCGAAATTTGTAGGCAACTGGAATGGTGGGGTCCATGAATTCACCGTTTTACTTGGCTGTTCTTGGCGTGTCGGCGGACTCTATTATAAAATACCAACATTCAGTCTCCCAGGAAACATCCCTTCCCATGCCATCTGTTTTGACCCGCGATTGGACGTTCCCAACGCAGAAAAGTATTCTCATTTGGGATTAGATGTTGATGGGTACGCAGCGACCATTATAATCTTGTTATTATTTAAGAAAAATCTTTTGCTTCAGAATGTTTGTTTATATTGAGTAGTTGTTTATCATTGTTTTGATTTTATTATTCAATCTCGATTTTACCTATACACAAGAGGGTGGGGGTGGTCCTAGTTAATTTTTGCCCAAAATCCCTCCTTTCTTGTTTGATTCAAACTGTTTGCATTGGCTGTCTGAGCTGAAATTTGGCTGTTTTTCAGTTTTTAGAGCAGTAATGTTTATCATTGTTTTGATTTTATTATTCAATCTCGATTTTACCTATACACAAGAGGGTGGGGGTGGTCCTAGTTAATCTTTGCCCAAAATCCCTCCTTTCTTGTTTGATTGAAACTGTTTGCATTGGCGTTCTGAGCTGAAATTTGGCTGTTTTTCGGTTTTCAGAGCAGTAACATTAAGTTCAAATGACTGAGTATAGAATGAAAACAAATGAATGTGGAAATTTCTTTCATATTTCGAATCTTCTCTTGCATTCATATTCAAGAAGTCAGTCAGTCAATACATTAATATTGGAGAAAGTTGTGAAGAAAAGTTCAAAAAGGCTTTTAAGTTGCTTTCTTTAATGCAATTTACATTTCCATGGCTGAAAGTCGTGGCGCCGGTGAGACCAACATTAGTTTTTTGGTTAGAATATTTGAATGCTTTGAAAACATGGAAGAGAAAGAAGTTGTGACGTGGTAAACGGTTCGAAAGTTCTCAATACTTGAAAAAAGCAGGTTCATTCTAAGTTGCACATAGAACTTTCCTTGGAAAAAATGTGCAGAGTGAAAAAAGTAATAACGTTTGTAAGTACATTATGCAAGAGTATCTTGACTTTGTTGCTGTTTGAGATTGTCAATGGTTCATTTGCGCACTTTATTATGGCGTGCGTTGCGTGATAAATTTGGAGTGTTCGATACGTTGCCTGTGGACGGTGGTAGATCTTGACGGATTCCCCCATTGTCACTATATATATGCTTGTCGTTTTTGCGTTTATTTCACTTTCAATTTTTTCGTTATGCCCATTTCTGGTTGAAGATTCAAGTGTTCTTCAAGTTTCCTGCTCATAAACCTTTGGAAAACATTATTTCTAACAGGTATGCCGCTTTTGAATTCAAGCTTCCATCATGCTTCACCATCTGTTGCCTGTCTTTACATTTTGTGTTGCATATATATCATGTAAATGTTCTGTAATATATTTCATTATGACACCATCTGTAAGTATGGGTTTGTAATGGCTATTTTAAAAAATAAAAGCTCCTGCTCCTGTATCAGGTAAAACGAACTTGTAGATGATCTCCATACAAAAGGATAAAGATGATTTTTTTTAATAAAAATAGAATAATTATTTGCTAGTCAAAATCTTCTTGTACAGTAATATTTGAGAGAAGAAGAATCTAGAAATGGGTTGTGTGAACTACTACTTATGAAATAAGGGTCAATAAATTTAACTCAAAAATTATGGAATTGAATCTTGATATAAATATCATAATTTAACACACTAAGAAAATACCTCCTAGTTATCAGATGAATGTCTCGTCAAATATGGCATGGTATTGGCTAAATTATGGAGGTTTAGAGTAATGCCTGTCAAAGGTTAGGCGTAGCCAATTTAACAGAATATTATTGGATTTTGAGAGAGGTTATTAGTGACATAAATATAACTTTTCTCATTGAATGTTTAGACTTCAACTGTTTGGCAGATCATTCAAGTCCAAAATCCAATCCACCATCTTTGGGAATATTGATTGCTGCGTTAATAAGCTTGAGAGTACTTGGTCATAACTATTTTGGGAATGTTGATTGCTGCGTTAATAAGCTTGAGAGTACTTGGTCATAACTATTAGTGGTTGAGAGAGTTGGTCAAGAAGATGCTCCTAATTTATTCCAATAACTAGTTTTCAGACCATGTGTTTTATCTCATGTTTCTTCTTCACTAAATCATCATAGAGATGTATTTGCTGTGCCGTCCTATGATGGTATAGATTTAAGCAAACTGTATATCTTCTTGTAGGGTAAATGTTTTGTTGGAAAAATGCTAGGGATATGAGATTTGCATTTTTAAATGTGGACATCTGGGCTGCTTTTTTATTGGCTTTGAAAGGCTCAGACATGATGTAATCTACAGGTACATAATTCATTGTAGAATGAGAACTTGGTGTTTTGTTTTCAAAAGCCTGAAAATGGGATTGCAAGCATTGGAGCTCTTAAATAGATTCTCGACCTTATTCTGTGTCAGCATTTTCAATTTTGTGTAGTTGTTATCAAAACATGCATTGTGTCATTTGATGATTTTGATTTGTCTCTTTTGCATGTTTATAATATGCTTCTCAATTATTTCTGTAATTTAGTCCCTTGCTGACTGTTACCTTGACATGATTAAACAAGGGCTGAATTTTCAAGAGGTATTGTCTTGTAGGTTGAAGATTGAGAATTTAAATGCTTGGAACGACATTAAGTTTCAAAGTACCTTGGTGGAGGAGCCTTCAACTTTGTCAACTTGCAGGGGGGATTTTGAACATTCAATCGTGTTAAGTAATTGAAGGGTGATATCTTTGTAGAATGGCATTCAAGCACACTGTGATGCTTGCAGATTCTCCATCCATAGGAAAACCAAGGTTTAGCTCATCTTCCCTGCTCCCTCTTGTCCGAAGTTCTTCTATGGTGTCATATTCAACATCATCTCCGTCACATTCCCCAACTTCAACATCACTTTCTCAAAGAAAGATGTTTCCAAGCAATATTGGAACTGATAATTGGTTTGATTCTATGAAAACTAGATCTTCTTGTGATGACATTAAGTTAGCAAATGAATTCAACCTGGATGATGTTAGTCCTGACATGGCAAATGAACCTTATGTCTCATGGATGGTAAGTTTCATTTATCTTAAATGCATAGAGAATCTATAAATGAGGCTATCATATACAGGACTCTAGCTATGTAGATATCCTGTTTGTGTTCTTACATCCAAACCTTGTGCGTCAATGCAGAGAGACCATCCTTCAGCACTAATAATGTTTGAGCAGATAATGAGTGCATCAAAAAGCAAGCAAATTGCAGTCTTTTTAGATTATGATGGGACGCTTTCTCCAATTGTTGATGACCCTGAGCGAGCTTTTATGTCTGTTGAGGTAATAATGGCTAGCTTAACTACTACGCTTAAAATAGTCATATCCTCCCTCTTAATGATGCCTATTCTTTTGTTTCTATGTATTAATGTCCTGAAATATCCTTGCTGTTTCCAGATGCGCTCAACAGTGAAAGAGGTTGCCAGGTACTGTCCGACTGCAATAATTAGTGGACGTTGTCGAGATAAGGTACATACTTTTTTTTTTTATCATGAATTCAATGTCATCACATGTTATGCGCCTAAATCTCTTGCTTGTTCTTTCCCATTTCTTGGGTTGTGTTATAGCTGTACTCTTATTGAAGTCTGATATGATGTACTGTGAGGAATCGAATTGAAGCTTGTTTTAATGATCTGAGTAAATGGACCAGAGACTTAATGATTTTTGTTTCATCTCACTGTTTCCAGGTGTACGATTTTGTACAACTAGCAGAATTATATTATGCTGGCAGCCATGGGATGGATATTATGGTACCAGCCAGAGCATTCAATGGCTCAAAGAGATGCTATACAAGAAATAGAGACAAAAAGGTTTGTGTGGTATTGAGAACTGCTGACCAATGAGAATTCTTTGTTTCCTGCAGTTTCAGTTTTACTTCTGGGTCCCATAGACTAGCTGATCTCTGAACATCATTAAAAACTTTCATTCATTGATTTGGCCTTGATTTGACTGAAGTTTTAAACTTCTATGTTATTGTTTTAAATAACCCTGCAAAGGAGTACATGTACATTAAAATGGATTTAATGCAGATTGTGGTTCAGTTTTTTGGCCTATCAGTATGAAAAAGTCATGAACTTCTGACAAAACAAATGTTCCAGTGCAATCTTGCATGTGACTAAAGAAGCTTTGGGTAAAAGTTATTATTTATTATTTATTGTTTTTTTTTTTTTTAATGAGACAGGGAGATGAAATTGTTCTCTTCCAGCCAGCCAGAGAGTTTTTGCCAATGATAGATGAGGTATAGCCATGTTAACTGTTTGAATTGTTAGATTTACAGCTTTTACACAACAGGTACTGAAGATTTTATTAGATCAGGCACAGCACTTGATTATGAACATCTCAAATTTTATTCTTTACATAAGAAATTTGTCTTCTAGAGGATCCATTTTATTCTCTCCTAATGAGGGTTTACCTCACATTTGAGGTATATCATGTGTAGGTATTTAAATTATTGCAGGAGAAAGTAAAGAGAATACCCGGAGCTACAGTAGAAAATAATAGATTTTGTGTTTCAGTGCATTTTCGCTGTGTACAGGAGAAGGTAGCCAATTTTTATTTTGATATTTGTTTTACTTTAAATGCAAAGTATTTGCAGACTTTTTCATGCGATATTTTGTTGATTAAATGTTGAAAGAGGTGTGTATGCTATATCATTTTTCAAAGTTGCAGGTCATGTTTTCAATTCAACACCAAACTTCAAATTTATTTGCGAGACTGTAGGTGCAAGAATTCTGCTGTTTTTGTGTTTCCTTTTCAAATTTCTATTCGATTCTTTTCAACTATTAGTGTGCTGCGTTTCGTGGGGTTGGTAAATATTTGAAACATAACCTAGTCATATACTTGACCTTTCCAGAATCCAATCCTATCATGTAGAGAAGTTTTATGATTTTTGAGTGAGAGAGCAGCAAACACTACTGTTTTCAACCATTCAGAGGAGTGCTAGTTTGTTCCTTTATAGTTCACCCCTTATGAATGTTGCTAAACTTCAGAGTGGGGAAAGACTCTGAAACTTCTTTAGTTCCTGATCATGTCCCATAATCCTCACTTAGGGATCAGCTGCCTTTGCAGTGCTTTGTCACAGTGTGCATGATGAGGTTCTATATGTTGCTGAATCACATAGTGCTTGGATTGTCTTTGTAGCAACACTAAACATTTCATATTTTTTATAGCTGAATAAGGTGTTATCTGAAACAGGATTGGAGTGCACTTGAAGAAATAGTTAGAAATCTTGTCCAGACATATCCCCGTTTACACTTAACCCAGGGGAAAAAGGTATGTAAATGCTTTTTCACTGGTACTTTTGTTTCTTTGAAATATTCAACAGCACATTAAAGTTTCAAGTCTGTCATGGAAGAAAATTTATTAACAAGCTTATATACCTCTTACTATATAGGTTTTTGAGATTCGGCCTCTAATTAAGTGGCATAAAGGAGATGCCCTTGAGTTTTTACTAGAGTCACTAGGTGAGTACTTATAGTTAAGAACTTGTTTGAATTTGAGTGGAATCTTTGTTGGAAGATAATCAAAACATTAAGAATGTTCGCATAGTACAATATTTTTGAAGTGTCCTTACACAAAGCCTGAACAAGCAGAAAGGCCTCTTTTTTCTGCTGAATAAGATTAACAACTTTGTCAACTAACTACAAAATAAGTTGATTGTAGGTTTAGCAAGTTCAAGTGATGTGATTCCTTTGTATATTGGAGATGACTGTACAGATGAAGATGCTTTCAAGGTAAGTAATAAGTATTATGTGGGCATACTATTAGGGGTTCTAGACTTTTTTGGTTAGTGTGTGTCATCTTAAAGATCAAATTTACATTTCTTTGTGCTGCAATAAGGAAGAGTCTTTAAAATTCCGAAGCTGTTAAATGTCAGGTCTTGAAAGCCAGAGGACAGGGTCTTTCAATCCTTGTCTCTTCTGTTCCTAAAGAGACCGATGCTTCATACTCTCTACGAAACCCCTCTGAGGTATGCTTTCTGTAAAAATTCTGCATATATTGTTTCTTTATGTGCAGAGGTTAAATATATGCAATCAAATCCATAATAAGCCATAGGTCTTCAAAATATTTTAATTTACAATTGCTCCATCAATTTTGAATTTCATGCAGGTTATGGATTTTTTACATCATATAGTGAAATGGAAGCAGCAGTCTTCGAATAGTTGATCAAAAGCATAACAGAGTAAAACAACCTTACATTTTACCACAGCTATGGTTGTTTCTCACCAACCTGTATACTGAATGTCATAAAATGTGCAAGATTTATCACACACCCATGATTGGGTATTGGTTATGTCTATAATTTCAGGGATCTGCAAATTGTCGCAAGACAATCAGTGTCAGATTCTACTTCAGTCTTTAAGGAATAGCTAGGGTAGATTCTTGTGAAAGGCCTTGAATGGTGTATGTAAATAGGGTGGATACAAGAGTTATTATCAATAAGCAATTTTCAAGTGAACTTCAAAGTTGATGCTTTGGAAGAGTTCAAACAGATCCTGAGGAATGGATGCTACCTCTCAATCTATTGAAGAAACAAAACTGATAATTTTAAATTATGTCCCTCTTTTTTGCCATGTCTTTATAGATTGTAAATTTGTAATATCAAAGTAGCATATTGTATACTGTTAATCTCTGCAATTTTTAAAAATCCGTATGGTATGTGTGAATTAAACAATGGGTATTTTGGATTGCTCTCAATGCATGAAATTCACTCTTCAATTGATATCCAATGGGATATAATATTTCCCATAGATTGTCTGTTATGACCCTAAAACCGGAGATATTCTATTTATCATTCTTGATCTGTAATTACCCTACAAAACATGCTTGTGGAAATTGAAGACAATTTTTGTTTCCACCCATGCTGCAACTACTTGAACTTTACTCAAGTGGCTGTAGTTTTAGAGTGTGTTGAGTAGTGGAGATGTGCATGGAACGTGTAAATTACTTGCATGACCATGAACAACATAAAAAGAAGGAAATAAACCACATAACACAGATTTTTGATCTAGAAAACACAAAGCAGGAAAACCAGCTGCTAATGGCAAATATGCATCTTCCTCTTCTTCCCTTGATCAATAAAGTCAATACAAAGAGCTCCAAGAGCATAAAATCACACTCTCTGTTGTATTCTATCTTTCCTAATGCTACTTTGGAAAGAATTAGAGACAAAGTAGTTCCAACTAAGAACAACTGGTTACTTTGTCATCCATCCCTAATTCACCCGTCCACACTTGCACTCCTTCTCACCAATTCATTGCTTAAATTGGAGACTTCACATCATATTTATGATATTGGAAATATTCTATCACATACCGAAGGACTCACAAGAGTCTTGGAAGTTGGAACTGAAGTGATGTCGTTTTTCTGATATTACTTTGTCCATACAAATTCTTGTGATGAAATTGCTGCATTATGGAGTTGACAATAACAGAACTACCATTTTTACAGAACCATACCATCACCCCTTTAAGTAGATTGGCAACTTCAAAACTGTCACTTGACAGAAACAAAACTGCCCCTTTACTAGTCACAAAGTCTTCTAACTTGCGGAAGCTATCTTTTGCATATAGACTTGTAATTGAGTTTCCTTTGTCAACTTTGTCATCTCTTGGAGTCTATGGAGTATCTTGATGGCTTTCTTGGATCCTTATGGATTATAAGCCCCCCTTTTAGGTGACTTATAGTTCCACAAAATCTTATTTGTTTAGAAGATATGGAGGGACCTCTCTCTCTACCTCTTTGGTGCTTCTATGTAGTTGTTGGTGCTTCAGCTTTGAACCCAACCTGCCAATATGCTTCAGCCTTTGCTTTGGTCTCCCTCCATCTCTGATGCAGAGCAGGGGAGGCTCCTCAAAGACACTAAAAAGGGTTCTTGAGACTCACTAGACTGACTGTCCCAACTTGACAAGTTTCCTCTTCACTTAGCATGGTTGTCAGAGGTTGATACATGCCCAAATGAAGGACCAATGGGTTAACCAACCTACTGCAGTCCTATCACACCCTGACCCACTTTGTTTTGGCGGACTAAGATCACTCAAGGTCACAAAGACCCATGACACCATGCCCTTCTAGCCACTCCGTTGTAATTAGCCCTATTTGCTTGTAGCCCTTGGAATAGGGTTTTTCAGACATAACTTGCAGAATCATTGGCAAACCCACAAACAAATTGACAATCTAGATACCCATTTGGCTCCTACTCAACATATCTAGAAATCAGGTATGGTTGTTTTGGCATGAAGGCCTCAAAAATTGACTGTTCTTGTTTTCCTAGGCCTAATTAGGCCTCTTTTACAAAGCAAGTGTGTGATAGACTTGCTCCAGACTTCCAAGACCTACTCCAGGGCATCTATGGGATTGCAAATGGATTGAATATGCCAATTTTAGGGAGCTTGAATCATCCCAAGTCACTTTTCCATCAAATGACTAATCTACCTATGCTTGAAGACCTAATACATGAGGATATTAGGCACAAATGCATTCAAATGGCACTCCCTTCCAGTCCCCTGCTCCTGCAATGAAAACACAAACAAAATATAACCTACCTAGATCCATTTCACCCATTATTGTGATATGACACTGGTGGAATGGGTCAAAAACCCATTGTTTCACTAAAACCCTCAAAATCCTAGGGTTTAAGACCCGTTTTCAAAAAAGCAACCACCAAATGTTGCAAAAAGAATGAAAATCTTCCTAGCTTGATTCAAATGAAAGGTATCTCAACTCATTACAAGATTTCAGACATTAGGAGCTATGACTGCATAGTACAGAATCGTACCAGGCATTGGAACAACAGGAAAACACAGAAAAAATGCAAAAAACTGAAAAATCTCTATTACTTCTTCTCTCCAAACTTCATCTCTGATATGCCTCGAAATGTCTGAGACCTAAATAGCATGCGTACATTAAAACTCCACGTTCTCCATCACTCTCTCTTCGTGGAAAAGCCAAAAAAGAAGGCTTAAAATAGCTTGTCACTAAAACTGCTCCAAATAGAAGGCCTAATATTAGGCAATATTGAAGATTCTCATCCTCCACTACATGAAAATGCCTCTAATGGGCTTTATTACATTAATTAAGTGGAAAAATTCCACCTAGGCTCTTTATAGAGACCAAAAATTCAAAATTTATGTCTTGGTGTCTTGGTGCCCCTGCACCATACACCCAAGGAGAAAGGATCTCAGTCTCCACCTGAGATCAGATCATGGACTGTGGTTCCATGTTTTGCAATGTCTTCAGCTATCATCCATGTTGCATTTTCATGAGGTAGTCCCTACCACTTCACAAGATATTCATTGTACACTTTATGCCTTGTTCTCTTGACCTCCTTGGTGTCTAAAATGGCTTCAAGTTTGATTGGTGCAGCGGGAGGAAGATCTCTTATCCAATCATCATCAACAATACCTTCATCAGCATTAGTACCTGCATCTAAAGATTCCTTGAAAGGATATAAGTCAGCAATGTTAAAGATTGGTGAGATAGCAACTCCAGGAAGGAGTTCTATCTCATATGCATTTTCACCAAACTTGTGGACAACCTTGCATGGCCCAATCTTCTTCATCAGTAACTTAGTGTATCTGCCCTTAGGTAACCTTTCTTTTCTTAGATGTGCAAGTACTAAATCCCCTATTTTGAACTGAACATTCCTCCTCTTCAAGTTTGCATGCTTCTTGTAAGTCTCCACACTCTTCTTGAGGTGTTCTCTGACTTGATCATGTATGTCTTTCATGGCCATTGCAAACTCCTCTCCTTCAACACTTCTCTTCTCTAATCCTCTCAAATCTTTGAGTTCAAGTATACCTCTTGGGTTCAATCCATACACTACTTCAAAAGGACTTTTCCCTATGCTCATGTTAATGGAGTCATTGTAATCATATTCTGTCTGAGGGAGAACAAGATCCCATTGCTGTCCATGCTCTTTTGTGAGACATCTAAGTAGATTTCCCAATGACCTATTAACCACTTCAGTCTGCCCATCTGTTTGTGGGTGATAGGCAGAGCTGAAAGTCAAATTTGTTCATAATTTCCTCCATAAGGTCCTCCAAAAGTGACCTATAAATTTTGAGTCTTTGTTTGAAACAATAGTGAGGGGCAGTCCATGAATTCTAACTATCTCTTTGAAGAATAGGCCTGCAATGTTTGAGGCATCACTTGTGCATTTGCAAGGAACAAAATGTGTCATTTTACTAAATCTGTCAACAACTACAAACACACTATCTACTCCCCTCTGAGTTTTGGGTAAGCCTAGTACTAAGTCCATACTAAGATGTTCCCAAGGTTTGCTAGGGATTGGGAGAGGTTGACATAGGCCTGCATTTGAACTAGAGCCCTTGGCTCTTTGACAAACTCCACAAGTTTCAACAAACTTTCTGATATCTACTTGCATCTTAGGCCAAAAATAAAATCTTCTTACCTAATCTAGTGTCTTGTCAATCCCAAAATGTCCTCCAAGACTCCCATAATGCTTCTCCCTTATGAGATTTGTCCTCGTAGAGCACTGAGGGATGCATAACTGAGCTCCCTTGAACAATAGTCCATCTTGCAATAAAAAATCAGGAAATTGATCATGAAAAGTACCTTGAAACTGTTGGCAAATAGAGTATACCTCTTTGAAGTCTACATCAGTAGCATACATGTCTTTCAATGCTTCTAATCCCACACTTTGGAGTTGTATTTCATGCACTAGGACTAATCTCCTGCTTAAGGCATCTGCTACCTTGTTAGCTTGGCCTTTCTTGTGCTTGATGGTGAATGTGTAACTCTGCAAGTACTCAACCCACTTTACATGTCTATGGCTCAACTTGTCTTGATTGTTCAAAAAACTCAGAGCATGGTTATCTATGAAGACTATAAATTCCTTGAGCAAGAGGTAATGTCTCCACTTCCTTAGGGACTGCACTAATGCATAGAGTTCTAGGTCATATGAAGAATACTTCCTTTTGGCTTCATTGAGCTTTTCACTGAAGAAAGCCACTGGTCTGCCTTCTTGGCTCAAGACTGCACCCACTGCAAATCCACTAGCATCACACTTCGCTGTGAATATCTTGTTGAAGTCAGGTAAAGCAAGGATGGGCTGTTGTGCCACTCTATTTTTTAGGTATTCAAAGCTCTTTGCTACCTCCTTAGTCCACTGAAATTTCCTCTTCTTATCTCCTTTGATGGTGTCAAGGATGGGAGAACAACTATGACTGAAATTCTTAATAAATTTCCTATAGAAGGTAGCTAAACTATGAAAGCTTCTTACCTTTCCTACTGATTTTTGACCTAGCCAACTAAGAATGGCTTCAATCTCTGGAAGGATCCATCTTCAACGTGCCTTTGGAGATCACAAAACCAAGATATACTAGTTCTTCTTTCATAAACTCACATTTGTGAGGTTTATCATCAACTTCTCCTCATGCAATCTCTACAAAACCATGTTAAGATGCTGCAAGTGCTCCTCCTTTGTCTTGCTAAACACCAGAATATCATCTAAATAAACAACAACAAACTTTCCAATAAAAGGCTTCAAGACCTCATTCATTAATCTCATAAATGTGCTAGGAGCATTAGACAATCCAAAGGGCATTACCATCCATTCATATAGTCCTTCATTGGTTTTAAAGGCAGTTTTCCATTCATCTCCTTCCCTTATTCTAATTTGGTGATATCCACTTTTGAGATCAATCTTTGAGAAGTAACATGCACCCCCTAAACAGTCCATTAGGTCCTCCATTCTAGGTATTGGGAACCTATATCTGATTGTGATTTTGTTTATTGCCCTTGAATCAGTACACATCCTCCACTCTCCACCTTTCTTGGGTGCTAAAACAATAGGGACAAAACATGGACTTAAACTTTCTCTGATGAGACCCTTATCTAACAATTCTTGGAATTGTGCCTTGATCCTTCATTTTGTTGTGGTGTCAGTTTGTATGCATCCTTGTTAGGTAAATTGGCACTAGGGATCAGGTCTATGTGATGGCTGATGTCTCTCATGGGAGGTAAGGAACTTGGCAAATCATCTACCACAATATCCTTGTACTTGTTCAACAAAGACTGAACTTCACTAGGTATATCTTCTACCTTATTTGCTGCTAAAACAGACTTGGTCTTAGGTCTAATTACTATTGCAAATCCCTGTCCACCTTCTTCCTTTGTTGTTTGCAAAAACTCTTTCTCTCCTACTACCATAATGCTAGACCCAACTTGTTTATCAGACTCTTCCTCTTGAAGGGGCGTTAATGAGAATGAGACTCCATCCTTCTCTATCACATAAATGTTTTTCTGACCATCATGCTTGCTCTCTCTATCATGTTTCCAGGGTCTTCCTAGCAGCAGGTGACAAACATCCATAGGAATGATGTCACAAAGGATCTTATCTCTATAACCACCAATGTTAAACTCTACACATGACTGTTCATTTACCAGGACTTGTTGACCTTTGTTTAACCATGACACTTTGTAGGGTGTGGGGTGAGGAATTCTCTTTAGGTTCAACTTCTCTACCATTTCTAAAGAAACCAGATTATCAGTAGAACCAAAATCAACAACTACTTTGCATACCTTTCCATGTGACTTGCAAGTTGTTCTAAACAATGATTTCCTTTGTGAAGGCTCCCTAGTTGTTGGCACCTTGAGGAGTGTCCTCCTTATCATCAATGTATCACCTACCTCAGGAACAATAGGCTGAAGTGGTGAATTGACACTTTCACTGTCCTCTTCATGCACTATTTGGGTTCTACATTCACCTCCATGAGAACTTGATGCTTTCTTGTCTGGGCATTTAAATGCAGGATGTACAAACTGATTACAGTTGTAACATTTACCTGAGAAGGTGCTTGACCCTCTCCCTTGGCCACTAAACCTTCCTCTACTATTTGATCTTCTTCCTCTAAAGTTACCTCTGCCACTTGACTCACTACCTTGTTCCTGTTGGCCATTTGATTCTCCTTGTAGCTTTGGTGACTGTCCTCTTGCACCAAAGTTGCCTCTACCTCTGAAATTCTTTCCTCTACCTCTTCCATGTTGCTCTTGCCTTCTCTTTATCCTTTCTTCTGCCTTGACAGCCAATTGGAAACACTCTTCAACTATTTTTGGTGTAGCTAGGCTGATCTCATCTTGAATGTTGTACCTCAGGCCATTTAGGTACCTTGCCACCTTTTCTCTTTCATCCTCAACATTGCATGTTCTGATGCTCAACTTATGGAACTCCTCAGTGTATGCCATCACATCCAACTCCTTTTGTTTTAGACTTTGCAGCTTCCTAAAGGTCTAAATCTCGTAATCTGTAGGAAGGAATTGTCCTTTTATCTTGGCTACCATTCTATCCCATGAATGGATCTTTGCTTTGCCTTTCTTGGCTATCTCTTCTTGAATGTAGTTCCACCATGTTAGGGCAGGGCCCTTCAACTTGGTCTTTGCATACTTCACTTTCTTAGTGTTTTCCACCTCCTCAAACTCAAAGAAGTTATCCAGAGCATCTATCCAGCCTAATACTTCTTCACTGTCCATCTTCCCACCGTACATGGGTACTTCCACTTTCAATTTAGGAGTCCTTTTGCCCTTGACAGCCTTCAGCATTTTCAACAACCTCTCTTCACTAGAGTCCAAGTCTTCTTCCTCTTCTTGAACTCCTATTTGAGGGTCTACATTCTCACCCTCTTCCTCTAGGTCACTCTGATCCCCATTGATCATACCTCTCTTTAGGTTGGATTCTAATGTTGTAGTTCTAGCCAGGGCAGCTTCATGAGACTCCTTCACTTGTCTCAACTCCTTTGCATGTTGCTCTTTCAAGTCTCTAACTTCCTTAGCTACTAGATTGTTCTTTGGAGGCATCTTGTAAAATCAACTATTCCCACTTTACCAATCAGAACCTATGCTCTGATACCACTTGATGAAGAGCAGGGGAGGCTCCTCAAAGACACTTAAAAGGATTCTTGAGACTCACTAGACTGACTGTCCCAACTTGACAAGTTTCCTCTTTACTTAACATGGTTGCCAAAGGTTGATACATGCCCAAATGAAGGACCAATGGGTTAACCAACCTACTATAGTCCTATCACACCCTGACCCACTTTGTCTTGGCAAACTAAGATCACTCAAGGTCACAAAGACCCATGACACCATGCCCTTCTAGTTGCTCCCTTGTAATTAGCCCTATTTGCTTGTAGCCCTTGGAATAGGTTTTTTTTCAGACATAACTTGTAGAATCATTGGCAAACCCACAAAAACATTGACAATCTAGATACCCATTTGGCTCCTACTTAACATATCTAGAAATCAGGTATGGTTGTTTTGGCATGAAGGCCTCAAAAACTGATTGTTCCTATTTTCCTAGGCCTAATTAGGCCTCTTTTACAAAGCAAGGGTGTGATAAACTTGCTCCAGACTTCCAAGACCTACTCTAGGGCATCTATGGGATTGCAAATGGACTGAATATGCTAGTTTTAGGGAGCTTGAATCATCCCAAGTCACTTTTCCATCAAATGACTAATCTAACTATGCTTAAAGACCTAATACATGAGGATATTAGGCACAAATGCATTCAAATGGCACTCCCTTCCAGTCCCCTACTCCTGCAATGAAAAAACAAACAAAATATAACCTACCTAGATCCATTCCACCCATTATTGTAATATGACACAAGTGGAATGGGTCTAAAACCCTCAAAATCCTAGGGTTTAAGACTCGTTTTCAGAAAAGCAACCACCAAATGCTGCAAAAACAATGAAAATCTTCCTAACTTGATTCAAATGAAAGGTATCTCAACTCATTACAAGATTTCAAACATTAGGAGCTATGACTGCATAGTACGGAATCGTACCAAGCATTGGAACAACGGGAAAACACAGAAAAAATGTAGAAAACTGAAAAATCTCTATTACTTCTCTCCAAACTTCATCTTTGATCTACCTCGAAATGTCTGAGGCCTAAATAGCATGCATACATTAAAACTCCACGTTCTCCATCACTCTCTCTTCATGGAAAAGCCAAAAAAGAAGGCTTAAAATAGCCTGTCACTAAAACTACTCCAAATAGAAGGCCTAATATTAGGCAATATTGAAGATTCTCATCCTCCAATACATGAAAATGCCTCTAATAGGCTTTATTACATCAGTTAAGTGGGAAAATTCCACCTAGGCTCTTTAGTGAGACCAAAAATTCAAAATTTATGTCTTGGTGTCTTGGTGCCCCTGCACCAATCTCCCTTGCAAAAAAATTCTCACACCCCCCTGTCCATCCCAAGGTGATGCTTTATACTTTGCTTAGTCAAAATACCCAAGATACAGGGTAGTAGCACAATATTCCTTCTCATCGAAGATGGAAGGATCGTAAGAATGTGTACCTCAATAAAACATATGAAACCTTTAACTTCTCTCCTTCCTCCATCTAAAAAAGTGGGTGCCAATTCTCCCTACTTGTGCAACATAGAAGAGTGAACTCATTTTCCTCATATAGAATTGGTTGTTCCAACCTATTGCCTTTTTTAATGTGATTGTTCCAACCTATTGCCATTTTCAATGTGATTGCTTTTGGTCTTATCATGACTCTTCCTCAAATGCCGTCCTAACTCATGGCTATCCCACGATGATACTCTACTAGTTCTTAAGCCCACGGATAATTTTGCACCTTCCTCCTCCTTAATGAAAGAGCGATGAACTTCCCTCTATCCTTACCGTCTCACTCATGGAGAGTAAACCAAGAGTGACAATGTTATAATGCGTTTGTTAATTGAAAAAAATCATGTTACAACTTCTTGTGTTGCCCAAAATACGTTGCAATGGCTTTTGTACAATCTAGAAACCTTATGCCAAGAATTGTATATGGTAACCTATACATGCTATAACTTCTTGAACGTACAATCAAATGTTATATTTTTTAACCCCTTCCAACTACAATAGAAGCTAAAATGAGGAATCACACATTGTGCAATGCATTTCCATTGTCAATATTGTAAGGGATAAAAGTGTATTCTTCTTCGTTTTACACCTACTTTTGGTACTGTCATAAATGCAATGTTGTAATGCTCAATTTAACTTGTTATGTACATAACTTGAACTTAACCCTTAATCCCTCACTTTGAACATCATTATCCTCACCATAGAACAAGATTGGTCCAAATCCCCAAGATTTTTACCCTATTAAACTAGAGAATGAGTGCAAATATGTAACAAAACCATATAATATTAAAAAAGAAAATAAATATCATTTCTAATAAACTAGGGCTTAGCAATAAATTAACATGAGTAAACAAGCAACCCTAGTTATTTAATGAGTTAGGACTAATTATGCTGTAGAAATAAATTCTTAGAAATTAAATAAATAAAATGATATTTCACTCGAAACTGGATGAAGATTACCTATGATAGATGTCGTTGGTTGATTTGTCAATCTATGACAACCTTGGAAGCACACCTCTATATTAGTAAATTCTCTATCTAATGTTCTAGTTTAATTCCATACCCGTGGATTTGAACCCTAAACAAAGAAATGATCTTGATACAAATTGATACTTGGAATCTACTAGCCTTAATGCCTACAACCTATGCATGCCATGGGGTTATATCAACAAACACCATTTAGGAGCTTGCTATGCTAGGATTGTTCTCCTTTGGTCAAACCCTTGCTACCAATTTAATGGTTTGGTAATAATGATCAAAGATAGCAAGCAAGCATGTAGTGAAGCCTAGGATGCTAATGTAAGCTGATGCTACAATTTTGATGCTCTATGATGCTACGAACACATCTTGATTGCTCTCTTTATTTATAATCCTAGATTCTCTTCAATATGTTTTAAAGGAATTAGGGTTTGTCTTTAAATATAACACCTTAAAACACAAGTTAACAATTTTTGCACTCAAGTTGGCACAAAATGGCTACCTAGAGGGGGTTGTCTTGGACCCAAAATATAAATTTGAATTTACAAGTTCTAGGGTCATTTCTGCACCCATGGAATGGTGCAATTTTGCACTTTTAGAACTATCTTGGGTTAGTTTTGCACTCGCAAATTTGACTTGGGGTAATAGATGGATAGGCTAAGAATCAAGACTAGTCCCTGGAGATGTATGTAGATGGAATTAGGTTAGGTTAGGTTATTTGCCAACTTTCACACTAAAATGTGTCACTTGTATGCTAGTCATTGCATAAAGGACAACCCAGTCAAAATGGGACCAAAAAGAAGGCAAAAAGTGCAAGGTATGCAATTTTCACCATTTACATTTTGCTCCCACTTTGACCTGCATGTGAACTACTATGAAAATGCATGTCAAAGTAAAACAAGTAGTTAACATGAAAGCTAATATTTAGACACAAATAAGGATTCAATTTGGTGCATTCTTGTCACAATGAGTGCTCAATCTTTTTTTATTAAAGGGTTAAAAAAGCCTAGTTTTGGAAAATCCCCAAACCTTATACAGAATCATAGTCTAGATGAAAGCATTAAAAGTCTAGAACAAAAAGATACAAAGAGATATTAGGCCTTAAACAACATCGGTCCTCACACACAATAGAATAGGACAACACAACAGTAGAATGCAACTAAAAATAGTAAACAAACAATAAAACTACACACTATGGAGAGCCCAAGATACTCATTGCCTTTATAGCCTCCTACTCCTCAACCATGAAATTAATGTAATCCTCTATTAATTCCAATTTTATATTTTTTTCCTCCTTCATCTTACCTAAATTCTATTATATTTTGGATTTTTTGCTAGTTTTGGTATCCATATAAATGTCATTTTTAGCCTTGAACTCTTCCTTGAGCATGTTTATACTTGTTGCACAATTCTTGATAGTTGCCCTTCTTAGTTGAATGACCTTGTCCAAATTCTCTTGCAATGATTTCTTTTTGGCCTCCATTTTAATCATTCTCTCCTCAAGGGCTACCACCTTATCCATGAGCACACAATCCTTAGCCAAGTGTGTATTATTCCCCATTCTGTTTATGTATAACCGTAAGTTCCTCACACCTTCTCAGAGTTCACCATTATCCTTCAAAATCCATTTCATTATCCCCTTGTGCAAACTAATATCATTTTTCAATAAGAATACTTTGTTTTGGGATTTTAAGGAGATGACTCATCAACCCTTCTCTTTTTGTTCCACTAATCCCTCTCAACACTCTATTTTTTCCACCTTTCCCAATGACCATTCCATCTGCCTTGCCTTTGCCTTTCTATCTCTACTATAATCTCCTAAATCTTCATAGGAAGAGGGGAACCATTTAGAATAGGAGTCACTATGTACATCCTCAACATCAATTATAGGGCTCTTCCCGTCTGTCTTCTAGAGTTGTGAAGCCTGTGTCACATGTTATCCTCAAATTCAGCTACGCTCAATTTGTGGGATGACCCATACGAAACTTGTCAGTTTCGCAGCCCACAACTCTATTCTCACAAAATGAGGCAATCACAATTGTCCTTGTGCACAACCTCCTAACCTCAGAGAGTCCGTCTGAGTGTCATCTTGTGTCAGTTTCTCAAAATTTGCAAAACAGTTCAAGTTGCAAGTTTCAATTTCTAAGAGCTAGAAATTTTTCATCTACATGTAGGAGCGGAAAAATTTGTCGCCACTACATGTTAGGAGTTTTTTGTATCATGCTAGAGTGGCAAATTTTGCTGACCCTACATGTATCCTCTTAATTGTTGCGGGGTCAACAAATTTTTCCACCCGAGCAATAATTAGTTCACTTGAAGTGCATTTGTTACACTTCGATCTTGGTGCTTTGCGGGATTTAAGTGGGTATAATTGTTTTATTTTCATTGTTGTTTCTTCCTTTTTCCTTCATGATTGCTCTGCATCCTTGGAGAGTCCTCGAGTTTGCTAAGTGAACATCACTGAGCGGATTCAATTGGTGAATCGAGACTAGGGTTTCATTGGTTTTCCATCTTTATCGTTGGGTAAGAACTTCTTTCCTTCCATTTTCTTTCTCATTTTTCTACGTTATTGGCATTAGGGTTTCATTGCTTTTTCATTTTACCATGTACTTTCATTTAAATCTGTTGTGTTTCCTTTGAAAAAATGGCCAAAACCCTAGTGTAAACATTTAAAGCCCATTTCTTGTTTTGTGTTAGAATGTTGAGTTTGTTCCTTTGTTTAAGACCACCAATGATTTTCACTATTTTGTTTGCCTTTGAAATACTAATTGATCAACATTATTTTCCATTTGTTCAAACTTCACTCGACCTCGTCCTTATCATAGCAGTAAAATTTACCACCGTTTCATTTAGAGTTCTACTAGTTTGAATGTTCAAAACTTAGTTCTACTTCCCTTAGCAACATCGACGAAATTCGTTGACGTTGCTTTCTGATGAAGATTACCTTTGATGCAATATTGGTGATTTCCGCTGACCTTACACCAAGGTTGTGTATAGGTTTAAACTTTGCCTTTAAGTTTTACCTATCTGTAGGGTCAGCAAAATTTGCCACCCATGCAGAACCTAAATTTTACCAATCGAGCATGGATGGCAAAATTTGCCGCCCATGCCATGACTTACATTTTTATCCATATGTAGGGGCGGCAAAATTTGTCACCCATGCATATGCTTTACCAAAATACCCTTATGCACAGTCAGCAGAATTTGTCACCTGTGCATATCCTTGCAAAAGTTCTGCTATGCAATAGTGGTGATTTTTATTGATCCTTCAAAACACTTGCAAAGTTTTACCTATTTGCAAGTTCGGCAAAATGTGTTGCCCCTGCACAAAACCAATGCAACCTTCATGTAGAAGTGCTAAATTTTAGCACCCTTGCACATTTACCCAAAATTTCTTTAACACTGGGAAATTTTCTCTCTTCAAACCAATTGCCCACTTTTGCTCCATTTTTCGCTCTCATCGCACTCTAGCCCCACAAAGCTCATGTCATTGCTCTAAATTTTCCCATCATTGCAGTTTCCAATAAGCAAATTTTCCTAACAGTGTAAAACCCTAAATCTTGTTTTGCAGTTTCTTCTGTATGCTTCTCGAGGTCCATCTTTCAACAAAGATTTTTGTTCTTCAAATGATTGATCCATCTCCAAAAAATTCAAAAGCCATGAAGTACAAGTACCAGGGAGTTTTTTCGGTGACATCGGTGACTTCTAATGTGGATGAAATCAAGGACACTGAGATCGGTCATGTTGATATGGCCTAGTTTGTAGAGAGAACTAAAAAGCAACCTCTTAGTCAAATCATGAGACGAGTTTTGGAAAGTAACATTCATTTGGTGACTGCTTTCCCTATTGCCGCACACAATCCTAAGTTTGTCCTTCAAGTGGCAGCTCACTATAACAGAGATAACAGGAGTGTCAATGATTCCAATGGGAATGTAATCATAAGATTGGATCCAAAGTTCTTTGATAAAGCCTTCATATGTCCTAGCATTGACTCATGTGTAGACATTGACTTTGATTATTCACAGAAGGAATATGATAAGGATCTTGAGACTACAAAGAAGATAATCAATACCAAATGGTTGAAGTTTGTAAGGCTAAATCTCTCAAGATGGCGTAAAGGCTTTCCTCATAGTGAATTCATCGAAGATGTCAGTGACTTAATTACTCTTCTGAGCAGAGTAAGAGGACTCCCTACATCTTCCACCTTTCATGAGCGGATGTACTTATACATCAGAATCATATTGAAGGGAAAGCAATAGATATTCTGGGGAGAACAAATTAGCAATGCTATTCATGAACAACTCACAAAGATGTCTAATTCATCTAAGTTTTACATGACATCATATCTTGTTTATGTTGCTACCTCAATGAGGAGTTTTCTAGGTTTGACATCAGAGGGAGATTGGAGAGTGGTTCCTACTTATCAGTATTATCCTCAGTTAACCCTTGATGGAGGAATTCATCACTTTAGAAGGGTGAATGATGCTTTCTTTGTTGTTTTTTTATGTTTGTTTGATCCCCAATTGGAACAAAGAAGGGTTTCTAACAAAGCTTGGTCAGTGGTAAACATATATGGATGTATGTATTTGCAATTTCCCACTTTTACTTATTTGAGGGCTAGTTTCTTTCTGGGGTATCCTTACATGCTTCAAAGGTACCCCAGTGACAAGATTGTATTGATGGAAACATGCAAACAAATCATGGCTATGCATAGTAAGCAAATGGAGTTGAAGAAACCTGGTTTCAGATTCCCAATTGAGATTGGTCATTATTTCATTTCTACCTCTCATAAGGCCAAAGCTATAGAGCCTGAGATGCAGTTGGTTACAATGAAACTCTATAAACAAAGGGCCCATTTTGATTTTAGAGGGGTAAAAGGTAAGATCAAAAAGAAACCTTTGACCCATGTGCATGGAGTGGAGGATGTTTAGGCTGACCTCTAGACAGAAGAAGAAATCAGAAAAATGGATTACTTCCGTTTGACTTTAAGTCAAATTGAAGAACTGGATTTGGATGATATTCCTAATGGCATGGTTGATGATGATAATATCTTTGATCCCACCTATGTGACAGATAACATTGCAGATTCTCCTTTACCTTCTATTCAGTGGTCGAAGAAAGAAGTTACTTCTATCCGGTAAAGATTCCAACCAATTTTGGCCAACATAAATGTATGGTTGGAAGCAAAAGGAATCCATTTGAAGAATCTTGTAACCAGATCAAAAGAGGAAGCACAAGACAAAGAAACAGGTAAGAAGATAGAATTAAGGACGAAGAATAAAAGTGATGTGCCTAGCTCAAGTAAAACTACCAAGCCCAAGATCAAATTTGTTTCAAAGGGTGGAAAGGCAAAAGTAGTTGATGAGGGGCCATCTATTGTGCATAGTAAGAAAATGGAGTTGAAGAAACCTGGTTTTAGGTTCCCAATTGAGATTGGTCGTTATTCCATTTCTACCTCTCATAAGGCCAAAGTTATAGAGTTTGAGATGCAGTTAGTTACAATGAAACTATATAAACAAAGGGCCCATTTTGATTTCAGAGGGGTAAAAGATAAGATCAAAAAGAAATCTTTGACCCATGTGCCTAGAGTGGAGGATGTTTGGGCTGACCTCCAGACAGAAGAAGAAATCATAAAAATGGATTACTTTCGTTTGACTTTAAGTCAAATTGAAGAACTAGAATTGGCTGATATTCCTAATGGCATGGTTGATGATAATAATATCTTGGATCCCACCTATGTGATAGATAACATTGCAGATTCTCCTTTACCTTCTATTCAATGGTCGAAGAAAGAAGTTACTTCTATCCGGTAAAGATTCCAACCAATTTTGGCCAACACAAATGTATGGTTAGAAGCAAAAGGAATTCATTTGAGGAATTTTGTAACCAGATCAGAAGAAGAAGCACAAGACAAAGAAATAGGTAAGAAGACAGAATTGAGGACGAAGAATAAAAGTGATGTGCCTAGCTCAAGTAAAACTACCAAGCCCAAGATCAAATTTGTTTCAAAGGGTGGAAAGGCAAAACTAGTTGATGAGGGGCCATCTGCTGAGGAGCAAGCTATTGAAAAACCACTTTTAGAGGAACAAGAAGAAGTTGATCAAGAGGAAGGGCAAGAGGAACAGGAACAACATGAAGAACCTGAAATGTCTCCTCATGAGAACATTTCAGAGGAGCCACATGTTTCTTCTTCCCTGGATACTTTGCCAATTTCTACTGCCACAATCACTCATATTGTTCCAATTAATATTCCATCTTATGTGTCCTCTCAGTCTATGCATTCATCTCCTCCCACTAGGACCATTTCTTATAATCTTAAGTAGAATTTGGAAACTATTTTTGGTTCTCTTCCTCTTTGCCAAGTTTGTCTTCACCTTCATTTGATATAGACACTCAAGATAATTTGGAGCAATTCAGGACTAGTTCTAAGCAAGTTCCAAGTGTTAATGTTCTTGGTGCTATTTTTGCCAATACTTCCCCTATTGTAACTTCAACTTTTATGAGTGCAGCTCCTCCTACACCAATAATGGACACTGGTTTAGGTGCAAGTTTGTCTGTACTTCCTCCTTGGCTCTCGTCACATACTCCAAAAAGATAGAAACAAGCCGTCTCCCCAGACGACTTTGACTTTGAGAAATTGGTGCCTGCAAAGACCAAGACCAAAAAGAAGCCAAATACTTTCTAGAATTTTTGATGATAAAGGTTATAGGTATGCCAAGATAGATCATCCACCTCCTGACAAAACCATTGAGGATTTGGATATGAATGGTTATTCAATTTCAAGAGTTGAACTAGGGAAGATCACACATGAGAGTGCTAAAGCTGATGCCCAATCCACATTAAATTCTCTTATTGTGAAGTTTGATGAGGTAAAAAATATGAAGGATCAGTACAAAGCCAAGGCTAAACAGTTGACTGTAGTGCTCCAGAAAATTACATTGTCCTTTGAATCAGTTGAGCTAGTGTCTATCACCATGGAAGACCCTATCATTCAAAAGGTTGAAAAATTTCACACAAGAGGTAAAGTGGTTGGGGAATTCTTGGACAGAATGATTGCACAGGGATCACCTCTTTTGACAACATCTATGGAAAGGAGGGATAAAATGGAAAAGATAAGGGCAGATTTAGAAGAGGTAGCTGATACTTTGTCTCAAGAACACCAGGACTTGGAGGAAAATTTGCAAGATTGGATAAAAATGAAGAAACTAAAGTTGGGCACTTTGGTTGAAATTGGGATCATTCCCAATCGAGAAACATATGCGGAAATCAAAGAAACTATGATTCACCGAATAAGTGTTCTCAAAGGATTGATCAAGGACTTGCAAAATGCTCAGGAAGTTGGTGAAGATAACGATGTTAATCTTATCAACAGGATTGAAGAGCTCCCTTTCAAGTTACTAGATGATAATCAGAAGTTTCTTTCTACATATGCAATGGTGCATGAGTTCAACAACATGATTCAAAAGGAATTTCAAGACCAAGCTTTTTCAATGATTTCAATGGATAATTTGTTAGACATTCAATTGACTTTGGATAATCTCAAGGTGCTCCTAGGAAGGCACAAGAAGGCTGCTACCACCGTGAAAAATTCAATAACAAGGGCTCTTGTCATTTCTAAACATACTTGTGGGCTAGATATCAATGATGAAGAAGTATGAAGAGTTCATGGAGAAAGATGGAGAAAATTGATCATGCCTTAGTTTATTTTCCAAACATTTTTCATGCTTTATGTTATTAGTTCTAGACATATTTACATGTTAATTTTGAATATGTAATTACATGTAAAAACAGAGAAAGTCCTAAATCAATTTGGACTTCTATGTTGAATAAGTCAAAATTAGTTTTATTTTTCCTAGATTAGCTCTTAACTCTCCTCTACAAATATGAGGGAGTTCTTTTGTATAAAGGACCTTTTAATCTTTGAAGCGAAGCTTTGCCAATTTTTTGAAGCATATTTGAACTTTGTGTTAAAAGTCTGAATCAAGAACTTATCAATGAAAGAAGTGAATTTATCTCCAACCTTTGTTTTGGAAATATCTTTGTTATATGAAAGAGTGTTCTTACGTCTCTCTTATCATATTATCTTGAAATTGATTTGTGGGTAATCTAGTATTTCATTGTTGAGAGGAAATCAGATTTAATACTGGTAAACTTTGTGTTATCATATTATCTTTGGAGATATATGTTTTGTATATGAGTGTGGTTGAGAGATTGCAGACTTTGTGCCGCAAGTATCATCTATATTATTGTGAGTTTGTAGTGTTGCAAGTTCATAGTCTTTGAGCTATAATTTGTTGCATGGATTATTTAAGTGAAATCATCGCGAAAAGTGGCAGAAGACTTTGTGCTCCTGTGGATTTTCTAGTTACTCTTATGTGCTGGTATCTTTCCTTTTATTCTTTCATCTAATGGAATTGTATATTAGTTATTATTGCTACAATTGGTATTATTTAGTTCCTTAGCCACTGTAATCATCAAGGTCTTTATTGTAATTTTTTTCTCTTATTCTAAAGAAAGAGAATATGTTAATAGAAACGCCCTCATGGATAATTGTAGTGTAAATAAGCATAGTTTAATCATTAGTTGATTCAAATAGCAATAAAAAGGGAGCCTCCCCTTTCTGAGAGGAGAGATATAATCTCATCACACTGTGGTTGATATAACCATTTTGTCTTTAGTTAGTTGATGACAAAATATTCACCCAACATCACCCTTATCATGGATGAGGGACCACCCACAAAGGTTTTAATGTTGGCAGGTTTAGGAGTTTTGGGGGAGGTCTTCTTGCCTCTTCTAGGGAGTGCATTTCAATAAGGTCCAAAATAGGACTATCCTCATCTTTCTTCAACCTAGGATTGGAATTAGGGCCCTCATTCATTTTTTTGCATGATTAAATAGCACAAAGATTAAAGCTTGGTGAATGGGAATTACAAAGTTCTTGGCTTGGGCATCCATCATTCAGTTTTCCAATGACATAAGAAAATAGAAGGGAATACTTATGGTTTTTAATGTCTGAAATGTTTTAGAAACACGAAATGATAAGACAGAGCACATTTGTATCAACCTTCTAAGATAATGTACCTCATTATCCAGTGCAACAATTTGTTTTAGGGTTTGAGGATGGAGTCTTTGAGGAAGTCCCCTTGAAATTTCATAAGTTTTTCCTCTCCTTTCAAAAATAGCCAACACCTCTTCATCTATATCCATATTATTCAAATATTTCTTACCTTTCATGCTTATGCTCATGACCTGGGAAATGGTCTCCTCAAATACCTAGAATAACATACCTCTAATATTCACCCTTCTTTCTTACCATGGGGGCTCATATCCCATGATCCTTTCAATAAAATTGGTAAAGCCTTCTAATTTGAGAATGTTCAAGACCTTCATTTGTTTCTTCACCTTTTCTATTGCCATCAATTCCACCCTACATATGTTCCCTCTAATTGTGACTCTATTTACCCTAATAGCCCCTAGAGCACAAAGAGATAACACCTTCAAAGCTCTATCACCCTTCTGAATATTCACCATAGACCTAAAACTATTCACACACATATTGATCATGAAAGTACTTTGAATTGAAAGACATACAATGAGACTTACATCTAAAATAACGTGAGTCCATACCCCTCAAAATATGTCTTATTAATGAGATCTCTATGGTATCCAATATGGCTTAGTATAACAACGTTCCATATGCATTCCTTGTAATTATTTTATGTCCATCTCTTCCTTACTAGCTTGTGGGAATATAAACCAATGATATCCAAAATCCATAAAAAGTTTTCAACAACCTTCCATCCTAAAGTCTTAAGGCCAAAAGGCAACACTAGATAGACCTGTCCTTCAAGGGTGACAACAATCCAAGAAAAACCATTTATCAAATTCTTTGTTGATCAAACTAATTATATTCTTTGGAAGGTCATGGGGAGAAAACCATTTTTCAAAGTGATATGCCGACACCTTTGTTAGAAAACCAATCCAAAACCTTGTTTTCTTCTCAATACACATTATTTATAACCACCTCTTCAAAATATTAGATAATGCTTACAGCATCTGCCATCAAACTTTTTATGGACCATGAAGGAGAAGTTTTCTTTGAGAGGTGGTTGATATTTAAGGAGTCCCCTTTGAAGGAGAGGTGAGTAACCTTCATCTCCTTAGCTATTGTAACCCTCACCAAGCAATTATGGCCTTTGCCAAATGATTCATTTGCACTCCCAAGTTCCCTACATAGGTAGCTAGAAGAGAACCATTGGAGTCTCTAAGAGTCCCTCCCCCATCGACTAACCTAGGACTACCTTTGGAGGCTCCATCAAAATTTAATTTCACTCAACTCGGGGTGGGACACCTCCATTTGACCCTCTTCCTATTAGTTTTGTTTTGGTTCTTATCATTGATTTCCAAATCTAAAATGTTCTAGTTAGTTGCCGCTTTTAATTTCCTCTCTTGTATACTTTCCCTCTTTTTGTTTTTTATTACCAGTAAATTCTCATAAATAGACTCCTCGATTCTTAGAGCAAGCTTGTCCACATTTCTCCCAATGTTAAACAAATTTGGAGATTCTTTTCTCTCCATAGGACCTAAAATACATGAGGGATAGTCAAAATCCATTATTTTTAAGATTGCCACTACTAAGGGGTGGACACCCATTAGGTGATGAGGTTTAGCATTAAATCTAGTTGTACCTTGCCCCCTTGAATTTGGACAAAAAGAACCCTTAAATGTTTGTAGAAAAAGTACAATCTAGAAGAAGGCGGTGAGCAAATTCAACACATTCTTGCATAGTATACATGTGTTTGGTATCATCATGCTTCTTTTCGCTACATTATCAATGGTTAGGATTTTGTTTTGTGCTTCTACCTAGAAAAAATAGTTGATCTTTGGGATGAGGTCCTTGTACCAAATCTCGTGCCAGGTAAAACCATATGATTTGTCACTGAGATTAATTATGTAACATAATTTGATAGTATAATTGTCATCCCTTGAGTGGGCCCATATCATTTCATCATTCCTATCTCCTTGGCTTATATGAAAATGTTTTAAGAGAAGTTTGAGATTGGAAATAACCTTTTGATTAGAGGAATTAGAAGTGATGTTTTTCTAACCTTTTCCTACTACTTTCTATGTCATATAATCTACAAATTTATCACCCATTTCTCTTTTCACTTCCATATTGATTTTTATCATAGGGCCGGTTATGCATAAAGGGGAGTTAATTAACCAAGTATCCTCATAGAACAAGGCATGATCTCCCATTCCCACATTCCATTTGTAGCCTCTCCAAAAAATCTTTTTGTTGTCTGCCAAATGATTCCAAAAGTGAGACCCTTGTAGGAAAGACTTATTTGTGAGCAACCTCTCTACTTCAAGAAAATCCAGATATCTAGCCTTCAAGACCTCTATTTATTGATTAGGCTCCTTTAGGTATCTCCATCCAAGCTTGGGTATAAGGGATCTATTGATAAGTTTCATTTTTTTAACCCTAAGCATCCCATGTCTTTAGGAAGGCAAACCTTGTCCCAGGTGACCAAAGCTAGTCTAGATTTGTCTTTCAATTGCAACTAGAGGAGCCTCTTTGGATTTGCTAAATTTTGTTATATATGAACCTCAACATTTTGAAGATGGACATAAGGTAGATAGGAAGACTTTGGAGAGCTATTTTGAGAAGTTGAAGTTTACCTATCTGATTGAGGATGTACCCTTTCCATCCAATAAGTTTCTTTTCAAATATGTTTATAAGAGGATTCCATCTACTATAGGTCATTATTCCCAAAAGAGAGGCATGCCAAGATAGGTAAAAGGAAACTCCTTGATTTGGCAGCCCAAAATTCTAGAAATCTTTAGTTGTCTCAAAACTGAGGTGTTGATGAAATAAAGCAAACTTTTGTTGAGATTATTTTTTTGTCTAGAAACATCGACATATTCCTTCAATAATTTCTTCGCTTCCTTGGACTCCCTAATGAATCTTTGCCCATTATGAATGTATCATCAACAAATTGTTGGTGGAAAATAGGAGCAAAAGTAGAATTTGATTTGATTCCTCTTAGTCTTCTTTTACTGGTAGTAGGAGAAAAACTTCTACTAACATTTTAGCCATTAAAATAAAGAGGAAAGGAAACAAGAGATCTCCTTGTCTGAGACCTCTTTCGCTAGTAAAGTATCCTTTCGGAAGATCCATTGATCCTCATAGAAAACCTCTAAAAAATAGAAAAATCCCCATGAGTGGCATCTTTCAAGCATTTAAAATAGGCATTAGCTAACATTGCTTATAATGCCAATGAATAAAAAAGTGAAATTAAAAAGGATAAAAGATTCTACCTGAAATAAAAATATGATTATGGCTAGAGTAGAAAAACCAATGTGATTCCATATAGAATGGGAGTGATCATGAGTTAGTCATTGTAACCATACTCATCAAAGGAATGCTAGTGACATTATATGGCCCCCTCGAATTGGTTACATACAAGGGATGCAGAGAATTGGAGGATAGGAGAAAATATATGATTATGTAAAACCACATGAGCATGTAAGAATATAAACATATCATTGTTTGATAAACATGTAACAACATGGTAAGATGTGATCATGAAATCTTGCACATGTGAAAGAGGAAGCAAGGTTCCCCCAATTTTGCCCCCATTGAGGGCATAGAAATGTAAGATGTCACCATGATAAGTGATAAAGTGCAATCCTCTTAAACACATGATGTAACATAGAAACTTGATTATCATAAACATGTGCAAAATTAAAATCATAAGATATATAATAGTAAGCATAAGTGAACATGTAATCATCATAAGATAAGATCAATGTAAGCATTTGATCATGCATGACAATCATAATATGTAAACATTATATTCATATAAAGCATAAGATAAGCACATGAGTATAGCATCATCAAAGTAAAACAAGACAAGAAAGATAAGGGATCTATGCCCCCAAGTGGGGAAACGCAACATGGAAGAAACATTTAACAAGATATAAGACATAATATAGAAGATTAAATTATAATGAGAGATATAAGAAGAGGAGGCTCACAACAAACATGGTATGAATAAAAAAAGCAAATAGAAGGAAAACATAATAAAATGGAAGACACTATGAAGGAGGAACACAACATACATGGCATAATCAAAAGGGAGAATAAAAAATAAAGTAAACAAGATATGTTTTTTGGTCAACATGATGAAAGTGGTTTTCAATAACTCCATACTTTGCATCATCTCAATCCCATAGGAAACAATACAAAAGAAAACACATGCAACACAAGAAAGAAGTAACAATGAAACACACAACACATGTTCAATGTCATGCATGTCAACATGCACCACTAAAGTTGTCTTTGGATCATCCATATTCTAACTAAGACATGAAAGTACACAACATAAAATTAAAATAAAATGATCAATATAAATAGATAAAAATATAGCAATAAGGCTCAAAGTCCTAACTAACAATATAGGAAAAATTATCCTCAAATACATTATCCTCCTTCCAATCATTAGTGTTTGTACACCATCATGTAGTAGCAAACTCGCGTTACTATGTAAGGTAGGACTCTTAACAAATGTGCTTGAAAGAGGTGGAATTTATTATTTTACTTTCTTTATCCACTATTCTTATTTTCTTGAAGATGAATCCATATAAAGATTTTGTTCTTTTTAATCCTTAGATTCCTGCTTTTGCAACCATGTAGTGGAAGGACCTTTTGAAGATGAAACAATATTTGAATTATCAATCACAATGCCTTTATTCTTTTTATTTTTGTGTGGCACATGAGTAATGGGTTGCTTATATAGATCTCTTAAAGGCATCTACAAGTTATTTCCCTTATGCAAAAAAATGTAGGATGAGCAACTTGAGGTTCTGTAGTGTCATGACCCCTCCCAAAACATTTATTATTTTGTATGATGATACATGGATAATGTTGATTTTTAATATTTTGATAAATGATGTTGGTTGATACAATATTGTACTCATGTTTTATTCGAATGTACTCAAATTGTTTGATACAATATTGTACTCATGTTTTGATAAATGATGTCAGTTGTTGTATTTGCATATTAATACAATAGTGTACTCATGTTTTATTTGAATGTTGTTTCTATGTTTTATGTTGTGCCTATCTTGTTGGTTTGGAGCAAGTGACCTAGTCTCATTTTGTGTGCTTATTTTTCCCCACTCTATCTTATAAGAATACTTGGAGGAAGAGAGCTTACACATTTTTACTAAAATTTAATATGTGAGCACCTCCTTTTATGAAAGTGACTTGAGGAGCCGAAGCGTAAAAGCAAATGGAATTAAAAAGTATTGTATCTGACAAAGAGAGAAATTAGGGAGAAATTATTGATGCTCAAAAAAATGCTTATCCAAATCAAAAGGGGACACCCAAGTTTAACTCCCACTTACTAGGTGTTATCAAACTCTCAAAATAGACTTAGGAGAAGTCAACAAAGTCTTCATGGCCCCCACTCCAAAAGACTCCCAAGTTAGACCCTATCAATTAGGAATTGATTACAAAAGTCAAAGTGATATAATTAATATTTAATTAATCTCTCAAAGTCCTTATGTGTTGGGGAACACATTCCAAGAACTTTGGAGACACATGATATGGTTAGGATTGCAAGTTAATGGCAACTTATCCCAACAGGTTGAACCACTTAAAATCTTTACCAAAGATGTAAGCTCTAACAAAGTTTGATTAGAACTCTACCCAAATCTATGAAAGTTGGCATAAGTGATATAGTATTCTACCTAAAGTAATCCAAGCACACTTATATGATGGCAAAACCAAGTAAAATCTTCAATTAACAATATTGAAGTGGCAATATTAAATTCTACACAAAGTTATATTTAAGTGTCAAACAAGGTGGTTAATGATGATGGGTACACATCTGCAAGGGTCTACCCATTATAAAATTATGCTAGGCTTGTAAAAATGGGTTTATTGAGGAAAGTTTTGCCCTTAAGTCTAGTCAACACTAATGGTAGTTGGGCACACTTTTTTATTGGCCAAACCATGAAATAATATTTCCCAACTTAAAATATGTTTTGATTGATGATTTGTTCAACTTTTGGCTTAGATGTCTTGAAATTATGGTTGATTTTTAAGTGGCATACACAATATGACATGCTTTTACTATGGAAAAAACACAACATTTATGCGCAACACTACAAAAAGGCTTAAATAGATCAAGCACTTGCTAGAGATTGTTTAGTCCAAGTTAGCAAACTCCATCATGTTAATAAAAATAAATAAAGCATTGGATAAATCATCTCAAACTTCTGCCTTAGCTAGGAAACATGGTTAAGTCAATGAAAAACTCTACCCAATATGTGGAAAATATCCCTCGTAAGTGCACCTAAGGTTCAAAGGGCTTGGGAATAGTGGCAATGGTAGCTTGTAGGCGCACCTAGGCTAAAAGAGGGTTTTAGTTGAAGGTCGTCATGATGTTGCAGCAGTTTCTATAAATTTTCAACACATATGGCCTATATTATGCAAGATTTTTGTTCACTTCTAGTAGGTTTTTACATCATTAAACTCATATTTTCACATGTTGGTACAATTCCTAGGGTTCTAAGGGATTTCCAATCTTTATTATTGTAACATAGAAAATTGCATACCCTCGCAATTTTATGTTGTGTTTCGACCCACTTTGGTGTTTGCTCCCATAGTATGTTTCTAAGGCCACTTGAGCCTAACCTTGGCCTATTCTCCTATCCACCAAAGTTTTCCAAATTCTATATCACATTCTTATCTCTCTTGTTATTCTAGGAACACATGTTGAAATCTTGGAGGATTTTCCCAGGACGTGAGCATGACATATAGATGTCCACATGACGTGCTAGCATCCTGAAGATTCTAGAATTTCAAAATGTTGTTTTCCCACCTATTCACTTAATTTTTTTGGTAATAGCGTTCACCTGGAAACAAAATGACCTTTGTAGTGTGTCTGACCCTTGGATTTTCTCTTCCTCCAATATATAATCCCATTTTAAAAGCCCTTCCACTTCTTCTTAGACTCACTTTTGTAAAACTCTCACAAAGAAAAAAACTTTTGGCTCTCTCTATTGATGGTCTTTGGTTCCCTCCTTGAGTTGAAGCATCTCTCTTTCTTAGCTCCTATTGAACTTATTCTAATAGCTTGGTCATTGTGGAGGTTCTCACAAGGGATTAAAGGTAGTTGCACATTGATCCTCAAGGAGCTTGTAGCCTCCTCTATTATTCCAAGCTTGGTAATCTTACTTCATTGTGAAGAGTTAACATTGTTATTGTTCATTGAATCTTCCATTATCTCTACTTTGGCAAACGTGTGGTGTAGACCACCACCTTATTTTCCTTTATGCACACTAATGTATTCTTCCCCATAGACTAGGGTTGATACTCATAGCTTTTATTATTGTCACTATTGTTATTTTCCTAGATGAACTTAGGTAGTCAGAGCACACACTTATTTTCAATCTTTCCATAGTGGTTGTCTATAGAGGCTAAAAGACCAGCATAGGGGCTTGACCTAAAGGCAAACTCCCAAATAGGCTCAACAAATTTTCTTTAGTCTTTGTATTTGTAGGTATTTTAAGGGGTTCAACTGCATGGAGATTTTTTAGTCTTTTCTCTTGCATTTACACATTTCTATTTATCATTTTCATCATTAAAACTAGTTGATTCAATGTGTTATGCAATAGATTTTGTTAACTGGTATGTTGTTAGGCATATTTTATGGTTTTCTATGTAGGTTGGTTAACATGTTGGACTAAATAAAGAAACATATAGAACTTTCTTTTATTTTCTCATCATACGAATGACAACACTACGTGCTAGCGTTCTGGGCTGAGACTTCCCTCTTCTGGTGCTAAGTGCCTCTTTCACCACTCTTTTCATTTATGAAATTTTTTTTTATCTAGTATTCTTTTTCTCATAAATTATGATTTTATCATTGTTCTTTTATGCTTTAGCTTAGTCAAAATTGTTGTTTTCTAAGTCCAAGACAACCATAAGATTTAGTTAGAGTTGTTTTGCTCTTCCTACTTGGATAGAAGTTAAATACTCTTTCTTTGAAGTTGGTTAGATCCAAATGTAATATTCTTGGAAATTTTTCTAGTTAGAAAGTATAGACATTTTCATTAGATCACATTTTCCCATATTACAATTATCATCCACATGTTTTTCTTCTTCAAACTACCTAGGGCTTAGTCATCATTTCAATGAGTTTTTAGTCTTTTATAACAACTAATTTTCAAGTATATATGATGGAAGTTTGGATGTCTTCTTCATCACAAACTTTTATGGTGGTTTCCATATCTTTGTTGCTAAATTTCACCAAGTATTATGCTAGGGTTTCAACTTTTCTAGTTCATGCAAACCCTATGATATGATTTATTGGTTGGACAAATGGACACAAATAGTTAGGATTTAAAATTCAAGTGTTTGGCATATCATCATGCTAGGGTTTTAAGTATTCGTTAGTAGAATTCACTAGTTTTAGTGTGAAAAGTGTTTCAGGATCATGGAGGCAACTCATGTGCAAATTACTATTTTTAGTAGCAACTAATTCTAGCAATGGTTAATTTTGTGATGGATGAGGGTTTATTTCTATGTCTCATTTGTTAGTTCTATTTTATTACTTGTTTTAGGTTAGGTTTGCTTTAAAGTTCTTTTCTTTCCACTTTTTCTAGAGCTTTTGAAGAGGTTGCTTGAAAACATTTCTTTTTGGGATATTTAATTTTTATTCTCAAATCCTTAAAATCTATGCATTGTAACCTATAAATAAGTGCCTTGGGTAAAAGATATTCTAAATTAGAATTGATGCTAAATTTATTATGTAAAAAATGTTGTTTAAGATAAAGTTATTGTTGAACTTGTGTTTATAATTCCATGAATCAAATTAAATGTAGATTGCACTATCAAGCTTTGCATCGCTAATATCCATCTACCTAGCTTGTGGCTTTGTATACAATTTAATTGTTTAATTCTTGAAATCGTGTGTTATTATTCATTTTAAATCCTTGTTTGCATTACATAGCTAGTCTTTGTTTTAGCCAACCTAAAGGTGGCATTTGTATGTGTTTAAATTGGTTGTTTCATCCTTAATATTTGAAAATCTTATTGGTGGACATGGCTATTAAAAGGCTAGTGTATGTATCTATAGAAAAAACATAGACTTTTAATCACTTTAATTTATGCAACCCCCTCAGTGAAATATTGTATAGTGTCTATATTTGTATATTAGGCCCATAGTTTTAGTCTAGGTTCAGTTTAGCTTAGTTTTAGGTTTAGTTAAATCTCAAGGAGCTTTCCCTCCTAATTTGAAGAGAGTTTTATCATCACACATTGTTCTATTTTGTGTTGTCTTGTAAAAGATAAATTGAAATGCTAACAGTTTTTTGTGACTCTTTGGGGAATGACATAAATTCCAACAAGCTTTATTTCACAACAAATGGAAATTCAAGCTCTTAACACTCATATTTTGCAACCTAAATTGAATTGGATCAAATAGGTTTAGGAGGATATTTTGGATAGCCTGAGGCACTTTAATTTTGATCAAAAAAAGAGTCCTTCCCATTGGAGAGCAGCCACTACCATCTTAGTTGAAAGGAAAGAAAATTTGATCTTGTAGCAAGAAAACTAGTCTTACCTCCATCTACTTGGAATTAAATAAATCTAGATTATAAGGTTTACATGAGATTAAGAAGGAAGGTAGGTCTCATAGACCCTATTTTTTAGACACTTATGTTGGCAATATGTGTTGTCATTAATGTCAACAATATATGTGTCAACTTGAAGTCATACTTGAAGTTGAAGATAGGTAGAAGATTTGAGAGAGATGGTTTGGCATACGATCAACATGGTAATATAGTGGAAGATTTGAGAGAGACAGTTTGACTAAGTTATAGACATAGGGTCAGTGGCATGCTTAAGGCAGGTTAGTCCATAAGACCTAGTAGATGAAAGAAAAGTTGTCTAAATCTGATGCGGTGATCAGTCTAGTGTCTAAGGATGACACATATGTAAATACACTTGTTCTAACATGTTTCCTATATCCTTACATTTTTATCTTATCAGTGTAGAGTATTGCACTTAGAGATAAGTTGCAAAAGTTTGGCTAAGGCTTTCACAGTGTATATCCTAAGGTAGAGTTACAGTATTTTAGTTTGCATTCCTCCGCAGTGCAAGATTTAGTCTTGTGGTTTTGAAGATAAGTAGAACGATATATGAACGTGCTATATCCAATATATCATCTCATTACACCTTCAACAGAGAAAGTTATAAGTGGTAGAGTTTTGGACTGTGACTTGACAATGTAAAGCAATGGTGGAGACCTAATGGAATGCTCTGCATTCCTCCGGAAGAGAAATTGTGCCCATGCAGCTTTGCAAATATGTTTGGAGATGTGTAATGTATACTACCTTGTAGTATCAAGTGCTCTAACGATTTGCAAGGTCGGGTTTCAAATGACAATAGTAATATAGACAATTCTAGATGCAAAATTATTCTATAGAACACATGTTTGAGTACTTGCAGAAGATGGAGAAGGTATAGATCAGATATATGAGTGTTTGTGGAGACTCTACACACTTCATAGTATCTTAGGTTTGAACAGCATGCAAGTTTCTCTTATTTCCTAAACCGCACAAGGTGTTCAAGTAACCTTGAGTTATGTGTATACATGAATGTTGATCATAGTGCAGTTGAGTCAAATGTCTTCGCATTCCTTCGGAAATGATAGATATGATTGTGCAGATCTAAGAATATGTTCATAATGTTGCACAAGTTCATTTATGTGTATTTTAGTTGACCTGGTGGTCCGCAATGCAATATCCCAAGTTTTGATGTGTCACAGTCAACCTGGAATGCCCTATTTTCATTAGTTCAACATGCTTCTTGTTTTGTGGATGCATATATTGGTTAGATACTTTAGGAGAATGGTGTATGGATAGTGTTGAGAAGATACATGGTTGAAATCTTGGTTCACATATAGTTTTTGGCTTCTCCCCGATGATGTGAAGATGTTTTTCTAGCAGTGGTACTGTTGTTTGGACCGACAGTCTAGTTTCCTTCATATGCGGTGGATCCTAATTAGTGGTTTTGAATTTGGAGAATGTGTTATGATGTAATTAACCTTATTGTGCTGTGTGAAGTGATCCATAACTCAAAATGTACTTGTTCCAAGCCAACCCATACAAAATTACACGTTTCATCTTAAGGTCTTTCTGGTGCCAACCTAATTGAGGTTTTAAGTGGTTACAGAGGATATATATAGCAGAAGAAATTCATTTTGTGCATTAGAGATGTGGATGTGAATGTGATAGAGCAGAATGAGCAGTATGAAGTGTGTGAATTCGGTATGATGGAGTAATTGTGTAGAAAAAGAGACTGCAACAATAGCATAAGTCAGATGCTCCTTTCATAGCAATTCATAGTTATGTTATCATTGTAATTATTTGTAGCAATAATATTTCTTTAGGGAGTTGTAGGTTCCTTGGGTTGTAGACCTAAAACAAAGTCTACAGGGAGTTTTAGTTTCCTTGGGTTGTAGCCCTAAAATAATGTTGTAAACTTTTATAGCAATGAGCATTATATTGTGAGCTAACATTCACCGTGGTTTTTCCCAATTTTGGGTTTTTCACGTAAAAATCTTGGTGTCATTGTGTTGATGAATGTGTTGCATGTTTTACTTTCTGTTCTCTAAGTAAATTAATTTGATCTACAAATAAAGTAGTTAGGTTTTAGTATATGCTAATTCACCCCCCCTCTCAACATCTCTGTGTGTTCAACAATTGGTATCAGAGCTGAGTACCTTTGAGAAGCCTAACAAGTTGAGGTAGATCCTGCTATTGAACACATGGAATTTGAAGCTATGTCTAATTATGTGTTTACTTCGGAACTAGATCTAGAAGTAATGGCACCTGAAGGCTGGGACTTTGATCCAAATGATTGTGAAGTAGACCTTGAAGGAGAGCTCCAATCAACTCTTAATGATATGGATGAATCAAGAGAACTGAATATGAAATATGAGGTCATGCTTGAAAAAGTAGAGGGGACAATTGATAAACTGAAGATACAAGCTGGAAAATTAAAAGAAGAAATTAGCAAACTGAAAGCTCAAATAGAAGAAGAAAAGGGATGTGAAAATAACCTCAAGAAGATAGAAGATGTGATCAACAATTTGAAAGTCAAAGTTGAAGAAAGAAGGAGGATTGAAGATTACTTAAATACCAAGCTTAATGAGAAAGCAGTTGAATGTTCAAAACTTGAGGAAGAAGTTGTCACTCTAAGAAAAGAACTGGAAAAAGAAAAAGAACAAATTGACAAGGGATTAAAACTGAAAGGAGGCTCTAAAATTCTTGATGAAATAATTAACTCTCAAAAGACATCTAAAGAAAAATCTGGTCTTGGTTTTGAAAAAGGGAAATGTCCTATAACTATACATCTGCAAACTTGTATGATAATTTCAAAGGATAAGGAAAGTCTGAAACAAAGGAAGAAAAATCCCGCATTGAGGATCCTAAGAAGAATACATCTAGAGATGCAAAAGAAGATGAAGTCACTCTTGTCTAAAGACAAAGAAACAAGAAGAAGAACTTCAGAAATCTGACTCCTAAACAAACAGCTCCTACCAGGTACCCTCAAGCCTTCAATGGTAATTGCTATGCTTGTAGTAAGTTTGGTCATAAAGTTGTTGAATGTAGAAGTAAGTTGAATCATAATGTTGTGAAATGTTATGCTTGTAATAAGTTTAGTCACAAGGCTGTTGAATGTAGAAGCAAGATGAATCAAAATTCATTTAGGCCTTCAAGGCACAATGTTGTAAACTCTTATTCATTCCATGGTCAGTGCTTTACTTCAAACAAAGTTGGTCACAAGGCTAATGAATGTAGAAGTAAAGTAATGAGGAATAATAAGAATAATGCTCAACCTTTCTATGGTTATTGTTACGCATGTAACAAGTATGGTCATAAGGTTGTTGATTGCAGATCTAATGTGAGAAGAGGTGGTTATGCTCCACAATCCAATACTACCTACTACAATTGCAATAAATCAAGACACATTGCAAAGTTCTACAAAGGAAAAAATGTAAGACTTGCTCCTCAAAAGAAGACTGATATTGCTCAGCAAAAGAAGGAAATGAACGGGACATGGAGGAAGAAGGAAGAAAATGAAGTAAATGAAGGATCTGCACCTCTTCTTGGTGCAGATGGATCCTCCAGAAACTAAAAGGAGGAAGGGTTGGTTCAGGGGGAGTTGCAATTACAAATATTTTCAAAACCCCTGAATGCATAAGATGCTAAAATCTTTAGCATAATGGCTAAAAGTGATATGGATATGTCTAGTTGATGATATGATGATGTTTGATCAAATTTTTGGAGCAAATGAACTGTTTGCGGAGGATTGTTGAATGGTCATAGATCTCTGTATAGTAAAGGTTGATTAGGTCAAGAACAAGACATGCATTTAATGCGGAGCCACCAGAGTTGGTATGAGGCATATTTAATCAATACTTGATCAAATTTGATCTCATTTGATTGATATCAAGTGTATGCAAGATCTAAGAAGAGAAGAAGGTTTTCAACAAAGCTTGTGTGCAAACCCTAACAACAGTATTCACAGGTATTTCTCATATTTGTTGGTTAAACCCTAGTTTTTTGGAAGTATTATCATGGAAACACCAGTAGTGATTGATGTTGTGGAAAGGCTGAGGCCAAAATTTAAAAAGCATCCATACAAATTCACTGAGATTGATAAGGACGGTGCATTCTCTCATGTTCTTACCAATGTACTACATACAGAGGATGTCCGGATATACATCCACTCATAGTTGGATGAGTATGAACACTTGAAGATGGAACAATTCAGAAATGATAATCTGTTAGGTGATGATTTTCAATTGAAGCTGAAGTTTGCAAATGTTGCTACAAAATGACTTGACATTTGGAAGGGTTTCCCTAATTTCTGGTATAAGGAAGAATGGGTCAGGATTTCCCTAAGTTGGATTCTTGAGGACTTTTTCTACTTTGATCAACCCTCTATGATCACTAAAGAAGACATTAGGGTTGTGACCAGACTGTGCTCCTTTGGACCTGTACCTATATTGAAAATTGTGAAGAATGAGGAAGTGATGAGATTTACCAGAGAAAAATTTGATAAAACAACCCTAACTGTAAATGGCATTGAAGGTCTAGGGTTCCAGTATGCCACAATGGGCATAGCATACAAAATATATTATACCAACAGAGAAAATTTTGCTACCACCACCGCAATTTACACTGCCCATCAAATGGTGAAAGAAGGGAAGGACTGTGATCTTTGTGAGCTCTTGCAGCAACAATTGATGTATAATATGAAAAGAACAAAGGAGTCAAGATACAAATTCTAGTATGGTTCCCTAATCATTTGTCTTGTGTTCTATTTCCTAAGTGAATTATCTGCAATGAAGGGTATGGTGTGGAAGGTAGATACTCCTATTGCTCACCAAATTAAAAACTATATGCTTAGTTTTTTGGATCATAAAAATTGTGACACATAATTTTGTGGATTCTTCAAAACTTTTCAAAATGATATGCAAAGGAGAGAAAGGATATCAACAAAAGTTGTAGAAAAATACAAAAATGATATAACATTCATGGTGGATAAGGATAATTGATATATGGAGGTAGTAGAACCAAGGACCTTTTGGATAACCACCCTGCCCTATGAATTATCTAAACATGATTTGGTTGGATATGCTGACATGTTACTCAGTAAGCCTAAGGATCCTGTTGCTGAAAGATTTGGAACTTATGATGAAATCACCAATAAAACAATCAAGAAGGAGGTAGAAGAAAAGGCAGAGAAGGTAAATTCTAAAGCAGAAAAGATGAAATCTGGTGCAGGAGCACCTACCTGACAGCTGGCCTCCATGAGGCAGTTGGTTAGTTTAAGTCTTGTTAATGTTTCCAAGAAGGTCGTATAAGACCAATGCAATGTAATAAGGTCATGTTGACCAAACTTTACTATTTTTAGCTAGGTTGTTAGGACAGCTGTTATGCTGTATGTTCGGTTGGATCCTCCCAGCCGCTTGGAAGCTCCCAGCCACTGGGAATCGAGTGGTAGTACTCGCAAGCAGATCCTATTTATGTATTAGGATCGGTTGGTTTTAGATCATCGATTAGACATTGAGCAGAGGAGTTAGATTGCAGAGAGTGAAACTGAATATTGTACTTGCATCTTTTATCAATAAAGAGATCCTGTTTTGTGTCCATTCTCTATTTTGAATTCCATTGTGTAATCGAGTTGCGGTTTTGGTGGTTTCATGGATTCGCTGATCCATTCCACCGGTTGATTCGTCGAATCGGTGGAATGGCTGTGTACAGTAGTTTAGGATGTAGTTTGCATTTTCTGTTTGTTCGCATGCAGGTGTGCAGGATCGCAGTCGAGATGTGTTGAGAACCCTAGCATGGGTATGTGCTAGGTCGTGTTGGTTGTTAGAGTCTGGAAGATCACCCTGAAAGTAGATCGGGTCACCTCAGGAGGTTCGGCGGATCGAAAATTTGCTAAGGTTGGAAAATCCATCGCAACGGCATCATCAGGATATTTCTGTGTATATCCTGCAGTTACTTCAGGCATCATCTGAGTAGATGGAGGTGAGCATGATGCAGTCGATTGCATAAAGTGAATGTGCATTGGGGTGATCATCATCAGGTGTTGCCGAGGAGGAGCGTATCGGCATAAGGTAGAAGATCAGGTTGATAAAACCATCGCGGGCCGATAATGTTAAGTTTGGCCGACAGCAGGATATTGAAGGAACTGCATGTGACGTCATCGTCATCAGGATAATCGTCATCAGGATATCGGGGCAGCAGGATATTGAAGGAGCTGCATGTGACGTCATCGTCATCAGGATAATCGTCATCAGGATATCGGGGTGACGTAAGCATCGGAGGAAAGGTGCGTGAAGTGTCGTCATCAGGATATATGGGAGGAACCGGATATTTTATATCCTGCTGATGAACATGATGTTGAACATCATGATGCTGAAGATAGTGTTTGGCGGTAAGGTGAACAGTGAACATCAGGAGGATGTTTGCGCTTGCCGAATGTGATGATGCTGCCGATAGCCGAATATGATGATGCTGCTGACAGGCGAAGGATGAAGGTTTGTCTGCAGGAGGATATCGGTCGGCAGAGAAAATATGATGATGCTGACAGTGTTAAGGGAAAGATGATGATGATGATGATGGGTTGTAGACATACATGCTGTATGTCAAGGTTTTAGTGTGGATGCCTCTGCATCATAGTGGTATCAGAGCTCAGCAAAAGGTCTGGGCTGTTGTGTGTTGATTCTGTCACCGAAAGGGCAGAGGTAGAGTTGATTCTGTCACTGAAAGGACAGAGGTAGAGGAGTGAGAGGTTGGCAAAATGCCTCCGAAAGGTAATGGTACTGCAAGGGAATTGCAGGAGATGAAGGAAAAACATGCTAGAGAGATGAGGAAGATGAAGGAGCTTGCTGAAGCACTTCAAGCCAAGCTTGTAGCCTTGGAGAAGAACAAAAAGAGGGAAGTGGAAGACAGTGAGTCTGAAGAAGATGAAGATGCTGTTGAAGAGTATGAAGAGGTAGCTGAAGATCTGGATGCTGAAGACCAGAGATTTGCAAAACTATTAAAGGCAGTGCAGAGTGATAAACCTAAGGTAAAGGTTGATGTTTCCAAGTATAATGGAAGTTTGAATGAAGATGAGTTACTGGATTGGATTACTGCACTTGATAATCACTTTGAATGTGAAGATGTTGCTGAGGATCAGAAGGTAAAGATTGCAAAGACCAAGTTAGGAGGTCATGCTTTGGTATGGTGGGATTATGTACAATCCGAGAGAAGGAAACAAGGGAAGTCAAAGATCACTTCATGGGATAAGATGGTAGCAAGGATCAAAGGCAAATTCTTGCCCAAGGATTATGAGATTCAGATGTTTAAGAAGCTACAATTTTTAAGGCAGAAGGAAATGGATGTGAAGGCATATACTGAGGAGTTTTATAAGTTGAGTATGAGATCTGGTCATCATGAGAATGAGGTAGAAAAGGTGGCTAGGTACTTGGCTGGTTTGAGATTGAACATACAGGATGAGTTAGTTTTAGCTAACCCTAAGAGTGTGGAGGATTGTTACCAAATGGCAATCAGGATTGAAGAAAAGATGAATAGGAGACAAGATAAGTCCATGAGAGGAAGAGGAAACAATGTGAGGGGAAGAGGATTAGCCCCTACAACAAGGCAAACCAATGAGGGTCAAGAAGACACTGGTAAAGGACAGGGACAGTCTGATTTCAGAGGTGGATGGAAAGGTAATAGAGGCAGATTTGGAAGTGGTAGAGGTTCTACTACATTTTCAGGAAAGTGTTACACCTGTGGTGAGTTTGGTCATCCATTTTTCAAATGTCCAGAAAGCAAAGGTTCATCATCCAGAAATGATAGAATGAATGACAAGAAAGTACAACTTGTGCAAGAAGAGAAAGTAGAGCAAAGTGTGCAAAGTTCAAACACTTATCAAGGGGATAGAGTTCCTGACGGTTATGGATATCCTGAGGAGGGAGAAGCATTGATGCTAAGGAGAACTAGTTTGCAGACATCAAAGGATATGATGCAAAGAAGAGCTCTTTTCAAGACCACATGCAAGAGCAAAGGTAAGGTATGTAAGGTTGTCATTGATACTGGTTCAACAGACAACATGGTATCTCAGGAAATGGTGGATAAACTGCATTTGGAAAGGATTCCACATCAAAACCCTTACAAGGCATCTTGGGTGAGTGATAGTCAATCACTTTTTGTCTATGAACAGGCATATGTTGATTTTCATATTGGAGCATATCATGATAGAGTTTTGTGTGACATTTTGCCCATGGAATGTTGTCACCTACTGTTGGGTAGACCATGGCAATTTGATAGGAGGGTACTGTATGATGGGTATGCTAATACCTACACCATCAAGAAAGATGGGAAGACTATTATGTTGATGCCATTACAGGAAGCAGCTGTAGCACAGGAGGCAGCAAAAATCATTTTAGTGGGAAAGAAGGAATTTGTGCAGAAGCCTATAGGAGCAGGCATAAAGGCAGTTGAGGACATTGCAGGGAAAGGAGTTGTTAAGGACAACAGTTTGAAGAAAGTTTCAGTTTTGACTGACAGAGGTCAGCAGCAGGTTCAGAAACAGGTTTGCAAACAGCAACCAGTTGAGAGGAATGACAAGGATGTTGTCATAGTTGGGACTATTGTTTGTCCTATAAAGGTTGAAAGAAAGACAGAGTTGAACATTACAGAAGTTCAAGAGGCAGTTCAGACAGAGGTTCTGGTCAGACAACCTGACAAATACAAGGTATGTGAGAGAAGGGCCTACATTGACAGGCATGAGGGTTTACTTGCAAGAAAGCAAGTTACAGTTCAGAAGTCTTGGAGCAGCCGAGAGCCAGCAGAGGACAAAGCTGGAACAAGTCAAGACACTGCAAAGGCAAAGTGTAAAGGTGGAGGACTTCCACAACAAAACTCATGGGACATGAGTTCTTTTCTGTTGGGGAGTATGGTGCAGGAGCACCTACCTGACAGCTGGCCTCCATGAGGCAGTTGGTTAGTTTAAGTCTTGTTAATGTTTCCAAGAAGGTCGTATAAGACCAATGCAATGTAATAAGGTCATGTTGACTAGACTTTACTATTTTTAGCTAGGTTGTTAGGACAGCTGTTATGCTATATGTTCGGTTGGATCCTCCCAGCCGCTTGGAAGCTCCCAGCCGCTGGGAATCAAATGGTAGTACTCGCAAGCAGATCCTATTTATGTATTAGGATCGGTTGGTTTTAGATCATCGATTAGACATTGAGCAGAGGAGTTAGATTGCAGAGAGTGAAACTGAATATTGTACTTGCATCTTTTATCAATAAAGAGATCCTGTTTTCTGTCCATTCTCTGTTTTGAATTCCATTGTGTAATCGAGTTGCGGTTTTGGTGGTTTCATGGATTCGCTGATCCATTCCACCGGTTGATTCGTCGAATCGGTGGAATGGCTGTGTACAGTAGTTTAGGATGTAGTTTGCATTTTCTGTTTGTTCGCATGCAGGTGTGCAGGATCGCAGTCGAGATGTGTTGAGAACCCTAGCATGGGTATGTGCTAGGTCGTGTTGGTTGTTAGAGTCTGGAAGATCACCCTGAAAGTAGATCGGGTCACCTCAGGAGGTTCGGCGGATTGAAAATTCGCTAAGGTTGGAAAATCCATCGCAACGGCATCATCAGGATATTTCTATGTATATCCTGCAGTTACTTCGGGCGTCATCCGAGTAGATGGAGGTGAGCATGATGCAGTCGATTGCATAAAGTGAATGTGCATTGGGGTGATCATCATCAGGTGTTGCCGAGGAGGAGCGTATCGGCATAAGGTAGAAGATCGGGTTGATAAAACCATCACGGGCCGATAATGTTAAGTTTGGCCGACAGTAGGATATTGAAGGAACTGCATGTGACGTCATCGTCATCAGGATAATCGTCATCAGGATATCAGGGCAGCAGGATATTGAAGGAGCTGCATGTGACGTCATCGTCATCAGGATAATCGTCATCAGGATATCGGGGTGACGTAAGCATCGGAGGAAAGGTGCGTGAAGTGTCGTCATCAGGATATATGGGAGGAACCGGATATTTTATATCATGCTGATGAACATGATGTTGAACATCATGATGCTGAAGATAGTGTTTGGCGGTAAGGTGAATAGTGAACGTCAGGAGGATGTTTGCGCTTGCCGAATGTGATGATGCTGCCGATAGCCGAATATGATGATGCTGCTGACAGGCAAAGGATGAAGGTTTGTCTGCAGGAGGATATCGGTCGGCAGAGAAAATATGATGATGCTGACAGTGTTAAGGGAAAGATGATGATGATGATGATGGGTTGTAGACATACATGCTGTATGTCAAGGTTTTAGTGTGGATGCCTCTGCATCAAAATCATATTTGGAAGAAATGCTTAACACTCCTGAAGGTTATATAGGAGAAGCACAGACTACCCCTACTACACAAGCACCTAAAAGGACAAGTAGGTCCACCTCTGTTGTAGCTACCTCTTCAAAATCCTCCGGACCTTCTCCTACACCTCCCAGTAGGAGAAGAACTACTACTGAAGTCCCTATATAGACCAAGACTACAGAGACAAAGAAAAACAAACCTAAGATCCAAGCAAAGAGAGGAAAGATTAATCTGGTGAACATAGAAAATGATGATGATGAAGAAGAAGAATCATGCATGCTTGAGAAAAGAAAGAAAAGAGCAAGAGGAGAGGAAGAAGTAGAAACCACCAAAGGAAAAGGAAAAGGAAAAGCAAAGAAATCAAAAGAAACTCCTCAAGAAGAATTTGAGCATGTGCGTCTACAGCTTGAGGCCACCGTGAATGCTATAGTACAACATGTTGCCTTGAAACTAGTTGTAAATCTCTATGATAAGATGCATGCTAATGACAAAGCCACAATTGAGGAAGCAATAATCACGTACATGATGGCCTTCAATGTGGCCCTAATTGAGTTCATTGATCAACTTCCTATAAGCCTTGCAGACCTACTCACCAACAAAATAAATGAAGCCATGGGAAAAGAGGTTGAGATGAGAAAACATGCAATTGAAAAGGTTGGTCCATCCATCACTGATGAAGATAAGATCAAGATATCTCAAAAACAAGAAAAGGAATTTAGAATAAAAAGGAGAATACATATTCTAATGGGAAAAGACCAGGGAGAAATAGAGAGACTAGAGAAGGAAACATTAGAGAAAACAACAAAAATCCTTAAAGAGATGAAAAATGTTGAGGTAATTATTGAGGATATATCTAATGATATAGATCTGTCATCCTTTGATGAAAAAGTGGATAGAGGAGACATGTCTGAGAAAGATAAGGAGACTATTCCTCTAGAAAATGTAGAAGCACAAAACTATTGGGAATTAAGTTGTCTCAACCTTGGTAATTCCTAGCATTGGTTATTTAATTGTTTATTTATTTGCCTATGTTGTATTTTATGTTGCACATCATGTTTTGTCATCTAGTGTGAAGTGGCATGGTGTGTTGTCACTCCACTTGGAATGTGACTAGGATGGTCAACTCATCCCATGTGCATATAGGTATCCCACATTGTGGTAGAGATTTTCTACCATGTGTTGGCATCTTGAGTAGTGTGTAAGGAGTTATGATGCGTAAGTGTTATGACATATTCCTATGACAGATTCTATGACGCCTAAGAGTTGTAAATAGAAGATCCTATTACAAGTGAAGACAAGTGTCGAAGAGCATCTTTGAGGAGGCATCTATGGGTGCCCAAGGTGGGTTATGACATGTTGTAAGAGGAATGTGCTATTTTTAGTTAGTTTATGATAGATTCTCTTACAGCTGTAAGTGCTGTCAGTTATGACGGATTCTATGACAGTTGTAAGGTGCGTAAGAGCATCTGTCATAGCCTATCTTGGGACAAGGCACCCACATTGGGATGGGATGTTGTGACAAGTGTCAAATCCATGTTGTAATGTTGGACAAGTGTTCATAGGCATGGGTTTTGGGCCATGAGGCCAAGATGGATGCCCATCTCTAGAAGGTTCCTATTTTGCCTTGTAAACTCTATAAAAATAGGTGCTTGGATAGGAGATGCATATAGTTTTTGATAGGTACTGTTATGCTGCCATAATATCTCCAAATACAAGTGTCAAAGACTCCTGCAAGAGCATTGGCTCTGAAACTGTATTATAATCTATGATTGTTTACTGTAATACGTTTGAGCTGTGTTTTGGAGTGTGGGGTTTTTCTCCCGAAAGGGTTTTCCCCATGATATATCTTGTCTCTCTCTTTATGTGTTGTGTTGCTTCTATAATCTTTATGTTATGTGATTAACATTGCTGCAATTGTAAGGTTTAAAAAGAATTTGCATATCTCTCCCCTCATTAGATTAGTGTAGGAAGCATTTTTCGTACACCTAGCTTCCTTTCAGTTGGTATTAGAGCCTGGCCAATTTTGGTCCTAGCTGCTAGGTAGGGGTTTTTTGTACTGATCTTAGATTGAGTGGGAGTCTGTGTAGGGTATTATGTAATCTTGTTGTAGGAAGAAGATGGCAAGCACATCCAGAAGAATAGAGGTAGAGAAATTTAATGGTAGCAATTTCGAGTTGTGGAAACTTAAAATGGAAGACATGCTTATTGATAGAGACCTATGGGAAATAATTTCTGGTACAAAACTAACGGCAATCGCACACGCATATTGGGATCTCAAAGATTGTAAAACCAAGGGTCTTGTGAGACTCTGTTTGGCTAATTTTGTCCTGTTAAATGTTCATGAAGAGAAGAGCGCGCAGGAGTTGTGGAAGAAACTTGGTGATGTTTATCAGGCTAAATCCCTAGTAAACAAGTTATTCCTACAGAAGAAGCTATTTTCTCTGAGGATGGAAGATGGAGGTTCTGTTGCAGATCACATGAATGCTTTTAATATGCTAGTTGCACAATTGACATCCGTTGGTGTGAATATAGAGGAGGATCATTGTATGACCTTGCTTTGTTCCTTACCAGACTCATGGGATCATCTTGTAATGGCCATCAGAAGCACTACAACTACTTTCAAGATGGATGAGGTAGTGTCTTCGTTGTTATCTGAAGAGATGCGGAGAAAGTCATCCAAATCAGCCAAAGAGGCTCTTGCAGTTTGTGGAAGACCCAAGGAGAAAGGGAAGAAGGACAAGAAAGCTGAGAAGGGTAGATCCAAATCTTGTGGGAGATCCAAATCTCCTAGAAAGTCCAAGGCATTGTGGAAAAACTAGGCATTTCTAAAAGGAGTGCAAGGAGGAGGAGAAGAAAAAGAAGAACATCTTCGATTCTGAATCTGACAAGTCATAAGATGATGGTGATGCTTTCATCGCTGCCTTGGCCACCCATGCATTTGATAATGTGTGGCTGATTGATTCTGGTGCCTCTTTTCACATGACCTCACATCGAGACTAGTTTACAAAGTATGAATAGTTCAATGGTGGAAGAGTGTACCTGGGTGATGACTCTCATCTGAAGATAGTTGGTCATGGAAGAGTCACAATCTGATTCCCTGATGGACGAGTGAAGGGGATCTCTAGGATTATGCACATCCCAGGCTTGGCACGGAACTTATTTTCTATAAGTAAATTGAATGATGTAGGTGTGCAGGTTGTCTTCTCGAAAGAAGGATGCAAGATGACCATAGGAGCTATGGTGCTTGCGAAGGGTACTCAGAGAGGTACTCTGTTTCAGCTGGAGGCATTCATTTCATAGTGCAATAGTTCTTCTGACTCAAAGAAAAGAGCTGCAGTTACTTCATCCCCACCATTGGAACTAGCAATGAAAAGATCTGTTGTATCAACTTCTGATGGTAGTGCATTTTGGGTACCTAAGGGTGCTCATGCTTTGGAAGTAAGACTTCTTGCTAAGAAGACAATGTTATGGCATAAGAGACTTGGCCACATTGGTGAGAAGGGTCTTAGAACCTTGAAAAATAAAAATCTCATTGAGGGATTAGATGATTGTAATCTCAATTTTGACTTTTGTGAACATTGTATATATGGAAAGTAAAACCGTGTTCAGTTTTACTCAAGTTCTCATAAGTCTTCTGGTGTGTTGGATCTTTTTCATTCTGATGTGTTTGGTTCAATTAATGTTCCTTTGATTTTCAAATGTCTATATTTTGTATCATTCATAGATGATTACAGTAGAAGGACATGGATTTATTTTCTTAGAAGCAAATCTGAAGTCTTTAGTCAGTTTAAAGAGTTTAAAGCCTTTGTTGAGAATCAGACCAGTAAAAAGATTAAGTGTTTGAGAACTGACAACGGTGGTGAGTTTTGTTCCACAAAGTTCAATAAGTTATCTAAAGAAAATGGGATTGAAAGACATAAGACAACTCCATACACCCCGCAATAAAATGGAGTTGCAGAGAGGATGAACAGGACGCTGATGGAGAAGACTAGGAGTATGCTTAGTGGAGCTAGCCTCGAACAAAAGTTTTGGGCTGAAGCTGTTGCCACTACTTGCTACCTGGTAAATAGGTCTCCTACCTTAACTCTTGTTGGTAAGACACCCATGGAGGTGTGGTATGGTAAGAAGCCTTCAATAAAACATCTTCGTGTTTTTGGTTGTGAGGCATATGCTCATGTGCCTAGGGAGAAAAGGTCAAAACTAGAGAACAAGGCTGTTAAGTGTATCTTCACTGGCTATGGTGTCGGTGTGAAAGGGTACAAGCTTTGGGATCCTGTGGCTGAAAAAGTGTTGTATAGCAAAAGTGTTATTTTTAGAGAGCTAACACCTTCTTCCATTGTTCTACAACCAAAAGAGAAAGAAAAGAAAGAGGATGTGGTTCAGTTTCCCACTACCCCTGAGAAGACTAAACCGACATACCCTGTGAGACCTAATGATGAGGAGAACTCTAGCAGCTCTTAAAGCTCAAAAGAAGAAGCAGAACCTCAACCTCAGCCTTTGAGGAGGTCTACATGAACAAAAAAGCAACCTGATAGGTTTGGATATTCATTGCTAGATTCTAGTTGTGCTTTTTCCTTGATTACTAACACTGATGAGCCTAGAACTGTGACAGAGGCTATGGGCATGAAAGATGCAGGTTCCTGGAAGGAGGCCATGGAAGACAAGATGGCTTCTTTAGAGAAGAATAAAACTTGGGACTTGATGCCTTTGCCTAAAGGACGGAAACCCGTTGGTTGTAAATGGGTGTTCAAGAAGAAATTCGGTGCAGATGGCAACGTTGAGAAGTACAAGGCTAGATTGGTTGCGAAGGGGTACTCACAAGTGGAGGGAATTGATTATGGTGAAATTTTCTCCCTGTTGCAAAGCTAACATCTATTCGGTTCCTGTTATCTCTTGCATCAACTTATGACTTAGAGGTGGAGCAGATGGATGTGAAGACAACTTTCCTTCATGGTGATTTGGAGGAAGAGATTTACATGTCACAACCAGAGCATTACATAGAAAAACGTAAAGAAAATTTGGTTTGCAAGCTGAAAAGTCTTTGTATGGTTTGAAGCAATCTCCTAGGATGAGGTACATGAAATTTGATGCCTTTGTGTTGTCCATTGGATTTCTAAGGTCAAAATTAGATCATTGTGTATTACAAATTTGACAATGATCGCATTCTCATTATTGCATTGTATGTTGATGATATGTTGTTAATTGGGAATGGTAAGAATATGATTTACAATTTGAAGTCTCAGTTGTCAGCACAGTTTGAGATGAAAAACTTAGGGGTAGCCAAGTACATTCTGGGAATGGAAATCAAAAGAGACAGAGCAAACAGAAAACTTTGGTTAATCCAAGGTAAGTATGTGAAGACCATGTTGGAGAGATTCAGCATGGCAGATTGTAGACCATTGTCTGTTCCTATTTCTTTGGGGATAAAGTTATCTATTAATGATTGTCCAAAATCTTCTTCTGAGATGGAGGACATGAGCAGAATACCCTATGCTAGTGTTGTTGGCAATTTGATGTATGCTATGGTCTGTACTAGACTGAACATTGCCCAAGCAGTGGGAATCCTTAGTCGGTTTATGGCTAATCCTGGAGGGGTACATTGGGATGCAGTGAAAAGAGTGTTCAGATATTTGTGAGGTACTTTGGAGTATTCCCTATGTTATCATGGTCATCCTACAGGCCCTCTGTATTCTATAAGTATCCATGGATTTGTGGATTCTGATTGGGCAGGTGACATTGACAGCAGGAGATCCACCAGTGCTTATGTGTTTACTATGTTCGGTGGTGCAATTAGTTGGATGAGTAAGTGGCAACCTATGGTCACTTTGTCCACAACAGAAGCTGAGTATATGGTAGATACTCATGCTTGTAAGGAAGCCATTTGGCTTAAGAGGTTGTATTCAGATATTGGTGTTGATGCAGGGCAAATTACTATCTGTTGTGATAGCCAGAGTGTGATTTGCTTAGCAAAGAATCTAACTTTCCATGCCAGAACAAAGCATATTGATGTACAGTTTCATTTTGTACGAGACATGGTAGAGGATGGGAAGGTGATATTGGAGAAGATAGACACTTTGAAGAATGTTCCAGATGCATTGACGAAACCAGTGGGCACAAATAAGTTCAGATGGTGTTCGGACTCTATGGGCCTCTCAACCTATAGCAATTAAATCTTGTTATTTCTATTGGCTCTTACAAGGTGTTCAACAAGTGGGAGAATGTTGGGAATTAAGGTGTCTCAACCTTGGTAATTCCTAGCATTGGTTATTTAATTGTTTATTTATTTATTTGCCTATGTTGTATTTTATGTTGCACATCATGTTTTGTCATCTAGTGTGAAGTGGCATGGTGTGTTGTCACTCCACTTGGAATGTGACTAGGATGGTAAACTCATTCCATGTGGATATAGGCATCCCACATTGTGGTAGAGGTTTTCTACTCTGTGTCAGCATCTTGAGCAGTGTGTAAGGAGTTATCACGTGTAAGTGTTATGACGGATTCCTATGACAGATTCTATGACGTGTAAGAGTCATAAATAGAAAATCCTATGACAGGTGAAGACAAGTGTCGAAGAGCATCTTTGCACGCCCAAGGTGGGTTATGACATGTTGTAAGAGGAATGTGCTATTTTTAGTCAGTTTATGACAGATTCTCTTACAACTGTAAGTGTTGTCAGTTATGATGGATTCTATGACAGTTGTAAGGTGTGTAAGAACATCTGTCATAGCCTATCTTGGGACAAGGCACCCTCATTGGGATGGGGTGTTGTGACAAGTGTCAAATCCATGTTGTAATGTTGGACAAGTGTCCATAGACATGGGTTTTGAGCCATGATGTTGTTGGTTTTCTTTCGAATCAGTAGAGGGTTTGCTAGTTCCAATGCACAGGCAGATTCGGCCAACTAATACAAGAGGTTGCGTGAGCTACCTCCCCTTCACTTCTGGTTCTACCGCACCAAGGGGGGTATCCCTATAGCTAAAGATTTAACCTTGACTCGCCCAATGACACAAAGATTTAGCTTTTCAGAACAGGCAGAATACTCTCATGTATGGACCAAGATTTGAATGATAGATCACAAGTTTGGCAACTTTCTTGGACATATCTGACTGGTTATGGATGAGAGTATGCAAGGGTCCTAATCCTACTCCAACAACTAATAGATTGGAATAATGAAATGATTTGTATTAATGTTTGGATGCAAGACAGGGGGTTTTGGATCATAACTACTAATCCAGAAGCAGATCGGTGCCTATCTCAGGGCAAGGAGTCAACTAGACGTATACAAGAGAATGGCTTGCAACTGGGATTCAAGTTTCAAGGGGTCAGAACTGGTATTTGCCTTACAAACACCACCCAAGAATGGGTGTTTAACTACCTCTACTTATAAATATCCCAGTTGACATACAATCTTCTCCATACTTAACCTAAAAGAATTTAATCCACTCCTTGAATGGAAGTTAGAGATTAAGCATGTGATACAGAAAACCTATATCCTAGAATCTGAGAAACCCTTAGCAACCAGATTCAAAAGAAGAAAATGCATACAACAAACAGCGACAGATAGATAAACACATGCAATAATGCATTTTTCATATTAAATGACAATGAAACTGAACATATGTACAAGATGCACTCAAATGCAACTCATAAACTCCAATAGAGATAAAACAGCCAAGAAAATGCTCTGTCTTTCGTTATTTTTCCCCCAAAATTGCCCAAGTCTTCAACAACAAGAAATGAGTAACACAGTTTTCCATTTATAGCAAGACTGTGTACTCAGCATTTAGTACAATGGTCTCTTCAAAATTTGCCAAATATCTTTAGATTGGCACTCAAAATATTTAATGTTGCCTGCAGAAACAGAGGAAAGAGCAGGTGGGATCGGGATCCGTACCGCTGCATGGAGATCTTCTTCGTAAATTAGGTGGTTGACCTGTCAACTCGACCCATACTTGTCTGCAAAGCTGCCATTAATAGCAGCCAACCCACAGCCTTGGAAATGCAGCAGACTGCATGCTTTGCAATTTTCCCACCTGGAAACGGCTGTAGATGCAAAGAAATCCATCGCTGCCACTTTGAAACTGAGCCGCCGATCCTATCCCCCTATCGCCAAAATCAACGGCATCCAATCGCTCTGAAAAGTTGCCCACCAATGATATTGTGCCACGTAGGCACCCTATGTTTCCATCGCTGACTTTTTTCATCCATCATTTTGCCTTTTTCACCCTTGTATATGCAAATGCATATACATTCAACCACCCACAGCACATTCGAATCTTTGTATATACGAGATTGTATATACATGCAATGGCCCCTGGACATGCGTCATCCCCTGACTGGCTCTCTATCGCTAGGTATTTTCATCTCCATCGGCCATCGGAGCAACCCTGGGAGCATCCGCCGATGTGTAGTCTCTCACTGATGAACCAATGTGCTTTTTCCTTTTGCATCTGAAAATGCATGTGGGATTGTATATACATACAATCGCCCCTCATACAAGGCGGACCCCAAAACATCATAGAACAAATTGGAATTGCTATTGGGTCCGAGCCTTGTACCTTCCCCTTGCATAATCACTTTGTATATTGCATATACAAACACAATACACATACAAGGTGGATTTCAATGCACTTATCAATTGGTCTTGAAAACCTTTGAAATCCGTCTTGTATCCTTTTCTTTGCATATTACCCTTTGTATATCACACATATACAAGCATACATACATGCAAGCCGCGGACTCGATGCTGCATCAACTAGAATGTATATGTCTTCAGGTCTGGGCTTGTATACCTAGGAATGCACATCGCATATACAAATGCGATATACAATCATGCGGGCCCACCATGCTTGAGGAACTTTGACGTTATTTGTAATTTGGTTGCATATTTTCTATTCTATCTAGCCGTTGTATGTGGTGAATGTATATTGCACTTGCATCTCGCACATACAAACCCCTTTTGCATACAAGCAAGGAATCTTTCCAAGAATATGCGATATACATTCTCTCTTGTATGCCCAGAAATGCATATTTTCTTTTGTATGTAGCGGTTGTATGTCTAAACATACAAACTTGATATACAAGCAAACCTTTGATACATCTGTAGAATATTTAGGGAATCTTCAATGTATATTCCACCCTTGTATGTTTCCAATGTATCTTTCCGTTGTATATCGCAATATACATACCTGATATACAAGCACAGAATATTCCTGAAATCTACGATAGATTCCCCCAATGTATATGCACCTTTGTTAAGCCCGATATGCATTGTGAAATGCATACAACCAAATTTTTCATTTTTGAAGGCCGATTGAGATTTATGACCCGCCAAATGCACATTTGACCTGCATGTATATACAAACAGCCTTGTATATACAAAGATACATGCATTTAAAACTGTTTCTTGCACTTTTCAACTGAGAAGGCCCAAAGACTTAGAAATTTTTTAGATTTTATGGAAGCGGCCTACATATTTAAATGCTTGAAACTTGAATATTCATGCAGGCACCAACACTGGCTCTATCTGGGGACGCATGCCTCTTGCAGGCATGGCGAGAACTTCAAATCTCTGGGATGCAAACCAGTCCCTTATCCATTGGGCAACAGAGTCAAACTTGCACCAACCTACATCACAAATCACATTTGTTAAAAATTACTTGGCGGCCCAGGGCCACCAAAAAGGAAAAACTAGAATTTTACTTTGTCAAACATTTGATTTTCTTTTGATTTCTTCAAATGAAGCCTGAAAACATCTTGTTGTCTGCAGCACCCTGTTTTACAATTGCTTGTGCTACTGCTCACTTTTCTTTCTTCAAATCTACAGCAAGCTTCATCATCATGCATTACCATCAACTATAGAATGTCATCATCATATGAGTCACTGATGTTGCTTAGAAAACTAATAGACTCACATGAAACACATGAATCTACATCAGAATTTTGCCCTTCTTCAAAAAATAAGGGCTCCTCTATATTAAACAAACAATATTCAGGCATGAGCAACATCTCATAATCAGATTTATCTTTATAATCATTCAAATATTCACCATCATTGTGCTCAGCAATTTTATCATTTATACCCACTTGGAATGTCTCAAAAGAAGGCATAAATAGCTCAGAATGCAGCCCTACACTAAAAACTTGATAGTCACCCCTGCAACCTATAATATTCCCATCTATATGAGTACACACATCTACAACTTGTCTATTCACATCTAAATAGTGACCCTGTTTCTCCTCTTCACCCATGCACTGATAATCAAAAGCAAATTTTTCAACCTCTGCACTGTGAAGGTGGTCAGAATCTTCAAGGAAACACTCATATTCAGCATCCATATATATTTCATCATCTGAAAGGCTCACATATGTATCTGAATGCTGACAGTCACTAACATATTCATTGTTGTCCCTTGAATCAACGTCTTCTGTATTCAGAGTGAAACTCTGCATATCCACTTTATACAAATAATCAGGAATAACTCGGATATGCCTATCACTGCAAGACAGAACTTCATGTATATATTTCATTTGATCATTTGAAGGGCATTTTTCATCTGCAGGCTTGTCTTCTAGAGGCTAAGAACAATCTTTGTCTTCACCATTATAGGATGTGCCTACATTTTCTTCAACATCTTCTTCGTGTTTATACATCACATCATGACCACACATGCTATTCTGAAATATATTTCCCTCTACATAATCACCTTTCAATGTACATACTAAGAGAGCTGAAATATATTCACCTTGAAAACTGTTTTGAAAACTTGCAGTCATGAAACCTACTGGCATTCCATATTTCTGAATATTTTCAATATCCATAGAAAATTTGAAGGCCTGGTGAAGTGTGACTGGTTCTTTATCTCTCAATCTATAACTCATTTTTTTATCAAATGCAGACAAATAAATTGTCAAGCACAATGCATTATTAGGTCTCATATATTCAGGAATCTACTTGAGCAAATTAATAAATCTAAGATTAAAGGTCGGAACCATTTCCTCATTTTCCTTTTGGATATTCATGAATTGTATGATCGATTAGGCCAAATCAAATCTTTCACCAAATTGCTCTAGGAATGCAATTTCTAAATCTATCCATGAAGAAACTGAACAGACAGGCAGGTCTGAAAACCAAACCCTAGCATCATCTTCTAATGACTGAACAAAGAGTCTCATTACTACATCTTCATCCTCTACCTCATAATCTTCTATCAAATTACAAAAATTTTGCAGATGTTTGTTTGCTGATTCAAAATCTGATCCACTATATTTCGGCAAACATTTTCTAATTTTATTGGGAATAACATTTGGGTAACCATATATTCCTTTGAAATTTAGGGCTTTATATCTTTCAATGAAAAATGGTCTTCTTTGAGAGCACAACCAGGACTGCTGCTCTAAACTCATCATTTTTTGAATCAAAAGGTGAATACCTAGAAATATGTTGCAGCATTGATAGGTTCAATCAACAGAGTCGCCACCTCTCACAGAGAAGACAGAAAATTAACAAGGCACCTTTGTTTTCTGGATTCATCACACCAGCAGAGCACCACATGGTTATTTTTGGTATCGCTGCAACAACATCACTGGAAACTAGATTTTCCAACCCTTAAATTATTCAACTCTCCCCAGCAGAAAGATAGCACCTTTACGATCCCCAGTAGAGTCACCATTTTGTTGGTTTTCCTTCGAATCAGCAGAGGGTTTGCCAGTTCCAATGCACAAGTAGACTCAGCCAACTAATACAAGAGGTTGCGTGAGCTACCTCCCCTTCACTTCTGGTTCTGCCACACCAAGGGGGGTATCCCTATAGCTAAAGATTTAACCTTGACTCGCCCAATGACACAAAGATTTAGCTTTTCAGAACAGGCAGAATACTCTCATGTATGGACCAAGATTTGAATGATAGATCACAAGTTTGGCAACTTTCTTGGACATATCTGACTAGTTATGGATGAGAGTATGTAGGGGTCCTAATCCTACTCCTACAACTAACAGATTGGAATAATGGAATGATTTGTATTAATGTTTGGATGCAAGACAGAGGGGTTTTGGATCATAACTACTAATCCAGAAGTAGACCGGTGCCTATCTCAAGGCAAGGAGTCAACTAGACGTATACAAGAGAATGGCTTGCAACTGGGATTCATGTTTCAAGGGGTCAGAACTGGTATTTGCCTTACAAACACCACCCAGGAATGGGTATTTAGCTGTCTCTACTTATAAATATCCCAGTTGACATACAATCTTCTCCATACTTAACCTAAAAGAATTTAATCCACTCTTTGAATGGAAGTTAGAGATTAAGCATGTGATACAGAAAACCTATATCCTAGAATCTGAGAAACCCTTAGCAACCAGATTCAAAAGAAGAAAATGCATACAACAAATGGAGACAAACAGATAAACACATGCAATAATGCATTTTTCATATTAAATGACAATAAAATTGAACATATGTACAAGATGCACTCAAATGCAACTCATAAACTCCAACAGAGATAAAACAGCCAAGAAAATGCTCTGTCTTTCGTTATTTTTCCCCCAAAATTGCCCAAGTCTTCAACAACAAGAAATGAGTAACACAGTTTTCCATTTATAGCAAGACTGTGTACTCAGCATTTAGTACAATGGTCTCTTCAAAATTTGCCAAATGCATTGCATCTTTAGATTGGCACTCAAAATATTCAATGTTGCCGGCAGAAACAGAGGAAAGAGCAGGTGGGATCAGGATCTGCACCGCCGCATGGAGATCTTCTTCGTAAATCAGGTGGTTGACCTGTCAACTCAACCCATACTTCTCTGCAAATCTGCCATTAATAGTAGCCAACCCATAGCCTTGGAAACGCAGCAGACTGCATGCTTTGCAATTTTCCCACCTAGAAACGGCTGCAGATGCAAAGAAATCCATCGATGTCACTTTGAAATTGAGCTGCCAATCCTATCCCCCTATCACCAAAATCAACAGCATCCAATCACTCTAAAAAGTCTCCCACCAATGATATCGTGCCACGTAGGCACCTTGTGCTTCCATCGCTGACTTTTTCCATCCATCATTTTGCCTTTGTCGCCCTCGTATATGCAAATGCATATACATTCAACCACCCGCAGCACATTTGAATCTTTGTATATACGAGATTATATATACATGCAATCACACCTGGACACGCATCATCCCTTGACTAGCTCTCTATCGCTAGGTATTTTCATCTCCATAGGCCATCAGAGCAACCCTGGGAGCATCCGTCGATGTGTAGTCTCTCGCCGATGAACCAATGTGCTTTTTCCTTTCATATCTGAAAATGCATGTGGGATTGTATATACATACAATCACCCCTCATACAAGGCGGACCCCAAAACATCATAAAACAAATTGAAATTGCTATCAGGTCCGGGCCTTGTACCTTCCCCTTGTATAATCACTTTGTATATTACATATACAAACACAATATACATACAAGGCGGATTTCACTACACTTATCAATCGGTCTTGAAAACCTTTGAAATTTGGCTTGTATCATTTTCTTTGCATATTACCCTTTGTATATCACACATATACAAGCATACATACATGCAAGCTGCGGACTTGACGCTGCATCAACCAGAATGTATATCTCTTTGGGTCCAGGCTTGTATACCTAGGAATGCACATCGCATATACAAACACGATATACAATCACGCGGGCCCACCATGCTTGAGGAACTTTGACGTTATCCATAATTTGCTTGCATATTTTCTATTCTATCTAGCCATTGTATGTGGCAAATGTATATTGCACTTGCATCTCGCACATACAAACCCCTTTTACATACAAGCAAGGAATCTTTCCAAGAATATGTGATATACATTCTCTCTTGTATGCCCGGAAACGCATATTTTTCTTTGTATGTAGCCGTTGTATGTCTAAACATACAAACCCAATATACAAGCAAACCTTTAATACATCTGTAGAATATTCAGGGAATCTTCAATGTATATTCCACCCTTGTATATTTCCAATGTATCTTTTTGTTGTATATCGCAATATACATACCTGATATACAAGCACAGAATATTCCCAGAATCTGCGATAGATTCCCCCAATGTATATGCACCTTTGTTAAGCCCGATATGCATTGCGAAATGCATACAACCAAATTTTTCATTTTTAAAGGTCGATTGAGATTTCTGACCCGCCAAATGCATATTTGACTTGCATGTATATACAAACAACCTTGCATGTACAAAGATACATGCATTTAAAACTGTTTCTTGCACTTTTCAACTAAGAAGGCCCAAAGACTTAGAAATTTTTTGGATTTTATGGAAGGGGCCTGCATATTTAAATGCTTGAAACCTGAATATTCATGCAGGCACCAACAGAGGCCAAGATGGATGCCCATCTCTAGAAGGTTCCTATTTTGCCTTATAAACTTTATAAAAATAGGTGCTTGGATAGGAGATGCATATAGTTTTTGACAGGTACTGTTATGCTGCTGGAATATCTCCAAATACGAGTGTCAAAGACTCCTACAAGAGCATTGGCTCTGAAACTATATTGTAATATGTGATTGTTTACTGTAATACATTTGAGATGTGTTTTGGAGTGTGGGGTTTTTCTCCCAAAAGGGTTTTCCCCGCAGTATATCTTGTCTCTCTCTTTATGTGTTGTGTTGTTGTTTTAATATTTATGTTATGTGATTAACATTGCTACAATTGTAAGGTTTAAAAAGAATTTACATACCTCTCCCCTCATTCGATTAGTGTAGGAAGTGTTTTCTACACACCTAGCTTTCTTTCAAAAACTCAGGAGATCAAAGTGAAATAAATATATCCCCTCTGGAGAATATTAAGACACAAAATACAGAGGGTCAAGATAAAGTAAGTACACCCCCTATAGATAACACTGATTCTAGTGCAAAACATGGCAACCCTCCTCCAGAGGGTACAGGGAAAGATGAGCAAAGAAAAGAGGATAACCCTGAGGAGGAACAAGAAGCGAAAGTCCAGGATGAATATGAGAAGACTGAGGAAAAACAAGCTGAAAAAGATAAGTATGAAATAGAGGAGAAGCAAGATGAGGAAGTAAAGGACACTTCTGGTGGTATAGGTTAGAGTTCTTCAGAGTCAGACTCCTTCAAAGACCTATTAGATTTGCAGATGCAATTTCAACTTGTGATCACACCACAACTTCTGCAAGTTCCCACTCTTGAAGGGCAAGTTGATTTGGCAAACATTTCACCCCTTCACAAACTACAACTTGGAGACATCCTACATGCTTCTGTAAGAAAGGAGTTATTGCAAGAAAACTTGAAGAAAACTAGTTTAGTTGAAGATGCAGTGAAGCTAATTCAGGAAGGATTTACCAGAGGTAATCATTGAATCCTTTCTACCTCCAAAGCAAAAGCTTAAGCTATTGATGGATTCTTGATGGGGAGCGCACAACGGATACCATGACCAATGCCCTAATTTCTCACAGTCGACAAACTAACAAAAGAGCCACTGATTCAACTCCATCGGCCAAGTCTCTCATCTCTCCTGCCAATGCCCCGATGGCATTTGCCTTTGGTGAGACTCGTTTTGTCGGTGTACACTTGTAACCTTTGGCTGATTCGCCAAAAACATCGTCGCATAGTTTACTTCCTTCCAAACCCTAGCACATAGAGATGATAGGTCATCCTACTGCGTGAAATGCCCTGTCTGGATCCTTTGCACCACCGAACAGGAAAAACAAAACAAAGAGCAAAACAAATATTCATACAACGAAGCCATTCCACTGATTTTGAAAGAAATCTCACCAGTGGAATGCTTCACGACGAAATATGGCAACAATGGAAAATGTAGAATGAATGGAAATCTACAGTTAGACGATTTACAATTATAAGAAACAGAAATCAAATGGACATAACAGAATTGCTTTATTTCTCATGAGCACAATACAATCACATTCGATCACACTACTTCTTTGATCAAATTATAATCGATGATCATTTGGTTCAATCCTCTGGGCATTTATCAACTCACCTTGAGTAGTACCGAACTGACTCCAAGTGGCTGGGAGATCAATCCAAGCGGCTGGGAGACAACTGTCTAAAACAGCCTTTAACGGCCCTACTGCCCTATTTTGGAATTATGTGATTACAAATTGACAAGTGTCCTAAGTCACTTAGGACTTACAAAATGATCCTAGATACAAACTGAAATGACATGCATTGGTCAAATAGACCTTATTACAAAAGAAAACATGATTTTCGAGGTGCCCCTGCACCATACTCCCCGCGTGAAAGCTGTCTCAAGTCCTCTTAGAGACTAACTGATGTAAATCACCACCCTGCCTTTTGATGTCTTCTTCCAGCATCCATGTGGCCTCTGAGTCTAGAAGTCCTTGCCATTTGACTAAGTGCTCAAAATAGGTCTAATTTCTTGTCTTCTTGGCTCTCCTGCTATCCAAGATGCATTCCATCTTCGGTGGTTCCTTAGGTGGTAAATGTTGCATCCACTCTACATTATCTTGGACAGAATCTACTGTCCCTTCACCTGTATCAGGACTCCTATATAATGTCAGATTAGCAACATTGAATATAGGTGAAATAGCAATATCATCAGGGAGTTTGATTTTGTAAGCATTAGAACCATATTTCTCCAGAATCTGACAAGGTCCAATTTTTCTCACCATCAACTTGTGTTTTCCTGTGGGTAGTATGTTCTTGTTGAGATGAACCATGACCATATCTCCTATTTGGTACTGCACATCCCTTCTGCATTGATCCACGCTAGCCTTGATCTTCTGACTGTTTTGGTGTAGAGTATCTCTGACTTGTTGATGGATCTTTGTCATAGCCTCTGCAAATGTATCAACATGTCCACTCCTTTTGTCCAACCCGTGAACATCTCTTAATTCAAAAATTCCTCTAGGATGACTACCATAAACAACTTCAAAAGGACTTAGACCTGTACTTCTGTTTGTAGAGTCATTATAGGCATACTCTGCTTGTGGGAGTACCACATCCCAACTACTGCTATGTTCTCTTGTCAAACATCTTAGCAGATTGCCTAATGACCGATTGACAACCTCAGTTTGGCCATCAGTCTAAGGATGATAGGCTAAACTAAAAAACAAATTTGTACCCAATCTTTTCCACAAGGTTCTCCAAAAATGTTCCACAAATTTGTTGTCTCTATCAAATACAATACTCAAAGGTAATCCATGAATCCTGACAATTTCTTTAAAGAACAAACTGGCAATGTAACTAGCATCATTGGTGGTCTTACAAGGAATAAAGTGAGCCATCTTGTTGAATCTCTCTACCACAACAAACACATTGTCATGACCTATCCTTGTCTTGGGCAATCCCATCACAAAATCCATACTCAAACTTTCCCAAGGTCTGTTTGGTATGGGCAAAGGTTGGTACAGTCCTGCATTGATTGAGACTCCCTTTGCTCTCTGGCAAATCATACAACTCTCAACAAATCTTCTAATATCAGATTACATCCTTGGCTAAAAGTAAAACCTTCTTACAAGATCTAAGGTCTTATTGAGCCCAAAATGTCCTCCTAAACCACCACTATGTTTTTCCTTCACTATATTATCCCTCATTGAACACTTAGGGATACATAGTTGGCTTCCTTTAAACAAAAGTCCATCCTGCAATGTATAATCTGAAAAGTTACTGTGGAAAGCATTGGCAAACTCACTGCATACCCTGTAAATCTCCTTAAAATCTTGGTCCTCTTCATAAAATCCTTTGAGTGACTCAACACCCATACTTTGTAACTGCACTTCTTGCACTGTCAACACCCTTCTGCTTAGAGCATCAGCAACCTTATTGGTTATTCCCTTCTTATGTTTGATGATGAAGGTGTATGCTTGAAGACTTTCCACCCATTTCATGTGTCTATGACTGAGATTTTCCTATCCATTCAAAAAATTAAGAGCATGATTGTCGGTGTATACAATAAATTCCTTAGGAAGCAAGAAGTGCCTCCATTTTTTCAGAGCTTGTACCATAGCATACAACTCTAAATCATAAGTGGAGTACTTCCTCTTGGCTTCATTTAACTTTTCACTGAAGAAGGCTACTGGTCTACCTTCTTGGCTCAACACTACTCCTATAGCCAACCCACTTGCATCACATTCAATGGTAAAAACCCTATTGAAATTAGGAAGTACTAAAATAGGATACTTGGAAACTTTCTGTTTCAGACTTTCAAAGCTCCTATCTGCTTCTCTCGTCCACACAAACTTCATCTTACCTCCACCCTTGATGGTCTCTAACATAGGTGCACAAATATCACTATAATTCTTAATAAATTTTCTGTAAAATGTGGCCAAGCCATGAAAAATTCTAACCTCTCCTGCTGTCCTAGGTGTAGGCCAATTCAAAATAGCCTCTACCTTGGAAGAATCCATTTTCAAATCACCCTTAGAGATGACAAAACCTAGGTACACCAATTCTTGTTTCATGAAGTCACACTTTTCCAAGTTTATCATTAACTTCTGATCTTGTAGCCTCTTCAAGACCATCTCCAAATGCTCCAAGTGTTCTTCCTTGCTCTTATTGAACACCAAGATATCATCAAGGTAGACTACCACAAATTCCCCTGTGAATTCCTGCAACACCTCATTCATTAGTCTCATAAAGGTGCTAGGGGCGTTTGAAAGACCAAACGGCATCACAAGCCACTCATACAACCCTTCATTGGTTTTGAAAGTTGTCTTCCACTCATTCCCTTCTCTTATCCTTATCTGATGGTACCCACTCTTCAAGTCTATCTTAGAGAAATAGGTAGCACCTCCCAAACAGTCCATTAGATCTTCAATTCTAGGAATAGGAAACCTGTATCTGATGGTTATCCTATTTATTGCCCTGGAATCAGTACACAGTCTCCATTTCCATCCTTCTTTGGGGCTAAAACAATAGGTATTGCACATGGGCTAAGGCTCTTCCTTATCATCCCTTTGTTTAGGAGTTCTTGAATCTATTTTGCTATCTCTTCATTCTGCTGAAGTGTCATCTTATATGCTGCCTTATTAGGAAGTACTGCTCCTGGTATGAGATCTATCTGATGGCTAATGTCTTTGACAAGTGGTAGGGAATCAGGTATATCCTTTGCAATCACTCCTTTGTAACTCTCAAGCAAATCTCTAGCCTCCTTAGGCCCTACTTCTCTCACAATTTTCTTCTCTTCCCCCTTAGGCTTCACAATCAAAGCAAAACCTACTCCATCACCTTCCTTTAATGTGTCCATGAATTCTTTCTCTCCTACCATCATTACAGTAGACCCTAGATGTTGTGGATCCTCCTCTACCAATGACAGTATTCTATAAGTCATACCATCCTTTTGGAATGAGTAAGCATTCTTTTTTCCATCATGATGAGCCTTTCTGTCAAACTGCCATGGTCTGCCTAACAAAAGATTGCAAGCATCCATTGGAAGGATGTCACACAAGATCTTATCTCTATACCCCCTAATACTGAATTCTACCCATGCCTATTCATTGATGAGTATGTGCTACCCCTTATTCAACCAACTAACTTATAATGGACTGCTATGGGGTATCTTTTCTAACTTCAACTTATTCACTGCTTCCAAGGATATAATGTTATCAGTAGAACCAGAGTCAATAATAACTTGACAAACCTTACCTTGGATCTTGCAGTTGATTCTAGGATTGCTATGGGGTATCTTTTCTAACTTCAACTTATTCACTGCTTCCAAGGATATAATGTTATCAGTAGAACTAGAGTCAATAATAACTTGACAAACCTTACCTTGGATCTTTGAGATGGTTCAGTCTACACTGGTTCCTTGAGCAGCGCCCTCTTGATCATCAGATTCTCTCTTGTTTCTGATGCTAGATTCACTTCAGGAGATGTCACACTCCTTGCATCTTCTTGAATCAAAGTGGTTCTCTTCTCACCACCATGAGAAGTTGAGGCCTTCTCTAGACACTTGTATGCCAGGTGCCCTATCTAATTGCAGTTACAACATCTCATATTGGAGAATTTGGATCCTCTACCTAATCCACTTGTCCCACCTCTTCAATTAGGCCTTCTTCCTCAATAGCCTCCTCTTCTACTAGAGTCCCCAACTTGTTCTTCTTGGCTAGACTCACCACTAGGCCTCTGGTCAGGACTTCTTCCTCCCAAACTGCCTCTGCCTCTGAAATTCCTTCCACCTCTACCTCTATTATTCTGCTCACTCTTTTGCTTTATCTTCTCTTCAGCCCTTAAGGCCATTTGGAAACATTTGTTCACTATTTCTAGTGCTAAGATGCTGATCTCATCTTGGATGTTCATCCTTAGGCCATTCAAATACCTAGCCACCTTCTCTGACTCTTCTTCTTTTCTCTTTGATCTCAAACTGAGTTTATGAAACTCTTGTGTGTATGCATTCACATCAAGGTCTCTCTATTTGAGATTCTGCAACTTCTTATACATCTGCACGTTATAGTCCAGAGGTAAGAATTGTGCCTTGATTTTGGTCTTCATCCTTTCCCAGGAGGTTGTCATATTCTTCCCCTCCTTGACTCTCTCTGCTTGTTCATAATTCCACCATGCAAGAGCAGATCCCTTCAATCTTGCTTTTGCCAACTTAACCCTCTTATCATCAGGGACTTCTTTGTATTCGAAGTGATTGTTCAATGCCTCAATCTAGTCAATCACCTCTTCAGTTTCCATACTTCCACTATACATAGGTAACCCACCTATGGTGTCCCTATTGACTGACTTTAATGCATTTAAAAATGCCCTTTGGTCTGCTAGTATCTCCTCTGTCTTTTTACTGGTTTCAACAATTTTTGTATCGCCTTCATCACTGTCACTTTCATCTTCCCTATCTTTATTTTTAGATTGCTTGAGCTCTCCCAACTTGGATTCAAGCATCTCCTCGATCATCTTCTTAACGACATCCTGCAACATACATTTGGGAGGCATCCTCTTCACCTCTGTCTCACTTTCTTTGTTTGACATAAACATTCACAGACAACACCCAAATGCCAACACTCTTGCAAATCCTCAATTTGACTTGCTGCCCAATCTTTTCAGGCTTTGAGACCAATCTGATGGGGAGTGCACAGTGGATACCACGATCGATGCCCTAATTTCTCACAGTCGACAAACTAACAAAAGAGCCACTGATTCAACTTCATCGGCCAAGTCTCTCATCTCTCCTGCTAATGCCCTGATGGCATTTGCCTTTGGTGAGACTCGTTCCATCGGTGAACACTTGTAACCTTTGGTCGATTCACCAAAAACACCGTCGCACAGTTTACTTCCTTCCAAACCCTAGCACATGGAGATGCTAGCTCATCCTACTGCACGAAACGCCCTATCTGGATCCTCTACACTGCCGAACAGGAAAAACAAAAAATAAGAGCAAAACAAATATTCATACAACGAAGCCATTCCACTGATTTTGACAGAAATCTCACTAGTGGAATGCTTCACGATGATATATGGAAACAATGGAAAATGTAGAATGAATGGAAATCTACAGTTACATGATTTACAGTTATAAGAAATAGAAATCAAATGGACATAATAGAATTGCTTTATTTCTCCTGAGCACAATACAATCACATTCGATCACACTACTTCTTTGATCAAATTACAATCGATGATCATTTGGTTCAATCCTCTGGGCATTTATCAACTCACCTTGAGTAGTACCGAACTGACTCCAAGCGGCTGGGAGATCAATCCAAGTGGTTGGGAGATAGCCGTCTAAAATAGCCTCCAACGGCCCTACTGCCCTATTTTGCCATTATGTGATTACAAATTGACAAGTGTCCTAAGTCACTTAGGACTTACAAAATGATCCTAGATACAAACTGAAATGACATGCATTGGTCAAATAGACCTTATTAGAAAAGAAAACATGATTTTCGAGGTGCTCCTACACCAATTATTTTAAGGATCATTCTTCTTATGTTGAACAAAAGGCAGAACAAGAGGCTCTAAAGAAGATGAATGATAAAAGATTGGCTAAGGTATCTAACAAGTGTGCCAATGCACACAATAAACTACAGAAAAATATAAAGATATTCAAAGATTGCATTAATGAAGCCATCACATTGTATCTTTTTTTTCTTGAAATGGCCAAATTCCACCAAGAAAATCAAAACTCAGATTGACTCCATTGAGTCACAAATCACTAAAATGGCCGAAATATATGACTTGTCAAAGGACAAGGGTGGAACAACCAGAGCACAAATTGGAAATCTTCATGCACAGATGTCACAGCTACATGACCAAAGAGAATAGATAAAGAAACAATTTGGTCAACTAATTTGAGACTTGCTTCATTGTCAGGATGGCTAGGTGAGGCAGAGATGATTGAGCAGAAGATGAAGACACCAAGCAACATAGATGAGGCTGAGGACTTATGTATGCAATTTGAATGTCAAAATCATATTCTTGCCTCAGAGAAAATAAATTGGGTATATACTCTTACACAACTCAAGGTAATCTACAAAGCATTCTACCTTCCAAATGAGTTGCAAGAGCATTGTAAATAAGAAAATTTTGGATGTATATAAACTTGCAGAGGACAGTAATGTCATACTGTGTACATAGCATCAATTTTTGAGGCATCTCCATCTCAAGGGGAGTACTGCTTGTATAAATCATATAGTAAGGGTGAGTTTATATAGTTTTGGGATGATATAAGAGGTTAGGCCCTTTCTCCTTGATGTCAAAGGGGGAGAGAGAGAAATATGCATCTAAGGGGGAGTGTTTGCACACATTTTGGTTTGGTGTTGCCATCAATGACAAAGGGGGAGATTGTTGGCAATATGTGTTGTCATTGATGTCAACTCTATATGTGTCAACTTGAAGTTGAAGATAGGTGGAATATTTGAGAGAGGTGGTTTGACACAGGATCAACATGGTCAATACAGTGGAATATTTGAGAGAAACGGTTTGACTAAGTTAAAGAAATAGGGTCAGCATGCTTAAGGCAAGTCAATCTGGAAGACCTAGCAGATGAAAGAAAAGTTGTCTAAGTGTGACACGGTGATCAATCTAGTGTCTAAGAATGATGCAGATGTAAATATACTTGTTCTAACATGTTTCTTGTATCCTTACATTTATATCTTATCAGTTTGGAGTACCACACTTAGAGATAAGTTGCAGAAGTTTGGCTAAGGCTTTCACAATGTATATCCTAAGGCAAAGTTATAGTATTTTAGTCTGTATTCATCTGCAGTACAAGATTTAGTCTTGTGGTTTTGAATATAAGTAGAATGATATATAAACGTGCTATATCCAAGATATCAACTCATTACACCTTTAGCAGAGAAAGTTATAAGTGGTAGAGTTCCAGACTGTGACTTGACAGTGTAAAGCAATGGTGTAGACCTGATGGAATGCTCCACATTCCTTTGGAAGAGAAATTGTGCCCATGTGGCTTTGCAAATATGTTTGGAGATGTGTAATGCATACTACATTTCATACTACCTTGTAGTATCAACTGCTCTAACGGTCCGCAAGGTCAGTTTTCAAATGACAAGAGTAATATAGACAGTTCTGGATGCAAAAGTATTCTATAGAACACATGGTGGAGTACTTGCAGAAGATGGAGAAGGTATATATCAGCTATATGAGTGTCTTTGGGGACTCTACATGCCTTATAGTATCTCAAGTTTGAACTGCATGCAAGTTTCTCTTATTTCTTGAACTGCACAAGGTGTTCAAGTCACCTTGAGTTATGTGTATACATGAATGCTGATCATAGTGAAATTGAGTCAAATGTCTTTGCATTCCTCTGGAAATGATAGATATGATTACGCAGATCTAATAATATGTTCATAATGTTACACAGTTTCATTTATGTGTATTTCAGTTGATCTTATGGTCCGCAATGCAATATCCTAAGTTTTGATGTGTCACAATCAGTCTGAAATGCCCTTTTTTAATCAACTCAACATGCTTCTTGTTTTGCGGATGCATATATTGGTTAGATACTTCAGAAGAATGGTGTATGGATAGTGTTGAGGAGATACATGGTTGAAATCTTGGTCCACGTATTGTTTTTGGCTTCTCCTCGATGATGTGAAGATGTTCTGCTAGCAGTGGTACTGTTGTTTGGACCAACAGTCTAGTTTCCTTCATATGTGGTGGATCTTGATCAGTGGTTTTGAATTTGGAGAATGTGTTATGATGCAATTAACCTTGTTGTGCTGTGTGGAGTGATCCACAACTCAAAATGTACTTGTTCCAAGTTGACCCATATAGAATTACACATTTCATCTTAACGTCTTTCTAGTGCCAACCTAATTGAGGTTTTAATTGGTTGTGGAGGATATATATAGAACAATTTCATTTTGTGCATTAGAGATGTGGATGCAAATGTGATAGAGTAGAATGAGCAATATGAAGTGTGCAAAGTCGGTATGATGGAGTAATTGTGTAGAAAAAGGGACTGCAACAACAACATAAGTCAGATGCTCCTTTCATAGCAGTTCATAGTTATGTTATCATTATAATTCTTTGTAGCAATGAGATTTCTTTAGGGAGTTGTAGCTTCCTTGGGTTGTAGCCATAAAATAATGTTGTAAACTTTTATAGCAGTGGGCATTATATTGTGAGCTAACACTCACCGTGGTTTTTCCCAATTTTGTGTTTTCCACATAAAAATCCTGGTGTCATTGTGTTGATGAATGTGTTGCATGTTTTACTTTCTGTTCTCTAAGTAAATTAATTTGATCTGCAAATAAAGTAGTTAAGTTTTAGTACATGTTGATTCACCCCCCCTCTTTGCATCTTTGTGTGTTCAACAACTTCATCCTTCTTCTACCAACAAGGGTTCTTCTCCTTCAAGAGTTCTAGAGCTTGTTGAAATTTTCTCAACTTTAGAAAAAGAACCACATCAAACAATGGATGATTCCAATAAGCACAATGGTTCACCTCCACTTCCTTTTCCATGGGGAATCAATATTGGTCCCTTGGTTTTCGTAGAGTGCAATGACTTCCCACATGGCTCAAGGAAGAATTTTCTAATGTTTCATGTTGACAACATTCAACATCTTTATGAGATTATTGTTATGTTCACCATAGCATGTAGTATTTTATGAGTGGCTCATAAAGATGTTGCAATTATACTTTTCATTGAGACCTTGGTTGTAAGTTGTATCAAATTGCTTTCATCTTGCCAAAGTTTCAACCATTAGTTGAGAGGTTATACACAAGAAGTTGTTGTCATGCTTCAAACTAGCCAAAGATAGTCATATTTTCTTTGCCCAACTATCAAATGCAAAGAAGTATAGAAACAAGCCAATGAGAGAATGTTTAGTGTGATTCAACTGCCTTGTTAGAAGAATCAACTCTACTTTGAATTCATCTCTATAAATCCTCTCAAGTTGTTTTATTTATGCACTTCCATTACAGGTTGTATTCATGATCAAATCTAGATGGATTGATGACCTGGAAGAAGTGCAAGAACAAGCAGATGTGATAGAAGACAATATGATTACCACTAGTAAAATTAGGAAAGACTCCATCAGACCCATAATTCCAAGTTTCATTGATCCTCTTTGTGACGTGATCAACATGAAGAGACAATTTTAGAAAAATGTCCATGTTCAATAGTAAAAAGGACATCCACATAGAAATGTTGGTCCTTCTAACAAAAATGATTTATTCAAATTACCTCCTCCACCTGAAGGGTTTGCCTTAATGGCACATCGTGAAGACAATTTGAATAGTTTTTTATTCCTTTCATGTGACAGGTGATCACAATACTTGAAGTTGAGCTGAGATACTTCACTCGATGTAATTCATGGTGTATTTTAGGTCAAAACATCAAAGGTTTTTTGGTAACCGTCAACATCTTTCAAATGAGCCTAATGGCAACTCTATGATGGGGTATTTTCAGTATGGACCTGTTTGTGCTAAAAAAATAGATACATTCAATGACTACATATGTTTTTGGAGTCAAAGGGTTGAGAAAGATCATGTAGCTGAGAGGAGGAAAATACATGAAGAGAATCCATGGAAGGATGGTGTCTTGTTCTCAAGAGCCTATCATTGTATTATTGCCCCTACATTGGTAGATCATGATGAAGAGCTGGATTTTCCATCTACCTTACAAGCATTGCTCAATTTCTATGATGAAAAGTAACCTTATATGTTGGACATCGAAGGAACTACATAGCATGTCTCTATTTTTTGCTAAAGACAAGGTTTCCAATGCATCTACAAAGCAAAATGATGAACCAACTCTTTTTATTGAACAAGAAGAAAACAATAGTCATATGGATGAAGATGCATCATATGAATTCTTTTTTGCATTTGAAGACTTCTTTGAAGAGCATGCATAGAATGAGGTAAAAAAAAGAGCACAATTAGTTAAATAATAAGAGCTTCTTCAAAATGATTCATATCTAGAATACATATGGATGATTCATTACTGGATCTTGATATTTTTCAACAACACCTTGAGAGCATATCATCAATAGAAGACACAATAAACCTTTTTTTGAGTTTTGACTCATTCTGATCTTCAACATCTCCCATAAACATCCTTAAAGAATCAAATGTTGAACATACAATATCTATAAATGAGCTGATGCCAAGTTTGGATTTGTTAGATGAAGAGTTGTTGATCAAAGAAGAAGAAATACATTCAGAGGCTCATATTCCCATTCTGGCATTTATGTTTGAAGATAGAAAAAACATAATTGAAGAAGACAAATCTAATTTTTTTGTACCTCTAATGGATGCATTCTTTAAATCAGATTATCATTATGAAGTTGAAGATATCTGATTCACCAAAGGGTCACAATCATTATTTGAGGAAGATTTGCAGAACTTGTTTCTTGAGATGGATTTTTATTCAACATGTTCATCTTGTTGATGAGTGGTGCAGAGCCCACCACAATAAATTTTGGTTTTATCATGGCAAATTTTGGTTTTTGTGCTCATTATGAGCCTTGGAGGAGTTTTATTTTTATTAATGTTGTAATAAAGGTCAAATTGCAAACCACTTTTTGTTTTAAGGTCACATTGTAGTGGAGTCTTAAGTTTACTTAAAATTAGGACAGTCTAATTTTAGACAGTCAATCTTTTATGGAAAAAAGAGTCAGATTTTGCCTTTATGATGGCTTTTCCCACAATGGGAGTGGGACAAAAATGGGGATTCTCATTGTAAACTCATAATATATAACTTTCTTTACTCGAGGAGGGATGAGCATGTAAGTTTTGGAGGAGAAATAATAGAGTTTTTAACAGTTTTCCTGCATTTTTCTGTATACTTACTGTTCTAATGCCTGGTACAGGACCATACAGTACTGTCATGGTGGAAAACCTCTAAATCATTTGATGCATATTGTTATCTTTCTTTTTAGTTAGGATAGAGGTATTGTCATTGCTTTGGAAGGATTTTATAATCGAATTTTCTGAAACTGCTCAAAAACCCTAGTTTTGAGGGTTTTGAGGAAAACGATGAGTTTCTACTCCATTCCACCTGTGTCATAGACCTATAACAGGTGGAATGGATTTAAATAGGTTGTTTTTTCCTTGTTTACTGTGTTGTAGGTGTAGGGGACTAGTGTGGAGGACTGTTTGGTCATTTGAACCTAATATCATCATGTATTAGGTTTTTCTTGCATTAGTAGACTAGTGAGTTGTTGGAAATCTAACTTGGAATGATACAAGAACCCTGAAGACAACATATTCAAACCATATTTAACTTGACTGATGCTCTAGAGTGAGTCTTGGAATCCTAGAGCAAGTTTCATAGTCATTTGCCTTGTGACAGGAGGCCTAATTAGGCCTATAACAGCAGAGACAGTCAGTTTTTGAGAGTCATGTTACAAAACAACCCCTATTGAATGTTTAATATGTTGTGTAACTCCCTAATGGGTAGTCAAAAACCTAGTTTTTTCATGGGTATCTCATGGATCCTTCAAGTTACTCACAAAAAACCTCATTTTTAGGGCTAGTAGCAATATAGGACTGTTGCAAAGGGACAACTAAAAGGTTATAGAGTCAACATTTTTGGGAGTCTTTAGGGGTTTCTTCCTACCAAGACAGGTTGATTCAAGGGGTAATAGGGGTGGAAGAGATTGGTTAATTCATTTACCTTCATTTATGCATATTTCATCTTTTGATAACCATGTTCATTGTAGAGGAAAACTATCATGTGGGGACAGTCAATTAGTGGGTCTTGTGAATCCTTCTTGTCTACCTTTGAGAGGTGTAATCAGTCACTTTTAAGGAGATCTCAATTGCCTTGAAAGGTTTAGTAAGTCTGTCATGCATTCAAATCATATTGGTTACCCCTTTCCAAGCCTTGAAACCGGTATGAAAGTAAGAAGACAGTCCATACCATGCAAAATTAGTCAAGACAACAGTCAAATGAATAGTGATTTGATCTCCTGCTCTGCATCAATGAGCCAATGCTTGAAGGAAATTCAGACCTTGAAGGTGTGTCAAACCATGCTTTAGTAAGTGCAAATGAAGAGATTGAAGAAGTGGTGTTGGTACGAGATCCACAACCGATACCCATTATAGATTTAGAGAATCAAATGTAGGTAATGGGGATTTTTCTCCAACAACTCCAACCTCTTTCAAACAATAATATTTAATTTCAATTTATGATCAAGTATGTTGAGGTCATAGGTGAAGAAGATTAGATAAAATACGAGGTGGTTACCATTCCTAAGGATGCACTATGATAAGAAGACTTTACAAGGTACCTTTAGAAGGAAGTAGAATATCTTCGTCACATGGAGATATGGTTCAACGAGGAATAAGAGAATTTTGAGTCACAAAACATTAATGAATTTGTGTTGGAGTTGTCTTGAATGATCATCATTTCATCTAAACCATGGATCTCCATAAAAAAATTGCAAAAGTTTTCAAGATGTGAGCTACCACTAAAGTCCCAACTCAAATAAAGGGTTTGCTATTTTCCCTATAAATAGTTTTGTCTAGCTAATTTTCCTCCTCATGTCTACCTGTAGGCATGGTGTTATCATTTTTTGTGTTCATCTTTCAGTAATGTAACTTCCCTTAACATAATGTGTTTGCTATTGTCATTGTTTTTTTTAGGTTAGGGTAGTTGTGTAAGTGTTTAGAATAGGCTTGACTCTATTGCCCATAGATAAGACATTGGGCCAAACTTTTTAACCAGAGACTCTAAAGTTCTCCTATGGCCCAAGTTTGTCCCATGGTCATTAGAAAGAGTCAATTTTTTCACCCTTACAAAAACCAACATTTGTACTTACCTTTTGTTCATTTATCATCAAATTGATCATTATTTGTGTGTCAATCCATGTTAATTGTGGTCTCCTCAATTAGTTTGCAACATCATATTGTCATGATCTATGTACTTTAATAAACACTCTTGCAAGGTGAAATCCAAAATTTTGATAACAAGCAAATGATGATGTTAAAGAAAATACTAAGGGTAGTGGAGGGATAGGGAAGGATAGAACATATCAGAGTATATTATAGCATACAAGACCATTTAGGAGTAAGGAAAAGAGGTGAAAGTGGAATTTTTTTGCATAGTAGTGAAAGGATTGTGACATTGGCATGTTTCACCACCATGCCTTATGTTTTATGCCTTCTAAGCATGTGCACCAATGTAGAGTAGTTGAACCACTTAAGATCTCTTCCAAATATATAAAATGTGGCAAAGTCTAATTAGAACTCCACTTAGATCTATAAAAGTTTGCATAAGTGATACAATATTCTACCTCAAGTAAGCCAAGCACACTTATGTGATGGAAAATGAAGTGAAATCTCTGCCCAACAATATTGAAGTGGTGACACAAACATCAAACTCCACCTGAAGTTATGCCTAAGTGTCAAACAAGGTGGTTAATGATGATGGGTGCAAATCTGCAAGGGTCTCTATCTAACCACTATAAAATTCCTCCAAGCTTGTAAAAATGGTTATAAGTGACAAAAAGTTCCACCCTAATTAGTTTGGTTAGCACTAATGATAGTTAGGCACATGTTTATGTTAGCCAAACCATGAAATATTTGTACCCAACTTAAAAATATTTCTTAAGTGATGATTTGTTCCACTTTTGGCTTAAGTGTCTTGAAATTTGCCCTAACTTTTAAGTGGTGGACATAAAACATGGTGTGCTTTCTCTATGGAAAAACCACATAACATTTTCGCCCAACACTACGAAAAGTGGACCAAATGGTTCAATGGCCTATTAGAGATGGTTTAGCCCTCAACAAACTTTCTAAAAATTGGATAAAGTGACGGATAACTTTGCTCAAATTCTACCTCAACTAGGAAACAAGGTTAAGTCAATTAAAAACTTTGCCTAGTAGTGGTAAGTGGCAAATATTTGTCATAAGTGTTGCTAAGGTTCAAATGATTGAGTATTGAGTGGCAATGGAAGCTTGTAGGTGCACTTGGGCTAAAAAGAGGGTTTCCGTTGAGGGTCTTCATGATGTTGCAATAGTTCCTATAAATTTTCAGCAAGGATGCCTATATTGTGCAAGTTTTTTCTTCATTTCTAGTACAGTTTTACATCATTAATCTTAGAATTTCATATGTAGGTACAATATCTAGGGTTTGAAGGCATTTTTAGTTTTCATCCACATGCTGTTGTTTTGTCTTTTCAAACTAACTATGGTTTACTCATCATTTTAGCATGTTTTCAATCTCTAATATTATATATGATGGCAATTGGAATGCTTTCTACATCACAAACTTTATAGTGGTTTCATATCTTAGTTACCAAATATCACCAAATCTCATGCTAGGGTTTCAATTTTTTCACTACTTACAAACCCTATACTATGATTTTCCAGTTGGAAAGATGGACACAAATAACTTTAGGGTTTGAAAGTTGAGTGTGGCATATCATGATGCTAGGGTTTCATTTTTTTTAGGAGGACTGACCATTTCAAATACAAAAAGTGCTTTAGAATCATGAAGGACACTCATGCAAAAAGTGTTTTAGAATCATGAAGGCCACCCATGCACAACTTGGTCTTTTTAGCAGTGGCTAATTTTGATAGTGGATATTTTTGGTGTTATATCTCTGGGCAATGGATGAGGGCCTATTTTTAGGCCGCTTTAGTTAGTTTTATTTTATTAGTTGTTTTAGGACAGGTTTGCTTTAAATTTCCTTTCTTTTTGCTTTTTCTAAATCTTTTCGAGAGGTTGCTTTAAAAAATTTGTTTTGGGGATATTTAATTATTATTCTTAAATCCCTAAAATCCATTCATTGTAACCTATAAATAAGTGCATTGGGTACAAGATATTTAGAACGAGAGTTGATGCTACGCTTATGTTGTAGAAATTGTTATTCAAGCCAAAGTTATTGTTGAACTTGCATTTATAATTTCATGAATCAAATTGAATGTATTTTGTGGCATTAAGATTTGTATTAGCAATATCATCTACATAGGTTGTGGTTTTGTATATAATTTAATTATTTAATTCTTGAAATTGAATGTGTTTTGGTTTATGTGTTGTTTGTACTACTTAGCTGATTTTTGTTTTAGCTAGCTTGAAGGTGTCATTTGTATGTGTTTAGATTAGTTGTTTCATCCTTAATATCTAAAATTCTCATTGTAGGACAAAAATCTTAATAATCCAATGTATTTATCTGAGGATTGAATTAATCATTTTAATTTTTGTGGTCCCCCTTAGTAAAATCTTGTATATTGTGCATATTTGTAGATTGGGTTTATAGTTTTAGTCTAGGGTAACTTTCTAGCTTAGTTTTAGGTTGTTAGCATTTTAATTTGTCCTTTTCAAGACAACTCAAATCAAAATAGTATGTAGGTAAAACAATTCTTCAAATTATAAGGGAAAGCTCCTTGAGATCTAATTAAACCTAAGACCTAAAACTATTAAAAAAAATTACAAGTATACACATTGTACAAGATTTCAATGGGGTTTTACCTTAAATTCAAATTGCTAACTAACTATGTTTTTAATCTAGATGTAAGTGTTAGACTATCAATAGTCAAGACTAGCAGCAAGATTTTTCATATTTTAAAGGAGGTTAAGCTATCACCCACAAACACACACAACTTTCTATCGACTATAGTAGAAGTAGCATTTAGCTACAACATGGATATTTGAAAAAAAAACTATACACAACTTTCTACCAGCTAAAGTAGAGACTAGCAAATCTATATCAACAGGAAAAGTTTAAATAGATGAACATCACACAATTGTAGAAAAAAATTGTTAAGTGGTATACAAAGCCACTACTAATGAATAATAAACATCAATTCAGAGTTTGATAAAGTTACTCAATTCAATTTACTTTATGAAATCACAAAATATGAGAAAACAATAACTTCTGCTAAATAACATTTTTTGTAGGATAAGTTTGACTTCAATTATCATTCATTAATATTCACAAAAATATAATAATTTCACTAACAATTTCTAAGCATAGGCTCAGCATCCACTATTAATAAAAATTATGTGCTCAAGGCACTTACTTATAAGCTCTCAAGAGGCAACTTTAAAGGGGAAATCATAATAAAATAATCCCAAAAAAGTATCACTTAGAAGCAGCCCTATTTCTATCTATAGAAAAGACAAAAAAAAACTCTCTTAAAACAAACTAATTCTAAAACAATTGATAAAATAAAATCCTAATAATAAGCTCAAATCTATCTCCTATGGGAAAATAGAAATGTAAATCATTTTTGAAAATCTAAAATGACTTTGATCTATGAACTTTGTCAAATCTTTTGGAGACTTTGAAATATAATAAACTTTTATTGGAGCTTGTCAAAATTGATGAAACCCTATCCATGGATATGAAATTGATGATTAGATTTGAAAAATCCATTTTTTGAAAAAATAACCTTTTGAAAAAAAAACTCTTAGAAAAAAAAACTTTCTAAAAATAGAAAATTGGATTTTTGAGCTCCTCTCACCATTCCTCGAAAAAGAATACCTGTTAAAAATAGAATTGTTCCAAAAGTAGATGGATTTTCTAATGAACATTAAAACCTTGACCATGAGATTATGCCCAATGCTTGAATTTGGATTTTCCTACACTTGAAGGAGTTTTGTCTCAACAAAGCTAGCCAAAAAGTGTGCTTATAGGAACTTTTGGATGGCAAATACAGCCAGAAAGTGTGACTATAGGAACATTTGGATGGAAAAGCAATCACAAAAGTGCACCTCATTTGTTCTTTTATTCCTTGGCAAAGATCACTTAATTTACTGTCACTTGTTTTATCATAGGCAAAACTTTGAGGTTAGTTTGCCACTTTTTTTATCATAAGTGGAACCTTTGCCACTCAAAGGTGTGCTCCACTTTATCTTTATTTCCCCTCAAATATTTGGTGCACTTTAATGAGCCATTCACCACCTTTTCTAACTTAGTCAAAAATTTTGGGTGGCTAAGCCACTACAAAAGTGTGCCTCATTTTATGTTTTACAAGTGACTTAGCTTGGGTGTGGATCACTAACACTCCTACCACCTTGGGTGCATTTTCATAAGACATTTGTCATTTATTTGAAAGTTGGGGAGAACTTTTGGGTGGCTAAGACACCTAAAAGTGCAATTTGTTAGCATTTCAATTTGCACTTTTCAGTGTGACACATGGAACAAATGTATAGTAGAATTTCTCTTTGAATTAGAAGGGGAAGCTCCTTGTAAGTTACATAAACTAATTTATAATCTTTACAATATTTTCTAGGGTGATTTACAATCATGCTTGTTAGCATTTAAATTCACACTTTTCAATGTGACATAAAACATGTAATAAATGTGTAGTAGAATTGCTCTTCGAATTAGAAGGGGAAGCTCCTTGTAAATAAAAACTAACCTAATTTGCACAATATATGCTTGCTATTTATAATCTTTACAATATTTTCTAACCCATTTCATGCCCATGTTGAATAAAAAATAAATGTGATTCTTTTTTAATCCACCTAGGGCAAAAGGCTAACGCACACTTCAACATTAGGCAAAAGGTTTTTTATGCTTTTTGACTAAAAGAAAACCTTACAACCACTTGCTTATGTTATTCAACTAAAAGCAAGGACTGAACTTTGCAAGTGCACAAAAAGGTTGGATTGTGATTATTTTTAAATCCACCTAGGGTAAAAGGCAAACGCACACTTCAACATTAGGCAAAAGGTTTTTTATGCTTTGTGACTAAAAGAAAACCTTACAACCACTTGCTTATGTTATTCAACTAAAAGCAAGGATTGAACATTGCAAGTGCACAAAAAGGTTGGATAAGCTTAAATACAGAGACCCGAACATTTCAATAAATTAATTTATGAGATTAGTACAAAGCCACAATATTCAACTTGAAGCAAATCTGTAATATTGTTTCCAAATGGATTTGCTTTCTCAAATCCCAATAGTTTTTGGGGTAAAACCCCTCAAGACAGTAAGGCTACCTTTATTAAATGCCAAAATTTCAAAAGTAGACACGACTATACACTTTACAAGTGATTTTATGGGGTTTTGGGCGATAACTAAAAATAAAATGTGCAACACAATGATTTACCGGATAGGAGGCAAAGTTTGACAAATTGGTGCTAAAATAGGGTTTTGAGAATGAAAAAGTGTGCAGATTCAACAAATAGAACAACAAGGTTTGATAAACCTACACACAATAACGTTTCTAAAATAGATAGATAGATAAACTTATAACAAATATCCAGGTTTACAATAAGATTCCAAAAACACAATGAAGATATCTAATTCCAAAAACACAATGAAGATATCTAACATAAGAGAGACACTATCACTATTGCATCCAATATAAGAAAGGATACCACAACAATCCCATACAGAACATAAGAAACTAAAATGGAATTGTAATTTTTTTAGGAATCTCAAAGTTCTAAGCCCTTTGCTTTTCAAGTAAACTTTCAAAAAAATTGCCACAAGTTCAATACCCTTTACCATCTTCAAACTTTACATTTTATAATGAAAATATTTTCCTTCTTGTAATCACTCAACTACCTTTTGGGTTTGCAAAGTATTTTAAAAATAAAATACTATAGGTTCCTCTGAATAAACCACCAAAATATTTCGTTTCAAACATTAAAAAAGATGATTTTATAATAAAATAATAAAGTCTTTGCATTTTTTTATAATAAAATAATAAATCTTCGCATAATTTTAATGTGTATACACTATCACATCATTTTGTCAAACATTTGATGTGCATTAGCTGTAGATATATCTCCTCCTTCATCAATAGAATAATCCCAACTGAGATGCTTTCATTGAATTGTAGTACCTTTACTTTGATATTGTCTGCCTTATCAAAAATTGAACTTTGTTGTCTATCGTTATCAGAGGCTTTATCAATGCTTAAAAACTTTGTATCAAGATATGAGAATAATTGATATTACCAATGTTTGTTAGTTACTCATATCTTGTCATCTACTTCCATATTGATACTGAAATCATGTGGTGATTCATTGGTGATATCTATATTTGTCAAACATTTGATGTGCATTAGCTGTAGATATATCTCCTCCTTCATCAATAGAATAATCCCAACTGAGATGCTTTCATTGAATTGTAGTACCTTTACTTTGATATCGTCTGCCTTATCAAAAATTGAACTTTGTTGTCTATCGTTATCAGAGGCTTTATCAATGCTTAAAAACTTTGTATCAAGATATGAGAATAATTGGTATTACCAATGTTTGTTAGTTACTCATATCTTGTCATCTACTTCCATATTGATACTGAAATCATGTGGTGATTCATTGGTGATATCTATATTTGTCATGGAATCCTTAGGGCCTTACCCTACAACCTCAGCATCAACTCTACATTTTTCTACCACTTGACTAGCATGCGATTCCAAATCATTCCATCATCTTTGATTCAAACATCACCAACTTCACAAGAGTCTGTTTCATTTTTATTAGAGCTTTGTGCAGTCTCTTTCTCTATCTTTGATTTGTTCCTCTTTTATTACACACTATTTCTGAACAGCATCCTCAACTTGCAATGGTAATATTATTGCAGAAGAAAATCCAGAATGCTTTGAAGGAATATATTGGGCATATTTTGTTTATCTTCCCCTTTAATTTTGGGTGGTTGACTGAAGTTGAGCTTGCGGATGGAGGTCATGTGGAATGTCACTTCAATCTACTTCATTTGAAGGTTCATTTAAGCCAAATATGAGCCTCCCAATTTTTGCAAACATTTCGTTTGATGGGTGTCTATGCCCTGCCAACTGCGTTTGCTTGGAATTTCCTAAAGTCTTTATCAACAAAATCTGCTTTGTGAGACCCCTGCAATAATGGTGTCCATGAGATCATCATTCTGTCTTAACGCCTAATAATCACTTGCCATGTCCCCCTGTGGAGTGAAAACCTGCTCAGTTCCTTTTGCTTCCTTTGAGTTTTTGTTTCTTTACTTTGGACACTTTTAAAATTTTGTTCCCAAGGCAAATTATCCTTATAACTTTGCATTTATGTGGATAAACAATTTAATTGATCCCCTGATTAAATTTTTGTTGAAATTAATAAAGTCAAACTCAAAATAAACTTACAACTGTGTGAGATTATGAAGTGTGAATGTGAAGTTAAACTATGAACTGCATTAAAAGTATGTGACCCCACCTGTTTATTCATTGATGCCACTTTATTTATGCATTATTTATTTTTAATTGAAAAAACAAGTTAAAATATGCTAAAAATTAATTATCAAGCTCTTTGAGAAGCATGTGTATTAATGCATGAAAACCCTTGCGATCACTTGTCGAATTTGAAAATCCACATTGGCAAATCAATTATAACTGCATCCAGACTTTAAATAACTCTGAAATAAATGTGTCCAAACCCCCAAAAGTTCTTTTAAAACCTTTTTATAACTTTTTGGGTCATTTCGCGACCTCGTAAAGGTACGAATTGTGAAGGAATAAAGCTACCAAAAGGTACATTGAGATATTACACCTATCAAACTACACTGAAAACCTATATTGCTACCATTGGATCTGATTAAATATTTAATCACCTTCACATGAATGACTAGGTTGACAAGATTTGACTTAGATGAACTTGAGACACTTTGAGGAGATTGAACTCCATTTCAAACCGCTTGCAACTACAACCATAAATTGACTACTTTGATTTGATAAGTAATTTGACACTTCAAAATGACTATGAACATTTGCAACCAAGACCTATTGACGTAGATATTAATGACTCCTACTTGATCAAGCCAATGATGTCAAGGAGACCTCACATATGACTCAAAAATTGACATGACCTTCAAGAAAACTACTCAACGACACATGTCATTTAATGAAAGTGAAAAGTTCAAAAATTGCCAAAGTCAAGAACGATGACAACAAATACAAATCTTGCAACTTGCTAAAAACAATTTAATTTCTCTCAACACACATAATAAACATCTCGATAGCAATTTAATAGAAAGATAGGCATAATAAATTCTATTGAATGAGTTTGAAATAATGAATTAATAATAATGTTGAATAGCAATTTTAGCAATATGCAAACTTGAGCATTACCATTCCATTCTAACTGTAAAATAACACTTATTTATCATGTTTACAAAGTTATTGCATAAAATGCAATTTTTATTACAAAATCCTATCTTGTGATACTAAAACTAAAACCATGCAACCTCCAGGTAAGCTATAGATTGAATGTATTACAAACTATGACTCAATGCTTGTATCTCTTTCATGGCAAGAGATTTAAAGATAAATGATCAAAAAATAGCTAGCTCTAAGCTATGAATATTAAAAGTTAAAAATAGCATGATCCCCTTGTGCCAAAAATAGAGACTACTAAAAATAATACACGCTATAAATAGCTCTGACTAAACATAACAAGCCTCGAAATATGTTATTTTCTTTGAAAAAGGTGAAGGTTTAGCACGTGCTAAAATAGACTTTTGGATAGGCACCTTTGGATGACTTTGATAATTCTATTGCTTTTTCTCTGATCATAGCTAACCCTCTAAAGACATCTAAAATAAAACCTAAAAAACCACTTTGACATTTTGAATCCCTTTGATAGGTGTGCACTTCTACTTTGTATGTGTATTAATACACTATAAAATAGACTTTAAACTTACACTTTTGATTTCCTTTGTATAGGTGTGCACTTCATTACTAGGTGCACACTTGATAACATAAGTGTTGAAATTTAAAAAATCATTTTATTGAGGTACATACTTGCACCCTAGACATGCGCCTGATAAAGGCTTTTTTGAACATTTGATTTTTCCTTTACTGAGGTGTGCCCTTGGCCCCCAGGTGTACACTTGTGTGTTGAATTCAAACTTTGCATTAAATTTGTCCTTGAAGAGGTCTGCCCTTGCTCCCAGGCACGCACCTATATACTAGAATCTATATTACTATTTTCCCTTTGTAAGGGGCACCTGATACCTCTCACGCATCCCTGATAATAGCTACTAGAACACATATTTTTCCCTTTGTACACATACCTTTGCATTAGGCATGCCTTTGGTAACATGAAGCCTTGATTAACTTTATTTTCCAAACCATTACCATGCTTCCACGAGGTGCTTTCTTAAACACCAAGCTTGCACCTTTGAACCGGTTCCTTTTCATTAGTCAAGTGTATTTTCTTTTTGATACACGTGCCTAAAGATAGGGCAATTTGAAATTAGTTTTTCACAAGAAAATTTTCTCATTATAAGGTGTGTGCCTCACTACTAGGTGCATGCCTATATATAGGCATTTGATGTTGAAAACAAAGTACTTCCATTGTAAGGTGCATCTCTACCCCCTAAGTGTGCACCTCTGTATATGCTTTTTATTTTTCATTGTCTCCCTATATATTCATACTTTTGTAAGGTGCCAACCTAGGCCTCTCACAAGCACTTGCAAATGATGCTCATCTATACTCAAGTGCGTCTCATGACCCTAGATGTGATAATAGACTATTTTATTTGAAATTCAACCTCTCCTTTTACAAGTGCACCCCAGACCACCAGGTGTTCACTTTTATGCAGCTTGTGAACTTCTAAGTTTTGAAAGTAAGTTGTCTTTGATAAAGTGTGTCTTTCTGTATAAATGTGCACCTCTTAATGGCATTCATTTGAGTCTCTCTTTCTATACCTTGAAATGATTTCAGTCCTTTGTTAGGTGTGTACCATGACTCTAGATGCACAGCTAACAAGGATATTTAAAATTTGGGCTTTCTCCTTTTCTAGTGTATGTTTCTACTCCATGTGTGCACTTGATCACCATACTTAGCCATTTTTTACTTGGATGCTTTCTTCCCAAAGGTGTTCCCTTAATAAAATTTTGACCTTGAACTTTATTATATCAATTGAATATGATCTTAGGGCCTCTTTTTGTTTGCCATGATGGATAACTTGAAGAGCATCATTTCATTATCTTGTGAACATTTAAGACAAAACAAAATTGACAAGACCTGATTTAAAAGAATAAGAGGGGTTATAGAGGCCACAACAAATAACAAGGGTACGCATACACTCCTCCTTTTCAACACTAGAGTATAGTTTCTAGGTAATGTTTCTTGGTTCTCTACCACATGTAAAGAGGGTCATTACTCTTCAAGAAAGGGAAAATGATCCAATTGTAATTTCCTCAACTCAACACCAATGTAATGGGGACCATTTCTCTACGAGAAAGGGTAAATAATCCAAGCATAGTCTTGTGCATTGGCTCAAGACAACACTTTATTATAGCTCATGCACTATTTCCTTTCATGCTCACATAGTGCCAAGATGTCTCATGCATAGATGCACATTTAGTAGTTCTATGCAATTGTAGAATTGTGCCACTTAGTTGTGCACACCTCACAATTGTGTCACACAATCTCATAGTTGTGCCATCTTAGGAGTTAGCTTCATCAACACCTCCTCAAACATCATCCTTTACACTTCTCTTTATTATGTGTTATTGTACATGCTCTACCTTTATGACTTTACATTGGACCATACAATTGTAGCACATGGAACAACATTATCCACATGTTATGCTTCCATACATATGTGATGCCTAGTAGACCTTATGCCATGAGAATTGGATCTATTCAAGTTTGGCAACTAGCCACATATGGGTTTGACATCTATCATCATTCCTATTATATATGAATCTATAAATACCTATACTATAAGCATTGTAAAGTAGATAGTAATTGTCAAAAGCATGAGATAGTCCCTCTAAAGTCTCTTGGAAAATCAGATGGATGTATATTCCCCTCTCTAATCATAGAAACCTACATTCTTGGCCTTATTCTCTATCATTGTTTGTAACCTATTCCAATTATGAATAGAAGGACATAATCTTTGTCACATCTTTTTCTTGTCTTATGCTTCTGTAGTTCATGTGCATTACTTGGAGTTACCCTATTTTCCATTAGCATGGTCCTAAAATCTTATGCTTTACCAATTATTGTGTATGGTTATCCTTTGGTTCCATTCATGAATTATATCACTTAGGGTCTCAATATGTTTATCAACCAACATCATCTTAACCAAAATCAATTTTTTCTTCAAAAGTTTACACTAAATTAGGGTTAGAAATTTATGTAATGTCTCATCCTTAAATCTATGTTTTGAGACAAAAAACTACAAAATATAGTTGGTGATGGCACCCTTGACAAAGGGGTTAATGATGTGCATTAGCTAATGAATTCATGTAATGTTCTAAACCATCCACTCACCTATCCTCTAGTGTTCAAGTCTACATTGCTTCATCCACACTACTAACTAGTCATATAAATGTTTTAGTAGATCCACCTAGAAATCCTCATATAGTGGATCAAATAACTCAATCTTGTGTCATTATCTTATGCATGCTTCTACATAGATAAACTCCTCAACCTTCATAGTAAACCACTTGTGAATATCCATATGTGCAACTTGTCAAGGCATCACACATCATAGAGTGCAAGTTCTATAAGGTTCCCAACAATGAAAACATCTTCCCTTCATGTGTGCAATGTTCTATTAATAAACACTTATTCAACTCCTTTGTACTTACATCTAGAGATATAGTCCCACTCCAAGCATGCTTTAATCATTCACCCTCTCTATGACCCATGCACTGTGATAACATATAAGCATAACCTTGAAAATCATATGTGTAAACATATTAGACATGCAAATTGGAAAAACTTTGTTGCTTATATTCATTCATCAACCATCATCAACTATTACTCCATGGGGAAGCTATATATACACTTTCCCTATTTACAAATAATACTAGGTTTTTTACACCAAGTTTTCTAGTTGGTTACAATCATTACTCCCTTGACATTTCCTAGGTGAAACAATTAAATGATTTTCCAAGATGCTCCTAGGTAATTTCTCTAATTTTCTACATATGCATGCACAATGTGTTGGTGCAGTTACAATATTTAAATGGTATAAAATATGGCACCAACAATAGCACATATACTCTACTTGTATTATAGCCTTTCAAATATAGTAATACATTTGAGTGTGCTATTGTTGTTGGGTTTTCCTAGGATAAATCTTGTGTTGTCTATAACATTAAGCTACTAGAATTTCTTTAGATCTATAACTTATTACAGTGTTTCTCTTATATGATTAGTACTAGTTTCTTTTATCAGAGCTAGAATAGCTTGTTTAGATCCATAGGAGGAGAGGGTGTTTTACCCTATTATTACTCCTCATTGAGTGGGAGATTTGCATAGGTGATATTATTTTTAGCTACAAAGATGGTTGGCTCTAGTTGAATGGAGATAGGGGAGTTTAACATAAACTTTGAGCTTTAGAAGCTCAAGATAGAACACCTACTTGTAGATTGTGATCAATGGATTGCATGATCAATTTCATTCCTTTAGGAATGGAAACAAATGATTTTGTCAAACTTGATAAAAAGGCTAGATCCATTGTTAGATTGCCTTTTGGATTCAGTTCTCCCAAATCTTTCTTAAGAGGATACCACTAATAAGTTGAGGGACAAACTTAGGAACTCGTAGCAAACTAAGTCCCTATTGAATAAGTTATCATATGGAAGAAGTTGTATTTATTGAGAATGGGAGACAAAAATTTAGTAATTGAGCAATTGAATACATTCAACACCCTTATCAATTAGTTGGATTCCATAGATGTGAAGATAGATGAAGAAGATTAGTGCATAACCATGCTATGTTCCCTACTAAATTTGTGGGACATCTTGTGATGGAAAATATTAGTACCGCCTCTAAGTTAACCCTTGAGGGACTAGTTTAATGCTTGATATTTAAAAATATGATGAAAAAATCCAAGCAATCTACCAAAGATTCTCTAGTTTTCAATGATTTTTTGAAAGAGAAGGGGAAGAACAAAAAGGGAGACAAAATATTGAAGTAAAAGGGGGAGATCTAAGTCTCTTGGTATATCCAAAGTTAAATGTTGTAACTACAATCATAGTTGCCACAACAAGAAAAACTACAAGGAGAAGAATGACAAGAAGTAGTTGATGATGATTTAATTTCAAAGGTCTCAAATGAAAACATTGGAGATGTCTTTGTTATAGCTCTTACTATGCATGAATGAAAGGATGCATGAATGATTAACTTTGGAAATTATTTCAAAATGAATCCCCATAGAGAGTGTTTCTCTAAGTATGACAGTTGTGATGGTGGAAAGACCTATATTGGAGACAACACATTGTAGAAGCTTATTGGTCATGGTAGAGTCTAGATCATGTTTGGACAAGGAAAGACCAAGTCTCTTTCTAGCATATTACACATCCCTAGTTTGGTGAGGAAATTATTACCTATAAGTAAAATTAATGATTTGGGTCCGTGTTTTCTCTTTATCAAGAAAGGATGAAAGGTGGTTTGAGGAGCCATGGTATTTGGTAATGAATTTCATTCTAGAACATCATTTCATCTTGAAGTCAATACTCTTGTTGAATTCAATAATTTTGAAGTTTTTTATTCAAAGAGCCATAAGTTTCATGTTAAGATTACTATGTTGTGGAAAGAACACATGCGTCACATTTGCAAGAATGGGTATAGTTGATTGTTCCTTGGATTTTAACTTTTGTGAACATTATATTTATGGAAAGCAAAATTATGTTTAAGTTTTATTCAAACTCTATTAGATCTGATGTGATTTTAAATTTAACTCATTATGATGTGTATGGCCTATAAATGTACTTTCACCAGGAAAATCCCTTCATTATGTATCATTTATTGATGACTTCTCTAGAAAAACTTGGGTTTTTTTCTTAGATAGAAATCAAAGGTCTTTAATAGATTCAAAGAATTTAAGGCTCTTGTGGAGAATCAAACTAAGAAGAAGATCAAGCTTCTAAGAACATGCAATGGAGGAGAGTTTTGTTTTATAGAGTTTAAGAAATTTTTAAGGATAGTTGCATTATGTGACATAAGATAACTCCAGATGCCCCTCAACCTAATGGAGTTGCAAAAAAAAATGAATAGCAAATTAATAGAGAAGGATACAAGCATACTTAGTGGAGCCAATTTAGATCAAAAAATTTGGGTAAAATTTGTGAGCACATCTTCCTATTTGATTAATGATGTAGATCAGGGGTAGGTTCCTAAAAGGATTCAACACCTAGGTTTGACTGATCACACAAGCATATCAAATCTCCTCTCTCACACAATATGATTGTATAAGGATGGGAAATGCACCCATGATGGTTAAATGGCATAGACCTCTTGTTGAACTTCTATCACACCTTGACCCACTCTAACATGGCAGGTTTAGACTACCAAAACTCCCTAAAGACCCTGACTCCTTCCTCTTCCAATCGCTCCTTTGTAAACTGGCATATTGGCTTATAGACCTTGGAATAGGGTTTTCTGAGCATAATTTGAGGAAACCTTCACAAACCCATAAACCAATTGGCATTTTAGATACCCTTTTGGATTTTACACAACATATCAAGAAAGCAAGTGGGGTTGTTTTGTAACATAAGCCCCAATAATTGACTAGTATTGCTACAACTAGGCCTAATTAGGCCACTTTTACAAAGCAAGTGCATACAAATTTCATTCCACCCTTCCAATTCTAGTTCCAGGGCCTCAAGTGTGTTGCAAAAGGTCAGATTATGTAGGTTTTGTGGGTCATGAACTTCACTAAGTCTCATTTCCAACACACCTATGCTAGAAAGCCTAATACATGAGGATATTAGGCCTAATCTGATTCAAACAACCCCTTATTCCTATCCCCTGCACCTGCAACATTCACCACACTAAAATACATTATATCCAAGACCATTCCACCCAGTTATGGATGATGACATTGGTGGAATGGGTCAAAACCCATTTCCTTGCACAAACCCTCAAACTTTAGGGTTTTCAGGCCGGTTTTGGAAATCAAGCTATAAAACTCTTCAAAGTCTATAAAAATCAACCAAACCAAATTCAAATCAAATCTACTTCATACCACAACAAAATTTCATGCATTGTAGATCATGCTCGTACTATATTGGGTCGTACAGGATGTGGGAACAGCAGATTCACACAGAAATTGCAGAAAAATAGGGAAATTTGTATTATTTTGTCTTCAAAACTTCTCAATCAACCTTCCACGAAGGTTCTTAGAGGTTTTTAAACATTGTCCATCAACCTCCAATGGTGGCAACCAACTTACAAACCAACAAGATCGTTCAACTTCCTCCCCATACATGGAAAGGGTACATTTCTTAAGGAACATGTCATATTTTCACCTTAGAACTGACCTTAGGACACAAAAACATGTATGATGACATGAAAAATGATCTTAATCAAACCTTATTACAACAAAAATAGACTTGAAACCATAAACACCACATAAACACACATTTGATCCACATGGGATGTGACAAAGATAAGGTGCCCCTGCACCAATTAATAAGTCTCTTACTTCATATCTTGTGAAAAAATCCCTTGAGAAGGTTTGGATCGGTAAGAAGCCTTAACTATAGCATATTAGATTTTTTGGTTGTGAGGCATATGCACATGTGCCAAAGGAGAAGAGATCCAAGTTGGATTGCAAAGAAAATAAATGTACCTTCATCAATTATAGTGATGGAGATAAGAGAAAGATTTGGAATCCCAAGATGGGGGAGAAAGTGTTTAGTTAGAATGTGATCTTTAGAGGGATCAAACCTTCTTCTTAGCCTTTGCTTTCTGTAGTTGAGGAGAAAACAATAGTACAACCTGATCCAAAGACTGAGAAGGCTCCACCTAAGATTACCAGAAATTCAAGATGGACATGATGAGGAGGTCAATTGAGATAATGATTTAGAGGAATCAAATTAAGAATAATAACCTTGTACCCTACTCTTGAGGAGATACACTCAACAAAAGAAGCAACTAGAAAGGTATATCCCACCTTATTTTCATTACATTTTTTCTTTGTCTACTAATGATGGTGAGCTTAGAATTATGGAGGAGGAAATTGAGCCTAAAGATAGGAAGTACTAGAAGACGGCCATGAATAAGGAGATGGCTAAGTATTGGGTCATCCCACAATAATGGGTTACAGTTTTTGGCCAAACTTGACATTGAAATCAACATTTTGAACTCAATCTTCACTTTTTGACACATATAGCCGCTAAACCATTAGGAATTTGAAGATGATGTGAACTAGTGATTTGTGAGATTTTGTTTGTAGATTCTAAATTTTTTTTTAAAAAAATTGGAGTTAAATTGTAAAAAAAAATTCATCTCCTTTGATAACTAGTTTTTAATAGTAAACAACATTTTTTTAAAGTGATGTGTATTCTGTAGCACATAATTTTTTTTCTACAAAGAATAAAATTTTGATTCTTTTGAATTTAGATTGGTGACACCAATATGTAGGTCATGCATTTGGTTTCATAATGTTGTGTTGAATTTTTTTTAATTAAGCTTTGAAGTCAAACAAATTATAATTTAGACATAGGTGTATTCTGTAAAACATAACTTTTTCTGTATGTATCGAAATTCAATATTTTTTTTTTTGTTGAAACAAGGACATCAATACCTAGGGCATAGATATTTCTCAGAATTTTTTTTCACTAATTTACTAATTTTCCATGTGTGTAGAACAGAGAACTTGATGTTCAATGAAAAACCTACATTCACAAGAAATAAAAAATAAATATAATAATCAAATTAAATATATTTAAAATTATACTTTTTGGGAAGCTTATAATAAGGACTACATACTTACAAAACATAAATTTTAAATGAATTCATTTGATCCCCCAAAAGGTAAATCAAAAGTGGTTTTTTATCAGCATTTTGATAGGTGTAGAGGAGACTCCATTATAGGTGTGGTTTAAAACTAGTGGGGTTCTATGCAAGGGGGTTTGAATTTAAGGGGGTTTGATCAAACCCTCTTCAATTAAAATCCTTTAAATGGAACCTTTCAAGGCTTAAATCATTATATTTTCTAAAAATATGTGATTTCAGCAAAAATCAAGATGTCCCAGAAAGTGTAATCCATTATTGTGGCAGTACCCTATTTGGAGAAGAAAAAACATGGGACTTGATTTAGTTGCATAAGTTTAGGAATCTTGTTGGTTATAAATGGGTTTTCATGAAAAAAAATAGTTTTGAGGGCAAGATTGAGATGCACGGGGGAAGATTAGTGGCTAAAGGTTATTCCTAGGTTGAGGGAATTGATTTTAGTGAGATTTTATCTCTAGTTACAAATATTACATCCATTAGGTTTCTTTTATCTATTTCTAGTGATTTTGACCTTGAGCGTGATCAAATGGATGCTAAGACAACTTATTGTGTGGGGATTTAGAGGATGAGATCGACATGACACAACCAAAGAACTTTGTGGTAAAAGGTAAATAGTACATGCTTTATAGGTTGAAGAATCGTTGTATGGTATGAAATAGTCCCTGGGATGTGGTATTAGAAATTTGATTCATATGTTTTAAAGTTGGGATTAGTGAGAGCTAAATCTGATCACTATGTTCATTATAAGCAGATAGGTGATCAATTTATTGTTATCATTTTATATGTTAACGACATGGTAATCAATAACAATAAATATATGATTAGAATTTTGAAATCTTAGCTTTCATTACAATTTGATATGAGGGATTCAAAGGCTAATAAGTTTATCTTAGGGATAGAGATCAAGATAGATAAAGCTAATATAAAAGTTAGGTCAAGTTATATATGTTGACTTTATTTTGCAGAGATTTAGGATGCACAATTGTAAACCAGTGACTATTCCTATTCCTATGGGAATAAATATTTTAGTTGAATAGTGTTCTACTCCTAATGAAATTGAGGACATGAGACATGTTCCTTAAATAATTGTAGTTGGTAGCCTAGTATATGCTATGGTCTACATAAAACAAGACATTGTCCAAGCAATGGGAGTTCTAAGCAAGTATATGTCTAATATGGAAAATAAGAATTGGACTATATTTAAAAGGATCTTTAAATACCTTTAAGTCACTTAAAAATATTATATTTTCTACTAGGGAGGACTTTGTTTGAGTATGATAGTAGATATACAAGATTTGTTGATGTAGACTACACAAGCTATGATGTGGATAACAGATGGCTTACTAATGGTTACATCTTTAGCCTATTTGGTGGTATGGTAAGTTGGATGAGAAAGATACATGTTTTGTGTTTCTTTCTTTAATATAGAATTTGAGTATATGCCAACTAATCATGCTTGGAAGGATGTAGTTGGATTTAGAGATTATGCTTGAGTATTAGGTTGAGGCATAATATACTGTGGATTGATTGTCATAGTCAAAGTGACATCATCTTGTCGAAGAACCCTATTTTTCACATGTGGACAACATACATTGATGTACATTATTTTGTTCATTACATGGTGTAGGACAAGAGGGTGATGATCAAGAAAATGGATACTTTAGTGAATGTTATAGATGATTTGGCAAAACTAGTGAACACAAAGAAGTATTGATGGTGCACGATGGCCGTGGGAATTTATGCTCCTAGTAGTTAGTTCATTTTATTGGATCCCCTTATGATATTTTACAATGTATACAACAAGTGGGAAATTGTTAGGACTAGATTTTGTACACCTTGCAAATGCCAAGAACAATGCAATTGCTTAATAATTGTAATGTAATATAATTTTAGGCACTCATGGAATGGATCACCACCCTTGGGAGGAATCTCAAGATTCCTTGGATGACACACTATTCCACTTGGCAATTGTAATGTCACAGTTGTGAGAGAATAATCAAGATGGGGATTACATAATGGACTAAGAAGAGCATCTTTGACCATTTAAAATTAATTGTGTGCAAGAGAATTGTAAGTGTAATTAGTGCTCCCAAATGGAGCACTTATGAGTTATATATGACCACCTTGGTTATAGGAGTCAAATGTCTTCATGGGAGCTACATTCTATTCTAGAATGTATTACTCTCGGAGAGGAGCACGTGGGTCCAACTTGAACTAGTGGGACCAAGACTTATCTCATGGTTTTGAGCCCATGGTTTTAGGAATAATTAGTGGTAACCTAGATCTCCTTGGTCTATATATTGGAGGTTTGGGATGGAGATTGTATGAGATTTTTATTACAAGTACATGTTGTCAAATTGACTCCAAAAGATAGAGTTGGATCTCATTGATCACATAGATATTCTTCTTGTATTGTAACATTTGTCAAATGATTAATACATTTGAGTGTGTTATTGTTGTTAGGTCTTTCCCTGAGCGTTTTACCATGGTAAACTTGTGTTGTCTATGTCATTATGCTATTGATACTTCTTTAGATTTGTAACAGTTCATTATTTCTCTTATAGGATTAGTGCTAGTTTCATTTCACATTTTAGTATCATATTTGCACTTTATCTCACCAGTCACAACATACTAGATAACCCAAGAACAAACTAACATAGTTTCCTTGAAATGTCTAACTCCTTGTCTCACTTATTTCCATTTCTCACTTCTAATTATTTATCTCAACTTATTTAATTAGTTTAGGTTTTTTGTACGAGAATAAAACACCCCTTAATAAAATATTTAGAATAATCAATTAAGAAAGCAATCAGTTCAAAATTTAACCTAGTTAAATGATCTTAGTCAAGACAAGCACTAAAACATATACTAAATTAAATGCTAAAATTGGCAATAAGGATAGAGGGGATTAGCTTTGTGTATACCAATGGATGTTCTATTGTTTCATATGCTATGTAATCTAATTCAGACTTCTACTATCAAATATATGATAATGGAGCTTTGATAGACTAGAAAATAACCCACACTTTGTCAAGGTCTAGAACCACATGGGTGTCCCTAATTTGTAGACTCACAACCTCAAACCTATTGTGCAACCTTGAAATTAGATTTGTAGCCTTCAAATGTGAACTTTTGATCTTTAAAAATTTATTCACCTTCATGTACCTAGGGACTTGGTGGTTATTAAAAGTACTGGTAGAACCTAATATCAAGAAGGGGGAATTTACATCTTATCTTGATGTCAATCAAGACCTTTGTATCAATTCAACAAGATTTAACAAAGTTTGAAGACATGCCAAGAAAAATTTAAATCCCTGTGTATATGTCCTTATGATTGTAGATGTTGATGCAATACTCTCCATGAATGCTCTATTGATCAAATGATGTAGCAATGGTTGATGGATGGCTAAATGGCTTGGGGATTTGTCATTTTATACAACACCTTAGCCTTAAAGTTTAAATATTTTTCATTTGAGTTGGTAGGTAACAACTAATTAGAGTTGAATTGTCTTGGGCCCATGATTAAATTTAATTTTGGAAAAAGGGTTCAAAATTGCACTTGTGGTCTTGAACCAAGTTTAGGGTTAGACTTGAGGTCTTGAACCAAGTTTAGGGCCCCACCTATGGTCTTGAACCAGAACTAAGAACAAGTAGATTAAGGACGAGATCCAAATCCACTAGGGAATGATATTTAAGTTTAGATAAAGTTTAGGCTAAATGATAACTATTACACAAAAATACACCATTTGAACAATACACTATTGTACTTGGGATAAAGGGTGAAAGTGAGTTCAAAATGAGAACAAAAAAGTGCTAGTGATGTACTTTTCCCCTCTACATTTTTCCTCTTCTTTGACTTGCATGTGAAATACCACAAATCATGCATGTCAAAGTGAACAAATAACCAACACAAAATTAATGATAAGAACATGTAAAATGATATAGATATGGACTAATGTCCTAGTTGTGCTTCATGTAATAATAGCTCCATCTTTAGACTTGCATTACACTAATAAAATGCTAAAATAAAAATGAACAACTTAGTAATGTTAACAATCATTGTGTAAAAGTAAAAAGAGAGGTGTAGGATTGCAAAATGGATCACTATAACCTAAAAAGAGAGAATAAGTGAGAGATAATGGTGTAGGATTGTAGAATGAATCACACCATACATAACCATGTTCCTAAATGACAAAAAAAAGGTGTAGAATCTCAAACAAATCATTGAAACCATAATCATGAAAAGCTCATGTAATTAGAAAAGGAGGCTATGTAGGATCATAGAATGAATCCTTGTAACCATGCTCCAAATGTTAAAATATGGTCTAAGACTCTAATAATTCAAGTAAGCCACTATAACAATAATCATGAAACAACATTAGTGATATAACATTCTCTTCTCAAATTTATTGCATATATATTATGCAAGGAATTTGAGGAGCGATAAACAAGGAATATGTGAAAAAATATAATCATGTAAGCTCCATAAACATCTAAAAGTATCATAGATAGTATCATGAGACAACCATGAGAAAATATATTAAAATTTGATCATAAAATAACATGTAATGAAAGGAAATAAGGTACCCCTAATGTTGCTCCTAAGTATGGGGCAATCAACAAGTGATAATATCCAATGTGATAGATGTGAACATGTAAGCATAGATATATGTAAAATAAAATGTAATCATGTAAGAATAACTATATGTCATGTAAGCATGATAATGCAAGATAATAACATGAAATTGTAGTTGTATGTCAAATTGAGCATCATCAAAGAAGACATCATTAGTAACATACAAGAGGATGCCCCCACATGGGGAAATTTTGTAAGGATCATAAATGTGGGGGCACTCCATAATTTTGTATCATCTTAAGTCCATAGACAAAATGCAAGAGAAACACATATAGAACAAACAAAGAAGTGACATGAACCAAAAGATAAATATACATAGTCAGTTGTGTCAACATTCACCACTAAGTGTGTCTTTACATAATCCACAAGCCAAAGAACATGAAAGACATGACAAATATTGAAATAAGGAAAATAAAACAAAATCACAAGGTCTCAACCAATTATTTTGGAAGAATCTTCCTCCATTCCTCTCAATCATGAATATCAATGTCCTCACACTATATCACTAAATTCTCTCATAGAAGAAGCACCTCATCACTTTGTAAAGCATTTCTTTTGACATACATGCTAGAAAGAGGCGTCATTTTTTATTTTTCTTTCTATAACCACTCTTCATCTTTTCTTGAGCCTTTCACTTGTCAATTCTAAACAGGTTTGCTACTTATATCATTCTTTGGGAACCAGGTACTTTGAGCACCCTTTGAAGATGTAAAGGTTTATCTATTGCCCATAATAAATTTGTTCTTTTCATCTTTCCTTAGCACATATGAAATTTGTTGCTCATAAAAATCATGTTTAGGTAAGAATATTGTTAGAGCATAATGTTACTGGGAGTCTATATATTTTATAAATATGTCTTAAATAGCATTCATATAGCTCTAATACAAGGTACACAAAACTTTATAATTTGAATATACTTTTGACATATTAAACTAATACTTAATTAGTTAATAATTTTAGTAATATAAAGATTTATTTTAAATATTAATTAATTATAATGTTAGTTTTCAAGAGGTATGGTAACTTCCCATTTGGGTGTTACCTACCTGATTTCCCTATATTTAAGGAAATTTCCATTGAAAAATAAAATATAGATTTTATATTTGGTGAATCTATTTCACCCTGCATTAAAGGTTTTCGCGAGGTCATTTGGAAGGTGGAAGGGATATTCTTGAGGTTCAATTATCTGTAATTTAACAGAGTCATGTAAAATTTCTTAATATATGATATTTTTGTGAGGTTTTTTTACTTTATAGTTTTCACCACCATAATTTTGTGTTCCTATGTAATTATTTGTTTATCATTTTATTTTTGTTCACTCATATTTATTGGTCACGTATTATATGTAAATAATAATTAACTCACCTAATAAATCATGATTCCTAATATGATATCAAAGCCACTTTAGTGTGGGCTAATGTTTTGCATGAAAGATTAATATAAATTACAAAGAAATAAGAAACATAAAAGTTTAGATACACTAAAACTTAAAATTGAACTTATAACTATAAAATTGTTTAAAAAACAATCTATATTTAAAATAAATTTATGAAAAAATGATGAAGTATATAAATCTATACAATAGGTTACAACAAATATGTAGACCCTGAGAATGAGATGGAAATTAAGGAAGTTAAGACTACTCCTATGCAGGAACAAAGAAGCAAGCCACTTTGACTCTATGAACAATTCATTTTATGATACTGAACCTGGAGACTCCCGACAAGGAGGTGGAGAGTGTCAAAAAGGATGATTCTAATGGGAAGCTTGTGTAGGAGCTTGATGAGGTTAAGTCCCGGCTCTCAGCTATGGAAAGTCAAATCAAGGTGTTGGCGATAGGTTGCTTGAAGGTTATTCACAAGGCGGCCACTACTTTTTCTATTCTGCAGGAAGATCATATTGCTAGCAATGATGCAATGAACGAGAACAAGGAGGAGCTAATCAAGTTTCTTAAACATGATTGGAAAGATCTGTTTAATTAGTTTTTACTTATGTTTTGTTCTCTGGTCTTGGTTTCTTTTTGATGTATTGTTATGAACTTTTGCTGCTAGTCAGTTGTTTCTGCATTGTTCATGGCCTTGGGCCTGTTTTGTTGCCCTTTGGGTTTTTGCTATCGAGATCTGCACCCATGTTTGCAGCTTATTAATATCAAAAACAAATATGTAGACTTTATTATTTTTTACAAATTAAAGCTTGGTTTGATGACTCTCAAACTTTGAATACTACATTATTCTAAAAATACAAGGAATACATAAATTGGAAACCTTAATTATTAAAAAAATACTTTTTCAAAAACAAAAAATCTTTATTTTTTCCATGCTTTAGGTAGTTGCATCTTCAAATATGTCAAATTTATCTTGAACTACATTGTGATGATGATCCACACCCTATTCTATTGAACCATTGAAAATATGGACAACATATTCAAAGCCTCACTTTTATATTTTACTTGTCATTGACAAACATTTTTTAAATATTTATTATATAAATATTTTATATAAATTGAACATCAAACAAAAATTAAAATACATACATATATATATATATATATATATATATATATATATATATATATATATATATATATATATATATATATTAAATTTAAAAATATATAATATATTTATAGATATAAATATAATTTAAAAATATATACTTAATATATTATATCTATCGCCTATTCATGGGAAGTCTTTAGATCATCCAAAAGTCAAAGCAAGAGTAGAAGCTAGATGGATGCCACCAAAAAAGGATGGTTCAAACAAAATTTTGACGGGGCATCTAGAGGAACCCCTAGAATGTCGAGAGAAAGATGCATAATCAGAAATCAAAATGGTGGTGTGATTGGAGTAGTGGCAAAAAAATCTACTTGCAGGAACAAATAACGAAGCATAACTCCAAGCAATGTATTTAGGCCTCCAATTGGGAATTAAATTAGGATTGAAGAAAATAATCATAGAGGGGGATTCATTGATAATTGTTAATGCCATAAGAAATGGAAAATGCCCAAACTAAAAATTAAACAATATTTTATACTTCTGTTGGGAGTTAATAAATTTGATGAATTCCAAGTGAAGCATGTGTTTCATGAAGCAAATGTGGAGGCAAACAAGCTTGCAAATGTGGCAATCAAAATGAAGAGTTTATAGATGGTGGGGACTAAATCGTGTGAAGAAATATCGTAGGGGAATCACCATCCCTTCGTATTATGCAACGATTAATTGATGCTGAATATACTGGTCCTTTCACCCGTGGGAAGTACTAGAGGAGGTATGTGAATTGAACTCGTAGTAATGATAATAATTACCTCCAGGTTATTGTGAAGGGAGATTTTATTAGAAAGCTAGAGATGGCAACGACATTCAGAAAAATGGATATAACAGTGTGTCTAATGACGAAGAAGTGGCAAATTGCCTTCAAGAGAGAGATATCTAATTTGTGTTTGAAGAAGATGCTCAAGACAAAATCTACAGTGGTTCTACATGTGATAAAAATGGTATTAGGTGACACTTTCCTCTCGGTGACCCATAGGCACCGAGTGAATACGAACATTGCCTCCATACTAGTAGTTGTGATGTTGGATTTAGGAGAGACAGTATTATATTCGAGAGGTTATAAAGATGTTGACAAAACTAAGGTGGTGAGGAGGTCTAAGGAAAATATTAGATGAAGTGGTGTTGGGTCTGGGGTTTCCTCCAAGGAAAGGTACCTGGGCTTCCATCAACCCTCACTACTCATGGTTGTGGGTTCCCTTCATTATTAGGGCAATTGGAGAAAAGGAGGAGGAGCATAAGAACACAAAAAAATGGGGAATGGAGTTTCTAAAACTGGTTGCAGGGGTGTCGAATGTTGTTGGGGTGGACTGGTCCTTGGTGGTGTAAACTGAGGATTCAGACTCAGGTAATGACAATGAGCAGGCAAAAGAAGATAATATCAATTAAAAAAGGTGCATATATAGTGTACCTAGAATGAAAATATAGCTTGTATACATGATAAATAGAAGATAGAAAATATGTAGAACAATATAAATGTAAAGGAGTATTTTATGGCCCTCCATTGGAGCAACCCTTTTGAACTCTATAAGTTTTTTATCTTTTCAATTAATACTATGGGGTATGGCTCCCTTATTCCTAATTCACTAATCAAAAAATATATATATTATATCTATATATAATATAAATTAAATTTAAAAATTATAATGGAGCAACCCCCATTCAATGGAGTTCGTTGTCATTTTAGTAACAAGCAACTCCATTGAATGGAGGTCGTTGCCTCCTTAAAGGGATGACCCCATTCAATGGAGGTTGCTGCCTCTAAAGGTGTGCGACTCCATTAAAGGAGGTTGTTGCCTCTAAATGGCATGGCTCCATTGATGGAGGTCACCACCTCTAATATTTATTTTCTAAAATTTGATAGAAAAATAAATTCTATTTTTATACATAAAATACCTATTTTTTGGAGCTCCATAAAAGACTGTTGCAAAACTTCTATTCTCATATTTTTTTAAAACCTTTTTTTTGGTTGCTCAACTTATAAAATAAAATTATAATTTTTTTAGGGCTTGCAAAGACCTTATAAAAATATAAGTTTAGGGTTTTTACCCTAAATTCTCTTATTCACGTTGTACTAATATTTTTGCTCTTATTTTAAAAGAAAATTTAAATGTTATATATATATATGAGCAAGTCCACTATTTTTTAATTTTTTAAATAGATATATAATACTATAGTATATAGTATAAACAAATCTATTATTTTTAACCACAAAAGAATAGGTAGCCTAACAACCTAAAGCCAGCCTAAGAGGTAGCTCTAAACTCCACAAGGTAAACCTCCTATAACCTCTAGGTTGTACATGTTGCCCCCTAACATACATAGTGGGCAAATCATGTTTTGAACCTGTGACCATTGTTCATGTATTTCAACGGCTCAATCATCTAGTCTACACCCAGGACTATAAAAAATTCTATTACATAATAAATAATGTATTTTTTTATTTTGTAAATGTACGATTTGTTTTGAACTAAATTCATTATTTTATGGAGGTGGTGACTACCTTGAGGAACTTAGGATTGAGCCCATTGCAAATATAAACTCTACCATCCAAGCACATTGGGATTACTCCAAACATTAAATCAAAAAATTGCCTAGAAGTTATAGAAATTTCCTGATCAAAAATATTATACAAGATGGTGTACAACTTTAATAAATGGCACAATGAAATAAGTAGTGGTACGATTAAAATAGGTCATGAACTATAAAATGTATTTCAAAATAATTTCTTCTTAATAAGGAACTATAGAGACATAGAGGTACTAAATAATATATATCTCATATGTATCACTCAAATAATTTGAAATATAAATCAATATTGGTAATCAATTTTGGGTTATATCCTTATATTTTTGCATGTTTAATATGTGATTATTGAATCCATAATTTTATTCTAAAATATGAGAATAGGTTAAAAAAAATTAAAAGGTCATCATTTGTAGGAAAGCTATCTACCTTGGATAACCTCTAAATGAGTTCAGATTGACATATTGTTTATTAATAAATAGCAAAAGGATATTTCTAAAACCTTTAGGTTTGTGAGAATTTTGAATAGCGTAAGAGTAAAATATCTTTCTATTTTCTCATTAAGGTGTATCCTAGAAATGAATAAATAATAAAAATTAAGGGGGACCTCCTCCCCATCAACATATTCCACTTATAATCCACTTATTCAACTTAGAAGCCACATAGATGTTACTTGGGGGATTTGAACTTGGATCTCAATCTTGAGAGCCATATGGCCTTGCCATTTAAGCACAACCCCTTTCACGAAAGTTGCATCCTAATTTTTACCTATTTAGTTTGTGCCTATTTTTTGAGGTAATATCTTGATACATGTACACAGCATCAAATGGCATAATCTTATGCAAAATCGAACTCATTTAAGGAAACATTTCTATGTTTATAATTATTATCAACCTTATGTTAAGTTGGGCTAAGAGATGTTATCCTTCAATCTCTCTAATACATTGTTACTATCATATAAATGAACAATATTAAAATTTAAGTTATTTTGTAATGAGACCATGGGCTTCTCACATACATATTACTACTATCAAAATTAATTTCTTTATGTCTCCTCTAATCCTTTTTGGTGTTATCCTCGTCCTCTGCGTTCTATTGGTCAATTGCTCCAACTAATAACTAATAGGAGACATAAACAAGTTAATGTCTGTCTCCTATTTTATCACCAACAAATTAATTATTGGTGATAATAATTAATTTGTTGGTGATAAACAAATTTTATCACCAATTTTTTTGTTTATTTTATATTATTATTCTTATGATAAAGAATTATATTCTCTTGAGCTAAAACTTGAAAGGAATTCTTTGATGACTAAGAAAACCACTTTGTACATAGATTTTAAGCCTCATCAATATAAGAAATATGAATCAAATTTTAGAGCAGAAAGAAACTATGAATAAATATATTTTACAACATATTCATCATTGTTATTAAGTATGAAAACAATGTGAGTAATAATTTGGTAGTTACTTGATCTAATACTTCCAAGTGAGAAACTCAATCTTATTCTTGTATACTAAAATATCTTTAAGAATTATTAGCATGAATTTATTAAGAGATGTTTTGTATTCACCTCATTAAGTTCATTAAGTTAACGATCTTAACATGTGTGTTGGTATTCTAAGTGGAATAACTAGAAATCTTCATAGTGCATGTAATAAAATTGGAATGTTGTGTTATAAATATCCACTTGATCTATGTTTGATACAATTTAATCCTATATAAATTATCAAAAAAGATTTCATGTAGATTATTTATTAAGACAAATTTCTTGGAAACATAGTGCCTTATACACAACTTGGGATTATATCTAGGAAAAATTAAATTGAGTGCCATGAAGAATATTCTACCTTAGAAGAAGACCAAAGTCAAGATACTCTTATTTCTAAATTGTCAAAGGGGAAGAAATCTCAAGATAATTCTTAACCCAAAAGATTAAATTGGGCTCAATCCCTAATTCAAGATGCTAACTTAGAAATCTTTCTTCAACATAAATCCTTATAATGTGGTCTTTATAGACTTGATTAAAAATGTAGCTTATATACATTCTTAATTATAATCTAGGTTCTCAATGATAGAAGATCTATTTAAAATAACTTTAAAATTATTGCATAATTAATAAAGGAATTATATATGATAAATATTCCATGATTTGTGTAAGAAACATATTGAAGTCTTTTGGTCTTCTTTTTTCACTTTATATAGGGATGAGATGGATTGGCTCCACCCTTGTTTATTAAATTTATTATTATTTTAAAGAGTATAAATAAACTAATCATCCATTCACTTTGTGATTGGGATCCTTGTAACTATAAAGAGCACTTTTTACAAATTTATGAGATTAGATATGCTTACCTTGAATATCTTGGGCAGAATTCTTAGTCTTTATTCTAGATAGAGTGAAATTGAGTTCTTTATTTTTTGAAGCATTTATTTGGAATGATAGGTTGAAAATTTTGTGAAATTAAGCCCATAAAAATGAACATTATAGTATCATTTTGGTAAATCCCAAAACTATTAGTTACAACATTTGGATTGTATATGAAAAAGGCAAAACATTATCATACACTTCATACCCATCAAAATGGTTGCTTTAAGCATGCTTTAGCAAATTCTAAGATTCATGTATTGTCATAATCCTCTAAACTTCTTGGGTGTAATACACCTATTTGTAATGGGTGGTTTTTGTCTTAAGAAACAATCCAAGGAGCATGCCTGGAAAGGATAGCTCACCTATTACTAAGAGATTTCTTTATGACTCTTTGACTATATATGTTTAGTAGGATAACTATTTACTACTTGATGAAGCATGGAAATTTATAACTACTTATGTTTGTGAAAATATCATGCCTTAATGATCTTCAATTAGAAGTAACTTTAATCCTTTAAAGAAATTGACTAAGATCTTCTTCATCATTTTTTGGAATGTCTATATTGTAGGATTGTTACTCTATTGTAGTATCTCGAAGATATATACACATAAGTTGCTTAAAATTTGTAATATGATGAACTATTAACCTACTATTATACCTATTTAAATAGGTATCAAATTGGATCCTAAACCATCATTTGAAAAATTTAAACCTACTGTGTAAATAATTATGTAAAGTTTGATTTATCTTACTATTTCTAGGCCTGGTATTACCTATATAGTAGGCATTGATCTAGATTTATGTAAGATCCATATGTGGATCATTGAAAAATGTTAAAAAATATTAAGGTATATTAAAAATTATTTAATTATGGTCTTTATTATCCTTGCATAAAATTCTTTGTTATTATACTAACTATGTTGGTGATTCTATTGAAAGGAAATCCACCTCAAGCTATGTATCCAAATATGATGTAAGTGCTATCTCATGGAGTAGTAGAAAAAAGACAACCTATCATTGTTCTTTCTTCCACAAAGGTTGAATAGAGAAGTGCAAGAGAAGAAACAAAAGAATCAATGTGGCTAAAGAGATAAATGGATGAGCTTCATATGGGTACTAATAAGAGTACCATCTTATTGTGTGATAGCCAAAGATGTATTTCTCTTCTCAAGAATCTTGTTCAAAGAATAAATCATATTGAAGTTCATGCACACTTAATTTGAAAAAAAACAATTATTAATCAAATAACAATTATATTCTATATTATAGATGTGGAGATGTGGACTTAATCCCAATAGCCACTAATGGCCATGGATAACAGGATCATTATAGTCATCTAATTTTCCTATCATTTAATTCTTATCAATCCAAGCAGTGTGTGGAGCTATCTACAGCAAGGTTTCTGGGGTTTCAAATTTTTGATCCTATTTCTAAATCTTAATGATGAAAATGTAAATTAATCTTGAATCTAACATCATTCTACATTACTTGCAAATGTGAAATAACAATCTAGACTATTGCTAATGTAACACACATATAAAGATAAATGTTGAATTAAAATTAAAGCAATACTGAATTGGAACCAAATCTAGAAATGAATACTTGATCTATACTAAACACACATGCTGAAAAATAATGCTTTAACGGAATTAATGTTGGAAGGAACAAACATTTTTATGATTTTCTTTTAATGACTTGTAGGTTAACAATAACAAATGGACAATACAGAAGCTATTTTAATCATGTCACAAGAAAAAAGCTAATTTAAGATAGACAATAAACAAATTCAATTACAAAAAGAAATATTAGTAGATCACATCCTTTGGGTGGAGTGGGCCCAACTCCCCTTCTGAAAGGATCCTCTTACGCTAACACATAACTAATAGAATTCCCTTCTTATTTTCATTCATTAGAAACTCATGCTTACACAAAAGAGAATCAAAAATGTCACTAGAAAATAATGCTACTAAAAACAAAAAGGAACTGGAACTGTCTTTCTACCCTCATGGTTCATTGTTATACACTTGAGCCTTATTGCAAAAACTAAACTGAACTAGATTGAAACTAAACTATACTAGACTTTTCTTCTCCTTAATTCTTAAGACCAATGGTCTTTTAATCCAAACAAGAGACACGAGCGGTTTTAACCAAGAGATGTCCTTGATTAAAGGTGAGGACATGCAAGTGAGGCTTACATTAGAGGAAAACGCTATTGAAGGACTTTAGTTATTCAAATGACTCAACGTTTGAATCAGAAGAACAGAGTGCAAAGAAAGAGAATTGAAGTCAACCAAAAGTGTCATAATGACCAACTGGACAATTGAAGTCATTTTGGATCACCTTATCCTTTGTAAGACACCTACCAAGACTACAATTTGGCATAGATTTCATTGAGAAAACACAGGCCTAGAAGAAAGATGAACGGTTATGATGTAAAGTGTTACTCTGGAGCTACCTATATTTTCTTCATGAATGGCTCTAGAGAGATTCAAAATGTTGAATCCTTGGATTCAACAACTACTTTTGTTATAAAATCACAAATATATATGCATAGAGATAAGAAATCATAGAAATATTCAACAGATTCAACCATTAAAAGAATAAGCACCAAAACGCATTATCCATCCGTTCTAAAAATAGTTATAGGTATTAATTATGTATTTAAGTGTACCAAATTCATAGAAATTAAAGAAATGCAGCAATGTCTATTATGAAAGTAAAGTATAATTATCAAGACTCACCAATGGAGACCTAGGATTAAATCCGAGTAGCCACATTTATGAAACCTCTATTTAGTACAAAGTCTAAATTGAGAATAATATTGGGCCTCAAGGAGTTACCATTAAGGGGAAGTGTGCATGACAATGCCACCTCTTAGTGGTCAACTATTATATTATATGTAAGACCTACAAGCATTATGTATTTTTTTCCTTTGTATCTCTTATTTCACTTGTATAGAAATGTGTTTAGGTGGAGGCTATTTTGAGGAGGCCTAGGCTCCAAAAAGAAACTTTATAAGACATTTTTGTAAGCATTATTATTAAGAAAACTAAAATTTTAATTATGACAAGATGATTATCATGTAGTTTGAAATACATGATCTTCATATTGGAATATATTTTATCCCCGTTATATGTCTATCAAAGAATTCTTACATTACTGAGGAACTTCATTTTTTTAAATAAATTGACAACATATACCCCTATTAACCCTATTATATATACCTCCCCACTCCATCAAAATGAGAATATTATAGCTTGTCCTCTAGCAATGTTGTTAATGGAAAGGAATCTTTAATCTGGAAATAGTACTTCAATCTCTGAGCTTCTCCAACATTCATGTGAGTTCTAAGTCAGGTGTTTCCTATGAAGTAGTTGTGCTGGCTGATTCAATAGAGGGTTTTTCTTTAAAGTTTCCTAAAATGACTATTGATAGAATCATGTCTCGAATGGAAAACACTCTTGTGGGTAAGTTTTTTCTTTTAGACCTAATATAGATATGGTCAGAAAATGAATTGTTTGGTTATGAAGATTAAATTAAATGTCCAAGTTTGTGTTCTAGGTGGCATGTTTCTTTTTCACTTTTCTTTACATGAGGACCTTCTTAAAACTCTAGTTGAGGGTCCCTAGTTTTATGGGTGCAACAATCTTTAATTAAGCAAATAGAGACTATTATTTGATCCCTCAGTGGATCTATGTGCAATTGCCCTAACTTGGGTGCATCTCCCTGGCCTCCCCCTTGAGTTCTAGGATGAAGAAGTGATAAGAGAAATATTGAGTTATTTTGGCAAGTTCCTAGCACTGGATAGTGTAACAAAAATAAGAGTAGATTGGAGATTACCAGGTTCTATATAAATGTGGAAATATCAAAAAACCCTCCCCAATTTCATAACCCTAGAATACAAATATGGAAAATGGAAACATAATATCTTTTATGAAAACTTGAGGTTTTATTGCCAAAACTATGCCAAATCTGGACACATTATCTCAGATTGTCCTAAACTAGTGAAAAAAAAGAATGGTAGCCCTATCAAAGACAAAGAAAAGATAATTGGTACTCCTAGTCCTAAAGGTGATTCCTACCCCTTTGAAGAGGGCTTGTTGAAAATGTTGGAAGACAATGAAAGGGTTGAGATGAAGGCAATAGAAAACACCCCTAAAGACCAAAAAAAGAAAAGAGATGGTAGGGAAAGGTAAGAAGGATGGAAAGGATTGTGAGAGAGACCTTCTTAATGATGTGAACTCAAAAGTGTTGGATTTGTCATAGGATCATAAGATGTTTGAATCTGCTACTACTAGGAAGGTCAACATTCTCCAAGTGGCTCAATTGATGAGGGAATATCTGGAACAAAAGGAAAGGGTAAGAATTTAATAAGCACAAAGTCAAGTATGGTTGATATGCAACAATATTAATAGACCAGTGATGCTACTGACACAGAGTTGAAAAATTAGTAGTTACTTATTTCATAAGTCATATCCCATCTTGATGGTATCACTAAGAATGGTCTTCATCTTATTGTTGTTACTGAGAATGTAACTTATAAGATAGATGCTTAAAGTGTTGGAAATAGTAAACACTCAAAGAAGAAAGGTTTCAATCTTGAGAATGAAATGAAGGAAGACATTAAGAGCCAAAATACTAATGGGTATGACTTTGATAACAAGTAGAGAGGTGTTAATCTTGTTGGGTTGTTGGTTGACCCTTTGATTCTTGGTTTCTCTTCAAAACAACTTGAAGTTGAGAAAATAAGAAATTATAAAGTTAAGGAAAACATTCTAGATCCTTAAGATGGAAGTACCACTGATGGGAAAAGAAAACCCTAATCTAAAAGGGAGGTGAGATGAATAGAAAATGTAGGAATGGATAATAGAGGTCATCCTTCTAACAGGGAGATTGACAAAGAAGTGGTTAATGGGAGGCAAAAGACCTTGGAGTTATCTATCTCTAGAAAGAACCATCGATGAAGATTTTTTATTATAATATCAGGGGACTAAATTGTCCTCACAAACAACTTTTTTCTTAAAAAACTATGTTGTTGAAAATAATCTTGACATGCTAATTATACAAGAAGTCAAAATGTCACAAAATACTTTTAAGGAGGTTGTGTGTATTTGGCCTGGGGCTAAGTATTGTATAAGTGAAGTTGAAAGAACTTCGACTTGTATTTGACCAAACTACTTAGCAGGAGCTTATTATCCTCTAGAAATAGTTTGGTGGTTGCTTTTTCACTTGTTTCATCCAACAATCAGTGGATTCTAGCAAATGTGTATGCCCCTATCACAAGACTTGCTAGGAATTATTGTTTCATCCCACAATAATGGGTTACACTTTTTGGCCAAACTTGACATTGAAATCAACATTTTGAACTAAATCTTCACTTTCTGACACCTATAGCCGCTAAACTGTTAGGAATTTGGAGATGATGTGAACTAGTGATTTGTGAGATTTTGTCTGTATATTCTAAATATATATATATATGGAGTGAAATTGTAAAATTTGTTGCGTCTCCTTTGATATCTAGTTTTTAATAGTAAACAACATTTTTTTAAAGTGATGTGTATTCTGTCACACATAACTTTTTTTCTACAAAGGATAAAATTATAATTCTTTTGAATTTAGATTGGTAACACCGATATCTAGAGGATGCATTTAGTTTCATAATGTTTTGTTGAATACTTTTTTTTAATTAAGTTTTGAACTCAAACCAATTATAATTTAGACAAAAGCATTTTTTGTCCAACATAACTTTTTTTTGTATGTATTAGAATTCAATTTTTTTTTGTTGGAATAAGGACATCAATACCTAGAGGACATGTATTTTTTTAAAAAAATTCTCTCTATTTTCCTATTTTTTCGTATGTGTGAAACAAAGACCTTGATGTTCATTGAAAAACCTACATTCACAAGAAATAAAAAATAAATATAATAATCAAATTAAATATATTTAAAATTATACTTTTTGGGAAGCTTATAATAAGAACTACATACTTACAAAACATAAATTTTAAATGAATTCATTTGATCCCCCCAAAAGGTAAATCAAAAGTGGTTTTTTATCAGCATTTTGATAAGTGTAGAGGAGACTCCATTATAGGTATGGTTTAAAACTAGTAGGGTTCTATCCAAGGGCGTTTGAATCTAAGGGGGTTTCATCAAACCCTCTTCAATTAAAATCCTTTAAATGGAACCTTTCAAGGCTTAAATCATTATATTTTATAAAAACATGTGATTTCACCAAAAATCAGGATGCCCTAGAAAGTGTAACCCATTATTGTGGCAGCACCCTGTTATGGTTTGATCTAACCACTGCCATTCAATAGCATAAGGAGAAATACTAGATGGTTGTGGGAGATTTTAACTCTCCTCTCTTCCCTTTAGAGAAGATGGGTGGTTTACAAGATTATAATCTCTGAAAGTATGACTGGCTTTGTTATTTTTATTTCAGATGTTGGCTTAATGGACGTGGATTTGAAAGGCCCTCCATTTAATTGGTCTAATAGGTGAATGGGATAGAACTTGATCCAAGTAAGATTAGATAGATTTCTTATTTCTGGATCCTGGGATATTGTTACAAATATTTCACTTGCAACACTGCTAAGATTTGACTTTAATCACAACCCTCTACTCTTACATTGGAGTGTTAACAAGTCAAAATTTGCTTACCCATTTAAGTATGAAATTATGTGGTCTTCACATCAAAACTTTAGGAGTTGTGTTAGAGAATGTCAGGATATTAATCCTAAAGGACTAGCCATGTTCAAACTATCTCAAAAACTAAAAAACATGAAGGAGAATGTGAAAGGATGGAATAAGCACTCTTTTGAAAATGTTTTCAAATAAAAGAAAACCATATCAAACAAATTGTTGTCCATTTGAGAACTCATGGATAATGGCCAAACTAATGAGGAGACTTGTATTCAAGAGAAAACTCTTAGAGAAGAGTGGCACAAGATTTTACATAGAGAAGGAAATATTTTGGAAACAAAAATCCAGAATCCAGCAGTTAATTGAGGGAGACAAAAACACCAAGTTATTTAATCAATATACTCTCAAACATGGGGAAAAAATAGAATAGACAAAATTATATTTGAATATGGCACAAAAGCTTCCTCATAAGAAGACACAAGATTAGTGTCCAATTTTATCAGAATCTCCTAAGCATAGAACCCCCTTGCGAAGATGCTAATTATGAAAATCTGTTAATGTCATTCCAATTGTTCTTTCAAAGGAGGATAATAAAACTATGACAAGATAGGTTATGGAGGAAGAGGTCAAAGATATTGCCTTCTCCTTCACTGCCTTTAAATCTCCTAGGCCGAATGGGCTCCCTCCTGCTTTTTTCAAGACTTCTAGAAAATTGTGGGAAAATATGTTATTCTTGTTGCGAGTTAATTCTTTGGATCATGAATCCTTTTAAAGTAGTTGAACAATTCATTCTTAGTGTTTACTCCCAAAAGTAGAGAGGCTACATCTATGGTTGATTATCACCTGACCAGTCTTTGTAATATGATGTACAAGATTCTCTCTAATCTTATGTTCATCATAATACAACCCTTCGTATTGAGCTTGATATCTCAAAATAAAAAAGGGTTTATTATTGGTCATCAAATCCTTGATGTTGTTATAGCCACTCAAAAGGTGTTACACTCTTTAGAGAAGAATAAAAAGAAAGGTATGATTTTCAAGCTTGATATTTTTAAACCTTATGATAGGGTTTCTTGGGATTTCCTATCTGTTGCGTTGAGAAAATTTTAGTTTAAAGGTAAATTGTTGCAAATGATACAAGCATTTTTTATTACCCCTAAATTATCTATTCTTATAAATGAGTGGTCTAAGGAGTTTTTTAACAATAGTAGAGGGCTTAAACAAGGAGATCCAATCACTCCATACTTATTCATCATCCTAGTAGAGGTTTTAGTCAGAAATATCTCCGAGTTGGTTGTTGTTCATTCTCTTGGAGAGATCAAACCAGCCTCTTCGTCTCCTCCTTCCTCCCACCAAAAGTTTGTTGATGACACTATCCTTTTTGGTAAGTCATACGTGTAATAAGCTTATATGTGGAAGAATTTGTTGGGATAAGTTGTCATTAACTTTGCAATCCTAACCATTTTCATGTGTCTCCAAAGTTCTTGGAAAGTGTTCTTGAACACATAGACACTTGAGGGATAAATTCACTTGGACATGTTGTAGTTACATTCTATGTGGTGGGACCTAGTATGGGGGCCCACTTTGAAAGTGGAGCCCATGGAGACTTGGATTTTCTTTCTATAAGTTCATGTTGACTTGGAGATAACTTCTAGGAGGTGGGACCCATCAAGGGCACCCACTTTGGAGGAGAATCCAATGTGGACTTGCAATTAGCTTTTTTGTTTGCATGAGTGGATAATGTTGCATATACTTTGCATGAGTCTTATGTGGGAGTTAACATTGAAGTTAGAGATGCATGATACTTTCATGTTGCTCAAGCATGAGCTTGTATGAGCTTGCATGGACTTGCATGTTGTTGCATGTTACTTGCATGGACTTGTATGAGCTTGCATGGACTTGCATGAGCTTGCATGGACTTGCATGAACTTGCATGGACTTGCATGTTGTTGCATGTTACTTGCATGGACTTGCATTTTGTTGAATGTGAGTTGCAAGTACTTGCGTGTTGTTGCATTTCAGTTGCATGTACTTGCATGTCAGTTACATGTACTTATATGGTGATGCACGTGTCTTGCATGTCACTGTAACTCAGGTTCAATTTTGCATGATATTACAAGTTGTTACATGACTCTTGCATGATACAAAAAGGTTGTTACAAATTCATATTGGGGACGCCAAGTAATCCATGTTGTTTGCATGACATTGGTGTGAGTTGGAGTACTTTAGTTGACTAAGTCTAATTAGGACTTCTTGGGCACCCATGTTTGAGACTTTAAATTCAGTGGTGATTTCCACTATTCAACATTGGAGTTCACAACATTGAGCACATGGTTTTTGGATGAGGAATATTCTCTTTTTTATTGGATACAATTCATTGTATTTTGAGATCCATGGCTTCTATATAATGATGCCTTTGGTTGGTATAAATTATGACAGGTTTTTAAAGTTGAAGGAGTAACGAAGTGTTGCCAGAATTCAGAGAGAATTTTAGTGTTAATATAAAATTGATTACAAGAATTAATACAAGCATAATATCTCTTTAGGTGTGGAGTTTTTTCTCGCAAGGGTTTCTCCATGTAAATTTTGTGTCAACTTCCTTGATTAATTTCCTTCATTACTACATTGATTGAATGTGCTAATCACATACACATTAAATTGAAACTCATTAATCTAATTTTCAGATTTGAGCACACATAAATAAAGTTTAATTACTACATTGATTGAATGTGCTAATCACATTCACATTAAATTGAAACTCATTAATCTAATTTTCAGATTTGAACACACATAAATAAAGTTTTATAGCAATAGTTTTAGCTTGATTTTCAACAGAATTTGTTAAATGAATCTGTTTCTATTTCAGGATAGCAAATCAATTATACCAAGAGTACTTTGTAATTCTTCAATACCCCTTTTGTGTTGTAGCACTAGATTATTGCTTCTCTAGAGTGTAACATTGCCATGTTGCCTACCAAATATTTGGGCCTCCCTCTTGTTGTTAAGAAGTTGAACCCCTTATATTGGAATTTGTGGTGGTGGAAATAATCCAGAAGAAATTAGTTGGTTGGAAAGGAAAACTCCTTAGTCAAGCCAGGAAGTTCTAGCTTATGAAGGCTTATTTGCAAAGCATCCCTATCTACTTTCTATCACTTTTCAAGATTCCAAAGATCATGGTTGATAAAATAGATAAAATCTAGAAAAAGTTCCTTTAGACCAGTATGGAGGAGAAGAAAAGGATGTCATTAGTCCACTGGGATACGAAGTTAGAAAAATCAAATAGATAAATAAAGTGTCGATTGTGAAAGTGGGATGGGGGTTTATGAAGGACAACAAAGATTGGGTGGATTTAATGAAAGATAAATATATACAGGGAGGGGACAAGTTGTTCTTCTCTACTAATAGGGTTCCTAAAGGATTCCTTATCTAGAATAATATCAACAAAGCTAGAAGTCTTTTACATAAAGGTATTCATTAGAGATTGGGAAGGGGTAACCAGATCTATATTTTAGGGGACAATTGATTAGAGCAGGCTCCCCTCTCTTCCTTGCCTCAGTTGCAACCATTTCAAGTTATTCTCACCAATAGAGTTAGTTGCTTTGTGGAAGAGTATATGGTTAGAGAAGGATTTAGAGCTCGGTAGAAAGATTTGTAGGAGTTTGCTAAAGATGGTCTTACTACTATAGTGACTGATCATCAAAATAGATTAAATTCTTACAGGCTTCCTATGTTCTAGCATGACGATGATACTTACTGGGCTCTGGACCCTTTGGGTCTTTATTCTATCACTTCTAGATATTCTCTATAGATTGATAACTTATTCTCTAAGAAGAATTGGAGAAGAATATGGAATAGTAAGCTTATCCTAAAAGTTAATTACTTCTGGTGGATTGTTGCTTATGACAAACTTCGTACTTAGGACAACTTGCAGAGAAGGGAGTTCTTTTTCCCCAATAGATGTACGTTGTGCCTATCTAATGATGAAACGGTGGATCATCTCTTCCTCCATTATGAGTTTATTAGAAAAATTTAGGAAATATTATTTAAGAAATTTGAGATTAATTGGGTGATGCCAAACTCTTTGGATGCTTTCCATGACAACTGCCTCCCCCCTTTAGTAATCTAGTGCTAAAGGAAATTTGGAACATTTACCCTTTGCATCTTGTCTGGGGAGTGTTCCAAAAGAAAGAAATAATAGAATTTTTCAAGGATAAAACTCAAAAATAAAATTCCATCTTCCAATTGATCTATCAGGCCATTGCTGAGAATGTGGAGTTTGATATTTTTAAAAAAACCTATGTACTCCTATAGCACAAGAAGTCAAAATAATTAGAGGATGGGGGTTATTTGTGATCTGCATAATGTAGACTTCAACAAGCAAAGGTTGAGAAAGGCAGTAAAGTGGAAGACTCCACCGGCTGGATGGGTTAAACTTAATTTTGATGGGGTTTTAAAAGGGAACTTTGACATGGCTAGTGGAGGAGGGATCATAATGAGTGATAAGGGTGAGTTTATTGTTTCTTATGTGGGTAATATTATGGTTAAAAGTAATAATGAAGCTGAAGTGGTTGCTCCTTGTTGGGGTCTTCATCTTGCTAGTTTGATGGGAATAAGAAAATCTCAAATTGAGGGGGATTCTAAAGTCATCATTGACCTAATAAATGGGAGATCAGAATTGGGGTCAAAGTTGGAAAGTTATGTATTTGACCTAAAATAGATGATTAAGAACTCTTCTCTATTGTTCATGTGTTTAGGGAAGGGAATAAAGTTGTCGATGGGATGGCTAATGAGGCTATAAATCTTGAAGTATGGAAATGGTAGAGACAAATATCTTGCATTCCTAGTTATATCTCTAATCTCTATTTAAATGATTTATCCTAATTTTTCTATGATGGTGCACAAAAGTGTTATTTTGTGTGGATGGATGGGTGACATCCCTCATACCTAGGTCATCATCATGTGGAAGGGAGCTAGAAGGGGCTTTCAATTAATGAATTGTAGTCACCCCATGAGAAATTTGAGCATTAATCATTACTTGGATGTTTGGATCTATGATGGTGATATTTTGACTGACTTGTGCATTAAAGTGATTTTTGTTAATCCTTTCCCACCCCACATGTTGTTTTCTTCTTGTTTCATCATTTAAAACTATTTTTTGGAGAATGGGAGGTGATAAAGTGAGGATTGAACCCTCATCTTGTCAAGAGCTATGAAAATAAGAAGTTATGGGAGATATTCAGTAAAGGAGGAATTGAATCATATTTTGATTCTATGAGGGGGTTTGATCCATCCGTTTCAATCAATTTGCAAGTCATGGAATGGGAGCAAGGTTGATATCGAGGGGTTAAATTTGAGGTAATGAAAGAGTTGATAGGAGCTACTATTGGCCTACGTGTGGAAGGTAAGAAGGTCAAGCGTATGGCTCATAGAAAGGACAAATAATTTATAAATGTCTTCCTTGTGGATGAGGATTAGTTCGTCAAGCACTAGAATGGATATAAGAGAGGAACTCCCAAGACCTTGGAATTGTAAAGTCTTAAATTAGATACCCTAAAATTTCACGTTATGCCTTGCACCTACCTTAATGACCCCCTCATGTAAATTGAAATTAATCCATCTTCTCTAAATCAAGCTATTTCCAAAATCTGTATTAGAAGGTCATTCTTAGACTTTTTCTACATCCTCATGCCAAATCTGGGATCATTCTCCCAGGACAACAACGCATTGTGTTGGTATCCCATACCGTATCCAAGTACCACTAATTATACATTAAATTTGCATGCAATTGCCCCATGATGATCATTGGTAGTTGTAATGCCCCCATGGATGCACCAGGCAATTCTAGGCATGATTCCCTGAACCAAATTTAATGGAATCCAAAAAATAGCAAGTGACATTAGTTACTGAGAAAAATAGAAAAAGGCAACTTTTCTAATTAAAATGTAATAGTATTCCAAAAACTAGAGACATCAAAGAAGGATAGCAAGAAGAATCTTTTGAAATTTCTCCATAGCTACAATCATCGTCAAGCTTTGTATTTTTCTAGTACAGCTTTAAGGTAGTCTAGGCACAGAATCATTGTTATAGGTTCCTATCTCTGTATCCCGCTTTGTAGGTTCAAACATGAGGAGAGAATAGATCATGTGAGAAGCTTAAAGGTTGGAGTTTCTCCTAGAGTTTCCTTTGAGCTTCTTGCATTCATTATCCAAAAACCTCATCTCTATTAGGCATTTCAGTAAGTAGCACATTTATTTGCTCTCTGAAATTCCTTTGCTAACTTCTTAAGAAGTAAATCCATGGTGAATCTCTACCTCCCCATTGAGCATTCCCTTGAATTTGTTTCTCTTGCAAAACCCCCATCCATTCACCTAATCATGTTTCCTATTTTCCATCTTTGATAATTTGCACACTAGGCCTAGTGTTCTCCCCGCAGATCAAGGAGGTGCTCCTAGCATACTTTGTCACTACATCCTAGCTCTTAGACACACTTAGGGTAGGTGTACACACTTTTATCAATATCTTTATCATTTGACTATTCGTGGAGGTCAAAAGACCAAAGCAAGGGTTTGACCATTCCTTGCAAGCTTCTTAATAGTCCTAATCTTCTTTTTGTTTCTATTTGAAGTAGGTCCTTTGAAGAAAATCAAACACACAAAGGTTTACAAGGACTCAATTTGTCATTTCTATCAAATTAATCATTCACATTTTATCTAATTTATTTGTCTATCTGGATTTATGCTTGTGTTTTTCCCTTTGTTTTGTTGTGTAGGGTTATTGTGAGATCACACAAATAGAATAAGAGCTTATTGATAAATTACAAACTGCAACTATTAGACCCTGTTATATGTATTGTTCTATACAAATGATAACGCAGGGTGCAGACATCTACATGATGCACTAATGTCCTTGACCGAGGCTCCCAAATTTTAGTATCAAGTTCTATTTCATGTTTCATTCTACTGCATGAATTCCAATTCTGTGAAATCAACCATATTTAGTATGTATTTGTAATATTCAAATTAATTCTAGGAAGTTTTAATCTAGTTTACAAATAAGATTTAATTTAGAGTGAATTGGAATAGAGTATAGTTTTATTTTCCATATTCATAGAAATGAGGTCGGTTTGTATTTGATAAAGTTTTTTACTCTTGAAGGCATATTTTAGTGCATTTTCACCTACCATTTCCTTCTTCTAAACCACCTACACCATAATCACCATATAAGTTTCCCTTACTACCTACTCTCTTCACTTAATAACTTTGTGAAAGAAGTCTTATGCAACAAGGCTGGTGTCTCCTACATCAGTGGCTGATTTTTTGCTTATATCATTTTTTCCTAAGCAATTCCTCAAGTACTAATGTCTGTCATCTTAGTGAGGAGAATAAACCTAACCCCAACGATAAGAAGAAGACTTCTGCCATCAAGCCTACCTTGCAATCTCATATGAAAGATGATATCAAAAAGAAGATTATCCTAGAACCTAGGAAGGTTGAGAAGTTGCATATTCTTGTTTCTAACCCTATTTCTAGGCAGGGACAAGAAGCTAGTTGGAATTAAATAAAAAGGCAATAATTTTGTTAGTGTTAGTCCTAAAAGGGCTAGTAGGTCTACAAGACTCTCTAGCTGGAAGAAAAATGATAAGGATGTGCCTTTGGTAAATGAAGAGAGCATCATGGTGTCCAGTGAGGAAGAGGGCAATCTCTATGAGCTAAGTGCTTCTAAGGAGGAGGTTTCTGATTTTGATGATAGTGAATTTACCAAGGATCATAGTGAGGGGAGCTCCAATCCTTTGCCTTCCTAAGATTTAGGTGCAGATTCTATTCAAGATCTCCCTAAATCCTCCAAGGACATGAAAAAAACCCTAACTAAAAGAGATTAACAACCAACAAGGTACCCACAAAACAATAAGAAGAAAATGGAATTCAACCCTCCCAAAAAGATTGAAAGGTTCAAAACAAAAATATTGAGAACCCCACGACGAACCCTCAAACTAAAGACAATAAAGAGGTAAGGGATGTGAACAAGAAGTATAATGCTCCTTATACTATATGTTATATAAACAAAAAAAAGATTGATGTTCTACAACAAGGTATGGTTTCTATGAAAAGGAAATTCAAAGTGTTAGAGGATTCAATGAGTGATATGATCAACTTAAGCAAGGAAAGTTTAAAGTGCACTACTACCAGTCTAAAGATCCCATAGAAAGATAAAGATAGAGGCAGATCAAAGAAAGGGAAGTCTATTGTGGAAGATTCTAGTGAAGATATAGATTCTCTGAATGCCAAGTTACATCTGATTTCTAAAGGGAGGGCCATGTTGTCTAGTCTTCAGGGCCTGATTCGATCTCCCAAGACTTAGTAGTATTCTTGTTGTTGGTTGTTGGTTGTTTTTGTTATGTTTCTTATTTTCTTGTGTCTTGTTATTTGTCTGTTGTTTGTCTAGTAGTTTAGCTTAGGTTGTTCGTGTTGATTCCTATATTGGGATTTGTTTTCCTTTTGTTTTTTGGACTTTGTAAGGGTAGGGACCCTTGTTATCCCTTTTAATACTATCAAAAACACTAAGACGTAGTGCTAGATAACAATAATTTTAGGGGTCTATATATTTATAAATAGGCCTTAAATAACATTCATATAGCTCTAATTTAAGGTACATAAAACCTTATAATTTGAATAAACTTTTAGTATATTAAACTAATATTTAATTAATTAATAATTTTATTAATATAAATATTTATCTTTAAATATTAATTAAATTATTAATTAATTGTAATGTTAGTTTTCAAAGTGTATGGTAACTTTCCATACAGGTGTTGGTGCAGGAGCACCTAGATGTCTCAGTTTTGGTTAATATTCCAATAGTTGTTTTGGTTTCATAAGGTCTCTGAGACCATTTACACAATGTATAAGGCTTGGAAGCCATGTCATAGTTGGACTATGTCCCAATGTCGAAAGAATCTTTTGTTATGTTGTCTTAGGTAGTTTGTAATAGTTCTTATGTAAACCTTTGTTGAGGCATTTTAAATAGTTATAGGTAGTCATTTAAGTTTGAGTGTTTCTAGGCCTTTTAAAGGCATGTCAAAGGGTGTGCTGATGTGTTAAACCTTGTTCAAAGGTTAGTCAAGAGTTAAAAAGCATTCTAATCATGAAAACCACCGATGAAGTCCAAGAATGGACAGTTTCTTAAAATTGTCTTATTACTACAGTTACAAAATCTTGTGGAAACCCGATGGTCAAGGAGTGGTTGATCGACCCATGCATGATATGGGGCTTATTCTTAGCCAAGGAAGGAGGGATTGTATGGATTTTGATGGGGAGGAACTCAAGAAAATAAAGAAAGACCATTGTTTTTGCTGTCTTTTTCCTATTTTCTGTATTTTCCTGTTTTTCTTATGCATTGTTGAGCCGTACTTCTGTACTGTACGGCTCTATCATGAAAGATTGGATGATTGGAAGTAGAGGTTGGCAGGTTGGCTATCTATTATAGCAAGTTGAATCCTTGAAATTAACTAGGAAGTACATTGGCACTATGAATCTATAAACTGTCTCTGTAAATTGTTGTCTTCTTTTGAAATTCACTATTTTTTCTGTGTATTCCATACCTGTACGGAACTGTCAAGACTCATGAACACATTGGATTGTTAGAGGACTGAATTACCATTGACTTGAGTCTTATTTGGGGTTTTGATATAAGGTTTGATGTGAGAAACCCATGTTTGGCTGCAAACTGTTTTAAACCTACTGTGACAGTTAAGAAAAACCATTGTTTTCTTCCTTGCTCCATACCTGTACGGCTCAACCATAGAACAAGTTTGTAATGGAAGATTAGTGGATTGAATTCCCTCAAGTTTGATTCTTGTTTGGAGCTTTGATAGCAAACTAGGAGTGAGAAAACCATTGTTGTGTGTTAAGCTGTCCTAAAACCTAGGTTAGGGTTCTTTTGGGTAAATCGATGGAATTATTCCCATTCCACTCATCTTTTCTATTTTTGATCATTGAAATGGAGTGTAATTTTAGTTGTTGAGAGGTCTTGTGAAGGCTAGGGGAGGTAGGAGATGGTGTAGGTGAGTTTGGCATGTGGAATGACCTTGCAGAAACCATGAACAAGAGTTCAGAGTAGGACAGCAGTCATATCAAGAAGGTAATGGATTTGATCCTCATGTTATTGCTTTGCAAATGAACACATTGGTATGTGTGCATGTTAAGGATTGGTATGTTACAAAAGAATTAGGTTTGCATAGAGGGAGACTACTCCAAGGAGATAGTGTGACTGTTTACTAGTGGAGTCATAAGGTTGTGACTGTCTTGAGAAGGTAGAATAAGGACTGCTGTCCTGCAGACCCTGTATAGTGGTTTGGCAAGAAACCTAGATGGAACCTTGATGGAGTTGACATCTTAGGAGGTGTAGATTTAAGTTATTGGGTCAGAGACCATGTGTTGGTCATGTTGTGATATGCAAAAGGCTAGTATGAAGCTGAATGGTTACTTTGCTCTACATCATTTTTGGTATCAGAGCTAGCTAGTAGGTCCTTGAGGGAGTAAAGGATCTTGTGAAGAAGATAAGAGTTTGTGAGAGAGTTGTGAAGATGCCTCCAAAGAACCAAATGGCTAGAGAGAATGCTGAGTTGAGAGAAGCCTTAGAGGCAAGAGAGAAAGAACTAAGGGACAGAAGAGAACAGGATGCTGCCAGAGACAGAGAGCTGAGGCAAGTAAGAAGAGAAAATGCAACAATCTTGGCTAGATTGGAAGCATTGGAGAAGAATCCAAGAAAGGATGAACAAAATGAGTCAGAAGGAGGTGACGATGCAAATGAGAATCCTCCTGAGGATGAGTTAGATGCTGAAGAAAAGAAGTTTGTAAGATTGCTGAAGGCAGTCCAAGGCAGTGGAACTAAGGCAAACATAGAGCTACCTATCTATCAAGGGAAGATGGATAGTGAAGAAGTATTAGGGTGGATAGATGCCCTGGAAAAAATTTTTGAATATGAGGAGATGAGTGATGAAAAGAAGATCAAGTTTGCAAAGACAAAACTAAGAGTTACAGCACTTACCTGGTGGAGTAGTGTGCAGGCAGAAAGAGTGGCTAGAGGTGCATCAAAAATCACTTCTTGGGGTAGGATGAAGGATATGTTGAAGGATCAATTCCTTCCATCTGATTACTCTATTCAGACAAAGAGGATGAGACAAAATCTGAAGCAGAAAGACATGGATGTTATGTCCTATACTGAGCAATTTCATAAGCTTAGTATTAGAGGTGGGCTAGAAGATGAAGAAGAAAAAGTAGCAAGGTACCTTAATGGGCTTAGGTATAACTTGCAGGATGAGATTGGGTTGGTAGTACCAAAAACAATTGGAGAGTGTTTTCAGTTAGCCATCAGAGCTGAAGAGAGAGTGAAGAGGAAGCAAGAAAGGCAAGGAGGTTATGGAAGAGGAAACAGAGGTAGGGGCAAACCTACTAGTGAAGTTCAGAACAGCAATGAGAAGGGTAAGGAGTTGTCTACAGAACAGAGAGGTGGACATAGAGGTGGAGGTAGATTTGGATCAGGAAGAGGAGTGTTCACAGGCAGATGTTATCACTGCAATGAGGTGGGACACACATCTTTAAACTGTCCTAAGAAGGATGGTGTTGACAAAAGAAAGGATACAAGGGTTCACTTGGCACAAGAGGAGGAGAAGCTAGAAGAACCAGAAATGTCGTCAGCCTCCCCAATGATGGATGGAGAGATGCTCATGGTGGAAAGAGGTAAGATGCAGCAACCACCACAGGTATCTATTTTCAGAACTAATTGTTTGAGCCATGGCAAGATATGCAAGTTGATTATAGATTCAGGTTCTCATGATAACTTAGTTTCTTGGGAAATGGTGAATAAGTTGGGGTTGAAGACTTTTGATCATCCCAGTCCTTACCATGTCACTTGGGTGAGTCAGGAGCAGCAGGTAATGGTCACTAAGAAGGCTTATGTTGATTTCACAATTGGTCCATATCAGGACTCTGTTTTATGTGATGTTATTCCTATGACATGTGGGCATGTAATCTTGGGCAGACCATGGCAATATTCGAGAAGGACAATTCACGATGGGTATACTAATACCTATGTAGTGCACAAAGATGGTAAGAAGTTCAAATTGATTCCTTTGCCTTATGAGGAGAAGAAGGAACAGGTTACTATTTGTTTTAGGGACAAATTGAAGCTGAATGTCCAGGTTCAGGGTGATTGCATACAGCAGCAACAGTTGCAACAGAGTAAGGTGGATGACAGTCCTAGATAGCAGCAGGCTTGGGACTTCACTTATGTTAAGGTAGGGGACATTGAGTGTCCTATAAGGAGCCAGAAGAAGGAAAACAAACAACAGAGAGTCCAAGGAGGAATGAATCAGAACCTCCAGTTGAGAAGAGCTGAAGCATTGCAGTAGCAAGGTCCTAGGCAAGGACACCAAAACAAGTTTTATAATTCTAACACTGTTTACAGGGGCCATGCAGGTTGGAGACGGAGAAAGATAACTCTGGGAGAGTTCATGTTTCCTAGTTTGAGGAACATTCCAACACGGTTGAAGAACATTCAGAGCAGATCCCCTAACTCTTGGGACAAGAGTTTTCATCATGCCGGGGAGTATGGTGCAGGAGCACCTAGATGTCTCAGTTTTGGTTAATATTCCAATAGTTGTTTTGGTTTCATAAGGTCTCTGAGACCATTTACACAATGTATAAGGCTTGGAAGCCATGTCATAGTTGGACTATGTCCCAATGTCGAAAGAATCTTTTGTTATGTTGTCTTAGGTAGTTTGTAATAGTTCTTATGTAAGCCTTTGTTGAGGCATTTTAAATAGTTATAGGTAGTCATTTAAGCTTGAGTGTTTCTAGGCCTTTTAAAGGCATGTCAAATGGTGTGTTGATGTGTTAAACCTTGTTCAAAGGTTAGTCAAGAGTTAAAAAGATTTCTAATCATGAAAACCACCGATGAAGTCCAAGAATGGACAGTTTCTTAAAATTGTCTTGTTACTGCAGTTACGAAATCTTGTGGAAACCCGATGGTCAAGGAGTCGTTGATCGACCCATGCATGGTATGGGGCTTATTTTTAGCCAAGGAAGGAGGGATTGTATGGATTTTGATGAGGAGGAACTCAAGAAAATAAAGAAAGACCATTATTTTTGCTGCCTTTTTCCTGTTTTCTGTATTTTCCTATTTTTCTTATGCATTGTTGAGCCGTACTTCTGTACTGTACGGCTCTGTAATGAAAGATTGGATGATTGGAAGTAGAGGTTGGTGGGTTGGCTATCTATTGTAGCAAGTTGAATCCTTGAAATTAACCAGGAAGTACATTGGCACTATGAATCTATAAACTGTCTCTGTAAATTGTTGTCTTCTTTTGAAATTCACTATTTTTTCTGTGTATTCCGTACCTATACGGAACTGTCAAGACTCATGAACACATTGGATTGTTAGAGGACTGAATTACCATTGACTTGAGTCTTATTTGGGGTTTTGATATAAGGTTTGATGTGAGAAACCCATGTTTGGCTGCAAACTGTTTTAAACCTACTGTGACAGTTAAGAAAAACCACTGTTTTCTTCCTTGCTCCATACCTGTACGGCTCAACCATAGAACAAGTTTGTAATGGAAGATTAGTGGATTGAAGTCCCTCAAGTTTGATTCTTGTTTGGAGCTTTGATAGCAAACTAGGAGTGAGAAAACCATTGTTGTGTGTTAAGCTGTCCTAAAACCTAGGTTAGGGTTCTTTTGGGTAAATCGATGGAATTATTCCCATTCCACTCATCTTTTCTATTTTTGATCATTGAAATGGAGTGTAATTTTAGTTTTTGAGAGGTCTTGTGAAGGATAGGGGAGGCAGGATATGGTGTAGGTGAGTTTGGCATGTGGAATGACCTTGCAGAAACCATGAACAAGAGTTCAGAGGAGGACAGCAGTCATATTAAGAAGGTAATGGATTTGATCCTCATGTTATTGCTTTGCAAATGAAGACATTGGTATGTGTGCATGTTAAGGATTGGTATGTTACAAAAGAATTGGGTTTGCATAGAGGGAGACTACTCCAAGGAGATAGTGTGATTGTTTACTAGTGGAGTCATAAGGTCGTGACTGTCTTGAGAAGGTAGAATAAGGACTGCTGTCCTGCAGACCCTGTATAGTGGTTTGGCAAGAAACCTAGATGGAACCTTGATGGAGTTGACATCTTAGGAGGTGTAGATTTAAGTTATTGGGTCAGAGACCATGTGTTGGTCATGTTGTGATATGCAAAAGGCTAGTATGAAGCTGAATGGTTACTTTGCTCTGCATCAGGTGTTACCTACCTTATTTCCCTATATTTAAGGGAATTTCCATTGGTAAAATCATATTGTGAGATTTTGGATTTGGTGAATATTTCACCCTACATTAGAGGATTTCTTGGAGCCATTTGGAAGAAGGTGGAATGGATATTCCCCATGTCAATTTTTTTGTAATTTAACAATCATGTAATTTTTCTTAATAGATGGTGTTATTTTTGTGAGGCTTTTTTACCTTATGGTTTTCCCCACCATAATTTTGTCTTTCTATGTAATTATTTGTTAATCAGTTTATTTTTGTTAATCATATATTTATTGTTCATGTATTATATGCAAATAATAATTAACTCACCTAATAAATCATGATTCCTAATAAAGATATCCAAATCCTAATTCTAAAAATTGTAGGCTATACCAAATGTGTCTTTGTAGGTTGTATAGTTTATTTCTATCCTTGATCATAATATATGATGGATGAAAACTATTTTATGTTTTGTCCTTGTAGTCTCTTTTGGTCTTTCAAACATTTGCATTTTCTCTTCATTTTTATATAGTTCTTCCTTAAACATTTTTTACATGTTATATAAATCATTTTTTCTCTCATAAGGTGGTTGCTTAGATGTTTTAATGAGTATCCAAAGTAAAATTACTTAATTTTGATAATGAAAAAAACAAATCTCTAGAAATAGTAACAACTTCACCCTCATGAACATATTTTATGCATTGATGTAACATAGAAGACACTACTTGACACTTTTCAATCCATGGATGACCAAGTAATACATGAAACTAATCTAAAGTAGGAATAATATGACATAAAATAGGAACTTCCTTCATACCAACTACTAAAGGTAAAATAATACAACTTATATTATCAATCAATACTCCATTGGTCATCTTAAGAGAAATCTTTGAATGTGTATATTCTTGTTGCTAAAACTGATGATTAAACAAAAAATCTTTTGTACACTATTAAATTGATAAGAATGATCAATAAGAACACCCTTACTTGGCTCAAAATCAACATGAGCTCTAACATGTGAAGGACCATAATAATTGTTGATGCATAATTATTTTCTTGCATTGTTTATTATACTTGCATTAGTGTGCACCTAGGATAAGCTTACTTACGTAGGTATCTATCTGGGTAGGTGTTATCTCCCTTACACAATAGTAGGCATGTACTTAGGGAGGTAATATGGATTTAATAAAAATAGCTTTACTTTCCTACTTTGGTGGAAACTTGTACTACACATGTTTATTATCTCCTTTATCCCACATTGGTTGTACATTCACATCTCTTGGTGGCATATACAATAAATTCCCATGTCTAGCTCTCATATGATTCATTCGTTCATTATCTTGCATCCTCTATTTTGGAATAGCTTTTTTATTTCATTCTATAATCTTTAGTTTTCTTTGTGCTTTTTCTATTATAGTCACTCTTATCATCGAGATTATATATTTGATTGCCCCATAAGGAAATCTTACATCATATCAAAGAAATCTTTATAATAATCCATAATATAATATGGTATTAGAGCCTTTTGTGATCCAAGGTGTGCCCATTTTCATCAAGGATCAAGAATTCCTATTTGTGGCTTCATGTTGTAGGATTACTTTTGATTATTGGTAGAGCAAATTGGAGCTCACTAATGCATCCATGTTGTCTAAAAAAGTTGATTTCACCTTTTGTTGCATCTATATTGGACATTAGAGGCTAAATTTGTGTGGGTTTGAAGTAGGTAAGTGGTTGAAACATTTTATAGGTCATGTAACTTTTGGTGCATTTTGGATCAGATTTGACCTTGCCATCATGTTTGGAGTGCCTCAAAATCCTAGGAATACCTATCAAATCTTTAATTTTTGGGCACTTTGGTCTAATACCCTACAAATGTTTTCCCTCCCTAATTGTACAAAGTAATATTCCTAAGCATATTATGTGAATCTCGCTTGTGTACATAGATTACACAAACACATAACGAATCAATACACAGAAGCAATATTCACTAGCATAATTCATTATACGCTGAGGTATAGGGTATTCATTTTATATAGTTTACATTTTTTTAAAAACAATTGGTGCAAGTTTGTACAAGAGATACTTGATAGGGTATTACATGTGGTAGGTGATGAGTTGACATATTACATATTTACCCATGTTTATAACATTTTCTTGTACTATGTTTGTTATCTTTGCATTCCTTTTTTCATTCCATTCTTTGTCTTTTAATAGTTCCTACTACGTATATGGTTCAAATCGTATTTAGAGTATTTAATTAAGTTTAAAAAATGCATGAGCTAATAAGGGCGTGGTTCGATGGTTAAGTCACTCGATTGTACTATCGGCCACCAGAGTTCAAACCCCTGCTGGGCCAACGAGCTCGTAGGCTTTACGCCTTCACTGGGCCAATGAGCTCGCGGGTTTGAAGTGTTCTTGCTAGGGGATGAGGTCCCCCGTGTTGTGGCCTCACCAGTTCATTGCTCTGGGCAAAAGCACTCATGTGGAACCGGAGGGCGTGTCGCACCAGCGTCGCCAGTCATGTTAAAAAGTTTACCAGGCGCATTTTAAAAAAAAAAGTTTAAAAAATGCATGGAAAATAATTACTTAATTATGTTTATTAATAAATTACTACTAATTGTGCCATCTTATAGCATTTGTACAAGAAATACTTGATAGGGTATTACATGTGGTAGGTGATGAGTTGACATATTACATATTTTACCCATGTTTATAACATTTTCTTGTACTATGTTATCTTTGCATTCCTTTTTCATTCCATTCTTTGTCTTTTAATAGTTCCTACTACGTATATGGTTCAAATCGTATTTAGAGTATTTAATTAAGTTTAAAAAATGCATGGAAAATAATTACTTATTATGTTTATTAATAAATTACTAATAATTGTGCCATCCTATAGCATTTACATGTCAAAATAGCTTAGATCTTGTAGTAGTAGATTAATGGTGGTACAAATGCTCTTTTAACATATATTGTAGAAATATATTAATACCAAGCAAGAAAGTTTAAGACATGGTTGTACAAACAAAGAAATTGTTTATGTGAAACCTAGATGGCTATTAGAAATACTACTAATTTCTTGGCTGACACATATTATGGGAATATGACTATTTTGAACGTTTTGTTATAAGAAATATTTATTTAAGATTTTATTGTTTAAAGTATTTTTTGTGTTGAAGTCATTGGCTTAACAAACCCAAACATATTAAGCAAAATGTTACACACCTATTTCCTATATAAATGCCTAAATAAATGGCATGAGGGATGTAAGTTGAGAAAATAAAATATTATTGTTATCAATTTGTTATTCTTTTCCTTTATGTGGAGCAAATGTTATAGTTCTGAAGCAAGCATATTAGCTCCAGTTAGAAGGGGAATGCCTTCATCACAATAATCCAAGGTAGGGCCCACTTGTGGGATTATTGTTGTGAGATGTGTGATTTAGTTTTAAGTTGCAGTTCATGTGGATAAATAGTATTACACTCTTATTTATGTTGGGATGAATCTAGTATTGTAATAAGTAATCTATTTAAATCTTAAAAGTTGTGATTGGTTATTTTAATATTTGTAATAGTATTCTTATTATTTTATGAGCCTTTTATGTAATTGTCCCTATCGATAAAGTTTATTTTTTTATTATAAGTCTCTATAGCTAGTTTTATCTCATATCATTTCCTACAACATAGTTTAAGTTGTTATTTCCTAAAGAATTTACAATTTTTGTAGTATAGTATGACATGTTTTTATAGCTAGCACTACCCTTATCCATCTTACTTTTCTAGAAGTGGTTTTATACCACCCTCAACCTCATTACTTGTAGCCCTTCCACATATTGCCACTACATCTTTTATAAGATTACACTCTTGGATTAGCACAAGATTAAATTGAAGTTTAGTCTTTTAAACACATTGATATTAAACTTTAAAATATATTTAATTAATAAAGCAGTCTCATAACTAGCTCAGTTTCATCCAATCAATGGGCCCATTGTTGAGCCCTCATACTAACCAGATACCCGATGGGGTCAAGGCTCCCACTCAGTGACCTTTTCATACAACCTGGTGGCAATATCTTAAGGGAATATTCCCCTTATTCTACTCAAAACTAGCACATACCACAAGATCTAGTTTTTTCCTATATGAAGGTAGTTTTGATTTTTCAAACAATAGTTTCAACCATTCCAAAGTAGTTTCATGAAAGATAATAGTAAATTGGGGTCTAACATAATATTATGTCCATTTTAGAGATAATATTATGTTTGGGCTCATGTAGGCCCTTTTTTAGGTGGTGTTTCTTGAAAGTGTGATTTTTCACATACTTCAAAGTGTTGTTGGATTATTCTTGTTCTACATTAGAATTGTATTTTCAACACCATAGCCTCATTTTGTCATATGTAAAGCATTATTAAGATCAAGTCCACTTTTATAATTTTTGTAAGTGGTGGTTATACATACACTATATATAAAGTGGTATAATCATTTTTGTTGGCATATCTATAATTGAGTAATTTGGGAGGGTGTTCAATGATGGTGTTTGCAAGATTGGTCTCTTGATGGTCTTTATCTAACTAATTTTCAAGGATTTATCATAATTAATAATGGGTATTTCAATTCATCCTTTGGTCATCACTTTGAATAGATAGAACTATAAGTTCTTGAGAGATGGAATCCTAAAGCACTAAAAATGGATTAAACCTTTTCCTTGTCTCTATGGACTTGTTCTTGAACCAAGTATTTTTGGCAAAAGTAAGATTGGGGTGACAATAATTATCATGTTTTAGGATTGATTGATTGTAGTGTTGATATCAACATGGTTTGGGTTACCTTGCACATTAAGTGCCCTCACTCTTTGTGGACTAGAATTTGGGAGATGCATGGAGATCTTTATGATCCTACTATCCAGACTATCTTGTACCCCTTGATGATTTTGAGAATCTACCATATGACTGTGATATAACTAAGGATCTTGTTGATTTAGGAGATCTTGAACATTGTGATGACATAAAGACTTGTCCTCATTCTCCTATTACTCCTACATATACTTATGTTGATTCTTAAGCTTCATTAACTTCTATTCTAGATTTAGAGGCTCCACCCCTTATATCTTTGAGTCAGCATTCTAAGGTTGAGGACTCTTCTACTCCAACATTGATATATTTGATAATTGTTCATACTTAGGTATTTGGTGTGGACCCATCATGGGGTGAGGAATATAATCACATGATATGCATTGAGGTTCCACTATCATCTCCTACTTTGACAGAGTTCATAGTTGCTTCAATGAGAGATTATAATGATTTAGTTTAGTAGGATTATCTTTTTTTTCTATATCCAGCTCATTGGGATGTGTACTTGGTATATCTTAAGTGTGTTAGTTGAGTCCTACCTTACAAATCTGGAGGACATTTGTCTCCTCTTCAATGATAGCTCTCATGGACTTGCATGTCCTTATATAAATGTCATGAGATACATTCATACTCTCCTATTCTTCCTCCACCAATACATGCTTCCATTGTGAGATATTCTATAATTACTCACAAGTCCACTAATTTGACTTAGTCATCATTCATGTTGACACCTTCTACAAGAATATACATTTTTTTATTGATTTAGGTCTCTTATCTATAGTGGGCATCATTTATACATGGTTACTATATCTAAATCTTACATGTACCTAATTTATCTTATCAATAGTTGTCACAATTTAGCATTGGCTTGGAGAAGTTTGAGTAGTTTCTAGAGAATTTATCTTCATATTTAGCTCATGTTTTACATTTGTTTTGACATGGTTCTACAATGTAATCATCTTCAATTAGGCTTGAGACTCTGGATTAGATTATGACACATTTCACCACCAACATGGTGATAGATAAGTAGCTTCTAGAGATCTATATCTTGTGCATATTCCTTTCAAGAATGAGAAGATATTTTGCATTCACCTTTCAATTTTTTTTCTAAGGGAAGAAATGTTGCTTGATGAGAATGGATCATTTTCAACATTCATTGTCAAGCACCCACCATTAGTATATGATACTACACATTTGGGGGTTGCATAGTCTCTCTTGTCATCTTCTTTCTCTTATCGAGAGTTTATCAGGTTGCATATTTTTTCCCTTCTCATTATTCTAAGAGATATCATTTTGTACATGGGTCCCTAACATGGCTACACATTTGTCAAGACTCATATATCCTACCTATCTAAGGTACTATCATGGGGGTGTTGGTGCAATTTATTTTCTTGCATTTAGTTTATTATACTTACATTAGTGTGCACCTAGGATAAGCTTACTTGTGTAGCTGTTATCTCCCTTCCACAATAGCAAACATTTATTTAGAGAGGTAATATGAATTTAATAAAGGTGATTTCACTTCCTAGTTTGGTGGAGACCTATACCACATAGGTGTACTAGATCTCCTTTATCCCACATTAGTTGTACATTCACATCTCTTAGTGGCATATACTATAAATGCCTAGCTCTAGCTCTTATATGAGCAATCCATTTATTATATTGCATCCTCTATGTTGGAACAACTATTATATTGCATTCTCCAATCTTTAGTTATTTTGTGCTTTTACTATTGTGGTTTCTCTTATTATCAAGATTCTAAGTTTATTTTCCTTGTTGGAAAATCTTTTAATAACCATTATGTGGGATCTCATTATTAAAATGTAATATGTGGCACAGAAGAATATGTAGCAACATTAGGACCCTCATTATGCATGACCATGACTTATTTTTAGAATCATTAATCAATATGCTCATAACCATCAATATATCAATGTATCTCATGTGAAGACTGTACCTCAAATAAATCCACATTATTAGATTGATTATGTGCTAGAAAAGGGTTTGTGTGTATTTGTAAATTCTAATTAAGGGGAATGATTGAATTATATCCCCCATCATTCACACCCTCAACATGTATCATATTATTATCAATGCAATCCTAAATCTTATGCCTATGTGCCATACATCACTACATATCCTGACCATTAACTCTATGATAATCATAAAATAATTGTCATCAAAACCTTTAGGCATAAACTTTGAAGTATCCAATGTTCAAATAGGAGAAAGAATAATCATATTAGCATCAAATAAACTTGCCAGTTTATTTGATGCTAATATGATTATTCTTTCTCCTATTTGAACATTGGATACTTCAAAGTCTATGCCTAAAGGAACCCAGAGGATAACACAACTAAACTTAAAAAAAAGAAAAATATTTATTTATTTTTTAAATGAAAGAAATAACAACAATCATATATTTATTCATAACATTTAAATTAAGCTTTATCCTCTAGGGTTCCATGGCTGCATTACTAACGAACTAAAACAAGATCTAACCAACATTATGAATTAACTAACAACCATGGTTCATTCTATATCTAATTGCATCAGATGAATAAACACATACAATTCCATATTGTATCATCAGATAAATAAGCATCAAGATCATGCACATAGGATCACAAGTACATAAACAAGTTCCTTTACAAGAGAGTACAACATTACATTGTTTACAATATCGCTATCCAGATTACCTTGGAGTACATACATCAAGATAACAGTACATGATTCAACTAATATACAAGACTGGAACAAGATCAGAAGTATCTGTCTCCTCAAGCTACAGCAAGATCTAAAATCTACCATACAAGGTACATCCTTCTCGCACATGATCAACAGCAAGGGAAACCAATGGAGAGAAAAGAAAAACCACCCGGCCATGTGGAACCCTAAGGTCCACCCCCCATGCTAGGAGATAACAATAAGGTCCCACTAAGAAAATAATCAAGAAAGACAGTAGACTAACAGGTGCAAGGACTACACATGGCTCCAATACAACACGAGTCAATATGAACAACACAAGTAACTCAAACATCACTTCCAGAGGCAATCACACAATGAAAGGGAAAAAAACACATTAGGGAGTGCTAGGCTGCAGTAGGGAAGAGTGTTATCGCATGGTCCTAACATGGGTTATCCTGGCAGTCTCTCACTGAACGTCGGCCCCCATCCATGGGTTATCCTAGTAGTCCAGATGCTGGCCCCCATCTATGGTTATCCTGGCAGTCTCTCACTAGACGTTGGCCCCATAGGGTGACACATGCGGAACCAACATTCATTTCATGAGGACAAGGAAGTTGATCTTGCCAACCACAACCTTCTCATCCCATCCTTAGCCTAAATGAGCACTACAGGCATGGGTGAGACATCCGATTATCTTATTTAGTGTAGAAACTATCCAACCCTCTAAATTTATTATTAAGTTATCACTGGATTAAAAACTTCCAATGGGTTATCCTGGCAGCCACTTTGGGCACTGGCCCCACATTGAAAGCCACTCCCCTACTTGCATCTAGAAGACCCTATCCATCAAGTAAGACAATTACCATCACAATGACAAGTAACATATACAATGCAAGACATATACCTTCTTGCATACAAATCATAATCATAGGGACCAATTCTTGTCCCAAAACATAAACCAAGCATGAACTACCACATTCTCATTATGATTCATTTACAACACAGAATACACATCATTTCACATCACACAGAGCAAGGCATTATCCATCTTGCATAGTCATCATAACCACATGAATAGGTACACTAAGCAAGGCATTATCCATCTTGCATAGTCATCATAACTACATGAATAGGTACACTGAGCAAGGCATTATCCATCTTGCATAGTCATCATAACCACATGAATAGGTACACTAAGCAAGGCATTATCCATCTTGCACATGTATCATACTAACATGAATAGGAGACAATATTTCAAGAATGCATTTCATTCAACTCACATGATGCACACATAGCCAACCCCCACACAATCACACCCTCCTAGGCCTCTGAAAACAACTTCCCCAAATGACACAACACTTAACACCATTTAAAACACAATGGTTTCACATCACATTCACTCTCAAAGCACATCATAAACTAATACCCTTCAACAATATTTTCAAGGATTGTAACATTAATCCAAGCATGATCAATCATCTAACAATTATAAAGTGAATCTATCTCAATAACACAGAACTATAACTTTCTAATCACCAGTAGCAGTTATAATATGATCTAAGATATAAGTATCCACAAATATCAATATTTTAACTAATAATTCTCAAGACTTATTTTTAATTTCATTTAATTAAAATGATTGCGAACAACATGCAAATAACCCTAAGGCATACAAATTAAACACAACAATTGTTTACACTATTTACACTGATGTAGATTTCATTAATAAACAAGACAATTTTGTAAATACTATTAAATATAACTATATAAGCAAGACTAAAATCCTATAATATTAGAATGCTATAAATATCTTACACTAGTTAGAATCACAAGATACAAAACCTGAAGCTACAATGAAAGATCCTTGTTCTAAGGTTAGCTTGAGAGGAAATGAATACAGAACAACAAAACATTCTTATAGATCTAACATCTTCATCAAATCTACCACACTTTTAACCACATGCATATGATATGATCAACACAAAATAAATTTGTTGAGAAGGCTTTAGAAGCTACCAACAATGCAAAATGTGAAAGCATAGACAGGGCACGCAGACTGCACGCAGACTGATTGGTAGAATGCCTCAAAGAGAGTCATATGATGGAAAGCAATGATCTAGGATATGCACAAAATTAATTTGTTAAAAAATCTCAGAGAAACGCAATTCAAAAATATAAAGTTATTGGTGACGCAACTAACTGTTTTAACAGAGACAAAACGGGTGAGAGGTAGACAGTCACAAAATATTCATATCTCAAAAATGAGAAACTGGGTACAGCTAATTTCAGATATGATTTAGATATCCAGGACGTGCACCATATATAAAAAATTAGAGAAACCTAGTTTGTAAAATTAAAGTTATGGCTAACGCAACAGACTACTAGAAAAAAGACGAAATGGGTGAGAGGTAGACAACCACAAAATATTCGTATCTCAAAAATGACAAACTGTGTATGGCTGATTTTTGGATATGATTTAGATATCTAGGACATACACCATATATAAAACAAATAGAGAAACCCAATTCATAAAATTAAAGTTATGCCTAACGTAACAGACTGCTAAAACATAGATGAAATGGGTGAGAGGTAGATAGTCACAAAATATTCATATCTCAAAAATGACAAACTGGGTATGGCTGATTTTTAGATATGATTTAGATATCTAGGCTATGCACCATATATAAAAAAAATTAGAGAAACCCAATTTGTAAAAATAAAGTTATGGATAACGTAACAGACTGTAAAAATAGAGATGAAATCGGTGACAATCGGTGATTCCCAAAAATGCAATGATATAGACATGCACAATTGGATTTGATAACAAGGCTTCTAACCTCTCAAGCAAATTACAATCGATAGGAAAAATCATAAATCAAACATTTGCTTCAACATAAAACTGAGACAGAAATTAGAACCAAAGGAACCTGATTTCGCTTGCTTGACTGGGTTGAAGATTTGATGCCGGCTTCAACTGCTGCAGCCACAAACTAGTCTCTCCCATCTCCTCTCTCCCCAAAAGTTCCATCTGCTAAAGATTATTATGAGAGAGAAATCCCCCCAATATCTCCTAGAAGATTCCTCCCATTAAATGCAATAAATTATGTCTAAATCACTTTCTTACAATTTGCTATTTTTAACCAAACAATAATTTCTCTTTGATTTTATTTATTTTAGAATTTGCTATTTATTTCATTTACAGCCAAACAAAAATAGTTTCTTTCTACTTTTCTAAAATTAGTCTCTTACTCAAAAGAAACAATTATTTCTAAGATTCCCTCTTGAGGTGTGTAACTGCCACTTTTTCCAAGTGGCCAAAATGGAAAATAATTACTCAATACAATAATAATAAAGAAAGAGAATTTTTTTTAGACATAATAATACATATTTCCCCACAACTATAATTTACATAAAAGCATCTATATTTATTTATTTATTAAAAATGCCTTCTTAATTTAATAATTTTATTTTAATGAAGCAATTAACCAAAGCATTAATCAAACAATTCCAAACAAAATAACCCAAATGCCAAATGATACCTGACCACTATGCATGATCAGAAAGCAAGACCACCACAACAATGACTGACTATCATGCTCATACCGACAACACTGACTGGGTGTAAAAAAATTGGATGCTCATCCTCTTCAAGGATGATGGCTAAGTTAGGGGACCATATGTTATCTCCGTTCAACAGTTTCCATTGGTTTTAAGGCACACTCAAACCTGTCAATTCAGGTGGAGTCGATGCCTGATACCTGCAACCTGCAGCAACCAAACAGTTGAACAAATAGACATATATATAATCATATAGTCAAATATACTGTGGAAAGAGAATCACAGCGTAGCAGGGTACTCATGCATGAGTAATGCGACACTGTCCCTTTCACCAACACATTAAACACATAATCACAACACACATAGCAATCAATTACTGAACAACTAAATAAGAACCATCATCAGATAATCACATGATACACATAATAAGATTAATCCACACAAAACATCACAACATAACATCCTATGACACAAAATCAGTAGCATAAAAATCAATTCTAACATATGACAATCATAGTAAGATCAACATCATAATCCCCTGAATGTAAAACAATGTCAGAGCATATAAATTATCAGTGTCGCAACAAAGATTATCGATAAAACATATTGTCATATGAAACTGCACATAAGCATAATCAGGAATGTCATCAACATGAATGTAGCATCTACCAACATCATATAATGTACAACATCAATTGTCTAACATACCCTAAATATTCCTATTATTTTACCTTCATCTTCATGCTCCTTAGCCAGACCATCTACACATCCAAGATGAGAATGGAGGGGCATTACATTGCCACATAACATGCAAAGGCTCATGAAGTATAAAAAAATTTGTTTGACTTTGCGGTTTTAGAGTAGTAACATTAGAAGCATTAGCAATATGATGAACATTTGTCCTCTTTTCTTGTTTTCTATTACCCTTTTGAAAACTATTTTTATATTGAAACTTTGAAGGGCAAGATAAGAAGAAGTAGCATGAGAAGATCCACATTTTAATTCTTAGCCTTAAACAATTTCAATTCAACATTCCTCATGTTAGCACACAAATCCATGAAAGAAGTATAACTATTGAGGTACGCGGTCTATTGAATAGGAGGTAACAAGACTAACCAAAAATCTTTGAAACTAATAACAATGAGTTTAATAGTGCATCTTCATTGATAGGGACTGAAACATTTAATAACATAATCATGAATATTTGGATCCTTGTTTATGATCCACTAAATTTGAAATGGTAACTTTTAAAACTAATGTTGACATTAAAATGATTAACAAAAACATTTGCCAATTCTGAAAAGTAATGTATAGACCCATGAGGAAGATAACATATAGTCTTTTAAAATCCTTAGGAAGAGCCTATGTAAGATTAAATGAGAATCCAAACATAGACCTAGATATAGATGAATGAAGAAAATTTAAACAAGCTTAGATCTAGATGAATGAAGACAAGTCACACAAGCTACAAGAAAACATATAAATAATATAGTATGTAAATATTGGTTATTCCAATATTGAGGATATGAAAAGATACAATACAGGGGATTGCATACAAATATATATAGGCCTTTCAGATGCATGGATCAAGGAGATCATGTCTAGAGGTCATGAGTTTAACTCTCAATCACTCCTAAACAAAATGCAAGCTAACTAACTCTAACTAAGAGGTCAAGATTTGAAATACCAATCAATGGATCAATTAACTCAATTTGACAAAAACAAAGGTGGCACCTAACTATCATCAATCAATAATTGATAAGGTAGTGGTGACACTTATGTACCTCAAGTCAAGGTGAACACATCATTATTAGCTTACTTAAGTGGGAATAATTAATTATTCCTAATATCATAAATATACTTATTAATAGGTGCAATATTAAACCAAGACCCCCCCCCCCCCATAAATATAGATTAGGAGAGATGAGAAATGGGTCTCGGCACAACAACCGTGTTAAGTACCCATGTATAGTGATAATCCCCCAAAGAGAGAATTAAAAGAGAGACTAGGTAGCCCCCCTAAATTTGATGCCTCCTATGCCGATGATGGATGCTTGATATTGAATGCTAAAGATGGTCCATGCTCATTGAATAATATTTCTCTCCCTAGGAAGAAATAAATCCAAAGTTGAATACAAAAGATCTTCCTAATCTAAAAATGAATATGAAGGAAGAAAACATAATATAAATGTCTTTGGTAACTATTTCTTAGTCTCCAAGTTGGCAATGTGAGGTCCCAAGATTGGATTAGGTGTCCTAGGTCTAACTAATGATGAAAAATCAAAACATTGTGGAAGCTACAGTAGCATAGGAGTTGAAGATGATGGGACAACAACTGTCGTGGAACTTCCATTGAAGTGGAAGTTCAAGTACTCAATGATGTTTTCTATATCTACAAGGTTGGAATCACAAAACAAACCTAAAATATTTTTGAAGTACTTATCCCAATAGACTACCTCTACAAAACAATGAAGATTCTCTTGAAAAACCCCATCAGAAGCAACACTAAACTTGGTGAAAGTAGGAGATGGTGGTGGAATCTTAGTGCATACCATCAAACTACATTTCTCATCCCACGATGTTGTGTCTGTTGGCAACTTGTGTATGATGTCTGAAGATGTTGTCATTGATGGCAACAAGCAAAGGAACAGGATTGGAATAGAAGTTTTAGTCCGAAGAAGAAGACTTAGCCATTTTGGGTTAAGTGCTGGCAATATACTGAAGCAGTGACAGGGAGACAATATTTGCACCGGTATTGGTCTGCAGTAGAAGATCATATCATGCAGTTTAGGTATGTTGTTCACAGTCCCCAAATGATCACTTGTCCAAGATTTTAGTCCTTGATGAGTGTCGAAAGTCTATCTTCAAAAGGTCCAAGTCTGGTAGTGCAAAGAATAGAGGAAATCAGAACGGAACACCCAACTAAATTGGTCCACATTCCTCCGTTGTGGCATATCTTGTTGTGCAGTTTTGAGGTGTTGTAAACACAATTATGAAGCATATAAATCCAGAGTTTCAAGTTTTGAGTTTCACCGAAGAATTAGTTATGAATGCCTAAGTATTGCTACTTGGTATGGTATAGTTTGACAATGACAGAGCATGTGTCCCAGTGGTTCGCATTCTACCGCAAAAGAATATTTTACTTTGTGGTTTTGGAGGTATGATCTATGATATATGAAGAGTCTCTGATATGGATTTGAGCAAGTATTATGGTCTATAGTGGAAGATGTTGTTTGGCAGTTTAACTAAACCAGTGAACAGTCTGTGGTTAAGGCTGACATGATAGTATGATGTGTGTGCAGTAAGTTTTGGTGTTTAGAACTTAATCCTAAGTGGTGAAACAGTTGAGGCTGACATGTGTAAAGGTATTTCAAATATTGTTTGAGTTCGATATAGATTTTGGAGAATGAATTTGGCTAACAAAGTACATAATATTAGGCCAACCTAATATGAAGATTTTGTATGTTGCAGATATATATATTGGATTGAATTTGATGTTTGGAAAAAGAAGATGTAAAAGTGGATGTGCGAAATATGTGAAATGCAGAGCAGGTGACAAGAGCAAAAGAAGACAGATCTTGCTAATGTAAAAGCAAAGCCGTGAAATAGAGAAGTCAATATGAAGAGTTTTCAGATAGTATTTTGAGCTTTCATTGGAGCTACAATCATGCATGTGTAGATGCAATTTGAGTAGTTCAAATTGGCAGTGAGCCACCCTTCTTTCTTTCTCTAGGTAGTGAGCCTTCTTGCAGTGAGCACTTCTTTTGGGCAGTGAGCCCTAGGCAGTGAACCTTTATTGTAATTCGGTATTGTTCCTACATAATATATTGTGAGCTAACGCTCACCATGGCTTTTCCCAGTTTTGGGTTTTCCACGTAAAAATCCTGGTGTTCATGTGTGATGGTTTGTGGTTATTTCTTCTATGTTTAATTTGCTTTATTATTGCATGTAGTAAATGGATTACTAGTTTAATAAACAAGAAGTTTTATACAGTATTGATTCATCCCCCCTCTCAGTACTTTGGGTGTTCAATAATTGGTATCAGAGCCTGGTTCCTCAAAAGAAGTTTAACAACTTGAAGAAGATCTTGGAGACCGAACACATGGTAGGTAAAAAAATCCTACTCCTCTTGAAGAAATTGATACAACTGAGACTAAAGAAGAATGCATACTTGTAAATGAAGAACTTAAACTTGCACTAGCAGATCTTGAAAAGGCTAAAATAGAAAACAGGGATTTGAAAGATAATGTCAAGGAAGTAGATGAGTGCATAAAGAAATTGAGGGAGCAAGTCAAGAAGTTTAAGGAAAAATATAAGGAGGTTAGTGAACAATTGATATCTGCAGAAGATACCTTGAGTAATCTGAAAGTGGAAGTTGTAAAAAGAGCAAAAGCAGAAGAAGACCTAAAACAGTTGGTGAAAAGCAAAACTAAAGACTGCACAAAGCTTGAACAAGAAGTTGTGGATCTAAAATCTGATCTAAAACATGCTTGGAGTCGGGAAGAAAAATTGAGAATAAGTGTTGCCCAACTTGATAGAATACTTGCCAGTCAGAAGAGTCCTAATGATAAAGAAGGCTTGGGATTTGAGAATGGTGAAAGTTCCAAAACTGGTCAAGAAAATAATGCTGGGATCAAGACGGACAAAGGCAAACAGATTCAGAATCAAAGGAACATACCTAGAAGACCCCTGGTCAGGCAACCAAATGCTCAAAGGTACCCTTCTTTCAATGGTTATTGTAATGCATGCAATAAATTTGGTCATAAGGCTACTCAATGTAGGAGCAAAGTAAATCAAAATGTTCCATCATTCTTTGGTCAGTGTTTTACTTGCAACAAAGTAGGTCACAAAGCTAATAAATGCATAAGTCAGATAAAAAATAGTTACAACAATGGAAGGAATGTTCAAAATTTCAAAGGTAACTACTTTAATTGCAAAAGGTTTGGTCATAGAGCTAGTGAATGCAGAAGCCAAACAAGGAACAACTATAATAATGGAAGGAATATTCAACCTTTCAATGGGAATTGCTTTGCATGCAATAGATTTGGTCACAAGGCTAACCAATGCAGATCAAGGATGAATGAAAGGTACAATGGATAGAGAAATATTGTATGCTTCAACTGCAATAGGCCTGGACATTTTGCAAGATTCTATAGGAACAAGAATATGAAGAAGGATAATCAAGTAGAAACAAAGAAACCGGTACAAAAGATAGATCTAGCAGAGATCAAGAAAGAGATGAATCAAATGTGGGTCAAGAAGGGAGTGCAGGAGGTCAAGGATGAGTCCGCGCCAGACTCTGGTGTCGGTACTTCCTTCAGGAAGTAAATTGAGAGCTCCAACTCAGGGAAGCTTAATGCAAAATCCTACTCCCTCAGTGAAAAATGTGGTGCTAATATCTAGCACGAAGATATGAGGTATAAGACTGAACGACAGAACTTCTAAAGAAGATTCCGGCAAAAAAGAAGCTAATGAGGTAAATTGCGAAGCAATCTTGGTCGATTGTGAGTAGCAAAGAAAAGGTTTGACAGCTTTTTGAACAAAGCATTTATGGTGATCAAATTTCAATGAGAAGAGAATATAAAGGATTCATTTGAAGGAAAAATCACTTTGCATTCATAGTTTCAAGTGACTAAAAAGACCTGAGAAACAAGCTAAGACAAATTCAAGATTCCGACGAAGAAACCCTAACAAAGGCAAAAAGGTATTTACTGCTCTCTCTGTTGAAAAATTCCTTGTTTTGAGTTCATAAAGATGAATTCCCCTCAAGTAGTTGAGATAACAGAGAGGCCCCACCCTAAGTTCAAGAAACATCCCTTTAAATCATTAATGACTGATCTGGACGGAGCATTTTCTGAGATTCCACACAGTGTTATGCACACAGAGCATGTTAGGGCATACATTCATGCAAACCTAGAGGAATATGATCACACAAAATTAGGGAAATTGTACTTGGAGGAGCTCCCAATTCCAGTCATTTTGCTATGTCATGTTTTGTTGTCATGTCCTATTGTTCTCTCTAAGGCTTTGAAAGCCATTTTCATGAGTTTTGTAATAAGGACTTGGTCCATTTGGTCAATTCTCCATGAGCACCCTTAAGTGCATTCAAGAAATCTTTTTGATCTGCAGACATGTCCTACCCTTAAGGACTCTCTTCTACCTCTTCTTCATCATTTGTGTCAGAAGAACTTCCATCTTCTTTGGTCTTGCCCTTAGACCTTCTTTCTTCTTGCAATCTTGCCTCAACCATCTCTTCCACCAACTTCTTGATGGCTTCTTGACTCATTGTCATGGGAGGCATTGTACTAGCCTTTGTTTTAATCTCCTCATCTAACATACACTGCTCTAATCAGATATTGGCTCTGATACCACTATAATGCAGAGGTATTGGTAGTGTTTAGTTTTGTTTACACAATGAACCTAAGCTTTTAGGTTACCTTCTTAGTGTTGCCAAAGGTAATGTAACACAAGCCTATACCAGGCTATTCAAGAGACTGACCTAGTCTAGGACCACACCCTGGTGTCCACCCACACAGACTACTCAACTCTCTTTTGGGGAGTCTCTACTCAACCCAACTAACACTCACCCACCTTCTTTGACAGCAACCAAACTACTAACACCTCTACCAACAAGATCTCACATTACAATCAACACATATTTATTAAATACATGACCAACACATGGTCTCTAACCCAATAACTTCATCCTATACCTTCCAAGATAGAGAGCAGCAAATTATAGTATGACTGTCCTATAACAGTGTCTTAAGAGGCATATTCCTTGTAGCCCTTGGAACCGACTAATCCAAGAATAACTTGTCAAACCTCCAAATTACCATCTAGACTTATTGCACATTCAAATACCCATTATGAATATACAACCTTCCACCAAGTAGCAGGACCGTACTCTGTTCCAGGCGTGCAAGGACAGCGAGTTCTTCTTTTGAGGAAATAGGCCTAGTTTAGGGATGTTACAAAGGAAGTGCACCAAATCCACTTGCTCAAGATTAAACTAACATCTGCATAGGTTTGTTTTCATCCACAAACACCCAACACGCCCTCCATTTGGTCGGTCTTTTGACTATTCCTTGACAATACACTGTTTTCCACCATTTGCATACCAACTAGTCACCATGCAGACTAGTTAGACTCATGCCAAATGCTTTGGAGAGAGGAGTGCAACCTAAAAAGCAACCAAAGACATGAAATCTAACCTAGCTTCCTCCATCCTACTGAAAATGGGTGATATCTTTCAGAGGACAAAGGAGAAATTCCTCATTTTGTCACAAAACCCTAGTTTAGAGGGTTTTCAAACCAGTTTTCACAAAATGAATAGGTTCTCTCTGCACAGGAGGTGTCAAGAGCTTTAACTACACTCAAATGTAAGGTAGTTTAGAGGACTAACACATTTCTAAAGTTGCAGACCCTTGGCCGTCCGTATAGAGCCGTACAGAATGACTGTTTTCCAGAAAATGCAGAAAAAAGATAATTTTGCACACTAAAAACTTCAAACTTTCATTCTTCTTGGCATGTCATTACATTGTTCGGCCTATAGAAGGATTGGAAGATGTTTTTCCTCCTCCACCAACCATACAACTTCTCTCCAAGGCAATTAGCCGTTGGTTATGACTTCCTCCACAAGAAACCACATGTTTCTTAAGTGGAATTACATTCAATTTGACCATATCAAGGTCTATAGTGGATAAATTGACCAAATGGACCAAGTCCTTATTACAAAACTCATGAAAATGGCTTTCAAAGCCTTAGAGAGAACAATAGTACATGACAACAAAACATGACATAGCAAAATGACTAGAATTGGGAGCTCCTGCACCACCACCCTAAGTTCAAGAAACATCCCTTTAAATCGTTAATGACTGATCTGGACGGAGCATTTTCTAAGATTCCACATAATGTTATGCACACAAAGCATGTTAGGGCATACATTCATACAAACCTAGAGGAATATGATCACACAAAATTAGGGAAATTGTACTTGGATGAGCTGACCACTATTAATCTTGTGTTGAAAGAAGACTCCAATGTCCTGCATGAGAAGAACTTGGATACCTGGTTAGATTTCCAGTATTTTCAAATGATGCATGGGTTAAATATGTTCTAAGCTAAATTCACGATGAATTCTTTTGGCTTGATTACCCCACATGATAACAAAGGAAGCTATCAAAGTAGTGATTGGCATGATCTCTACCAGAAAAGTTCTAACCCTAAAAACCATGAAGCACAATGTAGTAATGCAGTTAACCGGTGTAAAATTTGATAAGAGGACACTAACTGTGAATGATATTGAGAATCCGATAGTTAGATTTGCATTGATGGTTATTGGGTATAAAGTTTATTTCTCCAACACAGAGAATTCAGTATCTGATACTGCCATATACACAGCATATGATATGGCCAAGAATAACACAAACTATGACCTATGTGAGTTGCTCTGGGAACAATTAATGGAAAACCTGAAAAGAACAAAGGAAACAAAATATCCCTTTAAGTATAGAACTTTGATTATTTGTCTATTTTTTTACTTTCTGAAAGAGTTACCTGGTATGGACAATATAGGTTGGCTTGATCATGCACTTGTAGCAGCTCAAATCAGAAATCATTTGCATAGTCTGGGAGATGCTAACAAATAGAATGTAGCTTTATGGGGTTACTTCAAAAACTTCTAAAAGAAAATGTAGGCCAGGGTTAGAATCCCTGAATCAGTTGTAAAGAAGTATGAAAAGGATATTGTGTTCATGATGGACAAGGACAAATGCCTCATGGAGGCTGTTGAACCTAGAATTGTATGGGTCCTAGCAATGGTATATGAAGTCTCAAAGGAGGTTTTAACTGGTTTGGTAGATCTTATCTTGAGCAAACCAAGAGACCCAGGGAGGAGAGGATTGGTACTTTTGAGGAGCTATCTCTCAAAGTACATCTAGAGCAAACACAACTAGAGACCCAAAGAAAGGTCAAGAAGTATGTAGAGGAAATTGCCAAGAAACATGGGTTCACAGAAGAGTAAATAAGTAAAGCAAGAGCAAAGGTAAAGGCATCAAAAGTTTCAAGTACTCTAGAAGGGCAAACATCAAAAGCCCCAGAGAAGAAGAGGAGAAAATTGAAAAGGAGAAGCCTGCATCTGGTCTTGCAAGAAGAATAAGAGCCTCCACCTCAGCAGTTGCTTCAAAGAGTTCTGAACCCTCTATTGAAAAGACAAAGACTGCAAGTGCTGAAAAAGAGGTACCTGAGAAAGAGGTTGAGCCTAAAGAACAAGTATCGATGGAGAGAACTACAGAGAAGAAGACAAGAAAGAAAACAAAGGCAACAAAAAGAGTATATGTAAGCCTGGGTGAAGGAGAAGAAGAAGAAGAAGCAGAGACAAATAAGGAGACTGAAACAAAATGGGCAAGAATAGAGGAAACCACTTCTAGTAAGAAGAAGAAGAAGAAGCCCTTAATAAAGACCAAGAAGAAGAAAGAAGATGAGAAAATTGAAAGTGAAGCAACGTTGTCCTTGGTAACATTAGTCAATGCATTTTCTCAGCATGGAAATTTGAAACCCATAGCTGAAATGTATGATGAAAGATCCGATGCAGACAAGATAATTATTGAAACAGTAGTCATCAGATATTTGGAAATGTTTAGTAAAGCTTTGATTGAAATTTTGGATCAATTACCGGATAGCCTAGCTAGCATTATGTCAGCAAGGAAGGAAGTGGCTATGGCCAAAGATGTGGAGATAAGAGAATATGTCTTGTTGAGTCTTTGTCTAGACATAACAAAAGAAGAAAAAGCCAAAGTCACAAAGATTCTCAATGATAAATTTAGAACAAAGAGAAGAGTTAATACACTTATGGCCGGTGACACTGAGAAGCTAGTTAAAGAGACAAAGGAGATAACATAGAGTGTGTTGCATGAATTGCAAATTACAACTATTGTAGATACTGATGAAGAAGAACAAGTCAACAATGTTGACACTTCTAATGTTTCTCTAGAAGTAAATGTTGAGCAGAGCATGGACCAAGGTACAACCACTCCTCCGGAGAGTTCAGGAAAGGTTGAAGAAATGAAAGAAATTGAAGAAGCAAGGACAGTCCCTGAACAAAATATCTCTAAGGAACAAGAAGAAAAGAGAGAAGAGGAAAATGAACAAATGATGGACATTCCTGTTTTGGAATCTGAAGGAGATGGACAAGATAACATTCAAGATCCCCCTTCAGAGAGTCAAGATACTAAAAAATCTCAAGAAGAAATAAAAAGAGACATTGTTGACTTACTAAGGGAATTTCTGTTAAAACAGAAGGAAGCTCAAATAGCAGATTCATCTAAGCTACTGCAAGGTCAAATAAACTTGGCAACCATGTCTCCCCTGCAGAAATTGAAGTTGGGTACAATGTTCCAAGCAACATCCCAAGAAGAAATAATAAAATCTCACATGGAAGATAGTGAGCTACTTGGTGAAGCAATAAACATTTTTGAGAAGATTATGCCCAAAGTTTAGAGAGATAGAACACTCTCTCCCGCAACACAAATGAAAAGACTTATGGAGTCTATGAATTCCCATTTTGAATCTTTTGAGAAAGCTGCTGACAAAAAGGTAAGAGCTGAAATATATAGTAAGAGATAGTTGAGCTCAAAGATAAAGCTTCTCAAGACAAAATTTTGTTGGATAAAAGTATAGAATATGCACAATTAGCTCTTAAAGAAGCCAATGAATTAAATCAATTTTGTCTTACATGGCCGGTTAAGACTAACGATATAAATGATAAAATAGATAGATGGGAAGCTCAGATAATGAAGATATCGAAAACCTATGACCCGATAAAAGATGCTACTAGTAATCAAAGGGCACAAGTGGAAACTATTCATTCTAATATACATAAGCTACATACCCAAAGGGATATCATAAAGCATAGAATGAGTCAGCTCAGGGAGGGAGCAAGTTTCAAAATTGCATCCCTAACCAAGTTGATAGCAGCGGCACACAAAACAAGGCAAATCACTAAAGATCCTGATACAGTGAAGAAAGCAGAAGATTTTGTGTCTCAAATTAATGGGCATATACTAATTTTGAGTGATACCAAGACCAGTTGGGGTGAAGAAATGGTGCAACTAAAAATAATCTATAAAGATGTTCTCTCGGAACAACAATAGTAAGCATTTTTTATATCACTTGTATATATGCGGTAAAGTAGAAAAATAGTTTTGAGATTTTCGCAACGTATACATATCCTTGTACCATACACCGATGCCATTGATGTCAAAGGGGGAGAAGAAATGAAGCATGTGAAAAACTTTTAAAAAATAATAAGGCATGAAGACAGGGGGAGCAGTGTATAAAGAGATAGGGGGAGTTAGAACAGTTTTTCACATCAAGTGTTGCCATCAATGCCAAAGGGGGAGATTGTTGTCAACTTGTGTATGATGTATGAATATGTTGTCATTGATGGCAACAAGCAAAGGAACAAGATTAGAACAGAAGTTTTGGTCCGGAGAAGAAGACTTAGCCATTTTAGGTTAAGTGTTGGCAGTATATTGAAGCAGCGACAGGGAGACAGTATTTGCACTAGTATTGGTCCGTAGCAGAAGATCATATCATGCAGTTTAGGTATGTTGTTCACAGTCCCTAGATGATCACTTGTCCAAGATTTTAGTCTTTGATGAGTACCAGAAGTCTATCTTCAAAAAGTCCAAGTCTGGTAGTGCAGAGAATGGAGGAAATCATAATAGAACACCCAACTGAATTGGTCCGCATTCCTCCGCTGTGGCATATCTTGTTGTGTAGTTTTAAGGTGTTGTAAACACAAGTATGAAGCATCTAAATCTAGAGTTTCAAGTTCTAAGTTTCATTGGAGAATCAGTTATGAGTGCCTAAGTATCTCTACTTGGTATGGTATAGTTTGATAGCGATAGAGCATGTGTTCCAGTGGTCTGCATTCTACCGCAAAAGAATATTTTACTTTGTGGTTCTAGACGTATGATCTATGATATGTGAAGAGTGTCTGATATGAATTTGAGCAAGTATTGTGGTCCGCAATGGAAGATGTTGTCTGACAGTTGAACTAAACCAGTGAACAGTTTGTGGTTAAGGCCGACATGACAGTATGATGTGTGTGCGATAAGTTTTGGTGTTTAGAACTTAATCCTAAGTGGTGAAATAGTTAAGGCTGACATGTGTAAAGGTATTTCAAATATTGTTTGGGTCCGGTATAGATTTTGGAGAATAAATTTGGCTGATAGAGTACATAATATTAGGCCAACCTAATATGAAGATTTTGTATGTTGTGGATATATATATTGGATTGAATTCGATGTTTGGAAAAAGAAGATGCAAAAGTGGATGTGCAAAATATGTGAAATGCAGAGCAGGTGACAAGAGCAGAATAAGAGAGATCTTGCTAACATACAAGTAGAGCAATGAAACAGAGCAGTCAATATGAAGAGTTTTGAGACAGTATTTTGAGCTTTCATTGGAGCTGCAATCATGCATGTGTAGATGCAATTTGAGCAGTTCAAATTGGCAGTGAACCACCCTTCTTTCTTCTTTCTTTCTCTAGGTAGTGAGCCTTCTTGCAGTGAGCACTTCTTTTGGGCAGTGAGCCTTTATTGTAATTTGGTATTGTTCCTACATAATATATTGTGAGCTAACACTCACCGTAGTTTTTCCCAGTTTTGGGTTTTCAACATAAAAATCCTGGTGTTCATGTGTGATGGTTTGTGGTTGTTTCTTCTGTGTTTAATTTGCTTTATTATTGCATGCGGTAAATGGATTACTAGTTTAATAAACAAGAAGTTTTATATAGTATTGATTCACCCCCCTCTCAGTACTTTGGGTGTTCAATGGTGTCCACAATAGTTGGTTGACTATGAACTAAAAATAAATATGCAAATTCTATTGAGAGGAGTCCTTGGCCTCATAATAAACTAAAGTCTTTGGGGAAGGAGTTAGAGCATTAGGAGAAGTCTCTATGTCATCTTGACATATAAGATCTTCCCATTCTTCAAGCACTACAATTGTTAGAACACATCAATGGGTACAATAGTATCCTTAATAGGATCATTTGAGTATGGAGACTCATTAAAGTCTCCATACATGTCTCATATTCTGGTCCATAAGTCACAAGGGCACTCAATGTGAGTGGTGACCAACATGGTGTTGCTATCAACATTACACATAATCAATACCTTGACATGATCAATCTTCTCATGTTGTGCACTAATTTTCTCCAAAAAAGAGTGAGTTCAAGAACCATTCCATAGAGAGTGGGCAAGAGTTCAACCCATGTGAAATGTTTTAGGAGTCCATCTCACTGACTTATAGTTCTATCTATCCAATTTGACAACTAGATGTTTTTAATACTCATTGTTAATTCCTCAAATATTAGATCAATTAAGTGATCAAACCAATAAAATCAAAGTTAAAACTACAAGTGCACCCCTAAAAGTACTCAATCAAGGAACCCTCTAACAATTACATTTATCTTAGTATGATTACAATGCATGAGCAAAAGAGAGTTTGAAGCTGAAATTATAGTCACTCTGATCAAAATAAGATAAAACAAATTACATTGGATTGTATGGCTTAGAGAGAGCTTTTAAACATCTATACGAAGTCAAAAATCTAACATTTTGGACAACAAAAATCCCTGTTTCCATATAAGGTTCGTTACAAAGGCAATATAGGCAAGATATTCAATATTCCCTTAAAATATTTGGCATCTAAAGAAGAATATTTTGATAGATTTTTTTTGATGAAAAGAGCTATAGTACATCAAAGGAATAGTACGAACTAATCACACAAAAATGTAGGTGAGCACGCCTCAAAGTCTATGCATCGGGTCAAGCCTACGAAACAACCCAAATAGAGACAAGCCAAAAGGATACAACTTGGGTTGATCAAAAAAATTAAACCCAAAAAAATAACATTTCTTTGAATAATGAGTGATTCACCTATTTTCATCCTTATTCTTCTCCTTAAGAAGTTGATTTTTATAAGAGAAATCATCAAAGCGCTTCTCTTCATCCTTAGTGTTTAATTTTTAAAAAAAATCATCAAGACCCCAAAGCAAGAGACAAGTTGAGGTTTTGAAAGGAATAAAAAAACATGGAGCTAATTCATTATGGTTTCTCTTAAACCAACTTTGTCTTGACTTTTTATTCTCTCTCCCTCTAAAGGGCTTTGCTATCCTACTTCCCTCTCCCTTCTCTTGAACCTACTTAACATGATTATGCATTTCCTCTTCTTAAGTGCTTTGTTGCCCTATTCCCTTCTACACATCTCTCAAACCAAGTTGGGGCAGCCAACATATAGCATGTATGAAAGTGTTAAACAAATCATGAGTGGTGATAGAGCATATCCCATTCCATGTGCCTATGGGGTGAGTTTGTAAGTGAATTTTGTAAAGTGGGGGGAACTTAAATACACAAACTAATTTACATTTTTACTAAACCTATACCATGTACAATAAACCACATGCACTTTAACTTCATGAAATTCACTCAAGTTCTCTAGAATGAACTGACACTTTACAACTTTGGAAAATTGATTCACTTTAGTAAATGCCACATAGAAATTTGAATTCACTTTATTAATCGCCAATGAAAAGAGTTAATGTTGGAGGAAAAATCCTCATGTAGTGGTGCAGGTGCACCCAACCCACAGTGGCCTCCATGAAGGCATTTAATTTCATGTTGTGTTTAATGTTTTCAATAAGGTCCTAAGCTGACCATCCATGTAATAAGGTCTGTTTGACCAATGCATGTGCATTTTAGTTGTATCTTAGTTGTATCTAGGTTTATGTTGTAAGGCCCACGGGACACTTGGCAAATCTGCATTCACGAGGGTTGTTAAGCAGTTAGAGGTTGTTAGATCTCCCAGCCGCTTGGAGTGGAGTTGGTACTACTCACCATGAGTAGATAAATACCCCAAGATGATCGAATGTAATCAATAGTAGAATTGTAATCGGTTGAGTCCAGTTCAGTTGAGTTGTGCAATTGAAAACAGAGCATCTGTGTGTATTCGCATTTTTGGAAAGTCTAATAAATGAATCATATTTGTACATCTGTATCATTCGAATTCATCTGGTTTTCTCTATGCAATCAGTTTTCTTATTTCGTGGCCGAGATGGGTTCTTAACCCATTCCACCAATTAGATTTCTTTGAAATCAGTGGAATGGCTGTACAGTCTGTTTTTGTGTTTTTTGGTTTCTTCATTTTGTGTTTGCAAGGTCGGTACTGTATGTTTTGATAGATCCTAGCGCCGTCATGTGCTAGGTTGTAGAAGTCTAAGATCTGTGTGATTGCTGGAGAAATAGATCTGAGAAGTTACAGGGTTTACAGAGTTTCAAAACAGCAAAGATTTGAGTTGTTTCCCGGAGGTGCATTTCATGTGTATATCGCAATTGTATGTCAGATATACATTCCGCGTATGTATCGCAAAGGCCTGTTGAGTTCTGCATGTCGCAAAGCATATCGAGAACCATTGGTGTGTTGTATGTCAATTTTGTATGTAGCAAACATACATCACAAAAGTACAAGTAGATCGGCATACAAGGAGGTCGATGATCGGGTCAGTGGTCGGGTTTGTATAAACGCTGGAGAATGCATCTTTAGAATGCATGTTGTGGATGTACATTGTGAATTTACATTGTTGATATACAATCTATGTGTATATCGCTAAGGTATGTTGGGGGTTCATTTCCTATGTATCTCGCAGTTGGATGTTCGTGTGTATCCCGTAGATGCATATTGCGGTTGTATGTGGGGAATGTACTTTGAGTTGGGTACAAGGAAAGTCAATGGTTGACTTCGTCGAATGCATGTTCTGAATGCATGTTTCGAATGCATATTCGAGTTGTATGTTTTGAATGTATATCGGTAATATACATTGCACTCATACATTGTGTTAGATGCAAGGGGCGACCGGTAGCGACGGTGGCAGAAATCGGTGATCGCAGGTCAAGCGATGTATGCACACGTGTTTGGCATAAGGGTAAAGCAGCAGATACATTTGGGTCACTGGCAGCAGCGGGTCATGCTATGCAGGTATGAGTTAGTTGTATCGGGTTGGTAGTTATATGTTGTGATTGCATATTGCAACTATATACCCCGATTGTACATTGGAGAATGTATCTTGCGGAAGATACAAAGTTAAAGACATACATCAGGCAGAGTTAGGCATCGGGAAGATAAAAGGTAAGGTGGCCGATAGAGAATGTTTTGCCGATAGGCAATTAAAACATGGACATACAATGAGGAATGTATGTTAGGGTTTTAGAGTGGTTTTGGCTCTGCATCATAGTGGTACCAGAGGTCAGCAAAAGATTTGGGTTGTTGTGTGTTTGGTTCTGTCACTAAGAAGGCAGAAGTAGAAGGATTAAGAGGTTAGCAAGATGCCTCCAAAAGGTACTGGTACGGCTAGAGAATTGCAAGAGATGAAGGAAAAACATGCTAAAGAGATGAGGAAGATGAAAGAGCTTGTAGAAGCACTTCAAGCCAGGCTTGCAGCCTTGGAGACAAATAAAAGAAGAGAAGTGGAAGAAAGTGAATCAGAGAAAGAAGATGATGGTGAAGAATTTGAAGAGGTAGATGAAGGTCTGAATGCTGAAGATCAGAGATTTGCAAAACTGTTAAGGGCAGTTAAGAATGACAAACCTAAGGTAAAGATTGATGTTCCAAAGTATATTGGAAGTTTAAATGAGGAAGAGTTACTTGATTGGATTGTTGCATTAGATAATCACTTTGAATGTGAGGAAGTTCCTGAGGAGCAGAAAGTAAAGATTGCAAAGACCAAATTGACAGGTCATGCTTTGGTATGATGGGATTACATACAATCAGAGAGGAGAAAGCTAGGTAAGTCAAAGATTTCTTCATGGGACAAGATGGTAGCAAGGATCAAAGGTAAATTTTTACCCCAGGATTGTGAAATTCAAATGTTTAAAAAGCTTCAATTTTTAAGACAAAAAGAAATGGATGTGAAAGCATATACTGAGGACTTTTATAAGTTAAGTATGAGGTTTGGTCATCATGAGAATGAGGTTGAAAAGGTTGCTAGATACTTGGCTGGTTTGAGATTGAACATACAGGATGAATTAGTTTTGGCTAACCCTAGGAGTGTGGAAGAATGTTACCAAATGGCAATCGGGATTGAGGAGAAGATGAAAAGGAGACAAGATAAGACCATGAGAGGAAGAGGTAGCAATATCAGAGGAAGAGGATCAGCTCCTACAACACGACAAGCCAATGAGAGTCAAGAAGAGACTAGTAAGGGACAAGAGCAGTCTGATTTCAAGAGTGGATGGAGAGGTACAAGAGGCAGATTTGGCAATGGAAGAGGTTCTAATGCATTCTCAAGAAAGTGTTACACTTGTGGTGAATATGGTCATCCATCCTTCAAGTGTCCTGAAAAGGTTGGTGCTACATCTAGTTGGGGTGACAGAAGAAGTGAAAAGAGAATTCAAATTGTGCAAGAGAATGAGGGGAGTATGACATCTCTTGAAGTAAATTTGGAATTAGAAACGGGAGACAGTTTGATGATCTGAAGGACATTGTTAACATCTCAGCAGCAAGACCTGAGGCAAAGGCAGAACTTGTTCAAGACTAAATGCAAATGTAGAGGTAAAGTATGCAAGGTAGTAATAGATTATGGTTCAACAGACAATATGGTATCTCAAGAAATGGTGGATAAGCTGAAATTGGAAAGGATTCCACATCAAAATCCTTACAAAGCATCTTGGGTAAGTGATAGTCAATCACTTTTGGTATATGAACAGGCATATGTTGATTTTCAGATTGGTGAATATCAAGATAGGGTTTTATGTGACATTCTACCCATGGAATGTTGTCACCTACTATTGGGTAAGCCATGGCAATTTAATAGGAGAGTATTGTATGATGGATATGCTAATACCTACACCATCAAGAAGGATGGGAGAACTTTTGTGATGACACCATTGCAGGAGGATGCTAAAGCAAAGAAGACAGCTAAGATTATTTTGGTAGGTCAGAAGGAGTTTGTGAAGATGCTTACAGCAGAGTCAAAGGAAGTTGAGGATATCTCAAGGAGTGGAGATCACAGTTTGAAGAAGATTTCAGTTATGATTGACAGAGATTAGGTGGATCAACAGAAGGTCAAGGAGCAGGTTTGTACACAGCCACAAGCTTATTGGAAAGACAAGGATGCAATCATAGTAGGGACTATTGTTTGTCCTCTAAGAGTTGAAAGGCAAACATGTTCTGCCATAACAGCAGTGCACGAAGCAATTACCAAGGTTCCCAATGCGGATGTTCAGACAGTGATGATGGTAAGAAAGAATGACCAGCAAGGTGTGAGACGAGCCTACAGTGCTAGGAATGGGTCTTTGATTCCACGGCCGCTAGTTGCAGTTTTGAGATCATGGGGAAGACATGAGACAACAAAGAGTAAAGGTGGAATTCACCCATGACCTAACTCATGTGGCATGAGTTCTTTTCACGATGGGGTGTATGGTGCAGTGCACCCAACCCACAGTGGCCTCCATGAAGGCATTTAATTTCATGTTGTGTTTAATGTTTTCAATAAGGTCCTAAGCTGACCATCCATGTAATAAGGTCTGTTTGACCAATGCATGTGCATTTTAGTTGTATCTAGGTTTATGTTGTAAGTCCCACGGGACACCTGGAAAATTTGCATTCACGAGGGTTGTTAGGCAGTTAGAGGTTGTTAGATCTCCCAGCAGCTTGGAATGATCTCCCAGCCGCCTGGAGTGGAGTTGGTACTACTCACCATGAGTAGATAAATACCCCAAGATGATCGAATGTAATTAGTAGTAGAATTGTAATCGGTTGAGTCCAGTTTAGTTGAGTAGTGCAATTGAAAACAGAGCATTTGTGTGTATTCGCATTTCTGGAAAGCATATTAAACGAATCTTGTTTGTGCATTTGTGTCATTTGAATTCATCTGGTTTTCTCTGTGCAATCAGTTTTCTTGTTTTGTGGTCGAGATGGGTTCTTAACCCATTCCACCGATTAGATTTCTTCAAAATCAGTGGAATGGCTGTACAGTCTGTTTTTTATGTTTTTTTGTTTGTTCATTTTGTGTTTGCAGGATCGGTGCAGTATGTTTTGATAGATCCTAGCACCGTCATGTGCTAGGTTGTAGAAGTCTAAGATCTGTGTGATTGCTGGAGAAACGGATCTGAGAAGTTACAGGGTTTGCAGAGGTTCAAAATAGCGAAGATTTGAGTTGTTTCCCGGAGGTGCATTTTCATGTGTATATCGCAATTGTATGTCGGATATACATTCCGCGTATATATCGCAAAGGCTTGTTGAGTTCTGCATGTCGCAAAGCATATCGGGAACCATTGGTGTGTTGTATGTCAAGTTTGTATGTAGCAAACATACATTGCAAAAGTACAAGTAGATCGGCATAAAAGGAGGTCAACGATCAGGTCAATGGTCGGGTCTATATAAACACTGGAGAATGCATCTTTAGAATGCATGTTGTGGATGTACATTGCGAATGTACATTGTTGATATACAATCTGTGTGTATATTGCTAAGGTATGTTGGGGTTCATTTCCTGTGTATCTCGCAGTTGGATGTTCGCGTGTATCTCGCAGATGCATATTGCGGTTGTATGTGGTGAATGTACTTTGAGTTGGGTACAAGGACAGTCAATGGTTGACTTCATCGAATGCATGTTCTGAATGCATATGCAGGTTGTATGTTTCAAATGTATATCGGTAATATACATTGCGCTCATACATTGTGTTAGATGCAAGGGGCGACCGGTAGCGACGATGGCGAAAACCGGTGATCGCAGGTCAAGCGATGTATGCACAAGTGTTCGGCATAAGGGTAGAGCAGTAGATACATTTGGGTCACTGGCAGCAGCGGGTCATGCTATGCAGGTATGAGTTGGTTGTATCGGGTTGGCAGTTGTATGTTGTGATTGCATATTGCAACTGTATACCCCGAATGTACATTGGAGAATGTATCTTGCGGCAGATATAAAGTTAAAGACATACATCGGGAAGAGTTAGGCATCGGGAAGATAAAAGGTAAGGTGGCTGATAGAGAATGTTTTGCCGATAGGCAATTAAAACATGGACATAGAATGAGGAATGTATGTTAAGGTTTTAGAGTGGTTTTGGCTCTGCATCATGTAGGTACCTTCCTGGGCCATGGAAGATGGAGGCATAGGGGCCTGCATGTGGTAGCACCCCTAACAAAGGTTGTCTTGATTAGAGAACTATAGATCCTCAGGTTGTAGGTTCATTCCAACATGTAAGACTATAGGTGGAGTTCTTGAATGCCATAGAAAAATAAAGTTCCACTAAGCAAGGTTGCCAAGAAATGTGATTGTTGTTGGTTGTAATTGTCAACAGTCAATAAAATGTGTAGTAAAAGAGGTTGCATTACAATAGATAGGTCACTTTCACTGCATAGTATGTGGGATAAATGGTCATAGTACTTCTATGCAAATTGAGTACCTTAATAAACAACATTAACCTACATAAAATTTAAAACAAACTTAATGAAATTAAGGTAAAATATCTACCTATTATTAATGAATACCTTGTACGTCTCATAAGAAATAATGGCACTTGATGATGCATGCCTACACAAGCATAGATCTATCTACATAGATGTAAACACGTTATGCTTGCACAACGAGTATGAGTTGTATGATCCCAGGATTACATTTTGTCCCTCTAACTAAACTATTTCAAAATCAATGAATTTATAATTAATTTATGGGTTTTGATTTTTTTTTTAAATACACCTAGTAAACTTTTTAACGTGACCGGCGACGCAAGTGCGACACGCCCTCCGGCTCCATGTGAATGCTTTTTGCCTGGAGCAATTAATCGGTGAGGCCACAACACGGGGACCTTATCCCCTAGCAAGAACACTTCAAACTCGCGAGCTCATTGGCCCGACGAAGGCATAAAGCCTGTGAGCTCGTTGGCCCAGCGAGGGTTTGAACTTTGGTGGCCACCACTACAACCAAGCGACTTAACCACCGAACCACACCCTTATCGGCAGTTTATGGGTTTTGATTCCTTTAGACATGATGACAGAGTTTGTTCAAGCTAGGATACACTAAAAGCTAATATTTCCACTAAAGCTTCAATATTAAAACCCTCAATCCATAGAGGTTGAGAACAAGCTCCAAACACCAATAACTTTGATACCATCTAAGATTCAATGAGAATCTAAACACAAGCCTAGGTCTAAATGAACAAAGACAAGTTACATGAGCTTAGATCTAGATGAATAAAGACAAGTTACATAAGCTACGGACAAACACACAAATAATGTAGAATGCAAATATTAGCTATTCTAATATTAAGGATATGAAAAGACATAATACACATGATTGCATACAAATATTTATGTCTCTAAGATGCATGAATCAAGGAGATCATGAGTTTAACTATCAATCACTTCCAATGAGGGGGTGAGTTAACTTGGTCTAACTAAGAGGTCAAGAGTTTAACTGCTAATCGGTGGATCAATTAACTCAATTTGACTGAGACATAAGTGGCCTTAACTGAACAAAGGTGGCACCTAACTACTATCAATCAAGGACTGATATGGTAGTGGTGGCACTTGTGTACCTCAAGTCAAGATGAACACATGTCATATTAGCTATCTAGGTGAGAATAACTAAATATTCCTACTATCCTAAGTAAACTTATTAATAGGTGCAATATTACACCCAACAACTTAGCAAGCAACTTGTCATCATACACATAATCCAACATAGGGTCCCCTTTACCATTGCACATCTCAAAGAGAGGAGCCACAAAACCAGTTGGAAGTGGATAAGAAAGAATATCAAAAGAAAATAGATTATGCTCGATTTCACTAGTAATGCCCTTTTTATTTCCAATGGGTAATGTGTCAACTTTGCTTCCCTCTCATCAAGCCTTTTAAGTATGGTCTCAAGGTAGATGAACAAACATAGAGAGTAGGGAGAGGAGTGGAAATGATTACACAAGAAATAAAAGGGTGGAATGTACATAGCTTGGGTGATGGAGGATGAGGGTAGGATGCCAACATGAGAAATGGTAAAAGAGGTAGACACAATATGATGATGAAAGTGGTAGGTTGACTATGAGAGGTAGGCATAAAAAGAGGACTAGTGTTAGGAACAATATAAGAATTGAGTATCAGGAGAGGATGAGGGGAACGAGCTAGGAAACATATGGCATACCTAAAGTGGGAGAAGAAGAGCTAGGAGGGACAATATAAGAAGATGCTTTAAAGGGAGAGGGATGAGACACACCATTCAAAGAAATTGATGAGATGAACCTTTGAACTATACCATTTAGTACTTCCATTTCGTAAGGTTTGTTAATCAATAAATCATTAAGGACATCAATTAAAGTAGGTATTAACATCATTGCCCAAAATTGTAAGATCTAATTAAAGCATTTGTGTAGTAGAGCTATATATTGCTTATCCATTTGTTCTCTATGAGCATCATGATCAAAGACATCTCCCAAAATAAAGTAGTAGTATTAAGATCCTCAATAAAACATCCTTAGTTTAATTTAGATAGATTGTAGGGTTCAATTGAGGACTTCTCCTTAGTGGAATATGGAGAGGATGACGAGACCTTGGCTACAAGCAAAAGACAAAAGACTAAAGACTAAAAAAGAAAAGAAACTAAGGAGGATTTATATCTAATATAAAAATAAAAAATTAGAAAAAATTAGATTTGAAACAAAAATTATAAAATTAAACCTTACGGCCAAACTCTAGGAGGTGTAAGATATATTAGGCTCATTAATTTGCATAGAGGAATAAAGCAACCCTACATAAAATTTCTAGGCTAATAACTTTATTAAAATCAATTTAAAAATTAACCCAGACAAATGAGTTGGGTCAAGACAAGCATTAAAACATATATTGAAATAAATGCTAAAATCAACAAAAAAGGATAAAAGGGGCTTTGCTTTTTGTGCAACAATGAATATTCTATAGTAGCGCATGTTCTATGATCCAATTCAAAATTCTAGTATCAATTTCGCTTTAGTGGAACTTTGACAGACTATAAAATGAATTGCACTTTGTCAAAGTCCAGAACTTCACGTGTGACCTTGATGAATTATGAATTTGTGATCTCTGAAAACTTGTTTGCATGTGTACTTGGGCTTGGGTGGTGCTTAAAAGCATTGTCAGAGCCTACGATCAAGAACGGGAAATCCACATCTTGTCTTGATGGCAATTGGGTCCTTTGTATTGGTTCAATGACATTTAACAAGTTTGAAGACACGATAAGTAGACTACAAATAACTATGTACCCATTCTTGTAATTGCATATGTTGATGCAATGCTCTTTATGAATTCTCTATTAATAGAATGATGTAATGATGAGTTATGGATGATGAATGAATAAAAGACCTAAGACTTGATCCTTTTATACAACACATTAACATTTATATTTAAATTTGAACATTTTGTGGTTAAGTCAATATGTAACAACTAGTTTTTGTCTATCTCATATGAATGTGCTACGTATGTGGATATTCAAAGCCAATATGAAAATAGGTGGAGTGTGGACAACCTTAGTGAGTTATTTGAGGAGGCAAGGATTCACAAACGACAAGTTTATTATGAAGATTCATAGCAGAAGATCTGACCTTGAAAATAGGTTGAAAATATCTTGAGGGGTCATTCTCTGGGTCCCTTAGGCTGCTTGGTCTCGTGGACATTAGTAAAATCTTTCTTTCTTTCATTCATTCAACTCTCCAATCAATTAGCTTCTTCAACTCTCCAAAACACCTGTGTGGGCAGATCTTAACCTACAGGTTGATAATCCATGATCTCTCTTGATAGACTATCATCTATGGGTAGAATACCCTCAGGTAAATGCAGTAAAAGTAATGGAAAGGTTGGTCTACATGAATGCCAAGCAATGCAAGGGGATTCTAAGATGTAGACAAATACGAAGGTTGGGGCAAACATAGGAAAAAAGTTTATTATGATCCTGCCAAAAGGACATAGCAACAACTCAAACATTTCTAGTACTTTGCCTCAATCAAGAGGAAGGCAAACTAAATAGGGTGAAACCAAATAAAGGGGGAAGCTTGCAGGCAATCCGGAGGGTACGGTGTCAAATTCTAACAAAGTAGAGCCGTACACAACGAAGATGAGGGTAAGAGATGAAGCATCTTGGGATAACAAAGAGTTATACAGCCCTACGCCCACACTGTTATTGTGGTCATCAGAGCTATATGTGGCATAGTTCATGTGCTCGAAGGAGAGGATAGAAATGCTCGAAGAGAAGGGGCTGTAGGGAGACAACAAGATGAAGGATTTGATAAAAGATAGGTGCATGGTGGAAAGAGAGAATAAAACTCTCAAGGAACAAGTTTTGAATCTGCAGATTAGTATGGAAAGAGGGCAGCAAGCACTGAGCATTTTAAAACAAGAAGTAAAACAACTGAAATCAGCAGAATATAAGAAGCCAAAAGTAGCAAATGAAGGTGATGCAACTCAAATGAAGGAGATTCAATCAGTCATCACTGACTTGGAGATAAAAGAAACCCAATTAAGAGACCAAATAGAAGAGGCTAAATATTGGTCACAAGTCGTAAGTGGACCTTTAAAAGAGCAAAAAGAAATCTTGGAGAAACAAATAAAGATTTGCATAAACGAAGAAAAGGACAAACAAGACAAGGCAGTAAATATCATCATCAAAGGCTTAAGGGACTTCGAAGAGAAAGAAAGGACTGGCATTTTTGCAAGAGATTTCCTTAAAGATAAGCTGAAATGGATAGGTGCTATTCAATGAGAAAACATGATAGGAAAGAAACCAGAGGAAGGGAGGAATAGGCATGTAAGAGTTATCTTAAGAAACATAGAAAATAAGAGTGAGATTCTAAAAAACAAGGGGTTGCTTAGAGGCATTTGCATATTCTTGGATGAAGATTTGGCATTTGCACAACAAGAGCGAAGGAAGGAGTGGGAGAAAGTAAAAACAACAAGGGATGACAGAAAGTGGGCTTGGCTAAAAAATGGGAAAGCCCAAATCAATGAGAGATTTTCACACAAGAAATAGGGATTCTGGTGTAGGGGCACCTAGATACTTTAATTAATTTCATGTTCATTTTGATGTTTTGGTGTTGTATAAGGTCCAAGTGACCAATTGTAAGGCCTAGTGCCATGTGTGAGTCCAAGTGGAATAAATCTAGGTTCATTTTGTAAGTCCCAAGTGATATTTGTCAGTTGTAATCGCATAATGCTAAAAATAGCAATAATGCCAAAAATAGGCAGTAGTGTTTCCCAACCACTTGGAATCGATCTCCTAGCCGCTTGTAGTCAGTTTGGTACTACTCTGGGTGAATCTATAAAAACCAGGGAAATGAAAAAGATTAGGTATTAGGGTTTGAGGTTGTAATCGGTCATATGATATTGTGATCGAATGTAATCAGTTCACTAAGAGTTGAAGTCACAACGAAGTCAATGTATATCAGCATATCGGGAGAATGAACAAGGAGTTCGCCGTTGATGCAAGTCTTGCTGATGAGTGTGGTTTGAATGTATATTGTGAATGTATATCGCAAATGCATATTGAGAATGCATGTTGAGAAAGCATGTGGGAAATGTATGTTCAGAATGTATCTTTCATCGGATACAAACGGTGACGTGTGCTTCCATTGAGCGCTCTGCATCATTTTGGTATCAGAGCCAGCGAAAGGTCTGCAGAAGTGTTGGCGTTGTCTGTGAATGTTTATGTCGGACAGAGAAAGTGAAGAAGGGGCTAGCAATATGCCTCCAAAGGGGATGACCACCGAAGTAGTCAAGAAATTCAAGGAGATGAAGGAGATGATCAAGACTGGAGTCAATGAAGCACTCCAGGCTGAGTTGAAGACCTTGGGAAAAGGCAGAAAATCAGACGAGGAGTCTGCTGAAGAAGAAGATGGGGAAGAGGAAACAACCCCAGAACAGACAAGTATATCTGCAGACCAGAAATAATTTTTGGAGGCCATAAAATCACTTGGTAAGGAGTCATTCGAGGCAAGAATGGAGATTATGATGTTCAGCAGAAAGATGGACGCAGATGAAGTCATCAAATGGGTCGAGGCTTTGAACAATTACTTCGAGTACAAGGAGGTACCGAAGATTAGAAGAGTCAAGTTTGCAAAGATGAAATTGAAGGGTGCTGCACTCACATGGTGGAACTACACCCAGGGGGAAAGGGTGAAGAGTGGCAAGAGCATGATTTCATCCTGGAGTCAGATGGTAGAGAGGATCAAGGCTCAGTTCCTACCAGCGGATTATGAGGTGCAGATATATAGGAAAATGTAGAACCTCAGGCAGAAGGATATGGATGTATCCACCTATACTGAGGAATTTCATAAATTGTCTCTAAGGTGTGGACATGCTGAGGATGAGAAAGGAAGAGTTACCAGGTATATTAATGGCCTGAAGTATAGTATACAAGATGAGATTACCATCTTGACACTTGAAACCGTGGACAAATGTTTCCAAGTGGCACTGAGAGTAGAAGAGAAGCAGAAAAGAAAGGGAGACCAGCAGAACAGAGAAAGAGGTGGAAGGAATTCTAGGGGTAGAAATAGCTTTGGTAGCATAAATCAGTTCCAGAAGACTCAAGGGGAGTCCAGTCAGCAAGAAAACAGTGGAGAATTTGGTTCCAGAGAGGGTTTCAGAGGAAGGAGACCCAATGGGAGAGGTAGATTTGGTGTGTTGCAAGTATGGGTCTATCCGGTGTTGTCATTGATGTCAACATACTCATGTTGCATTGATGAGAAGGATTGGATGAGCAAAGAGGAGCATTGGAGACAGTGAAGTGAAGACCCCAGCTAAGATGTAGATCAGAGGATGCGGTTTAAAGGGTTTGTAGATATGTGTCTTGAGATGATACAGTCAAGTTTTCAGAGGTCCGCATGAAGATTTGAAGAAGTTATGGCCGCTCAAGTAGAACCAGTTCTGGCAGGCATTCAGAGGTGACAGAATGACACAGATAGGTCCGGTGAGATCCGAAAATGCATTATCCCATTCTACAGATTTGAGGGAGTGTTGAGGATGTCCTTGTGAAGTGTCAACTCAATTGGTTCATGGTTTGAAGGTCCAGAATAACCTATTCCTTTGTGACAGTGATGACAGACTGTGTTCTTGAAGTTCTGGATGAAGGAGAGAAGAATTCCAGTAAACAGATGAAGTGCGGATGTTCTTGGTGATTCAGGAAAGGTTGTGGTGATCTTTAGATCGTGTCCAATTCATGTTGGTGGTCCACATTGAAGTTAGAGTTCGCATTTCAAGAATAACCACTGGATGTTGGTGTTCTTCCTGAGACTGGCCGACCGGATGTATTACACGTCTTACGAATGTTCTTGTAGGTGTTTGCCGACTTAGATGATTGTTCCTAAGTTGAAGCCTTGTATAAATAAGGGATTGTAAAGTCTTTCCAAAGTGTGTCTTGTGTGGATGAGAGTGTGGTAGTGAGGAAGAGAGCGAAAGGTAGAGCAGAAGTTTTTGGGCTTAAATGGAACTGATTCAAGCATGGTAAAGATGCTATTCTTCAATTCAAGTTTGTGATAATTGTTACTTTGTAGACAATGTGTCTCTTGTAGGCAGTGGGCCTCTTGTGAGCAGTGTGCTCGGGTAGTGAGCCCTAATTGGCATGTGCCATTTTGTTCTTTCTATTCTTCTAACAGAGAATACATTCCTGGGTTAATCACCTCGTAGTTTTTCGCTTAACTGGGTTTTCCACGTCAAAATCTTGGTGTCTCTTGTGTTGATGTGTTTCTGCTCTTGAGTTAATGCTTTATGTTTTCATGATTGATTAATTATTATGCTGCTGAATAACAAAGTGGATTTAAGTGTTTAATTAAAAGCAAGTTTTGAACAACTAATTCACCCCCCCTCTCAGTTATCTATCCTGAATCCAACAATTAGTATCAGAGCCAAGTTCCTCTGAAAGGAGCTTAACCGCTTGAGGAGATCCAGGATGTCGTCCTACAAGAAGAATAGTTCAAAGTTTGATGGAACAAATTTCAATCTTTGGAAAAGTCGCATGAAGTGTCACTTGCAATGTATGGGAATGCAATACTGGACCATGGCCTCAACAAAGTATACTCCTCCACAGGGTGGCCCGAAAACTACAACTGAAATCACAGATGCTGAAACCAATCTGCGGAATATAGAAGCTCTTCTAAGCGCATTATCTGATACAGAGCTTTCAAATGTTGTTGACCTGCCCACTGCTTTTGAGATTTTGGAAAAACTGGAACTTCTGCATGAAGGTGACAAGTTTGTTAAATGTGCAAGGTTACAAAGTCTGAAAGGGAAATTTAAAAATCTGAAGATGAGAGAAGATGAGAATATCTCTACTTTTATGCCAAGAGTAAATGAGCTTGTTTGTGGAATTAGAAATGTTGCTAGAGTCTTGGATGAAGATGAAATTGTTGGCAAAATTCTCAGATCCCTTCCTACTTCTTATAAAGTCAAGGTTTCTGCCATTGAAGAATTCAGAGCCCATACAACTGTCACAAGAGATCAATTGGCTGGTAAACTGGTTGCATTTGAAATGTTCGAGTTTGGAAATGAACCCCCCAAGACTGAATCTGCATTCAGAGCTAGTGCCTCTGTAAAAGGTAAACAAAGGTTTGATCCGGGTGAGAACTCTTCAAGGAAACTATCATGGTATGAAAAGGCAAGAAAAGACATGGAAGAAGAAGAAGCAAAAACTGCTCAACTTGAAGCCCTCATTGCAAAGAGACTGCCAAGAGGATCCGGTAAGTATGAAGGAAAATTGCCCTTTAAGTGTTTTAACTGCAATAAGATTGGTCATTTTGCCTCAAGGTGTCCAAAAAGATTTTCAAGGCCAAATCCTAACAGATCAAGGTTCCAAAAGAATTGTTATTATGTTCATGAAGAAGATGATAATGAAGGAATAACAGATGATGAATCAAAAATAGGAAACAAATCTGGAAGTGAATGGGTATTTATTGCCATCAAGGAAGAAGATCCAATGCCCTCTGAATCTGTTAATCATAAAGTTGTAGAAAGAGCTCTGGCTGCTCAAGTTGAAGAAAAAGATGATTGGGTCATTGACAGTGGATGCTCTCACCATATGACAGGTGACAAAAATAAGTTCTTAGATTTGGAAAGGTATGAAGGAGGAATGGTAAAATTTGGTGATAATTTTGCTGGTAGAATCAGAGGTAGGGGAACTATTTCTTTTGATGGAAAGAACAAAACTGGTAATGTACTGTACGTTGAAGGATTGAAGCACAATCTTCTCAGTGTTGGACAGTTGGTGGACAAAGACTATGATCTCTAGTTCAAGAATGGAAAATGCAGGATCTTTGAAAGTTTCAGAATAGAGATTGCATCCGGTACTCAAACAAAAGGTAATATCTTTCATTTAGTTGGTATTGGTAAAAGTTGTTTGTTTGTACAAGTTGATCAGAGTTGGTTATGGCATAGAAGGATGTGTCATGTGAATTTTGATAATATCATCAAAATAAGCAATACTCAGGCTGTAAGAGATCTTCCAAAATTGGTAAAACCTACAAATAGTTTGTGCAAAGAATGTCAGTTGGGGAAACAAAGCAGAGTCTCATTCAAAAGCAAGGATCAGTTTTCTACTAGATTATTGGACTTAGTTCATACTGATCTATGTGGTCCGACAAGAATCAAGAGTGTGCAAGGTGATAGATATTTCATGTTATTAATTGATGACCATTCCCGGATGATGTGGGTTACTTTTCTGAAAGAGAAATCAAAAGCTTTTGAGAAATTCAAAATATTCAAGGCTATGGTAGAGAATGAGACCGGATTGAAATTGAAATGTCTAAGGTCTGATAGAGGTGGAGAATTCACATCTGGTGAGTTCATAGAATTTTGTGAGAAGCATGGAATAAAGAGACAACTGTCTGCTCCTAGGACTCAATAGCAGAATGGAGTAGTGGAGAGAAAGAACCGGACCATCCAGGAGGCATCTGAGACAATGATGATGGAAGCAAATGTTCCTTAGATGTTTTGGAGAGAAGCTATCAGCACTGCAGTCTATACTCTCAATCGAGTTCAAATAAGAAGCAATACCGGTAAGACTCCTTATGAACTTTGGTTTGGCATCACTCCTATTGTGAGGTATTTCAGAGTCTTTGGTAGGAAATGTTACATTAAAAGAGATGAAGATCTAGGCAAATTCGATGCTAGAAGTGATGAAGGTATATTCCTGGGTTACTCCACTCAAAGCAAAGCATACCGGTGTTATAATAAGAGACTGAGAAAGATGATAGAAAGTACAAATGTGAAGGTTGATAAAGGAATTGAGAAACCTTCAAGGTTTTATGAATATGATGAAGATGGTGTTCTGATTCAAGGAGCCCAAACTCCTTCCGGTACTCAAAATCAAACATATCCGATAATTTAGGGAGAAGAGATGAGTCATAATGAACCTGATCAAGAATTAGAAGTGCAGGAAATTTCCAAAGTTCCCAGGTATGTAAGACTAAACCACTCTGAAGATCAGATCATAGGTGATAAAAGCAAAGGTGTGCAAACAAGAAGAAGAATTGCTCAAGACTCAGATAAGTATTGTCTGATTTCAAAGATTGAACCTAAGACAGTAAATGAAGCTTGCAATGATGAAAACTGGACTAAAGCAATGGAGAAAGAGTTGATGCAAATTGAGAAAAATCACACTTGGGATCTTGTTCCAAGACCTAGAGACAAGAATGTAATTGGAACCAAATGGGTCTTCCGAAACAAACTGAATGAAGTTGGTGATGTAATCAGAAATAAAGCTAGATTAGTCTGCAAGGGTTACTCTCAAATAGAAGGAGTTGATTTTGAAGAAACTTTTGCTCGGGTGGCAAGAATTGAAGCAGTCAGATTATTTCTTGCTCATGCTACCTTCAAGGACTTCAAAGTATATCAGATGGATGTCAAGTCTACCTTCTTGAATGGTGACTTGGAAGAAGAAGTATACATTGAGCAACTGGATGGATTTCAATTGTCTGATCATGGTGATATGGTTTGCAAGTTGAAGAAAGCACTGTATGGACTGAAGCAAGCCCCAAGAGCCTAGTATGAAAGATTGGATAAGCATCTTTTGAAGATTGGTTTCAACAAAGGTACTGCTGACAGTAATTTGTATTTCAAAATTGATCATGAAAACATCTTGATTGTTGAAGTGTTTGTTGATGATATCATTTTTGGAGGAAGAGATAGTATGTGTAAAACTTTTGCAAATCAAATGAAAAGTGAATTTGAGATGTCTATGCTTGCTGAAATAAATTTTTTTTGGGTCTACAAATCACTCAAACAAAGAAAGGAATCTTCATTTCTTAGACTAAATATGTGAAAGAATTGTTGAAGAAATTTGGGATGGAAGACTCAAAACCAATGCATACTCCTATGGCTACTGGATGTAAATTAAGCAAAGATGATGATTCTCCTAAGACTGATCAGACAAAGTATAGGTCAATGATTGGAGGACTGTTGTATCTCACTCAAACTAGACTAGACATTATGCAGGCTGTTGGTCTTATTGCTAGATTCCAGGGTGATCCCAGAGAATCTCATGTCATGGCAATCAAGAGGATTTTTAGATATCTAAAAGGGACAGTTGAGTATGGTCTGTGGTATCCTAGAGATCATGATTTCTCTCTTCATGCATATGCAGATGCAGATTGGGCAGGAGATGTGGATGACCGAAAGAGTACCAGTGGTGGAGCATTCTTTTTGGGAAAGAGATTGGTTTCTTGGCTAAGCAAGAAACAAGAGGCAATATCTCTGTCTACTACTGAAGCAGAATACATTGCAGCAACAGGTAGCTGCACTCAAGTTTTGTGGATGAAGCAGATGCTAAGAGATATTAAAATAGAGTATGAGGAGCCTATCACTATATTCTATGATAATTCAAGTGCCATAAATATATCTAAGAATCCGGTGTTGCATTCTAAGACTAAGCATATATCTATCAAGTTTCACTTTCTGAGAGAGCAAGTGAACAAGGATGAAGTCAGAGTGGAGTTTGTGCCCTCCAAGGATCAGATTGCAGATGTCTTTACTAAACCTCTTCCCAAGGACTCTTTTGAGTATCTCAAGGAGAAGTTAGGGGTTATTGCCCCTCCGGTGATGAACTAGGGTGCACTGATGTGCATCAGTCCGGTGGATATCACAGTCATATCTTATGATCCGGATTGATGATGGGGAGTTGTTACTCAAGGGGAGCAGCTGGTATAATTCTGAAGTGTTGGAGTTGCAGGTATGAGCCCTTTGCCATTGATGTCAAAGGGGGAGAGAAGACATGTGAAAAACAAGTGGTTGATGCTCAAAGGGGGAGCAGCAAAGGAAGAGAAGACATGTGAATGGTTGTTGCTGATAGGGGGAGTTGTGACAGTAAGGAGAAGTTCTTGTCTTGATGGTTTTTCACATCATATGTTGCCATCAATGACAAAGGGGGAGATTGTTGCAAGTATGGGTCTATCCGGTGTTGTCATTGATGTCAATATACTCATGTTGCATCGATGAGAAGGATTGAATGAGCAAAGAGGAGCATTGGAGACAGTGAAGTGAAGACCCCAGCTAAGATGCAGATTAGAGGATGTGGTTTAAAGGGTTTGTAGATATGTGTCTTGAGATGATATAGTCAAGTTTTTAGAGGTCCGCATGAAGATCTGAAGAAGTTATAGCCGCTCAAGTAGAACCAGTTTCGGCAGGTGTTCAGAGGTGACAGAGTGACACAGATAGGTCCGGTGAGATCCGAAAATGCATTATCCCATTTGTGGATTTGAAGGAGTGTTGAGGATGTCCTTGTGAAGTGTCAACTCGATTGGTTCGTGGTTTGAAGGTCCGGAAGAACCTATTCCTTTATGACAGTGATGACAGACTGTGTTCTTGAAGTTCCGGATGAAGGAGAGAAGAATTCCAGTAAGCAGATGAAGTGCGGATGTTCTTGGTGATTCAGGAAAGGTTGTGGTGATCTTTGGATCATGTCTAGTTCATGTTGGTGGTCCGCATTGAAGTTAGAGTTCGCATTTGAAGAATAACCACCGGATGTTGGTGTTCTTCCTGAGACTGGCCAACCGGATGTATTACACGTCTTACGGATGTTCTTGTAGGTGTTTGCCGACTTAGATGATTGTTCCTAAGTCAAAGCCTTGTATAAATAAGGGATTGTAAAGTCTTTCCAAAGTGTGTCTTGTGTGGATGAGAGTGTGGTAGCGAGGAAGAGAGCGAAAGACAGAGCATAAGTTTTTGGGCTTAAATGGAACTGATTCAAGCATGGTAAAGATGCTATTCTTCAGTTCAAGTTTGTGATACTTGTTACTTAGTAGACAGTGTGTCTCTTGTAGGCAGTAGGCCTCTTGTGAGCAGTGTGCTCGGGCAGTGAGCCCTAATTGGCATGTGCCATTTTGTTCTTTCTATTCTTCTAATAGAGAATACATTCTTGGGTTAATCACCCCGTGGTTTTTCCCTTAACTGGGTTTTCTACGTCAAAATCTTGGTGTCTCTTGTGTTGATGTGTTTCTGCTCTTGAGTTAATGCTTTATGTTTTCATGATTGATTAATTATTATGCTGCTGAATAACAAAGTGGATTTAAGTGTTTAATTAAAAGCAAGTTTTGAACAACTGATTCACCCCCCCTCTCAGTTGTCTGTCCTGAATCCAACATGGTGGACTAGGCAGAGGTCCTAACGTCTTCACGGGAAGATGTTATAATTGTAACCAAATTGGGCACACAGCAGGCAGGTGTTTGGAGAAAGCCTCGAGCTCTCATGGAGGACAGAGAAGGAGCCAACTGATTCAAGAAGAAGATTGTCAGAGTGTGAACTCACCCATGGGAAGCATAGCTCCAGAACAAGATGGAGAGAGTCTCATGATGAGAAGAATAATGCTGAAAGTGCCACAGAACAAGTAACCACCCCAGAGGAAAACACTATTCAGAACTTTGTGTAAAGTTTTCGGCAAAAGGTGTAAGGTAATTGTTGATTCTGGTTCAACTAACAATTTAGTTTCAGTAGAAATGGTAGAGAAATTGAATTTGAAAAGATTGCCACATGTGAGTCCATACAAAGTGTCATGGCTGAACAAAGGGCAGCAAGTCTTGGTTGATGAACAAGCTTGGGTAGAATTTTAGATAGGGGGATATGGGGATAAACTTTTGTGTGATATAATTCCCATGGATGCATGCCATTTACTGTTAGGTAGACCTTGGCAGTATGATGTACAAGCCTAGCATGATGGTAAGTCGAATTCCTTTGTGATCACTAAGAATGGTAGACAGTATAAGATGGATCCTTTATCAGAAGAGGGTGTAGACAAGAACGTAGGCTCAAGTATCATGTTAATGAGTAGGAAAGAGTTTCTCCATACACTGAAAGAAGAGGTAACCCAGGGGTATGCTCTAATTTTGAAACCTAAAGACAATTCTAATTTGTCTGGAAACAACAAGGAAAAAGTCCCTAAGGAAGTGCAGGAATTGTTAGACAAATATAAGGGTACCATGGTGGAGGATATGCCCAATGTACTACCCCCTGTGAGAGACATAAGTCATCAAATTGACTTCATCCCAGGATCCACATTGCCAAATAAACTAGCTTATGAAATGACACCTAATCAGAATGAGGAGATTACCAAACAAGTACAAGAACTGTTGGATAAAGGCATGGTGAGGAAAAGTCTTAGTCCATGTGTTGTACCCACAGTTTTAGCTCCCAAGAAGGATGGCAAATGGAGGTTATGTACTGATTCGAGAGCCATAAATAAGATCACCATCAGATATAGGTTTCCTATGCCCATAATAGAGGACCTTATGGATTGTTTGGGTGGAGCTCGGTATTTTTCTAAAATTGATCTCAAGAGTGGATACCATCAGATCAGGATTAGACAAGGGGATGAATGGAAGACAACCTTTAAGACTAATGAAGGTCTTTATGAGTGGCTGGTGATGTTGTTTGGTCTGTCCAATACTCCCAGTACTATCATGCGTCTAATGAATGAGGTATTGAAGGATTTTATTGGTAAATTTGTTGTTGTCTATCTGGATGATATTCTGGTTTTCAGCAGGACAAAAGAAGAACATTTGCAGCATTTGGAACAGGTGTTGAAGAAGCTACATGAGGAGAAACTGATGATCAATATGGAGAAGAGTGTCTTCATGAAGGAAGAACTCACATACCTTGGATTTGTTATATCCCAGGGCAATTTGAAAATGGATCTGGAAAAGGTAGATGCTATTCTGTCTTGGCCAGCACCTAAAACAGTAAGTGATGTAAGGAGTTTTTATGGGTTGGCAACTTTTTATAGGAAATTCATAAGAGGATTCAGTCACATTTGTGCACCCATTCTGGATACCATAAAAGGAGGACATAAATGTAAGTTTGTCTGGAATAGAGCAGCTGATGAATCTTTTGAGATTCTCAAACAAAAAATAGCAGAGGAACCCATTTTGGTTTTGCCTGATTTTAATAAGTTGTTTACTAAGGAATGTGATGCCAGTAACCTTGCCATTGGTGCTGTCTTGAGTCAGGAAGGCAAACCTGTTGCTTTCTTTAGTGAAAAGCTAAATGATGCTAAAAGAAAGTATTCCACATATGATCTAGAATTGTATGCAATGGTTCAAGCATTGAAAAAATGGAGACATTATCTCTTGCCCAAGGAATTCATTGTGTTATACTAACAACCATGCTTTGAGTTTTCTGAATTCGCAGGAGAAGCTAAATCATAGGCATATGAAGTGGGTCGAACACCTCTAGGCATATACTTTTTCCATCCAACATAAGAAGGGACAAGCCAACAAGGTGGCAGATGCTTTGAGCAGAAGAGTGCACTATATAGGAAATCCAGTTGCAAAGTGTGGGAATGGATTCTCTCAAGAATATGTATTAGGATGATGAGGACTTCAAGGAGATATATGCAGTTTGTTCACAATTTTCAGATTCCTATCATTCTGAATTTTCTAAATTTTTGCTACAGCAGGGGTTACTGTTTAAAGGAAACCAATTGTGTGTGCCTAGGTGTTCCATGCGGGAGAACATCATACAAGAGAAACATTGCGGTAGTCTTGGAGGTCATTTTGGACTAGACAAGACTTTGGAGCAAGTGAGAAGGTTTTACTTCTGGCCTAAGATGCAAACAGATGTTAGAAAATTTGTAGACAGTTGTCACATTTGCCAGAGAGCCAAATGAACCTCATCCAATGCAGGTCTCTATCAACCACTTCTAATTCCACAAAGGCCATGGGAGTGCATCAATATGGATTTTGTTTTGGCTCTTCCCTGGACTCAAAGAGGTTTTGATAGTGTGTTTGTTGTAGTTGACAAATTCAGTAAAATGGCTCATTTTGTACCATGCAAATGTACCAATGATGCTTCACACATTGCTAGTCTATTCTTTAAAGAAATAGTTCGTATTCATGGTTTGCCACTGAATATTGTCACTGACAGAGATCCCAAATTTGTGGGACATTTTTTGCGCACATTGTGGAAGAAATTGGGCACTCAATTATCTTTCACGTCAGCCTATCACCCTCAAACGGATGGACAAACTGAGGTCGTGAATAGATCACTGGGTAATCTTTTGAGGTGTTTGACTAAACAACATGGAGAAGCATGGGATATGATCATCCCACAAGTAGAGTTTGCATATAACGATTCTGTTAATCAGAGCACAGAAAAGAGTCTTTTTGAAGTTGTATATGGGATTCATCCCAGGGGAATTTTGGAGCTCAGAGATCTCCAGAATATGGAGAAAAGAAGTGCACAAGGAGAAGATTTTGCAGTCAACATGAAGGATATCCATGATGCTGTAAGGGAAACTATCTAGAAGAACATAGGGAAATACAAAGAGAGAGTTGATAAGAAGAAAAGGGATGTCCAATACAAAGTTGGGGATCTGGTAATGGCATATCTGAAGAAGGAAAGACTTCCGAAGGGGCAGCCCACAAAGTTTCTTATGAAGAAGATAGGTCCATGCAAGATTGTACACAAATTTGGACCTAATGCATACGAAATTGAACTTCCTCCAGATTTAGCAATATCACCCATTTTCAATGTGTCAGAATTGTTTCCATTCAAGGGAGACAATGTTACAGATTCAGATGTGACAGGAGTAGGGGATGCAGAATGGATTTATGATTTTCCACCGAGTCAACCAGTACAGCTGGAATGTATTTTGGACACCAAAGTTCAGAAGAAGACCAGACATAAAACCTACAAGCAGTATCTGGTCAAATGGCGTGGTTTGTCTGATGAAGACACTACCTGGATGAGCGAGGAAGACATCATCAAGCATGGGGTTCATATTTCAGACTTGGTTCCTCAAGGGACTTGAGTTCTGTTAACCCCAGGAGTATGGTGCAGGGGCACCTAGATACTTTAATTAATTTCATGTTCATTTTGATGTTTTGGTGTTGTATAAGGTCCAAGTGACCAATTGTAAGGCCTAGTGCCATGTGTGAGTCCGAGTGGAATAAATCTAGGTTCATTTTGTAAGTCCCAAGTGATATTTGTCAATTGTAATCACATAATGCTAAAATAGCAATAATGCCAAAAATAGGCAGTAGTGTTTCCTAGCCGCTTGGAATCGATCTCCCAGCCGCTTGGAGTCAGTTTGGTATTACTCTGGGCGAATCTATAAAAACCAGGGAAATGAACAAGATTAGGTATTAGGGTTTGAGGTTGTAATCAGTCATATGATATTGTGATCGAATGTAATTAGTTTGCAGAGATGAGGTTGAGTGTGATTAAACACTGTTTCAAAGAGAAATAAAGATATGTTGTTCCGTCATTTCGATTCCTATTCTCTGTAATTGAAAGTTTGTTAGCTATAGATTCCTTTTCTGTTTTGTGCTTTCCATTACTGCAATATGTCGATATGAAGCATTCCACTGATAAGATTTTTGTCGAAATCAGTGGAATGGCTTCGTTGTATCATATTTGTTTGTTTTCTGTTTTGTTTCACGATTCGGTGGCGCAGAGGACCAAATTTGATTGTGCACAGTAGTTTGCCTAGCATCTCCATGTGCTAGGGTTTGAATCGGGGAAGTTGAAGATGCTATCGGTGAGACAGAGGCCAACGATGAAACATCCCTCGCTCAGGGCGATAGGGATAATTTGGTCGAAGAGAGGTTCGAGCTTTTGAAAGGCAATCACGGCCTAGGGTTTGTGTCAGGGTGACGAGGGACAGCTTACGCCGACGGAGATCCATCGGGAGGAAACGACTGGTGGTGAGAGATCGCAAGAGTTCACCAAGAGTTTAAGTCACAACGAAGTCAATGTATATTGGCATATCGGGAGGATGAACAAGGAGTTCGCCGTTGATGCAAGTCTTGCCGACGAGTGTGGTTTGAATGTATATTGCGAATGTATATCACAAATGCATATTGAGAATGCATGTTGAGAAAGCATGTGGGAAATGTATGTTGAGAATGTATCTTTCATCGGATACAAACGGTGACGTGTGCTTCCACTGAGCGCTCTACATCAGATTCGGGGCCCCATGAGAGTATCTACAGATTGTAAGTTGGAACTGCAGAGGATATCCATGGAGAAGAGGACCGGGGTTGGGGCCCATAGCAAAAAGAAAAAAAAACATGATTATCCTTACGGAGACTCATGAGCATGATGGTTGCAAAGTGCCGAGCTTCGAAGGGTACAAGAAAATTTCAGTTTGGAATGAAGTGAAACAGGTAAAGGGCATGGGGGAATCACCATGCTAATTAGAGAAATGTGGGGTGGGATCGTGGAATTTGAGAAAGAGGATCCAAACAAGCAGTACATTTAGATAAAAATAACTGACAATGAGGCTACGATCAGGTTGGCAGCGTGTTACTTTGCCCCCAAAAGGTCAAAGTTCTACAAAAAGAGAAGTCTTGACAATGAAGACCCTTATGCTGCACTTATGAAAGACATTTCTGCTTTCAACCCTTTGGGGGAAATTGTCTTATTTGGTGATTTTAATGCTAGGATAACAAACAATCAGTCTCTTCATTTGGGTAGAGAGGAAAGAGGGGACAACAACCTGTTATGGTTAGAGGAAAGCGAAGATCAGCTTTGGGAAAGAACCTTGCAGGATGGTAGTGGTAAGGTGAATCATTTTGGAGTGGAAATATTAGGACTTTGTAGTCTTCACAGCATGGTTATTTGTAATGGTATGAGTAATTGGCCTAGATCTGGGGGTATCACTTGTAAAACTTATAACGGTCTAAGTGTTGTGGATTATGTTATCTACTCTCAAAATGGTACTTTCAGGATGTTAGAATTCGACATTGGGGATTGCACTTATGATTTGAAATTTGATCATATGCCTCTCCTTGTTAAGTTTGGTCTTCAGAATGTCATGAAAAAAGAGGGACAGGTCCAAAATAGGCATAAGAAGGTTCACACACAAGGTAGAATGATGGTGAACCAAAAAAATTAGGAGATCTTCGCTGCTGCGTTGAAACAACACTTCCAAATGATTAAAAACAACATAGGGGGCAAATAAACAAACAAGGAAATAAAGAACAACGTTAGCAACAATATGTTGATCCCTCTCATCCGCAAGCCATGTAAGAGGTCTTGGCCTAAGAAGAGGATCTCAAATACCTTCCTGACCAGTCCGTGGTATGATGAAGAATGCAAGGCAACAAAAAGAGCCTTCAAAGAGACTGAGACAAACAATGAAAAACAGAAAAAAAAAATGAGAATTTGTTAAAATTCAAAAAAGAAAGCTATGCAGTTTCTAGAAGGAAAGAGTTAATATCTTTGGGCAAAAATAACCCCAAAAGCTTTTGGAGGGAGTTACAGTAGGAAAGAGAACATATTGAAACCAATTTCACAGATGACCAGTGGCTAGAGTATGCAAGGCTCCTTTATGAACAGTCTCAAGAGAAAGTTAACCCTCCTTTAGTTAACACGTCAACCGAGCTCTTCTCGGTGGAAGACATCAAGCAGGGTATAAAGAAGTTAGCAAGTGGCAAAGCGCAAGACATTGATGCACTGCAAGCTGAATTTTTAAAGTGGGGAGTTAAGTACCTTGCACCACACATTAAAAATATATTTAATGGCATCACAAAAGAGGGCTTTCCGATTGAGTGGGCTACTAGCGTCGTTATTCCTCTCTATAAGAGTGGTGATATTGATAATCCCTCTAACTATCAAACTATCATGGTGAATCCTCTTCTTGGAAAACTGTTTGGGAGTCTGATAGAGCGTAGGATCAGCAATTGGGTGGAAAAAGAGGGGAAAAGAGCGAAAGGGCAGGCTGGTTTTAGACCAAGGCATTCTACCATTGATCAGTGCATCACTCTTAGACATTTGATCGAAAAAGTTTGGGACACTCAGGGGGCAGAGGCCTTTTGTTACTTTGTTAAATTTTAAAAGGCTTTTGACATGATTCCAAGGGCCAAACTGTGGAAAAGGATGGAGGAGCTTGGGATTCCAGATGAGTATAGGGCGGCTGTGCACAAGCTATATGAGCAGATTAGAGCTAAAATCATAGCTAAAGAGGGTATGTCAGAGTGCTTTGGTAGTGACATCGGGGTCAAACAGGGCTATCCCCTTTCTCCCACTTTATTTGGCTTATACTTTGATAAGCTTGAAGACTAGTTAAACAATACCATTGGTGAGGGTATTTAGTTGGCAGGTTTTGTGGTGAAGTTGCTTTTGTATGCTGATTATCTTATTCTGGTTGCCAAAACTACCCATGGTTTGAGAGAGCATTTGAAGGAGTTAGAGCTCTTCTGTCAGGAGGTTGGGATGCAAGTGAACGCTAGCAAGACCAAAGTCATGATTTTCTCATTAAAAAGGAGGCAACAACAAGTCAACTTTATTTTTGATGGAAGTTCTTTGGAAATTGTTGAAAAGTATAAGTACCTTGGTATTGTTTTCAACAACAGGCTCAGTTGGGACACTTGTAGAACGAAGAGGATTCAAGGGGGTTGGAGAGCTTCTTACTTGCTTTAGAATAGATGTAGGAAAGCAGAGCTATGAGATTGGAAAACCAAGAAGACTCTTTTAGGTTTGTTAGTCACCCCGGTTGTCTTATATGGGTGCGAGATTCAGGGGAGTAGTGTGTCTAATCACAAGTGGAGACAAGTAGAGAGAATTCAAAAGCATCTTATCACTAGTAGTCTTAAAGTCAAAGCTACAGTTCCCTATGAGATTCTTTTGGCTGAGGCGAGCTCCTTCCCGTTGGAGGCATTTGTTATTATTCGGCTTCTTTGTTACCTAAAGAGAGTGGAAAACATGGAAAATCAATGCTGGCCTAAATTGGTGGTGGAGGAAGAGTTAGTTCGCAGGAAAAAGACATGGATGAAGCAGAACATCAAGTGGTTGAACAAATGAGATTAATTTGCAAGATTGTCCTAAAACCAAAGTTGAAATTAAACAGTTCGTGTTAGAAAAATTCAGGACTGCCATGTGGACTAAGTAGCTAGGCCAAAAAAATTGCATTATGTCAAAGAGTTCAATCCCACGTGGGAACACGGGTAAAAAACCTACTTGCACGCTGCTATTAAGGGTAAGGCTAGGCTTTTAATTGCACAATTGATGACCAGTTCTCATCATCTTAGATGTGAAATTGGTAGGTGGATGGTCCACAAGAAAGTTTGGGAAGACAGGTTATGCACTTTCTGCAACAAAAGAGCAGTTGAAATTGAGTGGCACTTCATCTTTGAGTGTACTACCTATGATGATATCCGCATTCAGTATGCGAACAACTTGAAGGGTGGAAGTTTAAACGAGCTCTTTGAGGAAGCAAAGCTCCACATAATGATTGACTTCTTAGTAAAGATGTGTAGTAGAAGAGATGACATCGAAAAGATTTTGAAAGTGTCTCAAGGCTGCGGCTCTTGGTCCTTTAAGCTATTTGGCCTCGTGGACCTCATTAAAATTCATTCATTCATTAATATATGGTTAAAATAGTGCATGATTCCGGGCGTTTTCCCCTTAAAGGACAACCATGCGGCCGCCACGCTCCGCCACAACTTTATTTTTGTTTTCTATTGCTTCATCCAGCGGACGACAAAATTTGAAAGGCGCATTTGGCAACCTCAACGGTCCACGTATGATAGCATTTGTCTTTATAAATTCCCTGGCTTATGACCATTCTTCTGTTCCAGTGGTCAGATGGGGTTTATTGGTGAGGGGTTCAAACGCTGGATTCAGGGCGAGGCAAGATAAAAAGGTTGATAGTGTTAACATATCGAATAAACCGTGCAGGCCAGGCTCCATGCAAAGGAAATTACATTAAACTGCGGTAGGTCTTTTCAAATTTAACTCTTTTTTTGTTACAGGGGTGTTATGGTCCATTTCTGTGTTTGTTAACTGACTTCTTTGCCATTATGACGCCAATTAAATGCTCGTATGCCTTTCTTCAAATGTTCTCAGTGTTAAATACCTGCGAACCAGCTCGGATTTGAATCTAAGACCTCCCATTTGCAGCTGAGCTACTTGTTCTGTTGCAGTCCAGAGTTTTGATTGGTCTTCCAACAGTAAGCATGCGTAGAGCTATTGTCTGTTAATTATTGAACTTCATTAAAAAAAGTGTCAACATGCTGAATTGAATGATCTAGGCAGGCTGCTGGCACAATCAATTGGTTTCTAGTAGTGTATAAATCATTGGGCTTTAGACTGCAGAACAAAAGCTATAAGGTTTCTTCTTCCTCTTTTGTAGGCCAATTAAACTAGAGCAGCTGAGATGGATTGGTTTTGCAGCTTCCTTAAAGTGAATGGAAAGCATCCGCAAAATAACTTAGAAATAACTTTGTGAGATGTAGAAGGCAGAGGTACCTGCATACCAATATGGATTACACCTGCAAATCTGGCTGGAAACACAGAAGAGATCACAAATAATAGTCCTCTATAGTAGATTGGTATGAGAAGGAAAACACATGCATTTACTAGGTTTGGGAAGAAAACCCTAATTAAATTTATAAAATCCTTCACTAATCTAAGCAGAATACTATTGCCCCCACTAAACTACGGATCCAAGGCAAAGATAAGCTATAACATACCTGAGTTATTATTCTTAAGTACACAACATGCCCTCAATCTTAAAGAACTTTGTCTCCAAAATTAGTAAGAATTCTAGGGTTAAGCATTCTGCATTGGGATGGTGACCTTGTACGCATACAAAATTTCTCGTACGCAGTCATTTTTTGAGTCAAATCCTTGTCATTCCTCGTTTTGAGAGCTATTGTTCAATCCTTATTTTCCATGTTCGTCAATAACGTATTTTTAGGTTCTAATTAGTTTCTTCACACAATCAACGTTGAATGCTTTCCAATGGATCAAACAAGATGAAGAATTTAGTTTCTTCACACAATCAACGATGAATGCTTTCCAATGGATCAAACGAGATGAAGAATGGAGCTTGGACGAGCAAAAATTTTTTTTAAAATTGACCAAGGCATGGAAAAAGGGACATAGTGTATTGGAGTGTGCCAATGCTCTAAGTGACCCAAAGTTAGTAAAAGGGTGGAAAAAAAGGGCATTTAAGTGTATTGGGGTGCTTCTCTCAAAAAGATGGACACTTTAGATGCAAAAAGATGGACACTCTAGGTGTTTCAAGTCATTAAAAAGGGACATCCTAGTTTATTGGTGTGCTCCTCTCCATAGAGTGTCCAATATTAAGTGAACTTCAAGTGAAAAAGGGACAAAAAGTGGGGAAGTGGGAAGGTGTGGTGGAGACGTAGTGGCATTTCATCATGGAGTGCTCGGCATACAGCGACATTCGTGCCAGCTATGAAGGCATTTTGAAAATCAACAGTTTAAGCATCTTGTTTGAAGAGGCGAGTCTGGACAAAGCTGCAAACTTATTGATCAAAATTCACTGTAGGAGATCAGATCTTGAAAAGGGGCTTCAAGCTGTTTAGTGCTTTTGCTGCCTTGTTTTTTTGGTTCGTGCTGTGCGGTTCTGGGTTCCTTAGGCTGCTGTGGCCTCGTGGACGTTATTAAAATCTTTCATTTCATTTCATTTCAACCATAAGTTGTCTAATGTCAACTTAAAAACATAACACGAAAAGGAACATTGAATCAAAAAGCACATGCCATTGTAAAGAGGTGTCCCAATTTTAAATAAAAAATTAAAAAAAGGACAAAAAGTAAAAAAGCATGCTTCTCTTCATTAGTTGTCCAATGCCAACATGAAATTAGAAAAAAAGCAAGGTTGCATGGAGACTGGTACTGGTACTGGTACGGGAGACCGGTACCGGTACATCTGTTTTTGAAAAATAGGAGACGGGGGTACTTGGAGACACCATTTTTTTAAAATATAATTTAATAATTTTATTAATTTATTAATATGCTAACATTAAAACTGAAAATATCATGACATTGAACTTTTAAAACAAGAGAACTGATAAAGTTTAAGTTTATAGCTTACTTGTAACAATTTAATATAGCTTACTGTATATATATTACTTATAGGCTTATAGCTTACTTGTAACAATTTAATATAGCTTAATGTATATATATTACTGTAGACACTAGTATTGAGGTTTGAAGTCTGTAGGAGTAAGAATCCACTGAGCTTGTGAGAAAACAGAGGAAAAAATGAAAGGTAGAAAAAGAAAAAAAATGGAGACGCCTTTTTATTGACGTAGGGTACTTGGAGACGAGTGGGAGACTCGACCAGAAGTCTCCTGCAAAGGGAGGTGTACCCAGTCAAGTCTCCGAGACGGGGGACGTGTACCAGTCTCCAAGACGAGTACCAGGGGGCGGAGACGGGTCTCCGTGCAATGTAGGAAAAAAGGTACTTCAAGTGAAAAAGGCACACCTCTCCATTGAATGGATAAATTTCGTGCAAAAGAAATCAGCAAGGATTTGAAGGCTAAATCTGCTCTAGAAGGGTGTTTTGGAGATAAAAAATAGAAAAGCTTCTTCCATAAAAGCTTTTGGGTTTTGCTTTTCACTCATCTATTCTTTCCAAGCTCAAATGAAGACTCTTTTTGTTCACTTTCAGCAGGATTTTCAGTGAGTTTATAGCAAGTTTTAAAGTGTTTCAGTAGTATTTAATGGCAACACATCATTTGGTATTCATTTGTAGCTGTTACCATACGTTTTCAGTCATCACGTATACATCAGTTTGACAAGATACTGAAAGTTGTATCATTTCCTTCACTCTTCATTCAAGGTGCTTGTAATGAACCTACAGGCAGTCAAAGTCAGTCAATAGAAACAAATTCATTTCCTTAAAATCAAGGACAGTTTTATTATTGAATTAGAAGTTCATTTAGGATTTGTGCACATTTAAATAAACAAAATGAATTCGTAAAATAAAGGGGCAGTTAGCACATAGTTAGGAGTTCCTAAAATAAAGGACAGTTAACACCTAGTTAGAAGTATAGTTAGTATTTGTTGCACAACACTAACTAAATAGATTGATGATGATTGATTAGTCAGTCATAGATTGGGGATGATTGCTCTGTTAGGGAAGATTACTGCCATCAGACTTCCCCTTTTATCCCCTACTCTTCCCCATTGTAAAAAGCTATATAATCATTTCTAAAGGGTCTTTTGGAATGAAGAAGGTTTCCCCTAGAATTGTAATGGAGGAGTTGGTGGCTTTTCCGCACGAGGGTGGCTCACTAAAGAGCTTGGTTGTTCTATGTATTGGTGATACCAGAACAAATTTAATTTTTGTTGTTTTTACAAGTACTCTTGTAAAGAAAATGTATTTGCAAATTTATATTCGAGTTCTATATTTTGGTCCATATTTGTGTATTGGCTGTAGTTTTTCCAGGCTCAGGTTCACAATAGTGGTATTGAAGCATTGATCTTGCTAACAATTCATCTGATTAGCACAATGACTATTTGGTGGCTTCTCCACACAAGGGTGGCTCACTAAAGAGCTTGGGTTGTTCTATGTATTGGTGATACTAGAACAGATTTAATTTATGTTTTTTACATATACTCTCATAGCTATGACTAAAGAGCAAGCAAAGGCACAATGACTATTTGGTGGCTTCTCCACTCGAGGGTGTCTCGCTAAAGAGCTTGGGTTGTTCTATGTATTGGTGATACCAGAACAAATTTAGTTTATGTTGTTCTATGTATTGGTGATACTAGAAAAAAACTAATTTATGTACTGAAAAAACTTACTAGGATTTGAAATTAAGTGGAAAGCAAAAATGTTGATAGCCCAGTTAAGGACTAGTTCACATCATCTTAGGTGCGAAATCAACAGTTGGACAATATCTAAGAAGGAGTGGGAATGAGAACACACCTATTTTGCAACAAGGGTTTGGTGGAGACATAATGACACTACATCATTGAGTGCTCAGCCTACATCATTCTCCATATCAATTACGAAGACACCTTGAGAATGGACAATCGAAACACCTTGTTTGAGTAGGCAAGGTTGTACAAAATTGCAAACTTTTTGATCAAGATCCACTACAAAAGATTTGGCAGCAAGAAGGATTTACATAGGTTGGTAGAGGAGTGTCAACATGGAAGAGTATGGCAGGAGGCTAGGCATGATCTGATGGATCCTAGGATCCTCAATGTGTGTGTTCTACCCTAATGAATCATTTCAGTTCTGCTGTAATGGATCATTTCAGATCTCTGGATGCTTATTGTAAAGATTTGAACCTTGTGCTAAAAAATCTGGTCTTCACTAATCACAATGGGGTTCTAGTAGTAGCTAGCAGCTATACTCTTCCCATTCTAGAGGATGAAAGGATCATTCGAGCATTGTGTCTTGCGGAGCTGCTAAAATGCATTAAATATTGTGGTTTGGATGTGGCAGAGGACCTGAAATTCTGCCTGTGGAAACTATTGATGTGTTTCACTCAGGCATCCATTCTCATGTGCAGGAAAGATGGAAGTCCCCTCCACAAGGTTCTAGTCTCAATAGGTGGGGGGTGTCTGAATTATCTAGAATTTGTGATTGTACTGTGTGTTTTCAGTCTGGTTTTTGTTATAGAATTATATTATGTTTGTGGCATGGTCTCTTAGGCACAGCTACGCCCGTCTTTAGGGGTTGTTCATGCTGTTTGCCTTATCTAGTTTTTTTGGTATATGGTTAGTAGTATGGGTTGTAGTTGGTAATATGGTTTAGCTGCTGTATCTCTGGTATGCAGTGTTTTGTGTTATAGTTTGTTAAAATTTATATGGATGGGATGGGGCCCCTCAATAGAACCCTGATATTGTATCTTAAAAAAAAATTGGTTGAGGTGGCTGGAGATATACAATGCACGTGTACATATCATATCTCTTTCTGAGAATAGAGTAAAAATGATTTTTGGCCTCCAACACATGGACACGTAAAAATATCTGGCAAGATTTTACACAATAAAATGTCTTCACATTCATCCCTTCTTATGGGTACCTAGCTTTTGGAATCCCATTTTTTTGAGGGATTCTAAATCTATTATCATACAACATAGGGAAATATACGGGACTTTTAGAATGACAACAAAGTAAAGGTATAAGCAACATAGTTTCATATTTAAGGCATTTATTTGTAAACACAATAGTTGTAGAATAATCTCACTGTTAAATCTTCATGTTCCCTTGCCTGCTTGTTCTGAGTTTTGGTTGCTTCATGTTCATTTATGCAATTCGTGGCACTAGTTAGAACTACATATGTATGCACATTTAACATTATGCTTCTAAAAATTGCAGGTCTATTTTTTGATAAGGCGGAATCTCTGTTCTTGGTTTGATAATGGCAATGCAAATATTTACCACACCCAAGCCTTTGCCACTATGCACGTTCATTAGTAACTGTGAACATTCATCTCATGTAAGTATTTCTAACAATGGACATAATATTTATACTTAAAATCCTTAAGATTTGCTAGAAAATATGTTAATTTTTACATTATTTTGTGTTTTGACAAAGAAAAATTTCTTAAATTTTTTAACTTTCAATGTTTCCAAAAACAAACAATATATAAAACCAATATGGTTATATAATAACAAAAAGTGGAAAAATCGAAACTTTCCTCAATGTATAAACATTAGCAGTATAAAGTTTGTTAGATTCACTAGCAAATAGTTTATTCTTTACACTATTTTGTGCTTGACAAATAAAAATCCTCTCGACCTCTTAATTTAATTTATGTTTGCAAGACAACAGCTTTAGGAGCCCATGTATTGATAATATGATATAATATCAAAAAAGGAGAGAAAACAGTTTCTATATGTATAAATATTTGAAGTGTTTAAAGCATAGATGGACTACTCACAAAGTACTCGGCAAGTTGCCGGGTGCTCATGGGTTTTATTTACTGTGGAGTTTTCCCCGTTTTAACTTGCGAATCTGCTGCACCAAATTTTCCGTGAGTCTGAGCTGAGTTTTATGCTAGTTGCAGCTGAGTACTCGGCAAGTCCGATTGTTAAACTCGGCTTGTGCAAACAAATAGCCCAGATGTGGGAAAACATAGAAAAAAAGCGATTTCCACACTGAAAACACTTTGAAAAGTGGCTATTGACAAAAATTATGTATGTAGGGGTTTCAGAGCAAGAGAAAATTCATTTGATAATTATTAATATGATGACTAAATCTCGATCTCTAGAGAATATCTTCTATGAGAGTCCAGTTGCATTTGTCTAATGCTTTGGAAATATCTAATTTGATCATCAAACCTCGTTTGTGTTGTGAGAGGAGAGGGTGGATAAGTTCTAGAACATCTTGTCTATTATCTAAAACATAGTTCGCATACTCGGACTTGGTAGACCATTTTTTAAAAAAATTTGTGTCTTTTCCTATCCAAACATTTCTTAATGTTTTATAGACTCATTTGATACATTTTGTAACTATATTTTGCATAAAATGTGTTTTTAAAGAAATTTAAATATTCTATTAAGTTGCCGAGTTTTGTCGAGTTGGAATTTTTTTGGTTTGTCGAGTTTGAGCATGCGAACTATGGTTTAAAGTACCTTATTTAGGTTTTGTAAGAGGTTCTTTGTATATTAAAAAGGGTTTATGCCTTTTCTTTGGGGTCAAAAGTTTATAGAACTAGGTTTCAGGCAATTTTGTATGATCAAACTACTAATAGGATTCTATTTAGTAATTTTAGCAGATTTTTTGATATCTTCATGTTTTAGCCACAATCTTGCATATTGTGTAATATACTAATTAAGATTTGGTCATCTTGTTAGGATGTTATTCATTATGTTCCCAGCTTATTTTAGCGGCACAACTGTGAGATGCAACTCCTTTACCTACCCTGCTCTACACCCACCGCCTCTACCCTGTGCCCCACCAACCAACCCACACAATCCTCTCAAGATATTATTTTGACTATCTCAACTTTTTGAGATAAAGCTTTTGGTAAGAACCACATAGAAGATTTTTGTGTTAACCTTTTGGATTACACTTTGTGGACCATCATCAAGATGAAAGAGATATGTTTGGATTGCAGATGCAAGCTCAATATATATAACCAAGATGCCAAGCAAGATCCACTTGGAGAAAGAGAACACGAAAAACTTACAAGATATAGTTGGTAACTTGGTATCACTATTAAATAGTTTTAACCATAGTTTTAAAACTCGTAGGGTACTTGCTAAAGTTGTGAGTACTCGCAAGTCATTGCCTGCATCAAGAAACCTGCCCACTTACTTGTAGGTGAGTTCCAACGGTTTTTTGTTGCAACCTGTGGTGAGTAATCATAAGTACTTGTTGAGTCCATGCTGAAAATTCGGCCCATAGTCTGCATGTAGAAACATGGGAAAAACGTGACATTTTTTTCTTTTTGAGCCCCTCCACACCCTCCCTTCTCACCCACACAACAATTAGTTGCCTTCGAGTTCTTCCTATTGCAATTTTAGGCAATAAGTGGGATTTCAGATATTTTCGAAGATCTTTCAGGTATATTTTTTCCTAGTTTTTTTCCAATTTTGTATTACATTTCTAAATTCTTTCAAGCATTTAGAAATGTTGTCTTTTACATGTACATTCATGTTTTACATGCATTCAAATTCATTTATGCTAACTAGGGTTTTACAACAATGAAATTTGTTTCTTTTTTAATTGTTTTCAAAGCCAGGGTTCTACATTTATTTAATGTTTTTCAATGGTAGGATTTGTAGCGATTAAATTTTTTTCTTTTAATGCAGGCTTTGCACTTTGTCTCATATGGAATTAGGAAGTGAAAGTGGAAGCCAAAGCATTGTCAACATGGATATTGCTTGCAAGCATGGCATACTAGGACTGACCTTGGGATCAATCATTTGCAACTATTGTGGATTGAAGATGAGTGGAGGCATCGGTCACCTCAAATACCACCTTGCATGGATTGCTGGTCGCTAAGCTAAATTGTGTTGAAACGTTAAGTCTGAGGTTATAGAGAGATTGAATGTGGCCCTTGCATTGACAAAGGAAAAAAATAGGAGAGGATGAGACATCTGTAACCATTGCAGCAATGATAAATCCCAACATAGTGTGGGAATTAGAGGTCGTTGTAACAGATTGTGGGCTTCACTCATGGTCCACGAATTTGTGGCACATCCACTTCATTGAGCTCTAGTTGAATGCAGCCATAGGGATTTATCGTTCTACAGAACTCACTAGGTTCGTTAACTTAGTTAAAGGTATAGGCGGCAACAAGGAGAAGCATAAACAAGCACGGCATGTGTGAATTTTTGGTACTATAACAACCTTCTATTCAATGTGGCGAGAAGCCCATATTTGGGATAATTTGGTCACAGTCTTGATTGTTGTAGGGAAAGGGTTCAAGACGCCTCATCCACATGACTTAAGTGGATTGTTTCTTTGGAAAGCAGTGGATGCACCATATTATTAGATGGGTGGATAGATGGAAGGAATCATATGCTCATCAATTTTTTAGTGGCTTCAAATGATGAGATGGTGTTCTTTAGGGCCATCAATGCCTCAAACAAAGTGAAGAATGTTGAGAATCTAAGTCTATTGTTGGAGGAGGTTGTAGTAGAGATTGGTACAAGAAATGTGGTCCAAATTGTGATAGATAATACAATAGCATATATAGTTGTAGGGAGATTACTTGAGGAGAACGACCCAACATTTTGTTGGACCCCTTATATTGCCCATTGCCTTGATCTTCTATTGGAGAACATTGACAAACTTTATTGGGTGAAATTTGTGGTGGAAGACTTAAGGAACATTGCCAAATACATCTACAAGCACCCTTGGATGCTTAGCAGCTAGCTTAATGAGAGATCATACCAAGAGGAAGTAGCTTGTGTGAGTGGGTGCCACATGGTTTGCAATTAACTTCTTCCCTTTAGAACATTTATGGTTTGCTAACACGTTTGAAGTAGATGTTTGTGAGCCAACAATGGGTGGATTCTTCTTATTCAAAGAAGATGGATGGAGAGAGGGTCATAAAGACAATTTTTGATGATGTCTTTGGGAATAGTGCTAATGAGATCATCAAGGCAACTTCCAACTTCTATTAAAATTTTAAATTGTATCTTTAATTTTCACTTTTTCTAAATTCTAATTACTAGATATTGTTCAAATTTTTGAAGTTTTATTTTTAGTTGCAACTTTAATTTGTTTCTAGGTGTCAGAGCCTTTAGTCAAGGTTTTGCACTTGGTGGATGGGGAGCAAAATCCAATGGGGTACCTATATAAGGCCATCCAAAACTATTACAAGGGAGATAGAAGAAAATTTGAACCCATTTGGAACATTATTGATTTGATGTAGAACAATCAAGTCCACTTGTAGAAAACAGGATGAAACTAGTTGCAAGATATGTTGAACTTTAATGCTCTACAAATTCTTTAATCGATGATAGAACATAAAGACAATGGAAACAACATGAAAGAGAATTCAAACCATAAGATAATGAAAAAACTCCACACCCAAAGAGGCCCAAGCTTGTATTATTGAATAATGAAGTTACAATACATCAGCTTATCCTTCTAAATTCTTGCAACATAATGGTACCTGAATAACCTGCAAAACGACCTATATGCATCCTCTAACTCCAAGCACCAATATATAGGCAAATAACAAACCACCGATCAAGAGTAGTTTTCCAAATCCATGTACCAAATCCATGAACCCAAAGTGGTGCCCAAAATGGCACAAATTCCAATGGCCAAGTTGGTCATAGTCTTCTAGGCTATTATTAGCAAATGCTCTTACAACTATCATAACCCATCATAAATTTTGTCTTATGTAACTCCCCAAGTTGGGTGCCCAAGTTTGACTTATTCAACCCATTCAAAGATGTCTTTTGGCTTGTCTTAATGCTGGTCAAGATTCCAATGTAACCTCCCTTTTACATGCTCTTACGCGTCATCATAAGTAGCTCCCTTCATGATGAGTCAAGATGCTCTTATACACCTTCCAAGATGCCAACACATGGAAAAAAATGCCAACTCAAAGTGAGACGCCCACTTCCTCATGGGAGGACAAAATCCATTAAACATGAAGTTAATGCCACCTCAAAATGGGACACCAACTTTCCCAAGTGAAGGCAAATGACACTAAAGATGAAAAGGTAAATACAATTAAGTTATTACAATTGAATATTAGGAATGCAAGGTTGAGACACTTTTTCCCAACACCACCAACCTATTCATGCAACAATGTAGTACCTCCACCTTAAATTTTTCTCCATAGATGACTTCAGGTATGTTGATGGAGAGGTTATGGAGGGCCTCTCGACATGCATTGAGAGGATGTCACTTGAGGTTGAGGTTAGGGACATGATTATTGAAGAATTGTAGAGATACAAGCAGGTTGTTCGGAGGCTCTTCTCTTTGTCACTAGTTATTTGAGGAAGAACCACCTAAGCACCAAGTAACAAAAAATCTCAATCTTCATTACTTCACTTCAATTTTTTTATGTGTGCAACTATTGCTTACTTACAAACATGTGAAATTTTTCATTGCAATTGCTTGGTAGGGGTAGAAAACCCCAAATCTTCAAAAGCTAGCCTTGCAAATTTTGTCCCAACCTTGTAGCGCTTTTGGATGTGATTGCAATTGGAGTTTATTTGATGCCAGTCACATGAAGAAAAGCAACAGGACACAAAAGTGCCTCAATGACCTCGTCTTAATGCGATACAAATTTCACCTTCCCTCGAAAAAGGTGTAAAGCTTAAATAGTCATGAGGTGATCGACTTGTATGACATTGATCTATATAGCGTCTGGACTGCGTATAATGAGGACTCCATGTCTACAAAAATGAAAATGCTGATTTTGAGAGGCAAGTAGAGGAGGATGTAGTAGAAGAAAAAGCATGAGGCATTGCATTAGATTACATCATCATTGATGATGATGTTGAGTTTGAGGAGTCATTACCTTCTAGTCGTAGAGTGGAGCCGCAATCGATTGCGAGGATTAGTACCTCAACCATCACTAGGATGCATACATGGAAGAGAAAATTATAAATTGTTGTATGGAATTGTAACTTTTGATGATGCTTTGAAATCATGATGATATTCATATCATATTATTAGTTGTTGTATTCACATGTTGATGTAGTATTGTACTCATGTTTTATTCAAATGTTCTTTCTGTGTTTTATGTTGTGTCTATCTTGCTAGATTGGAGCAAGTGACCTAGTCTAATTTTGTGTGCCTCTTTTTTCTCGCCCTGTCTTCTAAGAATAATCGAAGGAAGAGAGCTTACACATTTTCATTAAATTTAATATGTGAGCACCTCCTTTTATGAACAACCTCGTGAGACTGAACCACATTACCACTTGAACTCATGAATCAATCTAATCATCACAACCTAAACCTGTAATCCGCATACATGACCATGTCATGTCAATGTTCAAATATACATGCATATCCATGACAGGTGTATTAATCATCATCATCGTTGTACCTATTGGCACCTGAGTTTTCTAGCCCAAATTTTGCCCAATGTCCATTGAAAATCCTAAAGTCTTATGTGGAATGCTTTGTTTTGTACTTGGAAAATTTCACAGTCTTGTTAAATTTTTGCAAAATCCCCAAAAAACCCAAGTTTCCTTAGTCTTTTTGTTTCTGGTAGGAGTTTTGACCCCATCGGCATCTAGTGGAACTTTGTGCCCCTACCGGATATGCGGGGTTTCCCTTTGGATTGGGATATATCCAAGACCCCCTTGGACCCCCGCATCATTGTTTTCCCCGCTTTCTTGCAAGTGTCCTTAAGAAGTCTTATGCGTGTTTTCTAACGGCATCGACATATATGTTGTTACCTCCCTTTTCCCCGCATCCTTGTTTTCTCCGCTTCACCACAGCTTTCCCTTTGCACGTCTTTGTTATGGATTTAGACCTCCCCTACGGCTCCACTTTCCGATCCTCCCTTTGACTTCCGCATCTCTTCTTTAAGTCGCAAAGCGGAGGTTATATCCGCATCCACCCTCCGGACCCGCTAATCTGTTTCTACCCGAAACCCTACACTTCCCTTGCCCCATCTTTTCCTCGAAAACGTCCTTTGCGCGACTTCTATCCGGATCTGGTTATATCTGGATCCCCCCCGGATCTCCGTAGATCCGACTCCCCCTTAAACCCCTAGAAATCCCTATCTCCCTTCCACTCTCGCATCCCGATGTCCTTAATATCCCCGCTTCCTCCATTTCCCCGTATTTGGATGCCTTCCAAGTATCCTGCATCCGGTACCCCTCCAAAGTCCCGCATGTTGATGCCCCTCAATGCTCCGCATCCTAATCCTCCCTCATCCTCCGCATATCTTGATGGCCTTTCATCTCCCACAAATTGCTGACCTCCTGGGGATTCTGCTTTTTCTCTAGGCGTATAAAGTAAAAAGCGAACTTTTTCAGCTACATCCCGATGAACAGGAAACTTCCACGGATGGCCATAAATACTATTGGATGGTCAAATATAATGCATTTAATGTTGTGGGTGAGGCAGTTAGGGTTTTCCCGCCCATTCCATCTTTCAGTCCGAGATTCAAAGGCTATAAATAGGAGTTTGTAACTCTTTCCAAGGGTTGGTCTTTTTTGACATTTTTAGGCGACTAGGGTTTCAAACACTGAGAAAGTTTCAAATCTTCAGGGACAACATTTGCAAACTATATGATGAATGAAAGAACATTTTGTAAGCATAATCTTATATCTTCATTGTTGCAGGTATCCATTTAGGGAATTTCAAACTTTTGTGTAATTCCTCTTGCCATGATTGGTGGTATGATTGTAATCTTCATTTGAAGGATTTGACAGATCCGTATCATATTACATGCTGTAATGGTCATTTTGAGATTGCAAATGAATGAATATTGTGTGAGAAGGGATTAATAAGTATGTTTCTTTTTTCAAGTTTCATGCATCTAAGTGTTTCCAATTAGGCAACAACATACCATTTCTTTGTTGTTCTCTCCTATGGTAATCTGAAAACTTTGTAGCCCCATGAAGGCACCTATCTAGGAGGTGTTCTTGATCAACCAAGCTCTTTATAAATCATATAAAATCAATCTTGTGTGAGATAGAAGTAGTCAGATCTATGTGGTTTTTGTGATTTGCAATATAACCAGGGAATATACATTGTAAACTGTTAAGGAGACGTTTAAAACAAATCACAAGTGCATACAGACAACTTGCAGCTGTGCAAGGTTGTTGTCATCAGCTTAAACAGAGGTCATTTTATGCAACAAGTGTGTTTTAATTTAGTGACATCAGTTGGGATTAAAACAACAAATTGGGTACTGTTGCAAATTAAATTTGAAGGCATTTACTGTGTAGTTTTCAATCCTTGTTAAAGGATACCTCCAGGATTACCTTCCTAAGCCTAACCGAGCTTGAAGAGCAGAAGAGATTACCCACTCTTGTAGTTGGCCTTTAACTATCCCGAATTTGTAGATGAGTCCCTGTTTCGTTTTTTTTGATGACGTCCCCCGGCCTAGAAAATAGGAACACACTCTAGGATTTGGGACCTGCGGTTTTTGGTCCCAACAGTGCATGTATTCAACTCCCATTGAACCGAGACTCCTAGTCTCACATGTGTATCAACCATGTCATCAAACCAAAAGATAACATGTGTACTTGTTACCATCAAAGTCAACACTCTGAAAACACTTGTAAACATAGAACAAGAAGCACCAAATATGATAGTCCGCTATACCATGATATTGATCTCATAAAAACATGCACTCCCACAAATTTTCGCCCACCAATTTGTTTGGATGCTCACATAATCCCACCCTGAATCTCAGGGTCCTACAATTGCTCAAACAAGTACAAATCTCTTTCTCCTCATCCAAGTGAAAAAGAACCTAATCCACTATGTAGTACATTTCAAATTCTGTCCATTGTCTGCTCAAAACCCAAAATCTAATTCCGTATGCTCAAGTTATGACCTGCTAACCATTATGGAGCAATGCTTGGCTTCAGACACCAAATTCTGACACATAAAAAAATTTGATGACCAAACCTATATAACTACGTAGTACTCGGAGAGAGCTTTCTAATGCCTACAAGAAGTTGAAAATTTGATACTATGGGTGAAAGTTATGCCCCATGGAAGAAAAATTGCACTCTGAGGGCTAGAAGAAGCCCCAAAGGGACCCTATCTGTACAGTCTGTACGACTGACGACAACACTGTGTAAGTAGTGGCGGACTTCAAATTATTGTCAATTTCGTTAAAATTTTTCAATTTTTAATTTTCAAATACCCAAACTTGAAATATTTTTTTGTTTGTTGGGGGCTTAGGAACCAATTGGCATGACTAGGGGGCCAAGGCAAGGGCTTAGGCTTGTCAGCCATGTGGCCTGCTGGTTGGCTAGGAGCCAACACTCTATCGTGTCCTTCGTCGACTGTACACTATCCATTCGTACCTCTGTCCCCTTTATACTTTGTTGACTCGTCCATGCCAACCATTAAACCTTTGTCCGGTTGTCCAAGGCCTCCCCCCTTGATTTTTTTTTTGTTTTTTTAATAACTGCACAGGATAAATCAATTTTTTTTTATTTTAAATTCCGTAGACTGGACTACTGTACGATCGAACCAGGGGAGGGGGAATTTTTTTTCTCTAGGCCATGGTGGCAAAAATATATCAAGTTTTATGACATTTTTCATCTCTTGGGCCTCCTGGATCCAATGGTGAGGTTTGTTTTGTTTTAGGAGGTCATTTCTGCAACTTCCTCCACAAAACTCTCATAGTGAATACCCAGAAAGACCCTTTTTCTCTAATCTTTTACAAACCCTAGATTTGCAAAAATAACCACAAATCAACAAACCTCAAAACCGCAAATCTACATTTTCACAACATGCACAAAACCCTTATACCTTGAAATGTCTCAAATCTTTCCAACATTGCCATGGCTTCAACTTTATATCAAATCTACTCAAACAAGGGTTAAACAAAACTAAGGAGATCACACCTCCCTCAACCGTAACCATAGCTTTGATACCACTTGTTAGAAAATTAATAGGTTGATCAAACCATTTCTTACATAATCCTATGAGAGAAAATGGCGTATGCAAGATTATAGAGTAACCATAATGCAAAGATCAAAAGACATACCACAAGGTTACACAAAATATATCCTGGGAAAACACTCAAGAGGGAAAAGCCCAACCTTGGAAAGCACCCAACCTTAATGCATTATCCAGCAATGAAACATTACAATACACTTACAGAGTTCCTTGAGCACTTCTGAAACATCAAGTACCTCCAATGCATCCTCTGTGTGTTCAAGCAAAATGGGTAACCATGCAATCCACACATCCCAGCCATGCTTCACATATGCACTCTTCAAGAGAGCTCAATACAAATGACAACCAACCTCAACCGCTAAACATATGCTTGCTTTTGTAAAATTGAACTCATGCAAACACCAAACCTAAACTAGCTTATCAAAGATTTATAAAAAAATTATAATTACTCAGATTTTTTTAAAAGATTATTTTGAGTTTTGAAAAAAATAAATAAAAAGAAAGTTTTTAAAACGTAAGTAGGAAACAAAAAGAAAAAAAGAATGTACTAAAGTTGAAGAATGAAAAAAGCTACATGTAAAAACGACAAAAAGTGATATTAAATGGAGTAGAATGGAAAGTGAACTGATGCCTAGCTCCTACATCTTAATACATTCTATTGTGAGTTTGTTGTGCACATAGATCAGATGCCTAGTGAGATCATGCATGAATCAAGAAGCTTGAACAAACAATCAAATCGCTAGTTAGATGTACATCTCACAAAGAAAATTGGAAGACAACACTACTAACAATTTGAATGGGCTTTTCTGAGCTTTCAGTACCCTAGATGAAACAATTTCTGTACAAAGTGGTTCAAGCAAAAACACAAATATAGAGCAGAGCGTGCTTACAAATCCAGACCCAGATGAATAGGAAATTCAAAATATGTAAAGCAAATACCAATTTGAATTAGTATTCATAGTCCTTACACTCATAAAACTAATGTCAAAATCAATATTCCTAAGTACAATGGTGAAGATCCTTATGAAGCCATTGACTGGTCAAATAGAATGAAACCATAGATACTAGGAGATGGGGATTGGTACTGTTACGCTACATTCAAAAAAATTGGGAGACAAGTAGTATAAATATTATATACAGACAATGGATATGCAACTTTAAAGAATGTAAAATTCTGAAAAGCTTTAAAATAAAAAAATAACATATTAAAATATCAAAATAGATGTCAACAAAAGCAGAGATTAATTATATTGATATTTGATAATCATCATCATGATGTAAAAAATTAATTTAAACAATAATCACCTAGGGATGGCAGACATAGACTGGGAGGGGATTGCCATTGTTTTAAAAACATGGTAGGTGGTCCTTGGAAATGACTATATTTTTGATTAATTGATAAAACTTCAATGCATGCACACATCATAAGCCTTATAATTGTGTCTCTAAGTACTATTACCTCTTTGGGATCTGATAAAAAGAAAATTCTGCTTTAAAAGACCCTGTAAATTTTTATGTAAAAAATATAAAATTACAATTCTATTAGTGTATTTCTTTAGTTCTTTTAGCTTTTGTCAACCGCATATCAGCACTTCAGGAAAACCTAGTGTAATTTATAGGATATATCTAAGTAATCATCGTATACACTTTCAACGAACATTTTCACAGTCATATGAAAAACGGTTGTTCTCAACTAACAACATAATTAATATTTAATTGTTTAAACAAAAAGGGATGTAACATCTCTAGCATCTCTCACCACCTCTTTGATCTATGTAATTTTGCCCATGCTCTTGAGTGCATTATTCATGGCATGCACACAACAAGGAGTCCACCAAATATGCCAATAGGCTGCCTCAATCAATTTCCTTGCAGCTTTGCACACATATGTTGCATTTGTCACTACTTGCACCAGATTCTCTGGCCCAACCTCCTCAATAGCCTTTCTAAGGATCTGGAACTGAAAATCTACATCTTTGTGGTGCCCTGAACAATCAACAACCCTAAGGAAGTAAGGGCCCTCTGTACATGTGACCATAATGTTGATGAGTGGACGATGGCTGATCCATGATTATGTTGCGTCTGCTAGTGATCCATGTGGCTTTCTTTTACTCGATGAGAATATTAATCTTGGAATAGTTCTTATCCAAGATTGTTGTCCTCAATTTGGTCTCTCCTAGTGGCACATATGATGGTCTTGCTCTTATTTGCCATAGCCTCCTTATAATAAGGAGAGCGAGCCACATGGAATGGAATGCCATTAGCAAAGAAGAATTTGCCAATGGCATCATCTGCCTCATCCATATTCTGCACATTAAATAATTCTGCCACTGTGTTTGCACCCCCAACATCACTACTGGTATTGGTCATTTTGCGTTTCCCCTTAGGCTCTCCTGTCCTTGAAGTATATGCAAAGTAGTAGATGAAGATCTAGGACGTGCTAAAACTCGTGGATCTGGGGTAGCCCTAGTACTAGTAGGGGCAGCCAATGGCAAAGCACCAGGTACAAGACTCCGGTCACCAACATAATCCCACAATTTATTTATTTCAATTCTATGTTCAAGTGTCAACTCCTTACATATACTCCTACACCTTTTCCTGTAACATAAAGGTGTGCATTAACTCTTGTAATGCTGCCATAAAATTCAAGTTGACAAAAATGACATCTCCATAGCCTTGTGCCCCCACTTGACTCAGGGTTTCCTAGCAATCTAGTTGCAAATTGTTTTAATGGTGACTTCTTATCAAAGGGACCCTTGGCAAATTCCTCTAATATTTTGGAAGGGCAACCGAATTGTTTACTCCCAATAGAACTAGTTGTCTCACCACTCCCCCACATCTGTACTTGGAGTTTCAGATTCAACTCCCATAGGCTGTACCTCTTCCTCACCCTCTTCATCACTCATGCTATGAGAACTAGAACTCATGGTGACATTGCAAAATAAAAAATTTATAGTTACCATACATGCCATAAAGTCATAATTTATAAATTTAAAATTATGCACAGGTCCAAGACAAGGATTTTCGTTTTGTTTTTCTTACTTCATGTCGCATGAAACGTAGAAGCAGAGGATACACAAAAATATGAATCCTTGTTCTTCAACTTTCATCAAAAAAAGATTTCACTTTTGTTTTTCTCACTTCAGGTCGCACAAAGTGTAGAAGCAGAGGATACACAAAAGACAACATCCTAATTTGACTTGTAAATTAAAAATTTAATACAGTTTTGCTCCAAAAAAAAAGACATTTTCAAATTTGTAACAATTTAAACTTGTTAAATTTAAACTAAACACTAGTGACTAAACCCTTAAATTTAAAATTAGTATTACTAAATTGAAAACAATAACAAAAAAAAAATTAAAAAATTAAAAAGAAACTGCCATTAAGAGCTTGGAAGCTTACCTTGATGCTTGAAAAATGGATGAAGCTTTTGCACTTGCTCTTCCTCTTGCTCTTGGCCTCCTATTCACTCTTCCTAATACTCTCACTTGCAATCCCTCACTCTTATAGCTTGCTGTTGCAGCTCTCAACCTTGATGTTGAAACTTGGAAGTGATTTGGAATGAGGCTTAGATGCCTATTTATTAGTTTTTTGTGAGTGTTTGGGGTGTAGGTGGGGCCCATAGAGGATTAGGGTTAGGGTTGAAGGCCCACATACCAAGGTTACTTTTTATTTTTTATTTTTTAAAATGAGTTTTGGCGTCTTTTTCCCAGGGGATGCGTAGAAGTCCTTGGGATGGTGGGGGACATCTGGGCATCCCTTGGACATCTAGACGTCCCCAAAAGTTCAAACCTTTTGAGGAAGATATGAAATCTTTAACTGATGCAGCCATTATGCAGGTTTAGGGAGGTTATTAGCTGAGGAATAGGTAAGTGCCTATGCAAAACTCTCTTGCTGTAGAGTCAAGACAAGGTGGATTAGATGGTGAGAAGGAAAAGCAGAAGGTAAATGTGGAGAAGAAAGACAACAATACTCCTAGGAAGAATGTGCCAGAAAAGAAGGAAATTCCGGTGCAACCATCAACAACAAAGAAGAAATATGTGCAGAAGAATCCAACCCATGTAGCACAACCAGCTACTGCATCCATTTCGAAGGTTCACAATCCAAAGAATAGTGAGAAGCATGATTAGCCTCAGGTATGAAAAGAACCAAAAAAAGGCAAGGAGAAGATGAAGGAAAAAGGTATGGATGTATCTTCTAATCAAGTAATACGTTACAATCCTTGTGCAAATGATATTACTGTCCCTTGCGGTACTCCTTTACCAAATTATAGTCCTATTGACATGGCCCAAGCCTTAAGCCAGATCAGAATATCAGTGCCTATAGGGGAAATTCTCAGAATCCTTGAACATAGAGATAGGGTGGTGTCATTTGTCACTGTTGTTGACGCACAAAAATAGCCTGTTGTTATTCCTAGTGACGATGATGAGGGTAAAGGCCAAGACGAAACTATAGAGGTGTATCTAGGATCAACTATTGTTAACAGCAGGATGGGTGTAGACCCTTTTTTATACAACACTGATTATAAACGGTTGGTTGTTGCATAACTGCATGCTTGATTCCGGTGCTTCTAGCAACATTATGCCCTTGGAGATAATGAATGAGTTAGGACTGAAAGTGTCTAGATCTTTTGGCAAGTGCTTTGCGATGGATTTCAGGGAAGTTAATGTGATTGATATGGTTGAGGACGTTGAGGTCCAACTTGTTGCTTATCCAAGCAAGTCATTTTTGATGGATGTTATTGTTGTGGATTGCCTTACTAAATGGGTTATGTCGTTATCTAGAAAGTTGGCAGCCTCTATGGGTGGAAGTATCCAGATGGACCTTTCATATGCCACTATTCCGGTCCATGGTGTGGAAGTGAAGTATAGGGAAAAAAAGGTGGAAGATGAAAATATTGAGGACTGATAAGACATAGGATGATGATGTCAACTTTGACACTAACATTGACCTCTCTATGGGATAATGCAATGATGATGATCACAACCTTGATATTTTACCTTCCACTTCCGCTACTCCTACTTGTGGTGTAGGTGATTTGTGGACAGTGTACTTTGATGGTGCATAGTCAAGAGAAGGATTAGGTGCAGGTGAACTTTTCAGGCTTTCCTTTAGGTTTGATTTCTAGTGCACCAACAACATTGCAAAGTACAAATCTCTTTTGTTTGGTTTGAATATTGCTCACATGCACGGGATAAAATGTTTGAGAATATTAGGAGATTTTGAGTTAGTGGTACAGCAGGTTAGAAATGTGTACGCTGCCAAGGACAACAGGTTAAGATTATATAAAAATGCAGTTTGGGACACTTTTGAACTGTTTGACGCCATTGGCATTGAATGGATTGAGAGAAGTAGGAATGAAAAAGCAGATGCTTTGGTTGTTGTTGGTTCAAGGTTCAATCCACAGTCAGTTTCTTCTTCATGCCAATATGCCGTTAAAGTTCTTACCAAACCAATAATCCTTGATAATATTTATAGTTGGCAGGTTTTCAATAACAACAATTAGGTTTATAGCTTCTTGAATTGCATAGATGAGTTTGACAACCAATAATTGATTGGCAGCCTATGATAGAAGTCGAAGATGGTAAGGAAACTTTGTTTGGCATTGAGGTCATGCAGCTGAAAATGAATACCATTCCAAAAGGATTAGTGGTACTTGAGAGAATGTTTGATAATGCCTTTTTTCCACAGAAAGCAAAGGTAAACCAGTTGAGGAAGAAAATATTGAAGGTGTCAACCTTGGGACTGAGGATGCACTGAAAATGGTTTACATAGGCAAGAAGTTGAGGCCTCATAAAAAGTAGATGTTAATCGCTTTGCTGAAAAAATTCAAGAAGTGTTTTGCATGGTCCTATGATGAGCTGAAAGCCTATAGGGAGGACTTTTTTCAGCATACTATTTCCTTCCATCCTGATGCAAAACTGTTCAGACAGAAGCAAAGGCCCATAAACCCAACCATAGCTCCCAAGATGCAGAAGGAATTGATAAAGATGAAAGAGGGAGGCATTATTAAACCCATCAGACATTCTGAAAGGGTATCCAACCTTGTCCTGGTAAGAAAGAAGAACGAGGAAATCAAGTTGTGTGTGGATATTCGAAATTTGAATATCAAATCTCTTAAGGATAATTGTCCACTCGCAAGCATGGATCATTTGTTGCAAAAAGTGACTGGATTAGAATTGATGCCCATGATGGATGGATTTTCTGGATACAACCAAGTGATGGTTAAGGAGTCCGAGCAGTACAAGACAGTGTTCACAAATCCTTGGGGTACCTATGTTTATGTGAGGATGCCATTCGGTTTGAAGAATGCAGGGTCAACATTTCAGCGAGCCATGGATGTGGCTTTTGCGGGTCTCATTGATGAGATTATGGTGGTCTATCAAGATGACCTGACTGCATTCTCGAAAGAAAGAGGTGAGCATTGCAAGCACCTTGAAATCATCTTCAATAGATGTCTAGAGTATGGGATTTCACTCAATCCCAAAAAATGCATATTTGGTGTCAAAGACGGCAAGTTGCTCGAGCATATCGTGTCAAAGGATGGGGTAAGAATAGATCCAGAATGAGTCAAGGCTATTGACCTCATTCCTTAGCCCAGATCAGTCAAAGGAATACAATCTTTCGTGCAAATAAACTTCGTCAGGGGATTTGTTCCTAATTTCGCGGAGAAGACTAAGGCCATTTCTAAAATGCTCAAGAAAGGACAGTTAGTTGTATGGACTCTTCTCTTTTCACATTTTGTGGTATGATTGTAATTTCTGATTTAAATGAATGTGATAGTTCTTAATTCATTTCAAGCTTTGTAAATGGTCATTTCAGAGTTACATATAGATGAGTGTTGTATGGTGTTTCATATTGAGTGCTATGCATCTGAATCCATCAGATAGACAATCATACACCCCTTTGTGATTATATTCCTTTGATAAACGTGAAACTCTGCAGCCCATTGGATAGGCACCGATCTGAGAGGCCTGTGATCACCTACACTCCATTAAAACATCAAAACAATACATCAAGTGTAGTTATAGTTTTATATGCATCCCCGTTCTGTGTGAAAGCCATGATATATCTTTTGTTAGATAGTTGTGATTTATCTTTTCAGAACCTGCATGTATACCCGCATCTTGCAATACTGCAATGATGTTTTCAATTTAAAAGAGATGTTATTCGAGGCAATGAACATGTCTAAACTAGTGACAGTATAGGGTTTAGAATAACATTTTGGGTATCACTGCCCTTGTCATTGTCCAGTATATCTTTTGCATGATAGTTAATCGTTGCTTAGGGACACCTCTCGGAATACCCTCCATGGTCGATTTGAACCAAAAGCAAAGAGGAGATTACCCACCCCTACCAGTTGGCCCTTAATCACCTTCATTCTGTTGATGGACCCCCTTTTTTGCCTCCTTGACGACATCCCTGGCCTCAGAGTATGAATAAGTGTTCTAGGGATTGGGATTTGTTGTTTTGGGACCCAACAGGGCCAGAGCAAGTATGTGAACTTGGTGTTGGAGAGGTTCAACATGATAGCTTGCAGACCATTGTGTGTTCCTATTTCGATGGAGACTACGTTATTAGTAGAGTAGTGTTTGACTTCTCTTAGTGAGACAGAGGATATGGCTCAAGTGCTTTATGCTAGTGCCCTCGGGAGCTTAATGTATGCTATGGTCTATACTAGATTAGACATTGCCCAACCAGTGGGAGTCTTGAGCCAATTCATGGCTAATCTTGGAGTACATTGGGATGTAGTGAATAGGGTCTTCAGATATTTGCAGGGTACCTCTGAATACTCCGTTTGTTATCATGTTAATTCTATAGGGGATCGACACTCAATGACTAGTCATGGATTTGTGGATTTAGATTGGGCTAGGGATGTTGATAGCAGGAGTTCCACTAGTGGATATGATTGGTGGTGCACTCAGTTGGACGAGTAAGCGGCAGGCTATGGTAACTTTATCCACTACAGAAGTAGAGTACATGGCATCTACTCATGCTTGTAAGGAAGCCATCTGGCTTAAACGTTTGTGTTCAAATGTGGGGTTGACTTTAGGAGCTATTATAGTTCTATGTGATAGTGAAAGTGCCATATGTTTGGAAAAGAACTCGACCTTTTATGTGAGGATGAAGCATATAGATGTTTAGTACCATTTTGTTTGTGACATGGTAGAGGATGGGAGGGTGATGTTGAAGAAAGTTGACATTTTACAAAATGTTGCAAATGCATTGACGAAGGCAGTGAGCACAAAAAAGTTCAGGTGGTGCTATGAGTCTATGGGCCTCTTGGCCCCTAGCAATTAGTTGATAGTGTCGGTACTCCCTCTGCTTTTTCAAGGGGTTCGACAAGTGGGTGAATGTTAGAAAAGGTGTTTTGACCTTGCTCCTAATGTTAAGGATGCAAAAATGCAATTTTTGAGCTATAAAACAAAAAAAAAAACTCAAATTTTGAGCTATAAAGGTCGTTTTTGGCTAAAATAAATATTTCGGTTTGTTCAGTATGGGTTCTTCAATGCCAGGGACATGGACCTCTCCGAGCTCCACAATTTAAAAAAAATGGGCCCAATTAGTGTCATGGATAAAAATTATGGCCTTCAGAAGTTGGGCCTTCCACATTGGGAATATAAGAACATCTATGAGTTGTAGGAGGGAGTTACACTTGTTGACCAACATATGATGCATGTTATGACACATCATAAGGCATCTTTGAATTGAGATAATGGAGCCAAAATAGAGTGCCCAAGTTGGCGAGTGGATTATGATGAGTTTGACAAGTGAATGGTATATGTATGCTATTTTTAGTCTGTGGACTCATCTTGGGATTTGGGTGTTGGACTTTTGCTTAGGGATTTGGGTGCCACATTTTGGGTTTTTGATAGTAAGTTTTGTAGGTACTAGTATGTTGCCATTACTTCAAATCTTTGGTTGGTGATACTCCTGTAAAGGCTTAGACTCTGCAAGTGTATTGTAACCTTTGATTACTGAATAATACATTGAGTTGCTTTGAAGTGTGGGGTTTTCTCCCAAAAGGATTGTTCACACGTAAATCACTGTGTTATGGTATATTGCTTTTATGTTTATTCCATGTAACTGTATGATTGGTTTAATTTTTTGCACATACCTCCTCTCATAGATTAGTGTAGGAAGTATATTCTGCAACTCTGCTTCCTTTCATACATTATGCAGATCCAAACCATCATGAATTCACAATATGCAAGCACATGCATTTGATGTATCCATCCATGCAAGTCCAAAACATCATGGATCCTCAACTTGCAAGCACATTCAAGTGATGTATCCATCCATGTAGATCCAAAACATCATGATTATGCAATATGCAAACACATGCAATTGATGTATCCATCCATGTAGATCTAAAACACCATGAATCTACAACATGCAAGCACATACAATTGATGTATCCATCCATGCAAATTGAAATCATCATGAATCCGCAACATGCAAGTACATGTAGCTGATGTATACATCCATGCAAGTCCAAAACATCATTGATACAACGCATGCAAGTACATGCAACTGATGTATCCATCCATGTAGATCCACAACACCATGAATCTTCAACATGCAAGCACATGCAACCAATTTATCTATCCATGCAAATCCAAAACACCATGAATCCACAACATGCAAGCACATGCAATTGATGTATACATCCATGGTGGAGGCTTTCTCTCAAGATACTGCAAATCTTAGATCACAATCTACAAGGATGAACTCTATCTTGAGCTTCCAAAGCTCAATGTTAGTGTCATTGAATCTTGATCTCCATTTTTGTGTTTGCCATTCTTTGTACTTAAAAAACAAGATCTATGCAGAGCTCGCACTCAAACAAGGATTAATATCACAAGGAAGGAGTCCCCTCCTACAGTTTGAAACCAAGCTCTGATATGGAATGAAAGGAAACTAGAAGTTCCTACATTAACCCAATGAAAGAAAGAATGCATTAAGTTATAGATCTAAAGAATAACAATAGAGAAATAATGCATAACACAAGATATACCTTGGGAAAACCCTTGTAAGGGGAAAAATTCAACCTCCAAAGCACACTCAATGTATTATCTAAACAAAAGACTGCAATACACTCATCATATCAATGGTTTGAACAAGAGAAACATGAGATCTTGAACCACTAGCCTATGGAGTCAATCTGTCAATATAACCACACACATCCCAAGCATCCAATATATAGGCAAAGGCAATCCAGGAAACCACAAATGGTACCATGGGCCAAACCCAATGACCCAATTTGGGTGCTCAAATTGGTCCCCCAAATTCCAATGGCCCCTCATGATGAGTTCACCTTCTGGGAATAGTAAATAATTCCCATGGTCAAATATTCCATTCACCAAACATGCATAAGAGATACTTTTATGCATTGTATGATGTCATAGATGCTCTTACACATCTTACATGACATAGATGCTCTCTTACACATGTCATAATACAAATGCCGAATGACAGATGATAATTCAAAGGAATCTCAAGATTCCCAAGTGGGGTGCCCTTTTTCATGTGGCTCCATATTTACAACACATTACAAATATTTAATAAATCAATGTTACCTGGATTTGCAAGGTTTACAATACCTAATGCTAACATATGCTGCACCTGTCTTGACAGTTGATATGGATGACAAGGACAATGTCCCATCCTCCTATTCAAGTTGATATGGGAATTAGGATTATGATGCTGCTGTTTCAGTTTGCTCTTTCTTTATTTTCTATATAATTGGAGTCGGAAGGTGGGAATGTATCAGTATGACTTGCGGTTACACCTTTCATAAAGTTGATCCTCTGCCCATAAGGCAGCAGTTTTTTTGACAGACTTGTGGCATGCTCTTCAGTATTTCTAATGGTAAAATTTATTCTATTATCTATGCTTTATTTTACTAGTGGATGAGATTTACATTCATAATTTGCTTCACTAGCCAGAACTTGGGATTACAAGAGTTTAGTTGATTAGCATAGTGCATTCTTCAAATTGCTGGGGCTGCCTAATGAGTGGAAGGAATGCACACTTGCAAGTTTGCTGCACATTTTAGGGCTGTCTGTTTCCTATATGCTTGCTGAAGTTCATTAATTTTTTCATGTTGAAGTTTCTTTTAGAATCTATTGCACATTTCCTTCTGTTTGATTTGATATGTGAAGAGACAGATCAGAATCAATATCAAGATGAAGGCTTTTCGGATACTACCTTCCGTTGATTGGTTTAGTTTTTTTTATTTTGAAACTTGTTCCCTAGTTTCAAGTTTCTTTGTTCTCATAAATTCTTCTTTTTCTCTTCCCAGCTGTGATAATTAAACGTCACTTGGGTGTTGGTATCTTATCAACTTTTTTTGGGTCTGGGATTCCTTAGACCCAGGTATCTTTAGCATTAAAAAGAAAAGCTGTAAATGGGAGTGAAAGGTACATTGAGTATAAACAAAAGAAAAAATTAAAGGCATTTAAAACTTTCTTCAAGTCTAAAATTACAACTTTATAAGTAGTTGCAAGAAAGGGAACAAGAATTGAAAGTCACACAGGTTTGGAGTAAAATAATTTTTGACTGGCTGACTGGTAAGGAGACCCTTGTTTTGAATAAAAATCTTAGGCTGAAAATTAAATATGAAAGAATTACTTATTTGCAGGATAATTTGCACACTACTGTAGTGTTGTCCTCTTTCTTCTTTGTGGGATTGACTTAAAGTGATATAATCTGTAAAACATGCTGCTTGTAACCTGTGCTCTATTAATTTCAGAGAATGGTTTTCCTTTGTGCTTATTCTAAGCAGTTGTAAATTTTCTTTCAGTAGTGGTTATGCAGTACTTGAAATGGAGTTGATAGAGATGCTTTATTAGCCTCACTATGTTTGAACTTGTTATTTCCAGGGAATCAAGAGAGGAATATTTCCATATTTTGCTTTCAGGATAAAAAGTGACCATTTTGTGAACCAAAAGCACAGGGTTGCTCCTTCAAATGAGATTCCAAAAAAGTGCATAATCAAAGCTCTGCAGGATTCAAACAAGAAACCAGATTCAGATTCTCTTACCCCTGGAGACGCAAACAATGATTTTCCAGAGACAAAAAACACAAAATTGAAGAAAAAGAAGAAGGGCAAACATCGCCCTTTTATCCAATCACATGAATCCATCTCCATGCCGCTAGATGTTGATAATGAAACAAATGTGTCAGATTTGGAACTCTCTGACACAGATGTTACTGTGGAAGGTGAAGATGCAAATGACACAGTCTTCCTAGACTTATCTTCAGAGGGACTTATTAAGGATCCTAACCGTCTTCTGGTCCAAGTTCTTGACAAATTAGAGGCTGTACGATTACATGCATTGGCCTTGGAGCAATGGAATGCAGTGAGCCTAAAAGAATGTGACAGGTGAGGGAATATACAAGAAGGAAATTGTGTTATTGAATTCTTCTCCATGTAAGTACAATTTGTTTTAATAGGTGGCGACTCCAGCTTGTTCATGCTTAGAGATGTTGCCACTCTGAATAATGATGGAGAACTGTTGACAAGCCTCCCAATGGAGCAAAGGATCTCAAGACCCTCAATCTTCCACTTTGCTCCATCAGTATCCAGATCAGAGAAATGAATGTATTATGAGCAAAGCTAAAAACTCGCTGTAACTGTTTTAAACCCAACATTGATATGGAAATGAACTTTAAACAGAAATCTGGAATGGAACAAAATCTTAAACAACAGTGGAAATCTGAAACTAATTATGCTACCAAACATGGACATATGTAGTGCCTGAAATCTGAAAATCTGTTAGAAAACTGAAAAAGTTGAAACTGTTGGAAACTAAACTCTGAAATTTCTGGAAAATTAAAATCTGCAATTGCTATCACAATATGAAATCTGAACTGAAATTACATTTCCCCCCCAAAACTGCAAAAACTCAACAGAACTTAAATATTGCTGGAAAATATAGTAGAAAGTTTATAAAGAGGAGAGAAACTTCCTGAGAGGGCATGGACCTCAAATTAGGCCACAGAACTTAAGAGCAATTTGGACTCTGCCCTTGGCCCAGGCAGCAGATGTAGAATTATGCACAACCACTTCTGTTCAAAACATAACTTCCATTCAAGGCAACAAACCTCTTTACAGAATTTACCATAGAAAAAACTATTTATACATGACTACCAAATCCTACCAAACAACTTAGATATATCAAATTTGGAATCCAAATCCAGCAGGGTGGCTTTCTTCCCACTAGCCTCCAGAAGCTGTAGTAGCCAATAAAAGATGATAAAATGAATGAGGAAAGAATGTGTCGGAGCATATTTTAGAGTTTTGGTGGCATACCGCATGTTCAGTGTCTGGTTTTCTTCTTTTTGAAAATTTTTAAGGGGAAATTGGTCAGCCATTTCTCATTGGCCAGAAATGGCCTAAGCAATGAGAAATTCTTCGGGAAACAGTAGTCTTTCTCGAGAAAATATTTCTCAGTTTGAAAGGGGATAGGTTGATAGAAACGGTGGAAACAACATTTTGTATCCTTGTCAAATCTCTTCTATATTTCAGCATGTGATAACCTTTTCCTGTCAATTTGGGGTAACATGACCCAAGATAATTTCTGATTGTCTATAAACTCATTTGCTTCCAGATTTCTTGTGGAAAATCAAAAAACCTTACTCAGAGCAGAGAAATGATGGTAATTCTTTCTTTGGGTTGAAGCCAATTGTGTAATATATTAGAAAGAAACCAGCTTTATTCATGAACCATCACTTAGGGGTTCCCACTCTCTTTGCTTGCTTTAGTAAATTCCCATTGGTCGTTGACCTTTAGCTTAGTGCCATGATCAAGGGGTATCTTTTCTTTCAAATCCATTTGGGACTTATAGCCAGCCTCATCCATAGGGGTATATGACACTCGATGAGTTAGACGTGGTATTTTACCAAATTTCAATACTTTATCATGTCTCCTAAGGATTTGAACTTAGAGCTCTGCTTTGTGAGCCTTCATGCTTTTACAGTTTTACCGTTTCAGCTTAACCCATTCAACACAAATGTTTTATACTAATAGGCTTCATAGTTCATATAGCTTCAAGTGTGTGTGCAGACTCAAGCCTAAGTTTTTGTCTTCGACAACTGGTGCTCTTGCCAACTAAGCTGCATCCAATTGGGATTCATTTGTAATATCCTTCTTGTCTCTCGTGTTGATCTAGTTATATCCAATATTTGAGCCTATTGCTAGATATGGATGTAGGCCCATAAATCTGCATGTGAGATCTCTTTTGTTGGATATGTCTATGTTACTTATAATAACCTCTCAGATCACTGGAATACTCATTGATACCTCTTTTATCCTTGATAGCATATGTTGCGGTTTTGTCTACTTCAACTTTTGTACTTGTCAAGTTCCTTAGCTCAATAAAATTTTCTTTTAGTAGAATATTGTTTTATGTGTGAGGGGTTTAGTAGGGCCAAGTTGTCCCCTTTGTCTATCATGGCTGCTTGAAAACAGTAATTCAAAAACTATTTACAAGAGAAAGGTTGCATAACGTACTGAGTACCTGCACCAGGTGGCAAAATAGTAGAACACTGGAATACACATCTCACATAAGTCAGTAATCAAAATCTCACATAAGTCAGTAATCAAAAGCACAATAGATCTGATGTGAGTGGAGACAACCACCAGGATGCATCGAATGGTCAAACTTATTCCTTGCCCTAAAGGATCATTCATTTAGAACGCCAACCTTGTCTTCATCAACCAAATTAAGATATCAAGTTATCAGGCAAAATATGATTTCTTAATTCAATTTATTTGCAATTTATTCAGTTTAGCCACAGTCTCTTATAGGATGATTCGTAGTTATCCTGATTGAATTTGAAATGTATCTTCAATAAAGAACATGAGGTTTTCGCAGTCCATGAGATAGAGTAAAAAGCATTTGGTAAAAATGTGTAGATTTAATTTTCATCATTGTTTCAGATTCACACTTCGTGATCCATCATTAAGATTCAGGATAATGAGATCATGGAGTATGATCCAAAATGTTGATGAAAATTAAATTTACACAGTTTTACCAGAAGCTTTTTACACTATGTATCTTCAAGTCAACTCAATGTCGTAAAAGTCAGTGCTAACAGCAGATTTAATGCTGCAAAATCTAGTCAGAGATCATTGTAGAAGGTGAGCAAAAAACATATTTGGTCATTTTAAATGGTTAAACATGATAGCAACCAGCGATTTTGGCAATTAACATTCCAAGAAATGAATTCTGCTCCAGAAGCGACCATAGGATAGGTCTGGCTAATGTTAGGGTTGATGTCAGCCTCGTACAAAAACATATAAAAATAATAAATATATACATATTTGCAGCCTAAAAACAATAATTAATTTCAGAATACAACATAGCATGCATATAATAAACAAAACCACCATAAAAATTAAAAAATACTACTTCAATGTCAATTTGTCAAACTCGAATGTCATGATATTCATTATTCAGCATTAATTTAATGAAATCAGCAATTAGCATCATATGGGTCTTCATAAATATCATCATCATCATCGACATTAGATGATGTAGGTAGATTAGAAGAACAACAAGGAGTGCCACTGGCACTGGCACTTGCACTTGCACTAAAAGTATGCTGGCTATTTGACTCCTCAAAAAATGAAGATCGTTGGACAGCAGAAGCATCCAAGTCCGTATGCTCTGGCTTTACATCAAAAACTTGGTTGCCCCTTCCTTGTAGTCATTTTGTTTGTGCGAAAGAAGGTGCAAGTTATAATTCCATTAAAATTATTCCTTTGCCTTTTTTGATGCCAATTGATTGTGCTCTACTAAGTGGATGAAGGAGTATGTACTCCAATTCTGCTTAAATGAAGACAAACTAGCAACCTATTGAGGCAAAGTTAGAGAGTTGAAGTTATAAAATTATAAATAAAACTGAAAACTTAAAAAAAATTCTTAAAAATGAAAATAAATTCAAATTTAGAGAGTTATAGATAAAAAATAAAAAATTTGTGATAGAACTTTGATTGCAAGAGGTTGGAGGTGTCGGAATGTCTGGCCATGGAGGTACCACCAATTGTGAACATCCTTATACTCGTCATAAACAATGCTTAAGATTAAATTACAGTCAATACATCCTATGTCGATGTCCAGAACCTAGAGCTATCCCCCAATAGTTAATAAGATCCTTAAATTAGGGTGTTGCATCTACATTTATTTTCAAAGTTAAATGGACTATGGAGAAGAGGCAATATGAAGTTAATATCCAAATTTATTAGCCAATGATCAGAAAATATTCAATTGAGACTTGTAGTCAAATGGCAACTAAGCTTGAAAAAGTTATTACCTAGGAGAAATTGATTCGTCTGCTCTGCAATTAAAGACTGGTGTAGATTACAGTTGATCCAGCTTAATTATCCTTGCCATAGACTAAAATTTACAAAAGCATAAATTGCGTAAATGATCATGTTCTAAGATCCAGTAAATTTTCATCGAGGACAGATTTAACAAACACTGCTCAATAAATTTTTGTTATCCAAGGCCACCTTTCTTCTCATGTGGATAAGTTCAGGATTGAAATTTTCACCCACAATCCAGCTAGCAGCAGGACTATCCTTTGCCCTATCCAACAACTATTTCTAATACAATTACCTAACTTTGTATGATGCGGGAGCATAAACATTAAATTAGTCAAAATAAATTAATGCAAAACAATAGATGTGGGTATAGATTCTCCTAAACCCCGTGTGCCATCCCAAGAGTTGCAAGTGCATGCTTTGGCAAAGAACAGTAATGCCTGCCAACTGAATCAACTGCAGGACAATAGACATTGAATCTGTTTCAGAGACGATGTTGTGGAAGAGTAAATCACTTCAGCATGCAATTTAGTCTCTTGTAAGGGGATGATATCGAGCTTACATTTAAATATTTTCCTCTCAAAAGCTTACTTCTGCTAGGGGATTGAGACCCCTTAAATTCCATGATGGAAACCTCAATAGTATTTAGATGGCTTAGACTTATAAAGAGCTACTAATTATAGAATTGTTTAGGAGTAGTAATATTTGTACTCACCTGAATTATCTGTGCAAAATCTGGCTGCAGTCCTTTTTTGCTTTGAGCATATTTGGCAACTTGCTTATTAGACAATGGTGTGTCAATAGATGAATCCATATTCAGGGCCTCTTATTCCTGAAATGAAGTTATGTTTATTAGTGTTACAAGACTCGCCAGGACCTAGACTTGGTGAGTCCCGAGGCAGGTAGAGCAAATTGAGGCCCAGGGACTCAAGACTCGAGTACCCGACGAGTTTGGTGAGACTTAATGAATTTGCCAGACTCACTGAACCCGGCAAGTTTTGCCATGGAGACTCGGCCAATTCTAGTATAAAAATTAGAAAAAAAGAACAAAAAATTGAAATATTCTCTTAAGAGCATGAAAGTTGAGCGTTTTTTGAAGGGTTTGGAGGACTCTTGGAGGTTGGTTAAAAGCAATAAAGTTATGAAAAATGGCATGTGCCATGAAGGTCTGTGTGTTTTCAAAGGATTTAATTTGGGCTTGGTGGTGGGTGCTCCGGCCCCTTGACCCCACCCTATATTGGCTCTCGAACCCCGCAAGGGGCGCTGCCCCTTGACCCCACTAGGGGTGACGCCCCCAAACCCCCGCTGTAGTTTTAAAAAGAAAAAAAAAAAATCATTTTGGGCCATGCCAGACAGAATAGCAACAATTTTTTATTCTTTCAACTTTTTCCCAATTAAATCCCGAGTAATTGAATTACATTTGTACTTTTGGTTTGCTGTGTCAATCTTCATCCTAAGTAATGCTCCTATGGCTGTAGCAGCATTTGCAGACTTGCCTAAGATATGAGCGCATGACTCCACATAGAGCTAGTGATATCGGGCTAAGTGATACAAGCTCCTCTATACCATAGTGCATGACTCCATATTGTGATTTTTGTCTTTGATGCCATAGATATCATAATCCATGAGTTCTGTATACCTAAAACACTTAACAATACTTATATATTTAAAAATGTTGTTTCCTTCAGCTAAAATCCACTTTTGTAGTCATGTAATCGATGTATACTTGTGTATGTGGTCAAAGTAGCTTTTATTTGATTCGGTCATTGTGTCTTTAAAGTTTAAATTATTTATTGAAGGGTGCATGATAAAAGCTTTAAATCCCTAAAAATCTCTATATCTCATGGTTTTTTCAATTTGCCGAGTTTTGGTCAAGTTTGAGTACCAAGTCCAAGTCTGAGTCAAAAATCAGCTTACCGAGTGTGAGCTGAGTCCAAGTCTTGTAACACTTTTATTACCACAGGGATCTGCAGAATCTATGAGATGAATCATGTTAGCTTGAATTCTTTTTTGGATACTATCTTTCAAACTGATTGCATGAGCTGAGGTTATTTTGTACAAGTCAATTCTTTTTCATATCCAAGCTTTGTAAAATATGAAAGTGATTGCTAGTAGGCAAAGTAATAATATGTGAATCTTTGTTATATTACTTTAGCAAATATGATTTAAGTTTTCTGTTCTTTGAAGTCAATATCAATCCTAGATGCCACCAACTTATATTGAGGCTGAGAGGATGGGTGGGTTGTGGTTTGAGCTGTAGAAGTCTAGAGGCAGATAGATAACAGGTTTCTTCATTTCACAGAGTTGAGGACAGGAATAAACAAAATACCATAGGCACGACAATGCCAGTGCTTGAATGGCATATTTTCATAGGCAACAGGTTGCTCTCAAACATAATTAAAATCTGCAAATGGACTCTGGGAATGATTGCCCAAGATTTCGAATTACTAGATGTGTGCATAAGTGACTGAATAATGAGCTAGGGTTAAGCCCCCAATGTATTCCACATTGTGTCCCCTATTGTCTTCAGCTCGAATTGCCTCGAAAATTTCAAAAGCAGAGCATAGAAGCATGGAAAAATTGTTGGCATATCTTGTACTAGCTTGAATACTAAGGTACAGTACTTTATAAATGGTCTTACTTTATTATGAGATTGAGGCCTTCTTTGCAAAATTATTTCCTGGTCTTTTTTTGAAAATATCAGCATAAAATAGTCTCTAGGAACAAGTGCTAAATTAACACTCTCATATCCTTGATAGCAACAAATTACTGCAATTTCTCTTTCATTACCATCTGTGTGATGTGGTATTTGGCTAGCCACAACAAAACTTGGTTTGTGAGACTAATCTACTAGTACACAACTAAGATATCTATGTCTTAGGGATAGATTGGACTCATTGACCAAAAGCAAAGAAAAAATTATATTTGTTTTTCGCTTTGATCCTTGCATCATTCAATTGATATTGGAGGCTTATTTTATTATACACCTGACCAATGAAGTTGAATGGAGCTAAAACAGATCCCATAGAATGGACAGCATTTACTTTCTGAAGTATATTTACAGATTTAATGACAATGAATATGGGATTGTGTAACAAAGAATATCTCAGTAAGTGGGCAGTAAAAAGTAAGCTGAATTAAGTTTCAAATCATGGAAAGGCTTCACTATTTTGAACTATAGTGACGTTTATTTTACTAAATATTGGTTTTTTTGATGGCAAATGTTATTTTTATTTTTCCATTGTCAATCACTCATTTGAATGCTTGAATAGCTGTGGAAGGTTTCAAATATTTGCATATTCTGATTTTACCTGAGCCCTCTGAATTTATAAAGCTGATTTTGTCTGTAGGTTTTATCATATCAGTGCAACAAATCTCATACATTATGCAGCTTTGCGGTCAATGGATGTTCAGCAACTTCAAGAAGCTCTCTCCATTCTTGGCCTTTCAAATCTTGAGGGGATAAATGCACACATCATGGCAAGTCTAACATCAATTATCAAGATCTTACAGAATCTTACCCATGTATCTTCCAAAACCAAGAGGGAAAGAAGCTTTGACAATGAGCTCCAGTCTCCTAATATTGAGGTTCCAAATAAAAATAATCCTACAAGCAACCTGCAGAGTTCGGTTCTAAATTCTAATGGACAATATGAGGAAATTTCATATCTTGCAATGAAAAGCCATGCATGCCATAATGCAGAACTACTCTTTGGACCATCTGTTGAGGGAAGGAAGACTCGAATTATGGTTACAGTTGGTAATGAATCTGCAGACAATGAAAAACTTATTTGCGATCTCATTAAATCTGGAGTAAATGTAGTTCGAATAAATTGTGCACATGATAATCCAGATATATGGAGGCGTATAATTAAATGTGTGAGAAATTATTCTCAGATGCTAGAAAAACCATGCAGGGTGCTGATGGATCTAGCAGGACCAAAGCTAAGGACTGGTCCTTTCAAGCCCGGTCCAAATGTCAAGAAGATTAAACCAATGAAAGATGCCAAAGGAGCCGTTCTTGCTCCAGCATTAGTTTGGATTTCTCCTTCTGGAGTGAATCCTCCAATCCATAGATCTCCTGATGCCATTGTGCCAGTGAATGATAAGAACTGGATCAGAAACCTAGAGGTTGGTGATGTGCTAAATTTTTCAGATGCAAGAGGCAAAAAACGGTTCCTGAAGATTTCTGAGAAGTTCCCTACATCATCTGAAGTTGGTTGTTGGGCTGAATGCTATGAGACAAGCTATGTGGAATTGGGCACAGAGTTTCGTATTAAAGGAAAGAAAGGGAAAATTGGTAGTGGAAGAGTAGCTGACCTTCCCAACGTTGACAATTATGTTCTAGTTAAAGCAGGTGATTTGCTTGTTATAACAAGAGAACCATGCTTAGCTCCACCCAAAATATCAAATGATGATCTATTATGCCCTCGGAAGGTAACTTGCTCTCTGGGTTTACTCTTTGATTCAGTCCAGCCTGGTGAACCAATTGAGTTTGATGATGGAAAGATTCGAGGTGTTATTCGAGGTGTTAAAATCTCTGAAATTTGTGTGGAAATTACACATGCAGGTGAAAAGGGATCGAAGCTAGGTCCTGAAAAATCTATTAATGTACCAAAAAGTAACCTGCGTTTTGGAGGACTTACTGTTAAGGATTTACTAGATCTAGATTTTATTGCTGCAAATGCGGACATGGTTGGTGTCTCTTTTGTCAATGATGTCAATGATGTCAGAATGCTTCAACAAGAGCTCAACAAGAGGAATCTCAAAAAAGTAGGAATTGTTTTGAAGATTGAGACCAATGGTGGCTTTGAAAGACTTCCACTTCTTTTATTGCAAGCAATGCAGTCTCCAAATCCACTTGGTGTGATGATTGCAAGGGGAGATCTGGCTGTTGAGTGTGGATGGGAGAGATTGGCAGAGATGCAGGAAGAAATTTTGTCAATTTGTGAAGCTGCCCATATACCAGCAATCTGGGCAACCCAGGTATTGGAAAGCCTAGCTAAGTCAGGGCTACCGACAAGAGCAGAAATTACAGATGCTGCTGTAGGTGGCAGGTAAACAATACTCTAGCAACTGACAATAGAGTGCCTTGTACATTACTCATACCCAGTGTCTCTGGCAATCAAATCAACATCTGTCAACAACACACACACACACAAAATTATGTAGTTGTTTCTTGTCCTCCTGGCAGGTGTTCCCATAGTTGCAAATTCTCGTCGGCCTTTAATTATCTTTTTAACATGATTGATATTTTTGAAATGCAGGGCTGATTGTGTTATGTTGAACAAAGGGAAGCATATCATAAAAGCAGTTTCAACCTTGGATTCTATATTGAGAAACACTAGTGCTCAGCAACCTCGGATGAAAGCTGTTTTAAAGCCCCTCTTACTTTCTAGCCTTTTCTGAAACATGGAAATAACCGTAGCTTCTGTGCTGTGCTGGTCTCTTGCTGCTTACAGTGTATTGTAGTTCTTCTAATGAAGCATGGTTATTCACAAATCCTTTGTATTTTTATTTAAGCAGAAGCAGTTACAGATAGTTCTTATGCTAAAATGTATAATATTTAAGGGATACAATGAATTGGATCAAAGTAGAATCAAATACAATGAGAGAAACTGCAAGACTGAAGTTCGTGAAAATTAGCTGGTTGCAATTTACCTCTGTACAAACCATCCTTCTGGGCCTTGAGTTTGCTTAAGTCCTTAAAATGTATATTTCTTTTAAGAGTGAGATTATTAGCGAATCTCTATAGAAATTAAATGTAAACAGCTTTTTATATAAAGATTTTAAAAAGGACCCCAAATTTGAGGACCTTCAGTGAAGCTCTAAGTTCTAACTACCAATTTTTTGCTGTGATTTTCCATTGGTTAATATCATGAATCAACTTGTGCATAGCGTTGACCTGTGTTGAGGGGGTATATGGGCACCCAATGGTGGCACCAACCTCTTACAAAGAAAACAAAGGACCATTTGAGGCCACCAGGCTATCTTAAACGTTTGTTAAAAGTTTTTGGTTTTCACCCGTACATGTCGGTTGTGTGTAATCATAATTCGTTTCGAAGGATATATCTTCTTAACAGTTGAATTTGTTAAGGGATTCATTGCTTTTATGGGTTGTCTGATTATTTTGCTGACAGATGTTATGCGTAGAGATTTTGGGGATAAGTATGTTTTGAACAAATGATCACGACAATGACAACACTCTTTAAATCAAATTATTTCGTACTTGAATTGTTTCATAGGACCTAGCAAATGACTGTTACTAAACCAAAATAATAGTTGTGTGATCTGAAATCATCTTTGATTAATTCCAAAAAGTTAAATTCCCAAGTTATTGATATTTATTTTTAAAATATTATTGTCCATGCCTTAGTTTCAATACCATAAATATTATCAATTAGTTATGTTGAAAGTTGAAGTAGATATTATATGAAAATATAACAAAAATAATTTAAATAATTTTTAATTTTGAAGTGTAGAAGCAAGAGGATGCAATGGAAGGTGATCACCCATTTGGAGCAAACGGTAGAAGGTAAAGGTAATAACAACATTTCATTCAGGGGAATATAGACAATAGACAAGAAGACATTGAAAGGTCAAAACTTGTATGGCTTCTTAACCTCTTCACCAGCTATCATTTTGGCTTCACAAGTTCCGATCATGAATTTGAAGGGGAGGATATGGAACCAACAATTGAAAAAAAGAGATTGTATTTGCAAGATCCCTTAGTTTGGTCAGATGCTTCAAATTTGGAAAAATAGTTAGTACTCCATTGAGGCTTTTCCAGTGTTCCACGGGGACCCTTCCCCCCCCCCCCCAAAACTAGCTGTTCCCAAGTACGGGATGTTTCGGTGACTCAAAGAGGCCTACGAGACGTCCCCCCCCCCTGCCGCCGCCCCCCACCACCGTCGAGACACCGGGTTCTTTGCCAAAACGTGGGGGACGCCGAGACATCCCCGAGATGTCTCGGGGACACCTAGCCGTCCCTCGAGTGTCTCAGGGACGCTTGGGAGTCTCCCGCACTGAAACGTTAAAAAAGGCATTTTTTTTTACAATACTTGTCTCGGGGACGTCTCGGCGTGTCTCGAGGACGCCTGGGAGTCTCTTGCGTTGAAACGTTAAAAAAGACTTTTTTTTATAAAATACTTGTTATTCTTTGGAAAAAGAGCCCAGGTCCGAACCTTAAGGGGTTGTTTGACCATTCTAAAAGCAAAAGACTCATAAAACTCTCATTTTTTATTTTATTTGCTCAATATGCCATTTGATGTTTTGCAACAGCTAGGGGAAAAAGAGAAAACCAGTGAGAAGAGTGAGTGAAAGAGTGAGTTTGAGGTGTTGCAAGTGCAAGAGGGGTGAGAAGGAGAAAGAAGAAGAGGAGGAGCATTCTACACCAACTTCGAAGGATTTTTCAAGCACAAGGTAGGTTTTCATGACTGTTTTTTAAAGTTTTTTCAAATTTTTTTGTTTTTTTGTTTTCTAAGTTTTTCATGTTGAATCTTACAATGGGCAATGAAATGAAAACATGAATATGCATTTGCAGCCATATTCATGTTTTCATTTCAATGCCCATTGTTTTTTTTCATCTTTCCATCAAAATTTAAGTTTTAACATCAAATATCAAAATTTTATTTTCAAATTGGTTAAACTAGGCTGAAACTAGGCACTTATAGAATTTATTTGTTTATTCATTTTTGCAGTGTCATAATGAGCTCTCATGACATGAGTGATGTCTGCAATTGCATATTCATGTTTTCATTTCAATGCCCATTTTTTTTTTTTCATCTTTCCATCAAGATTTATGTTTTAACATCAAATTTCAAAATTTTATTTTCAAATTAGTTAAACTAGGCTGAAACTAGGCACTTATAGAATTTATTTGTTTATTCATTTTTGCAGTGTCATAATGAGCTCTCATGACATGAGTGATGGCTGCAAATGCATATTCATGTTTCATTTCAATGCCCATTGTTTTTTTTCATCTCTCCATCAAAATTTAAGTTTTAACATCAAATTTCAAAATTTTATTTTCAAATTTGTTAAACTAGGCTGAAACTAGGCACTTATAGAATTTGTTTGTTTATTCATTTTTGCAGTGTCATAATGAGCTCTCATGACATGAGTGAGGATGAGGTTCATTCTCATAGTGATCCTGATAGTGGAAGTGAATATGCTCCTGAGGCTAAGGGGAGTGACCATGGGGTTGAGCTTGAAGCCCATACTAGTTCCATGGCAAGTGAAGCAAGTAGTTTAGAGTGCCCTTCTGCACTACTGGCAACGTATGCTAAGGGTCCTTTTGATTGCAAATCCCTTCTCAAACAGTTTGCAACAAAATTACTAAATAGTGAAGGGGCACCATCTGGTGGCACAAGGAGGTGGAAGTGCAACTTTTGTGCTCTAGGGTGGTTTGGGAGCATCACTAGAGTTAATGCACACCTTTTCATTAGAGGAAAATGTGTGGACATATGTTCTTTTTTGGCCGAACCGAAAAACATCAAATACAAAGTTGAAATAAATAAGTTATGGGGTGTTCCTGATGATACTACAGCTGCACCTGTGCCTACTACTTTGCACCATAGGGCACGTCTTCAGCATAGCCAGCCACATAGTTCTAGCCATACTTTGCAGACGAGAGTAGGAGGGACACCAGGGTCTTCTTCCAGTGCCTATGTAGGATAGGGGAGGGGGAAAAAGAAATTGCAAAGTAACCCCATAGCAGATTTGTTTCAAGTGCAGCTCAAGGATGACATAGATGATGCCATTGGCAAGTTCTTTGCCAATGGCATCCCATTTCATGTTGCCTGATCTCCTTATTATAAGGAGATGATATCAATGGTGGCAAGGGCAGGACCATCATATGTGCCACTAGGTGAGACGAAATTGAGGACCACGATCTTGGATAAGAACTATTCCAAAATCAATTTATTGATGGAGAAGATGGAGTGTTGGGTTAAGACAGGATGCAACATAGTCATGGATGGGTAGACGGACATTAGCCATCGTCCACTCGTTAATATCATGGTTATATGTACTGAGGGCCCATATTTTCTTAAGGTAGTTGATTGTTTAGGGCATCACAAAGATGCTCATTTTCAGTTTGAGGTCCTCAAGGAGGCTATTGAGGAGGTTGGGCCACAAAATGTGGTCCAAATAGTGACAGATGCAACACGTGTGCAAAGTTGTGGGGAGACTTGTTGAGGCAACTTATAGGCATATTTGCTGGACTCCATGTTGTGTGCATGCCATGAACAATGCACTCAAGGACATGGGGAAGATTGGTTGGATTAGAGCAGTGGTAAATGATGCGAGAGATGTGTAGATGTTTATTTGTAACCACCACACATCACATGCACTCTTCAGGACCTTCGCTAAGGAGTTCCTGAAACCTACTGATACGAGGTATGCTTCCTATTTCATTCTCTTGGAGAGAATGATTGAGTTGCAAGAGGCATTACAACTCATGATTATGACAGCAGAATGAAATAGGTGGGCCGAGTCTAAGACAGAGCAGGGGATGAGGGTGAAGGATATGGTGAAGAATGATGTGTTTTGGGCTGATGCAAAATATATTGTGTCCATCATTAAACCAGTTTTCTAGGTAATTAGGTATGGGGATGCAAATGGATCTAACCTTGGAGAGGTGTATGAGTGCATCGATTCTATGCTTGATCAAATGAGGGCTGTTGTGTGATAAAGGGACCCCACATTAGCATTCTACCACGAGCACATTCAGCGAATCATTCATAGGAGATGGGAGAAGCTCAACACTCCCTTGCACATGGCAACCTATGCACTGAATCCTAAGTGGTACTTGACTAGCCCTGGTAGAGTGACACCGATAGAGGATCTGGAGGTGAACGTGGGGTTCTTCAGGTGCATTGAGAGGATGTATGATGATGTAGATGCCAGCATGATTCGCACTGAGTGGACCAAATTTGCCACTCTTAGGGGTTATTCAAATGCGGCCAAGATGGATATGGTAACTATGGCATAGGATGACCTAATTTTGTGGTGGACTTGCCATGGATCGGGATCTTTGACTACCACTCTAGCCATCCAATTGTTATCTCAGGTTTCTAGTTCTTCAGCTGCTAAGAGGAACTGGTCTACATATAGCTTCATCCACTCTCTTAAGAGGAACAAACTTACCTCTAGGAGAGCAGAGAAGCTTGTGGTTGTACATAGTGCTTTGCGTCTCATTGACCGCAAAACACTTGTGTACAAAGAGAGTCCAACAACACGATGGGATGTAGAGCCAGAGGAGCCACCACAGATTGATGAGGATGCTTCAGTTTCGGCTTCAGATGCATGGTTGGTTGGTGTTAGTTTGGTAGACCTTGACTGCGAAGATTCCAGTAGTTCGAGTGATGAGGAGTTTGGGGACGATTAGAGGCCTCTCTTCACTACATTTTGATTTTTGCATTTTGTACTTATTTTGATATCATCATATGCTACTCATTGTAACCATCTTTAAGACTTTATGATATGATATTATGATGTGACATGTTATATTTTCCGTTTTCGATATAATAAAAATCTCAAATTCGACAATTTCATTTGTCAAATTCGACAATTTCATTTGTCTTTTAGTAATAGTATTCAAGTATTTAAAATGTTAGTATTTGCAATTTTGCTATTTTACTAATTTGCCAAAGTTTAATTTGAAAAATGTTATTCTTAAACATCTTTTTATAACTAGTTATTCAAGTACCATATGTATATTAGCACCGCCATCCCCCCGCTGTCCCCAAACTTAGACCCTTTGTCCCCCGTCCCCGAGACCCGTCCCCGTCAGGAAACTCCGTGGAACACTGGGCTTTTCCCTCAAACAAGGCAAGGCTTATATTCCAAAGGGGGTTTTAGTCATATTTGATTCAACAAAGAAAAGGGAGGAACCTTTCAAGGGGGATCTTATTGGTATGTGTATTCCTCCATAGGATGAGGATTTTGACTTGAAAAACAAAATCCAAAGGTCGCTATTTGGATAAGGTTTTAGCCTTTCAACATAATTTTGGAAACCTAAAGTCTATTTGAAAACTGGGGGTTTTAGGGGGGACTATTTTTGTTAAGAAAAATATATAGAATTCAAATGTTACTAGTCTGTGCTAGATTCTGTGTGAGAATCAATGTAATAAAGTCCCTTCCTCAAACTGATTTTACTCAAATTTGAAACATGGGAGAGGCAACAAGAAATTCTACACGAACACATAAATAATAGAAGAAGCCAATCTAAATTCTATGCAGGGACATATACATAACAAAAGAAGCCAACACAAATTCTACACGAGAACATCTTAAGAACCTAAACAATATACCTAAAGGAAAAGTAATCAACCTTGGATGCCAAAGTCAGCATTGGAATTAGCAGCATTGGAATTAGACGGTAAATTTGCAGTTTGAGAAGAAGTCAATATGTAGTTCTGGTAATGTTGGGTAATGTATCCCATCCTCACCTGAAAGATATATGAAATTCAATCAAGAATTGCGACGTTATGAATGTAAAATATGGAAACTAGATCTATTTAATTTGGGAGGCCACTTTAGTCCAACTCTAAAAGTTCCTAGGCTCAAATAAATATAATGAATGGTCGTTGTAAACAATATAAAAAAATGTTGGCAAAATATCTTAAAAAAAAGAAAAACCAGACAGAATCTACCAATTGAGATTGAGATGATATAGAAGAGAGTGATTTGTGAATAGTAGTAAAAGAAAAGTTGAGAATTTGGGTTGTAATAGTGGGGGAAATTTCCCATCAACTCCTTTAGCGGATAAGTTCTCAATGTGCAAAAGTGAGCAAAGATCCTCATTATGATTATATTTCATGGAATGTGGGGTTTCAATTCCCCTCTCAAACATATTAAGGCATCCAATAGAAAATATAAGCCTACGTATTATGATTATGTAGGAAACACATTTGAGTCCAGATTTATTTAATGAAGTATTGAGATTCCAACGAGAAACAGAAGTTTTGCAGTTTCTGATTCAAATGGAGCTTTAGGTGGAATTAGAACTTTCTAGAACTCATGTTTAGGCTTTGAATCAAATGCTTGCCCAAATTGGCAATCAATTAGTTTCATTGATCTTTAAAGCAAAAGTTAAATTTTAATCAATATTGAGATCAATACGATAGCGAAGAGAGTGAATCATGCAAGGAAAAAAAATCAGGAATTTGGGTTGTAATAGAGTGGGGGAAATCCCCTTAGAGGACAAGTTCTCTAAAAAGAAGTGAGCAAAGATCCTTATCGTGATTATATTTTCATGGAATGCAAGGGTTTTTATTTCCCCTCACAAGCATATGATGTCAAGGTATGTCATAGCCCTCTCGATCAACACCCTTGTTCCAGTTGTCTGAGAGTTCTACTGGGAGGTGCCTAGTTCTTCGAATCAATATTTTAAATTAAATATGGGGATTTTAAAATAGGAATGGAAAAATAATATTATCTGATTATTGATATTCATGCTTAATCAATATGTTGTTGAATATTCTCATGATAGTATTTTGCATGTGTTATCTAGAGGTACTGTCATTCCATTTAAATTGATGTATAGAATAATTCAAAAAGAATCATTGTGGGAAAGGATTGAGTTTGCAGTTTCAATTCAAAAAGTAATCTTGATCGCAAAGGACCAATCTGCAGTCCAATAATTGACAGCGACAGATGGCAATAGAACATATGATGAAACATTAGCGAAGAGCTTGTCAGATTGGTGAGTGGGAAGCATAGATGCCAAAGCCATAGAACATTGAGGAAATTAACCCAAGGTAATTGATGCCAACACAAATTGTGAATCAATGCATAGGGAAAATAATTGCCTCGAAGATGGTAGGCACCAAGATGAGCAAACAATTAAATCTACAGAAATTCGAAAAGAATGAGGAACGACGATAAAAGTGGAAATCTAGGTGGAAGATGGGAGAAAGCAGTGGATGATCCTGAGATGGACATCTTTATAGCAAAATTGAAGACAATCAGGAAGTGGCAACCAATTTCCAAATTCTGATGAAATTCGACAGGACTAAGAAAATAATGATGGTAAACATAGGAAGCGATCCAGGGAGAACTGAATTAAATGATTAATGGACCAATGAATTTGCCCATGGAGGAGCGGAATGTGTCTATGAAATATGACACGACGCCTTTCATCATGCGCTCCCACGCATGAGTAAGTGTGCTTATGCGCAGCAACCTGGCAACTCAGTAGTGCTACACATGAATACCTTCCGGCCATGTAACAAAATGCCAAGTCATAGAGCACAACTGACAGGACAACTAGAGGTGGACGAATTAGATTAAGGCGTCACAACTTCTCTTTCTCGGTGTGGTTGTCGGTTGGTTTGTTTGTTTCTGGCGGTTTCAGTTTTACTTCTGTGTCCCATAGACTGTCTGGCTCGTGGACGTCATTAAAAACTTTTATTCATTCATTCATTCTCGTTATGTAATTATATTGTATTCTCTTTGTATGCACATCCCTCACCTTCATAAGGTTGTTGTATTGTATAGTCATAAGCAAAAACATATAGATGTGTTTCTCCTTTATGTTCACATGAATATTCATTTTTAGTTGCAATCTTTGCAAACAACAGAAGGAAGGTTGTTCATTTGGTTCATCTTCTTGTTGGGAATTAAGGTGTTTCAACCTTTGCAAGTTCCTAGCATTGCAATTGAATATTTATTTATTTTATGTATGGTCTCATATTGGAATGAGGTATCCCACTTTGTGTTTGACATTTTATGCCATGTGTTGGATATCTTGAGGTGTTGTAAGATGTAATTAAACAGAATATCTTGAGGAGATATGAGATGCCCATTTTGGTGGGATCTTATAACAGATTTTATAACAGATCTTATGACATGTAAGAGAGTAAAATTAGGGGGAGTTACATTGGAATCTTATGATGGATTAGGATGCATGTCATAAGTATCTTTTTATTGAAGTTAAATGCTAATTTGAGCGTTTCATTTGGGCCCATGGTTTTGGCATTTAGTTTTGAAAAACTACTTGTGATTTGTGGTTTGTAATTTGCTTATAACTTGGTGCTTTGGACTGTAGTTTTGTATTTATCCAAAAAGTGTAATCTGCAAGTTGGAATGCTATTAAAATTGCTCTAGAATTATGTTGGTGATTATACTCCTATAAATGTTTGATTTGCAAGTGTATTGTAACTTATTCTTGTTATTGAATAATACATTGGGCTCTTTTGGAGTGGGGTTTTTTATTGAAAGGTTTTACCCACGTAAATCATTGTGTAATGGTTTGCAATGATTTGATTTCTATATATGTGTTTTTGTATTTTATATAATTGTTTAGATCAAATTTTAAAGTTTCTGTACATCCCTTCTCTCAAGGTTTAGTGTAGGAGGTTGATTCCACTACCTTTGCTTCCCTACAAGTGGTATCAAAGTCTAATCATCTTTGACTCTAGTTGTTGGAGGGTTAGGTCTTTTGAACTAATCCAGTTTTGAGTGAGAGCTTATGGAGAAGAGAACTTTCTGATCTTATTGTAGGAAATAAAGATGATAAGCACATCAGAGAGAATTTAAGTGAAGAAATTTTTTGGTATAAATTTTGTGGCTTTGGCAACACGTGCAAGTGATAATGCATGATTAATAGATTTAGGCGCATCTTTCCATATGACTTCTAATAGAGATTGGTTTACAAAGTATGAGACATTTGATGGAGGTAAGATGTATTTGGATGATGATTCTCACTTGAAAATAGTTGGTTGTGGTAGAGTTTAGATTAATTTTCTTGATGGTAGAGTTTGAGAATCAATGGTGTTTTGCATATCCTTGAGTTAACATGAAACCTTTTATTTGGAAGCAAATTAACTCATGCGGGTGTGCAGATTGTTTTTTTATCCAAGATGCAAGATGGTTACAGGTGCTATGGTTATTGCAAGAGGTGTCAAATTAGGCATATTATTTTAGTTTGATGCATGCACAGTTTAGTGCAATAGTACTACCATATAAATTGAGTCTTCATCTATTCGAATGGAAAAAATAAGCTTTGCATCAATCTAACACTATATGTACTCCCCCTTACAAAAAGATATCTAGACTGTGCTCCCCCTGACTGTATAATTTAGTTACAAAATTGTACCCTTGACAACCAAAATCGTACTGCCACTCTACTTATTATCTCTGCAATATTATGTACATCAAAATTGTTTTAATTACATTAACAACTCATTTGGATGGTAGGATGGCTTTGTAAATTACCTTGAGTTGTTGGACAGTTGAAGTCCAGATAGTACATTTTGAGGTAAGCTGGTAGTTTTGACACTCACTGTCCATGCGCATTTATTCAGCTTCCCCTAAGTTGCTTAGTGGCTTCATCTTTTGATCTGCCTTCTTTGCCTCCCCTAACAGACCATACATTGAGGCCAATCTCAAATTCACTACCTCTCTTAACTGACCAAACTGCTTGTTTATGTGTTCTTGTTGGTCCTGCAGTTGGGATAACTGTGCATGCAGATTTTCAATTTGTACCCTTGTTTCCCCCACCTTGTGCTTTGACAAGTCATATACTTCGACCACCTTAGAAATCTGTGACTCAATGGAGTCTATATGAGCTTTGATCTGCTTGGTGGAATTTGGCCAATTCAGGTAGAATAGTTACAAGGTTGTGCCCTCCCCAATACAAGATTTAAATTTCTTCATGTTTTCTTTGAGCTTGTTATGTGCATTAGCACACTTATCAGCTATATCTTCCATTCTTTTGTCCTTAATCTTTTGTGCTACCTCTTTTTCTACTTTTTGCTCTATCAAGGATGAAGGATCCTTAAAAGAACCCATTAGAAGCTTGAGCTTTTGTTCCGGAGGCAATGAGGGATTAATGGTTACCTCTGGTAACCCTTCTTGTACCAACTTCACAACATCCTCTATTGCACTGGATTTCTTTAGACTTTCTTGTAAAATTTTTTTCCTTGCAGAGGCATGCAGTATGTCTCCAAGTTGCAACTTGTGTACAGAAGATAGGCTTGTTAGATCAAGTTGCCCTTCATTTGTTGGAACTTGCAGTAATTGAGGAGTTACAACTGGCTGAAATTGAATCTGCAAGTTTAATAATTCTGAAAGAGAGTCAGTTGAACCTCGATCAATTTCCTCTACTCTGCCTTGACTTCTCTCCAGAGTCTTTTCTCTACCTATGTCAGGATCTTCATGCTGCCTTAAAATCTCTGAATCAACTTGTGAGTCTTGCACATTTACCTGATCATCCACCTATTCAATGTTTTTCAAAACATTATGTTCATCAACACTAAAGTCTTTTCCTTTTTCAGCCTGTTCTTCTTTTTCCAAAGATGATGTCATAGCATGATGAGGTGAATATGGTGGTGAGACATGTGATTGTTCTGTATCTTTAACTTCTATCACTTCACCAAGGACCCTCTGGGTAACTTCTTCAATTTCCTTCATGATTTGTTCAATGTCCTTTTTATTTTGCATGAGATTGTCTACTCTATGCTTGGTCCTGAGCTCTTGAGCTTACCTTTGGGTCAACTTTTCTTTTTCTTCCTTAGAAAGGGAAGCACTGGCTTTATTCAAAGCATCTTGTTCGAGGCTTTCTGAAGGCTTTCCAGTGCTTTGACCAAAATTTCTTCTAGAGACTTATTGTACCTCATCATATACATAACAATAGCCTTCTCAATGATGGCTTGATTTTTAGGTGAGGACTTAGGATGGAGTATCATTGTTTCATCAAATAAATCGTGATAAACAATTGCATTGTAGATTGCTTCTAGAGACATGGGAGGTTCCTGAGAGTCATTCTTCTTTTTCTTCCTGGGAGGAGGAGAAGTTGGTTCCTCTTCATCTACTTCTTCACTTGTTTCTTGTTTCTCTTGGCCTTCACTTTAACCCCTGATCCCTTTTTCTTCCTTTGCCTTTTCTATTTCTTAGAAATCATTTCTTCATCTTTATCACTTTCAATATCCTCCATAATGGTTTCTTACTTCTCTTCTAAAGGTTTGTTCTTGGGTTTTATCTATGTTTGTTCTCCAAAGACTTTGTTTGGTGCGAGTTGTCTTTTCAAGAATGCTGGCAGTTGATTGAGGGGTAGTTCTACCAGATCTTCTTGGTGTGGGATATTTGGAGGTAAGAGGCATAGTCTGTTCTGCAGTACCTTGAACAACAAAACCTCCAGGTGGAATATGTACCCTCTTGAACAGTTTTTCTTTGTTCTTCTCTACCTCTTCCTCTGCCCTTTTCTTGATCAGTTTGTCCTGAATTTCTTCACTAGTTCCAAATCTTTGACTTTTAGGGTCTTTTGCCAAACTTAACAAAAATTTTGCATATGCTTTAACTTCCTCATTAGGGACTTCATAAGGAAGCTTGGGAATCCATGAAGTTCTAGGCTCAACTGCTGCCATATAACAATAATCTTTGTCCACAAGAAATGTTATGTCATCTTTGTATTTCCGAACTAAATCAAAGGAAATTCTTTCCCTTTTATGCATTTCACTTTGAATTTTTTTGAAGAAGCCCCATAAAACAGTTTTGTAATTTTGTGAATCAAGGCTTCTTATATATTCTTTTATTTGTGTTGCTACTGGTCTGTCTTGTTGCCATATCTTCCCTTTAAACCTAGTAACTCATTCATGAAGTAGAATGTCATGTCCCTATACTAATGCTTTATAATTGAATCGATTATGTGAATAACATTAAAATCCATATTGTAAACCAAATATATTTACATTAAATAATATTATCATATAAATATTTTAATATAATATAATATATAATATATTCATATCGAGATATATTATATTATATAAGTACCAATAACAAATATAAATAATATTAATATAAAATAAGTATAATTACATATATAAATATAAATTAAATATTATTATATTGAATGCACACAATGTTCCCATAAGTCGACTCCCTCTTTATATGCCAATATTAATAGATATAATAATAGTTATCAAAGAATAAAGGCATTGATTGAGAAAGGAAATTATAAAAAACAATTGATGATGAGTAACACTTAATGGAATTGGCAAGAGGGCAATTAAAGAGCCGTTGATTAGTAAAGAGAATATTAGCGCTTATGAAAAAGGCATTATGAAGGGTGGCGAATGATGGCCAACCAACACCCTCTCACAATATATTAATACCGATCGGTGGAGGGATAAGATAATCATCATCTCATTTTAAAATCAATCAATCATCAATCTCTAAAATAGATCGAATAGACAGTCTAAGGAAGGTTGTATGCTAAAAAATCAGTTAATGAAAACATAAGAAGATCAAACAATACAACCTAAGAATCCTCAAATCAATAACCGAATTCTTACACACAGGATAGAACGAAACAAGTGCACCCAATACCTTGTTTGATTGTTCTTCGATCAATCATGGATTGAATGCAGGTTGCCTTCAAAGATCAACAATAACTAATGATGAGGAAGGATTTAGTTGGATAGGAGAAGATAGGTTTATTTAAAGGGTTGGATATGTAGTTGGGTAGTTGTGAGGTAGTTTTGGATTAGGGACTAATTAGGATTAAGTCTCAATTAGGACATTATTAGGCAATTATTAGGGATTTAATTAAAAAAGGCTTATTTATGTGAGAGGATTATGGAAAGGCGAGGAAATGATAAAATGAAAGGATTATTTATTTGGTTTGGGATGGGTGAAGAGGGGAAATTAATTAAATAATTAGATTATTTAATTAATTTGGAGAAGATATGTAGGTAAAAAGGGTATTCAAGACCCGCCAAAGGTGTAGGAAAGATGTCAATTTTAGGTGTCTACATTTTGTCCCTCTTTGATACGATGTTCTGACTAAGGTAACAACATGTCAAAGATAAAAATAAAATGCCCCAGTCGGCCTGCAAGTGTTGGAAAGAGGATGATGGATGGATAGATGCCCCCTCAAGAATTTTTTAGCGAAAAATTCATAAATTTTTTTGTAAAAAAATCTCGAAAGAAATGGAGAATGGATGAAAGAAGGATACATGGAAAATAATGTCCTAATAAGATGGGTAATGGGTGGTTTCAGGAGGATATGGGTAGGAAATAGATATGAATGAGGATAAGGGATATTGGTTATTGTTGATAAGTTGTAGAAGGTAGTCCTGGTTTTATGTAGCACTTGACATTATGCACCAAGGTATAAGGACCAGGGTGATGATGTGTCATGTGCAAAAAGAGATGCCCTAGCATAATACTATTGCAAGTATGTGCTTACCGGTGTTGTCATTGATGTCAACATATCTGTGTTGTCATTGGTGTCAACTGTGCTGTTGTTTTGATGTTTAATTGTGTTGAGATAATTGCTTTGTATTAGCTTATATAAGTGTTGAAGATAATGAGAAAGTGTTCCTGATACTGAGTTTCCAAGTGCTTTTGAGAAAAAATGCTCTCCTAATGGAAACAGTGTGTTGTAGAATATCTTGGCTTACAGAAGAACAGTGCAGTGTTTTGCTCTGCATATCTTGTATATTGAATATCTTTGTCTGCGGTTTGGAAGTTATGTTGAAGGATGTTTGTAGTTGCTATGTTTCAAGTTTGAGCCTTCGGTGTGAAGATTTGAGCAAGTTATGTTCACCAGAGTAAAAACTATTTTTCAGTGCATTTAGTGGTGACAGGGAGAATGTATTCTACTCTGCATTTCTCTGCATTTAAGTCCTACAGTCCGCGGTTCTAGAATTAAGTTTTTAATGATGTTATGTGGCTTTAGTTCAAATGGTTCATGATTTGGTGGTCCGCAAGCGATCTTTTCTCTATGACAGTGGCCAACAGTGATGTTCAAGTGCGCCGGTTTGAAGAATTTTGTGGATAAAGTGTTAAGAGGTTATGCAAATGTTCTTGGTGATTGTAATGTGCTTGTGGATGTCTCTTGATCGTGTTCCTAGATTTTGATTGGTCCACAAAGAGTAATCCAGATTGTGCATGAAGCATGTTCTTAAAGGTCTTAGTGTTAACACCAGTTTTAGCTGACTTGGTTGTTTTCACTACTTGCAATTATGTTTTGGAGTTTGTGATAGCGTGTTGTTGCATGGAAGATTGCATTTGAGTCCCAACTAAGGCATGGTTTGGTCCACCTTCATTTTTCTTCTTCATAAATTTATTTAGGTCCAGACCTATTCTAATGTATGTGTGTTTGCTGACCTTGGAGAATGTTCCAATGGTTGATGATTGTAATGCCAACCTTGATGATCATTCCAAGGTTGATGAATTGTATAAATACTTGTAATAAAGTCATGAAAATGTATCCAAGTGTGACGATGTGAAGATAAGTGTGAAGTGAAAAAGTAGAGTAGAGCAGATGATGTTTATTGTGCTTCAATGGAACTGAACTTTGGCATAGTGTAGATGCTGCTATCTCAGTTCACCAAATCTGGCAGTGAGCCACCCACCGGCAGTGAGCCACCCCATTGGCAGTGAGCCTCTTCTTTTGCAGTGAGCCTCTAATTTTTGGTATTGTTATTACATTTTATATTGTGAGCTAACACTCACCGTGGTTTTTCCCTTATTGGGTTTTCCACGTAAAAATTTGGTCTCTCATGTGTGAATGTGTTTATGTTCTAATTTCAAGCTTTCATGGTTAAATCACAATAATAGTAATTAAGTGGTTGATGTGTTAATGGTTTTGAAGTTTTGGTTACAACTGATTCACCCCCCTCTCAGTTGTCTTGCACTTTTCAATAATTGGTATCAGAGCGAGGTTTCCTCGGTAAATAGCCTAACAGCTTGAGGTAGATCAGGGATGGCACACAGGAAGGAATCACCACAGTTTGATGGAACGAATTATGCTCTTTGGAAGGTATGGATGAAAGTTCATCTTATTTCTCTTGGCTATAGTGTTTGGAAGATAATAGAGAAAAAGTATACTATTCCTGAAAATGGTCCATGAGATGAAGATGAAGTCAAACAGTATGAATTAAAGGGAAAAGCTAGAGATGCTCTGTTAAATGCCTTATCTAACACTGAGTTGGTAAAAGTTATGGATTTGGAGACTGCTCATGAGATCTGGGATAAGTTGAAAAGTTTATATGAAGGAGATGATTCTGTAAAGAGTGCCAAATTACAAAACCTGAAGGTGATGTATGAAACCCTGAAGATGAGTGAAGATGAAAACATAACTATCTACATGCAGAGAATTGATGAAATTGTTAATGGAATCAAAGGTCTTGGAGGAATTATTAATGAGGATGAGGTTGTGATTAACATTCTTAGGTCATTCCCTAAATCCTACAGTCACAAGGTGGCCGCAATTGAAGAGGTTATGAGTGTGCAAAAGGTTACAAAGGATCAGTTGCTCAGTAAACTTACAACTTTTGAAATGAGAGAATTTGGTGATGCTCTGCCAAAGATTGAGACTGCTTTCAAAGCCAGCACTTCAGAAAAGACTTCAAGAGCTCAGAAGTATGCCGTGGAATCTGATGATGACCTTGATGAGGTTGAAGCCAACTTTGTAGATAGAATGCAAAGAGGTACCAGTAAGTTTAAAGGCAAATTACCATTCAAATACTTTTCTTGTGGCAAAATTGGTCACTATGCCTCCAGATGCCCAGAGAGAATTGAAAGAGGTAAGAAGAAGTTTGAAAGTAGACATAGAATTGTCAAGAAATGCTATTATGTTAGAGATCTTGATGATGATGGTGTAACAAATGATGAGTCTGATGATAATAGTACTAGTGCAAATGATTGCTTGTTTATTGCTATTAAAGAAGAACCTGTGTCTACTAATCCTGCTAGCTGTGTGAAGGAAGAAAAACCAGTAGAAGAAAGTGCTTTGTCTGTCCAGGTTGAGAAAGATAAGGATGAATGGATTATTGACAATGGATGCTCACATCACATGACCGGTGATAAAAGTAAGTTTGTAAGTTTTGAAAAGTATGATGGGGGACTGGTTAGGTTTAGAGATAATGTAGCTGGTAAGATTTGTGGAATAGGATCTATTTCTTTTGATGGTAAGCATAACACAGATGATGTTTTATATGTGAAGGGTTTAAAGCATAATATTTTAAGTGTTGGCCAAATGTGTGAAAAAGGGTATGATCTAAGTTTCAAGGATAATGGATGCAAGATCATGGAAAGCTCTGGAACATTCATTGCAACTGGTAAGAAGACCAAAGGTAATGTTTATCACTTGAGGGGAACTGATAATTGTTGTCTGTTGGCTCAGACAGATGAAAGTTGGCTGTGGCATAGAAGGATGTGTCATATCAATTTTGATAACTTGGTGAAGATAAGCTTAGTACAAGCTATGAGGGATTTGCCTAACTGGTGAAGCCTGCAAGGAATGTCAACTAGGAAAATAGACAAAGACAAGTTTCAAGAGCAAAGAATAATTTTCTGTTGGATTGCTTGAGCTGGTGCATACAGATCTGTGTGGTCCTACAAGAACAAGAAGTCTGAAAGGAGACATGTATTTTATGTTGCTTATTGATGACTATTCTAGAATGACATGGGCCACTTTTCTAAAAGAGAAATCAGAAGCCCTAGACAAGTTCAAAGCTTTTAAGGCAATGATTGAGAATGAGTTAGAATTGAGGATCAAATGCTTAAGGTCTGAAAGAGGAGGTGAGTTTACATCAAATGAATTTAACATCTTATGTGAAGAGCATGGGATAAAAAGATAGTTGTCTGCTCCTAGGACTCCTAAGCAAAATTGAGTTGTTGAAAGAAAGAACAAGACAGTTCAAGAGGCTGCTAGGTCAATGATGATGGAAGCTAATTTGTCGGAGGTGTATTGGAGAGAAGCTATACACATTGCTGTCTACATTCAAAACAAAGTTCAAGTCAAAGGTAATGATACTAAAACTCCTTATGAATTGTGGTATGGAAGAAGTCCCACAGTGAAATATTTCAAAGTCTTTGGAAGCAAATGTTATATTAGAAGAGATGAAAAGCTAGGCAAGTTTGATGCTAGATGTGATGAAAGAATTTTCCTTGGATACTCTACTAAGAGTAAATCCTACCGGTGCTACAACAAGAGATTGAAGAAGGTGATTGAGAGTGCTAATGTGAAGGTTGATGAAGACAAAGAAATGACATCAGATCCGAGTGGCTATGAATCAGATGAACCTGTTGTTACAATCAATGAAGAAAAGGTGGAACAAAAGGACAATCAAGTTGAAGAAGAAAAGGCTCCAGAAAGTGTTGTTAAGACTCCCAGGTATGCATTCTGAAGATCAAATTATTGGTGATAAAAGTAAAGGAGTATTGACAAGGAAAAGAGCTGCAGAGGAACAAGTGAACTACTGTTTACTTTCACAGATGGAACCTAAAACTATAAATGAAGCCTGCAAAGATGTAAGTTGGGTAAAAGCCATGGAAGAAGAGCTGATGCGGATAGAGAAAAATCAAACTTGGGAATTGGTTCCTAGACCTGCTGATAAGAATGTGATTGGAACAAAATGGATCTTCAGAAACAAGATGAATGAAAGTGGTGAAATTGTAAGAAACAAAGCAAGACTGGTATGCAAAGGATATTCGCAGGTTGAGGGCATATATTTTGAAGAGAATTTTGCTCCTATGGCAATGATTGAAGCTATAAGAATGTTTTTGGCTTTTACTGCTCACAAAGATTTCAAAGTGTACCAGATGGATGTGAAGTCTACCTTCTTGAATGGAGAGCTAGAAGAAGAAGTTTACATTGAATAACCAGAAGGATTCCAGTTATCAGACCAAGGTGACATGGTGTGCAAACTGAAGAAAGCCCTGTATGGACTCAAGCAAGTTCCTAGAGCCTGGTATGTAAGGTTGGACAAGTATTTGATGCAATTAGGGTTCAACAAAGGTATTGCAAACAATAATCTCTATTTCAAAATCAATAATGATCAAATTTTGATTGTTGAAGTCTTTGTTGATGATATTATCTTTGAAGGCAATGAAGGTATGTGTAAGAAATTTGCAGAGGAAATGCAAAAGGAATTTGAGATGTCTATGTTTGGTGAAATGAATATCTTTTTAGGACTACAAATTACCCAATCAGAAAAAGGAATTTTCATTTCTCAGTCCAAGTATGTGAAAGAATTGTTGAAGAAGTTTGGAATGGAGGATTCTAAGCTAGTATGTACTCCTATGGTAACTGGCTGCAAGCTGAGCAAGAATTATTAATCACCTAAAATTGATCAGAAAAAGTATAGGTCTATGATTGGAGGACTACTTTATCTAACCCACACCAGACCAGACATAATGCATGCAGTCTGTCTTGTGGCAAGATTTCAAGAAGATCCCAAAGAGTCACATGTGATGGCAATCAAGAGAATCATGAGGTAGTTGAAAGACACTTCAGACTATGGATTGTGGTATCCCAAAGATATTGATTTCACTCTTAGTGCTTATACAGATGTTGATTGGGTTGGAGATGCTGATGACAGAAAGAGTACAAGTGGAGGTGCTTTCCTCTTGGGTAACAAATTGGTTTCATGGTTAAGTAAGAAGCAAGAATCAGTTTCTTTATCTACTACAGAAGCAGAATATATTGCTACAACATATTGTTGTACTCAAGTGTTCTGGATGAAGCAAACATTGAAGGACATAAGAGTTGTGTATGAAGAACCTATTTCCATCTTTTGTGACAATACAAGTGCTATAAACATTTCAAAGAATCCAGCAATGCACTCAAGGACAAAGCATATATCAATAAGGTATCACTTTCTGAGAGAAAAGATAACAGAGAATGAAGTAAAGATGGAATATGTGTTTATAAAGGACTAGAGTGTTTATAAAGGACTAGATTGCATATATTTTCACTATGCCTCAACCTAAGGATACTTTTGAGTATCTCAGGGAGAAGTTAAGGGTTATTACTCCTCTTGCTCTAAACTAAGATGCATGGGAAGTGCATCAGTCCAGTGGTGCCCAAAGTCTTATTCTTTGATCTAGATTGATGTTTTTGAAGGCCACCTCTCAGGGGGAGCAGGTAGATGTTGCTAATATAAGTTCCTGATAAAGAAAAGTAAATATTGCAAGTATGTGTAGAGAAATAAGAAGTGATGACCTTTGCCACTGATGTCAAAGGGGGAGAGAAAATCATGTGAAAAACTCAGGGGGAGGAAGAATACAAAAGTGTAAAAAGAAAGGGGGAGAAAATAATCAGTACAGAGTCTTGTCTTGATGATGCTTATAGTTTTTCACATCAATGCTGCCATCAATGACAAAGGGGGAGATTGTTGCAAGTATGTGCTTATCGGTGTTGTCATTGATATCAACATATCTGTGTTGTCATTGGTGTCAACTGTGCTCTTGTTTTGATGTTTAATTGTGTTGAGATAATTGCTTTGTATTGGCTTATATAAGTGTTGAAGATAATGAGAAAGTGTTCTTGATACTAAGTTTCCAAGTGCTTTTGAGAAAATTTACTCTTCTAATGGAAATAATGTGTTGCAGAATATCTTGGCTTACAGAAGAACAATGCAGTGTTTTGCTTCGTATATCTTGTATATTGAATATCTTTGTTTGCGGTTTGGAAGTTATGTTGAAGGATGTTTGTAGTTGCTATGTTTCAAGTTTGAGCCTCCGGTGTGAAGATTTGAGCAAGTTATGTTCACCAGAGTAAAAACTATTTTTCTATGTATTTAGTGGTGACAGGGAGAATGTATTCTGCTCTGCATTTCTCCGCATTTAAGTCCTACAGTCTACGGTTCTGGAATTAAGTTTTTAATGATGTTATGTGGCTTCAGTTCAAATGGTTCATGATTTGGTGGTTCGCAAATGATCTTTTCTCTATGACAGTGGTCGATAGTGATGTTCAAGTGCTCCAGTTTGAAGAATTTTGTGGATAAAGTGTTCAGAGGTTGTATAGATGTTCTTGGTGATTGTAACGTGCTTGTGGATGTCTCTTGATCATGTTTCTGCCTTTTGATTGGTTCACAAAGAGTAATCCGGATCATGCATGAAGCATGTTCTTAAAGGTCTTAGTGTTAACACCAGTTATAGCCGACCTGGTTGTTTTCACTACTTGCGATTATGTTTTGGAGTTTGCGATAGCGTGTTGTTGCGTGGAAGATTGCATTTGAGTCCTAGCTAAGGCGTGGTTTGGTCTGCATTCATTTTTCTTCTTCATAAATTTATTTAGGTCCAAACCTATTCTAATGTATGTGTGTTTGTTGACCTTGGAGAATGTTTCAATGGTTGATGATTGTAATGCCAACCTTGATGATCATTCCAAGGTTGATGAATTGTATAAATACTTGTAATAAAGTCATGAAAATGTATCCAAGTGAGAAGATGTGAAGATAAGTGTGAAGTGAAAAAGTATAGTAGAGCAGAGGATGTTTATTGTGCTTCAATGGAACTGAGCTTTGGCATAGTGTAGATGCTGCTATCTTAGTTCACCAAATCTGGCAGTGAGCCTCTTCTTTTGTAGTGAGCAATCTAGGAAGTGAGCCCTAAGGTAGTAAGCCTCTGATTTTCGGTATTGTTATTACATATTATATTGTGAGCTAACACTCACTGTGGTTTTTCCCTTATTGGGTTTTCCATGTAAAAATCTGGTGTCTCATGTGTCTCATGTGTGAATGTGTTTATGTTCTGATTTCATGCTTTCATGGTTAAATCACAATAACAGTAATTAAGTGGCTGATGTGTTAATGGTTTTGAAGTTTTGGTTACAACTGATTCACCCCCCCTCTCAGTTGTCTTGTGCTTTTCAACATATACAACCATGTCTAGACGTGTGGGAAAGGAAACTTAGAGCAATTAAGTCCAAGTGCACAAAAGGTATGAAATGACCTTAGATGAAAAGGATGATTGGTATGCTAAAAGCTATTCCAACACACACAAGATATGAATATTAGCTAGAGGATATGCAAGATGCGATAGAAATACAAGAAAAATTGATAACACACACAAGCATGCACAAATGATTCAAAAACAAACAAGGTGATTGCCCTTGTCAAGCTGAAACCCGATGATCAATTGGATTCATTGATTGGGTTGGATAGTGTTGTCATTGTGGGGAACAATATATCCCTAGAGCAACACAAGGATGTGGATAGTGTTGTCATTGCAGGGAACGATATATCCCTAAATCAACACAAGGATGTGGGAACGATATATCTCATTGATGATGATGATGATTGATTGATCGATTAGGATTACAACAAGGCTAGGATCAAGACCATGGATGTGATTGGATAATTTGGCTAGATTGGAATGGATTAAGGATACATTGCATTTAGATGTATTTCTTGGATTGATTTGATTTGATTTCAATGAATTGATTTGATTTGGTGGATTTTTGTTAAATATTTGATTATTATTTTTTGTGTTTAGCATTGGATTGTGCTTGGATAGCCTTTGGATAGATATCAATGACAACAGAAAACCAAGCCAAAAGGCAAGGATGAAGATAGGATGCAAGGATGAGAAATAATGGATGGGATGGATAAAAGGATTGGTGATAAGATAAAGGTAGGATTGGATGGATGGATAAGAGGATGGGCACTAGGATAAATGTAGGATTTGGATGGATAAAAAGATCGACAATAGGATAAAGGTAGGAGTATGAATGGATACAAAGTTTGGCAATAGAAGGATAATGGATGAGAGATATATGATAGATGAAGGGAGGGAGCCTTGGATGTGATCTCCAAGGATTACGTCACATAGGAATAACATGCCTCCACTCTAGGTATTATACCTTAGGATTTGGTGAGGTGACGCTTATTAGGATGCATGATAGGGATAACGCTTGGAAGGGATGAATGGACTTAGTAGTAGATGGATGTATGGAGGATATTCTTATAAATGGATGGGTGGGATTTGGAGTATGACAAGAGGTGTCAAAATCATTTTTTAACATTTTGTCCCTACCCTCATCAAGATCAAAGGGAGGAAGGGAAGATGGATGCTGCAATGAGGAAGGTATGATAGATATGATGGGTAACGATGGCAAGATAGGATGGAAAATGATAGGATAGGATATGAGGTGGGATAGATAGGATGGGATAGATGAGACAGCATGCCCCCAAGTGTAAATCACATAGATAATCACCTACACATGACGCCTGTTTGCCAGGTTTTCATCATGGTACTTATCTAAGGCGCCATAAAAATGGTTTTCACCATTGGACGAAGGATTTATCGGTACTATACTAATTTTTTTTTCATATTATTTTGTTTTCTTTTTGCTTTCTTTTTTTCTTTTGTTTTTGGTAGGGGATAGTTGGATGGAATAGGTAGGGACTCAAGATTTTGTTCCCATAGCAAGGTGCTAATGTCCATGATGGATAGAAGTCACTCAGAGACCATTGCAAGTGGTATTATGTATGGAGATTAGGATGGAAGGATAGTGGATTAGGATGGAGATAAAGAGATAGATAGGACTTATGCAAAAGCATGGACCATAGGGGTATGATGGAAGAAAGAAGTGGGATAGTAGATAAAAGATGGGGAGATGGAGGTATGTGGGAATGTTGTGGGATGGAAGGGAACCAAGACCAATGGTTGCACACACCGAATTGGATTTTGAAGCTTTTTATTGGAAGGGGGATTTGGGAATAATGGAGATGTTCTCATAGGGGATTGCCTATTTAGGACTTTAGGGACCCAAATGTACTTATGAATTTTAAGATTTTGTGATGGGGAGCGAGATGTTTGAGATTTTAAGATTGTGGATGCTCCATTTGAATTAGGTGCTTTTTGCTTGGGGACCCAAACCATTTTGGTTTTGAAATTTTCTTTTTGAGATGTGGACTTGGGTAGCCTTTTTGAGTTTTGATTCTTTGCATTGGTGCCTTGTGGCATGAGGATTATTAGGATGCTTTGCTTTATGGCTGAAGGCATCCAAATTTTTATTTTTGAATCCCATGGGGGTTTTTGTGATAACTTCATGTTTAGTCGATGTGTGCATTTGTTGCTCATGATTAGGAATTGTAGGGGATTTATGGGAACGAGATGTATGGATGGAGGGGTTAATGGATTTGTGGCTAAAGTTATAAGGGGATTTGAGAATGGGAATATTAGGAGTTGGAAGGACTAGAGGTAAAGTGGATGGAGGGATGTTAGGAGTTGGAAGAAATGGAGGTAAAGTGGATGGGGGGAGATGGATGGTCACATGCTTTTTGGGTTTGTAGGATGATGGAGGAGGGATGGAAATATATGTTTTAGGAGTATGACAAGCTACATGGGATTTGGGGTGGAAGGATGTGGATTTAGGAGGCCTGAAGGTAGTACCAACATCTTGAGATTGTTTTCCTTGGGGTGTAATCCAAGGCCATATGATCGTGTAGGGATTTTGACATGGATGGGCTCCAAAACCTTGTTCATGAAGGCCAAATCCTTTACCTTGATAGTTCATTTTTTGGAGTATGCAATGGACAATGGGACTATGTGTGTTTTGGACACTAGACTTGAGCTCATTATTGGATGGAGAAGGTGTGGCGGTAGACAATGGTTGCTGCTCTCCTAAGGAATAACATTCATGAATGAAGGTAGTAAGAGGAGTAGGATATGGCAATCGATTTGTAATATGGTCGATAGTGGATGACAAAAGATCATTAGGATATTGATTATGCTCATTATGCTCATGAAGATCCAAGCTATTTGTTTGATCATATATGCTTACTTGGGAGCCAAGTGTCTCATCAAGGGAAGTGGATGTTGCTGTATCAACGATAGGGCTAGATGGAGGATGGATAGGAGTAGTGGAGGTTTCTTGATTATGGATAATATTGGGACCATGAGTGGAAGGAGTGACAAGCTCTTGATCTTGGGTAAGTTGGTTTGGAGGAGTGTGGATAATTTGATCTTGAAGTGGGGAGGAGCAAGGTTGATCATGCTTTGGATTTGACTCTTGACATAAATCTTGAGTTTGGATTGGAATGGAGATTTCTTGGATAAGTTCAATGTATGATGGGGAATGAATTGGGCTTGTGGTAGGTGGATCTACAAGAGACTTGATAGTTCGTGGACTACAAGATGGGATTGGAGAAATAGGCATGACATTTGAATGTTCTTGGATAGTGTCAAGGATAGGGATTTGATGGCATGATGGTGGTGGTTGATTCCTTGCTAGTATCCAATGGATCACATCATTCATTAGTATATGGATGGATGCACAATATAATGGATGGATAATGAGGGTGGAAGGTATAGGATTAGGATGCAACAGAGGGATAATGGGATTGGGTGCGATAGGAGTGGGATTAGGATTAGGTGGATGGACAAGAGGATTAGATATAATAGGATTAGGATTTGGATTAGGTTGGGGGATGATAGGATTGGCTAAGATAGGATCAAGACTTGGATTGGGCTTAGGTGGATGGATAATAAGATTGGATTTAGGTGTAAGATTTTATGGTTTAGACTTTAAGTGTGTTAGGGATTGGCTTAATGGATTAGGATTGGGAAGGTTGGAAGGATTATACGATGGAGGCTCCATAGGGATGGATGGATGACAGGGACTACTAGATGGATTGATGTATGATTCCAAACTTGAGGTGGTATTGCCCTTGTCAAGAGTATCATTAAGATGGCTTAAGGATTCTTGATCTTGGTGTGAGGAGTGACTAGTACTAGCATGCTCATGTTGTGGAGGATTTTGGGATGGATATTGAGGAATATTCATGAAAGTGGTTAATGTGGAGGGACTAGGTTGGCATGATGATGTTGGTGACTCATAAGATTCATAAGATAGATTGGTATCTCCATTGTCAAAGGTAGCATGAGGATTTAAGGATGCTTGATCTTGTTGGAAAGGGTAACTTAGGCTCGCATGTTCTTGTTGTGAAGGCACTTGATGAATTTGGTTGTGAGGTGAAATGGTGGGATATGTAGATAAAAGATCTTGGGGTATGGATTGATATGGATGTTGATTGATATTGGAAGAAGTGGGGTAAGGTGATGTAGAATGAACTTGATATGTGGATGGACTAGGTTGGTATGACGATGAAGGTGACACATAAGATTGAGGTGGAATTTGTTGATGTTGAGGTTGTGTTTGTTGAAATTGGGATTGGTAGGTGGCTATGAATTGTTGGGCTTGGGCTAGGAGTTGTTGTATTTGAGGTGATTGGTTTTGTTGAAGTTGTTGGACAAAGGCTTGCAGTTGTTGTATGGTTTGTTGGTCTAGGGGTTGTTGCATTTGGGCTAGTTGGTGAAGTGTTTGGATGATGTCTTGTAGTTGTGATGCTAGGATCTTGTTCTCTAGTGTTAGCTTGGAGTTGAACATATGTTGACATCTTCGTATTTCAGCTTGTTCCTCACGTAAAGTTTCAAACACATCCCAAAATTGATTGGTAAGATTTGGTATTCTAGATTTTCTAGGGTCATGAGGGGATGAAGGTTTGTATGAAGTTGATAGGGATAACATATAGGATGGTGATGTTGAGGTCCAAGAATCTCCAATGATGAGATGTGCTAGGGACACATGACGGAAACTATCTCTAAACTTTGCCTTAATGGTAGGATAAAGACCATCATAGATATGTCTAAACTCTTGTATTTCTACATATTCTTGGGGTGATATTGGGTTGTTGATGATCACAACCATTTTGATGAATGAAGATTGGACTTGGTTCAAGGATGAGAATATGAGTAAGATGACGACAAATGAATTAGGTGGGAAATGGATTGGATTTGATGACTAAGATGGTGATGGATGATAATTAGGATGATGATTAGAATTGAAAAGATGATTATGATAGGTGAATAATGATGATGAGGATAATGAGGAATGATGAAGATGGAATGGTTAATTAGGAAATGAGGTTGGATTGGATGATTAAGCGGATGTGGATGACTTGAATAGATTGAGTGGATTAGATTGGTTGGAGGCTTGAATTGAGGCAATTTGTAAAAAAAAAAATCACATGTACACACATATGATCACACACAAGAGACAATGATATATTTGATTTCTCAAATTGATTGTTGTGATTTATGAAGACACTTGAAGACACATCAACAAACCTACCATTATTAAATTGGGTACAACCAAGATGTCTTAATCTAGGATGCACAAGTTCTCTAAGGGTGCGCTCTATATACACAAGGTACGCTGAGGCCCAATTCCATGAAATGAAAGTGAAGTAATGCCAAGCATCCAGGAGAAGAGGGTAACCCACCCTTCACCTTCACTTCCCCAAGGTATAAAGTTCTTGGGGGCTTAGCCCGAATGACAAGATTCCAACTTCCAAGAGGTGTGTCTTTCGATTCACTCCCCACTTTTTATACTCCATCAAAACACTAGAGTTGAGGTCATCCCTTGGAGTGGTGTGTCTCCAAGAAGGCCTCCTAATAAAGGGTGACAAAAGTGGATCAAGAGATGTTTTTGATCCTCAAGATCACCATATGGTGCGAGAGGAGAGCATACACATGCACTTGATTAACACAAACAAGATTTATTAACCCTTAGAAAATGAAAAGTGTGATGTGAAAGTGAATGGGGCTAAAGGATATTTTTGATTCCCAAGACCACACTAAGTGCAAGGGAAGAGCATACACACCCAAAATCAAATTAAAATTCACCAAGCAAAGAAAACACTTGATCTTTTTATGCCCCCAAAAAATAAAATGTGATTTTGAAAACAATGATTCATTTTAAGCCCAAATCCAAATGTGAGATTGAAAACAATGATTCTTTTTAAGCACGAATCCAAATGTGAGATTGAAAACAATGATTTTGATCCAGTAAGATGAAGAAATTTATGTTCAAGTGCACCTGGGAATTCGCTTAAGATCTGATGATAAGGTGTATTCTTCAAAGTTGAAAATCAAGTCCATCAAGCAAAGAAGGTATAAGCTTTGAAAAAGGTGCTTCCAAAAACAAATGTTAGATTGAAAAGATCTAATATTTGAAGAATGAGTTTTTTTCAATGAAAAAATGTATCGGACCTAATAATCAAGCCATTGAAAAGATCAGAAAGCAATGTTATAATGAAAAAATACAGGACATGTTCATCAGGATTGAAATTTTAGATTTTATTTTCATAGTCAACATAGATCCAATTTTTAAGTTATGTTTTGTGCCTCTAAAATAAAATTGCAAATAATAGACCCCTATTAGATTTTCAAGACCTTTCTATAAATGTAAAGAAACCCAAAAAATTCTCTGATATGTGCCCATAAATGTAGATTTATGAAAAATGTACAGTTTGCAAAGATCTAATTATTTCGCCCCCAATTTAACCTCAAAATTGAAAGTATAAAGAATAGACCCCTATTATATTTTTAAGAGATTCTGAAAATTTAAAGATAAAAAAAATCACTGATATGAAGCCATAATCGCTAATTAATGAAAAAACCCAAAATTGTTATAAATCACTCAAAACAAATGATAAAGACCTGATTTTTCTTGTGTAGCTTCCTCAAGTGATTGCCAAACACCTATTAAAATCTTGTAGAAAAATTCCAATACATTTGAAACAAATGATAGCATCTTGAAAAACTAGGGTTTTTCCCAAAAGGCACAAACCTACACAAAAATGATGAAAAAGAAGGGGAAAACTTCCCAAAGAAGATTAGATGAAGGGAAGTGGGTCCCACCGGGCGTGCCAGAAATGTATGCTCAAAAACTGGTTAATGAAAACATAAGAAGATCAAACAATACAACCTAAGAATCCTCAAATCAATAACCGAATTCTTATACACATGATAGAATGAAACAAGTGCACCCAATACCTTGTCTGATTGTTCTTCGATCGATCATGGATTGAATGTGGGCTGCCTTCAAAGATCAACAATAACTAATGATGAGGAAGGATTTAGTTGGACATGAGAAGATTGGAAGAAGAAATATTTTGATAGCATGTACTTGCTTAGAGGATTCCCCCTTTTTGAGTGGGGGGAGATAGGTTTATTTAAAGGGTTGGATAGGTAGTTGGGTAGTTGTGAGGTAGTTTTGGATTAGGGACTAATTAGGATTAAGTCTCAATTAGGACATCATTAGGCAATTATTAGGGATTTAATTAAAAAAAGGCTTATTTATGTGAGAGGATTATGGAAAGGTGAGGAAATGATAAAATAAAAGGATTATTTATTTAGTTTTGGATGGGTAAAGAGGGGAAATTAATTAAATAATTAGATTATTTAATTAATTTGGAGAAGATATGTAGGTAAAAAGGGTATTCAGGACTTGCCAAAGGTGTAGGAAAGATGTGGTCAATTTTAGGTGTCTACAAAGGCATTCAAACATCAATAAGTCCAACATTCAATATCAACATAATCCAAGAAGCGAATCCTCCAAGATAACAATACAAATCTTTTATATATATATATATATATATATATATATATATATATATATATATATATATATATATATATATAAGAGGTACAACGATTGTGTATTCATTGATCCAACCATTATTGGTGGATGACATCATTAATCTCACTTAGTTCCTAGTATAAGAATGATAGCATAATTAAGAGGAATTTCAGATTCCCTATAATAACCTTGTGAGAAATCAAGGTAATCATAATATTGGTGATCATAAGATCACTTGTGCATCTCCCAATCATCTAAGGAGAAGAATCACGTATCAGTATGATATCTCTAACCTATATGACTATCTTAAATAGTTATACTTAGTCTAACTCATGATATATGAGGGATGAGCATGTCTTGCCACGTCTTTAATCTTTCTCTTTTGCCCCTATGAGGACATTTGGGTTGTTAGGGAAGTGCGGTTTGTTATTATTATGATTATTATTATTAAATGGCTCACACAATAGGTGACTCCCAAATGGTGGTATTGACAGGCGTTCATGACACCTTTGGGCCAAGTGGTGGTATTGCCAGGAGAGCATGAAACCCTTGGGCCTATGAAAGTGGAGAATGGTTATCCAGCATGTAATGTTATCCCCTCCTCCGCTAGTGTAGATTATTAAGCTAGATTAACTACTGGGCTCGACGTCGCCATTCTCAAAGTATATCATGAGGCATAAGACATGTAAAGTATAAATATATTAAAGTATGTGGAAATACATTTGAATATGTGCACTCACAAACAAAATTATATTATTGATTATTATTATTGATTATGATCATGATGCTATAACCCTAATGATTATAGATGAATACATGTATTTGTATATGTTGTTATTGTGTTTGATTGCAGGATTCCAATTCAGAATTACATTATTCAAAGAGATATTTATATTAAAAGGTGGTAACCCTAACCCTAAGTTGTCGCGATCATAATTCTAGGACACATTTGAGAAGGGGACATCACATAGAAAGCTAAACAGATGATTAGTGAGCCATATTTGAACTGATATCCTGTCTCCTTAGTTTTTCTCAGGTTTTCTAGCAGTTGTTGTTTTATCACTTCACATAGGTCAAAATCCTTGCCTTCTTTAGCCATTAGATAGGTAGTATGTATGGTTGTAGCTGTGGCAGATCCCTCTTTGTTAGAGTAATATACCTTGTAGGCAATTCCCATTGCCGCATACCTTACACTGGGATCAATAATGTCATCAATTGTCAATGCCCTTTTGTCAAATTTAGCTCTGGTTAATTCCATGACCTTTTCATTTTTAATTGATTTCAATTGTGGTATGTGTCTAGTAGAACACAATCCTTTGATAGCCCTGATGGATTCTTTAGTTATTTGATGGGGTTTGTCTAGGTATATGAATTCATCATGAATCTTGCTAAGGATATATCTGAACCAGTCATGCTCATTACAAAAATCCAAAAAATCTTTCCAAACATCCAAATGTTTTACTCCAATGTTGGCATATCCAGGTTTGTAGTGTGTGTTGTCATCATCTAATAGATCAAGCCTCAAGGTTTCGAATTTCTCATGATCAATTTCCTCAAGTTTTGCATGAATGTATAACCTAACATCTTCTGTGTATACCACAAAGGCAGGAACATTGTATAATGCTCCGCTGTTATCAACTTCCATTGCCTTGTATGGATGTTTCTTGAATTTAGGCCTTGGCCTTTAAACTATATCTATTACCACTGCTGTTGCCATTGCAATATCTTCACAACTAGGGTTTAATTAGAAAGATGAAAAATACCTGGAAGTGGTGATGAATCTTGCTTCGATCATCTTGTTGAGTGCTTTCAAATCTCCTTTAGTTCTTTAGAACTTTTGTCTTTGCTCAAATGTGATAAAAAATGATCATGAATCGACTATATAAACATTTTGCCAACAATTTTCCTCTGCATTAATTGCAGTTTCTATTTTGACCTAACTTGCTCTCTTTCATATGTGGAACCTTGTAAACCTTCAGCAATCCTCCGCATATTATTCATGAATGGAAGCTAGGTGTGTGGAAATCACTTCCTAAACTAATCTAATGAGGGGAGAGGTGTACAAGTTCATTTTAACCCTTACAATTGTAGAAATATTAAATTTATATAAGAGATATTACAGTAGCAAACACAATACAAGAATGTAGATAGAGAAAAGTAGACACAAGATGTATCGTGGGGAAAACCTTTTCAGGTGAAAAACCCCACACTCTAAAACCTGCACAATCTATTATCTGAAACAATTATAGTCTACAATACACTTGCAATGCAAGTTCTTCCAAGAGTCTTCAAATGTCAAATCTGGAGTTATTCTGGTTGCATAACAGTATCTGTAAAAACACTATGCAACTACAACTCCAAACTATGCAATATATAGAGATTACAAGGCATATTCTGGAAGCATCTTGGGATAGGCGTCCACCTTGGCTACATGGCCATTATCTCGCATCAAAGGACACTTGTCCTTGCTACAAATACATCCCTTACATCTGTCATACATGGCAGATTTGACTTTCCCAACATGGAGTGCTCCAAGGCTAAAAATAGACTATGACAGATGCTCTTACGCATCTTACAACTATCATAGATTTTCCCAACATAACAACCTTAAATATTGTAAGAGAATCCATCATACAATGCTAAATATATAATATTCCTCTTACAACATGTCATAGCCCAACTTGGGCGGCCAAAGACGCCTTTCCCTCATGCAAAGATACTCACTGACACTTGTCACCACTTGTCATAGGAATCTCCAAACTTGGCTCTTACGCGTCATAGATTCTGTCATATGGAATATCCTCTTCCTCATACCACAAGATGCCAACACATGGCATAATAGTGCCACCTCAAATGGGACGCCCAAATCCATGTAGGTTTGACTTGACCATCCAAGTCATATTCCAAGTAAGATGACATGTCACCGTGCCACCTCAACTAAGTGACCAAACTGAATGTGCAAGTAAATACAATATTAGGCAATAAATAAATATACAATTAAATAAATAATGCTAGGAATTTGCAGAGGTTGAGACACCTTAATTCCCAACATCTCTCACTTGTCAAACACCTTGCAAGAGCCAAAAGAAATGATAAGATTTAACTGCTAGGGGCCAAGAGGCCCATAGACTCCGAACACCATCTGAACTTCTCTATGCCCATTGGTTTCATCAATGCATTTGCAACATTCTTCAGAGTGTCTAATTTCTCCAATATCACCTTCCCATCCTCTACCATGTCTCACACAAAATGAAACTGTACAATAATACGCTTTGTTCTAGCATGGAAAGTCAGATTCTTTGCTAAGCAAATCACACTCTGACTGTCACAACAGATAGTAATCTATCCTACATCAACACCAATATCTTAACACAACCTCTTAAGCCAAATGGATTCCTTACAAGCATGAGTTACTGCCATACACTCAGCTTCTATCGTGGACAAAGCAACCACAGGTTGTCGCTTACTCATCCAACTAATTGTACCACCGAACATAGTAAACACATAACACTGGTGGATCTCCTACTGTCAATGTCACCTGCCCAATCAGAATCCACAAATCCACGAATACATATAGAATGCAGAGGTCCTGTAGGATGACCATGATAACATAGAGAATATTCAGAAGTACCCCACAAATATCTGAACACTCTCTTTACTGTATCCTAGTGTACCCATCTAGGATTAGCCATAAACTAACTAAGGACTCCCACTACTTGGGCAATGTCTGGTCTTGTACAGATCATAGCATACATCAAACTGCCAATAGCACAAGCATAAGGTACTCTACTCATATCCTCTGTCTCAGAAGGAGACTTTGGACAATCATTAACAGATAACTTCATCCCCAAAGAAACAAGAACAGACAAGGGTCTACAATCTGCCATGCTGAATCTATCCAACACAATCTTCACATACTCTGACTTAACCAAAGTTTTCTATTTTCTCTGTCTCTTCTGATTTCCATTCCCAGAATGTACCTGGCTGCCCTTACGTTTTTCATTTCAAACTATGCTGACAACTGAGACTTCAAATCAGAAATCATATTCTTACCATTCCCAATCATCAACATATAGTGCAATAATGAGAATACGATCATTGTCAAACTTATAATACACACAATGATTTGATTTCGATCTCAGAAATCTAATAGACAACACAAAGGCATCAAACTTCAAGTACCACATCCTAGGAGATTGTTTCAATCCATACAAAGACTTCTTTAACTTGCAAACCAAATTTTCTTTACCTTTTTCTATGTAATGCTTTGGATGTGACATATAAATCTCTTCCTCCAAGCCACCATGAAGGAATGTTGTTTTCACATCCATCCCCTCCACTTCTAAATCATAAGTTGCTGCAAGAGATAATAGGAACCGAATGGATGTCAGCTTTGCAATGGGAGAGAAAATTTCACCATAATCAATTCCCTCCACTTGTGAGTACCCCTTCGCAACCAATCTGGCCTTGTACTTCTCAACACTGCCATTTGCACCAAATTTCTTCTTGAAAACCCATTTGCATCCAACAGGTTTCCGTCCATTAGGCAAAGGCACCAAGTCCCAAGTTTTATTCTTTTCCAAAGAAGCCATCTCATCTTCTATGGCCTCCTTCCAGGAACCCGCATCTTTCATGCCCATAGCTTCTGTCACAGTTCTAGGCTCATCAACATTAGTAAGCAAAGCAAAAGCACAACTAGAATCAAGCAATGTATAACAAAACCTCTCAGGTTGCTTCTTGTTTCGTGTGGACCTCCTCAAAGGCTGAGGTTGAGGTTCTGCTTCTTCTGAGCTTTCAGAATTGCTAGAGTTCTCCTCATCATCAAGTCCAATAGGGTCTTTTGGTTCAGTCTTTTCAGGGGTAGAACGAAACTGAACCACATCCTCTTTCTTTTCTTTCTCTTCTGGCTGTAGAATAGTAGAAGAAGGTGTTAGCTCTCTGAAAATAACACTTCTGCTATACGACACTTTTTTAGCCACAGGATCCCAAAGCTTGTATCCTTTCACACCGACACCATAGCCAATGAAGATACACTTAATAGCGTTGTTCTCCAATTTTAACCTCTTCTCCCTAGGCACATGAGCATATTCCTCACAACCAAAAACATGAAGATGTCTTATTGAAGGCTTCTTACCAGACCACACCTCCATGGATGTCTTACCAACAAGAGTTGATGTAGGAGACCTATTTACCAGGTAGCAAGCAGTGGCAACAACTTCAGCCCAAAACTTTTGTTCGAGGCCAGCTCCACTAAGCATACTCCTAGCCTTCTCCATCAATGTCCTGTTCATCCTCTCTGCAACTCCATTTTACTGCGGGGTGTATGGAGTTGTCTTATGTCTTTCAATCCCATGTTCTTTGCAGAACTTATCAAATCCAGTGGAACAGAACTCACCACCGTTGTTAGTTCTCAAACACTTAATCTTTTTACTAGTTTGATTCTCAACAAAAGCTTTAAACTCTTTGAACCGACTAAAGACTTCATATTTGCTTCTGAGAAAATAAATCCATGTTCTACTGTAATCATCTATGAAAGATTAAAAAAATACAGATTTAGAGATTGAAGGAACATTAACGGGACCAAACACATCAAAATGAATAAGATCCAATACACCAGAAGACTTATGAGAACTCAAGTAAAACTGAACATGGTTTTGCTTTCCATATATACAATGTTCACAAAAGTCAAAATCAAGATTACAATCATCTAACCCCTCAACAAAGTTTTTATTTTTTAGGGTTCTAAGACCCTTCTCACCAATGTGGCCAAGTCTCTTATGCCATAACATTGTCTTCTCAGCAGGAACCTTAACTTCCAAAGCATGAGCACCCTTAGGTACCCAAAATGTACTACCATCAGAATTTGATACAACAAACCTTTTAGTTGCTGGTTCCAATGGTGGCAATGAAGTGACTGCAACTCTTTTCTTCGAGTCAGAAGAACTATTGCATTGTGAAATGCATGCCTCAAGCTGAAATAGAGTACCTCTCTGAGTACCCTTCACAAGCACCATAGCTCCTCTAGTCATCTTGCATCCTTCTTTCGAGAAGACAACTTGCACACCTGCATCATTCAATTTACTTACAGAAAGCAAGTTCTGTGCCAAACTTGGGATGTGCATAACCCCAAAGATCCCCTTCACTTGTCCATCAAGGAATCAGATCGTGACTCTTCCATAGCCAACTATCTTCACATGAGAATTGTCACCCAGGTACATTCTTCCACCATCAAACTCTTCAGACTTTGTAAACTAGACTCGATGCAAGGTCATGTGGAAAGAGGCACCAGAATCAATCAACCACACATCATCAGATGCATGGGTGGCCAAGGCTACAATGAAGGCATAACCATCATCTTGTGACTTGTCAAAATATGAATCTGGGGCATTCTTCTTCTTCTTCGTCTTTTTCTCCTCTTTGAATTCCTTTCAGAAATTCCTAGTTTTCCCACAGTTCCAACACAGTGCCTTGGACTTTCCAGAAGATTTGGATCTCCCACGGGATTTGGATCCACCCTTTTCAACTTTCTTGTCTTTCTTTTTCCCTTTGTCCTTGGGTCTTCCACGAACCACAAGAGCTTCTTTGGCCGACTCAGATGACTTTCTCCGCATCTCTTCAGATAACAGTGAAGACACCACTTCATCCATTTTGAAAGTGGATGTGGTACTCCCAATGGCCATAACAAGATGATCCCACGAATCTGGTAAAGAACAAAGAATGGTCATACACCGATCCTCCTCCTCCATATTCACACCAATGGATGTCAATTGTGCAACTAACATATTAAAGACATTCATGTGATTAGCAACAGATCCTCCATCTTCCATCCTTAGAGAATATAGCTTCTTCCATAGGAATAACTTGTTTACCAGGGATTTAGCCTGATAAACATCACCAAGTTTCTTCCACAACTCTTTCGCAGTTTTCTCTTCATGAACATTTGACAGGACAAAATCAACCAAATAGAGTTTCACAAGACCCTTGGCTTTACGATCTTTGAGATCCCAATCATCTTGTGACATTGCCATTGGTTTTACACTAGAAATTAGTTCCCATAGGTCTCTATCAATGAGCATGTCTTCCATTTTGAGTTTCCACAACTCAAAATTGCTACCATTAAACTTTTCCACCTCTATTCTTTCGGATGTGCCTGCCATCTCCTTCCTGTAACAAGATTACAAAATACTCTGCATAGACTCCCACTCAATCTAAGATCAATACAAAAAATCCCTACCCAGCAGCTAGGACCAAAACTGGCCAGGCTCTGATACCAACTGAAAGGAAGCTAGGTGTGCTGAAATCGCTTCCTAAACTAATCTAATGAGGGGAGAGGTATGCAAATTCATTTTAACCCTTACAATTGCAGCAATATTAAACTTATATCAGAGATATTACAACAGCAAACACAATACAAGAATGTAGATAGAGAGAAGTAGACACAAGATGTATCACGGGGAAAACCTTTTCAGGTGAAAAACCCCACACTCTAAAACCTGCACAATGTATTATCTGAAACAGTTACAATTTACAATACACTTGCAATGCAAGTTCTTCCAAGAGTCTTCAAATGTCAAATATGGAGTTATTCTAGCAGCATAATAGTACCTGTAAAAACACTATACAACTACAACTCCAAACTATGCAATATATAGAGATTACAAGGCATATTTTCGAAGCATGGGATAGGCATCCACCTTGGCCAACATGGCCATTATCCCGCATCAAAGGACACTTTTCCTTGCTACAAATACATCCCTTACATCTGTCATACATGGCAGATTTGACTTTCCCAACATGGAGCACTCCAAGGCTAAAAATAGACTATGACAGATGCTCTTACGCATCTTACAGTTGTCATTGATTTTCCCAACATAACAACCTTAAATGTTGTAAGAGAATCCATCATCCAGTGCTAAATATAGCATATTTCTCTTACAACATGTCATAGCTGAACTTGGGAGCCCAAAGATGCCTTTCCCTCATGCAAAGATACTCACCGACACTTGTCACCACTTGTCATAGGAATCTCCAAACTTGGCTCTTACACATCATAGATTCTGTCATATAGAATATCCTCTTCCTCATACCACAAGATGCCGACACATGGCATAATAGTGCCACCTCAAAGGGGATGCCCAAATCCATGTAGGTTTGACTTGACCATCCAATTCACATTCCAAGTAAGATGACATGTCACCGTGCCACCTCAACTAAGTGACCAAACTGAATGTGCAAGTAAATACAATATTAGGCAATAAATAAATATACAATTAAATAAATAATGCTAGGAATTTGCAAAGGTTAAGACACCTTAATTCCAAACAATTCAAATTCTCCAGATTTTTTTTTAAGATCATCTACATGTCGAGTGCTTGCATCATCATGAAGAGGGGATGGTGAATTTTTCGAAATAACTCCCCCTGAGCCCATGAATCTTCTCGGTGAAAAAACTTAATACTACTAACCCTAAAATCTTCCGCATTCTATTGCATTTAGATATTTTTCTCTGGAATTTTCACTAGACTTCTTTAATTCCTTAATCCTATCATTCTCATGCTAGCACTGATACATATGCTAAAAATTTAGCATCTTGCATGTTCAGAGGTTTGAAAGTTTTACTATTGTAACTCCCCCTGACCCAATATCTTATCTTTTAATTATTGGAGGACCCACTTGCGCTAGGTAGAGGTCTAGAAATATCACTAACTTCCTTCTTCCATACTTTTTTCATTTCCACTCTTTCTTGAGCAATATCAATGGGTTTCACATTCTTTCCATAATTCCTTGTTTGATTGCACTCATGACAGGTGCACTTAGTTTGTTGAGCATTTACACTCCTTCTTGCCTTTGATTTGGAGTTAACTACTTTGTGGCCAAACTTATTACAAGTATAGCAATATCCATGAAAAGATTGAGCATTATCCCTGTTATACCTTGGTATTTTCTTCTGCACTCATTTGCCCTATGTCCCAACTTGTTGCATGCATAATATCTAATAGAGCTCTAGTTCATACTACTTCTATATTCAACATATTTATAGCCAAATTTATTCCAAGTGTAACATCTTAACATATTTTGATTTATCTTGTTTCTACACGCCACAGCCTTGTGACCAAACCTATTGCAAATAAAACAATTAGCATTGAAGCTTTGAGAATACTTGATGTGAGCTAATTGCCTTGTAGGTTGAGGATACTTAAAATTCTTCTTCACATTCCTCCTTTAACTTTGAGATAATGTCTTTAGCCTCCTTGATCTTGTCACTTCCTTTATCTTCTTCTATTAGACTTTTTAGTTTCCCAATTTCCTCTTTTGATTCTCTAGCTTTTGTTTTCAACTTGTCAATTGTCTCCTTTGTTTTTTCAAGCATGTCTTCATATTCTAAGTTTAGATCTTTTGCTTCCTCAAGATCATTAAGAGTTGTCTTAAGTTCTTCTTCAAGATCTATTTCACATTCATTAGACTCAAAGTCCCAACCTTCAGGATCCATTGCTTCTAGATAAGGTTCAGGTGCAAATATGTCATTGTCCAACACTTTAGATTCCATGTGTTCAAGTGGAGGATCTACCTTAGTGGTAAAGTTTCTTAGAGGTACTTGGCTTTGATACCAATTGTTGAACACAATGGGGTGCTGCGAGGGGGGTGAATCAACACACTTAAAGACTTTAGCCAAACATTTCCTGATAAAATTGAACAACTTAGAAAACATGCAAATCAAGAGTCAACACATAACACCAATATATTTACATGGAAAACCCTAAAACAGGGAAAAACCATAGTGAGGATTATCTCACAATATAATATGCTCACTACAAAAGTGTTACAACTTTGTTTTTGGGCTTCAACCCAAGGAAGCTACTACTCCCTGATTTACAACTTTGATTTAGGGTTATAACCCAAGGAAGCTACTACTCCCTTAATGCTCAACTCACTGCTATTACAATGATAGTATAAATACAAGGACTACTAGGAAGAATACATCTGTTGCATGTTGATGGTGCAGTCTGTTATTTCTTCTCAATATCTTTCTTCAAACCAAATCTTCACATTTCATATCTACTCTGCTATATTCATATCCACCTTAATTGCCTTTCAAATAAATTATATCTTCTATATATATCATTTGCAACACCTTGAAACTTTGATTAGGTCGGCAACCAGAGTAGTATAGAGTGTAACAAGTAGATTATCACTAGTCGACCATAACACATGCAAAATGATAGAAAAGTTTGTTGTGGACCTTAGGTCCTTGTGAAAAACATCAGGACACATCATTCCATACCTTCTAGACTTGGAGAAATTAGTCAAAAGCCTCTGCATGCACTGGGTACTTAACTAGTCGGCTCATACTGCTCAACATTGTCCACTATTCATCTTTCAACTATTGGGGAAAAGCCAAAACCTCAATACGGACCAATGATTCAATCATACACCAGCTCAAAAACATCCATGCACCTTCTCAGAGAAGCATCATGCTAAGTTATGCATCCGCAAGATAATAAATGTATCACTTTGTAGAGAATAGAGTCTTCTAGATCTTATGTAATTCTTCTCAGCCCAGAATATGAAGTTGTGGTGAAGTATAGGGCCTGAAACCTTTTGGAAATGATAAAAAATATCAACTTATGCAATTCAATGGATCCACACAACCTTTTATGGAGTTTCCAGAGAGATTCATAACTGACTTAAGTATTTGCAACTCCGGAGGATAGTTATACTTGAATTCTAATTGCAGACAAGAATACTTGATGCGGTACCAAAGAATAAATAATATCTACATGCGGATCATACCTGATGTATTATGGATCATGGAGAACCTCCACATAAGCTTTGATGATAGAATTGTATATGTTTCACTTTTTGTAGAACTTAACTTGTTCAATTAGGCTCCAGAATATAGTGTGATACCTTTATCACTTGAGTACTACCTTTGCAAACCACTAGAACACTTGAGACTTCATTAAATCATGTAACATACTAATCTTAATCATTCCTTAGAGCCGCATGACAAACAAATCTCTTCTGGAGGAATGCGGAGCATTCCATTGTCCCCTAATACTGCTTTGCTCTGTCTCAGTGATGGTTGATGAACTATCCCTTGTAACTCTTCATGTTGAAGGAATGAGAGACTGAAACCTTGGATATAACATTTCCATATTTATCAGAAACTATCATTAGAGCTGCATGGCCAAATATTGTTTTGCGGAGAAATGCAGACCAATTCAAGTCGACTCTACCTTAGAATGTGCACTGTGAATGTCTTAGGCACTTTTCAATTTCTTACCCTTGAGTGCGGTACTCCCAATTGATGAGATGTGTATGTGTGTATGCAGGAATCATGCTAGGATGTAAGTGTTTGCCTCCGCATCATGTTCAAACCCAAAACTGATCCATACTTAGATTATTTCCTCTTCTCCCGAACTGGTTTGTCTTGATCATATTGACTCCTTTGTACAAGTCTTGTCTATACATTTCCATCTAATATGTTGACATCAATGTATACTATGTTGACATAAATGACAACACATATGGCCAGCAACTACTAGATTTGCTAGTTTCCTAATGTGCATAGGGTTTCCTTCTACCACTATGTTTTCCATTTTCATTATTTTCCTTGTAATGTATGCTATGTTATCTATGGGACAACTTCTTCTCCCCTCTAAATGTGATATTATTGGCTTCCTCCACAAAATGTATGTACAACAAACAAATCTCATCTTGAATGGAGGTGTGCAAACTGGTAACATACCTAGAGACTTTATTTGCATCATCCTACACATGACTTGAATGGGTACTGAGTTGAGAGAACTCTTTAATGTAATCTTTCATAGACATCTATCATTGATGCAAGTTCTAGAGCCTCTTAAATAAGTTAAGTGAGTAATTGGTGAAAATGAGTTTACCCTTGAGTTTTCTCACCATGCAATCCCACTTTGATATCCTTCACTTCTCCCTTTGGACATAATTCTTATAGACCAAATCCCAATACAAGGAAACATGCCCTTTCAACTTCATGGTAGTGTGATTTAAGTTCTTAGAGTCTTCCATATATTCAAACTCAAAATACTTCTCCAACTTAGGGATCTAGTTCAACAAATCTTTTGGATTTAAGCTTCCTAAGTAGCTCAAGAGATCATATCTTGGTTTTCTCCTTGCCTTGATTAATGCTAAGGAACATATTTTTTTTTAGTGAGTTCATCCTTTGAACTCGAAGCATTATCTCCACAAGCTTCATGATATATTATCTCATTGTTAGTAAAATCCTTAGTCATAACCATTTCTCACCCTTGTGTGGTCTTAATGACTTTGAGACTTGCCTAATGGATCTTAATGTGTTAGATAGATCATTGTCATGTTATTCTCTCTAGTTTCTTCCATTTCTCCTTTGAACTCTATGGGCCATTTTCACTTCTAGACCACCTACAATGTGATACACATACACAATTTTGATTGTAAAGCATAGTTCACCTCTCAAGACTTTGAACACTAGTTTTGATACCAAATGATGTAGTATTGGTAGTGATTCAAATGAAAAATTAGTTAATGGATGCACATAATACACAACAAAAGGAACAAAAAAATATTTGTGGGAACACAAGAACACATATTTTGCTAACTTGAAGAAATATTTCAAATTACAAATTGGTTACCCCTTTATGAGGAGATTACAACATATGCAAAGACTCTTTGCACAATGAATTTGAACCCCTTTCAATTCTCTAACATGACAAAATGTATAAAAAACACTTAACACACCTATCTTCACCCTTTCTCATAAATTCACAAGCCTCAAACAATATTAATATGATAAGATTCATGCACCAACCCCTATGACTAGTTCTTGGTCTTAAGATTTACCAATGGTTAGCATTCAACTTCTGACTAATTAATCACTTACCAACTACTTATAATTGCTAGAAAACTCTTCAAATTTTAGATTAGGCACATCACATCTAGAATTTGGAAGATTTTATACTAAACTTAGTACATTTTCCTAGGCAAAAAAATATTATAAAGCCCAAGACAAGTGATTTCCAATCCACCACAAATATTTTCCAACAATCATTAAGTAACTTATGATATGTGTCTTCCCCACTAGTAGTCAACTATAGTTTTCCCAATTAGGGTAATGGGGACTTTAGTCTTGTATGTGGGCTCTATAATTAATTATGTCTTCAACCAAGCATGCATGCAAATGGAAGCATCTACACAAGTCCAAAAACTTATGTGGAAGCTCAAAATTCACTATGCAACCAAAATACTCCTACACATAGATGTAAATCTTAAGGAGACCCTTCTACAAATAAACATGTGTGGCCAATAAGCCTACCCACAAAACATAAGATAAATAGAAAACATAGTGTTGGAGGGAATTGATAAATATGATGTAAAGGAATATGTATTGAGAAAGGGATGTGGGGGTGATGAATGCAAAAATAATAAGAGGATTATAGAAAGGAATGCATGAGAAATTACATATGAGAAGGGAAATCAACAAGAAAAAGAAGTACGGAACATAACAAGGATGGGATGTATGGTAGATGCAAGAATATGGTATAAGAGGTAGTAACAACTGAATCTAGGGGAAATCATGAATGAGGTAGTAAAGATAATTAGCATAGACACATAGGAAAATAGAATTAGGGATATGTGGAAGTATAAGAACAACTAATAAAGAGAGAAACAAGGAGTTTCTCCCCAAGCATGCCTCCATAAGATTAAACCCAATGGAAAGGGAGAGTAGTCAAGAATAGTATAGTGGGATAGGAAAAGGTCATATGCTAGGAAACATTGTAAGAGAAAACATGACTATTTTAGCATAATATTAGGGTTAAAAAAGGAATAATAAAGTAGTATAAAGAGGTCATATTCTAGGTAACACAAAAAATAAAAGAATTCCATGTGAGAATATGACTATAACAATAGAATATAAAAGATAAAGTAGTATGGGGAGGTCAAGGTAGCATAAGGAGGACATATGCTAGGAAACAACATCAATGAAAATAAATTGATTTTAGCATATGAACTAAGAAGATGAATTAGAAAGATAAAGTATTATAGAAAGGATATCAAGAAAGTGACACAGGAAGGACATATACTAGATAAAATGAAAAAATAAGAATCCATGCTAGCATATGACCTAACGATATAATACCAAGAAGTAGAAAGGAACATTAAGGGAATGGAGGAAGTGTATCTAAGAATATGAGGGAGAATAATATATAATATTAGTTTAAAAAAAAATGCTTAAAGTTTAATACATTCATGGATATCATATTCATGGGAACCAAGGCCTTTTCCCTTGCATCCCCTTGTATAGTAGAAAAGACACAACCATAATGTTTTTGGAAAAAGGGAGAAGAATAAGGAAGTGATGACTCACCCGCATCTTAGAATGAATAGTGTAAATAGTTGGAGTTGGGAGAGAGTTGGTAATGGGTGGAGTAGGTTGGCCAAAGGAATGGGGGGTCAAAATGTAAAGAGAATATAAAATTCATTGGTATTTAATTTATACTCACCTATGTAGGAGGTCGTGAAATCTAAACAACAATCACCTCCTAGGAAAGCATTAGGAGTAGAGGACGAGTCATTAGAAGAAGAAGAGATATTAGAATCTTGAGTAGGAGAGGAAGGAGTAACAAAAAATTTTCTACATGAGGGGTTGGTGGAGAAGATGGTTGAACTTGAGGGTTAAGTGGAACACGAGACTCAAAAACTTGGCATAATTTAAAGTGGTATTCATCAGGCAAGATCATGTATGATTTATTGTTATGGATAAATTTTAAGGAATGATGAAGAGTGGAAGGGATGTACCTCATCACATGGACCCATTGTCACCCTAAGAGAAAATTTTAAGATAATATTCCAAGCATGACATGGAATAACATGAGTAGGGTAACACGACCAACAAAAATTGGAAGAGAAATAGTACTAGAAGCTTGCCACCAATATTGTGAAACCCTTTTTAGTGACCTTAATGTTTTGTAAGTTATATGTATCAACATGAATTTTGTGCAAGAAATTGAGGCTACAAATGTTAAGAACATAACCATTATCTATGAAAGCACACTTTTTATAGCTATATGATAGCCCACAACAACCAAGAGAGGTAGATTTTATTATATTACAAGGAAGAGGTAAGCTCAAAAGAGGGAGTAATGTCTTTGTCATTATGATGGATGGAATCAAGAACAATAACCACCTTATTAGGCAATGTATTATATTTTGCCAAGATGTTTTGGAAGGCATGCTAGAGAATGTCTATATAAGTAGAATTTTTCATGAGGTCCCAAATATAGATCTTAGTCTGAGTAGATTTAAGTTGGTCTATAATGTCATACTCTTTTGTGATTTTAGAAGTAAGGTGTAAAGTATTGGGAAGGTTAAGATAATTAGGTGATAAATAAGTAAGAATAGGAGAGTTCTCCCTATTATTCCTAGTGTCATATGCATAGATTACAACATGAAAAAAATTATTAAGGGGAGCCTTAAATAGGAAAATAAGGAAAGAAAGAGAAGGAATGGTGAAAGGAGGATAAGAAGTAGGGAAAGGAGTAGAAGAAAATAAAAAATAGGGGGTTCCTCAAATAAGATAATATTAGTTAGGGGTGCCTCATGTAAGACAATCTTAGGAGGAGAGAAGTGTTGGGAATTAAGGTGTCTCAACCTTTGCAAATTCCTACTGTTGTATTTATTTATCCCATGTTGAGTTGGCATAGTCAGCACCTTGTGTATATGTAGTAGGGTAAATTTTGGTGACTTTGGCAGCCGTGGTTTCCCCCTTGAATAATTAACGGGGGTTTGGGGGCAGCGCCTCCGAGACAGGGTCAGTGAGTATCTTTGCACGAGAGAAAGGCATCTTTGGGCGGTCAAGGGAGGTTATGACATGTAAGAGGAATATGATATTTTTAGTCAGTGTATGACGGATTCTATGACAGCTGTAAGGTGTGTAAGAGCATCTGTCGTAACCTATCTTGGGACCAGGCGCCCACTTTGGGATGGGATGTTGGACAAGTGTCCTTAGGCGTGGGTTTTGGGGCATGAGTCCAAGATGGATGCCCATCTCTAGAAGGTTCCATATTTGCCTTGTAAACTCTATATAAACAGGTGCTTGGATAAGAGATAGACAACTTTGGTACAAGTACTGTTATGCTGCCAGAATATCTCCAGCTTTGACATTTGAAGACTCCTGAAAGAGCATTGGCTCTGAAACAATATTGTAATTTGTTATTGTTTACTGTAATACATTTGAGCTATGTTTTGGAGTGTGGGGTTTTTCACCCGTAAGGGTTTTACCCACGTATATCTTGTCTTTCTCTTCTGTCTTCTTTCTGGTTCTTGTGTTTTGCTGCAATATCTCATGTTAATGGTTTAACATTGCTGTAATAGTTAGGATAAAGTTGAATTTGCATAGACTTCTCCTCATTAGATTGTAGGAAGCGTTTTCCACACACGTAGCTTCCTTTCAAGAAGGAAGTATTAAGAGAGGAAAAATGAACGTTCATGTTTTGGAATTATGTGGTGAGAGAGCCTTGTTGCTTCTTACAAAGATATATATACCTATTATTAGTGCCCTTGAGAACATTAGTAATAAGTTGTTCCATGTGGCAAGAAGAGAAAGTAGGATAATGAGTTGTTTGTGTTACAAGAGGAAGATGAAGACATGTACAAGCTTGATTTATAAAGTAACCAATAAATGCTTTCATTTATGAGTAGAAGGAAGCAAAAAAAATGCCATATGAATTTAAAGATTTAAGTGCATCCCCATGTAGGGTGTTCATAAAATAAGAAAGAATAATATTTTCATAATAATGAAAAGCATAAATAGAAGCTATAATGTTTTTACATGCAATGTAGGATTTTCAGTATCAGAAAATGTAGGTAACTCTAGAGATGGAGCAGAACAAGAAAATGGAGATTGTATATGATGGTGTACAGATAAGGCATTAGAGTAGATTGATAAAGATTAATAAAAGGGAGGAGGAAGGAGAGAAAGAGGATAGGAGGGGAATTCACCTTGCATAGAAGAATCAATAGGAGTGATGTCCAAGTCATCATTACAAAGTGAAACCAATATGACAATTAATAAATTATCTATAATGTGTCTTGTTCACTTTCATCATAATAGATATGCTCCTCATCAAAAGGAATAAGTGTAAGAGAAGGGAACAAAGAAGGTGTGGTAGAAGATGAAATAATGTGCTTGGGAGGTTTGAATGGAAAAGAGGGTCAGTGAAAGGCCTATGGACTTCATCATTATTGTGGGAGACTCACTAAAGAAAACAAATGATAAGTTGTCAATATGGGAGACTTTAGGATAAAAAGAGGTTTCAAAAACTATAGGAAAGGTATCATCAAGGGTACGGATGAGAGAAAAGGTGTCACCATCCCATGATGTATTCATAGGGTGGAAATATGTAGTAAGAGAAGGAAGATAAGTGAGAAAAGGCACTTTCAAATTTGGATATATAGGGTGTGGAGTAGGACTAGAGAAGAGAGAAGACTAAGTTGGAAGAGAAACATGTAGCTACTATTCTAAAACAACCTATTATGATAAACCTTGAAGGTAGAATGAAATGAAGAAGAGGGGGGTGGAGAAGAAAGAGAAGAAGCCATGGAGAAGAGAAAAATGAGAAGGGTGGGTGCAAGGGAAAATTAAACAAGGGAAATGAAAGGGAGGTTGTAGGAGGATCAAAATAGGTTCTAGGGAGTCTAAGTTAAGTGATATCAAGACTAGGAAATGTGTTGTGAACCTTGAGGGGTTAGAGAAAGGAAGGTTTTGGGAATATTATGTGTGGTTTAGTGAAGGATTAGAAAGGTTGATCAAATTCATATCATTATAATTTATTGATCTTTTAGTGCTAGTTAAATTGTAAATATTGGCAATGAGTAGTGCCTACCTTAATAGATATTCCTATCTTGGAAATGCATTGGGGTAAGGCTTTAAGTCTATATATTTAAGTGCATCCAATTAATTCTAGTAAGATTAATGGATTTACAAGACAAGTTGGTTTCTTTAATATAAACAAGGATACTATGGAATTAAATATATTCTTCAAAGGATATTATATATTTTGAATTATAGATTTATGTATGGTAAAAATTATTCTAGTATATGCATTAAAAGGGGGCGTTGGAACTTGCCCTAAAAATGTAAAACCTTTGAAGTCTTTTCCCTCCTTTGTTGCCTTGGGCTTGCTTTACCCATCATTGATAATTAATCAGAGAATTTCTTTAATGGGCCTCTTTGGTCAATTTGTTCTTGATGTTGTGCTTTTCCTCCCTCATAATTTTTTCATGTACCTAAATCTAAAAAATATCAAAAATTTCTAAGTATGAGGGCCTTTAAGTCAATTTATAGCCTTGGGCAAGTATTCAAGATTTTCCTTACCTTGGTGCCTTTTACCTCATTTCCCCAAATCCCCATTTCCCTTCATTTTAGGATCCTAATATTTTCCTTCCTAGCATCCTTTTCCCTCATTTTCTCAAAACCTCATTTCCCTAATTTCAAACTTTTAGGGTTTCCTTTGCTAGGATCCCTTGCTTCATACCTTGCTTCCTTGATTCCTCATCCCTTCATGCTTCTTCTTTGTCTCCTATGAGATTTTGGGGTTTTCCTTACCTATTTTCACCTTTCCTCAAACCCTCGATTCCTTGTAGTATTTCTCATTTATATTCTGCTAGAGTTTTAGTTTTTCTCCTACCAACATCCCTTTAATCCTTTTCCTCCAAGTCCCCAATTTATATGATTCTATGAGCTTTCAAGATTTCTCTTCCTAGGATGCCATTCCTTCATTTCCATAGTTCCCCATGCCCCCACTTTACTGATCCCTTTTCTTCCTTTGAGCTTTTAGATTTCCACTTCCCTCCTTACATTCCTTCTAAAGGAATTAGTCACCCCGATCATTGTAGTATCAAGTATCCTTGAGTCTTGAACTCTATTATATTGTGGGCTCCTAAAATTTTCCTTATTGTCATATGTAAAGGGTATCCAGTATCCCAGAACCTTGAACCCCACCACCCTAATGGGATTTTAGTATTCCTTTCCCTCATCACTCTACTATTGGGTATGTCATATCCATGATCCTTGATCCCCATTGGAATTAGGCATGTTGAAACTCTAACCCTAGACCTCCCTCAATATAAAATCATTGATGCGATTTTTGGACTTTCTTCTACCTCACATCCCTACATCCTGGCATCTTGATCTCTATTTCCCTGCTCTTTCACCCCCATCAAGCTTCACCTTTAGGGACCTTCAAGATTCTCTCTACCATCATCCTTCTTGCAGAATCATCTCAATGACATTCCATTCCCTTGAATCTTGATCCCTATTATCCTGTCTTCTTCCTTGCCCAAGCCCATGGACCTTTGCTTCCTTGTTCACCTTGTTTCCCTTTGAAATCAATATCTTGATTCCCTAACTCCCCTCCTCCACTCGTATAGTCCTTAAAAATTTAGAGTTTTCCATGCCTTCTTTCCCCTTGTGAAATTGTTTGTCAGGTATCTCAACTCTCAATTCCTTGGTTAACTCTTCATCTTGCATCCTTTAATCTTTAAACCCTCGGATGTTAGACTTTCAAGATTCTTCTTACTAGTGCATCATTTAGGAGATAAAACCCTTAGATTCCTATTAATCAAACACCAAGTATCACCTATCTCATGGCACTTTCTAAGGAACCATTAATGACCAAAATTGATTGTGATGGAGTTGTACAACCACTCAAATATCACCAAAATGCATTTGGACACCTCAAAGGAACATATTCAATTGCAAAGCCATGTGAATATGATAAAGATGAATATAGATAACTCAAATGCCATAAATGAACCATAGCTATCACTGTCCTATAATCAAGCATGGGGCTACTTCTCTGAGCATGAGAAGAATGTTTTGTTGCCTTAGAGTGTTCAACAACAAATTCAAGAAATATTTTTATGTAGGTTGTCATGTTGGTGCATTAAATGCTTTAATTGGTATATGATTGCTAGAAAACCCTACAAGGAAAGCATAATACATTGTAAGTGAATGCTATAAATACAAGGGAAAAAAAGATATTTTAAGGGTTGGTTGTTTATCCAATTTCCTGACCGTAAGTGTCTCAAGCATGTTCTTAAGAATCAAGTGATGCAATTCTAGTCTATAAGGGGACGAAATATACTTTGTAAATCATAGGAAGGGTAATAAATGAACACAATGCACATAAATGGATGTATCCATGACAATTTGTAATTATTTAGAGGGATGCTTGAACCTAGTTATGGATCCTCTCTTCCGTATTTATTGGTATGAATGTAACAAGGGTTAGATGAATGTGTGACAACTTCTAATGTATTGCAAAGCTTTTGTCATGGTATTTTCTTTGTTTCATGTGGGTCTTATAGTACTAATTAAGCATGCCTAATCACATGAATCGTTCTTTATGATTTGTATACATGTACATATCTAGTTCCATATATGCTCTCTAGGTGTATCTTCTTCTTCCTTGTAGGCTATAACTTTATTACCTAATGGAGTAAGAAAAGGTCTAGTTGGTGATAGGCCAAACATATTTATTTAATCATCTTTGTCCTTAGTAGTTTAGGAGTCCTACATGTTCCCATACTTTAGTGATATAACCTAGGGATTACTCTAAGTGACCTCAAATAGCTAAGATTGTTAGAGAATCATGTCAATCATGCCTACAGCTTGCACTTATGTATGAATTGTTAAGTTGATTCACTTGTAGAGATGTAGTACTGCTATCATCTTTAGGTGCATATGCAAGGATGTAGTTATCAACTTAATAAGAGGTTTTACAATAAACTAGTTAGTCTATGGCCTAGTGACAAATCTTAGGGACAACCATACATTAGGTATAGATTATTTTGTCTTAGTCATGATCATCATACTCTATTAGATGTCCTATTAAGAATACCTACAGGAAATACCCTTATGGGTTTATCTAGGCCCAAAGATGAAGTCGAGTCTATCCACTCACAAGAATTGGTCTATTCATCCCATTATTTGTGCATAAGTCTTGACCATTACCTTTATTGAAATTTCCCCGCCTAATGTTCTAGTGCCAGTCTTTAAGATTTATGGGGATACATGTTTGAGAGATAATAAGGGGGTTACATAATTAAATAAATGGGTTACATCTAATAACAATGAATTTTTCTAGGGACCTAAAGGAGCTAACACTAAATAGTAATATAGCCTAAATCTAATTCAGTAAACAATTAGATATCAAAACTAAGAAGACTACTATAGATAGATTTACAATATAAATACAAAGTACATTAAAATAAAACAAGTAGGTTTATACTTGGAGTCAATGAATGAGTTAATAAGTTGATTTGAAGAATGTAAAGAGAACAAGGTGAACTAAATGAATTTAGAAAATTTCATAATCCTCTCATAGGTGAACATAGACAAGGAGAAATAGATGGATTGAATCTAAACATATTATAATTAGGAAACACATATGATAGATAAATCTATTAAGGTACTTAATAATCAATTAAAAATGGGTTAGTAAATAATTGTAAACCCATATCTAAATTAATCTAATGGGTTTATTGTATTCTTACATGTAATGAATATGTGTTTTCAAATATCATGTTTCAGGTTAGGATAAAGTATCACAACTAATTGTGCATATGTTCGACATACTACATGTAGGACAATAATTTTTCCATCACATGGACATCAAAATTATATAGAAGTGTCATTAAGGCTTAAACCTACTTAAGAAAATTATCAGTCTTTGAAGAATTGGGTGAATGTATGGCTTGAACTATTTAGGGTATAAGTATAGTGTGCTAAATATATTCATTATTAAGTGTCAACCTCTATTTTAAAGTATATCACAAGATTTTTTAGAGTGTGATTAGTTATATTTTAGTGCTTAAACACACAAAAAAGTCCTCATTTTGGGGAACATGACATTGGTACCATATCTCTATACAACGTCTCGAGTGAAATAGAAAACTAAGAGTGATCTTTTGCAATTGCAAAAAATTAGGGTTTGAATCAAGCCTAGGAAAAATCCTCTAAGAAGGAATAAAAATAATCAAAATTAGCCTCCTCCTTCACCTCCTCCCCTCCATAAGATGTATTACTTTAGGGAATGGTTAACACATTGAAATAAATCAAAGATAGAATGGTTGTACAATAGGCTAGGTTGCATGAGCTAAAAGATTAGTAGAATAACATAAAAAAATAAAAACCTAAACACCATTTATAGGGGTAGCCTATAGAAAACATTGAGTAGCCTAAGAGACAATAATTATATCCTTGTTGAAAGACTAGCTAAGGCTTTGATGAAAAATTTGAAGTACTTTGGGTTGCATCCTCTTCTAGAAAATGAAAAGGCAAGGTTGGGGATATTCCAACTAGATAGTGAAGCCACCCTATGGTGGGGAACACCTCAGTGCCTTGATTTTTTATTTAGAAATAATAACCTGGAATCTATTTGAACATAAGTTTTGAGAACATTTTATCTCCATTGTCCACAAGGAGAAGGGAGAACATAATTCCAATTGTTGTAACAAGACAACTATACTATGGCTCAGTATGAATCTAAGTTTATGAACCTCCTCAAATATTTAGACTATATGAGAGATGGGGAATATAAAATTATGAAATTTAAGAAGGTTTTGTGATAAATAATAATACATGATGTCAACATGACAAAAAAACAACCCTATTTCAAGCCATGGAGTTTACCTATAGGGATATGAAGAAAGATAATTCTCACCTTAAAGAAAGATAGGATTTTAAGAATAAAATGAGCCAAACCTTTTTTGAAAGGTCGGGAGGCAAGAAACGTCAAAACAAAAGTTTTAGAAATCCCAAAAATTCTTAAGCTAAAGACAACAAAATAAAACCAAAAATAAAAGAAACCAACACTATCAGATGTCCACACCATAGAAAAATAAACCTGCATTTGGGGTAAACACCATTCCAACTTAGTCTAGAAAACCCTATTATGGTTGTTGGAATTGTGGGAAGAATCATTATGAAAAGAATTGTTTTGAGTAGAAAATAGCACAAGGCCACAAAAGTAGATATTGTCTTAGAGATGCTAGGTAAGATATAGAAAATCCATATCTTAATTCTTATAGATTTAGGAGCAAATGATTCTTGTAAATCTCCTAAGATAGAAAAGAAATGTGGTTTAAAGACTAAAAAATTGGTGGGAAAGGGTAATGTCAAGTTAGTGAATCTATAGAAACACCACATTAGTGAAGCTATAGAGAGATTGGAGGTAGAAGTGGACTCAACTAAAATTGAAATAAATCTCTTAGTCCTTCCCCTAGGATCTTATGATATGATCTTGGACATGGATTGACTTTAAAGACATGCATCTCAAATTGATTACACAGAAGAAAATTAATTGTTTAGATGAAGAAAATAACTTTGTGGTTCTTTAAGGACTACAAGGTATGAGAGAAATGAAAATAATATCATCTTTGTAGCTCAAACTGACAACAAGAAAAGGTTATGCCTTATTTTATGTCCAATTAAGAATGATAGAAACAACCAACAAATCAACAAAAATAAATCACCCCTTACTGCAAGAATTTAAGGATTTTTTTTCCTAAATAAATTTCTAGGATGCCTCTCAAGAGGGTTTGGATTTTTCTATTGATTTTATGCCTAGATCAAAATTAGTATCTAGGACACCTTACATAATGAACACTACAAATTGACAATAAATCAAGGTGCAACTTAATGAGTTACTAGAAAAGGGTCTAATAAGACCCAATGTATCACCTTGGGATGTAACCACTCTCTTCATTAAGAAGAAAGATGGGACCCTTAGACAAGTAGATTTGCAATTTCTACACAAGTATGTAATTTCCATGCAAGTAAATTTGTAATTTTTGCACAAGAATGTATTGCTATGTAAGTTGATATGTAATTGCTTTGTATGTAGATTTGTAATTCTTGTGCAAGTATATTATTATTGCACAAATAAGTCTAGTTGTTGCTATCCAAATTTGTTAGTTGTTGTGCAGGTCCTCTTGGTAGCTACACATGACATTGTTGTTAAGTAAGTTATTATTTCTCGAAAAGTGGCTATTGTGTTTAGATGAGTTGCATGGTGTATAATCCTACAAATTGGTTATATTTATAAAAATATGTTTTATGAATGGTTATTCATTGACTTTTTTAAGTCTTTCACTTATATAGTCATGCCTTTTGTGCATTGATTTCTTGTTCTTAGGTGTGCCATCATGTTGTGTCATAATGCCCTTAGTGCATGAGCATGTGTTGTAACATGTTAATGTTGCAAATGTCAACCTGAAAAATTTGATCATTTGTTATCTAACTGTTAATATCTTGGGAAAAAGCTTGGGTCATTACATTTGGTATTAGAGCCCTAGGTTGCAATTTGAGAGTTTTTGGTTGTGTATGGATGCATTTGTGTGTCATAATTTGGCTATTTGCATTGTGTACAACATGTGGTTGTTTTCCTATTATGTCTTACATGTAAATGCTAGTAGGAGGGATGTGTCACTGTGGGAAAATATAGACCCTTACATTGCTAAGTAGTTATCTCATGCATATGATATACCTTCCTGATGTTTGGATGCTTGAAAAGAATTTTAGTTGCATGTGAATGATTGTTTGACCTTTGTGGTGGTGAGATGTGCTTACTATAACCATTTTTATAAGTGGTATTAGGAAAAATTCCTTTTGGAATGAAGTTCTTTTTGGGACTCAATTAAAAATAAACAAAATCCTAAGTCCTGTGCCCCCTTTGTTACCTTCCCATGTTGTGCCCACCAATTATATCCAATCAAAGGGATCTTTTATGGGCCCCTTTGGGTCAAGGTATTTTCTTAGTGTTATGATTTTTTCTACCTTTATTCTTCAATTATTTGTCCATTTTGAAGATATCCAAAGAACATTAAAAAATCCTCAAAAATTCTCTAATTATAGAAATATTTTGGCAGGCTCACTAGCTCAAGAACCTGCCAAAAACCTAATGAGCCTTTCATTTTGGTGATTCAACAATTTCATAAACTGATGAACCTACCAAAAGGTTTGTAAGTTCTTAAGTCACCCAAAACACTGAAGAAAGAAAGAAGTAAAATGTTTCAAATTTTCGGTAAGTTCATGAATTGGTGAACCTATCAAAAATGTTCTTTGGTTCATGAGAAGCCCAAAAGGCTAAAAGAAAAGGAAAGAGGAAATGAAATAAGCTATAACAAAGTGTTTTTGATGTTTAGGTAGGTTCACAAACTGGTGAACCTACCAAAAAGGTTCATAAGTTTTCCAAGTTGCTAAAATGTTGGCAAAGAGGATGAGATGATGAAGAATATTAAAAAGAGAAATATTTTAGCAAGTTCGTAGGTTCACAAATTTTTCAAAATTCTGAAAGGTTCATGAATTCGTGAAAGGCCCAAATGTCTGAAAATAAGAAACATGGATGAAAAGAGAAAGGAAATGTTTCAACAAGTTCATGAGTTTGTGAAACTACTGAAATGTTGAAAGAACAAAGAAGACAAGTCATGAGTTCATGAACTTGCCAAATCGCCAAAAAAGAAGAATGAAAAGGAGACTAAGAAAGCTACAAAGTAAGGTGTTTCAGCAATTTTGCAAGTTCGTGAACTAACTCAAACACTAAAAAAAGAATAGAAAGAACAAAAATTAAAGAGGTGAAAAATGTTTCGGCAAGTTTGTAGGTTCACGAACTAGCTAAATTGTTGATAAGTAAAGTTCTAAATTTTCAAACATGTTGAAGATAAAAAGGAAAAGGTCACCAAAGTAAAAGTAGCTTGACATATTAGCACCAAAGTAAAGGCATAATGCAGTGCAAACATGCATTAAAACACCCAACCACCCTAGTAATTTCTAGGATCACCATGAACGTAGTAGGTGGGTTCTCAACTACCTATTGTACTTGTGCGTGATCCAAGCCATTCATTCTAAGTGAGAATCATTTCAAATGCAGATCTCATTCAATGCAGATTAGGATAGGATCAAAGAAGATATATATTCACTTTTTATTCATTTTTATTTGGTTGTTGAGCCAATGTTTGGGTCTACAAGTACTTCATGGTGATTCTAGGGCATCAAACAAAGCTTGTCTGATTTGTTAGGGGATGGAATCCATCTTGTAACTTGTAGGGAGGATTGACATCTTTATGTAATGGTATGTCTCCATGGCCGTTTGTGATGATTCAAGGGAATATATATTCATAGCTATGTATCTTCTCTCACCGCATTTGTTGGTGTGATTGTAATCAAGGTTTGATGTATATGTGATAGAATCTAATGCAATACAAAGCATTTGTATTGGTCTTTCCTTGGTTGCATGTGGATCCTTGCAGTTATGTTCAAGATTATTAAGTATGTCCAATATATGAGATGTAATCTTTGATTTGTATGTAAATGCATATCTAGTTTTGTGGATGTTTTACTAGATGTGTCTTCTTCCTCCCTGCATTCTATGACTGTGTTGCCCAATAGAATAGGCACCGATCCATATTGGTGAAGGGCTAGCATTATTTTTAATTAATCCTCTATCATTTTAGTTGTAGGAATATATTAGGGTTAGATTAGGTTTCACATGTTATTCATGATTCAATATCATAAACAGGGAGTAATCATAAATAACCTTCAATGTTCAAATCATCAGAGAATCATGTTCTTGCATGCCTGCATCTTACAAATTGTGTATGTGAATTTAAGTGGATTCATCTTGTGGGGTGTAATGTTATTATCTATGGGTGCATCTGCAAGGTGTAGTGATTAGCCTAATTAGAGGTTATATACGTGGTAGGTTAGTTTGTGACCTAGTGACAAATTTTGGGGTCCAACATACATTAGATACTATTGCAACATTTCATATTGCTCACCTTTTCTTGTGATCAAACCTTGTTAAGGGATGCCTCTAGGAATACCCTCTCGAGCCTATCCGAGCTCAAAGTGAAGGAGAGATTATCTGTTGAAAGGCACAAGACAACTAAGAGGGAGGTTGAATCAGTTGTATCAAAACTTTAACTTCTTTAAACCACAATCAATTTCACAATCACTTAACTTATTTCCTTATTCCGTTATGAATGTTAAGCATGAATAGAAACATCAAAACATGAGCACATCAACACCATATACACATGAACACCAGATTTTTTATGTGGAAAACCCTTAACAGGGAAAAACCACAGTGAGTGTTAGCTCACAATATAGTGTAGTAACAATACCAAATATCGAATGGTGGCTCACTACCAAAGGGCTCACTACCCAAAGCTCACTACCCAAAAGGATGGCTCACTACCAAAGGGTGGCTTACTGCCAAGGGTTGGCTCACTACTGGGGGTGGCTCACTACCAAGGGGTGAACTGATTTAGTAGCATCTACACCATGACTGAGTTTAGTTCCATTAAAATGCAATATATCTCCTTTGCTCTGCTCTGCTTTTACACTTCACACTTATCTTCACATCTTTGCACAATCACACCTCTTTCATGACTTCATTACATATATTTATACAATTCATCAACCTTGGAATGTACATCAAGGTTAGCATTACAATCAACCATTGGAATAATCTCCAAGGTCGGCATACATACATACATCAAATTAGGACTAGACCTAAAAAAACTTGTAGACTAAATGAATAAGGGAGGAACACTTCATGCCTTAGCTGCATGGACTTAATTACATCTTCACACGCTACCACACGCTTCTACAATTCAGGAAATTCATCCGCAAAGAGTGTTATGTTGGAAACAAGGCAGATAACTAAGAGGGGGGGTGAATCAGTTATCTCAAAATTTCTTTAACCTTTTCTTTTGTTATCTTAATAAACAGTGCAACATCAAATCATATAAGCATATAAGAACATAAATGAAATCAACACACATAACACAAGGATTTTTACATGGAAAACCCTGTTAAGGGAAAAACCATGGGATGACTAACCCAAGATTGTATTCTTTGTTAAAAGAATAAGAAGTACAAAATGGCACTTGCCAATTAGGGCTCACTGCCCGAGCACATTGCTCACAAGAGGTACATTGCCTACAAGAACTTACAGAAGGTAATCAGATGTTTGAACTGATGAGAGGCATCTACAAATGCTAGAGTTCAGTTCTGGTTAGGCACAATATACTGATCTGATGCACTTCATTCTTCCTCTAGTTTAGTGCTGTTGCTTTGTCACATACCGGACTTGTATTGCTGCTTCCACACTTATCCCTGCTTTTCTTCGCACTTTATTTCATCCTTACTTCACATCACACCCCTACATATTGGAATCCATTTGGTATTTATATCCGCATCAAGAATTTCATGAACTTCCTAGTCGGCAGCAAGAATACTTACGATATTTACAAGTCACCAATCTGTCTGCTGAATCCATGCTTGATTTGTGATGCATATCAAAAACATAGACATAGAAGTCATCAATCATGTCAGACAACAATGTATGATCCCACAAATTGCTTGATCAACATCATTTACTCATCCAGATTGAAGTCTGATACTCTTCCGGTTAGTTCTTTCTCTGTCTGCTCTGCCTGTCTAGAACCTAACACTCAGATGCTCATATATTTTTCATGATTTATCACCGAGGCTAAATCTCTGGAATATAGTAGTCATGATACTCCTCTTGACTTGTCCAAGTCCACAACTTGCTGAGTTACACCATCTGAGAGATCTGGACCTGATTGTCGGACCTTGTGCATACTCTGTTCTTGTTCACCGGACCAAAATAATCTTCAATCTGACTCTCGGTATAGGCATACTATGTACTGCGGATGTGTGGGATAGACTTTGTTGCCAGCAATGACAACACTCATGAAGCCACACAGTGTCTCTTGCCAACATGTTAATCATCTAGGTCGGCCATACTGGTGCAATCATTAAGAACACTTGAACACACGCTTCCAAGATCTTCATTACAACTTGCGGATCAAACAAATGCCTTCAATGCATTCAAGGAACATCCATGAACATCATAGAATCATTTGGAAACCAGCAAATCCAACTGCAACAGATCTCAACTTATTTCACTTGAAGATGGATCATAAACTGCTCTCAATCAGACACTGTCAAACTCTGCTAAATATAAAATTTCTTTCTGAAGCTTCAAATCACATATCATTTGGAATGAAGATGACTAAGGACCTTATAAGCTTAAGTCCAGAACCACAAAGCTAAACTCCAATCTACGGAGAAATGCAGAGCAAAGCACTTTCTCCCTGTCACTCTGCAAACCTTGCTAGACACAGTCTTCATACTGGTGAATAGAACTTTTTATGCACAGTGATCTAGACCACCAAATTATGGATTTAGCATCTTCAAACACTTCTATAAATCATATCCAAAGCTCATACTCCAGTCTTCACTACAGAGAAAATGCGGAGCAAATACTCAGACAGTGTTCTTCAATCAACCAACAAACAGTAATGCCAGAGGATATAGTTGACACAAATGACAACACAAACATGTTGACATCAATGACAACATCAATTAGCACATACTTGCAACATTATCCACTCTCATCAATTGGCCTTTAACCATCCTCAGTTTGTTAATGATTCCCTATTTTACCTTCTTGACAACATCCCCTAGCCTTGAAGTTGAAAACATAGTCTAGGATTGTGGACTTGCAGTTTTGGGACCCAACAAAATGGCATAATTGTCAGGGATATAAATTCTTGATTTCATCTTGTTGACCCTTGTAGTCATTACTGAGTGTATTTTGTTGTGTGTAGTGTTTGACCTTCCATCAAATTATGCCAATAGAATGGCATCATTACCAAGGACATGTTAATCTAGAAATTATTTTGAAAACCTTTGCAATAGTCATTGAAGAAAGTTTGTAGCCATTGCTAGGTTCATTTTGTTGTGTGTAGTGTTTGGCCTCACATCAACTTATGCCAACATAATGGTGTTGTTGCTAGGGAGGAAATTATGGATTCTGAAATAAAATGAGGACACTATTGGAGAGCTAAACCCAAAATTAATTTGTTACCTTGGAGATCCAATGTGCTTCAAGGTATTCCTCTTTTGGAAGAGGTGATGACTCTACTGTCAGAAAAGGAAGTTTGTTGTTCTTGCTACCTATTTGTTGTTGATGTTTCAAGAACACATCTCAAGCTTGCAACGGTTGGTATACATACACATGGTTCTTTCTTCTTATCTTTTGAGATATTATTTCTTTCATGGTAAAGAAACACATAATTTATAATACCTCAATTTTATGCCCTACATGGTAGAATGTTCTAGTCATGGCTTCTATGTATGGATATGATGACTCTAGGGTATATCCTTCATATGTATCATCTTGTGTTTCGCCCTAGAAATTATACTAGAATTGATTCCTATGAGTATTCTAGTGATGTGTCTTCATGCTATTCTAATATCCTTGCATCCTATGTGAACCCATGCATTAACCTATAGGCATCCATACAAAAGAAAAATGAACTTGTTGAGCAACTAAAAGAGTATGATAATCATGTTAAGTTGCTTGAGTCTAGGTTGCAATCTAATGATCACCCTACTACTATCAAAAGCCAAGTTTCTTAGTCCCTTATCATTCCCCTAGACACCATTTATAAATAGCTAGACCTCTCTTGGGTTGATTATAAAATTAAAATCATGACTACCATGGTCTTCAACTAGATGCCTAGATGTGATGGGTATGATATTTGGGAAGGGGACACACATGTTGATGAGATTTCAAAATTTATGGATAAATTTTAGTTTGAATATGAAGAGATGTAGATGAGATTTTTTGTTAGGTCTCTACATGGAAAGGAAAAAGAATGGATTAAAATCTTTCCAAAGTAGTTATTTTCTTCTTGGAAAGATCTTGTGATTACATTTGATGAAGAGTTTGCATATGGCCTAGACCCTGTTGCTCTTGTCTAGGGATTAGAAAATATCAAAAGGCAAGAAGGAGATTCTAGTATAAATTCCTTTCATGGAATGTAAGAGGATTGAAAAATACTCACAAGCATGACCACCTTCTAAATATGGCCAGTCAAAATAAACCTAATGTGATGCTCATTCAAGAAACCAAAACGTCGATGGATAAATTGGTTAGAAATAAGAATAGATTTTTTAAAGAAAGTGAGTGTGTTGGGGTAGATGTTGAAGCAGCTTTAGGAGGAATTATGACCATCTATAATCCCTCTTGTATTAAGGGTTCTCTTCTTATAGTTGACTTGAGTCATGTTGCAGTTCTTTTTCATCACAAGAAAGATAATTTCTTTTAGATTTTATCAAATATATATGCTCCTAATACTAGGAATGTGAGGAAGAATTTGTGGCTTCATCTTATAGATTTCATAAAAATCCACAAGGATGTCAACTAGTTGATTATGGGAGATTTCAATTCACCGCTTAAGGATAGTGAAAAAATGGGCGGTTTGAAAACCCCCTCAGAAAGTAGGGAGGAATTGGTAGAGTTTATCAACCAAAATTCTTTAATGGTCTAGACCTTGAAGGCATTGACTTCACTTGGTCTAATCGAAGGGTGAGCCCTACTCTTATTCAAGTAAGGCTTGGCCAAACCCTAATTTCTCTGGGTTGGTTAAATGAATATAGTTGTTCTCTTTCAATCTTGGATAGAATTAGACCTGACCACTCTCGAGTTATGCTTAATGCTGATAAATTGAGAAAAAGAAAAGGCTTCCCTTTCCATTTTAAAAATATTGGACTTGTCATCCTTAGCTTGAGGAACTAATTGCTAAATGGTGGGACATATCAGTTGATGGATCAACTATGTTTAGATTGGCTAGAAAAATTAACAATGTCAAATTAAATGTCAAAAAATGGGACACAAAATCCTTTAGGAATATCTTCAAGAAAAAATTGAGATCAAAGCCAAAATGGATGTGGTGCAGAAAGACATTTAGGAAGTTGGCATAAATCAAGGGAATATGGCTCTAGAAAAATCCCTTCTTTGTGAACTCCATAATTTGATAGCTAAAGAGGAAGAATTCTGGAGACAAAGGTCTAGGGCCATTTGGCTTAAGGAAGGAGACCAATACACTTTTTTTTCTATATGATCACCTTAAAGCATCAAGCATCTAATAGAATTAAATAAATCATGGTGGATAATGTTTATGTCTTGGAGGAAAATTCCATGAGGGAGAAAGTTGTGATTTCTTCATCTCCTTGGAGAGAACAGTGTCATGGATTCTCATATTCAACAGGATATCCTAGAACTTATTCCTTCATTGTTTGATGACTCTGATAACATAGAGCTTCTTAAGCCAATTTCAAAGGAAGATAATAAATGGGTGGTTTTCTCCTTCGAAGATAACAAATCCCCTAGTCCTAATGGGTTTCCTCATCTTTTCTTCTAAATTTATTGGAAATTTGTGGCTAAGGATTATTAGCAACTGTAAGAGAATTCTTTGGGAAGGGTAAGATTATTAAAGAGATGAATTCCATTTTCCTGGTCCTTATTTATAAGAAAGTAGGAGTTGTTTCCTTTTTAGAGTTTAGACCCATGAGCCTTTGTAATTTGATATACGAGATTTTTACCAAGATTACAACCTTGAGAATGCAACATATTCAAGTCTTAAGTTATCTCCCCTCAGCAGGGTGGGTTTGTTCATGGGAGACAGATTTTGGATTCCATAATATTTATCCATGAAGTTCTTCATTCATTGGAGGTCAACAAAAAATTTGGTTTCATCCTCAAGTTGGACTTGATGAGAGTATGGTCATGTCTCATGGGACTTCCTAAAGAAAATAATGGAAAATTTTGGTTTTGAGGCTAAGTTCTGAAATCTCATCATGGAATGTATTTCTACTATGAAGTTATTGTTTCTCAGAAATGATATACCTTCTACCTTTTTCAAAGGAGCTAAAGGTGTTCATCAAGGGGACCCTATTTACCCCTTCCTAATAATTATTATGATATAAGTCTTGGGTAGATGCATTCAACATTTGGTCTCTCTTGGAAGATTCAAAGGAGTTATTCTTGCTTCCTCTTGTAATCCTCTTTCTTATCAACAATTTGTTGATGACATAATTGTTACGGGGGAAGCCTCGGTGGTGGAGGAAAGATAACTTAAACAAAATATTTTCAGTTATGAGAAAGCATTAGGCTAGAAAATAAGTCTACCTAAGAGTTTTATCTTTTTCCTCAACACTCCTCCAAATAGATAGCCAAAAATTGCATCCTTGTTGGGTTGTCAAATTGGGTCCCTCCCTTTAGTGTATCTAGGTCTCCCCTTGTTTGTTGGATCCATTCTTGATGCTTTTTAGAATGGGCAGGTGGATTGTTTTCAATGTAAACTTACCAATTGGAAGGGATCTCTTCTCATCCAAGCTAGTAAACTTTAGTTAATAAAAGACACTTCGTAAAATCTACCTATTTATTACATGATCCTTCTTTAGATGCTAGGAAAAAGTATGGAAAATTTTGAGAAAATTTAGAAGAGGTTTCTATGGTCATGATTGAAGAAAATAAATGCCTCCTGCTAATTGCTTGGGACCTTGTTTGCAAAACAAAAAAGGAAAGGAGGCCTAGGACTAAGAAGAATTAGAGAGTTTAACCTAGATTTGATTGCTAAAATCTCTTGGAGATTAATTAGTGAAGAAAAGGAATGGGCTATCATTATGTCAAGAAAATACCTACAAGGAAATTAGGGGAATTTGTTGTCTAGAAATGAATTGCCTCAAGGTTCAACAATATGGAAGATTGTGCAGCACAACAGGCTTATCATCAATAAAGGTATAGAGTGAAAATTGGGGGATGGATCTTCTATAAATTTTTGGGAAGATGTTTGGCTCTATGACAACCCCCTGGTTAAATTGAGTTGTAAAACACAATTGTCGATTTCTACAAATCTTTTGTGGGAACCAAATTTACTGATTACATTCATGTAATAAATAGTTATAGAACCTGGAAGAAGCTAGCTTTGATCTCCTTTGAGTTGAAAGATACCCTCTCTTAGCTAGATATCTTGCTAAACTCATTTCACATCTCGCAACATCCCAAGAGAGATGAGCCAATTTGGGTTACCTCTCCATCTAGAATATTCTTTGTTGCTTCAATATTTTCAATGATTCTAGATCAAGGCCCTCCCCCTTTTGGGCTAATCTTTGGTAGACACAACTGATTCCAAAGATTAACATTTTCTTTTGGATGTTGGCCTAGAACAAGGTTCTAACTACAAATAACTTGTTAAAAAGGGGTTTTGCCATGCCCAATAGATGTTGCCTTTGTTAAAAGGTAGAAGAAACAACTATTCATTTGTTGATGGATTATTTCTTTTCCTAGGAAATGTGGGGTATGATTCTCTCTCTTTTGAAACTTTGCTAGGTTCCTCCTAAAGACCTTCAGAGCTTAGTTGAACAATGGGTCCCCCCTTTTAAAAAACCCTCCATAAAATTTTTTTGGGACTTAGTCTTACGTCATGTTGGGTGGGGACTTTGGAAAGAAAGAAAGAACTGAATCTTTAGGAACCAAAAGTCCTCATCTAAAAGGGTAATTTTCAAAGTCTACTCACCCATAAAGGAATTTTTTCAGTGGCTATTAGATCTAAATCTACATCACCCTCTAAAGTTTAGGTTTTGAATCTTCAACAAGATGTTGCTAATGCTTGGAATCTTGATTTTGATATCTCTACTACTTTCAAAGGAAGTAAAGATCAAAGACATAATATTTCTTAGACCCCTCCATAGCCAAACTAGTTTAAATTAAACTTCGATGGTGCGGCTAAAGGAAACCAAGGACCTTCTAGGAGTGGTGGGGTACTAAGAGACACAAAGGGTAATTTGGTTACAACTTGTGTAATCAACCTTGGAATCCAATCTAGTCATTTTACAGAAGTCATTGCTAGTTATAATGCATTAAAATTAGCACAACAAAATGGGATGGAGAAGTTAGTGTTGGAGGGTGATTCCTTGAATATTATCAATTTCCTTACTAGGAAAATGACTCCCAACTAGTCCATTGAGAATATTATAAAAGAATCCCTTGATATCTCAAGTAAGATGAGAATGATAAGATTACACGTGTACAGGGAAGCTAATTAGGTGGTTGATTGCTTAGCCAATTGGGGAGTTTGTTGACAAGGGGCCTACCTTTGGTTGACTACTAAGGAGATCATGAGGTTAAGTTTGAATTATTTTAATAATCATTTAAATGAACGAGTTTGTGAGGGTGGAGGTGGTTGTACTTGAAGGTGCATGATGGACAACTTAAGCTTCAATTATATCATCAGTGCAATGATGAAAGGTCATCTCAAAGTAAATGATGGTAGGTTCATCTATGGGGCTTCTCATATGTTCCTTGCTATCTTAATATTGGATTTTTATCTAAAATACCTCCTCAGGATTTGGTAGGGCTTGGTTTCTTTTCAAACTTAGTGGGAGAGTCTATATTCTAAAAGAAATCTATTCAATATGGGAGGACATAGGAATAGGGTTGATCTAGTCAACTATAGTAAATGGAAATAGGATGCTAGGGTGTGGAAGATTCTGGAGAAAGGTGGTTTAACCCCCTTTATGGAAAAGCTGAGAGGTTATGGCTCATCCCTCACTATGGAATTTGTGAAAATTTGGGACAACAAGAAAGTGGTTATGAAAGGTATTGAATTCATGGTATTAGAAGACTTAGTCATAGAGGCCACTGGCCTATCCATGGAAGGAGACAAAATCTTTAAAGAACCTATGGGGGAGGAGGCAATGTCCACTTCCCTTGATAAGGACAAAGAACCTAAAAAACTACACTCAAGGTATGCTAGGAGTACTCTCAAATAGTCATGGATGAAGCAACTCTCTAGATTATGAGGTACATCACCCTTTAAGGTTGATTCAAATCTATCTATTCCTACCAATTTTTCCTACTAAATAACTTTAGGAGAAGCAAGTTAGTTTCATCTCCCTTCTTCCTATCATCTTCCTTGGAATTATTAATGAAAGACTACAAGAAGGCCCCTACTATGGTTCCCCTACACTAGGGGATAATGCTATTAATTTGTAATCATGTGAAGAATTTGGTGATGACATAGGGGGTAATGCCCCTACTGTGGTTCCCATTTACAATAAGGTTGGAAAGAAGAAAAGTGTGGTGGATTATTCTGTGTCCACATTCGAGAAGTCTAAAGAGAAGGATGTGAGTAGTTGGAACAAAACTAGGATAGGTTCCAGTTTAGAGTGTTACTCTAAGGACTCCTATGAGTATGATCCTATGGTTAAGAATAAGGCTAATAGTAGTGGTAGTAGAAGAGGCAATAAAAGGAAAAGAGAAGAACCTTCTTTTGTCGTGAAGAATGTGGAAGGCCATTTATGTTTCAAAAGGATTGTGAACCCCTCATATCCTCGATAAAGGAAAGGGTGAAGGTTTTCCTAAACCTATTATGGGTGAACCTTTCCCTAGCATTGAGAATCCCTGCCCCCTAATCCTTAATGAGGTCAATCTCCTTTGACCCAATCCCACATCCTGGTGGGAAGCTACTAAAGACCTATAGGTGCTAAGCCAAAATACTACTACCCTAAACTAGAATTTAAATATGCAACACAACCTTATGAAATGCTACTATATTGAAATCAATAGAATCAATGCTAAAATACAGATCATGGTGAAAAGGCTGAGAAGGGAGAATCAACTGTTAGTTGATGAGGATAGGAGAATTTTCCATAAATAGGAAATTGTTCCCCATGTGGATAAGATGAAGGACAACCTTTAAAATTAGAAGGAAAGGATTAACATTATTGAGGAAGAATATATGGAAGGGTAAGATAATCAAGATGTGAGGTTAGTGGCTCTAGAATAGGAAATAGCTAGAATCAAAGATAACTTCAATAGGTACATGAAGACCAATGTAGTTGAGATCAAGAATGTCAATGATAAGATAAAAAGGACGAGTCCCAACGCTACCATTGAAAGAAAGGAAAAAGAGGATGTAGGTACTAATACCAAGACCATAAGCACTAAGAAGAAACATAATGAGGGGAATAAGAAAAATCCCCAAGATCTTCAAGAGATAGATGAGAGCCTCTTTTAGGTTGAGTTAGAGGCTGCTGACACTCTTAATAAGTTATAGTTATCTATTCCTTTTGTTTTTTTATTCTAATGCTTTGTTCTATTTTGTGCTTTTTTTAGTTATGGTTTAGTTGTGGGTTAATTATGGTTTAGCTAATATTTTTCATGTTGTAAAGGGTTTTTAGGGCCCCTTCAAAACCTGATATTTGTACCCCTTTAATAAAAAACAATGAGTTAGATTGATTTTAACAACATAGGTGTATGATTTTAACTAAGATTAATATGGAAGAAATAAAATCAAGAAACCATAGGGATTTGACCCTAAACAAAGATACATCTAGATAAAATGAATCACACAACATTTAAACATTAATGAATGAACAATAAAATTAGATGAATAGAAGATACCAAGAAAAACTAAGTCATGAGGAATCTAAATAGAGTAAAATCAGCGAGAGTAAAAATAGAGAAAATAAATATAAACCAAAATTAAATAGAGCAAACCATGGAGATAAAATAAAGTGAAAACATAAGGAAACTAGAATCAAATAGAGTAAATTGTGCAAAGTAATCTTTCATCAAAGGATAAATTACACTCAATTATCTAATTTAAAATGGGTCTTGAAACCAAATTTGATTAGGGCATGTTGTTGCCACAATAGTGGGGTTATGCAATACAATAAGAGACACTGTGCCTAGAGAATTTTTTCTAGGAAGACATTGGTTGAAAATATATGCACTTTCTATATTAGAGGTGACTTGTTTTCATTGTTTCTTTTCTCATTCAACATTCACAATGCTTCAAAATTGGCCATGGATTAGTGCTTCAAAGGATTGAAGTCAATTTTTATCATTAAAGAGTAATAACTGTTATTTAAATGTTAGAATTATGTCATATTTTTCTCCTTTTATACAAATTAATATGTGTTCAACATTGTTTTCTGGAAGAGAAAGACTAGATATGCCTCTTGGTTGCATATGATTTAGTAATCATACTAGTTTTATGGTAGTCAGATATCTTGCTTTGGATTAACATGAATGAATGGAGGATTTAATGGGAATTATATGCATAAAAACTTATGGGGGCCCTCTAAGGATGAATTTTAAGAAATATAAGGGTTGAGTATGAAATGAGGATTTTTTTATTCATAGAAGTAATTCCAAGATGCACATTTTAGGTATATCTGATTTGAGGAAAAAAACATATTTTAAAAGCTTATGCCAAGGGAATTTTCAGATTGTTTATTAGGAAAAAGATGTGTTGTACACCTTGCATAAAATAAAATATTTATTTTGTAAAATAAATATTTATTTGTGGTGCATCCTAGGGAATGTGTTTAGCCATATTAAATATTTATTTTAAGCCACTCGTAAATTTGTATATAACATTGGGTTAGTTATTTTATGTGTGGGAGATAGAATAATTAATTAATTAATTGGAGCATAAAGTGAAAACTTAGTTACAAGATTTAAATGAGGGGTCAATGGTTTTGAGACACATGGTTTTCCCAATGCCACAAATTGTATTTGTGTGAGATTGCGTCTATAAAGCAAGCACATGGTTAGTGGTTTGGGTTGGTTGGTTGAGTGGGCTATCATTATATTCAGTTTCTCTTATGAGTGCATATGTGAAGCATGGCATGGGATGTGTGGATACATGCTTGGACACATGGAGGATGCATTGGAGGAGCTTGATGTTTCAGAAGTATTCATGGAAACTCTATAAGTGTATTGTAATGCTTCATTGTTGATTAATACATTGAGTGTGGATGCTTTTGGTGGCTGGTTTTTTTCTCTTGAGGGTTTTCCCAGGGTATATCTTGTGTCACTGTGTGGTGTGTTTTGCTTATTCTTTTGTATGTTGGATACTTGTTATCATGGCTATGATTTGTTTGCATTTTTATCTCTCATAGGGTTATATGGAAATTGTTTTTCATGCCTGTATATTACTGTATATTTCCTTTCAAGTGGTATCAAACCCTGGTTGCCAGGTTGTGGGAGGAGATCTCCCAGGTTTTATAACCCCTACAATGAGTAGATTGTTGTGCACAGTGAATCCATGGACTTGAAGGTTGAGAATGAATTCATTTTCAAGGTCACAAGTGTGTTTACAGACTTGGTTTATTACAAATCTGAGGTTTCATGGAGTTTTGGTTGATGGGTTTTTTGTTAGGGCTCTTTGTGTGGGGGTTTTGGAGGTGAGATTTTGTAGGAGGTCTATTGAGAAAAAAACAAACCTCACCATTGAGTCCAGAAGACCCAAAAACCTATATTTTCATATAAAACTCAATTATGTTTGGACATAGAAAAATTTTAGCCATTTTAGGGCCATATAAAACAAAGACAACATGTAACCAAGGCAATTGAAAATGACAAGGGTGACCAGGTAATGCCTTTTATTCCTAAAACTCATGTAATTACCATACCTTAGTCTTCCCCTCTACCTAATTATGTTCCTATTAATATGTCTCATTGTGAGCCAAATGAAGGTCCTAGTACCAGTTTGAGAGATGCTTAGAATTCCAGAACATAAAGATAGACTCCTACAATATATAAATGTCCCAACCATATTTGAAGACCAAACAAATCCTTTGAATGATGTTAATCGAGATACAATAGTTGAAGTAAATTTTCAAGAGACACTCGAGGTCTACCTTGGCACGGTGTTAGTATTAGATCAGACTCTACTTGACCCCTTTTACACTTCATTGCTAATAAAGGGGTGGTTGGTGCATAACTGCATGCTGGATTCAAGTACATCAAGTAATGTGATGCCACTGGTAGTCATGAACTTGTTGGCCCTAAAAGTTTCCAAATCTTATGGCAAGTTCTTTGCAATGGACTCCCAAGAGGTAAATGTTATTGGGATTGTCAATGATGTCAAGGTAGAACTAGTTGCATACCCTGGCAAGTGTTTCATGATAGACATAATCATTGTGGATTGCCCAATGAAGTGGGGTATGTTGTTGTCAAGAAAATGGGCAGCTTTGATAGGTGGTAATATACAAATGGACTTATCTTATGCCACCATATCGATCAATGGAAAAGAGGTTCAACTATATAGAGAAAAGAAAATGTTACATATTGTGGAAAACCTAAAGAAAGCAAAAGATGAGGTGCACTATGTAGAGAGTGAGCTTGGCAACATAATTGGGAACTTTAATGCTAATGCTAACAATCGTGTTGAACTTGCCTCATGTCCAAGCCCTTCGTGCCTTAGAAGTAGTGATATATGGAAAATGTATTTTGATGGGGCTTGCTCTAAGGAAGGAAATGGTGTAGGCATTGTGATAATATCTCCATATAACACACCCTACAGGTTCACCTTCAGATTGAATTTTGAATGCACCAACAATGTAGTAGAATATGAAGCTCTACTACTTGGCCTAAACATTGCTTCTAGGTATGGAATTTTTTGTCTCAATGTGTTTGGTGATTCTAAGTTAATAGTATCTCAGGTTAGAGGCTCATATACAATGAAAGAGAAAAGATTGAAAATGTATAGGAATGTTGTATGGGATACCACTGAGCTATTTGATGCTTTTGGTATCACATGGTTGGATATAAATGAAAATCTCACAGCTGATACACTTGCTATTATGGCCTCAAAATTTGATGCCTCCATGTCATCACCTCATTGTACATTTAGTGTGGAGGTCCTGTCTAGACCAACCATCCTCGATAATATATACAATTGGCAAGTATTCAATGATGATAAGCATATTTATGATTTCTTGAATAGCATGAGTGGATTTGAAAACCAACAAGTTGATTGGCAGCCAATGATTGAGGTAGAGGATGGGAAGGAGACAATATTTGGAAATGAAGTCATTCAACTCAAAACCAATACCATTCCAAGAGGTCTTGTGTCTCTTAAAATGATGTTTGATGGTAACGATTGTTTTAAGACAAGAAGCAAACCAATAAATGAAGATGATGTTGAAGGAGTGAATCTAGGAACCAAATTAGCTCCAAGGATGATCTACATTGGGAAGAAGTTAAAGCCAATAGAGAAGCAATTGCTGATTAGTCTATTGAAGAAGTTCAAGAACTATTTTGCATGGTCATATGATGAATTGAAAACCTATAGGGAAGATTTGTTCCAACATATTATTCCTTTAGAACTAGGTACAAAACCATTTAGGCAAAAGCAAAGGCCTATTAATCTTACACTAGCCCCTTAGATGGAAAAGGAATTAATGAAGTTAAAGGAGGGCGGTATAATTAAAGCAATTAGACATTTAGAATGGGTGTCTAACCTTGTTCTGGTGAGGAAGAAGAATGGGGACATAAGGCTTTGTGTAGACTTTAAGAATTTGAACATTAAGACCCTCAAGGACAACTACCCATTGCTTGGTATGGACCATTTGCTTCAAAAAGTGATTGACAAGGTGTCGTTATACCTCATCATTTAATCTATTTTCAGATGTCAAAAACTAGGGGCTGTGTCCACGGCTATCTGCAACTAGGGATTCTTCAGTTACCAGTTTATAGCTAATCCTAGCAATTTCTATAATTTGAAAAGATTAATCTATCTACTTGCTGAATAAATTTAATGAGTGCTAGAAAAATAGGATAAAACAGGAAAGTTACTCAAAGCAATCTTAAAACAGTAACATGCATCTATCTATTAAAAGCAGTAAATACTTTTATAATAAAAGCTAAAACAATAAAATAGTGGTACTAGCCTCCTGCCTTAGTGGTGAGAGTGGGGCCCTTGCTCCACACCCTTGGGGCTGAAGGCTGCAGTAAGAAATCAACACAGAAGAAGATCACAACTAGATTCAATCCAATTCATTCACTCTGCATTCATGAAAATATTGCTAACATAGAAGTGAGATCTCCGAGAGTCAGAATAATTCCATTATTGTCTATCCTCTAATATTTCTGAGAGTATATATATATAAAAATGAGTGATGATATATCACTGAACTTATCTACCAGTTCTTCTATGAGATGACACCCATCTCTTTATTGTACTCAATTGTCTAACTATGAAAAATAATCATGCAAAAAGGGTAGACTTGAGTGGAACAGAAGTCCACTCAGAAGCCTAAGTTTGAGTCTTAATACACTTGGGCATCAAGGCCCTGAAAATAAGGATATTGGATCAGTTCCATCTGTAACTCATGCAAAAACTTTGAAAAGATAAAACTCCAGCAGTTTAACTAAAGTTGACCCTTCACCACTTAGGTGATGATTTGAGTGAAATGAGGGGTGTTAAGATTACTGCTGAGAGTGCTTGGTCGGCAGCTATGCTGGAAATATGCCCTGCTCTCAGGAGGCACCGGAGATAATTATTCCTATCTGTAGCTCCAGAGATACTCCAGACTCTCGCAGAGCTCCAGAGAGGCATTCCTTATTTCTTCAAAACTTTAGGTGTCATGGTACTTTGGTATTGTCTCCGGAGATGCACAAAATTGTTGTTCCTGGCATCCACACCTATTGATTCAAAAAGAGAGAAGTTTCTGCATTTTTCCATTAATTCCACGCACATTAGTCACTCAATCATAAATTATAATCTTAAGTAATCTATCTCAATTAATCATAAAATAGAACGATCTTGCTAGCTTATTTAGGTGCAGACATTAGGAAAGATGGACTCAGGAAGGAGAAAAAGACAGGCAAAAAGATGTATTTCATGAGTGCAACTTGGCACTCATCATCCCCCCATACCTAAAGTTTGGCAGGTCCTCCTGCATCTCACATTCTGGATTTATTCTGGCGAAGCAGCTTGTCAGACAGGTTATAATCCTGGGCATAGGTGGTCCAATTTGTTTGGTTGATATTACCATTGCCTCTGTACTCATCAATCTGTTTCATCCAGTCCTGCAATTTTTCATCTTCCATCTGTTCTGCCCAAACAGGGAGTGGTTCAATTATTACAGGGGGCCTGTACCGTCCACCTTATGGTTATCCATTAATTTGGATATCAACTTTTCCTTTCTCATGAATAATCTTAAGTTTGCAAGGGTGAATACTTCTTTCAGTTTCTGCTCCGGGGTCAAAATATTCCATCTCTTCTTTGCTACCGCAAGAACTGGATTTGCTAAATTGATCATGAAAATGCCAAAATCAATGGAGCATTCCTGCAAACTTTTCAGGTATAATGGCAACATTGTGTTCTTACTATCAGGATGATAGATAAGGGACCTGAATTTGATCCTAAAAGCACTTGGATTGGGACATTCCTTCCTGATGAAAAGGTCTATTTTTGAATCCTTCTTGAGATGATCCTCCATCCTTTCATTCCAGATCTGATGATTCCTCATCAGGGACATAAATGCCTTAAGCTAGCACTCCCCCACAAAATGATTAAGAATAAAGGTTATATCATTAACATAGAACCCATGTAAGTATAATTCACATAGGAAATTCTTGTCCTCATCATTGCTCCTGGTATATGCTGTCATAAATCCTTCTGTTGTTTCTGTGTCCTCAACCAGGTCAGATAGGACAAACGAGAATTTCCTTTGTAGTACCCTTTCCTGTAAGAACATGGAGTAGCTGGCACTTGGAGGTCTGCATGATAGAATTTCTGAAGAAAGGGATGCCATTTCCATGATTTTGCCTTCCAAAGTTGCTATTCTTTCTATTTTGGCAGTGACTACCCTTTGTATTTGCAACATAGGCTTGGAAGCCTCAAATTCTCTACACTTCTTTTCCCAATGGAATATGTCTTTGAGAATGTCAATGGGGATTAGACCCACATAGGCATCTGTTTGTATTTCCTGCTCATTGGTTGCCTTTGGGCCAGCCAATTCTTGAATATATTCTTCCTAGTCATCTAGTCTATTATTGGCCCAAGTTAACTGTCTATCTTGGCTTTGTAGTTTCTCAATCAATGCTGCCATTATTGTGAGGCTATTGTCTCTAGCACTGGTGAGCTCAGAAACACTCTGTGCTGCCTCTTTCTCTTTTTCTTCCAACAGTTTGGCTGCCTCAATTTTCTTTGCCTCCAACTCTGCCTCTTTCTCGATTCTCTGGGCCTCTAATTCTGCCTCTTTCTCCTAGATGACCTTGTCCTTGCTTTGGAGTTCTATTTGTAGATTTGCAATAATTTGTTTTTGCTCCATTTCCACCTCTACTCTAACCTTTTTGAGGTTAGTAATAATCAAATTCTTTCCCCACAGTAATCTCTTTAAATTTTCAATTTCTTCCATCAATTGTTGTTCTCTTGAGATTTCCACATCCTCTTGATCAGAGGGATGAGAGAAGGTTTCTGCCTCTTCTGTTGCTGCTTCTGTGGCTGTGGGCTGATCATCAAGGTTTTCCATGGGCATTTGTCCTATTCTGCCCACTGTATCCCTTTGCTCTATTTCTTCTTCTTCAAACTGTCTGTCCTGAGGATCCTCTTGGGGTATCTCTGCTTCTGCTGGCACCGATGAAGGCCCAGCCTTATCCTCACATGTTCTCAATTCCAGGAGTACCTCAGCGAGCAGGGCAGTATCTTTTTCAGCGTGTGAGAGATGTCTCTTCCTTTTGCTTCTCCGGAGCAAAGGTAGGGCAAGTGCCTCCGGAGCACATCTCTCTTCCTCAGAATATGAAGAAATAGTATAAGTTTGTATGTTTTCTATCTCTGGAGCACATGATGGTTCTGAAACTAGGCTTGACTCTAGATGAACAGATGGTGTTGGAGAAATTTCTCTTTGTTTCTTCTTCCTAACCAAAGGGATCTCATCTGAATCATGGGATAGTTCTTCAACCCACCAAGTTTCCTCTATTCCCTGTCCTGACCTTCCCTCTATTAATTCCTTAGGGCAAGATTCCTCAGTTAGAGTAATCTTTCTCCTAACTAATCGAGTCATATATAAGGTTTGTGTAGGAGCAGGTTCTGCAATTTGTTCGCCTTTCCTCTTTTTGTCAGGAACAGGGGCTACATATGAAGTGGCCTCCTGTGAGGGTAACTTCCTTTTGTTAACAACTATGGAGGAGGCTGAAGACTTAGTGTCCTTATCTTGGTGAGAAGGAGAACTCTCACCTCCTGGCTGTGCCATCTCTAGTTCTCTGACTTGGGGGCTCTACTCAAGAAAGTTTTGCCATAATTCTTCCCCATTGGCCTGAGATAGGAAGTGGTGTTTGACTACCAAAAAGATGAGGCCATGATGCTTCATGGGTCCCTTATTCTGTTGATATTTCTTTGCAGTTGCCCTGATGGAAGAATACAAGAAATTGAGGATATTTATGCTATACTCAGGGTGTGCATTCCCATGTCTTAAATAAATCAGCATTTTCATGTTTAGCCCTAAAACTAGGGAAATTGACCATCACAAGTAAAGTATTTCATTAACCATGTGGCAACAGATGCCCAAGGGTTTGGGAGTGTGGATCTCAGAATTCTTTTGACATGATTTTTATTCAAATGCAATTGAATAGCAGGTTCACCATGAATAGAGAAATTTTTAATCAAATCAATGTATAAGGTTTTCAAGTGGTAAAACCTCTCACCTTGTTTGGGAAGCCCAGAAATGTGGCTAATAGTGGCTGAGGAGAAATTGATTTGTACTCCTCTGACAGTTGTCTGGTTATCCCTTAAATTCCTAAGGAATTCATCCACAACATCTTCCTGAAACCCTTCAATTTTTTCTAGGAAGTCTAACCATCCTGCAGCTCTTAGAATGTTTGCTGCAGCTACATCCTGCAGAAGACCCACAGTACTTTCTGGTTCAGACTTCTTTTTGACTCCCATTGCTGAATTTGCTCCACCTTCCGTGCTTATTCCTCACCTCCTCAATCTGCAGTCTATCCTTTCGTCCTATCTCAGTAGGCTCTAGATTACTGTTCAAATTGCTTTGTAGACTCCGGAGGATTGTTCAATTGCTCTATGGGCTCTAGAGGACTATTCAATTGCTCTATTGTTCGTTGAATTTTGGAAGTTTGAATGGTTAGGACGTTTCTATGTTTTTGCTTATGCAAGATTTGCAGACTGGATAGGTTACCGAGGCAGTCATAAATGTAGCAGACTGACAGGGCACTCTGGAGGTAAGGTGGCAGTACAACATAGCTAGTGGCATGCGCAAATTTGGGAAAGGAGATGATGGCGGGAGGATGTGTCATCGTGGCGGCACCCAAAATAGAAAGACAAGACAGTTGCTAATAATGATTAATTAAAGATAGAGTTACCTAGATTAGTTTTAATGATGAGGACGATGTACATGGCAGAGATGCTACATCATTTTGGAGACTGCACGCGTCGTGGCAATTAAGCAGCGGCTTGAGATGACACCCACCATCCCATTTGTACGCAACTTGCAATCATTGTGCTGAGTGGTTCAAGAATCCACGCTCCTTAGGTGATGTCAGCGCCGGCTTGTGAACACTCTTGCAAATTATTATTATGCTAATTTAATTTATTCTTTGTGATAAAGTAGAGGATGAGTCATGATGACCTTATCATGTGATGTGTCTACTTTACCCCCTAGAGAGGTGGGTCCCCTCCCTTATTATTGAGACTGACGGCGTTATTGACAAAGCGCCAGAGGTGCTCCTAGTTGGAGAAGCGCCGGAGGTGCATTTGACTAACTCCTAACAACTGATCATCTCTGGAGCTCAACTGTTTCAACTGTCCTGAAGAAGGGAACCACCATTTACTGGTTTTCAACTCCCATGGTCGAGAAAGACAGCCATTTGCTGGTTTTCCATCTTTCTCTATTTTTTTTCTCTTTTTTTAAGAAGGCAACCATTGCTGGTTTTCAACCTTCCTTTTTTTTTTTAATTCAACACTGTGACAGAGGAGGTATCCCCTGTATCAAAACACAAATTATTCAAAAACTCCTCTTTAGTAGATGGTCTTTTGTAAAGCCTGATTCGGTGACCATTTACTAGAAAGGTATCTGTGCTTCCATCAGTAGGTTGCAATAATACAGTTCCATTTTCAAACACTTCCTTTATTTGATAAGGACCCAGCCAGTGAGTTTGCAATTTCCCCCTAAACTCCTTGAATTTAGAATCGTAGAGAAGAACCCAATCACCTTGTTGAAATGTCCTCTTCTTGATGTGTTGGTCATGCCATTGCTTCCTCTGATATAGAACTAGTTCTGTTTGCTGAATGGCCTCTGTCTGAATTTCATCCAACTCATTGAGCTGAAGAATTCTGTTTTGCTAGGTTATAGACAATGGCAGACCAACATCCAATACAGTTTTAAGTGTCTAGAGTTGAAATTCTATAGACAATATAGGCTTTTTCCCATAAACCAATTCATATGGTGAGAACTTTGTTGTGGACTTCCAAGTGGTATTGTAAGCCCAAACTGCTTCAGGTAATCTACTAGCCCAATCTTTTCTGTTCATTGCTACTGTCCTTGTCAGAATATTCTCAAGTTCCCTATTAGTCACTTCCACCTGTCCATTTGCTTGCGGATGGTAAGGTGAAGATTTTCTGTGCTTGACTTGATATAAATCTGTGAATGCCTTGATTACTTGTGAAGTAAACTGAGGTCCTATGTCTGAAACTATTGATCGGGGGGCTCCAAATCTTAAGAAAATTTTATTGTAAAGGAAATCAACAACTTTTTCTTCTCTTGCAAACTGTAATGCTTGAACTTCAGCCCACTTAGTAACATAGTCTGTGCATACTAGAATGTACTCCTTGCCTGATGATGGTGGTGAAATTGGTCCCACAAAGTCTAAACCCCATTGCTCAAATAGTTCCATCATGACTTGAGGATGTAGTAACATCTCCTGGGTAAAGGTTGGCTATCCTATCCTTTGGCACTGGTCACAGTGCTGCACATACTTCTTTGTATCTTTATGAAGAGAGGGCTAGTAGTAGCCAGCTCCAAGGATCTTGTGGACTGTCCAATGGAAAGAATAATGGCCACCAGATGGTTCATCATGACATGCTCTCAACACATCAAAAGTCTCATCAGCCTTTAAACACCTGTGTAGAATGAAATCAGGACCACATTTAAATAGTAAACCATTCAACCATTTGTAAGAAACTTTCCTTAACTAAACGTTTTCTTTCTTTTGAAGTAAAATGGGATGGATACAAGCCTGTAGCTAAAAGATTGGCTATGTCAACAAACCAAGGTGCAGTAGAGGATATAGCAAAAAGATGTTTGTCTAAGAACTTGTCCTCCACTGGTTGGTTTTCTCCTCCTGTATGCAATCTTGACAGAAAATCAACAACCAAATTAAACTTTCTTGGATTATCAACTATGGTAATATCAAATTCCTGCAATAGCAATAACCACCTGATGATCCTTGCACCTACTACTGGTTTATTCATTAGGTACTTGATGGCTACATGATCAGTGTGTACAAATATCTTATATCCAGTGATATAGTGCCTGAATTTGTTTATAGCATAGATGACTGCTAGAAATTCTTTTTCAGTTGTGGTGTAATTTCTTTCCGCAAAGGTAAGGTTTTTGCTGATGTAATAGATGGCATGCATACTTTCTCCTTCCTCCTTTTGTCCTAAAACTGCCCCAATGGACTCATTTGAAGCATCAGTCTGTATGTGAAATGGTAAAGTCCAATTAGGTCCTCTTAGAATTGGTGTGACAGTGAGCTTCTCTTTCAAGGTTTCAAATGCTGATTAACATTCTTCTATCCACAGAAATTCTGTGTCTTTGTTAAGCAGGGTAAACAGGGGGCAACTATTCTGCTGAAATTTTCTATAAACCTCCTATAGTAGCCTGCATGACCCAGAATACTTCTAACGTCTGTCTAATTTTTGGGTGAAGGCAACTGTGTGATTACTTCTATCTTGTTCTAATCCACTTTGATCCCTTTCTCTGAAATATGGTGTCCCAAAATAATTCCTTCCTCCACCATCATAAAGCACTTTTCATGGCTAAGGGATAATTGATTTTTCTCACTACATTTTAGTACTTTTTCAAGGTTTGTGAGAGCTTCCTCAAAATTATCCCCATACATAGTAAAGTCATCCATGTAGACCTCCATGCATTCATTAGCTAGTTCAGCAAAAATAGCTAGAACCAGTCTCTAAAATGTAGCTGGGGCATTGCATAGCCCAAAAGGAAGAACTTTGTAAGCAAAGGTTCCCCAGGAGCATGTGAAGGTGGTTTTGTCTTGGTCTTTAGGTGCTACTTGAATTTGATTATACCCACTGAATCCATCTAGAAAAGAAAAATACTTTCTCCCAGCAAGGTTGTCCAAAACTTGGTCAATGAATGGTAAGGGAAAGTAGTCATTTTTTGTGGCCTTGTTGAGTTCCCTATAATCAATACACACCCTCCATTTCCCATTCTTTTTAGGCACAATGACAAGGGGTGAGACCCATTGACTGTCTGAGATTGGATATATAAACCCTGCTTGAAGTAATTTTTCTATTTCAGTTTTGACAATGTCCTTTAAAGCAAGATTTAATCTTCTTTGTGGCTGTCTGACAGGTTTAATATCCTCAGTGTATATATGATGGGTACAGATCTCGAGAGGTATGCCTTTCATATCTTGGTATTCCCAGGCAAAAGATGCTGAATGGGAAACTAGAAGTTGGATAAGTTTTTCTTCCTGATTTGTTGTTAACTGAGTGTTGATATTAAGTGTTTTCCCTGGTAGAATCATGACCTGCTTTGTGATTTGATCCATAGATGTAGTTAATCTATACATTTGAGTCATGGTATTGAGAGGACAAGAATGTGGAAGCAACATGTGGAAAGTGGCTAAGTCCCTGTAGAAGGTTTCCCCAAAAGGAATGATGTTGGCATGGGTACAATGAGAAGAAGTAAGAAGTTCTCTTTGAGAATCTTGGGCGAGTTCCATCATATCCTTATTGATTAGGATGTGAGTGAAGTCTTCTATTGTATCATAGTATACTTCTTCTAATTCTCCCAGATGTTCCTTGATGGTTACCATAGCTACTAAAGCACTGTTGTCATTGTTCTCTGGTTCATCCACCCATACTCTTCCTGTATAATGCACTAATGGTTCAGCTGGAGGATACAGAGATATTTTCTTTAGATCTATCCCATTAGAAATGACCATATCTCTAGTTTGACAATCAATAGATGTTGCTGCTGTAGCCAGCCATGTTCTTCCTAAAATTAGTGGATAAGCATTTATGTGGTTTCTCAGTTCTAGTATCAAGAAGTCCACTGGGAATTCCCATGAATCTATCACAACTGGTACATCGGTGATTACTCCTTTTGGAATAGCTACTGACTGGTCAGCTAGTTGAAGAATTGTAGTTGTGGGTTGGATACCTGATAGAGCTAATTTGTTCATTGTGTGAACTGTCATCACATTAATTGCTGCTCCCAAATCAACCAGAACATTTGAAATTTCTACTCCTGAGATGAAAACAGTTATGACAGGGTTTCTAGGGTCTCCATATTTTGGAAAGAGAATTTCTCCCATCAATAGATCCACTACTTTTCCTTCCACCTGTATTGTGGAGGGAAAGTTTTTCTTTCTGCCCTGCGTTTTGATACAATGCTGTTTAATTAACTGATTTAGTTCTGGGACATCTCTGATTGCCTGGAGGAGAGGAATTTCAATGTTTAGTTGCTTGATTTCTCGTAAAAGTTCTGATTCCAGGTTGGTTTGGATTTGTTTTTGTAAGATCTTTTTCTGGGGAACATTCTGTTTAAGCCGTTCTAGGTATGGTGCTAGTTTTTCCATCTCTAGAGCTCTTGTCAGAATTGTGTTCAGGAACGTTCTTCGGAGTCGGTCTTTTAGGAGCAACTCTGGAGTTGTCCAAGGATGATTCCTTTAGCACTCTTTCGTTAGTAATCTCCTCTGGGGGTTGAGTGGATGGATTTTCAGGTTCCTCATCATTGGTTATTTCAACTATAGTTGGAGGAGATGGTCTTGGGAATGCTTTCCCAGAACGCAGCTGGAGATTATTTGAATATATAGCATTAATTCCAACCAGATTTTCTTGCTCTGTCATGTAGACAGCTGCTCTCTGTTTATTTCATGGGTTTGGTATAGGCTGAGCTGGTAAAGGTGGTTGGCTAACTGGTTCATTTTGTGTTTGACCTTGTGTATTGGAGGGTCCAGTTAGTAAAGCTTGCTGTTGAGGTTGGAAACGCCTAGGTTGTCCTTGGTATTGTTGATTATATCCCTGTTGAGAACCCCATTGAGTTTGCATGTTTTGTGATCCAAACTGTGGTGGCCACTGTTGATTTCCCCAAGGCTGGTTTTGCCAATTTTGGTTTTGCCAGTTTTGGTTTTGCCAATGTTGACTTGGCCACTCTTGCTATCCCCAAGGAGGATTATGTTGAGGCCCATGCCAAGTTGGATTCCACTGATTATTTCCCCAATTAGAAGGACCCCTGTAAGAAGGCTGGTTTGGATACTAATTATAAGGGAAATTTCCAGTTTGTTTTTGTCCCACATAGTTCAACTCCTCTTCTATTACATCATTCTTTTTACTCAATCTTTTCAAGGCTGGAAGTTGACTACACTGACTGGTAGGATGTTCCCTATCATAGATCTGACAAATCTCTGATTTGTCCAAAGGGCATTCTCTCAACATATGTTTGTTTCTACACCTAGGACAATAGATGGAGAGTGGTTCAGTTGCTCTGTTTTGATCAGTTGTTCTAGTTTTTGCTTGAATCCCATCCAATGTGGTATTTAATTGGACCAGAATGTCTGTTTTTATATTTGTAATCTCCTCCATCAACTGTCCTATTTCATTCTTTCCTTTAAAAGTTTTGGATGACCTCACTCCATTTTGGGTTCTGGAATAGATCCTGCAAAGTTCTTCTATATCAGGTATTTCCATTTTGTTAATGTTCCCTTTTCCCATTAGGTCCAGTGCCTGCTTTGATTCTTTATCCAATCCTTTTATAAACAGGGTTCTGGCTAAGGAGTGATCCACTGGATTGCCATACCTTCTCAAGGCAAAATTAAACCTATCCACATAGTCCTCTAAGGATTCTTCCTCCCCTTGCCTAATTTTAAACAATTCTTCATTTTTATTACTAGATCTGCAGTAATCTTGGTATTTTTCTAAAAACTCTATTTCCATTTGATCCCAAGAACAGATAGAATTCTGGGGTAAACCCATAAACCATCTCATCGCAGAATCTTTCAGGGTTGAAGGGAACAGTTTGACTTTCTGGTTATCTGATCCATAATCATAAGTTTGGCAGACTACTTTGAACTCAAACAAGAACTAATCTGGATCCTCAAAAGGAAGTCCTCTAAAATTTGGCAGGTGTGCTGGTGAGATATTCTTCATAGGAGCATTGTCTCCAACAGCCAAAACAATAGGATATGAGAAGGTTCTTGGAGCCTGATTTTTCTCTTCCTCATGATTATCATTTTCCATGTTTAGTACTGGTTCTTCTCCCTAAGGCTCTAGGAAATTAGGTTCTATTAAAGGATCTACCTAAACATTTGTTGTAATTCCTGGATATAATTGGCAACTGGAATATCTAGAGGATCTAAGGGATTGTTGTTTTGAGGTGCAGGTTCCAGATTAGGCTCTAGGTTTCTCTCCTCAACAAGATTTTGTACCACCCCACTGCTTTGCCCTATGGTTTGTTGTTGGGGTGTCTGCTTAATATATCTTCCTTTTAGATCTCTAGCTCTAACCATACAGATCTATCCTAAAAATTGTTTTAACTCAGTTTCCCTAATTAACACAAAGTTATCCCTGGCAACGGCGCCAAAAATGATAAGGTGTCGTTATACCTCATCATTTAATCTATTTTCAGATGTCAAAAACCAGGGGCTGTGTCCACGACTGTCTGCATATAGGGATTCTTCAGTTACCAATTTATAGCTAATCCTAGCCGTTTCTATAATTTGAAAAGATTAATCTATCTACTTGCTGAATAAATTTAATGAGTGCTGAAAAAATAGGATAAAACAGGAAAGTTACTCAAAGCAATCTTAAAACAATAACATGCATCTATCTATTAAAAGCAGTAAATACTTTTATAATAAAAGCTAAAACAATAAAACAGTGGTACTAGCCTCCTGCCTTAGTGGTGAGAGTGGGCCCTTGCTCCACACCCTTGGGGCTGAAGGCTACAGTAAGAAATCAACACAGAAGAAGATCACAACTAGATTCAATCCAATTCAATCACTCTGCATTCATGAAAATATTGCTAACACAGGACTGAGATCTCCGAGAGTCAGAATAATTCCATTATTGTCTATCCTCTACTGTTTCTGAGAGTATATATATAAAAATGAGTGATGATATATCACTGAACTTATCTACCAGTTCTTCTATATGATGACACCCATCTCTTTATTGTACTTAACTGTCTAACTATGAAAAATAATCAAGCAAAAAGGGTAGACTTGAGTGGAACAGAAGTCCACTCTGAAGTCTAAGTTTGAGTCTTAATACACTTGGGCATCGAGGCCCTGAAAATAAGGATATTGGATCAGTTCCATCCGTAACTCATGCAAAAACTTTGAAAAGATAAAACTCCAGCAGTTTAACTAAAGTTGACCCTTCACCACTCAGGTGATGATTTGAGTGAAATGAGGGGTATTAAGATTACTGCTGAGAGTGCCTAGTCGGCAGCTATGCTGGAAATATGCCCTGCTCTCAGGAGGCATCGGAGATAACTGTTCCTGTCTGCAGCTCTAGAGATACTCCAGACTCTCACAGAGCTCTGGAGAAGCATTCCTTATTTCTTCAAAACTTCAGGTGTCATGGTACTTTGGTATTGTCTCCAGAGATCATTGAAGACTATCTCCGGAGATGCACAAAATTGTTGTTCCTAGCATCTACACCCGTTGATTCAAAAAGAGAGAAGTTTCTGCATTTTTCCATCAATTCCACGCACATTAGTCACTCAATCAAAAATTATAATCTTAAGTAATCTATCTCAATTAATCATAAAATAGAACGATCTTGCTAGCTTATTTGGGTGCAGACATTAGGAAAGATGGACTCAGGAAGGAGAAAAAGAGAGGCAAAAAGATGTATTTCATGAGTGCAACTTAGCACTCATCAGTGATAATCTAAATTAATGTTGTTGATGGATGACTTCTCAAGATACAATTAGGTAATGGTCAAAGAGCCTAAGCAACATAAGACAACTCCTTCACCACCCCTTGGAGAACATTTGTTTATGTGAGGATGCCTTTTGGATTCAAGAACGTAGGAGCCACCTTTCAGAAGGCAATGGATGTCACATTTGTCAGATTGATAAATGAGATCATGGTGGTTTATTAGGATGATTTGACAGGGCACTTTAAAGATAGATGTGATCATTACAAACACTTGGAGTTGATTTTTCAATGATGCTTAGAATATGGTGTTTCCTTCAATCCTATAAAATACACATTTGGTGTTGAGGAAGGTAAGCTTCTAGGCATATTGTGTCTAAGGATGGTGTGAGAATTGATCCAAAAAGAGTCAAAGCAATTGACCTCATTCCTCAACCCAAAATAGTCAAAGAAATGCAGTCTTTCTTTGGACAAATTAATTTTGTTAGAATTCTTGTTCCTAACTTTGTTGAGAAGACAAAGGCAATCTTCAAGGTACTTAAGAAGGAATAGTCAATTGGTTGGGATAAGGAATCAACTGACTCCTTCATGGATATCAAGGATGTACTTAAAGAGGTGCCAATATTGGCTAGTCTTAATTATTTCAAGCATTTTCAACTATTTCATTTTGCTTCTTTCTACACCATTACTGTAGTGTTGCTTTAGAACGCAGATGGATATGAGCAACCTATTGCATTCTTTAGAAAATCATTGTAGAATGTTGAGTTAAATTATTTCATCATGGACAAACATTCCTAAGCTCAAGGTTGTCAAGAACTTTAGGCCTTATCTCATAGGATCCAAAATCACTGCGTACGTGCCTCATACAGTTGTGAAGGACATCTTTGCTAAGAAAGATGTAAGGAAGCTAAGGTAGTGGAACAAATTCCTATGCTAATATTGAGAGGAGTTTTATGCAAAAATTTTAGATCTTTACAATAGTTACAGAAATAAACATAAATAGCAATCATACCACAACACAATGATTTATGTGGGGAAAACCCTTTTGAGAGAAAAACCCCACTCAAAAAACCACCCAATATATTATTCATAAATCAACAAGATTACAATATACTTGCAGAGAAATCTTTCATAGGAGTAACACCAACCAAAGATCTAGAGGCAACTCAACATCTATAATACTTTCACACAACCTCCATCTCAAGCACCCAATATATAGGAGATACAATACATGAAACCATCAAATGGTAATTATAAAACTATGAGCTAAACCCACCCAAAAGTGGCGTCTAAATTCTTAGAGTTTCATTATCTCCAATCAAAGATGTCTTATGATGTGTCAAAACACACATCAACACGTGTAACTCCCCCTTACAGCTTTTTTTTGTGTCCAACATGTTTTTACATTTTCCAATACAGGAGGCCCAACTTTCAAAGGTCATAACTTTTGATCTAGGAGGTCGATTGGGCCTTTTTTAAAATTGAAGAGCTTGAAGAGATCTACATACCAAGCACCCCCAATAGTGATGCGGATCACTTGGAAATTTACTCTGGCCAAAAACCAACCCTATAGCTCAGAAATTTAGTTTTTTATGTTTTCATAACCAAAAAATTGCATTTTTTGTAATTGCAAGGTTGAGACACCTTTCCTAACATTCTCCCATTTATTGAACACCTTGTAAAAAAAAAGGGAGTATCAACACCATGATTTAATTTCCAGGGGCAAAGAGGCCCATAGACTCTGAACACCATCCGATCTTCTCTATGCTCACAGGCTTAGTTAATGAATATATAACATTCATCAAAGTCTATATCTTAACTAGCTTCACCCTACCATCCTCGACCATATCTCTAACAAAATGATAGTGTACATCAATGTGTTTGGTCCTGGTATGAAATGTTGGGTTCTTAGCTAGGCAAATCACACTCTAACTATCACAATAAACTATCATTGCGCCTTGTTTTATTCCAATATTTGAACACATTCTCTTATGTCAAATGTCTTCTTTACAAGCACGAGTAGTTGTCATATACTCATCTTCAGTAATGGACAAAGAAACCATAGCCTTTCACTTACTCATCCAACTAATTGCACCACCAAATATATTAAACACATAAGTACTGATGGATCTTCTACTATCGACATCACCTATCCAGTCTAGATCCACATAACCATGAATATCAAGGGAATTCTCATCTCCTATCAAATTACCATGATAACACAAGGAATACTCTGAGGTACCCTGCAAAGCTTTTAAGACTCTTTTAACTACATCCCAATGAACTCTACCAAGATTAGACATATATCTGGAAAGAACTCCCACTACTTGGGCAATGTCTGGTCTAGTACAAACCGTAGCATATATCAAACTTCTGACTGCACTCTACTCATGTCTTCCATCTCTAATGGAGATGTTTTGGATTAGATCCGGACAACTGAGAGGGGGGGTGAATCAGTTGTCACACAATTTAAACTTTTCTACCTTTAATCTTCCTTTACAACTTATAATCAAATCAATGATATAAACATTTCAGCAACAATCAATAACACATGAGCAGAAACATAAATCATACACTTGACACCAAGATTTTTGACGTGGAAACCCAGTTAAGGGAAAAACCACGGTGGGCGTTAACCCACAAAGATTATACTCTGTTAAAAGTATTACAATGGGGAATGCACATGCATTCAAGCTCACTGCCCAGAGCTCACTGCTTAAAGGAAGGCTCACTGCCTATAGGAAGAGAATTACAATAAATTTGAACTGATATTTAGCATCTATCAATGCTGGAGTTTAGTTCTGATTAAGCATAGAAAACTGACTTGATACACTTCATCCTTACTCTGCTCCTCTTACTGCTCTGCTAACATCTAAACTTTTTACTTCTGCTCCTCTTTTTCGCAATTACACCATGGTAGCAACACACACACACCAAAATCATCCAAATCCATCAGCTATATATATCCGCATCCTGATCTTTAATTACTTTTCAGTCGGCTTCAAGAACACTTGGAAGATTATTGAGTACTCTACTCTGTCAGCTAGATCCATGCATAACTTGAGACGCGGACCAAAACTTGCACTCACAAATCATTAGTCAGGTCGGCTACTATCACTGATCAACACAACTTGTCCAACCAACAACTTCCATACATCCGGAACCAAGATCAATTACAAGTTCAGCCTGTTCCTCTTCTGTCTGTTCTGTCAAATTGTTAATCCGATACTCAGATGCTAATAACTATTGACTCCTTCATCACCGGAGGCCAAAATTCTGGATTTAGATTTTCTTGACAATGCTTATGACTCCCTCAGATCCGTAGCAAACTCTGATCTACTCTAGAGGAGATCCGGACCAAGATACTGGACCCTGTCACACACTCTGTTCTTGACTTCCCAGACTTAGACAGATCTTCAATCTGATTTCCGGTCTGGGCAAATTAGGTAAAGTGGATGTTTAGAGAGACTTGGTTGCCATCAATGACAACACTTATCATGCCTAGCAGTGTCTCTTGCCAAAAATCTCCCCCTTTGGCATTGATTGCAACACTTAGTGAAAAATGATTAAGTGTTGGAATAACTCCCACTTTGCTTGTGCACCATACTGTTGTTCACACTGCTTTCTGGTGCTCCCCATTTGCTGGATTCCTCATTTTTCACTGATCTTCACTCCCCATTTGGCATCAATGGCAAAGGGTGGAGTCCGCAAGCCAAAATTCTCCAAATTTTTTGTGTATAGTGCCGCATATGTACAACTAATCACTAAGTTCTATTCACATGAACTTGAGAATGTCTGCAAAAGTATTCTTTAACTATACAAATTTGATGGCCCAACTTCTCTTCATACCATCCAAAATTGAAATGTGTCCTTTTAGCAGAAATGCATATGCTTTTGCTTTCTTTTGATTTGACGGATCACTCGTCTGGGCAATACTTTGAGCCTCTGACAAGGTGTTAAACATTGTTTCCAACTTAGGGGTAATCAGTCCTCGGAGCTCACCCATTCTTTCCATAATATTCTTCTTTTCCTTGATAAGCTTCTTTATTTCATTTGTGAGGTTAATTGCTTGACATTCTTGGTCCCCCGAAGATAATGTTAAAGGATCAAAACTTTGAGATAGGTCTAGCATCTTTTTCTCCTGCTCCTTTATCTTTTTCTCAATATCCTCTACTATTTTGGGCCATGATAAGCAAAACTTATATACATCACTACCATCTTTAAGAGAATTTTCAATATTCTTTATACCAATGTCGAGTGTTTTTCTATCATTATCTATAAGGCCTTTTAGTTCACTAAACCTCTTATCCAAAAATTCTTTCTAGATCTTTACTTCAGTTGACTTCTCAAAGGACTTAAAATTTGTATTTACAGAATGCACAAGATTTTTCAAATTATCAGAAGGGGAATCAGATATATTCTTCTAATATGTGGGCATGATTTTCTCTAGTACTCCGGATGCTAGGCTTATCACCTCACTATCTTCTATGTAAGACTTCAGTAATTTCTCCCTTGCCTTGGCCTGTGTGAATGATGATATCTTCAGTATTTGATCCAGAGAGAGAGTGTCATAATTGATTGGTCCTTGTATCAGTTCCATCTCATCTAACTCTAGCATCTCCTTGCTAAGAAAACTTTGCACTGCATTTGCAGTGTCTCTTGCCATACTTACTATTTTAGTTTCCTTCCCTTGTGCTTGGTCAAAGACAGCAACTGGACTGCTTGCTTTGGTGCATTAGCATCATTCCTTCTACTGGTTCTTCTTTTCCCTTTGCCTCTTCCTCTTCCTTCTCTTTCTCTTTTTCCTTTCCGAAGTCATCAATAGCAGGAGGATCTGGAGGATCAAGACCAGCATTTGCTTCTTCTATCAAAACTTCCTCTTCTTCCTTTTGCACTTCCTCTTTCAGAACAGAGAAGTCTAGAGTTTCAATCTGTTGCTTACTTCCCTTTAATCCTTCAACATCCATGTCTGAGGACTCAATCTCTACATTTATCTCCTCTGCAATAGGAAGATTGTGCTTTTTCAAAGCATTCCAGAGAATCACTTTGGTTTCCTTTGCAATCTTGTCTGTCTCCCCAAGTATAAGCTTGTTCTTTCAATTTTTACTTTAGAACTCATCCTTGGCTTCTTTGAATATCAAATTCATTTGCTTTGAAGAAATTTGGGAGCATAACTGTATTAATATTTGTTCTCAGATCTCAAGATCCTTGCTTATTGCATTCTCTTTTCTCAATTCCAAAACTTTTTCAAGGCTTTTTGGTATCAATGAACATATCTCAATAAGAGCCTTGTTGTAGATATTCAAATATCTTACCGTTGCTTCCTCAAGTACTCTTTTGTCAGCATCATTATAGCTATCATAGAATTCTGTCATTGGAGCCAAGTTTCTATCCACAGTAACTGATTTAATGATGTTGTCTACTAAAAGGGTAGGCTTCTCTACATATTCCTCTGTCTTTTGCCTCTTGCCTTCCCTTTTACTTCTGGAGGACATCTCCTTGGATATCTTGGACACTTTTGTGTCTGTGGCTTTTAGTTCTTTGATCTCAATGTCAGAATCTGTATCTTCTTCTCTTGTGCTTTCATAAGTCTGGGATGCTTTTGTTTTCTTCCTTTTCTCCCTTTTTTTGGATGATTTTGCTTCTGGTTCTGCAGTCTTAGGAGGAACAGGGGCAGCAATAGAGCTCCTAGTAGACCTTGAGGTGGAAGAGGGCTCCACCGGAGTACTTCCTTGTTTCTTATCTTGTTTCTCTTTCTCAGCCTTTTCAGTTCTTTCCCTGAAATGCCTTACAACCTCTTTAGTTAGGCCCAGATTTTCAGCCAGCTGCTCAACTTCTTTTCTTACTCTCCTATTGGTTTCAGGTTCTTTGAGCTCAGTATGCAGTTTTAAACTTAACTCTTCATATGTTCCAAATATTTAAACTGTTGTGTCTTTAGGCTTGCTTAGAAGATGTTGAGCATACATATTCAAGAGTTTTCCATCTACTTCATACCCCATGGGCATGATCCAAACAGTTCTGGGTTCCACTGCTTCCATTAGACATTGATCAATATCAACCATAAAGCATATTTCATTTTTGTACTTCTCAACAATTGATTTAGGGATTCTTTCCCTTAGGTGCATCATACTCTAAAACTTCTTGAAGTAACCCCATATTGTAGTTTTCTGAGCTTTGAAATCACCAATGCTGCAAAGATGATCCCTGATCTGAATGACAACTGGCACATCCTTAGTCCAGTGCACACCTTTTACCCCAGGTAGACATAGAATCAATGTACCATACTTGAAAGTGTTTTTCTTATCTTTCTTGATTTTGTTTAGATTTTCAAACAGTTCATTCTATAGTAATTCACACAAGTCATAATCAGTATTTTCCTTTAGTATCTTGTATGCAACATATATGGTTGTTCTGGAAATAGAATTTTCTCTGCTCGAGTGGTAAATTTTGTACCCAATCACCACGGAGGCAAATTTGACATCTGGTTCTATAATATTATTGATGGTCATTGCCCTTCTATCAAACTTGGCATCGGTAGCATCAGTCACTGTTTGGTTTTTCACGGCTTTTAGCATGGGTAATCCACTGGTTGAGTTTAACCCGATTACAACTCTGATAGCATCCTTGGTAATCTTGAATGGTTTTAACAACCAAAAGAATTCATCATGCATCTGAATCATAACATATTGAACCCATTCATCCTCATCAAATGTTGGAAACCCCATAATCTGAATAAAGTGTTTATCCTATAGTGCCTTATACTCGAGTTTAAGTTCATGATTTTCATCCTTGAGTTGTTTCTCAAACAAGTCTACATACCTTGAATCTCCAAATTCATCTATGTTTGCATAAATATAACCCCTAATGTCTTCAACATGCAGCACACCATATGGAACACTCGAAAAAGCACCTAGCAAATCGACTTCTATTGATTTATGAGGATGCTTCTTGAATTTGGGTTGAGGCCTTTCAGTAATGTCAACAACATGAGGAGTAGCCATCTCAACAAATTTCAAATTCAAAGCTTTACAAAGAAGTACCTTTTTCTTCCACGGGGTTAGGATTGATCAATTGCCGGTTGAATTCGCTCTTTGTGCTTCAGTCTCTAGATTTGTAGCTTGAATGCTCTTCTCCTTGTTTCCTCTGAATGTAAAGTGATTCAAATGTGTGACCAGTGACTTTTTATCTTTTACAAAACCTAATTTGGCATAATAATAAATGTGTTTCCCTAACTTTATTTGGTTATTCTATTTTTGACAGTTCTTCATGAATCACTCTGCAAGTTTTCATATCAACATCTTTTCTTCTGGAAATCTTTCCAAAGGTTCTAAACCAATTCAAAATATCCTCTTTTATTGGGCCAAATTCAGGCACCCACTTACTAACTAGGGGAATTTGATGTTCAATGCAGCTCCCCCTGAGCCAAAGCTCCTGACTTAGTTCCTGGAGGAATTGTCAGCACCGAATTCTGGTGTGGACCCATCACCATTGTTTATTGTATTTTTCTTTACCCAATTCTTGTTCATTTCGCTCTGTATCTCATTCACATCAATTTTTCTTTTGCCTTTGTCTTGTTTCTGCTCATCTGGTTTTCTATTTACCGGACCTCTTCCATTTTTCCTACTTCTGTAGAATCTTGCAATATGACCAGATTTATTGCAGTTAAAGCACACAACATTTCTTTTCTTATAAACTTGATTTCCTCTTGATCTTCACTAATTAGCCATGTGTCTAAACCCATTGCAAACAAAACAGTAACCATTGAAAGAATTGCTAATTCCTCTATTGTTAGCATTATTCATTATCATACTTCTGCATTCATTTGATCTATGACCATACCTCTTACACTTGAAGCATTGACCAGAGAAGGATGGATCATTTTGATTTACTCTGCTTCTGCACTGAGTAGCTCTATGACCAAATTTATTGCATTTGAAACAATTTCCATTGAATGATGGATATCTTTCAGCATTAGGTTGTCTTATCGGAGGTTTTCTAGTACTGTTTCTCCTATACCTTGGTTGAAAATTTCTTTGTCCGGATCCAGAGCTTTCACCTTTCTCATATCTAAGATCATGCTTGTCATCATCCTTTTTCTGACCTTCAATTAGTGCTTCAAGTTTAGCTGAGCTTATCTTGAACTTCTCCTTATACTCATTTGCAATTTCTAGGTCATGTCTGAGAGTGATAATCTGTCTCTCAAGTTCTCTCTCATTGTTTCTGCTTTCTTGTAGATTATATTCTAGAAGACCAGCTATTCCATCCAATCTGTAGCATTCTTTAGTTCTCTCTTTTAGATTTTGATTCATCTCTTCTTTAGATTTCTTCCTATCTTCAATTTCCTTGGTTAGTCTCATCACCCCAGTTTCCATCTCATGTTTTAGGATAACAACTTCTTTAGCTAGCTTTTCACATTCCTTTGTCTTCTCTTTCAAGGCCTTGTCTTCATAATGATTTCCCAGTTGAAGAGGTTGCTACTTTCCTTTTGCATTGGATTTGCTCATTTTTTCTTTTAAAGTCTCAATGAAGTCTTCAACCTTTTTGAGGTTATCTTGTAGCTCTTGGACTTCTACTTTGGATTGCTCAAGATCATCTAGGATGAGATTAAGTTGCCCTTGAAGGTTATATTCATCCATTTTTACTGCCTTCCCAGATCTTCCTTAAGATGTTAAACTTTTTTTTAAAAGGAACCTTGTTCTGATACCAATTGTTGGATTAGGTTTGGACAACTGAAAGGGGGGGTGAATCAGTTGTCACACAATTTAAACTTTTCTACCTTTAATCTTCCTTTACAACTTATAATCAAATCAATGATATAAACATTTAAGCAACAATCAATAACACATGATCAGAAACATAAATCATACACTTGACACCAAGATTTTTGATGTGGAAACCCGGTTAAGGGAAAAACCACGGTGGGGGTTAACCCACAAAGATTATACTCTGTTAAAAGTATTACAATGGGGAATGCACATGCATTCGGGCTCACTGCCCAGAGCTCACTGCTCAAAGGAAGGCTCACTACCTACTGATATTTAGCATCTATTAATGCTGGAGTTCAATTCAGGTTAAGCATAGAAAACTGACTTGATACACTTCATCCTTACTCTGCTCCTCTTACTGCTCTACTAACATCTAAACTTTTTACTTCTACTCTTTCTCACAATTACACCATGGTCGCAACACACACACACCAAAATTATCCAAATCCATTGGCTATATATCTGCATCCTAATCTTTAATTACTCTTTAGTTGGCTTCAAGAACACTTGGAAGATTATTGAATACTCTGCTCTGTCGGCTAGATCTATGCATAACTTGAGATGCGAACCAAAACTTGCACTCACAAATCATTAGTCAGGTCAGCTACTATCACTGATCAACACAACTTGTCCAACCAACAACTTCCATACATCTGGAACCAAGATCAATTACAAGGTTGGCCTGTTCCTCTTTTGTCTGTTTTGTCAAACTGTTAACCCGATACTCAGATGCTAATAACTATTGACTCCTTCATCACCGGAGGCCAAAATTCTAGATTTAGATTTTCCTGACAATGCTTATGACTCCCTCAGATCCGCAGCAAACTCTAATATACTCCAGAGGAGATCTGGACCAAGATACCGGACCCTGTCACACACTCTGTTCTTGACTTCCCAGACTTAGACAGATCTTCAACCTGATTTCCAGTATGGGCAAATTAGGTAAAGTGGATGTGTAGAGAGACTTGGTTGCCATCAATAACAACACTTATCATGCCTAGCAGTGTCTCTTGCCAACATGTTGGACATTGTGAATTAGATAACTTTGTTCCAACTATAAGAGTAACACACAATGGTCTACAATCCGGCATGTTAAACCTATGTAAAATTGAATTGACATACTCTGGCCAAGTCATAGTTTTCTATTCACTCTATCTCTTTTGATTTCCATCCCAAGAATGTGTTTAGCTATACCAAGATCTTTCATTTCAAGTTTAGTTGCAAGTTGAGACTTTAGTTCTGAAATCATTCATTTCCCTTTACCAATAAATATCATATCATCAACATATAATGCAATAAACAAGAAACAATCACCATTAGATTTATAATAAACATAGTTATCTAATTTAGAACACTCAAATCCCAAACTTGGCACATATGTATCAAATTTCTAGTACCACATCTTAGGACTCTATTTGAGGTCATACAAAAACTTCTTCAATTTACAAATCAAAATACTTTTACCTTTCACCACGTAGTGCTCTAGATGTGTCATATAAATATCCTCCTCCAAATCACCATGAAGGAAAGATGTTTTCACATCCATTTTCTCAACCTTTAGATTATAAGTTGTGGCAATAGAAAGAAAGAAACTAATGAATGTCATTTTTACAACGGGAGAAAATATCTCACCGTAATCAACGCTTTCAACCTTAAGAGTAACTTTTTACAACCAACTGTTCTTTGTACTTCTTAATACCTCCATCTGAACCAATCTTTTTCTTGAACACCCATTTACAACCAACATGTTTTCATCCTTCAGACAATGGTACTAGATCCCATGTATCATTCTTTTTCAAAGTTGTCATTTCTTCATCCATAGCAATCTTCCAGTACTTTGCATCATTCATACATAATGCCTCTTCTATAGATCTGGGTTCATCCATGTTAGTATTCAAAGAAAAAATGCATCTCCAATCATCGAGTGAATACCTTTTAGATGGTTTTCTGTGCCTTGTAAGCCTTTGAACAAGTTGAGTTGGAGGTTCTTCCTCCTCTCCTGAAGATTCAGATATAGATGAGATCTCCTCAACTTCTTGTCTATCTAGGGGCCTCGATTCAACTTTCTTAGATGTAGAAGGAAGTTGAATCACATCTTTTTGTTCACTTTGTTCTAGTTGCAATGTAACAAAAGAAGGCTTAGTTTCTCAAAAAATCACACTTTTAATAGATATTACCTTCTGTACAATAGGATCCCAAAGCTTGTAGCCTTTCACACCATAATTGTACCTAATGAAGATACATTTCATAGCCTTGTTCTCCAACTTTGTTCACTTCTCCTTTGACACATGTGCATATGCCTCGCAACCAAAATCTCTAATATTTCTCAATGAAGGCTTGTGACCTGACCATACTTCCATAGGTGTTTTATCAAGGGCTGATGTAGGAGACATGTTAAATAGGTAGTAAGTAGTGGCAATAGATTCAACCCAAAACCTTTGTTCTAGACCAACATCACTAAGAATACTCCTAGCCTTCTCCATCAATTTCCTATTCATTCTTTCTTTAACTCCATTCTATTGTGGAGAATACAAAGTTATCTTTTGTTTCTAAATGCCACAATCTTTACAGAATCTGTCAAAATCATTAGAGCAAAATTCACCGTCATTGTTAGTACTTAAAATTTTTATTTTATTTCCAATCTACAACTCAACCATTACTTTAAGTTCTTTAAATTGTCTAAAAACTTTAGATTTACTCTTTAGAAAATATACCCATACCATTCCGCTATAATTATCAATAAATGAAACATAATATGTGGATTTTCCAATGGAAAGAACATCTACAGGACCAAAGACATCAAAATGAATAAGATCCAGCACACCACAAGATTTATGAGAACTCAAGTAAAATTGAACACAGTTTTATTTACCATAAATACAATGCTCACAATAATTGAAATCAAGATTATAATCAGTCAACCTTTCAACAAGGTTTTTATTTTTCAAGGTCCTTAGACCCTTTTCTCCAATGTGGCCTAATCTCTAGTGTCATAACATAGTCTTCTCTGCAAACAATTTTGATTTAGAAGAAAGAGCACCCTTAGGTACCTAAAAGCCTTGACCATTTGTTGAAGATGAAACCCTCTCATTTTCTAATGAAGTAGTCACATACTTTTCATAGAAGTATTATTGCACTCAATAGTGCATGCATCAATCTTATACAATGTGCCAAATATGAAACCTCTAGAAATCACCATAGCAGCTCTAACCATCTTGCATCCTGCATTAGAAAAGACCTGTGTCTATTAGTTTGCTCACATATAATAAATTTTGTGTTAATCCAAGGATATGTAACACACCACTAAACCTTTTTACTCTACCATCAGGAAATTTGATTTTAACTTTACCATGACCAACAATATTTAAATGAGAATCATCTATTGGTATGTAGCGACTGATCATGTTGTAAGGCTACAGGTACATGCAACAAGCTAAATTTTGGTGACTTTGACAGTCGCAATTTCCCCCCAAAATAATTAACAGGGGAATGCAGGGGGTGGATATTTAATAAAATGTCCAACATTTAATAAAGGCGTCGGTTGTTAGTTTGGTTAACCGACATTGTAAAAACGAACTTTGTAAACCGCCAAAAAGGCTTGTTAAATAAGCGGCTGGAGAATATGAAATGTCATGAGACACAATGAGATTGTGAGTACATTTCATGTAGCATAGCAGTGGATAAGCTACAGATTGTAATCAGTTTGATTGACACTAGATAATAAAAATACTGGATGGTTGTTTCTGTGGATGTAGCCCACATTGGGTGAACCACGTTAAATCTTTGTGTTGAATTGTGTTCTTTATTTTTCTATGTATTTAAATTTGCATTATAATTGTTAAGTTGTATTGCTCCAGTCTGCTAAGAATCCTAACATCATCACCCAATGACACCTTACCTCCATTAAATTCTTCATATTTAGAAAACCAATCTCTATTAGGGGTCATATTGTGAGATGCACCTGAGTCAATTAACCATGCATCATTACCTGCACAAGTGGCCAAAGCTGCAATAAATGCATCACCATCTTCCTTCTCAGACTCAGATTAAAATCAAATTTCTTATTTTCTTCTTCTTTTATTCTTTGCAGTCCTTACAAAAGTGTCCAGGCTTACCGCAATTCTAGAAAATAACTTTAGACTTTTCAAGAGATTTCAATTTCCCCTTGGACTTGGATTTGTCACGCTTCTCACTCTTCTTGCCTTTTTCTTTAGGCCTTCCATGAACATTTAGAGCCTCTTTGGCATTGATGCATACCTTCCTCCTCATTTCTTTAGAAAGCAAAGAACCCACAACATCTTCATCTTTCAAGACAATAGAAGTACTCTCAATAGCCATAACAAAGAATCACACGAATTCGACAAAGAGCAAAGTAGGGTTTAACATCTCTCCTCACCCATTATTACACCAACTAATGTCAATTGAGCCACCAACATATTGAATTCTTTCAAGTGGTCTGCAATTCATCCAACCTCCTCCATTCTCAAAAAATATAATTTCTTCCTTAAGAAAATCTTGTTCACTAAAGATTTGGCGTGATATATCTCACCAAGTTTCTTCCATAGTTTCTTCATAGAGGACTCTTCACGGACATTGATTAAAATAGAGTCTACTAGGCATAATCTAATTAGACTTTTGTCTTTTCGGTCCATAACATCATATTGAGAAACAAAAGTAGCATCTATAAGCCTTGAAACATGCTCATCAACAACATCCCACAAATCTTGATCAATTAACAGATCTTCCATCTTCAACTTCCACATCTCAAAATTGTTGCTAGAAAATTTTTCTACCTCTATTCTCCCTAATGTGCTTGCCATCTGAAAATTCTTACAACAAGATCACATAGTATTTTTTGCACAAGCTCCCACTCAAAACTGGATTAGTTCAAAAAACTCAACAACCCACAACTGAAACCAAAGGTGATTAAGCTTTAATACCACTTGTAAGGAAGTTAAGGTAGCAAAATAACTTCCTAAACTAATCTTGAGAGGGGGTTATGTAAATTTTTTTAGATCTTTACAAAAAATACATAAATTATATAGAAATAAACATAAATAGCAATCATACCACAACACAATGATTTATGTGGGGAAAACCCTTTTGAAAGAAAAAGCCCACACTCCAAAAGTCACCCAATATATTATTTAGAAATCAACAAGATTACAATATACTTGTAAAGCAAGATTTCATAAAAGTATCACCAACTAAAGATCTAGAGGCAACTTAACATCTTTAAGACTCTCACACAACCTCCATCTCAAGCACCTAATATATAGGAGATACAATACATGAAACTGGCAAACGATAATTACAAAACCATGAGCTAAACCCACCCAAAAGTGGCACCCAAATTCTTAGGGTTTCATTATCTCCAATCAAAGATGCCTTATGATGTGTTAAAACATGTATCAACACTCTAACTCCCCTTTATATCTTTTTTGTGTGTCCAACAAATTTTTATATTTTCCAATACGGGAGGCCCAACTTTTGAAGGCCATAACTTTTGATCCAAGAGGCCAATTGGGCCCTTTTCTAAATTCAAGAGCTCGAAGAGATCTACACATCCGGCACTCTTGATGGTGATTGAGACCACCCAAAATTTTTATTTTGGATAAAACCAACCCTATAACTCAGAAATTAAGTTTTTATATTGTTATAATCCAAAAATCACACTTTTTGTAATTGCAAGGTTGAGACACCTTTCCTAACACAAGAAGCTTCTGGAAAGAGGTGCAGATGGATCAATAAGATCTAGGAATATGATATGGAGGTGCAAACTAATAGACTTGTTAGAGGTCAAGGCCTTGAATGCAGTAGAAGTGCATCAGGTAACTTCCCGTCTTACACCCACTCCTTGCTCTTTAAAAGATGATCATTGGTATAAAGATGTAGTTTTCTATTTGAAAAACTTGAGTTACCCTCCCAGATTGAATGATCGTCAAAGAAGAACCTTGAAATTGGTAGCCCAAAAGTATGTGTTGATGCAGGGCCAACTTATGTGGAGAAACCTTGATGGATTGCTTCTCAAATGTTTAGATCATGAGCAGTCTGTCAAGGTCATGAATGAATGTTATCAAGGACTTTGTGGGGAACATTTCATGTTAAAGACCACTGCCCACAAAGTAATTAGAGAATGATATTGGTAGCCTACAATGTTTAAGGATGTAGTCAAATATGTTAGAAAGTGTGATCCTTGCTAAAGGTTTGCAGGAAAGATGAAGTTTGTAGGTGCACTTCTCCTCACATCCATATCAGCCGACGCTCCATTTCAATAGTTGGGTCTTGATTTTATTGGAGAGATTGTGGAAAAACCTAGTGATGGATACAAATGGATCCTTGTAGCCACTAACTACTTCCCCAAATGAGTGGAAGAAATACCTACTAGAAATACAACATCTAAGGTAATGATTGACTTCTTAATGAACAATATCATCACAAGGTTTGATGTTCATACAAGGATCATTGCTGACAATGCAATGTGTTTTATATCGCATGATCTCCTCGACACATGTTCTAAGTATGGGATAGCTTAAATCATTATTTCCCCTATCATCCACAATGAAATGGTTAGGCTAAATCAAGTAACAAGAGCATCATGAATACCATCAAGAAGACACTAGATTCAAACAAGAAGAGGTGGGATGATAAACTTAGGCTTACTGTTTGGATAGATAGAATAACCTTTAAGAAGGCAATTGGTAGAAGTCCCTTTGAGTTGGTTTATGGAATTGAAGCTAAGATGTCAATCAACCTTGAACTACCTGTATACAAATTGCTACAACAAATTAAAGGAGATGAAGATAATGTCATTTCCTTGAGAATACATGAGTTGATAGAACTTGATGAAGCTAGGAGGGATGCACATGAGAGAAACATGTCATGATAGTAGAAGGTCAAGCATTTATTTGACAAGAAGGCAGTTCCAAGAAGCTTCCAAGTTGGCGACCTGGTCTTTATGTGGAATTCCAAATCTGAGAATAAGGACAGGCATGGAAAATTTGAGGACTTGTGGTTTGGTCCTTATCAAATTGTTGACAAGTGTAGTTAGGGCACTTTTTACCTCAAGAGTTTGGATGGAGAGTTCATGGAGCTGCTAGTCCATGGCCAAAACCTCAAGCACTTTTTCTATTGATGGAATGTTGCCATTTTGCCTCTATACATACACTTTCTTTTGTGTGTTCTATGTTGGGCTATTTTGTTGTTGTTTCTTTTTCCTTGTTTTGCTTTGGCCCTCGCATTGTTGTTTTGGTCTATAACCCAGAGATAACTAGATTCCCATTATGCCTGCAAGAGGCACACATCCACAACTAGAGCCAATAATGACACCCTCATAAAATATGCAAAAATCTTAATTCTTCTACCCTATTGTTGTTTTTCCCTTACTCTTGCCATGGCCATATCTTACTATTGCCAAAAAATCCCATACAATTTTGAAGGTTGGTGCTTCCCTTGGCATTTTCTTGCATTTTCAGGTTTTCGGGTTTTTCCAAGACTTTGGAATGTTCCAAGTTCTAGAGGTTTCCCCACCCCCAACCTATTGGTCCTTTGGTTCTATGTTCCTCTGGAACCCCGAACCCTGATTGCATGCTTTTCAAGGTCCATGTTCATGATGATGGCATTAGCATCTAGTGGTACAAAACTTTTGAAGCGTGGGGCATTTCCCGGTCATTATCTTGCCTTTATGGAATTTCAACTTCTCGGGGGTCCTTAGAGCCTAGGAACCTTGTTTGTAGCTTCTAAAGTTCCCCAGAACCCCAAAACCCCAGCTTTACCTTTTGGTTCCAGGTCATTTAATAACGTTAGGCCTCACCAATTGACTCAGCGGTCAATGAGGTGAACCGATCCGACTGATCGAGAAGGGAGGCATGTCAGCCACCCACTAATATTCTTGGTTCCATAATCAGACTACCCCATCCGAATCAGTCCATATGCCATCTCCCCTGCCCCACTTGTAGGTAACTACTCAGTACCAACATATCCCGTGAGGAGAGAACCAAGTCCAGAGCGGAACGTTACATTTGTCGTTTGGAGCAGGATGGACCCATCGTATTGCAGAGCGTGTGGAGCTATCTATATGGTGTGCACCAGCGAGGGGTGGATGTATCGATCCAGTTCCAATGTCAGATATCAGATCCATCTCCAGGAGGCTATTATTGTTGGAGTTCTAAGTTTCCCTCGAAACCCATGTTCTCACTTTCTCTTTCGCCTTTCAGGTTTTTGGGTTTTCCCAAAACCTTTAGTACTTTGTTCCTATGTCCTTAGATTCCTCATAACCCTAAAACCCTGCCCTTTGTCCTTTAGTGCCAGAGTTCCCCTCTTTCCCAGAACCCCGCGTTCCCCAAGGTTCCAAGTACTCAATTCCTCTTGAATTCTAAACCTTTAAAATTTAAATTCCCTACCTTGCTCCTTTACTACATCCCCATGTCCCTCCTTTCCCCACACCCCATTGCCTTGTCTTTTATCTCCCTTTTGTGTCTTTATAGGTTTTCAAGATCCTGAGGATCCTTGGAACCTTTTCACTTGGTTTATGCATCCCTTTGTTCCCCAGTTCCCTAAAACCCTGACTTCCTACTCCCTTTGTTCTTTGGTCCCAAGGTTCCAAGTTCTCTCGGAACCCCGGTCCCCATCCCTATCCCTTTCCTGAACCCTATTCCCACTGTTCCTTGTTCCTGGTTCCTAATCCTTCCTGGACCCTAATTCCCAATTTTCTCTTTCCTTTTGTTCTGAAATTCCTAAGTCCCTCGGAAACCCCCTTTCCTGACCTTCCTCATTCCGCCCAGACCCCAGATCCTAGTCTTCCCCACATCCTATGTTCCTGTGTTTTTTATTCCTCGTGATTCCCAGTTCCTGCTCCTATGTAATTTCCCCTTCTCCTCGCAGGCTTCTAGACCTCCTTGGAACCTTTTCACTTGGTTCCTAGGTCCCTTTGTTCCTCAAAAACCTGAAACCCCACGACTTTCTTATAAAGGCATTGACTGTTCTAGCGACTCCCCTGCATGACCCAAAATTCCATTAATGACAATTTTGAGGTGTGATGGCAAAGGTGAAGAGCTCCATATGCCCATAAACTCTTGTAGACACCTCAAGGATATATTTTCATGACAAAGGCATGGGTGAAGTGCCCAAATGGGTACATTTTCAGGTGCAAGGCCATGTGAAGATGATGCAATTAGTATGGGAGAGTTAGTAACTGGTTGACCATTCTAGGCCCGCTAGCAAGCTACACAATGGGATCAACATGTCACATATATATTGGCAAAAAAATAAAGGTAAGAGAGGAGGAAAAGTTTTGGTTGCAAAATAGAGCTAAGGAAAAGAAAATTTGTTGGAAACCTAAGGTTTCTTCTTGTGACTAGCTATTGAGCAATTTGATTGTAATATTTTTATGGGTTTTCTCTCACAAGCTATGAGAGGACATTGTAATACTCAAAGAATGAATTCAATGTGCAGATATACATCCTTTCAACTATCTCCATTAGGCAGTATGTGAGTTTTTGGTATTCTATCAACTTACCCTAATCACAGTTACTGATTTAAATGTTGTTCATGATTAGTTTATTATTATAAATTGTAAAACACCTCTACAATGCTTTTGCAAGGTACATTTTCATGATAATGTATGAAACTCATGTCTATTTATGGATTGTTAAAGAATACTTGAACTGATGTTCTACAAATTTTCTAGCTACTAGTTTGTTTGTATAGAAACTAGCTTATGCAGTAAACTAGTTAGTTATAGTCTTTGTTGATATCTTTTTAGGTATGAAAGTTGATTACAATAGTGCCTTCTTTTATTGAATGTCCAGACTTTGTTTCTCTAACTGGATATAGGCACTAATATACATTCTTCTTAACCTTCATTTTCCTCCAACACACTCAAAACATAACAAGAATCTCAATCTTTTATACTTTTGCGTTGTTGTATTACCCACATCCATGTGTAGATGTATGCTTTTGCATTAGGGACTATATATGCATCACCTCTAGACTCTTTTCATGGTTGTGTTTATGCTTAAGGAAAGTGTGATAACCTTGTATTTTTCAAACCAACATATAAATGCTTAGTGACAGTCAAATTGGAGTTACCTATGCATTGGGTATGGTTTGATTCTAGGTTTAGCTTCACATTGTTATCAATTATTGTCCTCTTACACCTTAGGGAATACCCCTCTTTGCCTAGCAAAGCCAAAAGAAGAAGGTATTACCCACCTTATCAATGTTTTCCTTAGTTGTCTCATCCTAAATATAAGTTTGTAATCCTTGTCTTGAGTATGACACCCCTCACACTCAAGAACTGATTGGCTTTAGGGATTTGAGGAGTCTCAACTTTGAGCACCAAAAGGGCTCAAATGTCCAAAGTCCACATGAGTTAGGCTAGAAATGCAAATGGCAAGTGCTAAGTATGAATGTGTAATGTGGGATGGACAGTGGATGGCTAATGTGGGGTAATTGAGCATGTGTGGAAGAGTGTATTGGGAAAATTCTTGGTCATTCTTGGTGCATAAGTGTAGGGGGTTACTATTGGAATCAATTGCTTGTGGTCATGGGTCTTGTATGTGTTTGGAAAAAGGATGACAAAAAATCAACCAACGCAAACAAGTGGTGGGGATAAACAAATTTGAGTGAACATGACTAAGGGTTGTAGCTACCTAGTACTTTGTATCTTCCCCAAATTATTTATGGATACACAAAACATGGAGATAACAAGAGGAAACATGTGACAAAAATATACAAATGGGCATGGAACATCATGGCATAACTATGACAAATGTTGACTCCTCTTAGTCCATGGCAACATAAGAGGAGACAGTAGCACATGAAAAAAAAATTTTAAAAAAGGAAAAAGGTCTATGTACAGGATAAGGATATGATCTGAGCATCGAAGGTGGAAGCTCATCTATCCTAGGATCATCATAAAAGAATGAGGTGTTGGCTAAATCATTCTTTGTAGTGGATGGGACAAATATAACAGTGATCATTGGGACATCGGAGATGGTATTGAACATGGTGTGAGATTGAGGTGAGACATCATGAAATGAAGGTGCAAATGGGAGGAGTGGTAAAGTATCACCAGGAGGATCTATCAACAAGGTTGATATAGGATCCAAGTTAAGAGGCTTGAGGGATAATGTATCATCAATGCTCATGACTTGATATGTAGGTTAGAGAGGCATGGGTGAAGGATCATCATGAATGGATGATGAGGGATAACTAGGGGGTGGAAGATGGAGGTGAAACAAGGGATGAATCAAAAGAAGATGTAATCTTTTGTCAGACCATTCATTGATTCTTAGATTACAGTAGGGTGATGTTATGACTATGGGGTGAGGGTAGTGTTATGATGGTGGTTTTAGTGATTAGGAAATTGATTGTAATTAGTGTTTATTGCTTGGGGATCTAGGAAAAGGTGAATGATGGCGAGTGATGGTAGGAAATAAAAGTTTGGAAAGTGGTGGAGGAGGTCCTAATTGAGGATGCAAAAAGGTTGAATGTGTTAGGGGATGATTATGTGATGAGTGGGGATTCTATCAAGATTGATATAATGATGCTTTGGTAGTATGATAAATTAGTGATGGTAATATGAGTGGTAATGGAGGGACCTATAAGTTGAGAGCATGTGGATTGGTTTGATAAAATTGGTGCTTGTGTTTGAAATAATCAGCATGATTTTGATACATTGGGTTTGTGCATTATAAATTTGTTGGCTTTGGTTTGCAAATGAAATGATCCATTGTAAAGTTTGTATTTGTGCATATTGTCTTAAAAATAGATCTTGGAGTTGTTATGATAGAATTTTCATGTTCAAAATTTACATGACATTGGTGTAGAATAGAAGGTATGGCTTGAAATTTTTCTATCCATGGTCATCTGAGGAGTAGATAAAATCATTTGGATACAGGCACCACATGTGCTAAGATTTGAGTATGCTTACGACTAGTTTTGATGGGGAGAACAATGTTGCCTAAGGTCTCTATGAACATCCCATTATAACATTTTAAGGCCACTCCTACAAATGAATATATAGCATGATGAGCGCATATGTTGTAAAGGTATTCTTATATTACTATATTGAATGGTGAATTGGGGTCTCTAACGATACCTTCACAATGATTTCCATTAATGAGTCCATTGATGCCTAACAAGTCATGATAATTGTTGTTTGGAATTCCTTGTGATTTGAATGTGATCATAGGCTTGGACGAGGTTGGGATTTTTGTAGAAGGATGCATATCGACTATGGCAACCATGTTTTCAAAAGTCCTAATTTTGGGTCCCTCATTAGGAGATTTTGACAGGTCCATTGGTTCGGTATTATTTGAAAGGTGAGGGAAAGGACCTATGTAGATTCGAAGGTTTTGATTGGGTGGTGCTATGGAGGGATTTACCTTGTCATTTATCACGCTTACTTGGATAAGATTGTTGTTTATTAGTTCTTGCACCTTTGTTTCAAGGCCATACATTTTTGTGTATTATGACCAAGGACTTCCTGAATTGGCAAAAGGCATTTGGGTCATAATTTTTGGGAAGGGGAAGTGGGGTATCTAAAGAATGAATTGGGGGTAACTGGAATAAGTTGGCAAAAAGAGCTTGGTTCATGATATTTGGTAAGAATAAACCAATCTAGTGAGTTGTTGAAAAGTTTTGGGTTAAATGAATGAATGAATGAAGGTTTTTAATAATGTCCACAAGGCCAAACAACCTATGGGACCATCAGATACCAACCACATTGCTAAACACAAAAGCCCCAACAAGTAGGTCGCCCACACATCGCCTAATTGATCTCTCTTTCCTTTAGGATACTAGATCTTCTATTCTAGATCTTGATCAAATAATCTACAATTTTTGTTATCCTTTCTTCTTCAAACGAGATAGTTAAGGAGCCGACATTCAACATATCAATGTAATTGGCCTAAATATCCTTCCAAGCCAGACACTCCATGATATAGCGTCATTATGTCTCAACCAGCCCCAAAGTACAAAAACAACATATTCTATCTGCCCACTCTTCTTTAGGCCTTGTCCACCTTCCGGTTTCACACCTAAGCTTGTGAGAACTAGTCCTTATCTAGGTCATTAATATTTTTTCTTTCCATTTTATTTATACTCTTATACAATTCTTTTGTGTGTGGTCATATGAAGGGTTGAAATGCTTGATATAGCATTCCCTTTTCCTCCCAAGTTGCCTTGTCCACATGCTTACTTTGACTTTTTCTCCAACGTACTTTTTTATTGCCCCATTAATATTTGGGCATCTTTCATGCTAATATCCCACTTATTCATCCACTTGTCATTTTGTTTCATCCATGTGCTCTTCCTTCTATCTAATTTTTGTTCTGCTACCATTTTGGGCCAGCGGAGTAGCTCCATGTCCTCTATCTTGTTTAAATAACTTAGCAACCAGATCAGAGTAGATGCCTCCAAAGGAAAGACGTCGACCTCTACTAAGGCAATCTCATAAGGAACTGACGTTTTTGTTTTGATGCTACTTGTGATTAGGTTCTTTATAACCTCTCTATCTGTCTCTATTTCATCACTAATGTGTTGCCACCCCAAACTTCACACCCATATAACACCACCAGCACCACTAACAACCTAAAAAGAGTTTTCTTAGTTTTCCAATCCCATAGTTCAGCCCTTCTACATCTATTTTGCATTGAGTCTAAATCTTTTCATCTGCCTTGTATCCTTTTTTCTCTACACATCTCCCAACTGAGCTTATTGTGGAAATCAAGGCCAAGATATTAATATTCATTAACCACTTACAAGGGGTTGCCTTCAAAAATAAATTCTATCTAAGCCTTCTTTCTCTTCAAGGTAAAGATCATGACCTTAGTTTTCTGGTGTTCACTTGCATTCTAACCTCCTGATAAAACAATTCTAGAGCTTTCAAGTGTTCCCTCAAATCATGCACTATTTTTGCCATTAAAATAAGATCATCTGCATATAGAAGAAACTTTATAACACCACTAGCCAAGTGAACACCCCCACCACCAAACGTGTCTATCCACTCCTCTAATTTGTCAGTGTACAATCCAAATAAGGTAGGAGATAGAGGACATCCCTATTTGACCACAATGTCACTCACAAAACATTTTGATAGTCCTTACTTAGTTCTAATATTTGCCCGAACTTGATCATACAACCTATGAACAACAGCCCTATACATTTCTGAAATTCCCAACTCTTCCATTCTACTCCATAATTTGCTTCTTGGAACAGTGTCAAACGCCTTCTTGAAGTAGATGAGGCAACAAAAGACCTCTTCTCCTTGTTTATCCCAAACCTTCTCAATCAAGTGTTTGCGGATAATTCAGTAATCAATTGTAGAGTGTTTTGGCCTAAAACTTGCTTTCCCTTTTTCCCTATTTCCCTTCTTCTCTACCCAAATACTAAGTCAACGCTTTATCATACTCTCAAAGAGTTTTATGAAAAGAGGATTGATCATTATAGTGCGGTAATTTGAAGGGTTATTGACATCTCCACTTTTGAGCAAAGGAATGACAACAGTGGTTGTCCAATTTTCCAGAAAACCATTCTAAAAGACCCCATTAAATATTCTTTTGATGTGTGGTGTGAGGGCTTCCACACCCCATTTTATGTATTATGCTTGTAAGCCATTAATGTCCCGCACTTTACCCACAACAATCTTTTTAATTCTTTCCTTGATGTCTTTCATGGAGAAGATTTTAGCCATTGAGTTGATTATGAGGGGGACGTCTTTATTTTGATCTCTCTCATATAACAACTTTCCATATTCTAGCCATTGAAAGTCCATGATATTCTTCTCTGTAGCTGTGTTTTTTTGTTGCAATTCTTTCCACAAGCCTCTCGGGTTGTGCTTCCCAAGAAAAATTAGTTCTTTCCATCTTGTTTGCATGTAATACTCTCTTTTTTATCTCACTAGCTTTTCATATTCCTTTTTGTTTCCCTAGATTTTCAACATTCTCTTTGTTGCCTTGAAGTCTTCATCATACCACGAATTTGCCAAAAAGTTGTTCTTGTTGTCTCTCTTAGGCCTAGACCTTTTGCACAAATTGAGAGCTTTGTGGATTATTGATGTCAACATATCATTGCATATAGTTCTTGTTTTTATATTGTCCATCCCAATATCTCTTATTTCTTGCAATTGTTTTTCAAGCATTGTACAAAAAATTTCTTGGTTTTCATGTGTCAAAAGGATTATGCCTTGAGGAGCCACTTTCTTTTGATTTTGTTGTGGCCTAACTTGATATTGAATGCCTTTTTGTATATCGATCTTTACAGATAAAGGATTGTGATCAGATTTCATTTCTATAGGATAGTCCTTCACCTCTACTTCTATTAGTCTTGTCATTAGATTCTAAGAACAAATAACGTAATCCACCACGCTTTGCCCGTTGTAAGTTTGACATCTAATGTTCCTTGAACTCGGCCATGTTTTTATTCCATTGCATATAATCAAATCGTATAGGGTGCATATCCCCAACAATTATGCTCCATACGATGTGATACCTCCTTTTTTGTCTTGAAAGCCTCTTTCCCACTTTTGATTCTCTACTTTTTCTAACCATAAAGGTTTGTCTTTTACTCCCTCCTCATTTCTAAGGCAAAGAGCTTGGCTATTTGTTTTTCTTGTGTTAAAGTCTCATATTAAAATGATTTCTCCTAAGGTGCTATATGTTGATACGTCCTTTTTCAATGTTGCATATCGGTGAGCTTTGTCTAGGATCTTCTTCTAATAAGATTTTGAGCCATGAGGTGAAAAATAACATGTAGGCATATAGATTGTGGATTCTCTATCCATTATTTTTGTCCATATGTATTGGTTGTTAGACACACAAGAATACTGAGAGGAGGGGGGGTGAATCAGTATTTAAACAATTTCCAGTTTCAACAACTTTAACTTATCCAGAGCAGATTAAACCTTAAGCATCACAATATCAACATGGAAAAATAACACAATGCACATCAACACATAACACCCGATATACGTGGAAAACCTTAAAAGAGAAAAACCGCAGTGAGGATTAACTCACAATATATGAAGCTCAAATAATAACTTTGTTTTAGGGGCTTTAACCCAAGGAAGTTGCTACTCCCTAAGTAACTTTGATTTAGGGTCACTCCCAAGGAAGCTTCTACTCTCTGATGACTTTGTTTTAGGGTCACTCCCAAGGAAGCTACTACTCCCTAAAATGAGAACACACTTACAAGAGATTACAGTATGACAGTCTTTTCTATTGTCTGAAAACTAACATTGAAACTCACACCTTTAATAAATGCACTTCTACCTCTTCACACTTTCTTTTGATGATCTAATTAGTTAGGCACACTCTATACTTGATCACTGTCACATATAAGTCTTCAAAATGAATCCAGACAACATCAACAACTTCTACTCTTTCTCCTTCAGTCGTACATCAATAATGCATTTATTTTGCTTTTTATCTGCTTGCAAACTTTTCAATCAACTTGCAATCACACCTCACCTCACTCACTTTGATTCACTATTTATACATGATATTACATTGATTACATTTCTTGTCAATCAGATACAATATGAACAATACATTTACAAGTCAGCCAAACAACACACAATATGAAACATGTAGAAGATAGGTCCTAAGTGAACACACACGTTACACCAGCAGAAGATCCAAGCCTTGCGGACCCCAACACATGCTTAACCAGGTCCAAAACATCCTTCACAGCTTCAAACAATAAGGAATTACATCCACACACTCCCCTCATTTGGAAATAGGACAGATTTAAGGAGAACACATGAAGACTTGAAGTATATGTGTATGAGGAAAAATTGATTAAATCTAAACTAATAAAACCAAAAACCCAATAACATAAAGAAAACGAATTTAAATAAAAGCCATGACAAATAATCAATGAAATAGAGACTTTTACCGAAATCTGTATTGTTTCCTTTGGATTGAATGTGGATTGCTCAATGAAGTTGCGAAGCCATAGCTGCAACAAGCAAGTAGTGTGCTCAAGAGATCAATGTCAAAAGATCGTGAGAGTGCTCAATCGACGCGTTTTGTACTCAAAGCTCTGTTAAGTATGCCTGAGAATACGATCGAAGAGAGAGGTAATGAAGGAGATGAGGGGGGTTTATATAGATTTCAACAGAGATCGATCAATGGTCCAGATAATTCAGAAGAATCAACGGAGGAGATAAGTTGAGGAATGTGCAACGAATAAGAAGAAGACATGTGTCTTGCTTTCTTTTGCATGAGAGAGTTATCAAGAATAAAAGGATGAGTTAAAGCAATTAACAGAATGTAATAGTCAGTTAAGTGATTTAAAACAAGAAGAAGAGATTTGCATGAGAAAAGAAGATATTTTGCTTTATTAAATATAGAAAACTTGAGTTATTTTAGAGATAACTCAAATTAGATAAAAAAGCAACTTAAATAAATAATTGATTTATTTAAATTTAGAGAAGATATTTTGGAAGAAGTAATTAAATAATTGGAATTATTTAATTTAGAAGATTTAGAAAGCAAATTAAATAAATAAATTTATTTAATTGTTGTGCATGATTTTAGAAGAACAATTTTGATTTAATTAAATAATTAAGAATTATTTAATTTTAGATAAGAGGGAATTTGTGATGAATTAATTAAATAATTGGAGTTATTTAATTAATGTAGATTTAATTTCTAGAAAGAGGATAAAGATCAAATTAAATAATTAAAATTATTTAATGTTGGCAGAATAATATAGGAATTTAATTTAATTAATTAAATAAAGAGAATTTATTTAATTAATGTTGAATTTAGGAGATTTAGAAGAATATGATGATAATTAATTAAATAATTAGATTATTTAATTAATGTGTGAAATGCAGGTGATTAGGAAGAAATGACGAGATGCGAGCAGTGTGATGACTTGGTCATTTTAGGGTGTCTACATTTTGCCCCTCTTTGATGCAATACAGTTTATAGCGTTGCGTCAAAGAAATCGATTGTTGAAGACGATACAAAAAAATATTTTATGCCCCAGTGTAGGTAGTTGCCCCAGCAGATGCCCCCTCGAGCGGGAAGACGGGGAAGCGGCAGAAGAACAGTGTTGACGCTCGACTAGAAGAGTGTGCGACCAGGAAGAAGAAAAAGCAGAAGAAGGGGTGGGAAAGAAAAACTAAGGGGGGGGGACACTATAAATAGGTCCCATGGGGACCACAATCCTCATTTGCACCCTTGGAGACTCTAAATTTAGAGAGGAGAGAAGTCAAACCTAGTTGGAGAGAGTGGAGCAGCCAGCGAGGAGAGATGCCGATTCCAGCGCACAGTCATCGGGCAGAGTTGGTGCGGACCTACAGGAGGCCAGCAGGAGCTCCGGCAGCGGTAAGTGATCGAAAACCCCCTTTGCATTTGTCATTTAGGGTGGTTTTAGAGCAATGTTTAGGGGGGTCAGTTACGTTAGCCAAAAGCACTTTAGGAAGCCGCAGCGCGTATGGTAAGGGGTTGCAGCGCTTTTGGCGCGCCGCAGTGCGGCTGGTAGTCGCGTGCAGCGCGCTTGGTAAAATCAAGTCACTTTTGGTGGTTTCGGTCCGCGACGCAGCGCGTTTGGCTAGGCAGGGCAGCACACTTGCTAGGGTAGTATAGCGCGGCCGGCGGGAAGAGAAGAAATTGAGTCGCGTTGGGTAGTGCAGAAAGGCGCGGTTGGTAGGCGGGTAGGGCGCTTGTGGGGAACAGGGCGCACGTGGGAGAAAAAACTCAGCGCTTCTGGATGGACAGTATGGCGCTATAGGCAGGGAGGGACAGCGCTTTTGGATGGACAGTATGGCGCTATAAGCAGGGAGGGACAGCGCTTTTGTATAAAACAAAGCGCTTTTGGTTTGAATAGAAGAAAAGTTAGGGATTAATAGAATGGGGGGGGCGTAGAAGAGGAACGCCTAGCCTAGGTTGCCAAAGAGGAAAGGGAAAGTTGGGGGTTTAGGGAAGATGTAGATAGGATTTGAGGGATTTGGGAAAGAAAAACTGACAAGTGTGTTGCTTATGGATGCAGAGGATACTGCCACCGCTGATGTGGCGGGAGCGACACCACGCCATCGCACACGAGGTTGTACAGTTGACATGGGAGGAGGACACATTCTTAGAGCATGTGGGACTGTGGCATGTGGCCCACTTGACACACATTAGGGTGAATCTCGCCCTAGTGACTGCAGTTGTAGAGAGATACCACAGTGAGACTTCGTCGTTCCACTTTCCAACGGGGGAGGCTACAGTGACACTGGAGGATGTATACCACATCCTGAGGATTTGGATAGATGGGGAGATAGTGGATTTTGACCCGGCACGGGGCGAGGCAGGCTTGGAGGAGGTCTTCTGCACAGATGACCTGTGGATAGATGATGGGGAGATCCGATGGGCAGACGTCCCGAGACTCTGCGACCGGATTAGATGGATTGTGGCGTCACTGATTGGCGGCTTCCTGTGTCCAGACAGGAGATCCAGAGGACTATCAGTTGGCTAGGGGACAGTGCTATCAGGGATGTTCACCCATGGCAGACAGTATGCGTGGGGACCCTGTGTGTTAGGACAGCTATATCATGACATGCACCATTGTGTTTACAGGAGAGGCAGGAGCCTCTCAGCAGGGGTGACTTTACTACAGGTATGGGCATGGGAGCACATTCCAGTGATCCGACCCATGGCACAGTGCCACTGAGACAGAGGCGAGCCCTATGCGTTTTTATACGACGGGGTGATGACACATCGGAGGATGGGGTCTGTTAGCTACTGGAGGCGGCAGATTGACGAGATGGACCTATTCATATGGAGGCCCTGGTTACTATGTGAGGAGTGGACTGACGAGCATGAGCAGCTCATGTACTGCCGACAGGCTCGCTATCTGTTCAGTAGACGGACAGATATGATAGAGAGATATCTTCCAGAGCGAGTTCTTAGGTAGTTTGGATTGCCGCAAGGACTACCCGTGGGGGAGGCCACACATGCCAGGACACGGAGGGAGGTTGGAGACTGGGATGCCGAGATCCCAGTGGCGACAGCATTGGCAGAGGTATGGGGACTTGTCCCCGTGAGATGGGATTGGGACTCTGGGTTGGCAGACCCAGGGACGCTGCCAGAGTATGATCAGTACTGGTAGACACACAGGCCGATGAGATTGACTACACCAGGTGTAGCAGGGGCAGTGGGAGAGGTATTGGTCCTTGGAGGGGAGGCGAGGATGAGACGGTAGGCCAGGGTAGCGAGGCAGCAGGTCGTGGGTCAGCAGGCAAGTGGAGAGGGTAGCGGCCAGTAGGCCGATGTGGAGATGGCAGAGGCAGTAGGCCCGGTCGTAGAGATTGATTTACAGAGAGCAGAGCGACTGCTGCAGGAGGAGATAGCCCGGAGGACTCATTTAGAGCTCCGGATGGCACGCCTGAGGAGAGACAGGGATGCAGCACGGGCGGATGCGAGGCAGGCAGAGGCCACAGCCCAGGCACAGACACAGGCAGCCTCAGCAGCACAGACAGCCTTGGCACAGGTACAGGCACAGCTACAGGCACAGCTGCAGGCCTACAGATAGCTACAGGCCCAGATACAAGCACAGGCACAGGTACAGGCGCAGCCGCCAGCCGTACCAGCAGCAGACGCCGAGGAGCTGGCACAGGCCAGGAGAGAGAGAGACGCAGAGGTGCAGCTGCGGTTGACTACAGAGGCCACACTCTTTGAGTGAGGCGGGAGAGAGAGGAGGCACGCCGTGCACTGGGTGCAGACCAAAGGACCTTATATAGCGAGCTCGTCCGAGTGCAGGGTGAGCTAGTATCAGCCGGCAGGGAGGCAGAGTACTACAGGGGTCTGTATGTGGGTGCGGTGCTGACAGCGCAGTAGGCACCGAGCTACAGAGACAGGAGCAGGTCGGGGGCATCCGAATTTCGGAGGACAGGGCAGTCTGTGTCCTTAGTTAGAGCGCCACTTTTACCACCAGGGGGAGGAGGAGGACCATCAGGGGGACCTCCACCGAGCACAAGGGGAGGACAGGGGCCACAGCAGGAGGGCAGCTCTACCCACTAGGGCACATACACTTTGCATATTGTATCATATTGTATCATTTTGGACAGATGCCTGCGTGCATTCTAATGTATATTTTGTGGGCTCTTGATAGCCTTGATGTACTATACTGATGTGTATTTGGATATATACACACTTTGTATTATTGATGTAGACAGAGACATTTTGTATTATGATGACTATTACATGATGTATATGATGATCTATTCAGCTCACTGTTGTTCATGCTTTTGTGTATGCATTCCTTGATGTCATGGATGTGATGATATGTATGTATGATTATGGATTCACGTGATGACATATGTTGCGTATATGATGCTTATAGATGTATGATGATAGAGTTATATGATGGTATAGATGTGATGACTAGTGATATCTGACATGTGGGTTTTGCAGAGATGCACCAGAGAGAAGAACAGGAGGAGATAGAGACAGGGACTGTTGATCGATTACTGCAATGAAAACGATATAAAGGTTGGTGGGAATGGATGAAAGGTGAGCTTGTTGCAATGGTTTCACATTTGTATATAATGAGCAATCCTTATTTTGATATAGCACGTAGATAGTTCGCCACCAAGGTATAGAAGACCAAGGTGCAGTAATATTCGAGTGCATGGACGTTGACTCTACAAGCAAACGGTTTGAACTTAGATCCTTTAGACATAATATAACCTTGTTGGAACATGTGAATAAGCCATAGTCTTGAACATAAAATAAACTTCAATACATGTAATGCAAGAAGAATTATTAATATGTAAGATGCTAGGTCCTAACATACACAAGATAAATAGAATGCCAAGAAAGATACTAAAGATCATTCCTCAAACATGGCACACAGAAAGCAATGACTATGCCCCCAATCCATACTGCATCACAACATACCAAGATTATAGATAAATCAAGGTAGTCTTGAATAGGTATTGGAAAAGGAACAAAAGATAAACCATAACACAAATTGACTGACTTACAAAGTAAACATACAGCCAACATATTCTCTTGCCAAAGAGGTTGCTCAGGATAGATTGGATAGGAAAGATAACAACCTTATCGTAGGAACTCTGTGTCTGTTAAAGGGGGCTATCTACCTAAAAAGACAATGTCTTGCTGCAAGAAATGCCACATGTCGCAGGAGACGCGTGTGTTGGTCTCGATCATGGAACACTTCGTAGAAGACAAGTTTGTGGATCTAGGGCTTGGTTAAGCGGTACTTAGCTGATGTTGGCAATCGGCATGCAGGACAGTAGTTGACTCTGGAAGGAAGCTGCTTTGCTTCAGGTTTGTTCCAGACTTTTGCTTTGAAAGGATGCGCTAGCTTGCTGCTTGAGTTAGTCAAGTCGAGGCGAAATGGATTTTGACAAACGGAAGACTAGAAGGATGAAGTGCAACTGGATTGAGACGGGTGGAGAATGATGGATCGTGTGTGCCTGAGTACTGGATACATCCTTCGTATTCCAGACTGCCTACATACCCTGTATCCACGGAATCAAGGCACACGACGATGAAAGATGAGAAATGATAAATATGTAGTTCTGAATAGAGTGATGAAATGGGTCAAGGTGGAAGGGGGAGATCTTATGTACCTGAGTACTAGAAACGTCCTTCATAATCCAGACTGCCTACATACCCATATCCATGGGATCAAGGTACCTTAAGATTGAGAGGGGATGATAATATGTAGTTCTGGTTGGTGTGATGATGTGGGAAAAGAGTGTTTTGAGAAGATAACATCCTTATCATAGGAACTCTGTGTCCGTTAAAGGGTGTTACCTATGGGAATGAGAAAAGATTGAAGTATGCGTTGCGAACCACGAACAAGGAACCAATCCTAGACCTAAGTTAAGGAAAGAGTTGCCCCCATTCCGATAGAGGAAAATGTGTGGGCGACCACTGAAGAAGACACAGAAAGACTTGACCTAGGACCAGACAGTGTTAACTGTAGACACAGATCAAGACGTGGGATGACGACGAGGGACATTGACAAATTTCTAAGCTATACTAGATAGGGAGATGGAAATGCAAACAAAGTCAGTGGTTTTATTATGGATGGATGGAAAGTGCGTTGCGAACTGGCCAAGGAGTGGACCAGACTCGATAGACAATGGATACTGACCCTACACATAGCGCCTGTTTGCCAGGTTTTCACTATGGTACTTATCCAAGGCGCCTGTTTGCCAGGTTTTCACCAGAGGACAGATTTTTTTTTTTTTTTGGACTACTCTGAGGATCAGGCATAGAACTTCTTGAGATGGACATTGTTAAGTGGCTCATCTAGAGGAATGCCGTCAGGTGTAGCTAAAGTATAAGCTCCTGATCCATATACTGTTGTTCCAATAAAGGGACCTAACCAGTTAGGCTCAAACTTGCCCTTCTTTACTCGATCTGCTTGATTTCTCTGATTCTCCTTAAGTACAAGATCACCAACTTGAAACCGTCTTTCTTTGATCTTTTTGTTGTAATTACGCCGGAGGCGGTTTTGATAGACATGGAGATGATTAAGTGCGGCAAGGCGTCTCTCATCTAGTAGTTCAAGCTCAGCTAATCTGGAAGTGCGATACTCATCTCTGCCGATCAGGTCCTGCATGGAAACTCTGAGGGATGGGATCGCGACCTCTATAGGTAGGATGGCTTCAGAGCCAAAAACCAAGGCATATGTTGTGGCACCAGTTGGTGTTCTGATACTAGTGTGGTAGGCCCATAGGGCGGGATTGAGTTGCAAGTGCCAATCACGACCAGCTTCATTGACTGTTTTCTTGAGGATCTTGAGAATGGTCTTATTGGAAGCCTCAGCTTGCCCGTTACTCTGCGGATAGTAGGGAGTTGAAAAGTGATGTTGGATATTGTATTGTGTGCACAAGGCACGGACATCTTGGTTCTTGAATGGTCTCCCATTATCAGTGACAATGGCTTGGGGAATACCATACCGGCATATGAGGTAGTTTAGGATAAACTTGGCTATTTGCTTACCGGTGATATAGGTCATAGGAATGGCTTCCACCCACTTCGTGAAATACTTAGTGGCGGTAATGATAAACTTGTGGCCATTTGAAGAGGATGGGTGGATTTGTCCTACAAGGTCGAGACCCCATTGAGAAAAAGACCATGGAGTTGTCACAGGTTGCAATTCATGAGCTGGTGCGTGAATCAGATCTCCATGCTGCTGGCATTGTAGACACTTCTTAGCAAACTGTGCAGCATTTTGCTCTATTGTAGGCCAGTAATAACCTGTTCTGAGTATCTTCTTAGCAAGATTAGGACCGGTAGAATGCGTGCCACAGACACCTTCGTGTATGTCTCGTAAGGTAGCTTCAGCTTCTTCCGCGTTAAGACATCGTAAGAGGATACCATCAAGACTCCGGCGATATAGTGTATCACCCAGAATGATGTAACGAGAGGATCGACAGATAAAGGTTTTGCGTTGGGTGGATGATAGGTCAGGGGGAAAGGTTTTGTTCTTGAGGTATTCATAGATATCTTCGTACCATGGGGAATTGGGACCAACAAGTTCGCAGATGATTTCAGTAATGGGAACATCGATAGCAGGTATCAGCAATTGCTCGATCAAGAATTCACATTTATGTGTATTTGCAGGCATGTCAATCAGTGACCCTATAGAAGCCATAGAATCTGCAGCTTTGTTATGCTCTCTTGGAATTTGCTCAAATGTGATGCTAGAAAAGTGTGGTTTGTAGGCATCCACTAGTTGCTTGTAGGGGACCAACTTTTCATCCTTTGTTTGGTATTCATCTGTGACTTGGCGAATGACTAGCTGTGAGTCTCCATATGCTTGTAATTCTGTGATGTCCCATTGTACTGCTGTATTGAGACCTATAAGGAGTGCTTCATACTCGGCAATGTTGTTGGTGCAAGGGAATGCAAGCCGATATGATTTAGGAATATAGTCATTCTGAGGTGTAACAAATAAGATGCCGGCTCCTGATCCATGCTGTGTGTGGGAACCATCAAAATACAGCTTCCACATTATGGAGTTGGAAAGAGTGAAGAGATTCTCATCTGGAAAGTCAGCTACCATAGGATGTGTATCTTTCATAGGTGTTTCTGCTAGTTGATCCGCGAGGGCTTGTCCTTTGATTGCTTTACGATTTGTGTATTCAATGTCGAACTCACTAAGGATCATGACCCACTTAGCTAGTCTGCCTGTGAGAGCTGCTTTTGCTAGTAGATACTTCAAGGGATCAATCTTGGCTATCAGATTTGTATGTTGGTTCAGCATGTAATGCCGCAGCTTTTGGGAGGCAAACACTACTGCTAAACAAGCCCTTTCCATTGGCGAATAATTGAGCTCATATCCCACCAAGGTTCTACTGATGTAATAAATTGCATGCTCCTTTCCTGAGTCATCATTTTGTGCTAGCAGGGCCCCTAGGGCCGAGTTTGTGGTAGAGATGTATAATATCAAAGGTTTGTCCGCAACTGGTGGAACCAATACAAGAGGTGTAGCTAGATACTCTTTAAGTTGATCAAACGCTGCCTGACACTTGTTGTCCCATCGAAATGAGACATCCTTTCGGAGCAAGTGTTGAAAGGGTTGACATTTATCTGCTAGCTGTGATATAAAACGCCGAATGGACTGCAACCTTCCTTGAAGGCTCCTTAGTGCTTTAAGGTTCTTGGGTGGAGGCATCTCCACTATAGCCTTTACTTTTGTTGGATCTACTTCGATGCCTCAACGAGATATAATGTATCCCAATAGCTTTCCTGATGTTACACCGAATACACACTTCTTTGGATTGAGTCTTACTTAGTATTTTTCAAGCCTGTTGAAGATCTGTCCTAGGACCTATATGTGATCCGCTCTAGAAGATTTAGCCAATATATCATCAACATAGTCTTCCATGATGTGATGAAACAGATCATGGAAGATCACTGTCATTGCTCTCTGATAGGTTGCTCCTGCATTCTTCAGACCAAACGGCATGACACACCAACAATAATTGCCCCAAGGACAAGTAAAGTTTGTCTTATGTTGATCTTCTTCAGCTATCCTTATCTGATTGTAACCAGAGAATCCGTCCATGAGAGAAAGCATCTCGTGACCTGCTGTCAAGTCCACTATAATGTCAATGTTTGGTAGGGGAAAGTCGTCTTTAGGACATGCCTTGTTGAGATCTCTAAAATCATTACACATGCGGATGCGCCCATTGGGTTTAGATACAGGTACAATGTTTGAGACCCAATCTGAATAATCAATGGGTCGTATAAACTTGGCCTCTAACAGCTTTTGTACTTCCACCTTCACCAAGAGAGCTATCTATGGGTGCATCTTTCTCAACTTCTGTTTGACTGGTTTCACTTTGGGATCAACTGTGAGATAATGAACAACTAGCTTAGGGTCTAACCCTGGCATATCAGCATAGGTCCATGCAAAGTTGATAGTTCGTTGCAAGAAGAAGTTGTTAAGATTTCTGTGCTCTGTTTCAGATAATGATGCTGCTAGGAATGTAGTCTTTGGATTTTGTTCTGTGCCCAGATTTATTTCTATAGAATCTTCCACTAAGAGAGCTGATTTCTCTTGATACTTAGATGGTAGGGGAAGGTCAAATCCTCCATCCTCAGGTGCCACTGTTGGGTTTTCACCTTTGGATACGTCCTTTGTTTTTACTATTTTGGGATCAGGAGGTGCCATAGTGTGGTTTTCACCTAGAGATCTTTCTTTATTTACACTTTTACGACTAGAGGATTTGGCATTCTCACCAAAATAAGCTGTGGGCTCTAGTTCCATTACAAAACCTGCTTTGTGATCGCCAAGAGGGATACCTTCCCGAAGTCCCATGAACTCAGCTAGAGCTTCGTCATTCTGAAATACATCTATAACGAGGGTCCCTTGTTGGTCCCAATCGATAAGTTCAGGGTAGACAAGTGTTATATTCTGGGTGCTTGTGGTGGAGATTAAGGATACGGAGGATAGAGTAAAAATGGATGATTCTGCGAATAGATTGGTCATGTGGAGGGAAGAGTCATCGATGATATCCTCTGTAGACGTCGAATCGGCGGGAAAAGTGTCAGCTACCTCATTGAGGATATACTCGATGTTCGAGGCGCGTGGTACCTTCTTACCAAATCCTAATCCTTTCTTGTCTAGCTTCTTTGTCACAACAATGGGCTCCATAGTTCCTTGATTCTGTTTCCCGAGGCCACCTTTGCCTTTATAGCCCATGTTTTTCACTATCCTTAAGCCATTGCCATATTGCTTGACTGGTATGGTGACTGGTTCTTTCTCCTTATAGAGCCAAGAAGAAATGTCCTCAATAGTTTCCTCTTCCAATAACCGTCCATGTTGGAATTGGGTTAGGAATGTTGGGGGAGGAATAGCTGCTTTTTTGGTTGCTTTGGCAATGGGTGGTTGGCCATAAGATTTTGGAGAGAGCGGCATCCGCCCTACACAACAAGATTCTGAGATACCATAAGTGTCAAAGCCTATATCTCGGATGCGAGTTGTGATTTTGGGGAGGGGTGTAGATTCACTTGTAGAGGCTTGCGTGAGAGTTTCAGGATCAACATAAAGAGGGGATTCAAGGGCTTTGTCATTTTTAGGCACTTGGTTGCAATTCTTATAGCTTCCTTGCAAGACACGGAAAAATTCAAAAGGATTAGGATCTCCTGGGATGGTGATCTCCGTACCATTGTATGGGAACTTTAGAGTTTGATGGTATGTGGAGGGAATAGCTTTCATTGCATGGATCCATCCATGGGCGGCCTAGGATAATGTTGTAAGGCAGCTCAATATCAAGGACTTGACACCTGGTTTCAAGCATAACAGGGCCCAGTTGTATAGGCAAGTGGATAACACCTTCTGAACAGCGTTCTGCATCATCATATCCCTTGATTGTAATACTATGATCAGTGTTGACATGATCCTCAGAGTATCCCAATTGCTTTAGTAACTTTAAAGAACAGATGTTGAGACCAGCACCACCATCTATGAGTATACGTTTGATTTTGCGCTTATGGATGAGAACTTCAATATGAAGGGCATCGTTGTGACAAGGATCATGGGAGGGGAGGTCTTTCTCAGAGAAGACCACATTGTAGGGTGACGCAATGTTACCGACGATAGCCTGGAAATCCGCAACCGCTATGTTGTTAGGAACGGAAGATTCTTGGAGGGCTTTTTCTAGCACCACTCTATGTGCAGGTGATGACCGTAGAAGGTCCAAAATAGAGATCTGTGCTGGTGTTCTCCCTAGATGTTCGACAAAATTATAATCAGACTGAACCAGAAGCCTAGGTGTAGGTGCACGGATGGTGACATGACCTCGACGAGTAGTAACAGCACAATCCGTAGATTTGCCTTTGATTGTGAGGGTAGACACTTGACTCTCTTCAAAACGACCTACAATGGAATCGAAGGACGTGGAAGCATGATTGATACCTTTACCTCTATCATGAGGAGGAGGTGGACCATGATGAGGGAATGGCTCCCTATACATATCTAGATCCTTGTTCGTGTGTTGCGCTGGTGATTCATCCTCAAAAGTGATTTGATTACCGTCGATGAGGTTTTGGATGAGGTGCTTAAGTTTCATGCAAGATGCGGTTCGATGGCCTTTGCTTCTATGGAACTCACAATATTCATTGTCTTTGTAACGTGCCATTTTGTAGACAGGTTCTCCATATGGGGGAGCATCAGGTAAGGTGATGAGCCCTTTCTGCAAAGCTTGCTGTAAGACTGATTCGATGGGCACTCCCAAGGGAGTGAATTGACGTCGCGGAGGGTACTCTTGTTGGGGCCGCTCTTGTTGTCGTTGTTGTTGGTTTGGATAAGGCTGCCTTTGTTGCTGTTGTTGTTGAGGTGGAGCTTGACTTGGTTTGGAGAGTTGCAGCGGTGTTTGCAACGTTTGGACATGCTTAGTATCGACCACCCCATCGTTGACCACGTTCTTGTTTTTGTTCCAATACTTGGGTTTATCGTTCGATTGTTGATGAGAAGTGTTGTCTTTCGTTTCCTTAAAGATTTTGACCACACCCTTAGCAATGAGGGCCTTCTCAATATTGATCCCCTTGTATGTGATTTCATCAAAGGTTGTAGCACTAAAATGGAAACCTAACTCTTGGTTGAGGTTCTGCACAAATATGCTAACAAGTTGTTTCTCCGGAATCTTGAAAGGGAATTTGCTAGCCATTTGTCTCCATCGTTGAAGAAAAGAAATGAAAGTTTCACCATTTTTCTATTTATTGTTGCATAGATCAGTCATGGAAATCTCATGCTCCGCGTTGTAAGAAAAATGGGTGGCAAACTTCTCTGCTAGCTCGTTGAAAGATTTGATACCCGTGGGTAAGTGTGAGAACCATTCTATTGCTTGACCTCCAAGACTGCGAGGAAAGAGACGCATAAGATATGTGTCGTTGTGTGAGACCTCGAAGCAAGCAAGATAGAATTCCCTAAGATGGTCTTTTGGGTCACCTTTTCCTTTATATTTATCAAACTTGGGAATAGTGAAATTTTGAGGAAAAGGGATCATTGGTAATGACCGATCAAAAGGATAAGGACACACTTCCTCTAAGGAGGTCTTTTTGGTGTGGCCAAACGTAAGATCAAATAGCTGTTGTTGCACCTCCACAATCTTTAGTTCCATAGTCGTGGGAGGGGTTGGTAAAATCTCCTGTTGTCCAAAAAGTGATTGGTGTTGCCCATACGGAAGATTATAATGTGAGCCATGCACACTGGTGTTATAAGGGTTGTAAGATTGATTGGAAACATACGGGTTGTATGTTTGGTTCAGATTGGGTTAGAATTGGAGGTTTTGGTTTGGTAGAGGTGGAGGTGGCGCTAGGTAAGAATGTTGGCTTTGGGATGGTTGAAGAAAAGAATTGGGTGGAGGAAAGCTAAAGTGTGTTTGATTAGGTTGTGGTTGCGGCACATAGCTTTGGGAAACCTGATGTTGAGAGTGTTGAGAATGGCTAGGCAATGTGTGAAAGAAGTTGAGCGAGGATGATCGTTGTGGAGGAGGGACATAGGTAGACGTGATTTGCGACGGTTGGGGTTGATTGAGGATGCGAGTAGAAGAATGCCGTGGTTGGGGTTGCTTAAGGACGAGAGTAGAAGAATGTTGTGGATGAGGTTGCATGACTCTAATTGGTTGAGAGACATGAAGGTGTGATGATATAGGGGGTGGCATTTGTTGAGACCCTTGGTGCATGGCTACATAATTGTTCCCCAGATTGTAGTTTGGTGGGAAACCTTCGCGTGATGGGGTAACCAAGATTCCACCTGCGATTGGGGTTGACATTTTAGGAGGTGGTTGCACATTTGCTCGAGCTAAGGTGGCTTGCTTAGCTAACTCTGCTTGACGTTGTAGCGTTTCTTGTTGGTTTTGATAGATCTCCATAGGAGTCAAAAGCGGTGATATGGGTCTCTCCTCTGTGGGATTTTGAAAAAGGGGATTCCGATACTGTGAGCCTTGTGTAGGTAAGGGCGTAGTCACCGTGGACATGGTTTGCACCGCTTGTATGGTATCTTGGGCATTATTGTTCTCCTTGAGAGTGGATAAATCAAAATCTTGAGGTAACTTGGCACCTTGCTCTGCAAGCAAGCGAAAGAAGTGGTCTTGGTTCTCACTAAGGATTTTGTCAAAAGCTGCCACAACTCTAGGCTCTTGTATGATTTCATCTAGATCTTGCCCATCTACTTGAGAGGATTGACCTATTTCAAAGTGTCGCTCTTCTTGAGATGGGACTAAATCTACAGTATAACCTTGAGGGACAAAATCCGGAGGCAAACCCGTGGTGTATTGAGGTGCATTCATCAAAGGGATCCTATCCTCTTGAGGTGGGTTTTGCTCAATAGTATATCCTTGTGGCACAAAATCCGGAGGCAAGCCGGTGGTATATTGAGGTGTTCTTACCAAAGGGACCCTACCCTCTTGAGGATTGCTTGGTTCATCAATGTGCGGCATGTTCGGAGAGCTGATTGGTCTTGCCGTGGGGGTACTAGGAGTAACCTTGGGAGTAATGTTGAGACGACCTGATTGTGGTGTGCGAGGGGGTGACTTGCGCTTCTTAGGGGCAACTTGCTTGGACTTCATAGTTTGCTGGAGCCTAGTGGTTACCATGGGATACACTAGGACAAAAGGTAATGCTGGGTTTCTGTGAGAAGCTTTGAGAAACAAACTCTGATACACACAGTACTGGACCAAAGGCGCTATACTGTTTGACCAAAGGCGCGGGACTGTGCTACCAAAAGCGTGCTATTGTGGACCAAAGGCAACGGACTGAGCTACCAATAGCGAGTTACTGCTATGCCAAAGGTGAGCTACAGTGACTAAAAGCGAGCTACTGTTATACCAAGGGCGCTGAAGTAGATTTTTGCCAGAGGCGGGTTACTGCTGTACCAAAGGTGATCTACTGTACTACCAAAGGCGAGCTGCTGTAATACCAGGGGTGCTGAAGTAGTGTCTGATGTTTTTCAAAGGCAAAATTTTGGTAGATTGTTTCTATTTCTGATTGGATTGGTTTGGCAAGAGAAAAACACAGCAAACAAGTGGTCAAAAACAAGGGACTGACACAACAAATAGTGTATGTTCAAGGCTCCAAACAAGCCCAATGTTTCCACAGGTCTGAGACAATTGCAATCAATAACAAGCACTTTTTATCCCTAGAGACAAGGTTTCATTGCAGTAGATCAGCTCATAGCTTAATACTCCGTCAATAAAAATATCATTCCATAAAGGTGTCAGATATTTAGTATCTTTGCGAGAGACGATAGGTAGGGATATCTCACCCTCCCCTTGGAAAGCTCAAGTAGGTCACAAGAGCTTTATGTCCAAGGGAATACTATCTCTTCTCAAGGGAGCCAATGGTGAGTATCTTAAGGGTTTAAATCGATTTCCCTTGCACTGATGATTACCGCAATGTTCGAAGGTAGGTCGGGTAGTCTCTATCTAGAATGGTTCTTAGTGACTTTGAGGGACCAACGCCTTACGAGCAATGCGACAAGCTACTAAAAGCTTTAACCAATCCTACTAAGAGTTTCAAACACTTCGCTCAATGTGAAAATTATTTCCACAAAGAGCTAGTACACCTCTTTTCAGTTTGGCACCACAAGGTAAGGCTGACGTCGGTTAGGACTTGGCTTTCACCTTATCCCTCTTATATAGCGGTTCAAAGGAAAACTCCGCTTAGGGTCGTCCCTTTTGGATGAAGCGCAATCCAAAAGCAGGCCCTTCTAAAGGAAGTACAAAAATGTAAGAGCAAGCACGTTAAACAAAGGTTCAATTGTCCCGTTATAAGAAAAATAAGGTGCAACTAAACTAGGCACACACACGTTTGTAGTTGTAAATTGTCCCTTATGAAATGAAGTGTTTGGCATTCATGTCCATTATCCTTTAGAAAATTGAGGTGTTTGTCCATACATGTCCATTGTCCCTTAAGAAAAGCAGTATGTTCCTAAGACTTAGATTTGCAAGAAAAGATTTGTTCAATTATTCGTTTAAGCATGCAATGTGTTTCTAAGACTTAGTGAGATAAATCAAGAGGTCTTCAATGCTCGTCCTGCATGAACATGTTAAAAACACCTATTGGCTCTGTGTGAGTAATAAGAAGCTGCAACAAGTGAGTTAGATCCACCAAAAATTCACAAGTTAGCAAAAAACAATCAACTTTGACCAAAAGCGCTGTACTATCTTACCAGAAGCGACTTACTGTATTCCAAAAGCGCTGTAAGACAGACCAGAAGCGATGCAGAATATTACCAAAAGCGTTAAAAAATAACCCGAAGCGCTGTACTGTGCATCCAGGAGCGCAACACTGTTATGCCAAAAGCGATGTCGTATATAGTGGAAGCGCTGTAGGATACGACCAGAAGCGCTGAAAAATAACCAGAAGCGCTGTACTGTTATGCCGAATGCGCCGCACGGTCTCAGATCATGGAAGAATTAGCTTTTGTCAAAAAGAACCAGATCAAAATGGGATTTCATGTTTAATCTACTGCTCTGAACAATAATATCTGATAGATCTGAATAGTGAAATCTAGAAAGTTCAGAAAGCATAGCAATACAATAGATTAACGCAACTACCAAAGATACCCCTAAATAAATCAGCTTAGGATGTATCAAAAGCAAGTTTGGAAAGACAAATACAACAGCTTGTCAAACAAATCCACTGATATGAAATAAGAAAAACCCTACAAAAACCCCGAATGCAGTCAAAACCTAATTAAGCCAAAAGCACTTCACAAGACTGCCGGTCGTTGCTCTGTGGTACCAGAAGCGCGGCAGTGCCCCCAAGGGCGCTGAACTGTGCCTCCAAGAGTGCTGAAAGATACTGCCAAAAGCGCTGTGTAATATCGTTTGCGCTGTGCAATACTGTGACTTAAAAAAAAAAATTCTCAAAGAAACAAAGGGATTAGTGGGTCCCACCGGGCGTGCCAGAATGTGTATGAGGAAAAATCGATTAAATCTAAACTAATAAAACCAAAAACCCAATAACATAAAGAAAACGAATTTAAATAAAAGCTATGACAAATAATCAATGAAATAGAGACTTTTACCGAAATCTGTATTGTTTCCTTTGGATTGAATGTGGATTGCTCAATGAAGTTGCGAAGCCATAGCTGCAACAAGCAAGTAGTGTGCTCAAGAGATCAATGTCAAAAGATCGTGAGAGTGCTCAATCGACGCGTTTTGTATGCTCAAAGCTCTGTTAAGTATGCCTGAGAATACGATCGAAGAGAGAGGCAATGAAGGAGATGAGGGGGGTTTATATAGATTTCAACAGAGATCGATCATCGGTCTAGATAATTCAGAAGAATCAACGGAGGAGATAAGTTGAGGAATGTGCAACGAATAAGAAGAAGACATGTGTCTTGCTTTCTTTTGCATGAGAGGAGTTATCAAGAATAGAAGGATGAGTTAAAGCACTTAACAGAATGTAATAGTCAATTAAGTGATTTAAAACAAGAAGAAAAGATTTGCATGAGAAAAGAAGATATTTTGCTTTATTAAATATAAAAAACTTGAGTTATTTTAGAGATAACTCAAATTAGATAAAAAAGCAACTTAAATAAATAATTGATTTATTTAAATTTAGAGAAGATATTTTGGAAGAAGTAATTAAATAATTGGAATTATTTAATTTAGAAGATTTAGAAAGCAAATTAAATAAATAAATTTATTTAATTGTTGTGCATGATTTTAGAAGAACAATTTTGATTTAATTAAATAATTAAGAATTATTTAATTTTAGATAAGAGGGAATTTGTGATGAATTAATTAAATAATTGGACTTATTTAATTAATGTAGATTTAATTTCTGGAAAGAGGATAAAGATCAAATTAAATAATTAAAATTATTTAATGTTGGCAGAATAATATAGGAATTTAATTTAATTAATTAAATAAAGAGAATTTATTTAATTAATGTTGAATTTAGGAGATTTAGAAGAATATGATGATAATTAATTAAATAATTAGATTATTTAATTAATGTGTGAAATGCAGGTGATTAGGAAGAAATGACGAGATGCGAGCAGTGTGACGACTTGGTCATTTTAGGGTGTCTACAGTATAACAACCACATTAACATGAGAATCCTTGTGTGGTACTAGAAACAAGAAAGATCATCGTGAAACTTTTCCAGATGAGTCCACATGACTCATAAAACATCCCCAAACACTCCTTTTCCACCGCACATCAAAGAATTGTGTCGTACAGCTTCAATCATCAACTCTGAGAACACTCTGTCATCCAGAACACACTGCAACATGCTGTCATTTGCAAAACTAAGTGGTAGACCACCAAGAACCTTGAAACTGAAGAGAAGCGTATAATACACATCTAGAAACATGTCCTCAAAACTATAATGGCAATCATTCATTTACGAAGGAATGCAGAGCATTCCAACAAACCTTCAGCACTGACTTACTCTACCAGAACATATGTCGGTACTCTAGCATGCACAACTTTCACAGCAAAAGGGTAAATGATCTGAATCTCTGGAATTATCATCTTCACTGGAATCTTAACATACTTTCAGAACCGCATAGCCAAATCTACAAATGCGGAGGAATGTGGAGCATCCTTCTTCCATGTAGTGACTGTCTTCACAAAACTAACATTGTCTTCACTTTATCTTTTGCAAAACACACTTCCAATAGTCCATACATCATAAAACTTGGAATATGTAGGATTTGTCCTTACATTAAGCTATATGCCAATCTGCAAGGGCCCAAAACAAAACTAATGGAAATGTTGAGCAATTTCCCAGACGGTCTTCAAAGTTGGTCATTCTGAAACAGAGATTGTCACCAACTTCCAGTGGCTAAATCTTCCTTGCATTAACACATGCATTCTTAGGGACATTAGAGGAGAGCATACAACATATCTTAGTCCATCAGTGCCATATCTTAGGGCTTCTAATTCCCATACTAATGTGTCTTCTTGATGCTTCTAATTCCCATCTAAATATAACTTCATACTCAATTTAGCAATGAACAAGGCATGATGTGATCTTCTGATTCCCATCTCAATATACCTTCTTCAGGAGTATTACATCCAACTATGAACACTATTACACATTCATAACAGTGTTGACATCAATGACAACCTTGTGACAGTGTTGACATCAATGACAAACAATACAAGCATTGGAACCATATGTGTAACATTGGTTACTTGGATCTTCCTTTTCTACTTGTATGATTCTTTCCTGAGACTCTCTCACTAGAATTGTCACACCCCCATGACCATTACTACTTTCAGTTAGCTCATTCCAAATTGAAATGTTCTTGTATCCCTCAAAATTCAGAACCTTACAACCCTCATTTTCATTGGTTTCAGTGAGGACAATGATGTATTTTCCCTTTGCTATAGGCCCTAGACCAGGACCTCTCCTCTAAGGGTAACCTATGCAATTCCAGCTTACCATTGTGAGGTGCTCCTGGGGGGGGGGCATCTTCCTATTTACTATGTGCTATTTTGTTGTTGATCTAAGTTTTCCCTCTATACAACCACGCTTCGTTACCTGTATTTCAGTGATGTTACAATTTTCTTCCATTCCTTCTTTCTTCTAATTGTGATGGAGTTAAATCTTCGTCTATGTAGTATTGTGTCCTTTAAGAAACCTTTTGTTTCTTAAAATTCTATTCTTGTCTTCTATGATTTTCAAGGTTACTCTTACATTCCTATTTCTGTCTTCCTGTGTCATTCTTCCAATTCTGCTTTCTTGGTGGATATGCCCTATCCACTCCAACTTGTCTGCGAGAAAGTCTTTTCCAGCCCTTTTATTATTATATTTATTGCTCTATCATGTCAGTATCTTTCCTCCCACACTTGCAGTTTGACTTGCTTCTCTATGAGTTCTCTTTGATTCTCTGTTGGCCCTTTTGCAACCTATGCCCACGACTTTGCCTCTTCCAACTATTCCTTTAGTTTATCTTTTTTGACCTCCATGTTTGCTATTGTTGATTGATTTTTTTTATATGTGAATCGTCTCTCTCCTCTGCTACTTTAGGGGTATTTCTGTTGTTGACTTGTTTTAGCTCCTGCTTTACAGTCAAAATTTCTTGCTGACATGTTATCATATTGGCTTGTAATTTGATTATTTCATCTTTAAGAAGCCTGTTTTCATAAGTGAGTTTTCGATTAGCAACCATGATCTCTTGCAATTTGTTATCTTTCATCTGCCCTGACACCTCTATGATTTTGAGTCTCCTCTTTAGGTCCATTAGCTCACTAACATAAAAATATGAGGACCAAATTAACATAATCGAACTAGGATTGTATTGATAATGGGTATCCCCATTCTCAGCCCCTAGTGTTGCCTCCATTTCCTGTTGCTCCACACCCTTGTTGCATTTGATATGATGATTCCCTGAGTATTCTCTTTTAGTGTTCCCCCTTGGACTATGTTGTTGTCTCCTCTTTACACAACATAGCTGTTGGAGTCCAGGACAACACTGAGAGGGGGGTGAATCAGTGTTGTATAAACTTTTAAAATATTTTTGCACCTTTTAACGTACAAGACAAAGAGAAAGGAAGACATCAATGATCTGTTAAACATATATGCAAAAGTATGATAAAGATATGAATCGGGACCTTAAGAACATATCATTAGAGCACATGAACACATGAAGACAAACAAGAACCATGGGACCTGATTTGATGAGTGGAAAACCCTCTAAGGGAAGAAAAACCACTCTGAAATGCTTCACTAGCTTAATCAAGAACCTCACTGGTTACAAACAGGTCTCACTGACCATACAAGCCTCACTGGCTACAAAGAGGTCTCACTGACCATACAAGCCTCATTGGCAAATACAATCACCATCATTAAAACATAATTCTTAGTGTGCAAGAAATGATTGTAAGTCAATCTGATTTGCACCATTACATAACCTGTCTTCTCTGAGTTTGCATATCTCTTTGCAACCATACTCAATCCAATCTGCATATCAGTCTCCTGATCTTTGCACAATCAATTGCATATTGTCTTCATACTTGGCATGGTTCAATCTGTAAGTTCTTTGCATAGAATATTCATTCTTTGTTTAATTCATTCCTACAAAAACATGATCTCACATACACAATATCATGATTCATCTATATTTTCTCTTCAAAAGAATCTTCACAAAAATGTCTTCACTGCATATTTGTCCACACACAAAATCATTCACAAACATCTGCAATATAAATAAAATGACTTTTGATATTCCTCTCCTCTGCATATTCATCTTCACCATTAAATCAATTCACCTGCAATAAAAATAACTTGACCTTTCATATTCCTTTCTCAAATATTTCAATCTGAATTTCTTCCTTAAAAATATTCTTCAATCTGCAAATAAAGTCTTCAAAGATTCCCTTGACAGAAAATAATATAACTTTCCTTCAATATTCTTCAATCTTTCATCTTCCCTGCATAAAAATCACGAATGATGTCCACCAAAAATCTTCAAAGAATTTAATCAATCTGCCCCAAAAAAATATCTCCTCGAACTCATTCTTCATTTTCATAAGAATAGAAAAAGAAGGCACCTAAAAAAACTTTCATTTACTCTACTAAATCTTATCCCCAAAAAAGAAATCATAAAAAAATCCTCCTTTGTCTCTTCAATGCCTCGAGATGATTTAGAAAAATAGAAATAAATCTCCAAAAAATAGCATTTAAGTCTGATATAGATCTGCCTTTTTTAAATGGCTAAAAATAGCCTCAAAAAGTCATGTTCACTACAATCCTAATAAAATGACATCCAAATGAACGTCAATATGCATACCCGGGAGAAAGAAGTCTAAGTTTAAATAGAGGTCATCGATCTTCCACTTCGCGCCCTTTGAACATTTAAAAATAACCTTTGATTGTCATTTACCGCTCATGCTAATAAGTGAAAGATTGAAGCATTCGGTGTGCCTAGCAGAGGGGCCAATCGAAGTATGATTAAAGTGCCCTCTAGCAGGTCCACTTAAGTGGGATGACCTCTGATTGCAGGTCAACATTCTTTTAGAACAAAAAGTAACTTTGCAAGATGAAGGGCACTAAAAGTGATAAATGATTAGCTAGGGTTTTTAAACATAGATAGTGATCAAGGTTTGAGTGGATTTCTAGGGTTTATTTAAGCTTAGGTCTTGAGGGATAAATCATAAGACTTCAAACAGAATATAACCTCCTTGTTAAATGCAACATTGCTAAGACATTGACAGAATTGAATGTTGTGAGGACCATAAAACATAACTAGAGGTAGATTTAAACACTTCTATGACACATAATATGAGACATGTATTACACCTGAAATAAGACATCAATACAACTCATGAACATTAAAATATACATCCTGATCTCTGCCACATACCCTGCCACATCCATCTTGAAACATAGCATGCTTTTGACATTAAGTGACATGAGGATAATTTGCATGAATACCTGAAGCACATCCAAACATCAAAAACTTAAACAACTATCAATTGCTTAACCCTGCAATTACCAAATATGATGGCCTCCCATTGTAACATTATGAACTCCTCTTGAGATTTTGTATACAATGATGATCATGAACATGAAAGCATCATCAACTTGCATCATCCCGAGTATCAAACATCAAACCATTGAGACACACCATGATGGACGACAAAACACCCTTTGATCTCCTTTCCTTTAGACAACAACTTCATCACCATATGAAGACAAGGCACATTACTATCATCATCCTACATACAACATGCAACAAATCTAACAAACCACTGTCATCATCTTGATGAGATAAAGATTACTATGAAATCCTCTTCCTCTTGTCAGGCAACATCATCACTCCTATCACCTGATATTACAACTTCTGAAATCTTTAAGCCATGATCAACAAAATAACCCTATGATCAACATCATAAAACAAAACTGAGAACTCCAAGAACCTGTCATAAACATGATGATCAAATATGAACCAATATGAACATGAGTATCCATCTTGAGACAAGCATGAAGATATCTAACTACACTGATCCTGATGACATCAATCAGACTGAGAACTCAACACCTTTTTGACATCAATGACAATCAATCTCCATCAATAACCAGTTTAGGGTTGAAGTTTCTCTGGCTGAGTTGATTCAATACCTTGTTGTGCCTCTACCTTTAACTGATTTTCATGGTTTTTGTGGTTTTCTTGTCTTTATACCGGTGGACTTATTGCTCTTGTGCTACCTCAAAGCTGGTTGCTACTCAAATAAAGTTCGTTAGCTTTGCTAGGATTGTGACAAATTAATTGTTCCCCAACCATTTTAACTTTCTTGTTATTTTGGCCTGTCTTCATTGTAAAATCCTTGTATATTGCTCGGCATTTACAAATGTTAGACTTTCTCTTGTGCCTAAGTCTTTGACTTGCGTGCATCCTTGTTTTTGAGAGTGCAAGAGTGACTCTAAAACCCTTCTTGTTATGAGTAAGTATATTGGTTCCTTGTGGGGTATGGCATGACGTATGGTACTAGCATGCCTGTCTGGGGTGTCTTTCCATACTCCCTTATGTTCCCTACCTCACTCTTGTCTCCATATTCCTCCAATGAAACCCTATTTACGCCTTCTCTGGATTTTAAGTGGTTTGTTGTTGGACCCACTTCCTAAAATGCAATGTTGCTTGTCATATTACCTAGGACCAATTTGCACAGTCACCATTTTTAAGTGGAGTTTTCTTTTCGAAAATGAAGGAGAAGCCCACTCATATTACCCAGTCCCAGTTTGCATAGTCACCAGTGTTTAAGGGGAGTTTTCTCTTTGTAAATGAAGCAAAGCCCACAAAGAAGGTCGCATAGAACCAACCAGGTTTTTAAAAAACCTACACAAAAGATCAGGTAAGCGTATGAGAAGCTTACCTCTTTCCACCCAAACACTGTCTTAGAAGAAACTATCAGTGGATCTAAGCTTGCTTCCTCCAATCAAAACTGTTCCTTGGTCATCAGACGCGTCTCTGGCCCTCCACGCATGTAACTATGACAAAACCCACAAGTTTGGCAATCCCACAATCTACAACAAAACCCTCAAAAATTAGCCCTCCAAGCTCAGATTTTCAAAACCCTTAGATTTTCATCAGCTTTCTTACCTACACCACATATTTAATAGTGACAGAGTCATGAAGGCTTTGAAGAAACATGAGGAGCTTTCCTACGATACTCTTTAATGTGTCAACTTTACATTACATGAATTTTATCGATTTCTTCAAATCTCCAAGTAATTTATGGATAAAGGGATAGTTTGCTTGTGGAAGGTGGTAGTGGAAGTGGACATGAACAGGGAGTTGGAGGTTGAAGTATAGTGGTAAGTGATGAGGTATAAACAACCTCATTTTTATAACAAGCCATATAACCCTTTTTGTCCTAACCAATCACCTTAGCCATGCCAATTTGTTTATTTTTAGAAATAATATTTATCTATTTTTGATAAAATGATGTATAAAACTTTATTTTCAAATTGATTGAAATTAGCCACTAATGTCGACTTAATTGTTGTAGAGCTTGTGTAATTATGTAGGGTTCCATGTATTGCCTAACGGAAGGAGTGGACTTCGAAGCGGTTGGAGTCAGAGTGCCAGAATTTTAGGGCACTAGAAATTTAGGCATACATCGTAGACTTTATTAAGCAATTTTGTTATTTTCTGTTGGACATACTTAAGACTTTATGACTCCACTCAAAACCTTTAATGTGTTTTATTTCAAAGACATCCAGTTAGTTTGCAATTCTGTTTTTCTTTAAAGAATTCTTCAATGCCATTTACCCGCCATCTGAAATTTAGGATTTTGTAGCAGTGCAGTAAATATATGTAGTTGCTCAAAACAAGGATCATGTTGTTATGTTATGTTCTAATACTATTCAATTATGTTGTATGTTCTATGTTTTGTGATACTTTTATGACATGAATGAATATCGCCAGTCTTATTCTAAGTAATCTTTTCTGAGTAATGGAAGTGTTATGAATGGGATTTACTTTGGAGTTGTTGAAGTACTGCATGTGATTTGAATTGATAGTAGGATCTCCCAAGAGCTGGCCACTCGAGGGATTATAGAATAAATAAGTATTTTTATTGTTGGTGTTGACATTTCTATTTTGTGCATGTTCTATTTAGATCACTGTCACTTTGTGCTTAGCTCTGTTATGTGTTCCTACAGATTGTGGTTTTAAGTTAATGATCTTTAAATTCTGTTTACTTGAAATTTCCAAAGCATCCACTCCGTTCATAAAATTGTTGTTAGCTATTGATTAAAAGATGTTAAATGTACTTCCAATTAGTAGTTAGTTGTCTTTGTTTTGAATTCTGCAACTGTTGATTCTTAGATAGTTTACATGCTTTCTAGATTAGGAATTTAAATGCTTTCTAGCTTAAAGATTTCATGCTTTCTAGTTTAGATTTTGTTTCAAGCTTTGTAAAAATTCAGAAAATTTGTTACTAAGTGAGATGTCAAAAAATATCCCCTATTGCATACAACCTTGGACACTACCCGATTGACATAATTGACATATTTTTAACTAAAGTGTTAGGACCTTATGACAGCGTGTCAGTACGCGTGTTGACTACATCTGTGGTGTCATGGTTGCTAGTATTAGTGTTGTTGTTGTTGTTGTTTTTGGTGTAGGGATTCTTGTAATTTATTGTACATTTGTTCTTTGATGTCTTTTCTTGTGATGTGCTACCAAGGGATTTGATTTTATTCATTTTGCTTTGAAATCCCTAAGGGTAGTACATAGATCTACAAATGAAATGTATTTTTAAAACATGATATTTTCCAAGATGGTGGGAATGAGATTGTCCATGAATGTCTTTTGGATTTCAATATCAAAAAGGTGATAATGCATGTTAGCCATGATAGATTAAAAACGTAGGGCAAAATCACTCACTTTTTCTTGTGACCCTTGTTTTGTAGTGTATGAGATCAATAAAGCCTATTTCATGTGAAATTTGGAATTGGGAATGATTGACAAAAGCTTTTGAGATCATGTCAAATTTGGTTATGGATCCAGGTGGTAATGAATAGAACCATTCTAAGGCATGTTCTCTAAGTGATCATGGGAACAACTTGCATAGAATGCGATCACCATACATGTAGTCTAAAAAGGAGTAAAATGTGCATATATGGATTGTGGGGTCTACTTTTCCATTATATAAGGGGAGGCGAGGTTCCTTGAAGTTAGGTGGGAATGGATGTGCAAGGATGTCATCGAACAAGGGGTTATCGTGCAGATATAATGTGGTTTCCCTTGAATTGGTTGATATGGGTCTAGTTTTTGTTGCACCTGTTGGAGTTGAGGTAGGACATGTGACATGGTAGGATTAGGATGGATGATAGTGGTGAAGTGGAATATGATGGGGTATGATGGGATGAGGAATATGAAGGAATATGTTGATTAGTGGAATATGGTGAATATTGGTAGGGAGTGATAAAGGGTGGGAAATGGTGGAGATGTTGTGGACATTGGATGTGAGGGAGGGGGGATGTAAAAGTGATAAGGTATGTAAGAGGTCATGATAGTTGTAATTGAGTACTTGGGTGTATGAAAGAATATGGTTGGGATGTGGAGTAGGAGGAATGGGTGAAGTGTAAGCTCAACAAAGAATGGAAAAGAAGGAAATGTGAATGGTGGGGTATTGGGTTGAAGGAGGGGTTGGATGGTTGTGGAAGGGGCACTAGATGGGGTGGTGTTGGCAACTAATGTGACATTAGTAGGAGCAACACTAGGTGTAATCACCTCGAAGGATCAGAAAATCTTTGTGGAAGGTGCATTTGCATGCATGATGTTCCTATGTTTTGTAACATCTCTAGGCCCACTAGATTGGTTAAGATGGTGTTTCCTAAGGAATCTATCAAATCAGTAGGAATTAATGAATCATTAGAGTTAATTGCATTCTTAACCTCTTGAAGTTGTGTTGCAATTTTGACTCAGTTCTGTAGGTCTAGTTGGGCTTCCTAGTCAAATTTCTCTTCGATAGGGAAAAAGATAGTATCATCAACAAAGGTGAACAAGGAAGATGACACAACCATTACAAGATTTAAACGTGGACTACAACAAGGAATGGCTCTAATAGGATAAGGTTTCATTGTATGGAAAGAATAGATGGGGGCATGAACTAGTTGGATCATAAAATGATCCACCAAATTAGTTGGATTTGTTTGATTCACCAAATTAAGGTGAACATAGCATGGACTCACTAGGAAGGCTAAACTAGTTGGATCAATTGGGTTCACCAAATGAAAGTGAACATAGCATGGACTCTTTAGGAAGGCTAAACTAGTTGGGTCGACCAAGTTCACCAATTGAATGAACCTTTAAGATAAACCTTTCTTTGATTGAAAATATGGTGTAAATAAGAAAGGTTGATTCTTCTTGTGTGTGGTTGTGTGTGCATACAAAGTGCAAATTAAAGTTACCTAAGGCTATCTCCAACTAGCCTTGAATAGGGAGCAAATAGAGACTTGAAATTTGTCAAGGAGATTCCTAACAATGTCTTGGCTCCTCAAAAGTGTTCCCTTGATCCATGACTATTAGAAGGCATATAATTTGTAGTAAATTCAAGGGGTCCTAATAAATAAAATTGGCAAAAAGAATGCAAGTTAAAGAGATGGAATCGCTTCACCTGGTAAATGGAATGACAGAGGTATGAAATAGATAAGGATCGTTAGCAACACCATATATAAGCATCCAAAAATATTTTAGCTCTTCATCTACAAGGGAACCATCCAAATGAATACCAAACGTGTGTTCCTAATTTATTAGTAAAGATGAGATAAAATGAACTAAATGGAGCATTTTCACCTAATGAAAGTTAAGTTTTTTAGCATGGATGGGTCCTAGGGACTAATGTGGACCTATAACAATAAGTTTTGGGCTTGAAAATCATCATTTTTAAGGCTTGAAAACAAGTAGCGACCTACTGGGTAGCCTTGACTCTATTTGATAGCCAACAGAGCAGCCTTGACCTAGTTAGATTGCCTTCTAAAAATTTTATGAGGGGTCCATCTGATTTGATGGGTACTTTCCTCCTGTAGCATGATTCAAAAGTCTACAAAACTCTTTATATTTGACCTGCAAGTGAACTTTTTATGAGAGAACCCTACAAAAACAAAGGTTAAGGGGGCATTTGCCTCGATCAATCCCCTTATGGGATTTCAAGCATGGTTCCACATCAAAGTAATGATAAATAATAAACATTAAAATTGATCTATGCGAAGAAATTATTCCAAATCAAAGTATAAGCATGAAAATCTTAGTGATGATGGAAAATGGTGCATGGAAACTCAACAAAGCAATTAAGATGGGAGAACAATTTTGGGAACAGGGTGATGGTTCAATCCAAAAGGGTTTGGAGCTTCAAAGAGGACTTATATGATAATGAAAAATCATAAGTCTAAAGAACTCAAGTGAAAGTTTGGTATGGAAATGGCTCACAGCCCCTAAAAGTGTCAAACAAAGGCTTACATTCACAAAAGGGTGATGAGAAACACAATGAAATGGAAAAAGGACTTCATGAGGACTTAATGGAAATGAAATAGGATGGGATAGGGTCTACAAATATGAAGTATGAAGGTGGGTTGATGGTGGATTTGAGAAAAACCAAGAAGAAATGGCAACACACTAAGGCAAAGGCTTGAACAATGGGAATGAAAGAGTGGGAGATGGAAAAATGGATTAAAAAGGTTATGAAAATGGACGGTGATGGCTTGGAGGTGTGTTGAGGAGAGGTATGAAGAGGATCCTACAGAAAAATCAAATAAATAAGTCTATTTCAAATAAAAACCATAAAAGGAAATGGATCACCCTATTAAAACACTTGGAAATCAGTCATCTACTATCAAAAATCATGTTGTAGCATTGTCCAATGGCAAAAATTATATAAAACTTTGGAGACAAAGCTCAGTCACTCCTAGAATTTTTGAAACAATGTTGAGGCATCATCTATGAGAAAAAATACTTAAAACCATATGAGCAACTCAAAATTTCACTTTTTCTATGTAAAAATGAGGTAAAGTTGATCTCTTTTAAGGAGCTTGCTTAAAGAATTTGAAGATAGAAACTTAGTATGTGGGAAGCCCTAGAAATTAATTAGCTTGTCTTTCAAATTGGTGGAGGGAGGATAAAAAGTCAAAGTCATCCTATTAGGTGTCAAATTGTGGGCATTTGTCCGCAAATGAAAATTAAGCTTAGTTTTCTAGGGGACCTTAACCTCAAAGGGGGCCATCTAGTGGTGAGTGGTCTCATTACTTTTAAGCTCATTAAGGTAGGATTTACAAAAGATAAAGGTAATATTTTCACATAGAATGGGGCTAGGCACAACATTTAATGGTTTGACAAGTGGGTAAAGGGAGATAAACTAAAGGAAAACTAAAGTTAGGGTTAGGATATGGAATGGGATAAAAAATAAGTGAAAAAGAAGCACCCAAGAACTTTAAACAAGACCATGGGAACAACATAAAAAGGGGGATATGGATGGCTAGGGGTGACATAAGCTAGGCAAAAGAGGGGTCTAAATATCATACGATGCACACAAATAGGCTAGGGCTAAAATGGACACAAAAAAAAAGGAAGTTGTGGGGTATGCAAATTTCTTTATTGCACATACTAATGAATTTTGTTCCATAATTCCTTGAAGTTAAATAGCACAATCAAAGTTAAGATATATATAACTTTTACTAGATCAAAGGAACAAAATTTTGAAGGAATTCTTTTATATCATTTGATAACCCCCTTCTATTCTAGCATAATTAATATTGAGCTATGTTTTAATGAAAAGGACTTGTATTAGGTCCCAAGCTTAAATAAATATTGGGTTTCCATCTCATGTGTTCTTGGCAAGTGGTCAAAAAATCAGATTGTGGATTTTGAAGAAACCTTGATAAGCTTGGATTAACTAAACTAGAACCATCAAAATTTAAATTTATAAGTGATAAGTAAGGCCTTATTTTCTTTCAAGAGGATAGTGAATTTGGGATACCATTATTATGCTAAAAGGTTTCATAAACATAGGAAGGTCATCTTGAGCATCTAATATGACAATGGATTAAGTTCCTTACTATCGTAAAGAACTATAATCTTAACATTGTGATATATCTTTCTGATTAATTCTTGGAAGAAGGAAGTATTGTTTGCAATTCTTCTATTAGTTTTTTTTAACTAAGTTGAGAAATAAAGAAAGGATGGTATCCAATGGTGGAGCAAGTCATTATAATGTGATTTTATCTCCAATGAGCAAGTTTAGAATATAAGCTGACTAAAGGATAGGAAGGTGCCCACATTGATAGGAATATGTTGCAATGTGGTGTCATACAAGTTGTATGAAGGAACAATGGATTAATAATGAATTTGATGTATTATCATGTTGTTTGCACCACACATCTTGACAAACAACAAACTTTTCCTTATCTGTTTGGTCATCATAAATATTTTGTGTAAGTTGGTTGAAAATAAATCTATAAATTTTGCCATTCTTAGCATTTATGGGTTCTAGATGGGCATTCAAGGTAACTAGAATATGTAGTGGCTCTAAATCTACACTCTCCTTGACTCGCCTTTCTGCATATTAGCGTAAAACTTGTTAAATGTATACTTAGCTATGAGAATTTCCCACCATGGTTGTTCCTACTTTAGGTAAGAGGTCAATGCAAGTTCCATTGACATCTGATTAAATTATGCAATGTTCTTAGTAATCAAACCTTGTCAATCATTTGGGTCGTATGGTTCTCCCATGTGTTTAGAAAAGTAGCATTGATTCAATGTCTCCATAAAATCACAAAGCAACAAAAGTTAAGAGGGAAGCACAAAAATTGTAGTACAAAACCATCTAATTGAAAGCCCAAGGTATTAAAGTTGATATCTTTCCTTCATAATGTGGTTGGAGTGTTCATTTAGTGGAATGATGTTTTACTAGCATTAGCCACTGGAGGTATACTTTCTTAATAAAGGTCAATCAAGCCTTTACAAGAATGACAATGAGTAATAAGATACAAGTGTCATTTGCAAAATGAAAACTCGCGTAGATTTGGCTATTTGGGGTAGCTGAAAGCCCTTGAAGAAGATTATGATTCTTCCCTCGAGCAAGTATTTGAGTAAGTAATTCATTAATCATTATGAACAAATATGGTGAAAGTGAATCCCCTTATCACAACTCTTGAGTGGGTTTTCCCCGCTTCCCCATCTATTCCATTAAGTGAGCTTGACAGAGTAAGTGAAGTGATATAACTATAAAACTAGTCCATTATGTGAGCCTCAAACCTAAAGCTCTTCATGTTCCTCATAAGAAAGGCCTCTTGTAATGATCCATGTCTTGTCTAGCTTTATAACCAACCTAATCAAGATTGTTCATAAAAATTGTAGTTCTTAACTACAATGACATCAATACATGTTGTCCATTTACAAAAGCTTATTAATTCAAGAATATCACATTTCCTAACATTAGTTGCAACCAACAAACAATTTGGTTGGTTTTGTTAGTCCCATATCTCATGGTACTCATTTTGTTTGCTTGATGGATGCTACTATGTAAAAGGGTTTGGGCCCTTTCAAAAACCTGTTTTTATTAATATCAAAAACAAACAATTGTGTTTAATATATTTTTGTATACCATTTCTGTAATACAATGAGACAAAAGGCCTCCAACCAATCTACTCCTTATACTTTAAAATTCAAGGATTATTTGATTGGGTTAATTTTGCAAATAATTTCCTTGTTTTTTAAAGATTTGTACATTTGCATTGCTTGAAGTAGATCATATTTAATGGCATTACAACGACCTTGATAAAAGTGTGAGGAGAAGCTATCAAGCCCTAAAGCCTTATCTTAGGAAAAGGGGGAAATAATAGCCTTTGGTAGTGTGAGTTTTCAACAAGAAATCATTTTCAAGTCACCAAGATTGTCTCCAATCTAATCCAATTCCTTATTGGATGAAAACTTGATCACAAAATCCTAAGCACTATTTTGAAGAATGGAAAACTTTATCATTTACAGTCAGTCTTTAAAAATGATGTATGCTACTATTGTGGCTCTAAATGCTTGAAAACCCATTGAAAATGTTGGTAATGCCAACAAAGGATGATTTAGTGTCTACTATATAGTTGGACAAAATCCCCTAATATTTCTCCTATGTGGCAATCTTGTCACTCTTTACTTTTTTTCAAAACCTTGTGACACTATGGTGAAGCACACTATTTTCATTCAGTTATCATTTCTTGTCTTTTAATTTATTTTGTCAAGACAATAGAGGAGCACACTTCTTTAAATTGGGCCACCATTATTTATTTAAACCTGCACTTTGTTTACATCTCAATGCAATGGTCCACACCACATCAAGGAAGTGATTGTTCTCATTTATCAATATCATTTTTGGTGTATCAATAGCCTAGTGCACACTCTTGCATTAGACTACCATTTTTTTCTTGTTTGCTAATTTTTTGTCATCTTAGTCTAACACTCATTTGGGAGTTTTTAGCTACTTTTGACTTTGCACACCTTTTGACATGCTAGTGTATAAGTGTGCGCTAGGGGTCCGAGATACCAAATTTTTCATGTTTATACTTTTTTGGCATGTCAATGTATTAGCACATGCTTCCCATGTCTTTGCCACTTTTGACTTTCTTAATTTTTGGCCTCTCAATGTATTGGCACACACTCCTAGTTTGGGACACCCTTTTTTTGGCACTTTTTGGTGGGCTAATGGAGTGAGACACCTCATCATTGGCACACCAAATTTTCATGCCTTAGACTATATTTGTCTTTTCTCTCACATCCAAGCTTCGATCTTCATCTCATTTGATGATTGGAAAGCATCTTATGTTGGCTACGTAATGACATTGATTAGATATTAAAAGCCCAACATTCAAGAATATGGGAAACAAGGATCATACACGGACCCATTAGACAAAAAATAACTTATGTTTGACTCAAAAAATGACTGAAAATTTCCGTATGGTTACAACATGGACAAGTTTTCTTATGTCAGCAAACTTGTTTGCTTTCCACCAAATCTCTAGTATTCCATGATAAAATAATCAAGGGTAGAATTGCTTCTTTGACCATTCTTGAGCATGGCATTATGTTTCAATCGGATGCTTGCTAACAGTTCTTGGTATGGATCCTAAGCTTATAGTGAGGTTTGTTGAGGGAAAAATTGCTTCTTTGCCCATTCTTAAGCATTTCGTTGTGCTTTGGTGGGATTCTTGCTAGCATTTCTTAGTGTGGATCTTGAGCTTCTAGTGAGATTTGTATTAGTCATTATCAATCTTTCTTCTATTCATCTTGAAATTATGGGGTGGGAGGATTTTTTTTCTTTCTAATCTCAAGAAGCTTAGTAAAGAATTGTTTCTTCTTAGAATTGAGTTAGGAGGTAATCAAATTTTATGACTTGTGGGGTGAAGTGTAGGATCTACTTTTTTTGCTTGCTAAATTGTTAGTGTCTAGCTCTTTCTAGATTGTTCTATGACAACTCAAAATGGGTGCATCTCCATCAATTTGTAGACCAATTGGAATGGGTCTCAAAACTGAACTAGATTGGAGCCAAGTACAATTGTTCATATCTTTTCTCAATTTATGCTTCAAAGAGATAAATTTGCCAATGAGCTCTAGTTGGGCCTAAAACTGAAATTAAACTATTTGGTTGAACAAATTACTCACTTGAGCATTTACCCATGGCCACTAGTTATGGATCTACCTAACTTTGCAAAAATTGTTGTGACCAAGAGGGCACTCTTGCTAGATGGGCATGTTGATGGCAAGGGCAACATTTGAATGGAATATCCTTGTAATCATCATGTTGTTTCCATATAATTCCTCCTCCTTCAAGGAGTATTCAATATGGCAAAGGGAAATCTTTATCCGCTATGACACAAACTAAGTTGATATGCATTAATATACTCTTTTGATGGAGCTCCCTATCCTTGTAGTGTTCCCTCCCAAAATTCAATCTAAAGTGACGACAAAAGAACCATACTAGAATTAGACTTGAAAATTCATCACCAAGATCAACGGAAGGTTATCAAGGTATCATGAATAAGGTACATTTTCTCCCAAATCATGATCCTCCTTGGAAAATTGCATCCTTTTGAGTCATGGTTAAGAATATATAAAACATCAACTAAGCACCATTTAGATGTCCACAAAGCCTAACAATTTCCATTGACTATACACCTAAGATCTAGCATTTTACCTCTAGATAAACTCCTATAAACTCACAAACCAATGCTTTTTCCTTCAGTTTACATAACTGATTAGCCATTTCCTAGATCGAGAATCAAATCTAAGGTAGGGGGTGCAATTTTGAGATAACACAATCTTCTTTCTTGTCAAAATGGAGGGATTCCCTAAAGTTTTTTATGCATGCACTTAAAGAAATTTCAATAAATTATCTCATGGAGAGGAGTTTTCATGAAAGGATGTATCCTTGAATCTCGAGATATTATAGGAAGAGCCATGGCTACCTTAGGAGACCACCCAATCAAAGCCACTAGATCACAAATTTGAGATCAGCACGTGACCAAGAGTTGAAGAGTACAGATTTCATTTAAGTTCATGAGATGATACATCGAGAGAGTAGTTGAAGACAAAAGATCTGTTTTTTTAACTTGATGACTGCATGAAAATGATGTTTTTAGATTGGTAAATGAGTTGGTATTATAGATATCGTAGACAAATTATTGATCATAGTGTTTCAAATATAAGCTCAAAATTCTAATTCATTTCTTTTGGTTTAAATCAGGTTGGTCTTCAATCTTAAAAATCAGATACCAATGTCCACGAGTCTAGGACATGGAATTCTAAGTAATGGCATTTATTTGGAACTAAGTAGGCATTTCATAATTTTTTTTCTACCGCGACTATACCATAGGGGTCTATCTCTAGTGATCGGGGGAAATCTTGTTTGAACTCCAACAGTTGCCATTTATATAAGGGGGAAGTATAGGTTACTTTTTGTCACTAAGCATTTCTTTTCCATGTTTACTCCCCTTAATGAAGAATTTATCTCAGCTTGAGTTAGATATGAAAAGAAGTATTCCAGTATAAGTAGAAATTAACAGCCTTGCTTATAAATAATAATGCTTAGGCTCTTCAAGGATGTAAATAAATAGGCACAAGCTTTTCTTAATTTAGGGGCAAAAGGATTTTCCAAACTGTAAATATGACACTCATGTAACTTCTCTTCTTTCTTTAGATAATGACATATGGTTGGTAACCAAATTAATTTAAGATATTTAATTTCACCTCATCAATGGAGGAAAAAGGTAAAGCACCTCTAACAAACATGAGAAGGTGGTCATATTGATGGGTTAAGTTTAAGAAATTTTCTTGGTTTCCTCATCCTTCTGAGGAAGTTCATTCCTAGGGAGTAGTCTAATTATTTGACTTGGCATGTTTCGTAGTTTGTCAATTATTCTTCTTTTTGAAATGCAAGATTTAAGACGAGCCAATCATATAGCATAATGCTCAAGATAATTGACTTTTGCCAAGGCAACCTTTTTGGATTTAATAACAAATTGTTCTGCACAGAGTAATGAATCCAATGGACCAATCCTTGAGTTTCTAATAATTTTCTATAATCAACCAAAAAACAAAGGCATATTACAATACAAATTATCAAGGATATAACATCCCGATGCTTCACCTCTATGAGCATCACTTAGATGCAATAACTGCTAAGTAGACCATACATGCTCATGATAGGTGGGTTCTTGTGAACCACTAATGAAATACTGGTTGATGATGATTGACTCAAAAACTACACAGTTGAATCCTGATAAAACATCACATAATTTGACAAACTGCGAAAAACACCACCTACTTGAAAAGGATATAATATATTTGGCAGAAAGTTGACACCAATGTCACTTACTCAAAAAGAGTATACTTTGAATGTCTCTATAAGATATTGTAAGACATACAGACTGATAAAGGCTCTTTATTTGCACAAGGAATCATAACTGTATTATACAATAAATCAACGAACTTACAACATTGATACAGATAAACAAGGGTCCACAAATAAATAAAAAGACAATCAAGTATGCAATCTTATGTTGAACTATTAAATTTAAAATTTGATGGATATAAAAAAGTTAAATGTCTTAAATTGCCTTCTAAGGAGGTCTGAAGCAGAATTTATTTACAAATCCTGAATTTCACCTACTGTATGTAATGAGGCTCCAATGAAAATGCACCTTCCTAAATAAAGAAATACAAGATATCTATGACCAGAATAACAACACATCATTCTACCTTATCTTCATCAGATTGAGAGCAAGGTTCTGTAATAGAATCAAGAAAAAAATCCTCATCTGCATAGAAAAATATTATTAATTCAACACGCATTCATAAGTTATAACAATTATGATTGTATATTGCAATTTTACTTAATAAAACCACTACATGATGAGGTCTTATAAAGAAAACTCTCTATCACTAGGCCTTCAGTAATGTAAACTTCACCTATTTCATCATCGTCTGGAGACTCCAGGAAGACCTCTGTATCTGGTGGTAAAAATGGCGATCCAGAATAGCTTCCTAAAGAATCAAGATCTGCACAAATAAGGGCATTAACTAGGCATGTAATGAAATACTCGACACTTCCAATATCTACCAAAAATAACATAAACAATGGTAAGACCAAATAATCTTTATCAGAATCCTAATATTTTTATCAATCATTCTAGATTTGATTTGAAAAGTATCATGAGAAAAAAATGGAAATCCGAAAGGGATAAAAGGATCAGAGTTGATCCAAGAGAGAGCAGAGCTCACCCAGGTGGTAGCTTACCATATCCTTCATTTCTCATGGTTCCCCTTGCAGGGTCAAGGAAGCAGCCCTTGCAAGGTCAAAGGAAAGAACCAAACGAGAACTGCAAGATATCCTATCTACTTATGGAACTTTCATGTTAAGTTTTTCTCAAAAAGAGAACAGCAATCATATTTTTTAAAGTTCCATAAGAAATTAAAATTTGGTCAATGAATTTCATCCTATTGAAGGAAAGCCACCAGACACTCTGATCTGGATCAGACTACAAAACATGCGTTCAATGTATTGGAGGGAAATTTTTTGAAGTGGGAACACAAATGGGATTTCATCAATACTGTCATCAGAGGAAGGAGGTATAATAGAAGAAAGTACACATAAACTGAACACTATTAATTAAAGTCACAAACATAACGGCCATTATATCACAGGAATTAAAGATATACAAAATGCACATAATCAGTTGAACATTGGGATCAAACCTGCACTACCAATGTTGCACGTTAACTCTATCTTACGTGTCCATTATCCTGCCATGCTATACTGACTACTTGTTTAATTATAATTTTTTATGTAAATAAGCACTTTGATGAGGGTCAAATGATACCTCTTCTCTTGTGATATGCATACTTGATACTGGATATCATCCCAGGATTTCACTTTCATTTAATTAATAGAAGTTGGAACAAGACAACTAGTGGCGAGAGATTGCAGGAATGCTGTAGTTTTGGTAAGGCAGAACTCAATGAGAAAGAATATGCAGAATTAACAATACACTTATGCAGATCAATAACTTCACAACTGGATATGAAATCATTTCTCAATGCTTATTTACATAAGAGAAGCTTATATTATATAGACTAAAAATCTTCCAAAGACATTTAACTTCCAACTGTTTATCTCCTTTATAATTTATTTTCATCTGCCCTTAGTCCTCGCTGAAAACTAATCCTACTTTTGACAACTAGGACTTTGATTGAAGTGGAGAATAAAACAACAGATTCATTCAACATAGAAACTTATCATGGCTGGATAGGGCTCAACATATGCAAGTCGTCTCATCATTTTCCCCCTCCTTAGAGGAATCTGCCCCAAATTCTAAATGATATTTGAGAATTTATCCGGAAAAAGTAAAAACTGACTTGGAGAACCACTTGGCCAGCATTGGCAGAGAAGCTTGCGCATCCGCTACGACCTAATCGGCTAACACATCAGCTTACGCATCTGCATTGACCTCTGCTTATCCTTCATCATCACCAACCTGTTTTTAAGATATAGGAAGCCTAAGTCAGGTATAGGGATGGCTACACGTTCGGACATAAACGAATACCCCTACTTATTGATGTTATGCCCGGAGATTGGTGATAAAAAAACAAAACAAAGACAAAACAGCTGTAGTCATTTTTGCCTTGTTTTTGTATTTCTTTAAAAATGAATTACAAAACAGGGATACAATGATATATTCCCAATTATGTATTTGCTACACAACAAATAAAAAAGGGGAAAGGAGGACTTGAGTTCCCTAAGAAAAGTAACCCACGAAACATAAAAATTGTTTGACCTAAAATAGTCCCAAGTGATGCCCTTCAAGCGTATGCAGATCTCATACTCAAAGAGGATTCTTAGCTGGTCAGGGTCAGATGCAAGAATATATGACATACAATTCAGTTGGCAGCTATCAGTTTCACTTAAAAAACGGGATGCAAAGCTAATTTTTAGGAAGATACAATCCCACTCAGTTTGGTGAAATTGCAAATTTTAGATTTGGCTTTGATTGTGCAAGCTAAGCTCGAGTGGTTTGAGGGGAATGTGAATTCTTTGCTCATCAGAGTGCATGTCCAGGTTCTTTCTTCCCTTGCCTACATGGGGAGAGAATTTTCTTGTAATTTGAATGGTCAGCTAATGTAAATCATTCTCTTTGGAGTAATATAAGATGCATTTATACAAACATATATATATTAGAGACTGCTTCTATGGGAATATCTTGTTCCCATTGTTCTTCTATTTCTGTTTCGTACTCATATGGATATGGAAATTTCCTGTGCTGGGGTTTCTGTTTCTACGGTGAATATCTTCTCCTCTGAAGATATTCAATCAATTTCTGCACAAATAGGAGTGTCATCAGATCAACCAATGCTCTAAATCCAATCAATTTTTTCTTCAGTGATTGCTTGAATCTGAAACTGCTCAAAAGTGTCTGCATGGCATTTTTTGAAAGGAACTCTGTGAGAAGCATTCCCATGTTTTTCTGCAAGGGATATTAGCAGGAAGTACTAGTGCTATCTGAAGACTGACTTGTTCAGAACTATCCTGCTCAGCTTCTCTGACTTTGATTTTTTTGGCATAAGCTCTAATTGTTTCTAGCTTAGAGGCAACCTGACAAACTATGGCTTTATGGTCATTGAGTTCTGACAATAATACCTTTTGATCATTATTTATTGTCATTGCCAGTTCATCAGCTTGTTTTTGGTGATCAATTAAAGAATTAACTTAAGTCTTGACATTTTTTTGATCATGGGAGATTTTTAGAACTTTTGAGAACATCTCCATTTTTAGAGCTAGAGAATTTGCAGACAATATTTTCTAATTTTTTGAAACAATAGTATTTACAAGCTCTACCTTTTCCAATGCATAGCTCACATCTGATGCTATGCTATTTATATATTGTCTTGAGCAAATAAATTCCATCGAGCAAGCCAATTTCTTTGAGCTTCCGAATGTTTCTGGGTTTTTCCTATTTCTATATGAAATCTAGCTTTGTGAGTTCCCCAAAGTTTTTAATCTGTATTTAACACTGTGAAAGTGTCAGTGATCAGCCACCTGCCTGGTTGATAACTTACAATCTTTTGCTTTCGGGAATTCATCAGAATTTCATATTTAGTTCTCCTCTACCTTTTGCCTTGGCAAAGTTCTCTCTCTAATCACTCCATAAAAATTTTTTAATTTTTCAATTGTAACTTCCTTTTCTTTGTTCTATTCTTCTTCCTCTTTAGGAGAGCTAGCTTGAGGCTTGTTTAGCTAGGAGATCTACCAACTGGAGATTATTGCCAAGATCTGAGATTGTTGCCATGGAAGAAGTAGATGGATATGGATTTATTGAAGAGAGATCTAAAATTCTTCTCTTGAGATTAATACGTTCAAGCAAGTTAAAGTGAATGACAGCTTTTTACTAGTGCCAGGCCTTAAGGTTGACAATTGTGTACTATCTAGAGATACAAATGATGGTCTAGCAGGGGTAATTATTTCTTCAACAGCCTGGTCTAGAAGAGTTATCTAATCAATAGTAGAAACTCTTCTCCTGGTAGGATAAGGCTTAGCTGACTAGAGTGGCTTAGGCACTTCTAATTCAGTAAATCGAGGACCTTCTAAATTTATTAGCTTTTCAATATTAGGGAACCCTATATGATCTAAATGCCTTCCACAGTATATAAGGTTCTTAGAACCCGAAGGGTAACCGACTCCTTGAAGGAAGTTTGTGGGAGGAAAGATCATTTTCAACAATCTAAAAATGCATCATCCTCCTACAATAGCATACACTAAGCCTGGGGCAAGATTAACAGCTTTTATTTGTAAACACAGGAAAAAAGCATTGCAAATGTATTGGTCATCTAGGGATAAAGTAAAGTTTGGTCTTACAAAATATTTACCATCTGTTTTCAAATTCCCTCTAAACTACGAGATGACTGCTTGTTTCCAAGGCATCTAGTATCTACTAAAGAAGCAAAGTACTTGTAGGGTGTTGAGCTGGCCGTTTCTCCCAAAAGGCGTACCTATCAGGAAACCGCTACCATCCCAAATAAGGACCAGCGGGAGACGGTTAAGCCATGTCACGAATCCCGAAGGGGGGCGCTGACTTTTTTGCCAACAATCCCCCCCTCAAGGTTACCCGAGGGGATTCGAACCCATGACCCGGCTCTGATACCACTTGTAGGGTGTTGAGCTGGCCATTTCTCCCAAAAGGCGCCCCTGTCAGGAAACCGTTATCATCCCAGATAAGGACCAGTGGGAGGCGGTTAAGCTATGTCACAAATCCCAAAGGGGGACGCTGACTTTTTTGCCAACAGTACTCAGCTCCTATGTCATAATCAAATTGTGGATGGATAATAAGGTCTATATAAGAAAAATGAATATGGAAGTAACCTTTGGATTTCCACCTTTTAACTTCTTGTGTGACAAAAGGCAAGTAAATTGGTCTAATACCAATTCCTTTAACCATTAAATTTAATTCTGACAGTTTTGCACATTCAATCATCATAGCTTTAATTCCACTATCTGGATAAAGATCTTAATTACTTATATCAAGAAATTGAAAGCTACCATCTTTTGTTACACAAAGTTCTTCTTCCATATTAGAATTATCAATTATATAATGCCTGAATCCTAGAAGTGCTTGCTGAAACTTAAGAATACATGTCCATGATAGAGAGTTTTACGCTTAATTGTGAAAATCTATAAGTGAACTTTGACTGTAAATTTTCAATCGAGGATCTTACATCTTGCTTCTGCCCTGAGCAGCCTCCTTGCCTTGGTAGGACTTACTGTTGTGCCTTTTTAGGTTGACGTACATAGTATTAGCACACAATCTAGATTTTAACTATAAGATAAAACCACATAGTCCAAATACCATGTTAGGGATCGACTCACAGATTCAGCAAATCTTCCAATTTAATTGATATATTTCAGCATTACATTCATATGTTCCTTTCTGATTCACAAGATTGCTATGCAGCGCAAGTGAAAAGCATGCTCAGATCTAAGTATTCTTGAAACAAATCAAATTTAAATGATATTGCAAAAAAACCAATTGTCCCAAGTATTGTCTCAACCCTTATTTAAAAGAAAGATAGGAGAGATCAATGGCGTAGAACAAAGATGCTAAAGCAATGACATCAATTGAAAGTATCCATAGTTGGCAGACAAGATGCCAAGTACAACAATCTAGGTATGCAGATAGTGGGAAACTAGATCCACTATGTCTTTGGCTCCATGTGTTCATCTCAGGTCAGTTGTCCTTGCAACAGTACCAACACACATTAGTGGCCTTTATGCGAGTCATGTTAGTAAATACCAAAATTGACGTGATGTAGTATGCCATTTTGTACTACATCACATTCATAGAATCTGGCCATGACAGCTGATTTAATTTTTACTCAAGCTTCGTCAATTATAACTCTTGATCCCCAGATAAATTTTTAAGGATAAAACTCTACTTGTAGTGAGCTGAAATTTTCAGGATCTGGTAAATATTCAATCATGCACTCAATTACCTTGATGGAAAATTTAGGCTTTATTTTTTTCTAAAAATGCTATTATGTTGTCATCAAGAACAGCTCCAAAATCATCAGCATGGTTTTGAAATTGATATCTACTAAAGTAGATGCTATTCACTACTCCAACCAAACAAAAGTTCACTATGTTTGTCAGTTGTTCCTCAAACCAACAATTGTTTGTCATTCTCCTAATAACAACATCAAAGAGATAGGGTCCTTTGACTTGAATAGAAATTGGGGCTTCACTAATTCCCAAAGCTTCTTCTATAAAAACAGCATAACCTTGATTGTAGAAATCCCAACTATTTCTAACAATACCCTTTATTTCTCTTAGCCAATGATTAGCATGCTAGCTATCCGCCAACAGAAGTAATATATCATCCTCTAGGATTGGAGGATCAACCATAGAATATTTTACTCTAACAATTGAAACCTTGAAATCTCTGGTCAATGAATTTGCAAGAGAGTTCTACTCCCCTTTAATCCATTCAATGCCGAAATCAAAGCTTTTGAATTCTAGGTGCCATCTAGCAATTCTTCCCTATGTCAAGTCTGTGTATGTAATGTCCCCTTCCTAGGCGTCGGAGATGACCATTTAGCCTATTTTATTCCCATAGGCTAATTTGGAGTTTCAGAGAGGGATAAATTCATTTAATTAAATTAAGATGTCTCAAATTATAATTTTACGAACAACTTGTATTTTATTAATAATGCTATTTAAAGTGACACAGTGGGAGCCAAAAAGCAAAATATTATAAAGTCACTTTATATTGTGCTGAAGGGTTATAAAATATTATAAAGTCACTTTATATTGTGCTGAAGGGTTATAAAAAAGGTAATTTTAAATTATACTTTTGGGAAAGTCCCAAGGGAAAATATAAAAGGAGGTTGGAGACTCATTTTGCTTCTTCTTGACATATTTTCTTTTATGAGCTATTGTGAAGTTGAGTTTGTTCAACCAAAACCCTGGGACAAAAACCCTGAGGAATATTGATTTCGGAAGTGAAAGATTTTCCCTAGTCAATCTGCAAGTGGAGTTATTCAAATTTCACACTTGTGCTGAAGGTTTGTAAGTTGAAGATTTTGTGTACGGAAAGGTAGATCTTTTCACAGGTTTTTTGTATTTGCTTCCAAGAGGGTTTCATTGCCAAATTTATGTGATTTGCAAGCAAATATAAATTTGGGATTTCATAGAAAGTTTCCTTGAAGATTTATGGAGCATTTGATTGAAGATTATGATGAAGTTTGATGAGGGTTTATGCCCTAATATCTAGCGTCAGTTTTGGAGGAGTTACTAGTGATAGTGCCACATTTTGAAGAACCAAAGCTATAGCCACAGCCTCCTTTAATATAGCTGCAGCCTATTACATGAAGAGTCGCAGCTTTAAAAAAGGTCATGGCATTCTAAAAAAGTGACGTAGCATAAGGAGTTCAAAAACACACATAATATACTGCCAAAGCTATTTGAGGAAGTCGCATCTTGTATTTGGAGGTCAAACTTTTGGATATGGGAGGTATCGCTGGGTATTGGTGATGAGATGTGAGTACTTGGAGAGTATTTGGGAAGTAAAAAGAAGGTGCCATCTTGTGCAGAGCTGTATAAGCTGGCCGCCCAGCTGGAATTTACTTGTGATTGGTTTGAGCATCACTTGTTATGTATGAGGGTTTCATTGAAAATATATTTAAGTTTGTAATATCTGATTGTAAACAGCAAACTTGGTATTACTGTATTCAGTTTTCATTAATATACAAATGCAGCAAACCTTTGACAAATTGCACATCATTTATATATGAATTTGAAGTGCAATGTTGAATGTTTTCATGTTCTAAACCCATAAACAAGTTGCTCTAAAACACATAATCTCAGAATACCAATTTGAACAGCATTTTACAAAGTGTTTGACGTAATGTTGATGTGATAGAAATCAGAAAATTTGTGATTCTGAGTAAGAATCTTGGTAGGGGATTTTACAGTGGTATCAGAGCAAGAGATCTTGTCAGCGTGGAGGGTTTGCATGTTAGTTGGAACGTTTGCATGTTGATTTATGAATCCGAAAGATATAGAATACATCACATATAGGAGAATGCAGTAGTTTCTTTATTTTGATTCTAAAAAAAGAAACACCATGGGAGATAGAGATGAACAAAAACCTAGTACTATGCAGGTCCTGAATGATCTTGCTAGAGGACAGCAACAATTGGTTCAGCTTATTAGTATATTACCCAAATGATGCAAAATAATAATACAAATTAGAACCATAATAGAGGAAATCAGCAGAACGGAGGCAACAATGGGAGCAATAATGGGAGTAGTGGGGAAGCAAGCAACTCAGCAAATGATGGAAACAATCCTAATATTGGTACTAAAACCATTCGGACATCTACAGTTAGGCCTCTAATGCCTAATTTCTTGGATCAGCAGTTGACTTGGGGTGGTGGACAACAGATTGGCGGTGAGAGTTTTAGAGATTATTTACATGAGTGGTAGTCACTTGGAGATGAGTTTCAGGCTGCAATGTCTTTACAGAATTTTTGCCAGTTGAAGTACAGGAACACGGCTTGAGGTGAGAGAGGGCAAAACCAGGATCTACAGCAAAAGTTGGGTAAGGTATCCCTTCCTTCTTTTGATGGTTCTGCTAAATGTACTGCATGTGCATGGGTACAGAAATTAGATAACTATCTTTGTTTGAACCCCATGTTGGAAAATGAAGCCATCAAATTTGCTACTTTGCATTTGGAGGGTAATGCACATGAATGGCAGTATCACAGAATGATTACACAAGGTCATAGCCTTATTACTTATTATGCAGATTTTACTCAGAGGCTTATCGACAATTTTACCAAGAAAGATCCTAAATTCCATTTCAGAGAGTTGGCCTGTCTAAAGCAAAAAATACAGTTGATGCTTATGTTTATGATTTTCAGAAGCTTTCAATGCTGGTACCGGATGTGTCGGAAAACAGGTTGACTTATCTCTTCATTGAGGGATTAGAGGAGCCACTTCGTGGATGGATGAAAGCATTAGACCCACCTTCTTTGCAGGAGGCAATCAAAAGAGCAAGGAACATGGAATTTTTTGCACCTTCAAAGAATAAGTAAAGACTAAATCATTTCCATCAAAGGACAGCAAGAAACCATTTCAAAAGGAATGGCCTAAGAAGACAAATTTAGACAATGAGGTCAAAAATGAGCTCCAGAGGAAGAAACTTTGTTTCTTGTGTAAGGAACCTTGGGAACCTGGACATAGATGCCTTGGGAGGGGTAAGGTCCACTACATAGAGGTTACTTCTAATACTTTTGATGATGATGAGGAGAAAGAAGAGACTAGCTCAAAAAGTGAACAGGATGAGGAAAAGGTTGAACATGAGGAGAAGGTAATAGGTGAACATTCGTGTGGTACTATTGCTACTCTTTCTGGTACTCCTGGATATCATCCATTCAGGATGAGAGGAGCTTTGCAAGGTCAGCGTGTCACTGTTTTGATAGATAGTGGGGCAACTCACAACTTTATTGATGAAGGCCTAGTGATGAAAAGAGGTCTTCAAGTAGAGGATTTCCCTGGATTCAATGTGATGGTTGCAAATGGTTTTACCATGAGTTGCACTAAAAAGATATCTCGGTTGAGCATTATGTTAGGCAATCATCAGGTCACGAATGCCTTCTACATGGTGGGTTTTGGTGAGACGGATGTGGTTTTGGGCATCCAGTGGTTGCACTCACTTGGGAAATACTCTCAGAATTTTCAGACCATGGAACTCAAGTTCAAGCATGATGATAAAAAGGTAGTGCTTCGTGCTATGGCAAATGGAGCACCAAGAGTGGTTACTGCAAAGAAGATGAAGGCACTATTTAGACATGGTGAGGTTGCATGGGCAGCCCAATGTTTTGTTTCCACCAAACCCTCTTTTGTTTACATGCAAAACCCCCCAAAAGTTATTTGGACAGCATACATAATCTGCAATCTAGTTTAATTGTTTTAGATTTTACGAATAGATTAAATCAAGGAGCTTCCCCTGCTAATTTGAAGAGAGGATTTCCTCACACATTGTTATGTTTTGTGTTGTCACGAAAGTGACAAATGAAATTGCTAACAAGCTTGATAAAGCTTTACAAGACACATTTCCATATAAGTTAAACTACCTAGCAGCCCAGCAAAAAGCCTTACAAAGAAACCCACTGCAGTTCAAAAGGAAGAATCCAAATTTGAGAAAAAAATTAATTCATTTGTTAATAGCAATGTAGAAAGAAGTTCAGTGTTTTATATGATCAAGGAGGGTAAAGACATGACACGAGTCAGTGTGCAAAGGCTTTTGTTTTTCCATCATGACAGAATCTGTTGATCAGTTCCAATGCAGCCAATTCCTCTACCATATCTTTTGGCTAGGTTATGTAGGAATGCACCATCTGATACAAAAAGCACAATTCTTGCATTTACGGATCCTAAAAGCTTATGCAATCAATAATTGTGTTGAATCTGGCAGAGTACAGGAAACTTGACGTTGTCACCACAGTTTACAGTATACATGGGCTGACTTCAAAGCAAGAAGATTTGTGGCCAGAAATGATCCATAATAGATCCAGTTTTGTGCTCATTGGTATGTTTTGGGACAGACAACAACTTCTTGTATGATGGAAAACGTTCAGGGTGGTGTGGGACATCCACGTGCTGATTTTAGTGTGCAGGGAAGATCTTCAAAACTGAGTGTTCTGCCTACTTTGGTGAAATCACCGGTTGGTACAAGCAGCGAAAACGTAACTGCGGCAGTGAATTCGTCATCTACTGCAGCGAATTTGCTACAACCATGGTGAATGTGTGATCACCAGCTGGCAGAAGCAGTTAACACAAAAACATCTCTCTGGCAGGAGTGGCAAATTCATCACTCACTTGTGTGAGTCTAGTGACATTCTAGATCCCAAATTCTCTAGTTCCTCTTCTTCTTTGATGGTCATTTCAGATTCCAGATGGTAAGGGAGTCTATATATAACATGTTCATGGTTGAATTATTTTTACACTTGAGTTTAATTATCTTGGTTAGGAGCTGCTTAGTAAGATTTTCTCTTGTATTGTCTCATGTTCATGACTGTTGTAGAAGTTGTAAGGGCTGAGAGTTCATTTGGGGGAGTTTGATTGGTTCTTGGGGAGTTAGACAATTGTTGGAGCTCTGTAGAAGGCCCAAGGGGCTGTGGAACCAACCTTGTAACCCATTTTTAAGCATTAAGTAAGTGTATACTCACATTTGGCTGGAGTTTTTACCCACAAAGGGTTTCTCTAGGGTATCTTGGTCTCATTGTTATTTTGTCCAAATCTGTCATGTTGGCTCTTATCTTTAATTTCATTTGTTTAAGTACTTCAATCATTTTACTCTCACATCTTAAGACTAACTATATTCATTGTTGACTACTACTGTATGGCATAGCTATCTAGTTTGCAGATCAAGAAAAGAGTGCTGCATTTAAGTATGAGATAGAGGGATATATCTCTCAAAATACAGTACCTAGGAGATTGTCAATTTCAAATTTTAATGCAGTGACTATAGCTTATAGTTATGCTGCTGTGCATGTATACATAAATCAGCCCCCAAACACCTACAAGGTCTGGTGATAGTCAACATTCTGCAACAGTGTCATCAATATTTTATTTTCCCATGAAAGAGAAAAAGTCAACCAAAATTCAACACCGTTTTTTACGGCTGTGTGTCTAAAAAGGGTGCTCTCTCTCTCTCTCTCTCTCTCTCTCTCTCTCTCTCTCTAGCATCCAACCTTCTTTGTGTGTATAAATTAGTTTTGTGTTTTTAAGACATAATAGTAGTTATAATGTTAACTGCAAAATCGTCCTTTCTATCTTTTATGGACCAGTTATTGAGCTTATCTTCTTGATGTGCATGTAAGGCTGAGCCATTTATTTGTATTACACTGTTATATAGTAAATAGTCCTTTCTCCTTTCACAAACACAAAATAAAAAGTAGCAACATGATACCTCCTCCATTTGTCAGATCTGCTGTAAGATCTGAAAGACTGAAATTCCGAGGCAAGTGCCCAAGCACTTTGAGCGAGTCCCTCAATCTGCTACCTCCAACTTCTGGAGCAACTTGTAATGTACCTGCTCCATTTGGAATCCCTATATCCCCAGACATGAATGTAACATCAAGGGGCATGAGATTCATACCAATGCTTGGCATATCTGTTGATTTGAAGGGAAAAGGTCCACTTGACACAGCTGAAGCTAGGCTTAATGGTATGTCAGTCATAGATGATACGCCACTGCAAGGTGAGTGCATAGCACAAGATACTTCCATGGAACTCTCTACCATGTTACTGCATCATTAACCATTGATGTCAGTCCATTCTGCTAGATAATAATATGATATCCATACCTATCAATATCTATTCTCAACAGAAAATTTCAAATTTACAATTCATAACATTTTGTACCAACAAGTGAAATATAAATGGAAGATAATAGTTTTATTACTCTGTTCTGGGGCTCTTAAGAATTGACTGAAAACTCCCTCGAGCAGGAAGTCCTTTTACTACAGGACTACATGCTCCACTTGCAATGGGAATTATATGAGGATGTCCAACCGCTGGAAGTAGGGACTGTTGCAAGACCGGATACCCCATTGGTAGATGTTGGACTGCACTGCAAATAGGGTCAAAATCAGTAAGGACAACTTCAATTGCAGACATCAGCAAAGAGGATGACAATATGAAGCATATAGAATGAGGATAGTAAAAGTAGTAATTACGAGCTGGAGGATGCATGCCATTTTGCATTGAACTCATAAGCTGGTACTGCCGTTCTAGCAAATGATTGAATAGTGTTATCTGCTTCTTTAACTTCAGCCTTGTGTAATAAGCTTTAAAAAAGTCACGATTTTGTTCTTCTAATTTCTCCCACACTGCAACAATACTCATTATACAACTCAATCACCTGACTGTCTAACAGGTAGTGCATGCTTCTAATGTGTGTAGTTTTGCAGAGTTTATTATATTGTCATAATGCAAATTGCAATCAATAAATCTTCCTAGTAAGTGTGTGAAAATGATCCCAAAAAAATCAACTTACTAATGCAGACTTGCTTCAGATTGAACTCCTGTGTTTGCAATCTTAGAAGGAAAAAAACAAAAATGGTAACTGAAACCAAAAATGTCTCAAATCCCAGTCTGGTATTACTTCAGTCATGACTCACATGAATATCTTAGTGTAGAATGGAAACTAAATGGCCAAATGCTGTTTTAAATGGATTATGACAGATTGGTCTGAAGAAAAGGAGCCATTTGATTGGGGTAAACCCAATGAACTAATCAATCATCTTCTCTCTATTCAGTAAAATTATTGTCCCTTTGAAATCATATGCTATGTTCCCTTGTTACATGTGCTAATTCTTAATTTAATGTTTACATATTTACCATTTTTCAGTTAACACTGTGATACATAAAAGAGTGGTTTAACATTACAAGTGAACCAAAACATGATCTTGTCTCTTGTCAAAGTGGAGCACATATTGAATGCTGACAGCTCACATTTTCAAAAACTTCAATCTTCAACACTCATTTCAAAATTACTTGTTCAGGCCTGCATGGACAAGATCCACTTCTAAAAGCACTGAAAGGAATCAAACAGTCACAATTGACTGCTTTCCTCCATGCTGACAAATGGCCTGCAATGCCAAATATGAATTTGCAAGATGTCAAACCATCATGCAATGGAAAAGTGATGACCTAGTTGCTAATTTTTCCCAAGTAATGACAGGACTCAACCCATCAACCTCAACATCAATACAGTTGAGCTAAAACTCTGGCTTTTGGTAGTAGAATTATTTTCAAAGGTCAAGTTGGAGGTAATACTGTTCAAAGGTAACATCAATGCAGAAGCATTAGAAGACAATAAAACAACTTAAGGCATACTCTACGATGAGCAATTCAAAAGATGGAGACTACATTGCCTTTGTGACCTTCAAGTTTGCACCAAATGCCTTAGATTTGTGGGAATCTTTCTAGCAACAACAACATGACACATGCCAACCACCAATCATGTAACAACCACACCCAATTTTTTTTTTTTATTTTTGCAAATAAGAAATGCAAATGCAACGTCCGAACACGTTCTGATCACCAAGATCCCAGTGTGGGCAAGGTGAGAGCATACGGTGCTTTGGAGCACACATCTATCTAAGATGTATGCAAACACATAATGAAGGCGGCAAGCCAACCAAAGCAAGCACTTCTTCGGCGAACAAGCGTGCGTAAATGCAATTACAAAAAATAAAGCGCACAGGGGGCAGAGCCGACCCAAATGTACACTTCTTCAATGGACAAGCATGCATAGATGTAAAGCCACTGGTAGAATGTCTAAGCTTGATCAAACCAAAATGGTCAATAACAAGCAAGCTTGTTTGATGCCAAATGGGCTGATAGGAAATGCTATACATACTGGCGGTAAACCATCCAATTTTACAATATGAGATGCATGAATGAAATGCCTCCAACAGTACTACCATCTGGGGCTACAAGACAAACATGAGTGCATTACAATATTTTCATGAAAATGTATGCCAACTGCTGCAACTCAAAATTATATTATTCTGAACAAACTGAAACACTTCTACAACAATAATATTAGATCATAAATACTCAGAAAATCAAAGGTAGAATGCTCACAATGATGGTCATCACAGACCCAAAGAAGAACCCACTCTGTAAGCTGATGTAGATGGCAAACACAGACTGAAAATCCACTTACAAACCTCTGAAAACACTAAAACTCAAACTAATCTGATCTGAACATGCTGAAACTACAAACCCAAACTGTACGGCCCCTTATTACTCCTCAAAATCACCAAAAAACATCACATAATTGGGCGGCTAGCAGGGATAGCACCAAATGTGTTCGTTTACACCCACAAACACTTCTAAACATGCAACGCTTCCACAAGTATTACCCACGCCTCAAACCAAGTAGTACATCCAGCAAAGACCAACCGTACAGCTCCCACAAATATTTGCTAAGTATTAGTCAAAGGTTGAAATGACTTATTCTAAATGGAAAGGTGACCCCACCAACTCTCAGGAAAGGAAAAAATAGTAAGCGACCTCCATGAAACCTCCCATGCTTCCCTTCCAATTCATACATACGGCCAGCATGGAAAGGTACGACTAGTCAAAGTTTAAGAAAATCTTAAATTCAATTCTTCCGCTTCAACAAAAACTCACAACCAGCTCAAGGAAAATTAGAGGTATGGCATCCAAAGAAAGTTACAGCCTGGGTCTAAGGAAAACATACAGCCATTAGCAATAACATAATAACTTAAGGATTTAAATCTCAAACTACACCAACTACTCAAAAAACATCAAAAACTTCCATCTTCAGCAACACTAGTAAAAATCTCCACTTGCAGCACAATGGTGATTTCAGGGTGAAATCACTCTTTCCAGCTAGGAGGGTTTTCGTCCACGAAATTGGTATTCCAAGAGGGTTTTCGTCCTAAAGAAATATGCAAAACTCAAACACTCACTCAGAGCAAATAGCAAAAGCAATATCATAGTCTAACCTTTTCTCTGTGCTCAACTCCTTATAAAAGCACTTTTAGGCCAACTTTTTGGGAGAATAAAATATGAATTTCCTTGTTCCTCCATATTCTCCTCAAAATAATAAATAAAACATTTTTTTGTGTGCAGACATCCCTTTTATGTCCCCTTGAGCCTAGCGCCACTTAACTACACAACTTAAAATACCTTTTAATAAATAATTAAATAAGTTGTCAAAAAGAAATATAAAATAAAATTGCTTTTTGACAACTTAGAATAATTATTTATTTTATTTTTCCTTTACCAAACCAATTGGCCTACGAGAAAACTTAGGAAAATAGGCTAATGGCTATCAAAATGCTCATGAGCGAGAAGGGGATATTATAGTCCTCCCTTCCCAGAATTGCTTGTCCCCAAGCAATTGCAACTCTAGATGCTCCAAAATCTGCTCTCCCTCCCATGTAGCATCTTCAACTGGAAGATTTCTCCACTTCACCAAGTATTCCTTAATGCTTCTATTCCTCAATCTACGCTCTCTGAAATCAATCACTGCCTCAGGAATCAAAATAAGCTTCCCCTCTTCATCCAAGCGAAGTAATTCAAAAGAAGCAACCATATTGAGACCAAGTGCCTTCTTAAGGCATAAAATATGGAAAACATTGTACGCTTTGCTACCCTCTAGTAGCTCCAACTCATAAGCCACCTCTCCAATTCTCCTCTTGATCCTAAATGGACAGTAGAACCGTCGCTTAAGCTTCTCAGCGCCACTCTTCTTAAAAGTAGATTGTCTATAGGATTGCAATCTCAAATACACCATATCACCCACTTCAAAAGTACGTTCAACTCTATGTTGATCAGTGTTAGCGTTTCATTTCGCACCTTTCGGTAAGAAAGAAAAACGAACAGATGTGCAGTAGAACTGCTATTCGAATTGGAAGGGGAAGCTCCCTATAAAATAAAACTTAACTAAAAACTTTACAATCTTTTTGGGGTTTGCAACATGCAAAAATGCAAAGATGCACATTTGACAATGAAGCAAAGATTTTTAAGCTTTTTTACTGAAAACAAAACCTAGGCTAAACGCTTACACTATACAGCTAAATACAAACGTTGAATAAAGCAAGTACACAATTTTGGATTGATTGGACAAATTAACATCACACAATTATGAATGCCAAGACCAGATCAACTATAAGGCGATGCACAGATACGACTTATTCTTTCAATTTCACCTGCAACGCAAAGTTTGCAAGTTTGTTGAATCAACCTAACCTTCAGCACAAATAATACATTTTAATGGATATTTGGAAGCAACATACTGGAATCCATTAATGAACAAAACAAGAACACGATCAGGAGAATATTAGACAAATAACAATTTAAGCAAGTAGAGGCATGAGAATTGCTATTGCTTTTATTCTTTGATTGAACACAAGACTAAATACTGAACATTGAATACTTTTGATTCCTTTGATTAAATCCAGAGATCGAAGGAAACAAATGAACATAGGCGAGCTGATTTGAAAGGAAATACAAAGAACAAAGGAAGATAAAAGACGAATGATTAGGCATAAAATCATAAACATTCACTGTCAACCTCGACAATACAAAACTTGCACAAAGATAAAACATACATTTATTCTCAAAGTAATAAACTATGCAACACAATTGAACAATAAAATGATAGCAATAAAAACTTCAACATTTACCATTGTCATCCCTCTTGAGAAATTAAGTGTGTAGAATACACTTATTTATACCCTAAAAACCTATGAGGACTACCCTTTTTACTTCTGTTCTTGTGACTATTTACATTACTGTTACTGATACTTTTATATATGTGGGATAGTAGTTCCCAGATTTTTCAAACTATTAAACTTTATTATGATAACGGAAAAACTAATTGGGTGATGTTTGGATAACATTTACATTTCAGAAAAGTTAATTAGGTAATGATGGAAAGAAAATTGTAATATGATTTCATTTATGCTATTTAGAACTATGTCATGGTAATGCATGTTTTAAGTTGCTTCGGCTATGATGATTATATGTGAAACTGATCTTGTAATTGAGTGTGCAGGATTTACTAATCAAACCACAGATTCTGGAGATCATCCCGCACCTTTTTGTTGTTATTCCTTGTTAAGCCGATCTGGTTCCACGAGGAACCAAGATCAACCCTGTGTTTGATGTGTTGTCGTAATGTGGTCTTTCTTAAGGTCGAATGGGTTAGGTCTACCCTCTTGTAACACTGAATTATGATTTGTGTTGTAAAAAAAATTGAATTTGAATTTCTTTTCTTTTATTTAAATTCTTGAGGCCTTTTCTTGTATTTTAACGTGACCCTGGGTGTCCTGAATAGGTTAAAGTTGACCTTGGGTTATACCCCATGGGTCCAGGGTCCCATTAGGCATGGGTAACCCTTGGGTAACCTCCATATGGTCATCTTAACTTCCCACTGAAGTTAAGTGACGAAAATTGGAGGTATGGGAGAGATAGGATGGGTTGTACCAACACCCAAACCCATCCCTCTTCAATCCCCAAGGTAAGAGATGACTACAAACCCATCAATTATGGAGGAATTGACTTGAAGTCACCCTCACCATTAGTGAGATTCCCCATGAGTTGTGTGGTCATCCATAATGAAGGAAGGAAGAAGAGGCATGGGTCACCTATCTTTTCCTCCTTTAACTCCTTTTATTTCTCCCATGCGTAAGAAAAATGACATGAGGAGAGGGATAAGGAGGACTTTAGGGATGGGTGAGTGACATAAGCCAACACTCATCCCTTGGGGCATAATAGTGGTTTGGGGAAGAGTGAGGAGGTGACAAGTGTCACCTCCCCATTCCTCTAAACTGAGAGGATTTGGGTTATTTGAATCCCATTTTGGGATGGGGAGGGAGTTAGTTGAATTTTGGAGAGTTTTATTTTATTATTATTTTCTTTACCAAGGAAATTTGCTTTAGTGAGGAAAAAGGGAGAGGGAGTTTGGTGGCTTAGGTTGGAGAAGATCTCAGGGGAGCTCTACATCAGCTTCATCCTTGAAGGGCTTTGTAAGGTTGGTTTGTTATTACCTTTCTTTCGTATATCGGATTGTTGCATGAAAAGTGTGTGAAAGTTGTTTATTTGCTTGTGCTTTAGATTTTGTTTTTGTGGGAAATGTTGTCGGGTTGTTGACAGAGCTTCTCCCCCTTGGGAGAAATGCTCATCAAGTAAGGGGTAGGGGAGGAGTGATCCTCCTCGGGTGCATACCGGGTTCTTTTGGGATGTGGAAAGCCTTGAGGGTATGTATTTGTGATTGGTTCTTTGGCTTGAGAGTCAAATACGGATTCCTTGGAAAATTTTGTGATCAAACTTGGTTTGAGGCCAAGAAAAATTGTGTTGGTTATATTATTTGTAAGGGTGACACTCTGGAGTCGAGTGTGTCCACTCTCCTACCCCTTGTAAAGCTCACTGTAGTTGAGTTTTCGTGTTGTGTAATTTATCCACGGGAGTTTGTGTGTTTTGGGTTTGTTGTTGTTCCCTATTGTGAAGTGGATTGCTTGAGTTACCCAAGTGTGAGTATGATCTCCCTAGCTCAGGGGTGACCCTCTTGCGGGTCTACGGTAGGGAGGAGAGCTAGATGAGTGGTGTTTTCTTCTTTGTTGTGTTGAATATGCAGGCTTCTGGGAGATTGTTGAGAAGATTGGAGAATGTTACTGGATCTGAGAAATTATGTTATTTGTCTTTACTCTGAAGGAGAGCTGGGTCTTTAATAGCTCCTTCCTTGTAGATTGCCACGAGGAGAGATTTAACTCTCTGTTGTTGTGAAAACTTGTTATTGGGAGTTGAAAGAAAATTTCCCCCCCCTTAATGTACTATTGGTTGTAAATCTTCATGTTATTACGTTGTTACCATTTGGGTAGGAAAATAGGAAAAGAAATGTTGGTTTGAAGAAGAATTTAGAATTGTTTATTTCTTACAACCCTGTTAGTAGAATTGAAAGCTAATTGTAAAAAAAAAAATAATATCAAGTTGTAAAATCAAATTTATGTTATTAGAAAATTAGTGAAAATAGTAGTTCTTTGTAAATTATATGAAGTTGTAACTTTGCTATTATATTGAAATAGAACTTGGGATAAAAATTTTGCATTAGGAGTTTAACTAAAGTTTATCTCACACTTACTGCTTTAGAAGAAAATTATTGGCTTGAAGCTAAATTAGATCAGGAAGGAAAACAAATTTTAATTATCCTTGTAAGTGGATTACTAAAGATTGTTAATTTTGGTGATGCATTGAATATTCAATTGTATATAAACTTCATTCTAATTTGTTAAATGTAGATTACTAAGGATTGTTTCATTTTGGTGATGCATTGAAATTGCAATTGTATTCATTCATTATAAAGTTAAATCGTTATTTAACTTACAAATTACTTGTTACCATCAAATAATACTGTAATTCGTTTAATCTTAGACAGAAGATTAATTGGTGAATCAGTGAATTAAACTTGAATTGAGTAAAGAGGAAAATATGGATAGATATATATATATATATATATATATATATATATATTGATTTATTAAAGTTTAAATTGTGTATATTAACTTAAATTAAATTACATCGTTTCTACAGAATTAAAATTATGTATACAGAATGAAATGTAATGGAAATAAATATACAAAAACAAAATTTGCATTCGCTGTGTTTTTATTTATTTATTTATAATACAGAAAGGATTAAAAGACACAAATAATAATAATTGAAATTAAATAGGGGTGGGGGTTTGAACCCCCACCGCAATAGTTATGAATGGGTGTGGGAGGGGCGGAGCCCCCACCCACACCCCACGTAGTGGGATGTGGGTGGGGGCTCCGCCCCTCCCCACACCCCCACCAGTCCACAACCCCGCAGGCCACCTCTTCCCGAGACCTTCACGCCGCCACTGTCGCAGTCTCCCCACACCCCCGACAGTCCACAACCCCACGGGCCACCTCCTCCCGTGACCTTCACGCTGCCACCGCCACAGTCTTCCCACACCTCCCGCCTGCGGATTCCCGACCGCCGCTCTCTGCGCGGCCTTCACACCTCCGCCGCGGCCCCAAAATCCGCCACCTCACACCTTGTAACCCTCTCCTCCCTCAGCGTGTTACCTTTGGCCGACCCACCACAATGCCGCCGCCGCCATGTTTGGCTCCTGCACAACCAAAACCCATTCAATGATATTAGGGTTGCAATGGAACACAAGGATATATGGCTATAGCCCTAATGTTATATGTGATTGATATTTTTAAAAAAAGAAAAAAATAATAATAATATTACAAAAAAAAAAATAATAGTAATAAAACTTAAATAAATAAATAAAATAAACTAACAATATAGAGATTGTTTATATAAATACAAATAAACCAATATTTATATATATAGATATGTAACATCTATGGTGAACACTATATATATATTAATGAACTCATTGTCTAAACTTTAAAGAAGGACTAGAGTAGAATGATTTTAAACAACCTTACGGGAAAATAAAATTATCAAATAAAAAAAAAGGGGGGGCATATATATAGACGTATAATCTATATAAGGAAGAGTTTCTCGGAAGTTTCAACTGTGAAGGAAAATTAGTAACTAGGAAAATGAAGAGGAAAATTAGGCGTCTCCTTTTTAAAAGAACACTGGAAATAAACGTAAAGAAGCCATCACAGACATTCCATGTGAGGCCATTTTAAACTCAACTGTAGTTAGTAAACGACCAATTGAGAAAAAAATGAAAGAGAGAAGGAAGAAGAAAAACTAACATTGGAAAACATAGAGGAGAAAATGTGCGGCATTTCCAAACTGGGCTAAGAGAACTAAATGGACTTACCCTTCCGATAATCCTGCTTAGGAACAAGATGATTTCACAATTCATTCAAACGTAGAGGTGAGTCCTAGATCGGAGAAAACTAGGAGACTGAGTCCAGCGAAGTAGTAAACCAGTTATGTGATCTGGTCCATCCGGAAGTTAGGAATAATGTTAAAAATAGATACAGTGATAACTCTGATTGATGAAGAACATGAAGAAAGGACAGGATAAACATAAAGAAAACGTAGAAACCAAAAAAGAGAGACCGAAATATAAACAAACTAAATTTCAGAGAAATAGTTAAGGTGAGCGCAATAGAAATACAACCAAAATTAAGATCCAGAGAAACGGAAGAGAGGGCAAACGAACTGCCTTGTTGAGAATGCTAAGTTCGAAGGAGGAGTATATTTCAGGAAACGAGAAAGGAGGCAGACAATCGTGCTTTGTTGAAAAATGACCCAATAGGGAGATCAAGTGTAAGTTCATTATGAACAAGGCATCGTGGGAAGTTGTTAATCTATCAGGGAACCCCGTAAGAAGTTTAGTGTTGAATAATTCCCACTTACGCCGTGAGGCGTTATGCTGTCGGAATCTGCCGAGATTTAGGATTGGGAACCTTGAAATTACAAACCTTGTAGCGACGTTAACTGCAACGTGGAGACCCCCTTGTTGGACTGTGTGCGTCTGGATGAACGCAATTGTACTTTGTATCCCGCCGACAACTGTAGTGTTTTCGCCTCGAGCGTACACCACCGAGCATGCTTACACATGCGAGGGGGTTTCTAGGGAAGTGTGGGAAAATTTTTGATATTTCGTGTCATGACCACATGACAGATGTGGACATGACATGTGTGATGCGTGTTGTCACCGCATGGAAAATGTGGGCATGACAAAACCAAAGGTGCAAGGAAATAAATGGTAGAGTTAACTAACACTCTCCACCCTAACCCTAATGCTGCTTGGCAAGCATGCAAGCTTATTAGCATTTAAAATAATAAAATATCTCTCATACAATTCAGTTAACTGAACTTGCATGTTATTACACATTGAGTTCCACTTAAAGATATTTTTCATGATTTTCAAAACAAATCCAAAAATAGATTTATCTTTGAAAAGCAAAGTCAGTTCTCAAAATAGAAATTGCTTTGGAAATCTCTCCAACTACCCAAAATAGAATTCTCCTACAAACACTGAAAAATGGCTAATTCTAGGAATTGTGATTTCTCTCCAATTCATCAACTTTAGCCTCATTTGGTATCATGATGGAAACGAGGTGAACAGTCTTCATATGCAAGATGACACTGGCATCTTCCATAGTCTTCGATAGATCCATATGCTCCTCCATGGTGATAGAAGAATATTACATGTTGACTTTGTGGCTTGGAGAAGCTTTCCTCTTCGCTGTCTCGCGTTGAAAAGATCAAACTAGGCCTCTGTATGCTCGTTGTTCAAGAAAATCAAGCCTTTATTCTTGCTGTCCAAACTCTGATTTTTGTGAAAAAAATGCATTTTTTTGCCCTTGGAAAGTGAAAATATGAGCCTGAATCTTCAAAAAAATGTCAAATCTGAGCTCTAGACAGTCAAGAATGATGAGAAATGTCGTTTCCCGAGGTGGGTATGCAATAGAAACGAGAAAAGATGGACCAAAACACCTTAAAAACTCATTTTGTTGTGGCTGTAGGAGGTCATTTTGGACTGTAACAGTCATAAAAAGCTCAAAATTCCTTCAAAAATGGCCGCCTAGGTTTGAGCGCTGCCCCTTGAGTGTGCAAAAATGTCTAGATGTAGAATGGAGGAAATGTTGCCTTGGAGTGACAAATCTGCCTCTTTATTGAAGTGTTGGCCCACAAAGTGTCTTTAACCTGTCATAGAAAAGCTTGAAACCCTCAACAATGGCAGCCAATGTGAAGAAATGACCTCCTCTTGTATGGATATGCCTTGGAATGTAAGAGAGAAGTATGGAATAGTGCAAGAATGTGTCAAGTTTGCCTTGTATGTGAAGATACACTCCTCAAAACCCCTCGAATCTGCCTTTGGAGCTTTCATGGACCTTCAACAATGGCGCCCTAGCTTTGAATGCTGCCTTTCCTCCTTTGCTATGCCTTTGAAAGTCTCAATAACAATGAATAAAGCCTCCTTTATAGTGAACGCCACCTTTTAGGGTTTCCAATGTGCCTTACTCTAAAAATAGAGTGCTTTTATTTCTAACTCCATGCAACAAAGAAGAGTGAAGTGGAAGTGAATGATAAAACTCTATTTATAACCCTTGATCTCCTCTCTCCTGAGCGCTCTCTCTCCTGCAAATTGGGCACCAAAAATAGAGGTATTTTGGCGTTTTTGGGAAGGTTGAAAAAGGCGTGCAATTTCCCCAAAATGGGCACTTTTTTGGAGGCACAAAAAGGAGTGCATTTTGGCAAAAAAGGGGCACCTTTTTGGAGGCACAAAAAGGAGTGCATTTTGGCAAAAAGGGGCGCCTTTTTAGAGGCTTGCAAAAAGGATTGTAAAATGCCAAATTTGGGCGTCTTTTGCCAAGGCACTTTGCCTTAGTAACTTTCTCAAATTTTGCTTTTGAAAATCTTGATTTCTGCCTTAGCCATTTTGACGTAGATTGCTTGGATCACTGTCATTTGTCTCTGCCTGTGAAGCTTCTTCGTCGTTCCTTTGCATCATTCAACAGTTCTACGTCCCCTGAACAACACTAAAAACTTGAATCTGATCCCTGGCAGATGACCTTCTTCAACTTTCTATTTTTAGAATATTTTGCCAGCATCCGTATCTCAAGAAACCCAAAAACCTAAAATTGACATCTATTTTTAGTTACTTTCTATTTTAGAAATTTTGACCTTTTTAACTTTTGACGACCAATTTTTCATAATCTCAAAAAATGCCTTTTATGAAGCAAAAAATTTGATTTGGCATAGCATAGCCAATTTGGCTTCTTTGAATCCTTCTCCATTCTTGTATCGATTTCCTTTGATATATCTTGTACCTGTGGGGTTAGCAAATAATGACAAGGTAACATGGTGCTTGGGAGGTGTGTTTAGGCATCTTTTTAGGGTGTTTGTAATTTGTATGCATAGACGAAAAATCTCGTATGGGTACAACATTAGGCTCTGTCTGGGGACCATGGTGTATACTTGCAGCATAGGAGGACCTCAGAATCTCTGGATTTATAGTGTAGATCAGTGTCTTATCAGTTGGGCAATAGAGTCGGTACATTTACCTAAAATCACCTAAAGGTGGAACTCTGGTCTACCTAACGAAACACGACAAATAAACGATACATAACGAGGAAAAACAATACTACACAACGAATACATTACGAAAAGGGAAAACACAATACAAAACAATTCGACACACAAAACGCTCTTTTTTTTCGAGCGAGGACAAGGAAAATGAAAAACTGTTACACAACCATCAATAGGTTTAAAAAAATAAGAACCTCTTCTCCTGCGCTGGGAAATTTGTCTTGGCAGCACGTAGTCTTTCTTCTTCAGCAACACCTTCTCGAAAAGCCACGATTCAGGTGGGTAGACACGATCAGGCCATGAGAAGTTCATGATGAACTGATTGATGTGCATGAGCTCCGGTTGATCATCCTCTTCCATAGCGAAAAACCTCTGCAACAGGGGAAGGTACAGAACCTCCTTTTGTAGGTATGAAGCAAGGTCCCGTGGGCAAAGTATGCTTGTGGGAATGGTAACCACCACATATAGAACTTGATGTTCTTCATCAATGTCTTCAACATATGCAACCTTGAACTCAGTCCATGTATCATCCTCTGGAAAAGGTTGGAGCTGCTCATACAGAATCTCCATCACTGGTTCTTGGCTTACCGGATCCACAACTGTTATCATCAATTTATCTAGTGACTCAAGTATTTCTTCATCATTCTCATCGGTCATGTCTTCGTCCATCCAATCCTCAAAATCTGAATGGGATAAATTGTCAAGATCTGAATCTTCGAGCTCTTGATCATTATCAAAGTACACTTGCTGAAAAACATCTTCATCTAATAGTTCACTTCGCCATTCATCATTTTGAGTCTCGCTAGCTTCCATAGAGCAACCTCCTTCAATAAATGTATCGTTGAGACCATGAAGGCGGATATCTGGTAGCATTTCATCTTTGGCAACAACACACTTCTCTTCTAACATGCGAGAAAGATCAAGGACAAATTCTTCTAAGCTTTGTGTTTCTTCTTCTTCTGCTTGAATGATCTCACACACAGCATATCTCACAACACACTTGTCAAGAATTTCTGACTTCTCTATATGATTCTCTTCAGTGACCAAGACTGAATATTCAATGAACTTTTCTTCTGCATGAGCTTCTTTACATGTTACATCTTGTGTTGACTTTTCTTCCACAGGTTCATGGATAACCTTAGAAGGTTTAGCGTCATCTTCTTCACTGGTGTGTATGAAATTTTCTGGAGACAAAGATGAAGATGGGCTAAACTGCAAAAGAAAATTTACGGTATCCTCCACTGAAGATTCACTTTCCAAGTGATGTAGAAAATTGTCGACATCCAATGATGAATCTTCCATATGATCTCCGATTTTGAGAAATTCCTCCAATGATGAATCATCTTCAAAATGAAGATCTCGTTCTTGCTCCAATTGCAATGCTTCTTTGGTCTTTTCTCCTTTGACTGTATCTGATGCAGGCTCTTTAAACCATCCTTCGAATGATGACAAGAACAAGTTGGATTCACCATTGCTCTCTTCAGAACCTCTGATTTCTTCTTCTTCACAATTTTGCTCTCAAGAGATGTGTTGTACTTCATCCTCTTCAGAGAGAGTATGCAAGTCATGCATTTCTTCAGGTTCTTCCATCCACGATCCTTCTTCATACTCGAAGAAATTATGCAAATTTTCAGCTCGGATGAACATTCATGTTCCATGTGCAAACACATGATGTTGCTTGAAACAGAGTTAGGAAAATGATTTCTTCTGATATTTGATTTACATTGGGTAAATCCCATCATAAAGCCGCCATCGGATTTGTCTAAAAGACTTTCAGGATTATCCGATAATCTTTGATTTTCATTCGAAGCGTTCAATATTTGCATGTATCTTTTGATCTCCGAGCAACTTTCTCCATCGTGTTGGTTTGTTGCATGGAATAAGCAATAGATTTGTACTGCAGAAGACACATCCAATACTTGACGCACATGTGAAGCAGGTTGATCACTAACATAGTAAATGAGAGAATCTTGCATATTTGAAGGAGATGGAGCTTGCCGAAGTGGTACAACATTCAAGGGCACTAATGGCTTGATTGAATCTCTCTGGATCTTTCTTGAAGTGATCATCTGATCTTCTAATTCAACAACATACTTGTGAGCTTCTTGCAGTTTTGTAGCGTGTCTTTGCTTGAGATAGAATGAAACTTCAGAAGACTGCGCATTGGTAAAGCAACTTAGCAGAATTTATGATGAAGGCTTCAAGGTGTTTGCAACTTCTCCAACCAAACGGTTGAATCTAGCCACGAACTCTCCCATCGGCTCACTTCTATCTTTCTTGATGTTTGAGAGTTGTGCAAATAAGACATGACTGTCTTCTGCAGGCTTGAAACGGGCGAGAAATTTATCCCTCATCAACTCCCAACTTGTGATAGAGTTGGCAGCGAGGTGATTAAACCATTCAGCTGTTGAGCTTTGCAATGATTCCACAAACAAACGCACTGCAACATCTTCATGTGCAACGATGAGAATCCCACAGGCGGTGATGAAGGCAGAAATGTGCTCATCAGGATGTTGCTTGCCATCACCATGAAACTTCGGAAAACTTTTTCTTGATCCTTCAGGAAGCTCATGATTTTCTACTAGTGCCAATGGACCGATCTAATTTCCCCATGGCCGAGGTGGGCGATTATTGACATGATTGCCTCCTTGATCCGCCATAGGAAGCTTTCTTTGAAACTGGAAAAATATGTGAACTCTGGACCTCTTTGATTTTGCAAAGGATAAGACGGAGGTCTTATGTCGTATTCCACAGTAGAGTTGCAAAAAAATGTTAGTGTTAAATTTTGCACCTTTCGGTGAGAAAGAAAAACTGACAGATGTGTAGTAGAACCGCTCTTTGAATTCGAAGGGGTAGCTCCTTGTAAAATAAAACTTAACTAAAAACTTTACAATCTTTTTGGGGTTTGCAACGTGCGGAAAGGCAGAGATGCACATTCGACAACGAAGCAAAGATTTTTATGCTTTTTGACTGAAAACAAAACCTAGGCTAAACGCTTACACTATTCAACTAAATACAGAGGCTGAATAAAGCAAGTACACAATTTTGGATTGATTGGACAAATTAACATCACACAATTATGAATGCCAAGACCAGATCAACTATAAGGCGATGCACAGATACGACTTATTCTTTCAATTTCACCTGCAAAGCAAAGTTTGCAGGTTTGTTGAATCAACCTAACCTTCAGCACAAATAATACATTTTAATGGATATTTGGAAACAAAATTGGCATACTGGAATCCATTAATGAACAAAACAAGAACACGATCAGGAGAATATCAGACAAATAACAATTTAAGCAAGTAGAGGCATGAGAATTGCTATTGCTTTTATTCTTTGATTGAACACAAGACTAGATACTAAACATTGAATACTTTTGATTCCTTTGATTAAATCCAGAGATCGAAGGAAACAAATGAACATAGGCGAGCTGATTTGAAATGAAATACAAAGAACAAAGGAAGATAAAAGACAAATGATTAGGCATAAAATCATAAACATTCACTGTCAACCTCGACAATACAAAACTTGCACAAAGATAAAACATACATTTATTCTCAAAGTAATAAACTACGCAACATAATTGAACAATAAAATGATAGCAATAAAAGCTTCAACATTCACCATTGTCATCCCTCTTGAGAAATTAAATGTGTAGAATACACTTATCTATACCCTAAAAACCAAAGGTGCAAGGAAATAAAAGGTAGAGTTAACTAACACTCTCCACCCTAACCCTAATGCTGCTTGGCAAGCATGCAAGCTTATTAGCATTTAAAATAATAAAATATCTCTCATGCAATTCAGTTAACTGAACTTGCATGTTATTACACATTGAGTTCCACTTAAAGATATTTTTCATGATTTCCAAAACAAATCCAAAAAATAGATTTATCTTTGAAAAACAAAGTCAGTTCTCAAAATAGAAATTGCTTTGGAAATCTCTCCAACTACCCAAAATAGAATTCCCCTGCAAACACTGAAAAATGGCTAAGTCTGGAAATTGTGATTTCTCTCCAATTCATCGACTTTAGCCTCATTTGGTATCATGATGGAAACGAGGTGAACAGTCTTCATATGCAGGATGACACTGGCATCTTCCATAGTCTTCGATAGATCCATATGCTCCTCCATGGTGATAGAAGAATATTATATGTTGACTTTGTGGCTTGGAGAAGCTTTCCTCTTCGTTGTCCCGCGTTGAAAAGATCAAACTAGGCCTCTGTATGCTCACTGTTCAAGAAAATCAGCCCTTTATTCTCACTGTCCAAACTCTGATTTTTGTGAAAAAAATGCATTTTTTTGCCCTTGGAAAGTGAAAATATGAGGCTAAATCTTCAAAAAAATGTCGGGTCTAAGCTCTAGACAATTAAGAATGATGAGAAATGTCCTTTCCCGAGGTGGGTATGCAATAGAAACGAGAAAAGATGGACCAAAACACCTTAAAAACTCATTTTGTTGTGGCTGTAGGTGGTCATTTTGGACTGTAACAGTCATAAAAAGCTCAAAATTCCTTCAAAAATGGTCGCCTAGGTCTGAGCGCTGCCCCTTGAGTGTGCAAAAATGTCTAGATGATGTAGAATGGGGGAAATGTTGCCTTGGAGTGACAAATCTGCCTCTTTATTGAAATGCTGGCCCACAAAGTGTCTTTACCCTATCATAGAAAAGCTTGAAACCCTCAACAATGGCAGCCAATGTGAAAAAATGACCTCTTGTATGGATATGCCTTGGAATGTAAGAAGTATGGAATAGTGCAAGAATGTGTCAAGTTTGCCTTGTATGTGAAGATACACTCCTCAAAACCCCTCCAATTTGCCTTTGGAGCTTTCATGGACCTTCAACAATGGCGCCCTAGCTTTAAACGCTGCCTTTACTCCTTTGCTATGCCTTTGAAAGTCTCAATAACAATGAATAAAGCCTCCTCTATAGTGAATGCCACCTTTTAGGGTTTCCAATGTGCCTTACTCTAAAAATAGAGTGTTTTTATTTCTAACTCCATGCAACAAAGAGTGAAGTGGAAGTGAATGATAAAACTCTATTTATAACCCTTGATCTTCTCTCTCCTGAGCACTCTCTCCTGCAAATAGGGCGCCAAAAATAGAGGTATTTTGGCATTTTTGGGAAGGTTGAAAAAGGCGTGCAATTTCCCCAAAATGGGCACTTTTTTCAAGGTTCAAAAAGGAGTGCATTTTGGCAAAAAGGGGCGCTTTTTTGGAGGCACAAAAAGGAGTGCATTTTGGCAAAAAGGGGCGCCTTTTTGGAGGCTTGCAAAAAGGAGTGTAAAATGCCCAATTTGGGCGCCTTTTGCCTTAGTAACTTTCTCAGATTTTGCTTTTGAAAATCTTGATTTTTACCATAGCCATTTTGATGGAGATTGCTTGGATCAATGTCATTTGATCTGCCTGTGAAGATTCTTCGCCGTTCCTTTGCATCATTCAAGAGTTCTACGTCCCCTGAACAACACTGAAAACTTGAATCTGATCCCCCTGGCAGATGAACTTCAACTTTCTATTTTTAGAAAAATTTTCTAGCATCCGTATCTCAAGAAACCCAGAAACCTAAAATTGACGTCTATTTTTAGAAACTTTCTAAAAATAGAAATTTCTATGTTTAGAAATTTTGACCTTTTTGACTTTTGACGACCAATTTTTCAGAATCTCACAAAATGTCTTTTATGAAGCAAAAAATTTGATTTGGCATAACATAGCCAAATTGGCTTCTTTGAATCCTTCTCCATTCGGGCCTTGTATCAATTTCTTTTGATGTATCTTGTATCTGTGGGGTTAGCAAATAATGACAAGGCGACATGGTGCTTGGGAGGTGTGTTTAGGCATCTTTTTAGGGTGTTTGTATGCATAGTCGAAAAATTTCGTATGGTAACAACAATCAGCATACAACTTCTGTTGATTTTGGGCATGTTGAAGGTTGTCTTTTAAAGATTTCAAGACATCTTGGCTCTGCTGCAACAAATATTTAGCTTCAAGAACCCTGTTGTCACAAAACATAAGATCAATGAAGCTAGGAGCTTCATAACCATACAATGCCATGAAGGGAGATATCTTAATAGACATGTGATAAGTAGAATCATAACAATATTCTCCCAAATGGAGCCATCTCACCCAAGCCTTCTGCTGTCCTGAAACATAGTTTCTTAGGTACCCTTCCACCCACTTCTTCACAATCTCTGTATGCCCATCTGTTTGTGGGTGATAACTCGTGCTTAGAGTGAGCTTGGTCCCGGTCAATTTGAACAACTCTTGCCAAAACAAGCTTAGCAACCTGTTGTCCCTATCACTTACAATGTTTTTTGGCAAGCCATGCAATCTAAACACTTCCTTGAAGAACAAATCAGCAAATTGAGATACTCTAAAATCTGTAGATATAGCAAAGAAGTGTGCAAACTTTGTTAATCTGTCAACAACATAAATACAATCTTTACCTTGCACTTTCGGCAACCTGATAATGAAGTCCATTGATATACTTTCCCATTTTTTATTGGGAATGGGCAAGGGTTGCAACAAACCAACAAGGAAAGTATGCTCATTCTTGTTTTTTTGACATACTTCACATTCTCTAATACGCTTAAGGACATCATCCTTAATCCCCTTCCACGAAAATCTCTCCCGAATCTGCTTATATGTTTTGAAATATCCTTGGTGACCAGCCAAGGGAGCATCATGAAAAGTTCTCAAAATCTTTTCCCTAGGCTTGGATTCAAGGACTAAAAAGATTCTACCTTTGCAGAGGATCTCATTTACCACTTCATACTTCTCATCCTACAAAGTTCCCTCCAAAATGTTAGTGGCATATGAATTTTTAGCATATACAACTAAAATTTGATCCTTCTAATCAGCTGTAATTTCCATCATAGAACTCTAATGTGGCCTTCTTGACAACGCATCAACCACTACATTTTTCTTTCCCTTAACATATTCGATGTCAAAATCGTAAGCTTGCAACTTACTCACCCACTTCTGCTACCTCTCATTAAGATCATTTTGGCTAAAAAAGTACTTCAAACTATTATGATATGTTTTAACAACAAAGTTTCCTCCAACCAGGTATTGCCTGAACTTAGCCGAAGCATGCATAATGGCAAGCATCTCTTTGTCATAGATGGAGTAGCTTCTCTCCATCCCTCTCAACTTCCTACTCTCGGAGGCAATTGGATGCTTATTTTGCATCAACACAGCACCAATTCCTTCCCCTGAGGCATCACACTCAAGCTCAAAAGGCTTTGAAAAATCTGGTATGGCCCAAACAGGGCACAAACTCATAACTTGCTTGAACTGATCAAAAGATTGTTGCGCTGATGGAGACCATGCAAATGTCCCATTTTTAGTCAAATCAGTAAGTGGGGCAGCCAACTGTGAAAACCCCTTCACAAACCTTCTGTAAAAGCTGCATAGACCAAAGAAACCCTTCAAATGTGTAAGAGTCTTTGGTGGAGGCCAATCCAAAATGGCATTGATCTACTCTTGGTCAACTCTAACACCATTAGAGTTGATTACATGGCCCAAATAGAATTTCAGTCATAGCAAATTCGCACTTGGACTCCTTAGCAAGCAAAGATTAAGCTTCAAGAATCCCCAAAACCTCATCCAAGTGTCTCAAGTGCTCTTCCCAAGTCTTATTGTAAATTAGCTAAGTTGTCGATTCTAGTACGGGTTCGAATACTGGTTTGAGGTTCGAGTACGTGGATACGGCAATTTTTTTGGCTTGGGTACGGTATGGCAACATATATATATATATATATATAATAGTTATATATTAATTTATAATTTTATTATTTATATATAAATTATATAATATTAATATACTATTTATTAATAATTATATAAAATTATTTATATATAAACTATATAATATATTATAAATTATTTAAAATTATTGTTATAAATTTATATAACTTAATTATTTGATTTGATTGTTATTTCGTCATAATGATATTTTTCGCCGATGGGCTTTTATATGTGAGCATTATAGTGCTCCGAATTGTCTGACACCGTAAAAAAAATTCACGCTGAAAATTTTTCTAAACTCGTGGGTTGTTCTATCGACGTATTTCTTCTCCTATGGGTGCAAGTGCGAGAATATATAGGAAATCGAAAGTATGAAGTACGAATATCGGAAGTATGAATAAATCTTAACCATGCATGCAATCGACATATATACAGGAAATTGAATTTATCTCAGCACATAATTGGATGCATGGTCTCAGACTTTAAAGTGTGGAAAGTGCCAGGGGCGGACCCAGGGCAACCCCCCCGTGTCCCGCTCCGGTACCCACACCGTACCAATGCGGGTACGACAAGACACACACAAGAACCCAGTATCTTAGTAAATTAGGATGTCATCAAAAAACACCAAAACAAACTTCCTAAGCTGCTGATTGAAGACTTGTGTCATGTCCCCATTTCCAGAGTGATCACATGTGGAGTTGATGATTAGCCTATTCACCATTCCTGTAGGCTAATAATTGTGGTAAGGGAATGATTTTGGTTTGAGCTTGGTTCTAGAGGATGAAAATCTATAATGTTCGCTCAACAGGTGATTCCAGTTGAATTTTGGCTAAATGTTGCTTAGTGATATTGTTCATCTAGCCAAAATATCATGTTCTTCTAGCCAAGGGTGGAAAATACAAATGTTGTAGGATAGAAAATGGAAAGATGGAAAATGTCAATCTTTAATTGCATTTTCAAGTATATGTTTTATCTATATTTTTCCAACGCCACCTTGGAGATTGACACCACCTTGGAGGAGAAAACAAATATAATAAAATATTGTTTTTATTGGATCAAGTGCCCAACGCCAAGGAAGATAAATGATAAAATATTGATTTTTTAAATGCCCAAGAAAGTCGCCACCCAAGAGAAATAGCATTTAAAATGATAAAATATCATTTGCTCATGGGATTGCCGTACAAGAAGGAAAAAGAAATATTTTTTAATAATATTTTATTATTCTAGAGGATCACCGCTCAAGGAGAGGTGTTTTAAATAAAATGAGTTCTTTAAATGTGGGTGATCCATGGTGACAAGGAAAAACAATAAAATATTATTATTTTATTGGTTTTTGAATGATTGAATGCAAAGAGGTAAAAAGCATTTAAAATTGTCATTTGACAATTGTATTTTCCATAGTTCGAAAACTCGGACTCGCCGCGGACTCGGCAGCCCAAAATAGGACTCGGACTCGGGACTCGGCAAAAAACTCGGCTAGGACTCAACAAAGAAGAAAACCGTAGTTTTACAAAAAAAACAAAAAGAAATTAATGCATTTAGAGAACATAAGAGCCATAATTCAAACATTACACATGTCATATGATCTTCAAACACTCAATATTTGAAATTTCATCATTCATGAACCATAATCATACGATTCATACTCATAGTTTCAAACTTTCAAATGTATAACAGCATCATAAGTTTATAAATGTTTACATATTGATATTATAATATAATGTTTACATATTGATATAATGTTTGCATATTGATATAATGTTCACATATCGTAATCTCCTCTTCTCCATCCTCTAATCCACTATGCAAACCTCTTTTGTGCTTCAACTAGTGTTAAAATGAAAAAAAAAAACAAAAAAAATTAAGTTTTTAACTTGGTTGGGCGTCTAACAGGCGACCCGAGAGTCCTGGGTCGGGACTCGCGAGTCCGACCCTGGGTCTCGCGCGAGTCCCAGGGTAGGACTCGCGAGTCCCGACCCAGGACTCTCGGGGACTCGACTCGCGAGTCCGTGCCGAGTCGACTCGGCTCGCCATAGGACTCGTGAGTTCGGCGAGTTTTGGAGGAGTTTTAAAACTATGGTATTTTCATTGGTGGATTCCAAATTCTTGCAAAATTGGGCAAATTGGGACGCCTAGGCCAAGAGGAGGATAAATAGGCTTGCTTGCCTTCAATTTGCAACTATTGGTCACTTGGTAAGTTTTACATATTCATGTGTTTTGGCTGGAAATTGCATTTTTCAGTCTGTCAAGGATCCCTTGATTTTGGTCGTATGGAGATGATCCCATTCCACATTGTGAGATGATATCATATGGACTTCATCATGGATATTAATTTTCAGGTTTTCATGAAGGCTTTGAAGGACATGTGGTTTGCATATGAAGACATTTTCATTCATTGATGCATTTGTTCATTGTTGAAGACTCCCAAGGTAGCCGATTTGCATAAAGAGCAATTTTAGTGTGTTTTTGTCATCAAAGAGTATTCCAATTTTGCAACAGTGGGCTGGAAACTTCATATCAGAGCTGAAGGACATCTTTTGACACATTTTGAGGGTTTGAAGCATTTGGAACCACTTAAACCCTAATTCGCTACATCCATAGGGTGTATCGCTAGCCATGGGGGCTCATTTTTGGCATGTTTATGGCATTCATTGTAAATCTGGGCAACTATAACAGGTACAACAGTAATATCAGTTGGAACAACAGTCACTTGAAAAGGTACAGCAGTGTTTAAAAGTCATCTACAAGCATACATTCACTCATAATTGGATTGGCTATCATTGTACAACATTGTGCTAAGGTTTTATGCTCATATTTGTTCCCATATCTCATTTGTATGATGACTGATCCAAAAATAGTCAAAACTGATATAACAGTCCAGCCTTTTGCCATTTGTAATCAGCTCATTGAAATCAATAAGAAGTAATGGAGATTCCGGGTATGCTCTTTTTCATATTTCATTGATATGGTTATGTGTTTATCATTGATCATTTAATGTTTGTTTGGTAAGATATTGGAAAAAATTTCAGTTAGAACTAGTAGGGTTCTTTACAACTTGGTTCATGCAAGATTGAAATGTCACTGGAATTATAGTTACATTGAATATATAAATTATAAATTATACTTATATATAAAAATATAAATTCTAATTATATTTTATATATAAATAATAATTATATATTATATAATTATAATTTATAATTTTTATATATAACTATAATTTATAATTTTATAGATATTAAAAATTATAAAAATAGTAATCCTCATAATTGTGAATAAATAAAACATTTAAATACTTTATAATTCGCCAAAAGAAAAAATTATAATTCAGTGATTTGTCAAATGTCAATACAAAATGAAAATTGCAAACAACCGACCGCCATTTGGAACAAACATGGTGTTTCCCCTCAACCAGGGCAAAATGAGGTTTTTTTTATAATCAACCTCCAATCGTAATAATAATTCTCATGTAGAAACAACGGTGACGAATGGTAATATGAGCTTTCAACACTTTCATGTTTTTCCTTTGGCTTTCACCCGGATATGCCCGAATCCTCCCAAGTTTGGCCCATGTGAACCTTGGGTGAACCCCAAGGCGTCACGTCCCCGTACCAAACCCATATGGGCACGGGGGCAATATTGCAAAACCCGGTAACTTAGTAAAATGATAAAAAATATTAAAATGATAACTTAGTAAAATGATAAAAAATATTAAAATATATTTAATATCTATTATATTTTTAAAAATTATTTTTTTAATTGAAGGTGGTTGAGACTCACTTTACCATGCACTACATTGATCTTAAAAGACTTGTGGATGTGAAACAAGCCTTAAAAAACATGGTGATTAGTGATATTTGGATAGTTTGGAGGCAATCCAAACAAAGAGAGCAAATAATATCAGGACAATCATTCTTGATGATGATTGGTGGGCTCAAGTATACTACTTGCTCTCTCACTAAACCAATATATGCACTCGTTCATCGTTGTGACATAGATAAACCAATATTGGGCAAGATCTATAATTGAATAGATACAATGGTGGAGCAGGTCAAAGACATAATCATAGCAAAAGTGCAAGACCCCACTGGTTTTTTTACAAGCAGATATATGAGATAATCAAGAAGACGTGGGATAAAATGACGACTTCTTTACAACTTTTGGCATATGCTTTGAACCCCAAGTACTACCCATGCTAACATGTTGGCAATGCCAAATAGAACAACACCAAATATGGATGTTGAGGTAGTTGATGGATATAAAAAAACCTTCAAGAAGATGTTTATAGATCTTAGAGTTGCAGTAGAGATTGGAGATGAGTTTGGAACTTTTGCATCCTCTGATGGAATTTATGCAGATGCTGATACAATGGCAAAGAAGACAAAATGGACCTTGTGAAATGGTGGAACTTCCGTGGTGCCACAATTAAACAGTTGCATAAAATAGGTATCAAACTCCTATCACAAGTTTGACATTATATGAATTATATTCTAATTTAAATTATTTCTTGTTTTATTTTTTATTTGAATTTTTGCCTCTTCGTAATTTTTAATATTAGTCTTTTTTACAAGTTTTGAGTTCTACATTTGAGAGGAATTGGAGAACATATGGTTTAATCCATTCTATGAAGCAAAATTGGTTGGTAGCTAGTAGAGGACCTTGTATATGTCCATTTCAATCATCGTCTCTTGTTGCATTCCTCCACGCTCCAACACAAAAGGCTAAGAGATATCTGGCAATGCTAACACTAGATACAAACTCATTACCTCCTTGAGTTTGTCGAAGGTTTGTTGTGCTGCATCTGTCCAAGTGAAAGACCCCTTCTTGGTCAAGTTTGTTAAAGGTGCTCCCAGCTGTGAAAAACCCCTAACAAATCTCCTATAATAACTGTACAACCCAAAGAATCCCCTCAAATGGGACAATGTCTTAGGTGGTGGCCAATCCAAGATGGCTCGAATCTTATCCACATCTACTTTGACTCCCTCTGCACTGATCACATGCCCCAAATATTATATTTCTGTCATCCCAAATTCGCACTTGGATGCTTTGGCATATAGTGATTGTGCCTCCATGATCCCTAAGACTCATCAATATGTATGAGATGATATTCCCATGTTTTACTGTATATCAGAATGTCATCAAAGAAGACAAGTACAAATTTCCACAACTGCTTATTAAATATATGGGTCATGCATGAATGAAATGTAGCAGGTGCATTAGTCAACCCAAAAGGCATGATCAAGAACTCATAGTGTCCATATTGACATCTAAACGCAGTCTTGTGGATGTTCTCTTCCCTGACTCTAATCTGATGATACCCCGATCGAAGATCAATCTTCGAAAAATAGATTGCCCCATGCAACTCATCAATCAACTCGTCGATCCTGGGGATAGGGTACCTGTTCTTAATTGTTTTCTTATTGAGAGCCCTGTAATCAATACATATCCTCATGGTTCCATCCTTCTTAACCAAAACTACTGAAGAAGCAAAAGGACTGGAATCGGGTCTGGTATGCCCCATATCAAATAGCTCTCTAATGGCCTTCTCTATCTCCTCCTTATGCCTTTTTGGATGGCGATAAGGGGTAGTAAAGACGGGCTTGGCCCGCTCTTCCAACTCAATAACATGCTCAAAGCCCCTATCTAGTGGCCTACCAAGAAGAATATCGCCAAACACCAAACTATGTTTGTCCAATAGTGACTGAATATCAACATGATAAGCTCTCTTACCCTCTGGAGAAGCCTTAGTAGACGCAAAGCATTGGGCTGCCCATGCAACCTCACCATGTCTGAAAAGAGCCTCCATTTTCTTTGTTGTGACTACTCTAGGTGCTCCATTAGACATACCTCGAAGTACCACCTTTTTTCCATTAGCTTTGAATTTTAATTCCATAGTGTGAAATTTTTGGGAGTACTTCTCAAGAGAGTGCAACCACTGTATCTCCAACACTATATCTGTCTCTCTAATACCCACTACATAAAAATCATTTGTCACTCTATGGTTGCCTAACATGATGCTCAATTGTGATATTTTCTTTGTGCAAGACATAGTAAACCCATCTACAACCATCACATTAAACCCTTTGAAATCATCCACCACAAGGCCTCTTTTTGCCACTAGGCCCCCATCAATGAAATTGTGGGTTGCCCCACTATCAATCATAACCGTCACTTTCTGACCCTGCAATACTCCACTAACTGTGAATGGGTTATACGTGGGAGTACCTAATAGAGTAGCAAAGGTCCCTCCCGTAACTCCTCCAATCACCTGTTCCTTTGGTTCAACATTTTCCTCTTCATATTCACTTACCCAAATCAGCTTCCTCCTTTTCCTCTTCATTATCAGAAATGACCTCTATGTAGTGAACCTTGCCTCATACTAGGCACCTCTGACCTGGTTCCCATGGCTCCTTGCATGAAAAACATAACTTTTTTCTCTGCAGCTCATTCTTAGTTCATCGTCCATGCTTGCCTTTTTAGGCCACTCCTTCTGAGAAGATTTCTTATCTTTCTTTGGTGGGAATGACTAAGGTTGGAATTTATTTTTGTGTGTGGAGAACTCCATATTTCTTGCCCTTTTTATTGCATCCTATAAAGAAGGTGGGTCAAATGCCTTCACCCAAGCTCTAAGTGGTTCGGTCAAACCCTCAATAAAAAGAACAAGTCTCCTCTTTGAAACATCAAGAACCATTACAGAAAGCCTCTGAAATTCAGACACAACTATCAACTAAACCATACTGCTTCAGTTGTGCTAACTCCCTAAAATGCAGTTCTGGGTCCCTCTTATCAAACCTATCAATGAGTCTCTGGCTAAAATCAGCATAAGTATCTATGAGACTATGCCCATGTGTCACCATCCCATGGTACCATTACTCATGAGCATCTCCCTCCAAGTGCAACATGGCATATTTTATAGCTTCATTCTCAAACATGGGATTCAATGAAAAATATATGTCAAGTTTTTGGATCCATGACTGTGTTGTACATTTGTTGGAACCATCAAACGTAGGTATGGACAGCTTGCCCAACCTTCATTGTAAGTCTTGATTTTGGCCCTCTTGGGTGTATTTCTTAATTTTAGCTAGCAAAATCAATCAATGACATAGTCGCATGAAATTCATCACCCAATGATTGATACTCATGTAAATAGTCCACAACTCTCACCATCATTCTTTTGTCCCCCATTACCTTCCTGAATTTTCAGTCTATCTCAAAATGTAAGCATCAAAGGTCTTGTTGTTGATCAAATAATTGTTCTAGTGTTGTTGTTGCTGTTGTTGTTGGTTCGATTATTTGCAGAGTTACTAGTTTCACCATTGTTACCATTGTTGTTTTGATTAGCCCTGTAAGTGTTCATATTCTATAACATTTATGTCAACAACTGGGTCAACTAATGTTGTTCCCTAGCAAGATTATTAAGTATCTGCTATGTGCTATTGCCTTCATTCATTTTTTCTCTATCAACCATGGTTTCTTCTACCTCCTCTTCAACCTGTAAATCTGAAAAAAGAAATTCTTCTAGATTTTTTGGAAATTTAAGTTGAACTCTTCTCACATTCCTTTGATAATACATATTAGCTCTTTCACTAGGCTGCATATAAATTGTTTTTTTGCACCAAACTGATAAATCCCCAACAAGCTAGCAGGAAAACCAGATCTGATACCACTGTAAAGTGCCAAGCTAATTTCCCTTGAATTTTGTCAAACATTTGATGAATTGCCAACTAACAAGTGTTGTGATATTCCCACTTTTTTTGTGTATTTGCCAATGTTTGACAAAATAATTTGTATGCAATAAACTAAATTTATTTACCTTTAATTAGATCATAAATAACTCAGCAACTCAGACCAATGCAAACAACTAACAAACATATATAAGAAATGCTAATGTAAACAGAATGGTGATATAAATGATATACTAACCTTAGTATATGAGTTGTTCACACATGCATTAATAATCATCACTGAAATTATTCCTGAATATCATAACACTGTTGGAGCTATTAATAAACCCTTGTCTCATACTCTAATCACTAAAACCATGCCCAGAAATCAGCCTTACAGTTGTACGGCCCCTGCTGAAGGTGTACAGCCCTTGGGAAAATATCCCAAAAGTTGCGCCCAAGTTCCAAAAAGGTAAATAGAGGTTGTGGCTGGGAAATAAGGCTATTAAAGCCTTCAATACGTTGAATCATCTCCTTCTTTAGTGTGATCGCCCTTCTTAGGATGGTACAGTCAACTCAAGCAAATATAAGAAACCTCAAAATGGTACGACTGGCACTTGGGGTTTCAAAAAATATATTTTATTCATAAATAATTTCATCAATACATGCAAGGAAATTCTCACATTACAATACCAATATAATTTGCTTGCAAATATTTTCGATAAATCTTTAATCTCAACTTCCATGCAACTTGCACACAAATCTGGAATTGATATTTCAAAGCTCCAGCACAAGTCTCCACACTCTTCAATCGTTTAGCACATCTATGAATCCTGTATGAACTCACCAAGAATTGGCTTGGAGGGTTTTCGTTGTTAAAACCAATCTTCGTCGTAGGGTGTTCATCCCACAGCAAAATTGAACAAAATGCTCAATCTCCACAACTAGGGTTTTAGAAATGAAAAATGCCAAGAATGTGAATTTCTTCTCTTACATCTGCCTTTTATACTCCCTTTTGGAATATTTGAAACATTATATTTATTCCCCCCATAAAGTGACTTTTAGTTATAATTTTCTTTTTGGGCCCCGAAATAAGTCACTTTATAATAAAATGTTCAACTTTACTAAATAATTAATTAAATATAAGTTGCCCATAAAAGAATATTTTAGACAACTTAATTTAATTAATTAATTATTCCCTTACCAAAATCCCAACTAGCCTACGAGAATTAAAATAGACTAAGGGTCTTCACTGATCGCTCGCGCCTGCAAAGGGGACATTACATGGTTCTACTCCTCAACAACGTGGATCTATTCCTTGCCAACATGGATCTACTCCTTCTCAATCGCCACCCTAGCCACAGGGACAAACACACATTACAAGTTTCTTCACTACTACAAGAGTTACACCAACCTTGAATGCTAGAAAAGATTCTAGAGGGAATGCTTTGCTTCCTCCTTGCACCAACATGTTTTCCCCCCCCACGGCTTCAGCACTATAATGTCCCCTTTTTTAGCAAAGAATGTTTATTGGTTGAGCTAGGACCTTGGAGGCTTAGAAAACGAAATGTTGGCTCAACTAACTCTATTTTCACTTGTATTATTCGCTAATGATATTTTATAATATTTTTATAAAGCCAAAAATAATATAATATTCAGCCAAGGCCAAATTGGAGGATTGAAAGATGAAAAGTTGGACGTCTTAAAGATAGAAATTGGGAACGTTGGAGGAGAAAATAAAATATAATATTTTTATTATATTTTATTATTTTATTTTGCCCAAGGAAATCGGCGCCCAAGTGAAGGAGAAAAATAATAAAAAAATAATAATAATATTAAAATATTATTCCACTAGAAAATCGACGCCCATGGAGAAAAGAAAAAAAATATAATAAAATAATATTATTTTATTATTTAGGTGGAACATCCAAGTTAGAGAAATAAGGAAAAATATTTAATAAATATCAAATTAAATATTTGATATTGGCGGTGGACTCTAAAATTCATTATTTTATGGCTAATTGAGTCGCCCATCTTGAGGGAAAAAAAAGGACATCATTTGGCATCATTTTTCATATCTTGATCATTTGGTATTTTGCTTGGCTGTAATTGATTTTCAGCTTGTTCAAGGACGAAAACCCTTGAATTTTAGTGGTTTGGACGAAAACCCATTCCACCATGATAGATGAATTCACTTAGGATTCATCATTGACCATAATTACAGGTTTATGATGGAGAATTGGCTTCAAACATCATCATATTTTGGCATCATTAGAGGTTTACAAGCTTGCTGGGTCAAATTGCACCACTTCTAAGTATAGGCAATTTCATAATTTGGCACTTTTTGGAATGGTTGGTGAAGTATGGGTTGTAATTAGCACAATCAGACTTCGTCAGGGTTTTATCAGCATACTTTTAGAGGGTTTGATCATCACTTTTTGAAGGCATAAGGGTTTCTAATCATTCCAAGGACGAATCGCTTCATTCCTAGCATCTAGCAATTCATTTTGGAGGAGTTTTTGGCATTCATTTGGCTGGAATTCATAATCAGACTTTGCATCAGTCATATCAACAGGGTTTATCAGTCATATCAGTCCAATATTGATCATCTACAGGTGCTGATTTGGTCTTATATCATCAAGTTGATCATTATACCTTGGCTAGGCGTCATTCTACATCAAGCAGCTAGGTTTGGAGGAATATTTGGGCTTATTTGCACATTGTTTGAGATCTGATTTTGAAATCAGATTGGTCTGATGTAATCTACAGCCAATATCATTTGTAATCAGCACTTGAATTCAATAAAGAAGTGAAGCTTTCATTCCGGGTATGTGATATGTACTTTGTGTGAGTTGTTTGGTTCAATAATTTGATCATTTTGTGTTTCATTTGCAACTCTATTTGCATTCTTGAATATCATTTGTCAAAACTATAAACACTTTCAAACAAAAGCAATTAGAAAAATTTGGGTAGCGAAGGAAAAAATTTGGTTGAGATAAGACAAGGTTCTTACAGTGGTATCAGAGCTTGGATCCTTGTAATGTCCCCTTCTGGCAAGTCAAAATTTTCACAATCTTGCACACAATTTCAACTTGTAAAAAGAGAACATTAGTATTCAATTCTTCTTATAATACCAACATATCACAATATCCACATGTAAAGATCAAATTCATATACTTTCCACATTTCCTTTTATGGTTGGTAACCTTATAATCATAACCAATATGCATTTCACATTTTCTAATATCCTTCATGTATATTCCATGGTTTATCTCGGGAGAGACATTCGCGAGCCCAAACGTCAATCAGACCACTCACCCAATATGAGAGGGCGTGTTGGGACATCACAAGACTCACGGCCGTAGGCCCAAGGTCTTCACGCTACTCCCGGCGATACTTCACCCTTGGCTCAGAGGGGCTTATTGCCAGCTCGAGGGTCACCTACCGTTAAGCCATTTCTAATATCTAGGTCTTACGCAACCATAGGTTCAAGGGCTTCATGCTACTTCCGGCAATACTTCAACCTTGCCCTAGGTCTAAGGGCTTCATGCTACTATCGGCAATACCTCACCCTTAGCTCGGAGGGGCGATACTTTGCCAGCTCGAGTGCTAGACTCTAGCCACTTCCCTAACCACTAGTCTCATACTTATAGTGTAGGTGGATTAATGATGAGGCTTCTATTCTCATCCCGGGTATTCCCTGATTATACTTATGAGACTTATCTTTACTATTTCGTTGATTATATTATTTGGCAATATCTAACTTACTCCCTTATTGGAATAGCATTCGTCATATAGGCACTCCCATGCCTTAATCATAATCATGATCATAATATTATATTTCCATCTATTCCATGTATTCATTTATACGATAACAATTTCTATGATCATCCTACTTGATTAAGATAACATAGCAGTTATTCATATATGCATTCATCCTATTCTATCTACTTACTATATCATTTGCTCATTTTTCTATGATAATTTCTTGACATGTTTCAGCTTTTAATTTATGATCAGATTTCTATATTCATTCACGCATTAGCAGCTATGATAATGATGTAGTCTGATTTCACTCTAAGATATATGATTATTTCTCACTATTAATCATTCTCTGTATTATCATATCTTACATGACGATTTCCTCATTTTACTAACATTCCTATATTATATTCAAACAGTTCAATTGCTTAGTTTGGAATATAACTTACAAGATAGAGTTCACATACCTTTATGTAGCTTGCTGTGCTTACTCCAGATATAATAATGTATTGGTGGCAGACTAAAGATTGTAAGATGCTATAATGATAAAGAGATATGCCTTATATGCTGGCCTGCGATTTTGGTATACTCAGATTTAATATATAAGAGTGGATCAATTACTAGTTTCTTGGTTTTGCCTTCTTGGTTTAATATTGAGAGATGAATGATTGTTTTTCTAATTCGGTGATGATGTCTAGATGATGTTTTATCTCCTTCGATGATGCCAAGATGCTGACCAATTCGATGCTTGAATGCCCCCCATTGGATCGCTTGGGATCTACTCTATATACCTTCAATCCCTTGGGAGAGTCACGTCCTTCCACAAGCGTCACCTCTCTAGGATCGGCGCCTTCCTTATGCATTAAAAATCTTTATGTAATCACTTTGTTTCTTATGATAATTTGTCTTATTATAGTTAAGCATATAAACTATCTCTGTATGATCGGCGCTGGGTCTTCCTTCGACTAGGTCGATGCTTAACATTAATAATGTTTAATAATGCTTGTCATCCTCCGCACCCTCCATCCTTTTTCTTCGTTATTTTATATCTTCCAAATAGGCGCTATAATGGATAAGACACCTCTCTTGGTTGGCGCTCCTTGACCAATCAGCTTTCAAACTATTGATTTCCTTCATTAATCGTATTTGCTTTAAAGACGCCAACTTTGTCTTTAGTAGTTTTGTCTTATTCCAATCGGTGATCATTCTTGTCTTTCTATGTTTGTCTTTAGTCCACATAGGATCTACTCGATCTCTTGCAAAGAACACTAGGTCATGTGAATCATAGTCGAGTGTTTCAGAGGTTTGCGTTTGCATGGGAATGTTAACGCTATGAGAATGTCTTGTTCCATTCTTTGGAAGCAACGATCATGTTTGTTGTCCTTGCCTCTTATTTCTCATCGATGAATGAAGTTAGTTTCATCATTTCAATCTTTAATTGGAATGAAATAATCGATTTGATGTGGGGCATGACAATCAGGCCAGCCTATGGGGTTATGAGCTACATCAATCCACTTCCATATCATTATCAAAGAACAGGTACAAATCAACACAATATGGGTGATAGAAGAGTAGGTAATCTGCCAAGGGATGACATTGGTGATATGATGAGAGATGTGATTGCTAGTCAAAGAATGATGGTAGTAGAACAGCATTCTACAAATGAAAATATCACACAAATGATGGCAACACAAACTCAGATGTTACAGGTTTTGACACAATCATTGACTAATGTGAGATAATCCAGATAATACAGGTGTTGGCAGTGTGAATGGATCGCCTCGTGCAAGGAGGACACGCACAACTACTATGGATAGGCCTATGCAGCCCACTTTTCTTCCTAAAGAAGAAGAGGTTGATGATGAGATACAGGTTGCGGAGGAGGAACCGCCATTTGATGAGGATTTAATATCTATGGTTGATGAGTATGATGCACTTCCTGAGCATGTTAAGGATCCTCTAAACTTTAACAACTACATGAACCAAAGGAAGGATAGACGAAGGGCCCGGGTTGAGAGACAAAGAAGATAGCAACCTAAGCAACCAAAAGAATACAAGGATGCATTGAACAAAATACCTCTTCCTAACTTTGATGGCAGCGGCAAAATCAATGCTAGAGCATGGGTACACAAGCTTGACACTTTTCTTACACTCAAGCCAATGAATGAGGAAAAGGCCATACATTTTGCCACTATGCATTTGTGATGAAGACAAAACCCCTCTCAATCGAACCTTCACAAAATACAAACTCAAACTCACAAGCAGAAACTCTCTACTTATCAACTTGAAATATCAATAAGATTGCAACAAAACACTCTTATCATTTTATTCAACTTCAACCAAAACAAAACAAATCTTCAATTAACAAATACATATGGCCTTCAATGGCCTTCTTCTCAGCTTGATCCTTGATTCTGCAGGACTTTTTCTTCTTTCTACTCTACTTCGCACTCCTATTTGTCCCTACACTGCAACTCCTCCTTTGCTCTGCAATTGTTTCCAATTCACCTTTCCTCTATTGATGTATTACTATATCCTGTGTTGTCTTCTATCATCCATCTTCATGGGCAGCGATACTCCCCTATTTCCATGCACCCCTAGGCAGCGTCTCCATTCATTCTGCCCATATCACTTTTAACTCTACAGCATCTCCTTTTGACCACCTTCATACAACCTCTAAAATAGGCGTTCCACCTGCACCTATTCCCTACCAAAATTCAAAGCAAATGATTTATGATTCCTTGCGTGGTGGCTGAGGCGTCAAGTAACAACAATACAAAATCTTTTATCCTAAACTTTTCCTCTTTCCAAGACGTGGATCTACCTTCCCATTTCCGTGATGATGCTTCATAACTATTGAAAACTGGAACATCAATATTTCCCCACGTCTGGTGAGCTGAAGCGATTCCTTTCATGGAAATAAAATTAAGTATTAATATTTCAATGGAAGGTGTCTAAATTCAGCACTGGAATTTGAAAGGATAGCCACTAAAATGACTTAGGCGACATACTTGGGAGTCTTTATTCCTCTTACACACCAACTGCCCAACACACTCAAAACACAGCGTTGGATTTTCCATATGCAACGTACAGCATTGTTTGTCTTTTGGAGCTGTAATATGGTGCCTCCAAACTCTCTTGAACTCCCACGTTTAATATGAAATACTTTAATTTTGATTAAATCAAATGATACTTCTCTTCAAGGCTGCCATGGTCCCTTGGTAATGATCCCAACAGATAAATATACATCAGACTTTACAAGCACCTTAGTATTATTATGTGTGTTGAGATTCGATGCCCATAACCTCCATAACAAAAACACATATTAAGCATTGAAAGATATAACAAATGGCATCCTATAGATATATTAATGTCTGATAAGAAGGTAATAACAAGGGACATTGTCCTCTCATATCAATAACAACCTCTTTCTCATGGGAACTCAGCTCAAACATTGGAAGAAGCTCACTGATGCAGTTGCGACAGAATGGTCAGAAGCTGAAAACCGACTTCGACCGTAACTTTTTGCCAAAAACTCAGAATCACCTGAAATCTTGTATACATGTGTAATTCAACACTTCAAAAACCTCCACCAAGCCGTTTGGTCTCAAATGTTACAGAACTCCGGAAATTGCAATTTCGCCAAACTACCAGCACAAGTCGTAAAACATTAAAATCTTCAAAACCTGAAGGTATTTGCTCACAAAACCTTCGCGTATAATTCCAGGATGAAATCAACAATCTACCTACTGAAGGATTTGCCATGAAACTTCAGGAAGCTTCCAGAACAATTGTTTTACAAAAACTGCCTTCACGCACATCGGGACTGAATTCAAGCAACACTGTCAAACTGCCTCCCTGACTGTGCCAAACACACATAGTGCCGAGAAAAGCCATTAGAACCCAACAAAACAAACAAAATTGAAAATTAAACCTGCAATTGTTTTTGGTTGATGCAGATCGCCGATTCGCCCGGGATGCTCCTGCATCAATTTCGAGGGATTAGAACATGATTGGTGGCACCATGGACTTGTTTCACAACATCATAACAGGATCACTTCATATGATGAGTTCACTAACAAACTCATTACCAGGTTTGACAGGAAGGATGTAGAAGTCTACTACAGGGATTTGGCTCAATTGAAACAGGTTGGTAGAGTAGACTCCTATGTCAAAGAGTTCCAAAAGATTGCAGTGATGGTTCCCGACATGTCAAATAGAAGAGTGCCTATGCTATTTGTTGAGGGATTAAATGATAGATTGAGAGGATTGGTCAAAGTTCATAGGCCAAGGACACTTGATGAGGCTATTGAGCTTGCACTTGATTTAGACACTACTCCTTCATTTCAGCCACAAAAAAAAAAGGAATGAAAATTCATATCAGCAATCTCATGAGCAGCCCACTCCTACAAAAATTGAAGGTACATCAAAGATGGATTTTGAGGCAAAGAATGAACTTCGTAGGAAAAAGTTGTGTTTTTCTTGCAAAGAACCTTGGGAACCCGGTCATAGATGTCTTGGCAAAGGTAAAGTGCATTACATAGAGGTAATTGATGATGTGGATGATGATACTAGTTTGGAAAATGATCGAGGACAGCTAACATTAGAACTTGTAACTGATGGTAACAAAGGATCTAGGATCTCTTATCTTTCAAGAGCTTCAAGGTATAATCCATTCCTCTTTGAAAGCACATTGTTTGGATGCAAAGTCATGGCACTTCTTGATAGTGGAGCTACACATAACTACATTGATGAAGAGTTGGTAAACAAAACATGTTTGCATTGTGATGATTTTGAGGGCTTTGATGTGACTATAGCAGGTGGACTCACTATTCTGTGCAAGAAGAAAGTGAACCAACTTAGCATTCTATTTGATGAATATACACTTTGTAATGACTTCTATGTTCTTGACTTGAAGGATCATGAAATTGTGCTTGGTATGCAATGGCTACATTCACTACAAAGGGTCATCCAAGATCTACAAACTATGGAGTTGAGTTTCCAACATGAAGGGAAACAAATTGTTATGAAAGCACTCAAGTACACAATGCCACATCAAATAATAGCTAAGTCTATGATAGTTATGGGCGATGCATTAGACATGTGTGATGGATGGTTACAAAGAGTTAGAAAGACAAAGTTGTTGGTTGCCCAAGCAAGACATCATCTACAAGAGATCAAGGAGCATTGCAATCAGCTAGATCAAACAAGGAAGCAAAGGGAGACACACCTTAGATCTCTATTTCATCCAAGGGAAGAATGCATAGAGGATGATGGAGTAGTTGAACATACACTTTGTGGATCAGCCACTCATGTTATGACTACATATGTAGATGGAGGTATGAGTAATGCAGATTTGGTTGGGCCTTTGATCAGTCATGGATTACTTAAGGAGTTGGCATTAGTTTATGACAACGGAAGCGGTCCCAGGATGAGAGTTGTGGACAAGGAATCATTTCATGATGACATCTATGAGGATTTTTCACTACATATTAGCATGGGACAGCAAGTATATGATGAAGATTTTGGCAAATTGGGTGCATACTTGAGGAGAATTGTGGCACTTTTGGCAAGTAAGTTGCCTAAGCTTCCTTTTGCCAACATTGAGCAGCTTGATATGATACATATGAGATCATTCAAAAGGTCTAGATTGATTTGGGACCCGGGAATTGATTGGCATGATTGATCCTAAGGCAGATTTGATATTTGTGATTGCTTGGGGGCAAGCAATCTCGGGGTGGGAGGACTTGTAATGTTCATTTTTTGAGCAAAGAATGTTTATTGGTTGAGCTAGGACCTTGGAGGCTTGGAAAACGGAATGTTGGCTCAACTAAATCTATTTCACTTGTATTTTTGGCTAATGATATTTTATAATATTTTTATAAACCCAAAAATAATATAATATTCAGCGAAGGCCAAATTGGAGGATTGAAAGATGAAAAGTTGGACGACTTAAAGATAGAAATTGGGAAAGTTGGAGGAGCAAATAAAATATAATAGTTTTATTATATTTTATTATTTTATTTTGCCCAAGGAAATCAGCGCCCAAGTGAAGGAGAAAAATAATTAAAAAATAATAATATTATTAAAATATTATTCCACTCAGGGCGGGGGACCTGGCTTGATTGGCTCAAAATTCCGTTGCGGTAAAGGTCACGAGGTCCAGTCTCCCCCCCATCCCCGTGGTACCAAAGGGCGTGTCGTGCCAACATCACCGGTCACATGAAAAAAATTTACCAGGCACACTGCAATTTATAGGGGGGGCTACCCGATTCCTACAGTCTCAAAAAAAAAAAAAAATTATTCCACTAGAAAATTGGCGCATAGGGAGAAAAGAAAAAAATATATAATAAAATAATATTATTTTATTTTTAGGTGGGACGTCCAAGTTGGAGGAATAAGGAAAAATATTTAATAAATATCAAATAAAATATTTGATATTGGCGGTGGACTCCAAAATTCATTATTTTATGGCTAATTTAGTCGCCCAACTAGAGGGAAATAAAAGGACATAATTTGGCATCATTTTTCATATCTTGATCATTTGGTATTTTGCTTGGCTGTAATTGATTTTCAGCTTGTTCAAGGACGAAAACCCTTGAATTTTAGCGGTTTGGACGAACACCCTTTCCACCATGAGAGATGAATTCACTTAGGATTCATCATTGAGCATAATTTAAGGTTTATGATGGAGAATTGGCTTCAAACAACTAGGGTTTCATGAAGATTTCATTTCCAACTAGGGTTTGAAGGTTTTGTATGCAGATTGAAGGAAGAATAAGGCAGATCGGAGGTCAAATTGATCATATTTTCATGTGTTGATGTCATACAAGGGTTTCTAGGTGGATTGCCCTTCATTTGGAGGCATTTTTGTGGCTTGGCTTCGTAATTTGATATTTTGATTTTTGCTACAGCAGGCTGGAATTGTGTTTCAGAGGTGGATATCATCATATTTTGGCATCATTAGAGGTTTACAAGCTTGCTGGGTCAAATCGCACCACTTCTAGGTATAGGCGATTTCATAATTTGGCATAATTTGGCACTTTTTGGAATGGTTGACGAAATATGGGTTGTAATCAGCACAATCAAACTTCGTCGGGGTTTTATAAGCATACTTTTAGAGGGTTTGATCATCACTTTTTGAAGGCATAAGGTTTCTAATCATTCCAAGGACAAATCGCTTCATTCCTAGCATCTAGCGATTCATTTTGGAGGAGTTTTTGGCATCCATTTGGCTGGAATTCATAATCAGACTTTGCATCAGTCATATCAGTAGGGTTTATCAGTCATATCAGTCCAATATTGATAATCTACAGGTGTTGATTTGGTCTTATATCATCAAGTTGATCATTATACCTTGGCTAGGCATCATTCTACATCAAGCGGCTAAGGTTTGGAGGAATATTTGGGCTTATTTGCACATTGTTTAGGATCTGATTTTGAAATCAGATTGGTCTGATGTAATTTACAGCCAATATCATTTGTAATAAGCTCTTGAATTCAATAAAGAGGTGAAACTTTCATTCCGGGTATGTGATATGTACTTTGTGTGAGTTGTTCGGTTCAATAATTTGATCATTTTGTGTTTCATTTGCAACTCTATTTGCATTCTTGAATATCATTTGTCAAAACTATAAACACTTTCAAACAAAAGCAATCAGAAAAATCAGGGCAGCGAATAAAAAAAATTTGGTTTAGATAAGACAGGGTTTTTGCAAGCACTCCCCAATGAGCATTATCAAATCATATATCTATCCTGTCACAATGATCGATGATGGCACCAAAGATTCCTCCCTTCCAAGCCCTAAAAGAGATATGTGAGAAAATGTGTATCCTACCCTTCCAATCTTCTTCAGTCCTTACTCTTTGGGGATTTTGTTCCTCCTACATGACTATTTGTATTGGTTCTTAACCACTTGTTTTCGTATTGTACTGTTTTATTTTATTTTTAGTGTTTTGTTACTTTATTTTGCTTCCCTACAATAATCTCTTCCTAGGACTTTCTATTGTAAACTAATGCATTCTTGGGTCCCATTGGCCTGCCTCTAGTCACTCATGGACATTAATATAATTATTATTATGACACGTGATTTCAAGAAAAAAATTCCAAGCAAAGAACCTTGCAATCTTGTCTTATACAAATTCAGCTATAAAGTAAATATGGGAAAATATATTGAACAAGATTAAAAGAAAGATGGAAGGCTGGACAAACAAATGATTAAGATTGCCTAGATGGATGCAATTAATCTAGTCAATACTTCAAGCTATACCAGTTTACCTTTACCATCTAGTCTGTAAACTAGAGAAAGCCATGCCTTACAATAATCATCAAATACATATCTTAATGAAGAATTAAATGAACTATAGTTTCTAGACAAGTAATTTAACAATGAACTTGACAGAATTTCAGAGCAACACCACAAATAGAAGACACATGGATTTACCTTGGAGAACCCAAATTTTAGGATAAAACTCTAGCAAAAATGATGCAAAACACTCACTTATCCACTATCTTCAAAGAGAATCTTAGGCCTCTTGGGCACACAACCAGCCTGAAATCAACTTATTCCAATCCCTAAGATCACTACAACTCTCTATAACACACTTTTAGTTATGATCTTTGCCTATGACAGTCTATTGAATTTGAATCTATGAACTCTACTAAAATTCACTTCAATTCAATTCAAATCCTTTTGTGATGCCCCATGAGGCATTTACAACTATTATATAACTTGAACAGTCGCATCAGGGATCTCAAAAATCATCTGAAACCCAATGGCAAAAGAATTCAAAGCATTCTTGGCTAAGTTGCCAGTACGGGTACAAGAACGGACTCGGGTTCGAGATTCGGGTATGTCGGTATGGCAAAGAATTCGCCAGATACAGCTACGGCTGTATATATATTATATATATTATTATAATATTAATATTACAATAATAATATATATTATTATAATAATATTGTAAGAACCCTGTCTAATCTTAACTGAAATTTTTCACCCGTTGCCCTGAATTTTCTGATTTCTTTTTCTTCAAATGCACTTAGGGTTTTGACATGTAGTTTTCAACAATGTGTTTGGAATGCAATGAAGATGGAAAAGTTGCAATCTAACATTCAAACAACATGTAAAACAATTGAAACTAATGAAAATAGATCATACATATCACAAATGAACATACCCGGATAAATGCTTGACTTCTTTATTGAAATGGAGAATGTTGATTACAAAAGATATTCTCTGTTTTTACATCAGACCAATCTGATTACAAAATCAGACCTACAAAAGTATGCAAATCTGCCCAAATAGTGAATCAAACCCTAGCCGCTTTGAGTATGATGATGCCTTGTCAACATACAATGTCAAACCCAATGAAGAATGATGGATCTAACACCTGTAGCTGATCAAATGTGGTCTGATATGACTGGTATGACTGTTGTAGATGCTGATATGACTGTTGTAGATGCTGATTACAACCCAGATTTGAGAAAAGATGCCAAAAAGTGTCAAAATATGCCAAAATATGAAATTGCCTAGGTGTAGGAATGGTGTGATTTGTCCCAGCATGCAATCTAACCTTAAATCGTGTCAAAATGTCATGAAATCTGCCTCTGATATGCAATTCCAGTCTGCTGTAAGAAAAATCAGAATTTATGTAGAAGATGAAATCGCATAAAAATGCCACCTTATGCCAAGCGATCCATCTAAAACCCTTTTCCAATGATGTATTGATGAAAATATGCCCAATATGTCTTCAAATCTGAATACAAATGTCTTCAATATGCTCAATGCTTCAAACTCTAGTTGTTGTTATGAAATTCCATTCAAACCCTAGCTGAAATGAAGCCATTATTCCTTCAAAAACCTGCAAATAAGCTCAATGATGAATTCCATGTGAATCCATCTCACATAGTAATTGGGTTTTCGTCCAATTCACTCTTATCCAAGGGTTTTCATCCTTGAATACCGTTGGAAACAAGTTTCAGCCAAGAGAAAAACTCCAATATGCAAAGTCCAAATCATCAAGTATATGAAAAATGATTCCAATTGACCCCCTTTTATCCTTCTCAACTTGGGCGCCCAAATAAACCATTATTTTATTATTTTGAAGTCCACCGCCATAATAAAATATTATTTATTTATTTTCATTTAATTTATTTCTCTTTTTTCCTCCAAGTTGGACGTCCCACATAAATAATAATAAAATAATATTATTTTATTATTTTTTCTTTTTTCTCCCTTGAGCGCCAATTTAGTGGAAAATAATATAATATTTTAATATTAAAATATTGTATTTTAACTTTATCTCCAATATTTCAATTTTCCACCTTTTTTTTCTTTTTTTTCCATTTTCCACCTCTTGGCATAATATTTAATTAATTTTTGTTTTTCTACTTGGTTAAATATTTAATTAATTTTGATTTTCCCATAAATATTATTCAAATATAAAAAATCATCTCTAAACTTCGTTTTACCAAGGAAAAATCATTTTTGCCACTAAAAACCCACTTTCCATTCTCCAAGCTTTAAGTTATTTGCCGACTTTTCTTTTTCCAAGTTTAAGTCACTTTAGCTCAAAAAGGGGGCATTACAAGTCCTCCTACCCTGAGATTGCTTGCCCTCAAGCAATCACATGTGAATGGTTGATTACTTTCACAATATACCAGGATCCCAATATTCTTCTTGTATCTCCATACATACTCAACATGAAATGAGGAACGTCTCTCATCATAACATGCATAATACTCACATATACTTCCTCAAAGCTGCTGGTGTAAATCTGATTTGAACTCATCCTGAGACCGCTTCCGCTATCATAAACTGATGCAAACTCTTCATTACTCACCCTCCAAGTGTTGTTGTGACAATCCCATGCACACAAATTCATGAAATCAGTTGCGCTCATCAATGTAAATTATGAAAATCTCTTGATCAGCAATGTAGAACAGCTATCTCTCATCAATGCATGAGGTAGTGACCTATGAATTAGGGCTGCAACATCCATGCCCTCATGCTCATATCCATACCAAACCCAAACAAGTGACTCCATTACACTTGTCACAAATCCCTAAAGTAGGGCAGCCTCCAATTCTATCAAAAAGTCATCAACATGATATACCTGCACCTCATCATGAATCAACTCCTCAAGCTCTCCATAAAAGATCAAGGGCTCAACCAGATCTGAAACACTTATGTCTCCTTTTGCATGTGTAGGCAAAACACTAGTGGTTGATTCACTAAGTGAGTGTAGGTGTTGCCTTGCTTGGGCAGCACAACTACTTTGCCTTCCTAGCTCTTTGTACCCATCCATCACACACGTCTTGAGTTTTCTTGACATCCTCCATGGTATAATGTACAAAATCATAATTGTTGTGGCTTGAATTTTCAACATACTCCTCATGCTTAACATCTAAAACTGGTGTGTCAACATTGGGAGATTTAATAACACTTACATCTTCATGTGAATTGGCTACTACCTCATGATGATGCAAAGATATCGAACTGCTATTGCAAAAATCAGAATTGCTTTCATACCGTTGTGATGTGTCCTCAAACACCTCATCTTCCTTTGTTGCATGTTCGCTCACAATCATTGAATTGGATGGTTGTTCTTTGAAAGTGGCAGCTATAGAAGATTGAATTTCTGATTTGTCTTCACAATTAATCATCTCAAGATCAACTACCTTCATGCCAACTTCTCCACATAATCCATCTTGTGAAGCTAAGTCAACATCATGCTCAATCAAGGAATCATCATCACAATAGAAAGTAGAATCATCTACAACATGTTTTTCTTCAATGGCTAATCTAGAAGATGTAAGGACAACACTTTGTTCACTACATAACAAATTTATTGAATTGCCATCGTTTGTATGAACAATATCACTTGCATAACGCTGATCAATGGGTGCTGGTTTACCACACTTCAAATCTGCATGTTTGTCAAATTCACCATAGAGACTCCTGAATACTTCACTTGTAGATGCACCAAGTGATTTTTTTTATTATTGCGTTGCATCAATTTATCTTCATACCGCTGCATGTCTTGTTCCCATGTCTTCAATCATTGTTGGGATTGCATTAAGGCATTTATCATCTGCTGATTTTTTCTTGTAGCCTCTTTAAATATATCACCAAAATTTTGGTCATCTTTTCTAACTTTCCTTAATGAACTTGAACTTCCTCTAGCCATTGTTGTCACTGATTTACACCCACAAGCTGGCAAGATACATAGCTCTGATACCACTGTAATATCCCGAAAAGGATATTTACTAAATTAACTATGCAGAAATGAGCTCTGATACCACTGTAAGAATCCTATCTAATCTTAACTGAAATTTTTTACTCGCTGCCCTGAATTTTCTGATTTTTTTTCTTCAAATGTACTTAGGGTTTTGACATGTAGTTTTCAACAATGTGTTTGGAATGCAATGAAGATGGAAAGGTTGCAATGTAACATTCAAACAACATGTAAAACAATTGAAACTAGTCAAAATAGATCATACACAACACAAATAAACATACCCGGATCAATGCTTGACTTCTTTATTGAAATGGAGAATGTTGATTACAAAAGATATTCTCTGTTTTGATTTTCTTTCAATTCATTCAAGGTTTTCAAATTTCGTTTTCACCAATGTGTTTGGAATGTAATAAAGATGGAAAGGTTGCAATATAGCATTCAAACAACATGTAAAACAATTGAAACTAGTCAAAATAGATCACACATATCAAAAATAAACATACTCGAATCAATGCTTGACTTCTTTATTGAAATGGAGAATGCTGATTACAAAAGATATTCTTTGTTTTTACATCAACCCAATCTGATTACAAAATCAGACCTATAAAAGTATGCAAATCTGCCCAAATAGTGAATCAAACCCTAGCCGCCTTATGTAGGATGATACATTGTCAAAGTTCAATGTCAAACCCAAGAATGGTGGATCTAACACCTGTAGCTGATCAAATGTGGTCTGATATGACTAGTATGACTGCTGTAGATGCTGATTACAACTCAGATTTGAGAAAAGATGCCAAAAAGTGTCAAAATATGCCAAAATATGAAATCGCCTAGGTGTAGGAATGGTGCGATTTGTCCCAGCATGCAATCTAACCTCAAATCATGTCAAAATGTCATGAAATCTGCCTCTGATATGCAATTCCAGACTGCTGTAACAAAAATCAGAATTTATGTAGATGATGAAATCGTATAAAAATGCCTCCTTATGCCAAGCGATCCATCTAAAACCCTTTTCCAATGATGTATTGATGAAAATATGCCTAATATGTCTTTAAATCTGAATACAAATGTCTTCAATATGCTCAATGCTTCAAACCCCAGCTGTTGTTATGAAATTCCATCCAAACCCTAGCTGAAATGAAGCCATTATTCCTTCAAAAATCTGCAAATAAGCTCAATGATGAATTCCATGTGAATCCATCTCACATAGTGATTGGGTTTTCGTCCAATTCACTCTTATCCAAGGGTTTTCGTCCTTGAATACCACTGGAAACAAGTTTCAGCCAAGAGAAAAACTCCAATATGCAAAGTCTAAATCATCAAGTATATGAAAAATTATTCCAATTGACCTCCTTTTATCCTTCTCAACTTGGGCGCCCAAATAAACCATTATTTTATTATTTTTGAAGTCCACCGCCATAATAAAATATTATTTATTTATTTTCATTTAATTTATTTCTCATTTTTCCTCCAAGTTGGACATCCCACATAAATAATAATAAAATAATATTATTTTATTATTTTTCTTTTTTCTCCTTTGAGAGTCGATTTAGTGGAAAATAATATTATATTTTAACTTTATCTCCAATATTTCATTTTTCCACCTTTTTTTCTTTTTTTTCCATTTTCCACCTCTTGGCTAATATTTAATTAATTTTCGTTTTCCTTGCCTAAATATTTAATTAATTTTGATTTTTCCATAAATATTATTAAAATATAAAAAATCATCTCTAAACTTCATTTTACCAAGAAAAAATCATTTTTGCCACTAAAAACCCACTTTCCATTCTCCAAGCTTTAAGTTATTTGTCAACTTTCCTTTTTCCAAGCTTGAAGTCACTTTAGGTCAAAAAGGGGACATTACAAATATATATTAATATTATAATATCATATATTATTATAATATTAATATATAATATATATATTTATTATTATAATATTAATATATAATGCCAAGCCTAGAAATCTTATCAAACAAAAACCTCTGCATTCTGAGCTGATTCTAATGACCTCTATTTTTTTCAGATCGGCAAAATTTCACCATAGATTTAAAAAAAATTTGTTTTCTAACGATGCAAAAAACTACCAAGGGGTTTGCTCCACAAATGTCATTCAAAAGCCGCACATATTTCAATTAGTTGTGCACCTTAACGCAAAAAACAAAATTTAATTCTCGAATCTCCATATAATTGTTGTCCGAAAAAGCGCACCAATAAAAAGATCTTCAAAGACTCAAGATAGGAATGCTTGTGAAACAATAATAGAAGATTCATTGAAAATTTGACGATTTTTTAGGAAAGGATTGCTTTGGATGCAACTAGGAGTGCCCAGGCGTGTTTAGGGACAACCAAGGTATGCCCTTGCCCCCCTGGGTACCCTGTGGGTACGTCCAATGATGCACAAAACTAACAAGGGGTTTGCTCCACAAATGTCATTCAAAAGTCACACAAATTTAATTAGTTGTGCGCCTCAATGCAAATTATTTTTTAATTCTCAAATCTCCATATAATTATTGTCTGAAAAAGCGCACCGAGAAAAAAATCTTGAAAGACTCAAGATAGGAATGTTTATGAAATAATATTAGAAGATTCATTGTACATTTGACGATTTTTGAGGAAAGGATGGCTTTGGGCACAGCTAGGAGCGCCCGAGCGTGTCCAAGGACAACCAAGGTGCGCCCTTGCCTCCCCGGGTACCCTGTTACCCGAGGCGGCAAGGGCGGACCTTGTGTGTCCCATTCATGCTCTCAAGCCCACTCCCAAACTCGCTCCTATCCAATCCCATGACAGGAGGGAAACTACACGTTTCTGATAACATAGATTCTTGGGCATTACTAGCCATTTCACAACAGGTAATGAAACTGCCACTTCGAGGAGTGATGAAACTACCCCAACAGTTTTGAAATGCCGCTTGGTGAAACTGACAGCTTCACGCAAAGGCTCGAAATACTCCATTTTTCAAACTTTCGATGCCTGCACCTTGCTTCATGTGTCTTTTGAGCTCTGTTCCACTTCTCCAAGAGGTCAACTAATAACCATTTGTTGCCAATTTTTAAATGTATCTTAGAAATACTCATTAACATACAAACAACTTTTTTATGGAGAGTGCAGAATAAATTTAAATACCCATTAATCATGAGGAAAGGGGAAAGTTAACACCCAAAAATCATTTAGTGGATTAAACATCAAAGACCTCCATTTTTCAACCAAGCATTTAATATGAACTCAACATGAAGGATAATGACATAAAATGGGTAATTCTAGCATTGCATCATTGAAGACATATATATTAAATTGAACAAGCCAAAATATAATTATTGATGGGGAATGGGCTTCTGAAGGTTGAAACTTTTGGAAGCGTATTAAGCAATGACTACATCTACTCAAGCACTAAATCTTCTAGCAAATGAATGAAGGCAACAAAATTAAATTATGGAATATTCACTAGAATTATTATCCCAACCTTAACTCCAAGCCATAATATTTAGAATTAAGTAAAATTTTGTAAGCATGTGGAAAATCTAAAGTTAAAAATCATCCCAAGGACTCCAATAATGAAATGATCTCAAAAGAGAACAAAGGAATTTTTAGAACCATAAGGTTAAACATGAAGCTCAAGTGAGTCAAGTACTACAAAAACTTCAAGAAAGATGTGTTTAAGAAATAAGCAAGTCATGATTAAATGGGGAAAGGATCCAAGTGGTACTTGTGCAATGCAACTAGTGTGTAAGACAATCTACATGGAAAGTCTGTGTAATGTTCCCTTTTTCTGCCTAGTCAGTTGTGGGCCCGATAGCCTATTTCTCGGAACCCTGATAGGCTACCTCAGTATGGTAAGGGGTTCCCCTTTTCGAAGAGCTCATGGTTTAGTAGTTTTGTTGATCTCAGATGTTGGTTTTGAGCTCAGTGTTGCGTCAAGATGTCAATGCAACTTCCTGAAGTTGATTCGGCTTCTTGGATTGCTCTCCAAGATTCTTGGAGGAGCTGTCTATTTTTGGAAAGTTCCCCGGAAGGCATCATTTTGCATCCCAAACCCTACTGAGTGTATTGTTCAATTTATTTGGCAGTTGGATGCAGTTTGAGATTTTCCGTAAAAAGTTATATTTAATGAGCTATTTTAATTATTATTTTCACTTAAGTTCCTAAGGGTGAAAATAATTAATAAGTATTTAAGTGTTATAGCTCATTGGAAAGGGAAAATTATATCCTTTTATCTAGGCACTTAGAAGTAAGCACTTAAGTGGAGATAAAATGGACTTATTATAAGTTTGAGGAAAAAAACATTATTTCCAAGAAAGAATTAATTTCTTGTGTAACTCCCAGGTGCCTATAAAAGAGAAGTGAGAGCTCGTTGTAGAGGTTATGCTTTGATTTTGTATTGAGATGTTGCTGGAATGAACTTGAATTTCTTCCCACCTTCTTGAGGACGGAAACCCTCTAGAGGAAGCTCAGTTTCGATGGTGGAAGATCCACCCTAGCTGGGAGATATGGTGACTTCATTACAGGAGCCACATAGACCACAAAATGTTGAGATTTTGGGTGAATGATTGAAGATTGTTTCGGGACTGTTTTTGGTATTATGTTTAATGATTTTTGGAGTTTTAGATGATGCATTTTTGGTGTGTTTGTTTGATGTTTGGAGCTGGCTGTATCCACAAGGGCCGTACCTTTCCTAGATAGCGATTTTTTTCTTGCTGAGATTACTTTATAATTATGATATGTTCAGACTATGGGCATTCTTTTTCTTGTTGGGTGCTGCATTCTAGTTATAGTGCAGAGATTTTTGAAGACTTCTATATATTTTTATGCAGTCCATACAATATGGGGGTGCCGTACCATTCAAGAGAAGGGCGATTTTGAGGAGGAGTGATATACCTTACATTGTTTGCAAATATTGCTAGGACTTCGGTTGTTGAGATCAGGCGCTTATTTTAGTGGCTAACCCCTGATGTTTGAGCCAACATTTACATAGATTTGAAGCTGCCATACAGGCCTGGTGCGCCATACAGCATGGTGTTTGTGGAGTTTTCAGTATGATGTTGCAGTCTTATTTCCTATACTGCTTGTGAGCTCTGTTTATGTTGGAGTCTAGATGCAGATGTGAATTTCATTGTGAACTGATGCAGTTTATGTTGTGGTTTGATGGGACTGAGCCCTACAGGGCCGTACAAACTGATGTAGTGCAGTGTGATCTCAGTTAGTGCTTACCTTTTTGGGCTGTCATCTTCTTGAATGGTGTTGTTTAGGGGTTAATATCAGCTCTGTAGCAGTTTTGAAGGAAGTATTATACATTTGGTCATCTTTATGAATGTTCTCCAACTCTATGGCCGCCGTACAGCTTATGTGAAGACTGATTTTATATCTCAGACCTGATCAGCAGTGAATCTTTGCTAGTTTCAGCTCTGAGCAATTGAGGCATGGTGTTCATTGATACTAATTCTTATGCAGGGTTTTATTGGGATTGCCAAGACATAAAAAATGCTGATATGCTGATCTAATGTATCTTTTCAGAGTAGTTTGCTGTCTGGTATATCATTTGTTATCATTCTTTATGTTGCACAAACACTTAATAACCCCTGGAAAACCTATCTTTCTTGTTTTATCCACCCACTGAATAAGTGGTGAATCCCCACTGAATAAGTGGATGCCTGCTGAAAAGCATATGCCTGCTCATTAGCGGATGAATGTAATTACCTTGTTGCACAATCTTTATTTTGTAAACCTAAACACAGTATGCTCTCACCTCGCCCGATTTGGAAACTTGGTGATCAGAAGTGTGGAGGTGTTAGTTGGATCCATGCAATATTGTGCTAACATTGTGTCATCATTGTCTAAATTTCAAAAAAAAATTGGGATAGTTTGTTACAGTATGCTGCAAAACATATGCGGAACCAAATATGGGGAGTCAAAGTCTGGCATATTAATCGTTGTTAACTTATTTCATGTGGCTAACCATATTGAAAAACATTCTTACAACCGATGTGCTCAAGAAAAAGTAGAGGGTTGGACCCTCCATTTCCACCACTTGCTTAAGAAACTCAGAATCATTTAACCATCTGTTATACCATTGTAAGTAGCAAAAGCAATTTGGAACACCATATGCTCTTGGCCTCACTTCAGTTAGACACTGCCAAATGATATCACCAAATGACTCGTTAACTGGTCAAATTCTAACTCAAAGTCCCCTTTCATATAATCTATTCACAAGCTTGTCCATAAGTTTGTTTGCTGGCAACTCTAATTGGAATATGTTTACCTAGGTGCTAAAAATGCATCAGGAAAAAAAAAACTCCAAGACATCTACCATAAATCAAATCCCATAATAGTATGATTAAGTTCAAATCAAATAGTGGCATGTTCTATGCCAAGCAAGCTTAATATTTCCACTTCAGAGAGGATACAATAAGTCAAAAAGTTGTAAGTGCCTAACTAGAGACCCTGATTTGGTCTTTTGGTGTGTATTTACATTTACAAATGAAATGATTTGAATTTGAGCTACAAAATGTGGTTTACCACTAAGGTCTATAACAGTAACCATCCTCCCATGATTAAAAACATGAGTGAATAAGGTCAGCATAGGTTTCAGCATCAACCAATAACATATAAGATGTCTACATTTGAAGTTATACCAAAAGAGGTTTGGACCCCACGAACAGGACTATATTACAAGTTGAGTTTTAACGGAGCTAGTAGAGGAAATCCAAGACCTGTGGACATAGGGGTCATAATGACAAATAAAAAATGGGAGGTCCTAACACACTTTCCCTCCTTCCTGGCATCAACAACAAATAATGTTGTTGGGGCCATGGCATTCTTAAAGGGCCTAGAACTAGCATCAAATTTTCAAACCACTCATCTTTTTCTAGAAGTAAACTCAAAACCAATTTTAGATTAAGTTTAATATTGTGTGTCAGGGTAAAGTGACATCATGAAAGAAAGGACAAACATATCTTGGCACTCAGAATTTTTTAATTCCAAGGTTAAAGACAAATTAAGGCAGCCGAGGTTATGTGAAATCTGGGGCAAGAAGAACTAGATCCAAGATATACAACTGCAATGGCCAATGCAGCAGAGGTTCTGGTCTCCAACAATGGCTACTCCTTTCACATCAACCATGAAATGAGGACATCCAGGAGGGAATATAGGGTGCATGATTGGGTTTTATTTACACCTGCATGGTCAGTACCAAAGGCAGTTGAAGACTGACACTGTTATCAGGAAAATTGCATAGCATCTTGTTGTAAAACTTGTTCCTATTCCTCATGAAGGGAATGGTAGCTGATTGCTTTGCTACCTGGATTTCCTATTTTCTTGTTTGCTGTTAATAGGCTTCTATGTTTATGTTAATTTTTATTTTGAAGGGCGCGGTCATGGACATTTAAAATGTCTTGTGGTTTAGAACCTTAGTAGTTTTGTTATTTGATTTAGTTCCTCTTAAATACACAAAGCTCAGATCTTATATATACCATCAGACAGTTTATGCATGTGACTGCTATGTGGAAGGTATATTTATGGCCTATTTTTTGTACCCCAATTTTGTCTGCCTAGAATTTCTAGTGATCAGTTTGCAAAACACGGAATCTGATATCTGTTATTGGCCAATATTTTCTGTTCTTTTTTTTGTATGCATGTCTGTAATCATTTTTCCTTTCTGGATATGGACCCCTTAAGTGAGGTACCTTAATCGAAAGCCATTTCTATCTACCAAAAAAGAACAGTAAGAGATATGTACTAAATTATTATATCTATGGAATATGAGGTTACAGATAGAAATAGAGAATGAGCGTGCAAAGAACCAAAACTATCACCCCAAAACTTCAGACAACTTTCTTGGAAACGTGCATATAAATTTTCACCTAACACTTTTGATCTTTCTTTGTGCTTTGATGTCTGTTTCCATCCCATGTTTGTTAGAAACCTTTTGCAAACAAAATTACGTGACTTGCTCTTAAAAAGATATATCATTTATACAAATTAATAATAAAATTTTGCACTCCATTATTTGCAAACAAGAAAGCCAACATGAACCCATATTTACTTTCCATGACATGACCTCTACAATGTCAAAAATAATAATTTCTATAACATGAATCACTTTTGTCCATACTAAAAGAAGGTTGTGAACTTCAAAATGGAAAAGAAGATGCGAAACAGTGATAAAAACAAACTAGAAAGACAGAAAAGTGATGCAACATAATTCTATATGCAATGGAACATAAAAAACAAATCGTTCTATTGTCAAAGAAGGAACTAACCAAGACTTGTAAATCCTGGTTCTATTTTTGCTTGATTCAATAAAGTTTTTATTACTTCACCCTGGTTCATATATAACTGTAGGCACCTTTCTATCAAATTCTGCACCTGTAATATAGATGGGTTGACATGTTAAATCTTGTAAAGTACAAAATTTAAATGCATTCATAATTTTTTATAGATACCGAACATTAAACAGGAGATTACGATATATTTTTCCCCTCTCTAAGCAGTGCATCAGCATGTGTTGAAATTATGACAAAAAAGCATGTCTTATGTTCAAACATCAAATATTCTTCCAGAAGGTTATCATAGAAATCTATGAACATAACTCTGATGTGTCAAGCTAGTGTTATTACTAATTTACTATCTATTCTTTGAGAAACCCAATCGACAATTTGGACATGAATTAAAACTCTAAATTTTGATAGTTTCATGCACATCTGCAATGAGCACTCTACCCTTAACGAAGAAACCCTAAAGACTAACCATATATGAAAAAATATTAAAAACTTACAAGTTGAATATCTTCACAGGAAACATTTTGAGAATTGGCTGTTGAAGTTACTCCTGTACTTGACTTGGTAACGCCAGCTTCACTGCATGCTTTATGTGGCTGATCTTCATGCTCTTGGTCTGATTGTGATGACAGTTGAACTTCTTGTTTGCACAGATGGGGATCTTGCTGTTGCTCCTGGTCTTGTTGAGACACAGGCTTCTATTGCAATTAAAAATTAGTTTCCATGATATAAATCTATACACTTGCATAAATCTCCTTCCAGCAAACAAACAGTTCAAAGGCAAGAAAAGGGCAATTTCTATCATATGTTGTTCAGCTTTCTCTCTTTCATGAATCTCTCCATGTAAGACACGAGATTAGCTCTGAATAATATGTGACTGGTTAAAATCAGATACTAAGAGGATCCTCTCTCCCCCCAGCCTCCCCAACAGACCACCCCAGGATTTTCTCATGCACACACACACAAAATTATGAAGATAAGTTCTACAAGGTTGTCTACAGAAGACAAAGCTCTGTTAAATTCAAAATTCAAACTGTCATATGTGTTATCAAGCCTTGCATCTTTAATTAGGAATGTATAGATTCAAGTTCCGCGTAGGAAATCCAATTGGAAAGCATAACTAAAGGGAAAAGGCATAGAGATAGATCCAATATTTCTTGTTCAAATTACAAACATCAGGAATAAGCAATAGAGGGTAGAGGAGCAGATTAAATAAATTAAAGAAGAATGTAATTTTCATATCCTCATATCACTTTTGAGATGTGAACAACCAAATCAATTAATAAAGGCAAACCATGAACACAACTTAAATAATGAAAACATCCAACCAGTACCTATTTAAGCCTTTTAAATACATCACCATCATGTTTGAAATGCCAAACAAGATGAGGTCGAACAAATTAATATTGTAGAGACCAACAAGCCCATCATTGGAAGTGCACCCAGGTGCCAAAAATTCCATCTAGGCAATGAAACCTCCATTGGATTGATTTAATAAACTTGAAACCACACTTTTGGAAGAGAATGAAAAACAGACAACATAAATCTTATTCCATAAATACAGAAAAGGCCAAAAAAGTGAAGCCATGTTTTTGCAAGAGAATGGCAGTAGGAGAGCATAAATTTAAAATATAGCTGTGCCCACAAATCTTGGAGATCCAAAATATACATGTTTGAAAGGAAGAAGACTAACACTATAAGGAATACTTGACATAATTGCAAATCAGAAAAAATAGAAACCAGTGAAGGTAGAACATGAAGAGGTAACATCTTGGGTGGTAATAATAAATGGGCACCAAGTTTAATCAAACTGTGCAAGCATGGTTCAGAAGTTAATGAACACAGTTTTGGAGGAAGAGGACAAAACAAGAAATGGCTCAAAACATGTTAAAGGCTTAAAGGAGCAAGGAATTAGATAAAACACCCTATGAAAAGTGTCGACTACTTGAGAGAAATAGAAAAGTGAACAAAAACAATCCAGTGAACTATGAGGTTAAGATTGAAATAAAGGCATAAAGAAATAAAGGTAGAACAAAAAAATCATAGTAATGTCCATGAATGATCAAAATAGGTCGATCGGACTCAAAAATGCAGGACAATAGCAAGTTGAACTGCTAAAGAACTCCAAAGAGCTGGAAAAATAACTACAGTAAAAGGTAAAAGAAAAACATGGCTGGATGGGGTGAATCCAAAATAGGTAAACCCTGAACAAACATGACAGAAAGTCCATAAGAAACAAACATAACTAACCTTGTGACATGAAAGCCCCTCAATGAATGGAGTTGATGGAAGGTAGAGCTAGAAGTGGAGACAAAGGGCGAAGCTCAAAGTTGAGAACTGTATCAAAGTCTGGAACAAAAGAAGAATAACGAACTGCATTCTTGTTCATCGCTACAAAAGAACCAAGACAAGACCAGATGATATCCATAGAAAAAAGTCCTAGCTAAGAAGATTTGGCTAGACAGTCCTAAGAGGAAGCATAAGACTTCCCCTAGAACATCTCCTACATCCAAGGCCACCAAAACTCTAAAGGAAGAGAGAATGCATGGTACTACATGCATGACCCTGCAGCAGGGTTGTAGGCAAGGGAACTAGTTGGACCTTGATGCTAGAGGGAAACAAATATACAATGTCTAATGTGAGAAGAGGACGGGTATCCTAGTAGCAGTAGACAAAGAGGGATGTCATCTCACTAACCTTTCTTCATCTGTGCGTGATATAGTTGTATCTAGATTCTAAAGGGTGTTTCACACCTCCAAAGAGCTGGAATAGACTGAAATAAGGACGTAATCAACCCGTTAACCCTTGGAATCCTCTATAGCCCTTGGAGAGAATTAAAAATAGTGTCGAGAAACAAAACAAATAAGAATCATTAAATTTGAAACAAGGCAGAGACTTCAAATTAATCAAAAATACATATAGATGAATATCTAGCTCCAATTCATCAAGATGAAGATGAATCCTTCAAAGCAAAAAAAAAAACAGGGAGGACTACATGAAGGGGTTTGTATGCAGTTGTATAGAATAAGAAATTAAAGAATCAAGATCCACTATCTAGAAAGAAGATAAATATGAAAATGGGGTCCTCACAATCTAATTATCTATAAAAATTGTGATGTGTATTTACTATTTATAGAAGTTAACCGCAGAGGATTTTCAGAGTTAGACTTCATAGTAAACGGTGAAGGCATTGCCAATTGGATTGAGGTTTATGACATAAAAATTAAACCATTTAGGACTTTTGTGAATAGACAACTTGTCCTTTATGTATCAAAACTTGTCATTAATCATTAAGGTCAAAAGAAGAATAAGTGATTAAAAATAATAAATTGTAAACAATCAAACTGATTAAATTAAAAATAAAAATAAAAGTTACCTATGATAAAAAAAATCTTTTGTTGGGCGTATATTATTTTACTCCACAAAGCTCGGACATAGAAAAGGAAGAATTAAAACAATAAGTAGCCCCATACATAGAGATATCATATTTTACCTTGCACAGAAGCATTCCAGATTTCAATGAGTGGGGACAACATTCAACATGCACTTTAATTTCACAATGTAATCACCCTTTATGGCTGGAAGATACAAAAAGAAAATGAACCAAAATTGCATAGGGATGACGCACAAAAAGCACTCACCTTAGCAAAGAAATCATAAAAATAGGCAATGCCCATGGTTTGATTATACTCAAGAATACAGAGGTGGACAGAATTAGGAGACTCCATTTGCATAACCCATAACAAAGAAGTGTGGTAGATTATGGTATTTGCTCCAAAAACCAGTGAAGGAAATGAAAAAAATGTGTTTTTCTTTACTGATTACAAATAATGTGTGTTAAACAATGTAAAATGATTAAATAAGATCCAAAAGAGCAGTCTTTATGATTACAAATTTATTTGGGTACATATTTCTTTTCTCCACAAAAATAAGATTTTGAAAGGAAGAACTAAAACAGTAAGGAGCTGCATACTTAGAAATGTCAACTTGGTTTGCATGGAAGCATTTCAGACTTCAACAAGAGGGGAGAACATGCAAGGTAACTTTCCAAAGTAAACCAACCACTATGGTTGGAAGACAATCAAATGTGATAAACCAAAATTGCATAGGACTGAAGCATAAGAAGCACTCACCTTAGCCAAGAAATTATAATTATTATCAGTGTTTAAAATATGAAGTTATAATGGTCATATTAGTCTTAGAGATAGGGTTAGTAATAAAGTGAATTTATGACTTTATTTTACTTTATCAAATATTGTAAACATGACTTAATGTTCACTTAAGTCATTTGAGGGTTAGGGTTTGTGTCACCATACTATTAGGTTTTATGTTGTTGCTTTCTTACAAAGTAAACATTGTTCTTTGTCATGTCCCCATAATTAAATAAATTTATTCATTCAAATTAAAGATATGAATGACATTAAAATAATATAGATTTCATATATTAAATAATAAATTAAGTATTATTATAAATTAATATAAACATAATATATAATATATATTATTAAATATAAATACAAATATCAATAATTAAATATGATTATAACCATAAATAGATATAAATAAATATAAATAGTAAATATTATTATTATTATTATATAAAAATATATATTATATCAAATATTATAATAGGCATATAAGACAAAGTCTCAGTCAATAAACGATCCCATAATTGGCATCGCTGACTTGTAAGGAGAACCGCCACTAATAACAAGAGTGGTCTGTGATGTTCCCACCTTAATGTAGATATTGAGATTATAAAGAGAAGGATATTTATCAATGCACATAATGATAAACTGCATTCCTTTCACATGGCCATGTCAAAGTAATACATGCCGAATAGAGAGAATCAGCTATATTTAATAGCAAAGCAAGGCATCGGATCCCAAAAGCAGCGAATGACTAACATTTGATAACCATTGCAAAAGGAAGATGCGAATTGGAGAATAGCATGGAATAAGACAAACAAGATAAACTAGCGACTACGTGGATGGAAGCAAACAACGAATCAACTAAGAGGCACGAGTTATGATTAAGAGCAAAATAATAATAACTAAAGGCCAGCGTTGATCCATAGAGGGACGCAACCATTATAAGATGACAAAGGATATAAAACAAGGATCGTGGTATTGTCTTATGGCATCGAAGAAAATAAGCAAAAAGAACCCAGCAAACAGCAAAGGAACTGATTTTGTCATCAACACACTTCATCACATCCATAACTTCATTCAATCAGCATAGCATATCCAAACAGCATCAACAGCATTCTATATATAAGTATTGTAGCAGCAATTCATCAGCAATATATTAGTCTCAGCCTCAAATACAGATAAAACAAAGAGCCAAATCATCCATTGAATCACCTTGGCATTATCAAATCATATCAGCAGTCTTACTATTATAGTTCTTATCATCTCACAGCTTCAGCAGATAATATTCTTATTCTTCAAGGGCAGTCATTGCAACTTCATTACAAGGTATACATATCAACACTTTTATCTAATTATAAGATCAATATTATCAGCAATCTAAGCAAGGAATGAATATACACATATTGAGATAAAACTACTAAGGCTTAATATTGCCATATATATATATCCGGTAGTGATGGTATGCTATCTAGTTCCCATTGAAGGGATAATATGCATAAGAAATATTACTTTCGTGATCCAAAGGATCACTAGAATATCACAAATCATTCAAGAAGACGAATTCAATATCGGTATGATCTCTCTAACCTTACTCATGATATACTAGGGATGAGTGCGACATTGCCGCGTCATTAATCTTGTCTATCGTCCTACGAGAGCGAGTGGATCATTAGGGAACGGCGATTTTATTCGGCGCCTTAACGAGTAATCGTTAAGGAACGGCGATTTTATTCAGTGCCTTAACGAGTAATTGTTAGGGAACGGCAATTTTATTCAGCACCTTAACGAGCAATCATTAGGGAACGGCGATTTTATTCAGTGCCTTAACGAGCAATCGTTAGGGAACGGCGATTTTATTCAGCGCCTTAACGAATAATCGTCAGGGAACGGCGATTTATTATTATTAATAGTCTTACACAATAGGTGACCCTCAAGCGATGAAGAATTGCCGGGTGTAGCAATGAAACCCTTGAGCCAAGTGGTCAAAAATTGTCGGGTGTAGCAATGAAACCCTTCGGACTATGGCAGTGGAGCTTTGTTATTCAGCGCCCTAACGAATACATTCCCCGTCTCCACTAGGGTTACCGATTAGGTTAGATTAGCGATCGGGCACAACGATCACCATACCCGAAGTATATCATGAGGCCTAAACATGGTTAAAGTATAACTATGAGGAAATACATTTAGATTTATGTACTTATTCATTATTATTGATTATAATCATAATGTTGCTAACCCTAATGATCATGAAAGAATATATGTACTTGTATATGTGTTAATTTCTTTGAATGCAGGATTTGAATATATGTACGCACAGGTGACATTACTTTCTTGTTCATTGTTATTGATTATGATTATGATGCATTGATTTCATTACTAAATTGATCTTTAATAGTTCTAATGTCCCTTTCTAGTAGTTATTCTAGTGTGCAGGTTAAGAAATCAAGAATATCCTAAAAGGGGACATCACATTCTTTCATTATTATAGACAAGAAGTATTTCTCTCCTTCAAGTTCTCTCTTGTGTTCTTGCTTGGTTTCTTTGTATATATTGGTTTTCATAATATGGTATCAAAGCCACCCTGAAAGGAGATAGAAGCAAGTGAAGGCCTAGGGATTGCACAGATCAAGGACGAACCGGGGAACTGCTTACAATACACACAACGAAACTAAAAGGGCTCTCATGCAAAGAAAGCTAGGTCTTTTTAATTCAAAAACAGATTAAGGAAAATCAAGCCCTAGAGGACCATATGGAACCTCAGAGGACGACCATACCAAACAAGAAAGTACAATTGTATGGAATAGTACATAAAAGTACAAGCATATGTAATCATTTGAAAAAAAAAAAAAAATTAAGTTTTTTTTTAATTCCAAATTCAACAATTTTCTGCATTTTTATGTGTTTTTCAGCAATTTTTCAACAGTTTTCAGGAGTTTCAATGTTTTTTCCAGCAGATTTCAAAATTTTCAATAGATCCAAACATTCTTCATCAAATCCAACAGTTTTGAGCAAGTATTTCCTTTTTTTTCCAATATTTGCAGTTTGAGGGGAGGAATGAACAAATCTATAGATGTAAATCTCATTTCAATATTTTTATTAAATATTTTTTAGAAAATGGCTACTTTGTCCCATATAATGATGAAGGGAAACCAAAGTTCTCCGAGAAGAACTATAATACTTTGAAACAAAGGATGTTAACCATTTTTTAATATATATGTTTAGATCGGTTTGTTTTGGCACAAAAAACCTAGAATACAACAGCTGGAAAAAATCAAGACAAGTTCAATAAGTGAAATAAAGAAGCTATAATGCTAATCAAACTATATGTGGCCAATGAAATGCTACCAGAAGTGCAAACTAGTACAAATGTAGCAAGTGTTTGGAAGCAACTGAAAGACTTGCATGAAAATTATGATAAAGGTAGAGCCTTCTTCCTTAAGAATTTGTTATTTTCAATAAAAATTGATGAAAATGTATCTTTACAAGATCATTTGGTAAAGACCAAGACTATTAGAGAACAGTTAAGTGCTATTTGACAGAGAATGGACAAAGAAGACAGCGCTAATCACTCTCAAGAGCCTACCACCTTCGTTTGAGCATTTTATTGAAACCCTAAATACTACTGCTACTAACACTGACCTGAAGTTTGAAGAGTTGAGCATTAAACTATTACGACAAGACAGTTGGAAAAAGTAGTTTGGTAGTAGCAACAGGAAGGAGAGTTCAGAGATAGCCTTGGCAACAACCTTCAAGTGAACGGGCCAATTTGCTAAGAAGACTGAAGGAGGAAACAAAGAGGACAACAACAAAACATATGACTCAAGTAATCAAAAGACTTGATGTTAGTATTGTGGAAAGCTAGGTCATAAGAAAAAGCTTTGTAACAAATGGTACTGGGATGATAAAAATAATCAAGGGCCTAAAAACCCTGTCAATGTTGCAAAACATAAGGAAGAGAAGGAAGTCTTCGCATTTATGGCAAGGGATAAAGCAGACAATAAGAACACATCTACTTGGTACATGGATTCTAGTGCATCTCATCATTTTACCAATAAGAAAGATTGGTATATTGATTATGTTGCCAATGTATCTTCTACTAACTCTGTGGTTTTTGGTGGTGGGAATGAATTCAAAGTAGAAGGAAAAGAAAATGTAAAGATAACTATGTTAGAGAAAAAGTTGGTCTTCCCTAATGTCTACTATGTTCCAAGAATGGAAAAGATTTACTTTTTGTAAATGAGATTATGAAGAACAACCCTCACATGTAATTTTCAGCAATCAAAAATGCTATATTGTTGATAAGGTCATTAAGAAGATAGTTGATCTTGGTATTAAAGCTTTTCAAATTGGTTGATACAGGAGAGGTGAAAGAGCATGCTTTGATGGCCTAGAGTGGTCATCATTGCAACTCACTTTGGCATCAAAGCTATGGACATTTGAATTTGAGATATCTTTCTTATTTGGCTAAAGAAAGTTTGGTGGATGGTCTTCGTAAAATTTAGAATTAGCAAAGAGTTTGTGGTGCATGCCAAGCTGGGAAGCAGCACAAGGTTCTATTTGACAAAGGACAAGTTTAGAGAGCTAAGGAGGTCCTTTAGTTGATCCATGTTGACATTTGTGGGCCTATGAAGACAGCATCAATCTCTGGTGCCAAGTATTTTTTACTATTTGTAGATGACTTTTCAAGAAAAATGTGGGTATTTTTTAAAGCAAAAATCATATGCATTTGATGAGTTCAAAAAGTTCAAGGTAATGGTAGAGAAACAATCAGGAAAGAGTATCAAAATCCTTAGATCAGATAACAAAGGTGAATTTTGCCCTAGAAAATTCCTTGATTTTTGTACTCGAGAGGGCATCCAAAGACAATACACCACACCCTACAGTCAACAACAAAATAAAGTGGTAGAGAGGCAAAATTGTACCATTGTGGAGGTGGCAAGGTGTATGTTAGAGAACATATCTATTCCTAATAAATATTGGGCAAAAGCAGTACACATATTCGTCTATCTACTCAATCAGTCTCCAACAAAAGCACTATACAAGAAAACTCTAAAAGAAGCATAGTTTGGGCAAAAACCCAAAGCAAGTTATCTCAAAGTTTTTGGTTCAGTTGTATATGTATGGGTTCCTAAAGAAAAATGAACAAAAGTTGATGCACAATGCAAGAAAATGATGCCCACAAGCTATAGTGACAATCATTAGGCACAAGTATCAAAATGTGTGGTCCCTTACAGCAGTATCAAAGTGGATTAAAATTTTCCCCACACTCCAATGCCATGGAAAACAATAATGAGAAACCAAAAGTTACATAAAATATACCACATTATGATCTCCATAAAAAATATGATGGAAACCATGTAAATGTAAGTTCAAGACCACATTTAAAATATGGAAAAGATGGTGAAACAAAAACAAAGTATAGAAGTGGCTACAGTTGAATAAATCATAATTCGCCCTCCTCGCTTCTACCATCAAAATGTTTCAAGAAAACAAATGTGCACTACTTCAATCAAAAAAATGGTGTATCTTATTATTGATTATTCAGGTTAGATCATCATCACTTTTTCAACTGAATTATTTTAATTATTAGATAATGTTCCTTCAATATCTTTACACCTCAAAGTACCAACCCTTGAATGGTAGAATAACATTCAAATCAAAGTTTGGGCTAGCAAACAAACCATAGATACCTAAAATAAACTTAAAGATGTTGTGGATAAAAGATTGATGACATTAAACAACACTTTGAAGGATAGTGCTTATGCAACAAGACACATAATGTGGCTGGACTACCCAATTGTCCATAGAATACTTAGGTATGTACAAGGATTTAAACACCATATCCAAGATTTCATAACCCAAACAACCTTAAAAATCTATGAAGAGCCATATCCTATGCACTTTCTATCAAGAAAAAGTCAAAATAAGAACAAAAGAGTAAAGACTCTGACATATACAAATTTAAATTCTTATTAGATGGATACAATGGTGTATTCCCCTAAGGACCTACCACCTATATTACCACCTTAACAAAAGGATAAATACCATATATGCATCTTCTCTTCCATAGTTCACATACTCAAACTCAGTAGACCAAAAATTTACCGACTCAACAAAACTCTACGACTTAAAAAATACTTCTTAAAAAACATAAATTTTACGCAAAATACAATTACAAAATGTATCAAATGAAACTATAGAACATTGGGAAAGTGTTTTCCATTAGATTTGCATACAAATAAAGTAGAAAATTTCATCATGCGAATACAACAACCAATTGATAACTAATATGAATTTATGATGATTGTCATTGAAAATGAGCATCATAAATTGCATATCCATGCAAGTTAAAAATTGCAAGAATTTACAATTTCCTCTTCCCCGTTCTAGTGAAAATTTGAGGAGAGGATTTATTCCTCACACACTAATGTGGCTCCTCGCTTGGCCTAGAAGGTTGCACCTACAACTCCACCCTGCTAGTAGATGGTAATGACTCCTCCTCTAGCTCATGATCAACATCATCTACATCGATGTCATCCAATCCAATCTCTCCTACTTCTACTACATCTACACTCTCCATAGCTTGCCTCTTAAAATCGGTAATCTCATCCTCTATAAACAAGAAGAGCTTCTCATCCTGTGCAGTCTAGTCATTATAGAGATCAATCACATCCAAATCAATAAGCTCCTATGATTTGTCCTCCACCTTTCTTGTGCAAAGACAAAGGTTGGATTGCACAAAAACTAGGCCATTGAGGTGTTGTTGAGTCAACTTATTGTGCTTCTTCATGTTAATGGCATCAAACAAACTCCAGTTGTGTACACAGCTAAAAATGCTACAAGGTTAAACAAAATTTGGAGGGCTAGCTTTTGAAGATTTGGGGTACTTTCACCCCAAGCTTCCCACCAAAAACCTACAAATAAGATATTCAAAAGTTTGTAAGCAAGCAATATTTTATTAATAATTGTAATTTGTAACTTGTAAGATATAAGTAAAGACTCCAATTTTGGTTACCTAGTATTTAGGTGGATCTCCCTCAAATTGCTAGTCACAAAGAAAAAAGTCCCCTCCTAGCTTGCTTATTATTCTACAACTCTAAAATAATGAGGCCTCTCACCTCAACCTCAAGTGTCTTTCTCTCAATGTATGTTAGCAGGCCCTCCATAACCTCCCCATTAGCATCTACGAAGCTATTAGAGAAGAAAACTTGAGGTTGAGGTAGTACCCCATAGCATGAATGGATTCATGGAGTTGATTGTTCCACCTCTGATCAATGATCTCCCAAATGGGATCAAATCTGCCTCTATCTTCCCTATAATAGTTTTGAATGGCCCCTCTTTGGCCCAATCCATGGCTTCATAAATGTATCCCATTTGGTTTTGCTCCCCATCCACAAAATCTAAAACTCTCACCAAAGGCTCTGACACCTAAAAAGTACAAACAAATAAAAGTTCCAAACTTACAAGTTACAATTAAAGTAAATAGTTTTAAAAAATAAAAATAAAGGATTCAATTTGAAATTTAAATTGAAGTTACCTTGACAATCTTTGCAGCTCTCTTTGCAAAGGCATCATCAAAAACTATCTTTGTGGTCCTCTTTCCATCAACCTTCTTTGTATATGTTGAGTCTAGCATTCTTGACTCACAAACATTGCTTCAAGGATGTCAATGAACCACAAATGCTTTGCAACATTAGAAAGTCAGTTGCAAACCTTGTAACACCTGGTCGCACAAGCTCTTTCCCCTTGGTGTGATCTCTCATCAAGTTGAGAACCCAAAGGTGATTATAAGTATATTTTGTGATGCCCCTTGCATCTTCTACAACTTGTCTCACCTAATCAATTTTACCTATGTCCTCCAAAAGAAGGTCAAGGCAATGGGCTACGCAAGGGGTCCAAAAGAGTGATGAATGTCTCTCCTCAAGCATTTTCTCAACCACCACGTATGTTGATGCGTTGTCAATGACAACTTGCAACACATTCTCTATGCCCACATCTAAGACAATCTCCTCCAACATCAAGCTCAAAGTTTCTGCATTATTTATTTTGTTAGAGGCGTCAATTGACGCCACCAAAAAATTGATGAGGGTACACTTCCATCCATCCATCCATCTGAAAGAATAGTGCATCTGAACTTTTGCCACTGCTTCTTTTGATCTTCCAAAATTGTCTTTGCATTTGCAACATCTTGGAGCAACCTCCCACTTAACTCTTCTAGAGCAAGCACTTTGTACCCTCTTTACAACTGTCAATGTTGTCACCAAATACTCCCAATATGATCTCTTCCCCACGTTGAAGGGAAGGTTGTTGTAATACCAAAAATTGCACATGCCTTATCTATTTCCTGGAGCACCTCTTTGTTTCACCCTGTACTTTGCAATGAAGGTTGTCTTCAAGTATATTTCCGGGTACAAAAATATTGTGTTTGGCTTTTACTTGAACTAGATGAGGTGGATGTGCCTCATATGCGTGGACCACAACTAAAGCCCAAAATCTTTTCCATGTCTATCTCAATTTTCACTACTAAATTACGATTAATGACTACTACTATAGCTGCTTTTGCCCTCACCCTCTCTAGTTTCTTCTCATCCAACAATGCAAGGGCTACTTGCATCTCTCGTTTTGGCTCTTCCATGGATTTTTCACACGGTTGAACATCGCGGAAAGGAATGCATGTGATATAGTAATTGAGATGATTGATGCCTCAATTAAGCCTCTTCTAGCAAAAGAAGCAAATCACACTCCCCTAGAAAGGTCCACGTGTAGCATATTTTCAAGCAACATCATAACTTCTAGTGAGACGACTTCCAATCAAACAGCTTACACCTGCTGATTCTAAGCCTTAGACGAAGATGGATGCCATTGTATGCTAACTTGCAACATTTTTAAAGACCAAAAAAATAATATTTTTAAAAAGTACAGCAATTTGAACACGAAAAAAAATTCAATCATGTAATTGCATTTCAAATGTAATACAATAATAGAATAGCAATAGCATTAATTAGTTTAACAAAAATATAATTTTTTAACCCTCGAGTGTAAACCATATGTTCAGGGGAAAAAAACAGCAATTTAATTTACGTAATTCAATGCACTTAAAATTGTAAACTTTACATGTTAGAAAGAATTTACATGCTTGGAAAAAAAAAGTAATCATAATAACCAACTTGGAAACTCAAAATTCCTCAAATTTGCTCTTTGAATCTGCTATAAACTCACTCCAATTCGCTTAAGAATGCTCAAATGCTGGTGTGAACTTCCATTGTAGGCGTGTAGGGATTAAAAAGGAAAAAAAAGTGTATTTTCAGTGTCAAAAATGTGTTTTTTCCACATACAAACCGCATCAAACTTTCTATTGCAATTCTCGTGAGTTTTAGACTCAAACACACCGAATACTCGCACAAGTTAGAGGCTAAAACTTGTTGAATACTTGGTCTCAGCAAGCAGCGAGTTTAAACAGCAAAAACTCATTTCAAAAAAAAAAACTCACGAGTACTCAACAAGTAGTTGAACTATGTTCTCTTCCCTGATAATTAACAAAAGTATTCATAAGAACTTGAATAATTTTTAAAGAATCTAAACAAAGTGTAGGCTTCTCACTGCCATAACACTATCATTATGAATTAGGATTTAACTTGTATTCAAAAAAGCAATCTGACAACCGTGTGCTAGGGGTTATGAAAAAAAAAGGATCTCATAATGTCATTAATGGCTAACCTAAACAAACTGATATTTGAATATCAACTTCAATAAGAAATGTTTATGGTTTTCTTTAGGGCTCAATGAACAGCACACAGAAAAGTTCAAACTTAATTTAGCAAAGAAGAGTTCTAAATTACTGGTGAATTAATGTCATGGTGGAATTGATGTCAATAGAAGAGTGGGTTGACTCAGCTCCTATGGATTATAAAAAACTCTAAAAGAAATTTCAACTGAAACTTGGCGGTTGCTTAACCTGACTATATTATTGATTATAAGTTACAATGCAAATGTTCTCTAAATTTTCCTGCTATTGCTAGTACAAACAAGTGTGTTCATTAAATATATTCCCACCCTAGAAGAAGAACAAAGAATGCATACGATAGAGGACTTAAAACAGACCGTCTTCCAAGAATAGAGATTGCTGATGTGCATCACAATGATACCTATTGAGATCCATGCAACACAATGCCAAAGATCATGCCTGTCTAGCAATTTAATGCATTTGTCAAATATTGAACCAGTTGCCAGAGTAGTTTAAAAGCTAATAACAAGTTATAGACAGCATCAATATAAAGAATGTAATTAAAATCAACATCCAGATAAATGTTACTGAAATGAGAATTTTACTTTTTAAATAAAACAAGAAGTTTTACTGCAATTGTCTTGAGCTTATGAAGTTTCACTGTATATGCACCAAGCAAAATATTGCGTACCTGTAGAGTCGTCATATTCAAAATTCCAATATAATGGCTTTTATGTTGAATATCGTGTAGTATTTTTACTGGCAACAGCTATAATTATTTTGCTACGGTACCTCTCACAGCAATAGTTTCTTTAGCCAGCATCCATGTGTGACAGTGAACCTACAACCAAACAGCTTGTAAGTTTCTATCAAAATTGGTATAAGTGATAGGAACTGACCAGGTAAGTTGACATCTTGGCTTTCCAGAAAGTTGGAAGGAAGAAACTCCTAACTAAAGTTATACAGATAGCACCAAAGTGATTTTTCTGAGAATGTAAACATGCAACTTCCATTATATTTCATGATATGTTTCCTGGGTAAACCAAAATCCCAAATTTGCAAGTAAATAAATCTGAATTATTTACATAATGTGCATTGATCATCCCCTGGCTCAACCGAACTTGAAAAAACTTGGTTAACAGTAGACCAGAATAAGAAAGTGTGGCAAGAGCTAATTCTTCAAAACTATCTGAAAAAGTTGTCCAGGCTGCCTTTCACTTGTCATTCTATGTTTCAAGAACAGAGAATAAAAGAACAAATGCATCACATTGAATGGAGCCTACTGAAATTTTGAAAAATATACAAATTTGATATTATTTGTTAACTCTGATCTTAAACACAGTGCTTGTTTTAAGTGCCATTTAAACTGGCATATTGACTTTTGTGGGTTCTCAGGTTTCAATTATTCTCTATTTATTTGTCCAGTGTTTTAGCATGGCTTAAGAGACGCACAACAGCTCAGCAACACATATGATCACTCTAAGAGGAGATGACTCCATTACTTGAAGAATACTCCTACTAGCAAGAAGTCTACATTGACGCTAAGTTCCCATATGGTAGATACATGTTCATTGTTTGACCTTTGGATGCTTTGAGAGAATGTGTGGTATAGGAAATTGAAACAAAACAATAAACACAACCAAACTAGATACAAGTATACAGTATAAATACTCATAGAATGAAATAAGAACTCGGCATATATATATATATATATGAACTTGCAAACTGTAAAATATTTTCCATATTACAGACAACAATAGGATCACAAAGAATGACCAAGTGAGCACCATCAACATGTGTCTGGTCATGCACATATGACCATCCATGTAGATTTGTAGGTTGGACAACCACTCAACAATCCCTTTGTACCAACCACATGTACCTGCCAAGGTTAACCAAAAGTAGTCAAGCACCCATACATCACACAACATAATTCATCAATCAGCATAATATGCCAATATACTATAGTCAAGCACTCATCATTACACAACATCTGTCAACACAATATACCGTTATACTTTATTAACTCAAATATTCCAAGATACACATTAGACATTATTTTATTCAAAATGCTAAATCCCCCTGCTCTAGAATTGTTGGTTTCCATACCAACAATCCAGCACCAATTGGAGGGTGTCTGGAATGTGGGAAACTGTGGGTAAATCCTAGGTACACATATCTAGAATTAGGTGCTATGGTTCAAGAAGCTATGAATTTGGCAAGTGGGATGCAAACATAGTCATCAAAAGTTTCTTAACTTCACCATCTGCCTTGAATACTGCAGGTCTCAAGTAGTTTACCACCCCATATGCAGTCTTCACTCATATGCAATCTTATCAATTCCTGTAGTCAAATCTATTTTGACCTCTTCATGTGTTGTTTTCACTGCATCCAGCTGTTGTTGAAGCCTACTAGTAGCCTTAGATTTAAGCTTCAGCCCCATAGTGATTTAGTCACTCTAGTCTTGCAACTTCTTAACAATTTCATCTTTGTTGGATCCACATAGTATTACTGTAGCTGCTTCTTTCCTTCCAATGCTTCACCACAGTTATTCAGAGTGAATTTTATCTTGCATAGTCTGAAGTTCACTCTACAACTGCCGATTGGCCGCCTCAAGTTCCTTCTTCAATTCATCCCTTTCTACTTACCACTATTGTTTTCCAACCTTTCTTTGATCCGCTATTCTTGCTCTGCCTTGGCATTAACCACTTTCTGTGTAATGTCCCTTTTTTAGAGACTTTGGAAATAATTAAATAATTAAAAATTAAGTTGTCGAAAAAGTAACTTTGAGTTCTAAATTAAAAGACTTATTTTTAATTATTTAAAAGGTCATAAAAAGTGATTTTAAAAGGCGACTTAAGTTGTTTTTTAAAGTGTCGCTATGCGTGGGGGTACAAAAGTGATGACACTTTTAGGGTTTGAATGGGAAAATGGAAGAAAAAGAAAATAAATTAAAATATTTTACCTCGGAAAGTTATAAAAGGAGTTGTGCATTGGAACAAGTTATGAATTTGATAAACCAAAACCCTTGTTTTTAAGATTGAACTTTGTTCATCTTTTCTTTGCCCCGGGACAAACACCCTATTGGTAAGAATGAATTTGAGGACAAAAAGTCTTCTACTCATTTGAGAGATTCCATTCAGAAATTTCCTTTGAGCTGAATGATTTCTTCCAGATGTTGTTTGTGTGAAGTTTCAATTTTCAGATATTTGGATTTCAGTTGTGGTTTTCAGAATTTTGGGTTTGAAAAGATTTTTCAGGTTTGCAGTGTGTTTCAAATCGCAGTGTGGGTTTGTAATTTACCTAATTTCAGTTTGTTATGTGGTGCAATTTATTCCAGAAAATACAAAAATCAGTGTGTTATTTCTGGTTTATTGTGTGTGATTTTATGGCTTTGGTGTAAGTGCAGATTTTAATATATATATTTTATGCTATTTGCAAAGCAAATATATTCATTGATTTTGAAGTGATTGAAGGGTCTTGAAAGAGCCATACCATTTCTTCCGTGGTGGGCCGTACAAATCTGTTATTGGTTGCCCAACTTGCTAGCCGTACAAAACCAAGAATGAGGCATTTGACTTCATAAGGATTAATGAATGCAGATTTTTGTATTTAGTAAAGCCTTGGGAAAAGGACAAAATAACACTTTATTGGTGTCGTACTCTTTTAGGAATCCATCTTGGCTGTCGTATCAAAGCCTTTTAATGAGCTGAAGACTTTGTGAAAGTTTTAAAAGGGCTGTATATCCTTGAAATCCTTTAAATCTGCCATATGAGGTAAATTTCCTAGCCGTACCAATCTTAAACTCTTGCATAAGACAAAAAAAAAAGTCGCTGAGATAATATACAATATCAAAGTTTTCAAGGAGTTGAAGTTTTAAAAAAGGGAATCACATCAGTTAGGGACCGCATTTAATGTGTTTTCAGTTGTGATAGCAGCTGATATCAGATTATGGATGGTATTTCATGAGCTATCAGCAGCAAGAAGGTTGCAAATTCAGTATTTAAGTGCAGGGCAGCAAATAATATTTCTATTTATTGCAGCTTTAGGACTGATCTTGGACAGTTTATAGAGACCATACAGCAGTAGGAAGTCTGCACAAATCAGTTATTAATTTCAGTACAGCAATATTCAGGTATTCATATCAGAAAACTCCCTTTATATCTACTGTTCATGGGTACTACCCTGATCAATTAATCGCGAATTGAACATTGCTCTCATCTATTTGACGAAGTGCCTTCTTTATGGAAGATGGATAATTGTTTGACAAAATCACTGAATGTAATTGTTGAGGAAAATAATTGATTTCATATCATATTGTAACTATCGGTCGGTTTGCTGCCAGTATTTGATATTTCAAAGATCCTAAATGGTTTACTGCTAGATCCCAATTCTTTCATTCTAAGATCCTAGTTGGTTTATCCACTGGATCATTCTTTCCTTTTTAGTGTACTTTCCGCCTTTTGGGCGTGTACCGGAATCAGGTGAATTAGTCCACCAATTTGGCATTGATGCAATTCCACTTGCATTCAGCCAATTTGGCTTGATCAGAATTTGCATTCACTATCAACGAGTTTGACTTGATCGATTCTATGTCTCTGCTTATATTGAAAGTTGGTTGGCTTGCCACCAACATCTTTCAATTAATTCCATTGTCCTCGTTCTTTTCGTATGCTCTCACCTTGCCCATACTGGAAATTTGGCGATCAGAAAGCGTTAAAATTTGAGTGATCGCAAAAAATTTATGTGGATTTGAGCTAACAGTTCCACAAAGAACACTACATTCTGGTCAGGGATATTCACCATGATGTAGTAATGCTAGCTCTCAGTGAAATGGAAATTCAACCTGTCAATTGTGCAATTAATTGAATGATTAAGCAACTTAGTTGTGGGTCAAGAAACTTGACCTTCCTTCACTTGAGGAATTATAACTTTCTCTAACTCTATTGTATTATAATATCCTTAGAAATTTGCCTCTTCTTTCTTGAGCAAAGTTACACTTGGCTTCCAACTCACTCAATAGTTTATGTATCCCCTCTTGCCAGGAAAAGACTTCAGCATCATTTATGTCATGGTAAGCTTTTGTTCACCCAAAAGGCCTTGAAACTCAATCCATCTCTCAAAGGCTCAATAAGGGTTTCCTTTTGCTCAATTTTGGAATGACCCTCTAATGCAAGAGCATCCCGGGCGAACGAGCAATCGGCATCACCCAAAAAGAGTGCAGGTTTAATTTTTGGTTTTGTTGTACATTTCAATTTTTGTAGCAATTGTTTTGGTGATATCATTGGTCGATTGCATATTTGTCTCCTTCCTCTATTCTTCTGGTTAAATTCGAGCATGGTGACGAGTCGTGAACGTTCCAAGTGAACATAGTATTGCCATTGTTGAAACTTGTAATGGTGAAAATGTATGTAAGAGTGTTGGATTTGGCGTTGTCAATTTGTTGTTGACTGTTGCTCATGCTTCAATACATAACTACACCAATGGTGGCTTTTCCCCAACAGCTGGATTCCTAAGGACACAACCAACATCAAAATTGCTCTACACTTTGGATACATTTCATCCTGGGCACAAAAATTTAATGTAAATTTGCTTTGAGTAATTTTAGTGTTAGATTAGTTTTGTTTGTTGTCTACATTGAATGAGTAGTTTGTAGAGTAGATTAATATAGATTTCATGGTAGTGTCAAATTCACTCTAAAAGTTACAGTTTTAGGTTAGCAAAATCACCATTTATCATTGCTTCAAAGCAAAATCAGAATTCAATGTTGGAAAGGTTTTGTTTCTCTTTGCTTCAAGTTCGAAGTTATAAAGGAAATTAGATCAAAAAGCTTCAAAGTTATTACAAAAACACTTTAGCTACCATCATACAAGGAAGATTTCATTTCAGTTTTGCACTCTCAAAGTATCAAAGATCTAAAATATAAATCATAGACAAAGAATTTAGGGAAAACAGTGAATTGTATTTCAGTACATTGCTGAGATTAAAAGAAAGAATTCAAATTTATTTTGTTTTGCTCTTCCCCTTGTCGGCTGACAGATTGTTTGTGAAAGGAAGTTGCAGCAGTGCTAATTTGTTTTCATTTGCAAGAGGGAAGCTCTTTTTATTGTTCATGTTGCTGATTTTATAAAGAGAAAGGGATCCCGTTATTCTTTTTCGTTCACATCTTGAAAAGAAAAGAGATTGTTCATCATTTCAGCATATTTATTTCACAAGAAAGTTCTGATTTTCATCTTAGATTCAGCTTGCTAATTAGTTGCATTCATTGAAAAAGCAAGGAAAAATACAAAGAAAGGGTTCATTTTATTTAGTTTTAGCATATTTGCATGTATTAATTTAGTTCACATAAGGGACCAAAACCTCAAAAACAAATTAAACTAGTTTCTTTCAGCTTACATCCAAAAACCACAAAATATACAAAAAAAATCAGAAAACATAAATTTGCCAAAAACATATAAAACAAACAAAACTCCAAAAAGATTCACATTCAAGCATCATTCCAGACTCTCACAAGTAATCAATGCTTTGCACTCAAATATCAAACATGAACTCAAAACCATTTGATCCTATCAAACCAAGCAAGTGATCAACACTTGACCTCAAACTTAAACAATAGAAATAAATCAAAACATTGAATTAAATCAACAAAGAGGACTTTAAATTTTCCACATCAACTTTATAGGTCACATTTAGTTTTTCACACTTAAGTGTCCTAGGTTGAGGCCGGATTTAGTACAGGAAATCTTAGGAGAATTGAGGGAAACCTTACTTGCTCCTGCTGCTATTGTTTTAGAATAAACATCCATCCTTGAGAATATTTAGTGAGAGAACAGTCGTTTGCAAGCAATCCAAATAGACAACCCTATCGAGGTTTTGATCATGCAACTGCGCATTTAAAGGCTCTCGCAAATCAAAGAAGAACCGACATCGTCCACAAAGATGAACCGACATCGTCCACAAAGATAATGCTAACCAACAAGGCATTAATCCCATCATCCACGCACTCTGTTGCTTGATCAACTCTTGCAATGCAAGCAATAGTGCATTGCATAATCATCCAATTAACAAGAACAATCCTGTGTGAGCCGAATTGAAACCATACAAAAACAACTTGGGGAAGTCCAAAATAGGCTTAATACTCTTCCTCAAAGCTCTAAGAAATATTTAACTCACAAGCTCACTTACAATCCCATATCCTATGACATATCGGCCTATATGTTCCCAAATGGGTTTTGTGGCACCTAGATTCCAACTATATAACGAAAAGGGTGACCCAATGACCCACATTAGGCCATGTAGTGCCACATGTTTGGATTTTATGTATGATGATAGATACTTGCTAAATTGTTCCCATGTGCATTTAAAGAATATGCACTAGAATGGTTCTTCTCATTTCTACATGGTTCGATCCATTATTTCTACTAGTGGATTACTTTGTCCAACTAACACTTTCAAGTAAACATTGGCATAAAGATCAAATTTTTGGATTTAGTCCAATGTAAGGAAGGAACTCACACAAGAGTAAATGATTATGTAATAAAATTTAAATTCTTGCTAGCAAAAATGCATTACCAATTGCTAGATGATTAGATCCAAAGATTGTTCATCAATAATTTATCATGACACATTTTCTCATTTATGTGCAAGCATTTAAGATTATGAGCTAAAAATTGTTGGAGGCTAATCTTTTAATAAATGGCTCATCTATTACTCCATCTTCATCATCTTACCCTTCTAAATATCAATCAAAAAATAATTTCAAAAAAGGTAGTGATAATTCAAAGTTTCAAACCATATACAAGATACTAGGCAAAACACAAATCATGTCAATCATGGGCAAGAATCTTTAAATGTTATTATTATCAAGTCACAAATGCATCGAAAATTTACAAAGCTTCATATCCCCTTAATGTTATACTGCAAAATGCTTTAAGAGGCAAACATGATTACTCTTCCACCAATGAGACCATTAGATATGTCAAGCTCTATTCCTGATTGTTTTGATTCCAATGCTTTTGTAATTATCATCGATTTAATGGTCGTGATACACAACGACGTAAGGGTTTGAAACATAAAATACAAAACTTAATTGACAATAATGCAATTCATGTGGAGGATAAATGATGGAGGCAACCATTTTGTTGCCCCTCCAAAACAAAATCTCCAAATCTATACAAACCCCTTTTCACAACACAATCAGTTCAATCATGTAGATTCTATGGTGGAAAATGAACTAACAAATAAAGAAACAATGGACCACAATGATGTACCTTTCACATCTTATGGTGAATTTGTGGGAGTAACTGATAAGCAAACAAGCAAACCTCCCTCCTTATCCATTACATTCTTTCAAGATAAAAAACTTAATAATGGATATCATGGCCCACTATACATTAAAGGAGATGTATCATATAGGCATAATAAAAGGCATAATGGTTGATCTTGGATGTCATTTCAATGTTTGCATGGAAGAATTTTTATTTACTCATCACTTGCAACAAGACCAATATGCACATTTCGAGTTAGTTCTAAAATGTTCAAATGGTATTGTGCAAGATACTTTGGGGTGCATCACATTGAATTTAAAAATAAAACAATGGGAGGATCCTATGCTATTTCATATTATCTCAACTTTGAATAGGTTTAGCATGATTCTTGGTTGTCCATGGATAGAAAATTTTCAAGATATCCCTTCCATCTTTCGTCAATATGTAAAATTTATTCTTGATGGAAAACTCGTTATGGTACCAAGAGATGCTTATCAACCTCTCTCCAAAAATGCTAATTTTACCATGGACACATTTATACCTAAGCTAAAAGATCCACCTCATGAAAGGAATGATACACTTTACTATGTATATGAATGCTTCAAAGAACTAGAAGGAAAAGAAAGTGTATAGACCAAAACAAGAAAAACATAATAGCAAACATGAACATCCCTAAGAACAACATCCGCAAGGCATCAAAACAAAAATAAGGATATGTTGCTAAGCCTAAATCTCACGATGTAACAATCAAGGAGCCACCAATCCCACAAAAGGCTACAACAATTGAAGTACAACACAAATCAAACAATGTGGTTACAAAAGAAACAAAACAAAAACAAATATGGGTGCCAAAACCAAAATCTGAAACTGTTCCATTAGCACAAATATTTGTTAAGGGGCCTACCTTGCATGATGATCTGGGCCCATCACAAGAGCGACCTCAAGTGCTTAATTTTGGAGATTTTATAATTGATGAGTGGGAGGATGATGAGCTATTAGATGATGATAGGTACACTTATAATGTTGGTTGATCATCTCCCATCTATTTACATCATGATACATTTCACAAGTTTTACCTTTTCCTTTTTCTAGCTTTCACCTTGTTCCCTTCCTCATGTTCTTAGCTAACATGTAGATGAGACAAAGCCACCTTTAATGGTGCATGTTGACTCAAGTGGCCATGACCATTCCCTTTATTTCATGACCTCTTTCTCTTTGGTTTTTATTGTCTTTGTGTGTTTCCTATGGATTTGGGATGATGCAAATCAATAAAGTGTCCTCCACACACTTCCATTCATGTTGACTAAAAACATAACTTCTTTTGCCTTTGGTTTTATACTTGGCCTTTTTAATTGAGCCACGATTGTTGTGCTCCTCCTTCTCTTTGATCTTCTACCACATTGATTGGCTTCCCCACTTGGGGGCATCTATAGACATTATCTTCCAAGCCAAGTAATTTCTTATTTCCCTTTGGAGAACACATACACATTATAATATCTTATGAACATACCATATCTTTACATGCTCACATTCTATGGCATATTTGCCATTACATGCTGACATTTAATTTTCGCATCACTTCTCTCATAGTACTTCTATGCTATTATCTTACACTACCATGCTTATGTTGTTATACATGCTTACATTTCAATGACATAATTGTTGCACTCACATGATCACATTTGGCACGTGGTCGTTTTACTTATTTCTTTACTCGCTCGTTCTCACACTTGGGGGCAAAATTCTGTCCCCCATCACATGTGATTTCATGTTATTATCGTTTTCTTCACACACTAGGGCCAACATATAGTCACATGTGACCATTACACTTTTTCCTCTCCTCAAATAGGCTACATCACAATGCATGCACTCAATTTGGGGTTCGGGGTAAGGGAGTGAAGGGGGGGGGTATATCATATCATTTACATTATCATACTTTTACATGTGTTCATGCATGCATAGATTGAGAGGGCAACACCAATTCCAACTCCTCAACAACCCTATGCATCATGTTACCATTTTCAGCCTTTACATGATTTCATGTTTATGTAGATTGAGAGGCCGTGCCAAATCCAACTCCTCAACAAACCTACACATCATGTCTTCAATTCAGCTCGTGTTTGCATAGATTGAGGGGGCCATACATGTTTCAACTCCTCAACAACCATGCACATCATGTTCTCATTTTTTAGCACATGTTTGTATAGATTGAGGGGGCCACAACAGTACCAACTCCTCAACAACCCTATACAACATGATACATTTCCTTTTCTCAACCTTTTACATGGTTTTGGGAGCCAACTTGATCACATCCTCATGAATTCATTTTTGCCAAACACACAATTCACACCCCTATCTTTTTACATTTGATAGAGGTTACACTTACTAAAATGCAAAATAATGATAATTCTGACTTTATGATATTGGTGTTTTGTTGTGAATGCTACTAATGATTTTGTGTGTGGAAATTGGGAGATGCAGCTCTACCAAGAACAAAAAGAAAGTGCAAGTCATCACCCAACCATATATCCTCTTGAATCTATTTGCTTATTTCAATTATTGTCTTCATTACTTTAGTATGCATGATTCATGTAGTTCACATGCATACCAAAGTGGGGACAAAATACAAAGGATAAAAGTACATACCTGGCCCTTTTACCGTCTTGTTTTACACTCACTTTGGCCTAGTCATAAATACATTGTCCTAACACTCAATTTGTTCTATTTTGTGCATAAGCTAACACAATCCCGAATCCTATCATCCATCAATTTACCTTAGTTCCTTATGGTCCAAACCAACTCTCACTTCAATCATTCATACATCTTGGAGTAGACCTCAGGTGTGGATCTATCCTCTAGACAAAACTGCAACCACAGACTTGTCCTCATTTTCTTTTTTCGCCTTCCCAAGCCAACCCTTACAAATATTCTAATTGTTACTCGTCAGCTAGCGCACCAAATATTTCAAATTGAGAGCCTATGATCTTGTATTTAACGACAAGCCCTAGGACATTAGTCAAGATCAAGCTAGTATAAAGGAAGATCATCTAAGGATCATAAACAATTGATTTAGAGCATATCAAAATGCATTATCTGCACTTCTGCATCAAAAGTAAAATATATTACACTAGGCATTTGCATCCTCTATCTTGTGTGTTTTCGATCATTGTAAAACAACCAAAGGGGTTGGACTCACTATCAACAAAGTTCATACTTTCACATCCATACAACAAATCCCAAAGGTGCTTTTCATTTGTCCTAGATAGAGGTATAAGTGAAGGCAAGAAAGATTGAAGAACATTTTAATAGAGGATGAAACCGCACACAAACAAAGTGTCCAAGGACTAAACTGTGGGTGCAACCTAACCCTGAGCAAGTCTAAATTCACAAAACAAATTTGTAACAGCCCAATAAATGCATATACAATTCCATAATTCTGAATCCAAACGTCAAGCATGCCATGCAATAAAATCACCATATTCAACCACCCTAAATTGACCAAGAGCTAAGTGGCATTCTAACCCTTTTTTACATTTATCAATCTCAGGTCATATTAATTTAGGTTTGATTGTTACTGATTGATTTATCATTAATTAGAGCCTAAATTAATTGTAGGGTATGCTTATTTCCCTACATCTACATATTATGTTTCCACCTTTGAGTCACCCACCAACACCATATTTAAATATTTTAGTACTCAATATTTGAATCTATGTATGTTGTTCGAAGGAGGTGGATTGCTCAAGTGAGGATGCAAATAACAAGGAAATTGGTATAATTTGTGGAACTCTTTAGTCTTAGAACTCTAATCCCTATAGAGAATTGTTCACAAAATGCCAGGCAAAAAAAATGGATAAATAATACACAGGACTAGGCTTGGCCTTGATAAGGGCCACAGAAGTGCTCTCTAGAGATGCATCAATTTGTACATGTGAAGTAGTGGCAGCATGTTTCTTCTTCTCTATTGGGTCCTCATAAGTGTCTGGGGGGCACTACATTCACCAAGATACTCTACTTCATCATCATCTAAATATTGCCCTGTAACTTTAGTTTGACCTAAGGTATCCTCTAGTTTGGTCCATAGATCAACTTCTTCATTTTAGCTATGACCTCGTTATTATCTGCATTGACATTGAATGAATCCATCCTATCCAACACATGCTCTTATGACAACCTAAGCTTAGAATAATGTGATTACAAATATCTATTAATTATGCCTTAAGGATCCCAAGGTCTATACTTTACTTCTTTAAATTGACAAGCCAGCACATCCTAACCCTTTGCTTGTACTGTGGGGAACACTCACTGTCCCAACACAATAGATAATTTGAAATACACTCCCACGAACTTGGCTCTCAATAATCTTGCCAAACCATTTACATATTGATAACAAATCTCCATGATAACTAACCTCTTTGGAACATAATAGGGAAGACCATGGGGTTTGGAGAAAATTGCCTCGATCCTTATTACTATAGAAGATTGCCACAAGAACCAGTTGCCAATCCTTTTGATATCTTCCTTCAAAGAATTACAGATTCTAGGCATCTTTATAGAATGAACTACCCTATTTACTACAAGGATTATAAATCCATGTATAATGTTCTTGATACTTGTAGCCATACAACCATTGGCCAAATAATACATGTATAACATCATTTGTAGGATTCCATCTAGCAAAGAAACTTGTGTTGAAGGGTAAAGCACTACAAAATGCATCTATCAAGTATGAACACAAGTAAAAATTACTAGACCAAAGTCTGCTTCATTTAACTGCTTCTCCAAAGTACAAGATGATTTCTCCCCAATAAGGAATAGTCCCATCTGTCACAATTATATCTAGTAGAGGTACCTAAGCTACATTCACATTCTCCATGTTTGTGGCTCCATATAATCTATTCAACAAAATTATGGCATCCCTAATAATAGGCAAAAAGGGCCTACCAGGGCATATGAAGTCGCTTCTTTTCTTAAAACTCTCATGAGCTTCAGACAAATCTTGAAGAGCCTCATAAATGTCTTTCTCTTCCAATTGCAAATCAATGGTCCACAGTCTATCCTATTTTGGTCAAACTTAAAATTTAGGTTTGAAACTTTAAGCATTTTCCCAAATGGTAGGCCTCATACTTCAGCTATTGCATCCCCAATAGTAGAATATCAAGTCTCATGTTTCATCAATGCAAATTTACAAACATCTCTAATTGTATCAGGACAAAGGAATACCTTGAATTTAGCAACCACCCAACATAGATAAGAAGCTCAAATTTTTAGTGCATAGCATGATGCGTATAAGATTGGTTGTGGAGCATCCAATGATAGTGGTTCTACATTTTTTAATCAGTCAAACAATTCATTGTAAGTTTTTCAAGATGACAGGTTGGGAGAAAAGGTGGTGTCTCAAAATTCCTATACTTTGGTATGCGGTGCTTGAGCAACCTATTTCCTTTTTCGTGCCATTCTATATCTCAAGAAGTGACATCTTTCACTTAGTTCTCTATGAGCTTAGTAATATTGTGCACAATGAAAAATGAAATCTTCAAAACACTATGCTTAGCCTTGTATCTCCTATAATGTTCTACCCCAATTTTTTTCCAATTTTTCAACATTATCAAACAGTGTTAGCAAATCAAATGCAACTATGTAATATCCTCCACACCTTCTGATCACCAAGTTCCCGATATTGGCAAGGTGAGAGCATACAAGTGCTTCAGACTTAGCAATTAAAATACAGAACAACAAATAACAGCTTCCACTTGTTCAGTGGGCATCCACTTATTCAGTGGGAAATCACCACTTATTCAGTGGGAGTACTGAAAGGAAAAGCATAGGCACATCCACTTATTTAGCGGGAAGCCTTTACAATGAAACCACTTATTCGGTGGGTTAACATAAACAAGAAAATATCAATCCCACTGGCGGTATTACCATCCAGGGGTTACAATCACCCAATAATGAAATATAAATGTTTATCACAAATGATTGTAAGCTGCAATACATCAAATAATTCTGATTTTCAAATTAAACATACTGCTGCAACCTTTCACAGAAAGATAAATCTGTTATCACTGTTGTAGCAGTGAAATCATGAAGAAATGGCATTAAAAATCATCCAAACAACATATGAAGTCGTACCCACAAAGTTCTGGTGTTGTAGACCAAAGTTTGCAAACTCAGCCTCGCCGCGGACTCGGCAGCCCAAAATTGGACTCAGACACGGACTCGTGACAAAAACTCGGGCTAGGACTCGACAAAAAAAAAGGGTAGTTTTTTAAAAAAACAAAAGAAATTAATGCATTTAGAGAACATAAGAGCCTAATTTGATTTTCAATTTGTCATAATTCAAAGATTACACATGTCATATGATCATCAAACACTCAATAATTGAAATTTCATCATAGTTTCAAACTTTTAAAATGTATAACAGCATCATAAATGTTTACATATAATCATATGTCAAAATGAGGAAAACATTAACAACCAAATATAATCTATAACATCCTCCTCTTTCCCCTCCTAATGAAAGTCAATTTTGAAGGCCTAGAACTAGTAGGTGCTGCTACAGTATCCAAATGAGGAAATTGAGGACTAGGAGAGGTTTCTTCAAAAGTGTCTTCGTCCGCCATTGCTTCGAATGCTGTTGCTGCTTCTTCTTTTGCTACTGCTCTCTCCGTTTCAACAAGATCCTCATCAGTAAGGAAGACATCAGCATCATCATTTTGTTCATCAATAGTCCATTCACCATATGAATCAATATCATCCAAGTCAATGGACTCATGTGAAACACCCTCCACCTTTCTAGTTCGAAGGCGAAGGTTGTACCGAACAAAAACCAAATCATTTAGGCGCTGCTGGGTCAACTTGTTTCTCTTCTTTGTGTGAATGTTCGCAAATAAACTCCAATTACGTTCACACCCAGAAGCACTACGTGGCTGTGACAAGACACGGATGGCTAGCTTTTGAAGATTTGGCACGCCAGCACCATAGTTCTCCCACCATAAATCTACAAAAACACATTTAAAAAATATAAGTATTAACTTTAAGAAATTAAGAATAAGAATCAAGTTTCTAATTTCATCTTCTAGTATACTACTGAACAAATTTTCTTTTACGGTTTTACCTGGTTGTTGTTTTCCTCTCCTTTCAATTGCTTGTTGTGAGGAAAAGAGTCTCCCCTCTGCACCCTTGTAGACCTTGAATAGATAAAATTTAAAAATAAAGTTAAATGAAAATCAAATATAGAAAATTCATAGATAGTCAACAATGGACATTGCAAATTCATAAATAAGATGTAACAAATCTCACCTTCAACTCATCAAGCACCTTGTCTCTCATCTCAAGATCAGGCACCATCCTATCAATGCATCCGACAACACCTGCCATGACCTCCTCATCAGCCTTAAATGTGTCCGAGAAGTAAAACTTCAGGTTCAAGAAGTAGGCAAAGGCATGTATCGGTTGGTGGAGTTCGTTTGTCCATCTCCTATCAATCATGCGCCAAATGATTTCATATTTTCGTTTGTTTCCGCCATAATAATGTGAAATGGCCTCTTTGGCCCTATCCATGGCCTCATATATGAAAAAACCCATTGGCATGCCCTCTCAATCCACCATACAAAGAACCCTCACCAAGGGTTCTGTCACCTAAAAAAATCAAAAGTAAAACAAAATTAACCCCTCAAAAAAAAACAGCAAATGCCAAATAGAATATCATGTATAATTTATAAAATTTATTTTTGTGTTTGTTACTTACCCCGATCAACTCCTCTGCATTTTTTATGAATGTCTGATCAAAAACTATGTTTACAATCCTCTTCCCTTCAGGTTTAGCGGCAAATGGGGACTGCTTCCATTCATCGGACACAAACATCTGCATGAGATGAGCATTGGCACTAAGAATGCTTTGCAATGTGAGGAAGTGGCTAGCAAATCGTGTCACTCCTGGTCGCACAAGGTCCTTGCCATTTGTGAATCTCCTCATCAAGGAAAGCACCCAAGTGTGGTTGTAGATAAATTTTGTAACATTTTTGGCATCTTCAACCACACTTTTGACCCATCCAATCTTGCCAATGTCCTCTAGCAACAAGTCCAAGCAATGTGCAGCACAAGGAGACCATGCAATTGTGGGATGCCTCTCCATAAGTAGTCTACCTGCAGCTACATATGCAGCTGCGTTGTCCATGATAATTTGAACAACATTATCAACCCCAACCTCCTGGATCACCCCATCTAATAAATTGCATAAAGTCTCAACATTTTTGACTTCATTGGAGGCATCTATCGACTTTAGGAACACCAATCCACCATTAGAGGCCACCAAAAAGTTAAGTAGAGTCCTATTTCGTCCATCTGTCCACCTATCAAATAAAATGTTGCAGCCTTTTCTTCGCTAAAATTTCTTTTGCTCATCAACCACAACCTGTGTATTCTTTACGGCTTCCTCAAGCAATGGCCCACTCAAATCTCTGGATGTTGGGATCTTAAACCCCTTACCTGCAACTGTAAGGGCATTCACCAAACCTTCCCAATATGGGTTGTTCGCCACATTGAAAGGTAAATTATTGTAATACCAAAAGTTTGTTGCTGCCATTCTAGCTTCATGATGCTTTTCCTTATTCCAACCTGTACCTTCAAGTGAAGGTTGTGCTCCTGGAACATTGCGTGGAATAAAGAAATTTGGTCCTGATGGACCCTAGCTAGCACCAACAGTAGGAGTACAGAAAGAACCCTCAGGACTCTCACCAAAAGATTAATGTGGCTAATGGATACTTGGGGTAGAAGTGGATCCACTCATCGCTGCTGCTAGTGCATCTTTTGTTTTTTGTCCTCCATCTTTTTGCTTCTCATAGTCAGCAAGAAGGGCCTTCATCTCTCTAATCAACTCAGGAGTCGCCCTAGGGCATCCATCCACACCTTGCCCAAATATTCTTGCAAGGTGGTATTTTAATCTATTTACTCCTCCTGTCATCGATTTACCGCATTCGATACATGTCACGTCACCCTTTTTATTTCCTGGTATTCCATACTTCCATGCAAGGTCTTTTTTCGTTCCCCTTGGATTTGAAGATGACATTGATGTTTCAAGTTCAACATGGAAAAAAAAAATCAGCAAGGGTTTGGTAAAAAATAAGCAAAAAAATGAGATTCAAACACTTGCAAAAAAATAGAATGCAAAACCTAGCTAGAAATACTAGGAAGTAGGTTGTTAAGGGAAATAGAAAAAAATTGGCAACATTTCCCCTTGTTTTTCTTGATTTTTCTGATTTTGAATTGAAAAAAACAAAAAAAAGAAGATAAAATAGATCACTTACCTAGCTCGGTGATGATCTTTTTAGCTTATTTTCTCAGGTTCTTTCACGTGGACTTCAATGGCAAACCTGTTTTAAGACTGAAATGAGCAAAAAAAAATGAAAAAAAAATGGGTTTGGAGTGTTTTAACACCTCCCTCACGCAGGCGTGAGTCCCTGGTCGGGACTCGCAAGTCCGGCCTCAGGACTCGCACGAGTCCTGAGGTCGGACTCACGAGTCCCAACCAGGGACTCGCGCAGACTTGGCTCGCGAGTCCGTGCCGAGTTGACTCGGCAAGCTTCCGGACTCGCGAGTCCGCGGCGAGCCCCGCGAGTCTGCAAACTTTGTTGTAGATGATGAAGAAAGCTCAAACTATCACTGTAAACCCTTCTAAAAACACTGTAACAGCATAATCACAAGTCTGATATAAATTGCAGCAGGCTATGGGTCTGAAAATGAAACACTGCAAACCCTAACCAGTAGAGAATAGTCCACAAATCTGATTTATCCAACCCAAAACAACATTGATTTCAAACTTGTGACTGAAATATACTGTTTATCAGGTCTGAACAGCAAAGGAAACACTCCAAAACTTCACACTGATAGGTGTTATGAAGTACCCAAATGATGCAAATTGTCCCAACATTGATCTTCTACAAAAAACACTAACATGCAACCATTAGAAGTGACATGCAATCACCAACAATAACATGCAATGATTGATACCAAACATGCAACCATTGAGCGTTGACATGCAACCATTAGAACTGACATGCAAGTGCTAATGACTAACATGCAATATAAAAATTGAATCTCCAAATTACTAGAAAAAACTGGAAGAGCTTCACACAAATAACAATGGCACAAACCATTCAGCACAATGGTAGTTTCTGACATGAAACCACACCCAATCTACAAGAGGGTTTTCGTCCTCAAGAGATAATGGAAGAACACGCATGTTCAATCCAGCAGAGTACAATATCACATCAATAGCATAACCCTCAACAATGAGCTCCAACTCCCTTTTATAACATTTTGGAGCTATTTTAGGAAAAAGCGTTTTTGTTTTTTCGCTACTTTTTCAAAAAAGTGCCTTCTACTTTTTCACTGTTTTTTTGAAAAAGCACTTTTTTGTTTTTTCATTGCTTTTTCGAAAAAAGCATTTTTTGCTTTTTCGCCGCTTTTTTTTCGAAAAAGCACTTTTTCCTCTCCAAAAGACCTTTATTTGAAATAATATTAATATTTCATGTGCAAGGTCCCCTTTTTAAGTGTATCTTTTAAAACACTTAATTACCTTTCTGAAGAGCTATTACACTCAAGTTATCTTTTAAAATATTTACGACATTAGATAGCGTAAGTGAATTTAATAATTAATAGCTCAATAGTTCACCCAGTTTTACGAAAAATTCCAAACTGAAGCGAATTGCAAAATAAATCATACCAACGTGATCTTGAAGGTTTGGGATGAAGAATGATGCCAACTAGGTGACTTACTATAAATAGACGACTTCTCCAAGAAGTTTGGAGAGCAAACCAGAAAGCCGAAAGTGCTTCAAAAAGCATCACTGTAATCTTGAACACCAACTGAGCTCCATGCCATAATCAACTGCTCTGTAAAACTCAACCATAGCCATTCCAAGAACATTGGAGTCCTCTCAAACAAAGCCAATAGCCTCCTAAAGACTAGGAACGGACGAAATGCGCACAAAAAATCTATGTGCCAAAAAAGGGGCATTACATCTCCCAAGACGTACCTTTTAATTGCAAATCAAGTGATGACTTAATTTCCTCACACAGTTACACCTTCATTTCCTCATTAAGTCTCATTCTCAAGATTTTCACAAATCTGTTTTTAAAATCCATGCATTGAATTCTCTTTTACTTGTCCTTCCTTTCCATGAGAACACACCACTGGGCACAATCTCAATAATTGAATCTAGAGGAAGTTGACTCACTTTTCACTAATCTTCACTTATCAACCTGATATGCCAATACTTTAACGCCCATCAAATTTGGTGTTCTTCATTTCCCTTATAAAGTCTCATAGTATAAACTTCTTATTGGGCCATCGAATTTAACAGTGCATAGTTCATACAATTAACAATACATACTCTTGCGATCACCAGTAACCAGAGAGAGGGATAATAACACTTGTCATCATCTCAAGAGCTTGGGATACTAGAGACTTAAGAAAGTGATTAACACAACATGACACTCAAAGAAAACCACACAAATTGCAATGGTAAGAAAGGAAGCATTAACACTTAAATATCCATTATAACTTTAAAAGCATACCTTTAAAACCACATAACAAAACCAATAAAGCAAAAGACCCAATAGGTCAAGGAAGTGAGATAGTGAAACTTGTCAATATCTTAGGCACTCAGCATATCGAAGCCATAGCCCACTTGCCAATAATGTAATGAGCTACCCTGGTTTTTTTTATTTCTTATTATGTTATTTTTTATTAGTTTTTGTGGTCTTTCAAACTAGATAGAAATTGCAGAAGGGGTTTTGTGTTTTGCATGTAAATGTTTTTGCAAATACATTGAAATATATAACATGCATTTAAAACCCAGAAAAAACAATAAGTCTATAACCCTAATGCATAAACGAACAAAGACCCAGATCATAGAATCATGTAAAATGAATTACTGATGCATACCCATTTCATGTTCTTCAACTTCATATGACTGTTGTACAATGACCAGCAATGGATGTGATCCAAATATGCTCAAAATACTGAAATCTCTAAACCTTTCTCCTTGCGAATAGTACACAGCAATTACCAAGTCTAAGGCCCCCCACATGCAAGCAAGAATGGACCTAAATGATAGGCATTTAAGCCTCAAGGAGACCCACACCCTCAGTTGTACCTGTACGGCCTGTTGATGGCTACTACAGCAAATGTAAACTGCTGGAAACAAACAAAATATGATCTGAACTGTAAACCTGCTCCTTCACAATGCAAGAACCTCCCATATTGACCCTCAAAGATGATGTGAATTCAATCAATAATGGATATCAGCTGAAAGGAGGGTATTGTTAGACTTAGGGCAGACAACTGAGAGGGGGGGTGAATCAGTTGTACAAAACTTTCTTCAATTAAACACTTAACTTCACTTTGCAATTCAGCAGTATAATAATAAATCAATCATGGAAACATAATGCAATGAATCAAGAGCATAAACACATCAACACATGAGACACCAAGATTTTGACGTGGAAAACTTGGTTAAGGGAAAAACCTGGTTAGAAGAATAGAAAGAACAAAATGGCACATGCCAATTAGGGCTCACTACCCGAGCACACTGCTCACAAGAGGCCCACTGCCTACAGAAGACACACTGTCTACAAAGAAATAAGTATCACCTACTTGAACTGGAAAATAGCATCTTCATCATGTTTGAATTAGTTCCATTTAAGCCCAATACTTCTGCTCTGCCTTTCGCTCTCCTCCTTGCTACCACACTCTCATCTCCACAAGGACAACTTTGAAATGACTTCGCAATCCCTTATTTATACAAGACATCAACTTAGGAATGATCATCTAAGTCGACAAACATCAACAAGAACATCCGCAGGATGTGTAACTCATCCGGTCGGCCAGTCTCAGAAAGAACACCATCATCCGGAGGTTATTCTTCAGTGCGAGCTCCAACTTCAATGCGGACCACCAATACGAACTGGACACGATCCAAAGACCTCCACAAGCTTGCCTGAATCACCAAGAACATCCACACTTCATCTTCTTACAGAAATCTTTCTCCCCTTCATTCGGAACCTCAAGAACACAGTCTGTCATTACTGTCACAAAGGAATAGATGCTTGCGGACCTTCAAACCACGAACCAATCGAGTTGATACTTCACAAAGATTTCCTCAACACTCCCTCAAATCCGCAAAACAGGATAATGCATTTCCGGATCTCACCAGACCTGTCTGTATCACTCTGTCATCTCTGAACACCTACCGGAACTGGTTTTACTTGAGCGGCCACACCTTCTTCAGATCTTCATGCGGACCTCTGAAATCTCTATTGGATCACCTTAAGACACATATCTACAAACCCTTTAATCCGCATCCTCTGATCCTCATCCTATCTTAGACTTTTGCCTTACTGTCATCACTGTTCTTCACTGTTCCTGATTGAGACTAATTTTCTCAATATCCTCAGCTCACAGCTCATCCAATCCTTATCATTAATGCAACAGGAGTATGTTGACATCAATGACAACACCAGTTAGGCCCATACTTGCAACAGGTACGGCCAGTCTTGGAAGGTGTACGGCCAACTAGGAATGAAGACAAAAGTGCCAATAACTCCTCAAATCTGCCTCTGGAATCCTTGTACAGGTCTGATCACCAAAATCTGATTTTATCTTCATGAAACCCTCTCCAAAATATACCAAATCGAAGCACAAGCAAAGCCTCTGTATGAAGCTCCCAGCAACCCTCTTGATGCTATCTCTCAAGCACGAAGAGAGTGATCTCACAGAGGTTTTCGTCTCTGCAAAACCCTTGTTCAACCTCCAAAGCCAAGCTTCAAAGTTTGCACGACAATATCAAATTTTCCAAATGCATCATCATAAAATGAGCTCACAGATGCCTTTTTATAATCCCTTGGCTTCCAACGCCCAAGAAGAGGGGATTTTAATATTTTATTTGTTTTATTTTTTAACCCCCATATCTCCACATGAGGCATCCACCTCCTAGCACATAACTTAAGTCATAACTTAAGTCTTCATTTAAGCCACTTTTATAATATAACTGACTTAGGCTATCAACTAGTGTAAATTAAATATTTTATTTAATTTACATTTCGACCATTACCCTTAGCCTTCTCGAAACCAACTGTAAAGTGCTAGGTGCTCCAACACTATGACTATAGTGACTTATTAATATTTCATTTTTGGCACTTAACCATTATAACCCAAAGTCCAATATTAAATAAACATTAGTAATTTACGGACTTTAAAACAGAGGCCTAAATGATCTCGGAATCCAATGATCTATAGACCGTTGGAAAGGTCTCGCCAAGACGCTTCATGTCCAATACTGAAAATCCCAAAACGGACAGAAACCCTAATGTTCCAAAAATAGTAAGTCCGGGCCTAAGCAATCAAAACCACCCCAGAAAGTGTCAAACCGAAGATCACACCAAAGCCATGCCAATATCCACTCAAATACTGACAAACCCATCCAAGTCAACACCAACAATGGTTTCTTAACCAGGCTGGTTAGTCTACAAGAACTCAATAATAGACTAACTCTCCATCTATCTGCATGGGCTAAGAAGGGGACTGTTGATGGTTGTTTTTCAACAAGTCAACAATAGAGTGAAATACTGAGTATCTGACTCTCTCTTGAGCAAAGCCTCTCGGATGCTAAACCAAGTGATCAAACGAGATAACTCCAAGGTTCCTTATGATGTTTTCGGTAAGAGACAGCTCAGTGATTTAAGTATGATTTTGCTGTTAACAAACAAAGGGACTTACACAATTGTTCAAGTAACTTGCTGTTTCAAGGACTATGGAAGTAAATACTAGAGAGCCTAAGTACTGCAATTGACGCGTATGATTTAGCAATGGATGTTCTTTGGTTCTAATCCTAACTTAATGATAAAAAAGGGGCAAAAGATGTAGGGTTTAGAAACACTAATCTAATCCTAAATGGAAGGACGTTTACTACTCAGAGTGAAATCGAACCAAATCTTGTTTCGCCAAGATAAAATAACTACACAAGATAGGTGCAATCTTCAAAGGTGTACAAGATGTTTAAATCAATTATGCTTATGAAAGATTCAACAAGCATAAAGATCAAATTGACGTTCAATTGTTCAGACTAACCATGCACTGCAATCCACAAGCCGTAGACTACAAATGGTATGAACTTAAAGACTTCACTACAAAGCAATAAAGCAACCTTTCATTAACTAACTTAAACTTAAAGAAAACTTATAACTTAACTTAATATTCGTTTGAAAATTGAAACCATGCAACACTCAGAAACATAAATAGAATCACCAAAACAATGAATCCTTTATTATCTCAGAGAGCTCTTACAACAATTTCAAAATTTCCAACCTCTTCAAATGAGAGCAATGAGAGCTCTTTTATAGACCTCAAAGGAAAGAAGGGTCAAGATCGATCGGCCAAATCAGCGGACCAGATCAAGCCACATCACAAGTAGTTATAACAAACTATCCTTTATTAAATGAAGGAGGCTCACTTTATTAAATGAAAGAAGCTATGAAGGAGGGAACAAAGGCACGCTTTCCAAGAAGATAAGGAAGCCACATCACATGTGCCTACTATGTAGTAGTACTATGAGATACAATGAATCTAGACACAATTTGAACAATATCTTCCATTGGTACACTTGTCGCCGCCTTAATGGATCCTTCTGCCACTGCTACATCTGACTCATAGACGCCAAGTGTCTTCTCCCAGTCATTTATCCAAGACTTATTTTCCCCAAGACGATATGCAAGTGTGAATATACTGTCTAGTTGACCTTCATCAAATCCATCATATTGAAAGTAGAATGCCTTAACTTGTTTCTTCATGTTCTCAATAGTAACATTTCCATAAGGATTACAAATTGTTGTCAAAGCAGTGTATATATGATTTTCTGTTCTTAGAAGAACACTTCTTATCCTAGACATATCTACTTCAATTTTATCAATCAACTGCCCCTTGTTGTGAAAGGAGAAATACCAAGTGATGAAGTCATGTGGAGTATCTCTATCAATCACCTTATCATGAATTAGATCTTCTAATGGAGCTTCCATTAAACTCTTGAGCTGTGGCATGTATTGCTCTTTGATCGGTTTGAACTCAGCACAATTTCTTAATAAAGCTTGCACTCGATCTTTAAGCTTAATGACTCTATCATACACTTGCGCAATTTCTTCAAGGTAAGTATAGGCCTTCTCTTCTGTCTTTTCTATCCATCCTTTCATCATCTGAGATGAAGTTCTCATGTTTTCAACTTGGGATACTGTTTCCTGTGGAAGAATGGACGGAGGAATTGGAGTAGCTTCCTTCTGTTGAATGGGCTGCATGACTTGTTGGATGTAATGCTTCAATGTATTGAAATCTTGTTCAACCTTCATCCTTGCTTCTCTTTCTTGTTTCAACATGCTTCTTACACTATTCACTGAATCTTGTAGTTCCTCCTCTACCTGTTCCCTTGTGATTGGACCCATGCCAATAGTAGTCATATTGTAATCCTCAGGTGTCATATTTTCTAACTCCTTATCAATTCTAGGAACAGCTATATGTACCTCTCTATTTCCAGCAGAATCTTGAGTGATTTTGGAAAGGACTGTTGCTTTCTTTTTCTGATTACTCTTTTGTACATTTACAAGCAATTCCTCAACTGGAGCAGGCTGATAGGTTTCTACAATTGTACTTTCTTCAATCCTTTGCCTTAACCAAGGTGGAAAAGCAGAAAGATCTCGCTGTCCTTGAGCTTGACTGTGTTGAACACGAGCTACTTCCTCATCAGATTCCGCTTGACCTACTTCCTCTTGACCAAGATCATCATTCTCCTCCATTATGACAGTGGGGCTTGATTGAATCTCTTCTGACGGAATCAAGGCAACTTCTTCTATAACTTCTATCTCTTGTATTGGATTTTGCACAACTGAAGCACCTTCTTGTGGATTAGATGAAGTAGATGGATTATTCTTTTTCTGAGGTCTTTGGCTTGATTCCCCTTGATCTTGACTAGGTCTTTTCCTCTTTCTAGCTGAATTATTACTTTGATCATTCCCACTATGTTGTGGTTGGCTATGTGTACTATGCTGTCCTGGTTCTCCTTCATCCATCTTATTGTAAGTGAGAACTTGACTTTCATCACTCATCTCTTGCAATAGTTGATTGATACATACTTGGGTCATGGCTAAGACCGGCTTTATCAATTCTTCTTCGGATACATCCTTCTTTGACCAATCAACTGTGTAAGGCAAATCCTTAATCTTATCAAATTCATCTATCAACAAAGTATCATCTTCGGTGAACTGGTCTGGAATCTTGAAAACCTTGGAAGCTCTAACTAAATCCCAGGTAAGTCTCGAACTTTGAAGTGTTCGGAGATCATCTTCATCTTGGGCACTGGCCCAGTGGTCTTCCAACTGCTTGAAATGTTTGAATTCTCTGTTGTATTTCCAGCAAACTTGGAAAGGATCAAAGTTAAGTCTCTTGGTGCCATGAGTTTGCAAATGATAGGCCTGTAGCTCTATTTCAGAATATTCAGCTGCTGATAAGGATGGACACTCCAGATTTTGTCCAAGACGAAGTGGAAACTGGATTCCTCCTTTCTTCTTCAACTTTTGCAACCTGATGAGTTCTAGGAGTTGCCTTGTAACCTCTAGCATCACCATCCTGTTGGTTGGATACCTTGGCAATCTGTATGGATATAATGTAAACCTTTGGATCCTTAGGTAAGTGTACCTTTCATGCTGAGTATACCAGTGTCCATATGCTGAAATGAACTCTCTCGCTGCATTAGACAACCTTTTATGAAATTCTCCTCTCAGTTTCTTCATTATGAACATAGCAAATGCATCATTGAATCTTGTATAATGATTGATACTCTTGAGGTGCAACTGAAGATAACATTGATGCGATAGGTACTTGTTAGGCCCAATGCCGACTTCTCCTTTTTTGGTCAAACCTGAGTAGACTTCATTTCTTGCGAGAAGGTACACTACATAGGAACTCATATGACAAGTCTTGGTCTTAGCAAAATTGATGAACTGATCATGTATACTCTGACTGATAAGTCCAGCCCAATCAATCATTTTCCCTTTGAGAACTGACTTGATGAAAGAGTACATCCAAGGCTGAAAGGTAGCAGATTGCGGCATTCCTGTCATTCTGTTTAGAAACATGATCAAATATCCAATTTCAGGATAAAAATCTGACTTGTGGAACTGTGGAGGGTTATTCATATTGAACTTCATAGCTGGATTGGCCATCCATTCTCTCCTTATCTCTTGCAACTTTGTCTTGGAGTCGACATCATATTCCTGCTGACCTTGTTGTATCGAGATACTGATCATCCTCTCCTTAGTTGGAATGTTGAAAGTTTCTTCAATTGCCTCCTTTTGCAAATAAGCTAGTATTGCTCCATCTTTCGCTATAATCTGCCTTGTGTTTACATCATATTTCTTGATGCATTCGATGATCATCTCCGGACACGGCAAAGCTGGCGGAAAACAAGTAGCTTCAATGGCTCCACTCCTCATGATGGCTCGAGCAAGACTTCCTCCGTTGGGTTCTTCAAGGACTGACTTGATATCTTCTAAGCTGCTGTTACCCATATTCGTGTCTCCTACATTTGTCCACCTTGAGACGAGCTGTGACTCGGGAATCTTCCCCTTGGCATCCATCCGGATCTTCGCTTGTCGCTCTTTAGAAGTCATTGCCATAATCCTGCAGACTTGACGCGAATAAGTGATTGCAAACACAATCTAGACTTTACTTCAGCAACTTTAGTGGATTAAATCTATGAAGTTTTCCTTTACAATTATGAAATATTGCTACTAAACTCAAGGAATCTATGAAAATCCATTCATCCTTCTTAAATTTTACCACTACTTGAACAATTTTAATGCATCTAATGAAGAAAATCAGATCAGAAAAGTTCAGATCAGACTTACTTGATAGGCTGTTTTGAATTGGATACCTTGCAATTTGATCCACCACTTGCTTAAATTTGATAAAATCAAATTTGTACTTCTAAAAAACTTCTTGTTGCTGCTCCTTGAAGACAAATCTGCTCTTGGAAAACAAATCTGCTCTTTGAAAATGATAAAAAATGAAAAGGAGATGAGGTATATATACATAATTTGCTTTAAAAACTTTACCTCTTCCCTAGGCCGACTTCCTTTATTATAGTGCAAAACATTTAATTTAGATTGATCTTTATTTAATAAATGCAATTTTCACGTTTTCCCAGGCAAAAACCATTAAATGTTTCTAACTTCCTTGGACTGGCGCATTAGATCAAGGATTGGGATCCTTCTAGATTGTAATTTCCCTCTCCCTCAAGCGCATGGGATCAAGGATTGAAATCTTCTTGTCTTGCATTTCGCATTGGATGATGTTTTCGAAGTCTTCTTCTTTGAAAAAGCATGATCTTTCTTCATAACCTTCTAGGCGCACTAGATCAAGGATCGAAATCCTCTAGATGTGACATGTGTGGCGCTTTGGATCAAGGTTTTGAATCTTCTTATCATTTCGCACTAGATGATGCTCTAAGACTCCTCTTCAATATTTCGCATTAGATGAAGCTCTAGGATTCCTCTCAACATTGGTTTAGATGACACTTAGTTTTACTTGCTTAAGGAAGTGGCGCATTAGATGGGGGATTGAAATCCTCAAGTCCCTAGCGCATTAGATCATCAATTTGAATTCCTCTCCTGCATGGCGCATTAGATCATGTTTTAAGACTCCTTAAGGGAGTGGCGCATTGGTTAGGCAATTTGGATTCTTCTCATGTGTGGCGCACTAGATGGGTAGTTAGAGATCTTCAAAAAATGAAATTTTATTGTCTTCATTCCCCCTTCATACATGGCGCACTAGATCATGTTTTGGATCTCTTCTTGTTGAGCACTTTGATAAGGGATCTTGGGAGGTGGCGCATCACTTCACTAGGTTGAAGTCTTCAAACTTTGATGAATTTAGATAGCCTTTACCTTGAAATAGATCATGCATGGTGTTGGCGCATTAGATGCCCTTGTTGGAATCCTCTAGAAACAAATCTTCACCCTTCTTTATGTTGCGCATTAGATGACCTTGTTGGAAGCCTCATGATGTTGGCGCATTAGTTGAGACTTCAAGATCCTTTAAACTCAAACCTTGGAGGCTTAACCTTGAATCTTACCTTCCTCCTTGGTGGCGCAGTAGATCAAGTTTTCAAATCCTCTAGATTGCGCTTTGGATAAGGGTCATTGAAACTTCATCTTGGAACTACTTGGGCGCACTAGATCAACTTTTGGGATCCTCTGGAGTTATCTCTCAGGAGGTCGCACTAGATCAGCTTCTAGAAGTCCTCTAGACTTGGCCTTGAAGGCTTAACCTTGGATAGGCGCATTACTTCATGGATTGGAATCCTCTGGTCTCTAGCGCATTGGATCACCTTGGTGGAATCCTCTAGCTTCATGTTTAGTGAAGTGACTAACACTTGTGTTGAATGTTTGGGAAGCGCATTAGTTAAAGGATAAAAATCCTTAAGTTTTGGCGCATCACTTAAGCTTTTGAAATCCTCTTTGAATTAGACCCTTCTCAAGTCAAAATCCTCAAATCTCCCTCTTCTTTCTTGGTGGCGCATCGGTTGAAGGATTGAAATCCTCTGACACTTATCATTTAAATTTGCTCCAAGATTCGCTCTAAGACTTATCCTTTCATTTTCGCACTAGTTCAAGGTATTGAAATCTTCATTTTCTCCTTCAAAATGATACTTTTGGCTTGGGCGCAGTGGATGAGTGATCGAAATCCTCAAGCATGTTCGCATTAAATCAAGGTGTAGATGGGCGCATTAGATCATTGATTGAAATCCTCTGGCTCAAGCGCCTTTTCCTTTGTGATTTTGCGCCAAGATTTTGCGCCAGCTAAGTGCCCTGTCGCACTAGATCAATGTTTTGAATCCTCTGGAATCGTCAGGCATTTTTCAGGATCGCGCGGGTAAAGGTATATTGAAAAATATATTTAAGTAAATATTTTTCAATATACCTTTCAGGATGTTTGAGATAGGTCCCGAATCCACCGGATTATAGATGCAAAATATAGAATTTGGAGGATTCACCAGATTTCAGACTTAGCCATTTTTTCAGGATTTTCAGGATTTCAGGCTCCAGGCTTAGTCTTTTCAGGGTCTCAAACATTCTTCAGGATTGACCTCAAAACTCATTATCTAGATGGGATTTTATCATAATTCTTCATTATTGCAAGTTCATCTACCTCCAATCATGAACCCAAGATCATAAAAGAGGAAATTATTACCGTACCGGCAGAGGAAGATGAGTCAGGTCATCATTAAAATCTCATTGAAGACTCATTGAAAACTCATTGAAGGCACAGAGCTCAAAAAAAAGGGGGGGTCCCTATTCCTAATGGGGTGATGTGTGATTTGGTCACAACAGGGACATTACAAATGAACAAAAGGAAAAAACAATTTCTCAATAGTCCGTGATGGTGAGATATAAAAACTTGCCCCTCTTTCGTTAACTCAACATACCAGAAGACTAAGGTGAAAGCTAAGAGATGTCTCATAATCAAAGCACCCAATACCCCAACAGACACAGAGTTAAAGTAAAACTAAAACTCTACAACTCAAATGACTAGCACAAAACTCTAACAATTCTACCACAGAAACACAAAGTTTGAAACCTAGAATTACACTAAACATTTGAGAGAATTGATATGTTATAGCACTACAGCGCACCAAAGAAAAAACAAAGGGGAAACTAGAGACGCTAAAAATTACCATAGCCCCTATTTCTTAGAAATAGAGTGTGTTGTAGCCACGACACTCTTAAACTTCCTAGCATATTTATGCAACCCTATAGTTCCAGCTTTTCAAGTGAGCAATGGAACCTAGGGGAAAAGAAAGGCTATAGGTTCATCTTCAAACTTGGTTGTAGATTTGTTCAAAACATGGGCTCAACAAGAGGTAGAAGATGCCATTAGCAGATTCTTCTTTAGTACTGTTATTATATTTCATGTTGCTTGCTCTCCTTATTTCAAGGAAGTTATTGCAAAGGTTGACAAAGCAAGTACATCTTATGTGCCTCCAGATGAGACCAAATTGAAAGCCTCTATCCTAGACAAAAATTATTCTAAGGTGAATTTGTTGATGGAGGAGATACACCTAGGTGTTGCATGGGTGTAGTATCATCATGGATGGGTGGACATATCTTAGACATTGCCCACTCATTATAGTCACATGTAAGGAAGGCCCTTACTTCCTTAGGCTAGTCGATTGTTCAAGAAAGCACAAGAACGTAGAGCTTCAATTTCAGATCCTAAGAGATGTTATTAAAGAGGTTAGTCCTTCCAATATAGTGTAGGTGGTTACTGCTGCAACATGTGTGCAACACAATAAGGAAGTTAACTAAACCTACGTATAGGCACATCTATTAGACCCCATGTTGTGTGCAAGGAATAGTACACTCATAAACAGTGGAAAACTTGAGTGGGTCAAAAAGATTGTGGTGGGTGCAAGAGACGTGTAGATGTTCATTTGCAACTACCACATCTTATTGCCTCTATTTTGGTCCTTTTCAAGCAAGAAATTCCTCGAACCAATGGGGACCTAATTTGCATCCTACTTCATTTTATTGGAGAGAATAATTGAGTTGGAAGAGCCCTTGCAACTAATGATCGTGACTCAATAGTGGACTATGAGGTTGGAGTCTAATACAAATCAAGAGAAGAGAGTGAAGGAAGTGATGGTGAGCAACTCCTTTTGGTAAGATGTGAGATTCATAACATTCATTATAGCCCTCATTCTCATACTCATTCTCATAGGACTTTGACAGTCCTAATCTTGGAGAGATCTATATATGCAAGGATATCAAGCTTGGTCAAATGAAGGTCATGATTTGTTAGAAAAACCTCACCTTATGGTTATAACTTGAGCAGATTTTAACCATCATTCGACAGAGGTGGGTGAAGTTGAACACTCTATTACAAACAGTCGCATGTGCAATGAATCCTAAAAGGATTGTGGAGAGACTTGGTCGATATGTTTCCAATGTCCATTGATGATGAGGAGGTGAAAAAGGACTTCATGTAGACACTCAAAAATGTATAGCACAAAAAGTTGCCGCATTAATCAAATTTCAATGGATCAGATTTGTTGAACTCAATGGCTACAAGAGTTTGGCAAAGATAAATAGACAAATTTTGGCACAAGACAAACTAGTAAGCTAGTGGCATGTACATGCTCCCCCATCATTGCCACAAACACTTGCCATTCACCTCCTTTAGCAAGCTTTTAGTTCCTATGTTGCTGAAAGGAAATGATCTACATACTAGATTTAACCACTATGTTAAGAGGAACAAACTTACCTCTAGGAATGTAAAGATGTTCGTTGTTGTACACAATGCCTTGTCTCTCATTGATAGCAAGATGATTGAGTACAAGTGGATTCCAGCAACATGGTGGGATGTAAAGTCTAAGAAGCCAATGCAAGTTAATGAGGACCAAAATGCATAGCCAAGATTGGTTGGCGTCCCGTTGCAACGGCTAGATGAATCTATCAATTCCAGTGATGAGGAGCAGTTCATGACAGCTCTTTCTGATGTTGACTCCTATTAGTCAGCTTGCCGCTCAATGTAGATTTTGTTATTTAGTTTTGATTTTCAGTTTGTGCTTTGTACTTTGTATCTTGAACTTCATTAATAATAGTTGTAGTTGATAATATGATCGCTGTATCAGAGTGATCATTGCATCAATGGATTGTCAATGTATCATTTTAATTTCAGCACTTGCATTTGAAATTTGTATTTAGTAATTTACTTTACTTAAAGTTAATGATTATTCATGTGACATAAGGTGACAAAGGGCAATGTTATCCATTGTTTGATCATGGATTTGAATCAAGTTATTGGTATTACTTATTTAAGATAATTTTCAGCTTATCTTAGCTCAAATCTTATTTTTTATATAATTATTTATAGCCATCCCCGATAAGTCCCCAATATCTGGGATAATTTTAGTCGTCCCTGGAACTCAGAGAAACACTGCTTTAGATATGTTAAATAACATGAGTACACATTTTGAGTTGCAGCAATCTCTTTGTGAATATTTCATTGTTGCATTTGTGCCCATATCAAGAAATCAAGAAATATAGATATTTTTTGAAGGAAGGAAGAGGAAGAGAGAGGAGTGGGGGAGAAGAGGAAGCTCACTCATTACATAGGCAAAGTTTTCTTCTTGTGCTTTTCACACACCTCTATTCAATTGGAGGATAACAAAGAGGATTTAAGAAGTTCCCTCAGACTTTGGCTTGCATAGGGATCATGCATTGGTGTTGATAAAGGTAGATGGAGAATGATAATGCATCTCTTTCATTGTTGCATTTGTGCCCATATCAAGAAATCAAGAAATATAGATATTTTTTGAAGGAAGGAAGAGGAAGAGAGAGGAGTGGGGGAGAAGAGGAAGCTCACTCATTACACAGGCAAAGTTTTCTTCTTGTGCTTTTCACACACCTCTATTCAATTGGAGGATAACAAAGAGGATTTAAGAAGTTCCCTCAGACTTTGGCTTGCATAGGGATCATGCATTGGTGTTGATAAAGGTAGATGGAGAATGATAATGCATCTCTGCCTAGAGAGTTTTAAAAAACAGCCGTTGAGCATGTTGAGTATGATAAAAATGGTTGGTCCGTTGAAGCCAAAAGGTAGTAAAAAAGGCTCCTTCTCACCCCATGCTCACATTGGTTGAAAACGTCTTTCAGATAATGTGAATGCGAATGCTACTTTTCAAGTTCAGAATAATACTTTGAATAAGAAAGTGACTTTCTGGGTAATAGTGTGTCCAGAAGAGATATGCATGAGTATATTGCTGACACTCATTTGATCACTACTATCGATAATGGGAATGAAATGGTGGCTGCCAACAAGGTTTAAGACTAGATTCCTTCTAATGTTGTTGCTGAAAACTATGTTGGCAAAAGATTATATACAGATGGTTCTTTCACAATTAGTCAGGAAACAGATGACCATCACAAACATATCGATGCCTTTAATTTGAAATCTACAGCTATTGATTGAGTATCCCTTCAGTAGGAAGATGACAAAATGTCGAAATTCTTGATTATAAAGACCTTACAAAGCATACTTGGTTCTTATGATGGCTTTTAAGCCAGATTTTATAATAGGCCTACTCAATTTTATTTGGTTCATGATGTTAGGTTGCTAGACTGATATGCTGTTGAATTGATTGACCCTGCTATTTAAGTTATCGAGAGGACTTATAACCCGCCTCTGGGTATGATATTTTTCAATGTTTCCTACCTCAATACTAAAAATATAATCACCAATATCAATGCTTTAATGCTTAACGACAGAAAAGAAATTGTGGAAGCAGAAATGAAGGATGGTGAGTTGATGACGCCTATGTACTTGGGTGGTAGGTGGTGATGAACGTGCAAGTTATGAGAGGACTGGAGATCCCGAATAAGAGGAACTGTTCAAGAGAAAACACACAACTTCATGGGAGTGATTTGGTAGTGTTAGGTGGCAGGCCTATGAAAGGAATATACACTTGGAGTGATAGAAAAAGATGGGAAATGTTTTACTCTTTGAAAGGTTCAAGCCATTCCTCACCGGTGACATGTTCATAGATTATTTTCATAGTGGAATGCAAAGGGAAAATCTGATCATTGAGCCATCCTTTTCCAAAAACGTGAAGGCACTAGAGAGCACGTTACCTTACGGTTCAACCCTCTATAGCTGAAACAAGAAGGTTGCTCCAAATACTCAAGAGATGATGCAATGAGGAAACTTAGAGAGATTGTCAAACCGTTAATAAATATAAAAGAGAGTTAATGAGACCTGCAAAGAAACAAAGTGGCAAGAAAAGAAAATTCAGAAGAAGAAAAAAAGCAAAGGTGCTAATAAACAAAGCAACTATGAACACATTAAATGTCATAAAATGCTTCAGCTCCTAAAAACTATTAACCTTAGCACGCGAGGCCAATCATAAAAAAGATACTATCCTCCAGATCGGAAGCTCTTAAAACAGAATGGCTCACCCTCCAATAAAACGAGCTAATTAAAACACCGGTTAAAATCTCTTTGGGAAAAGCAGTATAATAAGAAACAGATAGCGAAATCAAGATTTACTTCACTCCTGACTATATGATGCAGCAGCGAATGATTGACATTAAGCATGAAAATTTTGGCTAACATTAGTAATTAGACCGGACAATATTTTTAAAGGTTTTTCGTTTAATTTGTTTTTCTCAGCTTGGAATGGAAATGAAATCCTTTTTTTAGTTCACGGTGCCTTACGACCTAACTTATAGGCAGCTTGCAGCATATGGGACTACTTCATACTCCCACTGGTGTTGAAGGAGTCATCTAACTATGCTTCAATATGAGGCATACATACCCTTATCCCCTGCAAGATTCGAACTTGTGACCTCTCTTTCAAGAGGACAAGTTGTTCACCAACAGGCCAACTCAGGCTTCAATAAGAGTTCAAACCCTCTTAAAAAAATTAAAACACAAAAAACATAAATAAATATAGCTCCAAGGAAGTAACATAGCAGTGAGGGCTAGTGAAGTGAATGTTAGTGTTTGGAAAATTTACTTAACAAACAAAGACTGACAAAGACAAATCCAACATGTAATTAGACTAGACAATTTTTTTAAAGTTTTTTCCTCTAATTTGTTTTTTCCAGTTTGGAATGGAAATGGAATCTTTTTTATAGTCCACGATGTCTCATGACCTAGCTTATAGGCAGCTTGCAGCATATGGGACTACCTCATACTTCCACTGGTGTTGAAGGAGGCACCTAACTGTGCTTCAATATGAGGCATACATACCCTATCCCTGGAAGATTCAAACTTGTGACTTTTTTTCAGAAGGACAAGTTTTTCACCAACAGACCAACTCAAGCTTCAATAAAAGTTCAAACCCTCTCAAAAAACATGAAAAACATAAATAAAAATAGCTCCAACGAAGTAACATGTGAGGGCTAGTGAAATGAATTTTAGTGTTCGGAGAATTTATTTAACAAACGAAGACGACGAAGGCAAATCCAACATGTAAGAGACAAAATATATGAGCTCAGGTATTTATTTAAACAAAACTGCACATCCATACCTCTTTCCACGGTGATAATTTCAGCCGAATGCAAACAAGGAAAATGGTCGTTGCAAGACGTTGAGGGAGAATAATGCGAGCATATGCAGCTCTGAGAAACACAGAGAAAAACAACTCCATATAGTGAGATATTGAGAACGAAAGCCGACAATTTATACGGACGACGACAGTGACAGTAAAATTGAAGTTCCGCCCGTGAAATCCAGGGGCGCCAATGCCCATCACTAGCCGCTTGGTTATTGTAACTTGTCAGTCTCTTGTTCGGGGGTAGGTGGTTGCTTTAGGTTTGGTGCCATTTTTAAAAGACGAATATCCTCCTCAAATCCTCATATACAAGATTGGGCATGAACACTCCCAAGACATCTTTCTTCATATTCAGTTTCCTCATACCTGTCAACTTTCCAAATTTATGGAGAGGACTTCACTCTTTTATTTTTTTAATTTTAGGTTATTTTATGTGAATGTTCGTAAATGTATAGTTTTGGCACTTAATTTAATGTTTTAGCATATTCATGAATTTAAGTATAATACTTTAGTCTATTAGTCTATTATGTTAAACTTATCACATCATTTCATGTTAATGTTCGTCTATTTTATAAGGTCACTGTATTCTTAGACTAGATCACCCTTACGATCTTGTCCTCTAAACAGAACTAAGTACATGGTCTAGTTCTTCCCAATTTCAAATTTCATATACATAACTTGCTTTCAAGGCCAACAAATATGTAATATAATTGTTATCAATCGACATACGTGTCAAAAGTTCCAAATTGTGTATTTTGGGTTGTGTATTTAAAGACATAATCCTAAGTTACTTTCATTATCGATTAGAAAATATGGAATCACAAATCCACATCATGGAATCAGTCAATCTCGATGCCAGTCACAACTTAGTCTCAAATTACTCAGTCGTAGTCTACTCAGCAATAAACATCCATATTCTCATTTTTCTTTATTTCAATATTATCAAATTAGTTGTAGGGTCTAATTGTCATCAAGGAAGTTAAATGCATTTTACTGTGTAAATAATATGCCCCCAAAAGGTGATTTTTTAGCACTGCCCTTTCTCTAAGCCAAGTACACACATTGGTGAATAGGTTCTACAAGTTCCAAAATTGAAATTATATGTTTTTTATATTAAGGCCCTTAGATATTTAGGTACATTTCTTTCTTTTGATCTTCTTTTTCACATTGACAAGTGTAATATACCTAAGGATGCATGGAACAAATGTAATGTCCCCTTTTAGGAAGCTCAAAATTTCTTTACCTTGCACACAATATAACTTCTTAAAGAGAACATTAGTAACCAATAATTCAATTATAATATTATAAACCTCGTAATTAGGGTTAGTAACCACATAATCATGATCAATATTAAAGCATATTAACATATATACAATTCACATTTTCTCATTCTTATCACATAGAGATCTTATTATATACCTCGCGAGAGTTATGCCTCAGACCTGATGGTTAATCTAATCTAATCCATAACCCATAGAGACGATCATCAATTCGTTAGGGCGTCGGTATAACAAGACCTCACTACAGTAGACCCAAGGGCTTCATGCTACACCCGGCAATACTTCACCGCTTGGCTCAAGGGGCTTCATGCTACACACGGTGATACTTCACCCACTTGAGAGTCACCTACCGTGTAAGCCATAACAATAACAATAATCATTCATTATCTACGCAACCATAGGCCCAAGGGCTTCACACCCACCCTTCCCTAACAATCTAGATGTTCTCATAGGATGATAAGATTAACGATGAGACAATCTTAGACTCCCCCCTTGGGTATCATGAGTATGCTTAAAGATCATACCTTTAAGAAACTTGTCCTTGTGATCTCATGATCCCATGGATCACGAGATAATCATGTTGATCACATTGTCCCTCATACGGGAACTTGTCATTGTACCATCTCATATGATGGTTAAATATAATACATTGATTTCCACATATACATATATCATTTATATTACTATGATAACATGCATACATTATTCCTTATAGGCCTTGGACCTTATCCATTGTATCGTCATAACATTCTTTTCTTTACATTTATCATGGTAGGATTATAATATTCATTGTTATGAGACACATCATTTTGAGACAAGTGGCATACCTTAGTGTAGTGGATTCGCTAGATCTATTTTATATATATATATTTGTCCTTAACGAATGCTTGATGTTATAAGTGCTTCCGTTGTCCTCACTATGGTATAAGTGTTTTGTTGGTAAATGGACTGCGATATGAATATCCTAGGGACAACTTGCTGCTGAATCGAATGCCTTGTTTATGCAGATACAAATATGAATGAAATGTGCGGCTAAGATGAGAGATGAATGTATGATTTAAATGATGTTAAAACTTCTTATTTGTTGTCCTCGATCGCTAGTGTGTGTATTTGAATGCTTCAATGTGTTATCTGATATCCCATCAATCCTCTTCCTTAGTTGTTTTATATCTCCCAATAGGTGCTGGGATGGACAAGTCGCCACTCTTGAGTTAGCGCCCTTTCACAAATCGGCTTTCAAACTATTAATTATTTCCTTAATCGCATATGTCTAGAGGTGCCAACTTGTCTCTAGTGGTTTTGTCTTATTCATCATTCTTGTCTTTTATATGCTTTGTCTTTTTTCCACGTAGGATCCACTCGATCTCTCGTCTTATTCACTTTGTCTTTGGTTGTTATAATTGATGCCATCATATGATCACCGCTTGTCACATAGTAGTTTGTTTGTCTTTGCATAGCATATATCAACGGTGGTGAACTCTTATTGGATCTCCTGGTCTTAGCAATCGTTTCATATAGTATACTCACGATTTTAATTTCTTCATCTAATTTCTCAAGCCTTCCTTTATGTCGATGATCAATTGATGCTTATTCATCATTGTTTTTAGCATGTAGGTGATTGCTCATTCGAATCTTTAATTGGAATGAGTAAAGATCAATTTATGGGACATGACAACAAACTTGCAAAATTGTATGGTCAAATTGATATCAAATAGATAATTAGCTCATGACCTAGATCCTAAAAGTTTTGACAATATTCAAGATTATGTAACTAAGGTCAATGATCTAAGAGCACAACTCAAAGACTGTGGTATTGTTAAGAAGAATGTGCCATTGATTTTAAATATTCTAGGCAAGCTCATCCTTCTAAATATGCTACATTTGGGCATTCACTATGCCCAAATTTTAGTTATTATCAAAAAATTTAATCCATGAACAAGCAAAATGAATGTCATGTCCCCTTTTTCAATTTAAGAAAAAGAAATAATAAAGTTAATATTTTTAGGTTGTCTAATCATTTACTTTTTATTTTATTAAAAAGTGACAACTTAAAATTACTTTACTAAAATAATTTGAATAATAATGTTTTAAATTTATCATTATATATTAAAAAGGGATAACATAAGTATTATTATTGTTTTTATTAAATCATATTAATGATATATTAAAAGATCTTTGATAAGATTTTAAGAGATTTTGAAGAAGGAAACTTTTGGGGAAAAAAGAAAAGTAGAAAATAGAAGATTTATAAAGGAATGAAATTCCTCATGATTGTTATGCTATTTTTATTATCAAAACCCCCCTTTTTGTAGAGCTTGAACTTTAATGATCATCTTTTACCAGAAGACGAAAACCCTTGTAGTCTTGGGATTCAGGAACAAAAACTCTTAGGATTCCAGTTGGTAATTCGACCCAAGAATTACACGGAGCTTTATCAGCATTTCTAATTTCAGTGATTTGAAGAGTTTCCAGTTTGTAGAGTTATGTGGTTTGCAAGTCAGTGTAGAAGTTTATAGTTGTGCTGATGATTTATTTATTATCTATGTTTTAGTAGTGAGAAATACTAAATTGATTTTAGAGTTAAATTGAGGTTTTGAACCACACCCTTATCGGCAATTGTTTTAGATTATCTTCAGTCTTTCTTTTCTCTTCAATTTCTTGGGTGAATTTCATAACCCCTGATTCCATTTCATGTCTTACCATAATGACCTCTTTTAATAGCTTCTCACATAATTTGTTCTTCTCATTCAGATCTTCTTTAGTATCATTGGCTTCACTTTGATTTGCTATTTGCTGAAGAAGTTCCTTTCTCTTTTTTATAGAGATACTCAGTTTCTCCTTTAGTTCATTTATGAAATAATCAACGTGTTTGAGTCTTTCTCTCAAGTTATTGACTTCAAAGTGAGATTGCTCAAGATCATCAAGGGCAGACTGAAGTTGTTCCCTCGTACCATACATATCTATTTGAATTCCCAGATCTTCCTCAAGCTGTTAGGCTCTGTTTAGAGGAACTTGGCTCTAATACCAATTGTTGATAACTGAGAGGGGGGGGACGAATCAATTATCTTAATTAATTTAACTTTGTGTTCTTCTTTAATAACTGGTGCAGCATCAAAACAAATAAGCATCCATAACCATGAAAGCAGAAACAAAATCTATACACATAACACAATGATTTTGACATGGAAAACCTTGTTAAGGGAAAAACCACGGGGTGACTAACCCAAGATTGTATTCTCTGTTAAAAGAATAGAAGTACAAAATGGCACTTGCCAATTAGGGCTCACTGCCCGAGCACATTGCTCACAAGAGGCTCATTGCCTACAAGAGACTCACTATCTACAAGGTACAAAGAAAGTAACAAGATACTTGAACTGATGAGAAGCATCCACATATGCTGAGGTTCAGTTCCGGTTAGGCTCAATACACTGATCTACTGCACTTCATTCTTCCTCTTCTTTGGTGCTGCTGTCTTGTCACATACTGGACCTGTATTACTGCTTCCACACTACTCTCTTCTTTTCTTCGCACTACACAACACACCACACACACCTTCATACTGAAATCAATCGGGTATATATATCCGCATCAATGATTTCAATCATATTTCTAGTCGGCATCTGAAAAACTCAAGATATTTCCAAACTCTGGTCTGTCGGCTGAATCCATGCTTACTAAGTGATGCGTATGAAAAAGATAGTTATAGAAGTCATCAATCATGTCAGCCAATCATGAATGATACCATAAGAACCTTGATAACCATCAATATCTCATCCAGATTAAGGTCTGATGCTCTGCCAGTTAGTTCTTCCTCAGTCTACTATGCCAAACAGGAACCCAATGCTTAGGTGCTCATATCTCTTCATTCTTTCATCACCGGAGGCTCAATCCCTGGAATGTATCAGTCATGGTACTCCTCTTGACTTCCCCAAGTCTGCTCTTTACTGAGATACTTCCTTTGAGAGATCTGGACCTGATTGTCAGACCTTGTTACATGCTCTGTTCTTGGTCACTGGACCAAAATACTCTTCAATCTGACTTTCGGTTTAGACACACCATGTCCTGCGGATGTGTGGGATGGACTTTGTTGCCATCAATGACAACACTCATGAAGCCACACAGCGTCTCTTACCAACACACACTCCAATAAATAAATTGAACAAGGAATAAATATATACATCATAATAAGCCACCTCTAAGGTTCTCCAATATGCACATAGTACAACATATAGAATGCCAAGAAATGAACAAGAACCATTGAGCTCCTGAAAGATCTACTTGAGGACCAATGGGGGAATATTACCCACCTCCCTACCATATTACCATCATCGAGTGCAATATATTTCTATGCCACTCTAGGCAACCCTTGAACTATGAAGAAGAAGATAATGGATATCTAGCTAACAAGTCACACTCACACAAGTACAAGAGTCCCAAAACACCATATCTCACACTGTAAAGTACGCAACCCATAAACTAACTTGAAATTAAATAAATATCTCAACATATAATAAGTACAAGTGCCTATACCAGGAGTTCACACAAGAAAATATGATATACAGTGATACAACTTTGGCTCTCATGCCATATACTCAATTCTTTACAACAATAATGTATAAATTTAAGAATTATACAATTAAGGATATATTAATATTGTCTATGTCACCGACTGCCACTAACCCACACAATCTTCTGCAAAGTCGAGAGATAAGAACATGGCCCAAGCACTTTTCTGCCCAACCACGAAGCTTTATGCTTCCCCAGAATTCTTCCTAACACGAAGAATACCTGACCCTACACGAAGTGCCTAGCAACCTAGAAACAATAGGCAAGAGGGAAAACCCGGTGCAATCTAATATCTACATGCATTTCTATCTAGAATGTGCATTGTCCTACTATTAGGATGTGGCAGAGAAACATATCAATATAAACTAGGCAATTATTCATCTATTTCAGCGATAACACAGCTTTGGCCAAAGCACTTATGCATATACTGACAGATCCCAAAAAGACGATCAGCCTTCTCTATTAGCCCACATTCGACACCCTATCGTGGAAGGTAAACCCAACACACTCATAGAAAAATAAACTAATTTCTTTACAAAAACAATCCATGGTAACACATGCATTTGCCCAATAAACAATTACTATTACTTCCTTGCAAAAATTAACGTGACTATACTTTTCTAGCAAGTACGATATCTTATGATGATGTATGCATATTATACTTCTAACAATGAGCTCCATGCATTATTTATTTCAATTACAAATACTACCTTTACTCATGTTTTCCTAACCATTTCTCACTGTTACAACAAGAATAAAGAGATTTCAGTTAAATAAAGAAGATGCCAGTATTGATCGTGATAGTATATAACAAAATAATAACCCTTTTTTGATAGCGTATTTAATTCTGGAAACCACTATTAAATAATAAAATAAAATAAAAGGAACAACAAAGATAACCCTATTCAAAGTGGGATATTAATCCATCTGCTGAATTCATTTCTCACTTTCCCATACTTCTAAAGTTTCCCCAAACACAACCGCGGCCCTTTGCCCCTCTTGGCCAAGGTCACGACTCACCATTGCCTAAATCTAAAAAGGCTACATAACTATGTTTCACATTCCCGTATGATAATTAAACTACAAGTATATATTTTGAATGTCTTTCTGTTATCCATATCATACTATTGTAATAAAACACTGGTTCAAATATACACAGCAATTTTTATTTTGAATGTGGTGACTTGTCTTCTTGAAATGAGCAATTGAAACCATGGTTAATTCATTTCTAAATTGATATCTTTGCTTCTCAGATTCTGGTGTTTCTTTATGAGGGAGTAACCCAATGATACCAAATGTAAAATTAGCACGTTAAAGTGTCCAAAAGCATTAACAAATAAATGTAGTCTTATGTATACTTGCATGCACTTGCATGGGTCTAAATGGAGAGAACAGTAAAAGTTTCAATGGCATGAGGATCGTATAAAACAAATATTGTCCACAGAAAAGTAAGATAGAACTAAAAATGTAAAAAGCCTATCATTTATTTCAACTCATACAATTAAATGTTATATTTGCATGCAGGTCACTTAAGAAAAATACGCATGCCGAAGATAGATACATAGGCCAAAAAGATAGGTAGGATGAAAAGATAGGCAGGTTGAAAAGAATGAAACTCAAGCCGCTCAGTACAATAGTGAGGCTGATATGAATAAAACATAGGACGTTATGAATAATAATGAGGCCGATAAGAAAGATATTTAGGCCGTTATGAATAATAGTGAGGCCAATATGAATAAAACATAAGCCATTATGAATAACAATGAGGTTGATAAGAAAGATATTCAGGCTATTATGAATAATAGTGAGGCTGATATGAATAAAACACAGGCCATTATGATTAATAATGAGGTTGATAAGAAAGATATTCAGGCTGATATAACAAAACATAGGTCAATAAAAGAGAATAGGCCGATATAAACAATATTCAAGCCGATATAAACAAAACACAGGTTGATCAAAGAGAATAGGCCAATATCAACAATACATAGGTCGATAAAGAGAATACACAGGCTGATATAAATAAAATGCATAGGCTGATTTAAGATTGAAAAATAGGTCATTTAAGAAAGATATATATAGGCCACTTAAGTACAAAACATAGGCTGAGACAAAGAGAAAAACAAAGGCCATGGTGAAGGAAAAATACACAGGTCGAGAGAAGGAAAAATACATAGGCCGACATAAATAAAATAAATAGGTTGATTTAACATTGAAAACATGTCATTTAAGAAAGATATATATAGGCCGCTTAAGTACAAAACACAGGCCGAGACAAGGCATACCAGGCATGCATACCCTAAATACATGACATAATTGATAACAGAAGTAACAGGCACAACCTTGCGAGTTTAGTAAATAATTTAAGAAAAAGTACCTGGTAACCACGACCTCCTCAATAGATTGATCTCCCTCCTACCTGTCATCGATGGTCCTTTTCCTTTTTCTCCTCTACTCCAATAACAGATACACACCCTATCCTTTTCAAATTTCTAGATGAAGAGATATTCAACATCTCTACATCGGTCAAATGGAAATTATATTTTGACGGGTCCTACACTCAGCATGGTTCTGAAGCAGGAATTATCTTTATCACCCCACAAGGTGATTGCATCCCTAAATCACATCGGCTTGCTTTTCCCTACAACAACAATAAATCCGAATATGAAGCATTACTCATAGGGCTCCATATGGCGATTTAATGGAATATCAAACAACTCTAGGTTTATGGAGACTATCAACTAGTCATTCGCCAGGTCACTGACAAATATCAGACTAAAGATGACAAGTTGATGCCCTATAAAAGGATGGTTGACAACTACAAGCACCACTTTTGCATTCTATCATTTGATCATATTCCTAGAGTAAATAACAAGGCTACTAATGCAATGACAACTATTGGATCCCTCTTGGATATGTTGGCAAACATACAACACTGTGAGTTCTTGGTTGAGCAACTTCTGATGCCAGTTGTTGATGTTCCACCCATTGAGATTATCTGTGAACTTGTTGGTCCCAACTTGCCATGGTACCAAGACATTTACAACTACCTTCACAATAACACCCTTCTGCCTAACGTTACATCCACCCAAAAGAAGACTTTCATCTATCATGCACCTCTCGCTTCACTATCCTTGGAGATTCATTATACCAATGGAGTCTTGATGGTATGCTCCTTAGATGTTTAAATTTGGAAGAAGCCAAGATTGTTTTAAGAGATGTACACGAATGTATCTATGGAGTACATTCCACCGATCCTAACCTAGCAAAGAAGTTGTTGCAAACTGGATATTATTAGCCCACAATGGAATAGGATTCTCATCAGTTCTCCAAAAGATTTGTACAGTGTCATCAACATGGATATCTAATTCATGCACATGCTCATCAACTACAACCAATTACTACTCCTTGGCCATTTTCACGATGGGGACTCAACCTCGTAGGCAAAATTCATACCTCATCTTCCAACAACCACAAGTTCATTATTACCACCACTAAGTACTTCACGAGGTGGGTGGAAGCTATCCCTATGACTTGCATTATTGGCAAACAAATTGCTAAGTTTATCTTACACTATATCATTTGTCGGCATGGTATCCCTATGTCTATAGTAACCGATAATGGCAAACCTTTCAAAAACCAAGATGTATGTGCCTTGTGTACTCAATACCATATCCAACATTGCTTTTCCACTTTGTATTATCTACAAAGCAATGGCTAGGCTGAGGCTTCAAACAAAACTATCCTAGAAATTCTCAAAAAGACAGTCAATGAAGTCGGTTGTGATTGGCGTCTGCAAATTAATCCCGCCTTATGGGCATATCGCACAAGCATTAGAACCCAAACTGGTGCCACCCCATACGCTTTAGTCTATGGCACTAAAGTTATTTTGCCTATTGAGGTCGAGATCCCATCTCTCCATGTCTCCATGCAACATCTTATTGATGGGGAGGAGTACAAAGTTTCCAGATTGCATGAATTGTAGTTACCAGATGAAAGATGCCTCACTACATTGAATCATCTTCATGTCTACCAAAATTGCCTTCATCATAGTTACAACAAGAAAATAAAGGAAAGGTGATTCCAAGTAGGTGATCTCGTTCTGAAAGGAAATTAGAGGAACCAACAAGATCGAGATAAAAAGGGAAAATTTGAACCTAACTAGTTGGGACCTTTTGTCATCATAACAGTTTATGGATCAGGGGCCTATACACTAGCAACACCTGAGGGAATTCCTCTTGATGAACCCCTCAACAGTGTTCATCTTAAGAAGTTCTATGCCTGATCCTCAGAATACCTAGCAAAACTATATTAAAAAAATGAAAAAAATATCAAAAAATACAAAAATACAAAAAAAAATCATCCTCTAGTGAAAACATGGTAAACAGGCACCTTGGATAAGTACCATAGTGAAAACTTGGCAAACAAGCACTACGTGTAAAAGTTAGCATCCACCATCTATTAGGTCTTTCCATCCATCCATCTCATTTTCATAATAAAGCCCCATCCATACATAATAAAAATTGCTAACCTTTGCATTTCCACATATCCATCTATCATGGCTTGGAAATTGTCAGTGTCAAGTGTTATCTCTTAGTCCCATCCATAGTCAGTTCATCTGTCGTTCATCCATTATTCATCCATTGTCAGTCCCATCAATGGTCAGTCTATTTCTCTGTAATAAACCTTTTACCTAAATAGGGGCACGTTTCCTTAACCTAGGTCTAGGAATGGATCCTTGTTTTGACTCAAGGGAATCTGTCACACTTTCACTCACTTTCCATAAACATATCCCATCCCACATCACTCATCCATCAGCACTATCATCACTCATCCATTAGCACTTTCATCACCTCGCCAACCAAAACTACATATCATCATCGTAATGTGCCTTGATCCCATGGATACAGGGTATGTAGACAATCTGGAATACGAAGGAAGTATCTAGTACCCAAGCACATACGATACACCCATCATCCATCTCAAACCATAATAAATCCAAAATTTTCACTCCATCTATCTACCACAATCCATCCTATTCACTTACCATCTAGACTTGACTAACTCAAGCAAAATGTAAACTATGCATCTTTTGAAAGCTCGAGTACTTATCAAGTTAGAAATAAAAGGCTACTCTTGAGACAATATACTTACTCTCATACCGCTTGCTACATCTGGTACATCCATCTATCCTAATTCCAAAGCCTTTAATGGATATATCTTTCCTACAATAAGGCCCAATCTATCTGAAACACCCTCTTTGGCAAGAGAACATGATGGTTGGGTATCTGTTTTATCAATTGGTCATTTTCTTTTTTATTTATCTTTTGTTCCTTTATAATACTTATTCAAAACTACCTTGATCTTTCTATATCTTAGTATGTCACAATGCAGTATGGATTAGGGCATAGTCATTGCTTTCGTATTTTGTGTTTGTGGGATGATTTTATTATCCTATTAGGACTAATATGTATCTTGTGTGTGTTGGGATTAGCATCTTGCATATCAATACCTTTTGCATCTAAGGTTCTACAAAGACCTTATGTGTATTAAGACTATTCTACGTTAAGACTATTTTCCATTCACATATCCGACAAGGTTTTATTATGTCTAGTAGAAATAAATCAAACTGTTTGTTTGCAGAGTCAATGTCTTATGCATTGGATACATCATCACCCTGGTTCTTATACCTTGGTGCATAACATCCATATGCTATATCAAAATAAAGGATTGCTCTACATATATCAGCATAACTACTCCCAATAAATCCATCATTCTTTCATTTGTTTCTCTGTACTAAAATTTCTTTCCAAATCATTTCATCTTAATATTCATCATTCATCTATCTACGATTAACGTTCTTCTCATCATTATCATTTGTTATCATTTGATTCCATTTTTCATCATTTTATTATCATTTGTCATCATTTCATTATCATTTGTTATCATTTGTCATCAATTGGTATCATTTCTCATCTATTGTTAATCATTTGTCTCATCATTATCATTTGTTGTCAAGTGTGTATCAATTAATATCATTTCTTATCTATTGTTAATCATTTGTGTCATCATTATAATTTGTTATTATTTGATTATCATTTGTTATCATGTGCTCTCATTTGATATCATTTCTCATTATCATTTGTGATCATTTCTTAGTTATCCCTTGTTATCATTTCTTATCATCATTATCATTTGTTATCATATATCCATTATCACTTAATCATGTGTTATCTGTGTGAGCAGGAAAAATCAAGTTAATAAGATCAAGCATTACAATCAAAACCCAATCCTACCACCTTCAAGAAATCCATCTAAATGACACAAAATGAAAGCAAATCAAAGAACAATGTCACCTAGATTGTATTGATTCCTTGGTTGGAATGTGGATTGCTTCTCAAATGTGAACAACCATAGTTGCCATCATGATAGATGATATGCTCAAAGTGCTTGATGGATGCTCAATGGATATGATATGCATGAGATGATAATCTGGACGCTATGAAGATTGTGTGGGATCAATAGAATGAGGTGAAAGGGTGTATATACAACTCTCAACTAAGATTGATCAACGGTGGAGAAAATGTGGCTATGTGAACGGTTGAGATAATTCAAAAGGCATGGATGAATGTGTACAAGACATGTGTCCATAGGAATAGCTTTTATTAAATGATTTAGTTGGTTTTGTTGGTGGAGATAAGATTGATTTTCTTAAAATAGGATGTTTTTCTATTTTAAGAGTTGGATGACAAGGATAATTGATTTTTAAACCAATTAAATCATTTTTTATATTTTATTTTGATAAACTATGGACAAGGCCAACTTGTACACATAGAAGAAAGTGATAAAAAAGGGAAAGTGATAAGATAAAAATAAATTAAACAAATAAATTCATTTAATTTATTTTTAAATGATAGAGGAAAAGGCTAAATTTAGAAAATTGGAAGAATAGATATAAATTAAATAAATAAATTTATTTAATTTATATGCATGATGAGAAGATAAATAAATAAAATATTAATTTTATTTAATTATAGATAGAAAATAGAAGAATAAAGATAATGAAAATAGATGAAATTAATTAAATAAATATAATTTATTTAATTAATGATAGAAGTGGATGATTTAGAAGAAAATTGATAATTGATACAAGTGTGCTAGATAAAATGGACATATGCAATGGTGAAAATGCGACAAATTGATGAATGATAAAAAAGGGTCAATTTTGGGTGTCTACATTTTGCCCCTCTTTGAGACAATGTACTTTAGGATGTTGTTTCAAAGAAGATATGACTGATACGTAAAATAAACAAGCTATGCCCTGGTGAAATTGGTGGGTGATGCCCCTTCGAGAGAAAAACTAGGCTACCAGGAAAAGACAGGGTGGACTCGCGATTAGATGACAAAACAAGGATAAACTAGGTTGACATAAAGAAATTAGGGTTTAGGTGAGATAAACGAGGGATGGAAAAGAAGAATTAGGGTTTGGCTTAGAAGAAATTAGGGTTTTGGCTCTATAAATATAAGTCTAAGGGTCCATTTCTATTCATTTACTTCATTTGTGTTTAGAATCCTAGACCTCTTTTGTCTTTCTAGTGCTTTAGAGCTTTCCAGAGCATCAAGATGGTGATTCCACGAGTAGATCATCGAGCGGAGCGAGTGAGGACATATGGATGACCAACAGGAGCTCCCGCACCGGTATGTCTCGAAAACTTACTCCATAGGCATCATAAATAGGTCCAAAAATGTCATTAATACAAGCGTGCAACCAAAGGCACACTAGGGTAGGTGGTCGTTTGATTAGGTTTTAGGGTTTGCAATGCACATATGGCAAAAAAAGTCACATTTGATTAGCAACCAGTCACATATGGCAAGATAAGTCACATATGGCCGATACATGATCACCTATGGTTTTTCAGGTCGCCTATGTCCAATAAAGTCGCATTTGGTTGTTTATAGGCAAACTTAGGGTTTTTAGCAGAATAAGCTCAAGTTCATGTTTAAGGCTCAATTTTATGGATGATTACAGGGTGTTTTAGCACCATCAGTATCGAGGGAGGTACATCCAACAGATTTGGCATTGTCAGCGGATTTAGACACGGAGGCAAACCTGTTATTGGAGGTCAACGGGCTATGGTTTGCAACAAGGATCACCCCTGTGCGAGCTCACATGGCGTTGATGACAGTGGAGCGGTGGTACAACAAGCACAGTTCATTCTTGCTACCGATGGGAGAGGCCACCGTCACACTTGAGGATTTGTGGCATATTTTGAGGATTTCGATTCATGGAGAGCACATTGACTATGATCCATAGCAGGGTCTTGATGCCTTCAGGAGATTGTTTATGACACCAGACATAGGGGTAGAGGATCATGAGATCCTGATGTGGAGGATGAGATGGCTATGTATCCGATTACAGAGACTTGTGGTGGTGATCATTCGATTTCTGGTTCATTATAGGCGAGCTTGTGGATTTCTTGTCGGATGGGGGATAGTGATGGAGGGTATATTCTCACATGGTATTAGATATGCATGGGGTCAGTGTGTTCTGGGGTAGTTGTATCATTATCTACATGATTGTGCATATTTGTTTGGTTCTAGTATGTCTACGGGTGTTACACTTTTGCATGTATGGGCCTATGACCATATTGCAGTGATGAGGCCAGTGGCTACATGGTAAAAGGAGGTAGGTGATCCATTTGTACACATGTATGGAGGAGTTATCACATACATGAAGCTTAATTGGCCTATATACTGGAGGAGGACCTTGGATGAGCTTGATTTATTCATTTGGAGACCTTGGCGTGACTGTGAGAGCTGGGAGGATGACACGGAGTAGCTGGTGTATGCTTGCCAGCTGAGATACCTATTTGGCTGGGGGGTATACATCATAGAGAGATATCTTCCAGAGAGAGTGCTTCGTCAGTTTGGGTTGCCATAGCTCGATCCAGTTGGAGATACGATCTTTGGACAGATGCGGCAAGAGATCCCTGCTTGGGGTCCAGAGGTTATTGTTGAGATAGCATTAATAGAGCTACGAGGATTACAGTAGGTAGCGTGGGATTGGATCCTTGGACCAACAGACCCAGGTACTACACTAGAGTATGATGCATACTAGGTACTACATCTACTGAGCAAGTTGACTATTCTAGGAGAGGTGGGAGATGTGGCAATACACAAGCCAGTGAGAGTGAGAGCGAGGGGACAAAGATGACCTCCTTGAGTGCAGGTTGTTGTACAGGCAGGACTACAGCAGCCTCAGGGACAGGCACAGGTACATGGACAGGCTTAGCCAGCTCAGTGGTAACTTATGGTGAGAGGCGGACAAGGTGGTGAACGAGGGGAGACAGAAGAGACTTGTCTGCGGTGTCGGTTGCAGAATGAGATGGGTAGGAGGATCCGCCTAGAGGCGAGATTCAAGTAGATGAAGCAGGAGAGAGACTGAGCCTTAGTCGTGATGAGACATGCTCGTGCACAGGTGCAGGCATATCAGGCACAACCAACTCAAGCAGCACCAGATGATGGGACAGTAGCTAGGTTGAATGCTTAGAGGGATGCAGCCGCATAGAGATTACATGTTGTGACGGCTGAGAGAGATGCAATGAGAGTAACCTTGGGGAAAGATCAGACAGGGATTTTTTTTGTTAACGAGCTCTCTCGTGTGCAGGGTGAGCTAGGGACAACATAGGTGGAGGTGGAGTATTACAAGGGTTACTATAGAGTAGTGCCTGCTGACCAGCAACAACCGAGTTTTAGGAGCATATTTGGGCCATTCGCTTCGAGGAGGAGTGGGAGGTCGGTGAGATTAGTTATGGGACCGCCCCTACAACCAAGTGTAGGTGGATCTCAGGGTGTAGGGGAGATCAGGGAGAGGCTTCATTAGGGAGTGCCACCACCTAAGACACCAGTGACAGCTTGGTTGTTGTATCATGTTGTATCATTTTAAGGCCTGCGAGCCTGATGTAAGTATTTTAATGGCTCTTTGATAGCTGATTTGTATATATCAATTCATTTTGTACATGATGAGACACTTATGTATTGACCTAAATGCTTATATATATATATCATAATCATATCCATTTATCATCTATATATCTACCATATACGTGTCAAAATCATGAAAACATAAAACCATAAAAACCAACATCATACATGTGCATCCATAATCATGACATTAGATATTGCCATCAAAATCCATCATATATATATATATATATATATATATATATATATATATATATATATATATATATATATATATATATATATATATGATGGATTTTGATGGCAATATCTAATGTCATGATTATGGATGCACATGTATGATGTTGGTTTTTATGGTTTTATGTTTTCATGATTTTGACACGTATATGGTAGATATATAGATGATAAATGGATATGATTATGATTTTATGATGCAGTGCTTATAATAATACATGCTTATGTTAATGGATAAATGCTAGTTTTATGCAAATGAAATATACAATGATCTATGTTATGCAAATATATTGATATAATGATATATGATATATGATATAGGGTGATGTATGTAATGATGTATGTCTAACACACTTGTTTTGCAGGACAAAGATGATAAAGACAAAGATGATGATGATCAGAAGAAAGCAGGTGAAATTTGATTGATCATCCTTGTGAGAGCTGTGAGTTTTATTGTGGGATGGATGGATGATGGATAATAGATGCCGGTTCTTGGCAACAAGTGCACACAAATTTAGAGATTGCAATCCTTATGTTTGATATAGCGCATGGATGTTATGCACCAAGGTATAAAGACCATGGTGACAATGTATCCAATGCATCCAGCATAATACAATCTTGTCTATCATATGAGGTCAATATGTTGATCCAACATACACAAGATATGAATATTAGTTGTCTGAAGATGGAATTTTACTCTGCAAGCAAACAATTTGAACTTATTTCCGCTAGACATAATGAAACCGTGTTGGTTATATGTATGGGAAATAGTCTTAGCATATAATAGTCTTAGTACATAAAAGGTTGTTTAGCTCCTTAGATGCAAAATATATTGATATGCAAGATGCTAATCCCAACATGTACAAGATACCACTAAGCATAGTAGGAGAATAATTTATCATCCCACAAACACAACATATGAAAGCAAATGACCATGCCCCAGTCTATACTTCATCACAACACACCAAGATATGAGAAATCAAGGCAGTCTAGACTAGGTATTAGAAAGGGACAAAAGATAAATCAAAAGACAAAACAATGACATAGCCATCATGTTCTCTTGCCAATAGAAGGTGCTCATGGATAGATTCGATAGTGCTTTGTTGTGAGGAAAGATATATCCTGTTGAACGCTGAGATGTTGGATTGATATAGCAAATGTTGGCTAAAGGCATGCAGACAAATGTCTTTATTTACCTATGATTTGATGAGTGCTTGAGCTATCGAGATAGGCGTAGTTTATTTTCTGCTTGAGTTAGTCAAAGTAAGATGGAAGAATGGATTATTTGTGCTTGAGTACTTGATACTTCCTTCGTATTCCAAACTACCTACACACCCTGTATCCATAGGATCAAAGCATAGTACGATGATGATGAAAGTGATGACATGTAGTTCTAAGTGTTTATTGATGATATGGGAGAAAGATGATTGAAGAATACGTGATGGATGAAGATGATGATAGGTATAATATTGGATAAAGGATGAAAGATGGAAGAGGTGTATCGCTCATGCCTGAGTCTAGATACTTCCTTCGTATTCCAGACTGCATACATACCCTGTATCCACGGGATCAGGGCACTTAATGATAGAGATGAGATGTAGTTCTTATAATGTTTTGATAGTAATGATAAAGATGGATGGATTGATCAGATTATGGATGCATAGGATTGGTTGAGTGTTTGATGATATGGGATTTTGATGAGATGTTTGAAGATGATGCTTTAAATGTCCACTCCAAAAACTAAGCGCAAGCAAGTGCCCCCAGTATGGGAAGGGTTTTATTATGGAAGGTGATGGATTAAGTGACCAAGCTCTAGACGGATAGTGGAATGAAATGATACTTCAACTCTGACAATTTCCAAACCATGATAGGAATAAAGCATGGAGGTGAAAAAGGAAATGTCGTTATTATGGATAAATGGGTTTATTATGAGATAGGTGGATTTTATTGGGGAACAGATGGAGTTTATTATGGGATAAATGGTAAGGTAAAACAACGACTGAATAGATGGTAGGAAATGGTTCTACGCGTAGCACCTGTTTGCCAAGTTTTCACTATGGTACTTATCCAAGGCGCCTGTTTACTAGGTTTTCACTAGAGGACGAATTATTTATCTTTACTTTTTTGGGGAATGTTCTGGGGATCAAGCATAAAATTTCTCAAGATGAACACTATTGATAGGTTCATCCAAAGGAATGCCTTCAAGTGTTGAGAGAGTATAAGCTCCTGATCTGTAGACTGTTGTGATCACAAAAGGTCCTAGCCAATTCGGTTCGAATTTGCGTTTCTTTTCACGATCATGTTGATTTCTTTGATTCTCTTTAAGGACAAGGTCTCTTACCTGGAACCTTCTTTCCTTGATCTTTTTATTGTAACTACAGTGAAGACAGTTTTGATAGACTTGGAGATGATTGAGTGCAACTTGAGGCATCTTTCGTCCAATAGCTCTAGATCATCCAATCTGGATATTCTGTACTCCTCATTAGAAATGATATGCTGTAAGGAAACTCTTAGTGATGGGATCTCAACCTCAATGGGTAAGATAGCTTCGGTGCCATACACAAGAGCATAGGGTGTAGCACTAGTAGGAGTTCTAACACTTGTTCGATAGGCCCACAAGGTTGGATTCAGTTGTAGATGCCAATCACGACCAACTTCATTGACTGTCTTTTTAAGAATTTTGATGATGGTTTTTTTAGAAGCCTCGGCTTGGTCGTTATTTTGGGGATAATAAGGCGTGGAAAACCTATGTTGGATGTGGAATTTATTGCATAGGTCATGGACTTCTTGATTTTTAAATGGGTGGCCATTGTCGGTAACGATGGCTTGTGGAATTCCATATCTGCAAATGATATAATGGAGGATGAATTTAGATATTTGCTTTTCCGTAATATAGGTCATTGGTATAGCTTCAACCCACTTTGTAAAGTATTTAGTAGCGGTAATGATGAATTTATGGCCATTGGATGAGGATGGATGAATCTTTCCTATGAGGTCGAGTCCCCACTATGAGAAAGGCCAAGGAGTAGTGACAAGTTGTAACTCATGTGCTGGAGCATGTATCAAATCATCGTGTTGGTAACATTGTAGACATCTCTTAGCAAACTGTAGTGCATCTTGCTCCATGGTTGGCCAATAGTATCCAGCTCTCAATAGTTTCTTAGTAAGGCTAGGGTCGCCATAATGCAAACCACAGACACCTTCATGTACCTCGTGTAAGACAACTTTAACTTTTTCCAAGTCAAGACACCTAAGAAGGATACCATTGAGACTCCCACGGTATAGGATTTCTCCAATGATTGTGTTATGAGAGGCTTAGTGGATAAAGGTTTTGCGTCGTGTGTTGCATAATTGAAATGGAAGGGTACCATGGTGGAGATACTCATATATATCCTCGTACCAAGGAGAATTGGGACCAACAATTTCACATATAAGCTCAAATTGTGGAACTTCAAAAGCTAGAATCAAGAGTTGTTCAACCAAAAACTCACATCTCTGCGAGTTAGTGGACATATCTAGAAGATAACCAATTGGAGCCACATCATCTGTTGCTTTGTTGTTTATCCTAGGAATTTACTCAAATGTGATTTTGGAAAAATATTTCTTGAAGTCATCTACCATCAACTTGCATGGGAGAAGTTTTTCATATTTTGTTTGATATTCGTCCAAAATTTGTTTGATGACCAGTTGAGAATCTCCAAAAACTTGTAACTATTTGATATCCCATTGTACTACCATGCGTAATTTGGTGATCAAGGCCTCATATTCAGCAATGTTATTGGTACAAGGGAAGGCAATCATGTATGATTTAGGTATACAATCACCTTGAGGGGCGATGAACAACATTCCAGCTCCAGATCCATGTTGTGTATATGAACTGTCAAAGTACAGCTGCCAAACTATTGAAGGATATAGATTGAATAACTCTTCATCAGGAAACTCAGGATGTATAGGATGAGTATCTGTCATTGGTGCTTCTGCTAGTTGATCCGTGATCACTTATCCTTTTATGGTTTTTTGATCAACATATTCTATGTCAAACTCATTGAGAATCATTATCCATTTTGTTAATCTGCATATGAGTGTTGTTTTGAATAGAAGATACTTGAGTGGATCAAACTTAGATGTGAGCTTTGTTCTTTGGTTCAGCATATAGTGCCGCAACTTTTGGGAAGAAAACACTACAACTAAACATGTTTTTTCCATGGATGAATAATTAGGCTCGTAGCCCACAAGAGTTCTACTGATATAGTAGATAGCCTGTTCTTTCCCTGAGTTATCATGATGAGCTAAAAGGACACCTAGAGTGGCTATTGTTGAAGAGATGTATAATAGCAATGGTCGCTCGAGCACAGGAGGTACCAGTACGGGAGGCGTAACTAGATATTTCTTTATTTGATCAAAAGCTTATTGACACTCATCATCCCATTTAAAAGGTTCTCTCTTTTGGAGTAGATGTTGAAAAGGATGACATTTATCTGCTAGCTGTGTAATGAACATACGGATGGATTGTAACCTGCCTTGAAGACTACGAAGTTGTTTCAAATTTGATGGGGGAGGCATGTTTACTATAGCTTTTACCTTTTCTAGATCAACTTCTATGCCTCTTCGAGATATGATGTAACCCAATAGCCTTCCAGAAGTTACTCCGAAGACACATTTCTTAGGATTCAATCTCACTTGATATTTTTTAGTCTGTCAAAGATCTGGTCTAGTACTTTTAGATGACCTCTAGTTTTTGATTTGCCCAAGATATCATCAACATAATCTTCCATTATGGTGTGACAAAGATCATGGAAGATAACAGTCATGGCTCGTTGATATGTAGCTCCTGCATTCTTGAGACCAAAAGGCATTACTTGCCAGTAGTATGTACCCCATGGACATGTGAAAGCTGTTTTATGTTGATCTTCGAGAGCGATTTGAATTCGATTATAGCTAGAAAATCCATCTATTAGTGATAGCATTTCGTGTCCTGCTGTAAGATCAACAATGATATATGTGCTTGGGAGTGGAAATTCATCTTTAGGGCAGGATTTGTTGAGATCTTTGAAATTAGTGCAGCAACGAATGCCCCCATTCGGTTTAGAAACTGGTACTAGATTTGAAACCCATTCAGGATAATCAATAGGCCTTATGAACTTAGCATCCAACAATTTCTGAATTTCTACTTTGACCAAGAGTGCTATTTGAAGATGCATTTTCTATAGCTTTTGTTTGACAGGTTTTGCATTTGGAAATATAGCTAGATGATGTACCACAAGTGAGGGAACCAACCCCGACATATCTACATAAGTCCATGTGAAGTTGATTGAGCATTTCATGAAGAAGGCAGTGAAATCTATTCTTTCTTGATCTAATAGTGATGCTGCTTAAAATGTGATCTTTGGATTATGTGTTGTACCTAAATTGATCTCTTGGGATTTCTCCACCAACAAGGGTGATTGTTCTTGATATTCCATGGTCAAAGGAAGGTCAAATCCTCCATCCTTGAGTGCCTCGGAGAGGTTTTCACCCTTAGATACGTCTTTTATTTTTACTTTTTCATGGTCAAGAGATGCCTTTCAGTTTTCACTAGTGACCTTTCTTTTTTGATTTTATTTATTTCACTTTTGCAACTGAAGGATTTGACATTTCCACCAAAGTATGATAACTAAGGTAGATCCATCATAAAGCCTACTTTGTGATCTCCCAATGGTATGCCTTCTCTTAAGCCCATGAATTCTGCTAAGGCTTCATCATTCTCAAATGTATCTAGAATAGGTGCTCCCTATTGGTCCCAAGCGATGAGGTCAGGATATACAAGTTGAAGATCAAGTGATTTAGACTTAGAGGTAAAGGATGCGGATGATAACATAAAGATGGATTGGTCTTGGAATGGTTTGGTTATGTGAAAAGAAGAATCATTGATGGCATCTTGATTAGTAGTCTCTTCCATGGGAAAAGCTTTGGCTACCTCATCAAGAATATACTCAATGTCCAAGGAAGGTGGAACCTCCTTATCATACCCTAAACCTTGCTTATTAAACTTCTTGGTGACAATGATAGGTTCAATAGGTCCTTGTCCGTGCGGTCCTAGAACTCCTTGTCCTTTGTAACCCATGTTCTTGATGATCTAAAATCCATTAATATAGCGTTCCACTTCTAAAGCAACCTGATCATTTTCATCGAAAAAGATCCAAGAGTTGATGTCATCAATGTTTTCATCTTCTAGCATTAATGATTTGATGAACACAGTTGGAGGAATGGGGATAGTAGCTTTGGATGTGGAAACTTTTGATACTGATGGTTGACCATAGGATTTAAGTGATAAAGGCAAGGCTCCTATATAGCAAGATTCTTGTAGAGTGTATTCACCAAGTCCTTTTTCTTTGTATTTGACCTCGATATTGGGGATGGACTTACTAGATGAAGGCTTATTCAAATCAGATGGATCAACGTAAGATGTAGATGGATGGGCTTTGGTGTTGATAGGTATGCGATTAGGGTCTTGGTATTTGGCTTGGAAGGTTTGGAAAAACTCAAATGGATTAGGATCGGCGAGGATTGTGACTTCAACACCATTATAGGGAAATTTCAGACATTGATGATATGTAGATGGAACTGCTTTCAAGGCATGTATCCAAGGGCAACCAAGGATGATATTGTAAGGTAATTCAATGTCTAGGACTTGACAATGGGTATCAGTAGCAACAGGACCAACTCGGATGGGTAGATAGATAATTCCTTCAGAATCTCTCTTGGTATCATCATATGCTTTAATAGTTATGCTTTTGGTAGTGTCAATGCGATCCTCAGAATATCCCAATAGTTTTATAAGCTTTAAAGAACATATATTTAATCCAGCTCCACCATCTATTAGTAATCATTTGACTCGGCGTTGGTTTATGTAGACTTCGATATGAAGGGCCTTGTTGTGGGATGGACCGGATGATGAAAGGTTTTTGTTGGAGAAGGTCAAATGAAAAGGTGATGCAATTCTCGCTACCATGGCTTGGAATTGTGTAGTATCAATATCATTTGGTACCAATGACTCTTGTAAAGCTTTATCCAAGATGGATTTATGAGCAAGTGATATACACAATGGTTCCAAAATGGAAATATGAGCGGGAGTCTTACCTAGATGGTCAAGGATATTGTATTTGGTATTTGGGTGTATGGTAGGTGGAGCTCCTTGGACAGTGACATGGCCTCGACAGGTGGTAATGACACAATCAGGTTCTTTTCCTCTTGTGGTAATGGGTTCTTTTCCTCTTATGGTAATGGTAGATATGTGATTTTGCTCAATACGGCCAATGGTAGATGACTTAGAGGTATAATGGGCATTCTTCCTTGTATTAGAGGCACTTGCTTTATCGTGTGATGGAAGTGGATTCTTGAAAGCATCAAGGTCATAATTTGTTGTCAGTTTTGGAGGATCAACAGTGATTTCTCCTTGATCAAGAAGATTTTGAATCAAATGTTTTAATTTCATACAACCAGTTGTGTTATGTCCTTTCACTCTATGATACTCACAGTATTCATTATCTTTATACCAATTAGGTTTAAACTGTGGTTCTTCATTGGGTCTAGCTTTAGGTAACGTGCTCTTGCTAGCTTGTAGGAGCTTTTTGAGGACAAATTCAATAGGCTCTCCCAAAGGGGTGAATTGATGTCGAGGTGATGGATTTATCGTAGCTTGGTTTCTTGGAACAAAGGGTGTGCTCTTAGATGTTGCTTGTATATGGATGGGAGCCTTCACAGTTTGAACATTCTTTGCATCAATAATACCATCATTGACAACATTTTTGTTCTTGTTCGAAAAGCGGGATTTATCATTTGAAGGTTGTGAATTGTCTTTGGTTTCCTTGAAGATCTTGATTAAACCTTTGGCAATTAAAGTTTTTTCAATGTTTGTAGCCTTGGATATGAGTTCATCAAAGGTGGTGGCACTTTGCAGTTGCAATTGAAATGATAGTTTCGGATGGAGATTTTGGACAAAGATATCGACTTGTTTCTCAGGGATTTGCCATGGGAGTTTACTAGCATATTTCACCATTATTGGATGAAAGATGAGAAGGTTTACCCGTTTCATTGTTTGTTGTTGACAAGATCATTCATAGATATCTTGTTTTCTATATTAAAAGAAAAGTGTGATGCAAATTTGCTTGCCAATTCTTTGAATGACTTGATGCCTGGGGGTAGGTGAGAAAATAATTCCATAGCTTGTCCCCCAAGACTCTGAGGAAATAGACGTAGAAGATATGTGTCATTATATGCAGCGTCAAGACAAGCTACATAAAATGCTCTAAGATGGTCATTTGGATCACCTTTTCCTTTGTATTTCTCACATTGTGGTATCTCAAAATGTGGAGGAAAAGGTATCATTTGAAGTGATTTATCAAAAGGATAAGGGCATACATCCTCAAAGGTAAATGTCTTCTTCATTTGGCTCATACTCATGTCTATGACTTGTTGTTGTAACTGATTTAATCACTGCTCCATATCCAATGTAAAATGAGATTTTGATGGCTTGGATGAGGTATCTGGTATATTGGATTTTGATTTGAAGGATATTGTTGTGATGGATTGTATGGCGGAATGTATGCATTTTGGCCTCGGTTATCAAATGGTGAGAATGTGTAGGTGTTTAATGATGGATTAACATTTGGGGTTGGCATCGCGTGTGAACCAAAGGATGGATTGATGTAAGACATATGTTTGTTGGAAGTTGGTGGTACTTGAGATACGACGGGTGGATTAACATATGATATGTCAGGGTTGGAGGTTGACAGAGCTTGGGACACAAGAGGTGGATTAGCATAGGATATGTGAAGGTTGGAGGTTGACGGAGCTTGGGATACGACAGGTGGATTAGCATAGGATATGTGTTGGTTGGATGGTTGTGAAGCTTGGGATATGATGGGTGGATTAGCATAGGATATGTGTTGGTTGGATGGTTGTGGAGCTTGGGACACGATGGGTGGATTAGCATAGGATATGTGTTTAATATTTTATTTATTTCACATGTGCTCAAGAAATTAAATAATTTATTTATTTAATTTCCCAATTATCTTGATCCACCATAATTTCCTTTGGTCAAATCAGTTAACAGATCAACCAATTGAGTTGACTCATCAATCAATTTTGTTAACAAATCAATCATATCAATTAACAAATCAATCAATTTTTCTAACAAATCAATCAACCCAGTTAACAAATCAATCAATCTAGTCAACTCCTCAATCAAGTCTATTAGCATCCATAATTCATGAGAGGGCAAACACTTGTCCCTCTCTCATTCGTTCAAATCCTCTCAGCTATTCTTAGCCATTGATCTTTTTGATCTTCCTCTGCCATTGATTTGCATTTAAACAAGTCTATAAATTGAACCTCATTCTCCATTTCTAATAATCTCTCATCTAAGTAAACTTATGTTGTTGTTATTGTTATCATTAATATTGGGAGATCACAAGCTTATGCTGACGAATTGAGAAATCCACTTACTAGAAAGCAAAGAGCAATCTATTGAGGTTTGGGTGCAACTTCGGTATGCTCCATCAATGTGGTTGGTTTATGTGCTTGGAATGTATATTGTATTGTTTTATGTATTTCTTTCGTTCATATTTGCATCTCAGATTTTACCTATCACAATACCAATTACTAAAGCAACAATTTAATGTTGGTACTTGTACTCTTTAGAGGAGTTGCAACCTATTTTGGGCCCCTTTCAGCTTTGGCGTCGTACCATTTAGCCTTGGTACTGGTCATACATCTTTGAAGGGCAATGGGAATTTAAGGTGCTAATTTGGGAATTGTTATTTATAACAACATCAATTCAATTAGTTCACCTGCAATTCTGGACGACATTTTAGGTAATTATTCTGTGGAATTTGTGGTTAATATTTATGAAACAAAATTTTGGGTTACAAAGGGTCTCTTATCCTTAATTTCAAATTTTAAATTTTTGTAAATCAATTGAAAAATAATTAGTTACATTTAGTTCTCTAGCTATTCCAAAAAATTATTCAAGCAAATTAAATTTTGGATAAAATCATAAAATATCCCTTTGGGGATATTACAATGAATCACAATGGGTCTTCTCAAGCCATCTAGGTCACAAGCTTTTGTGGATGGTCAACCACAAAGTTAAAAGGGTCCATCAGTCCTAAATCTAAGCAAACATCATGGAAAGATAGAGCATAGTCATCTACTACTTCACAAGTAAACTCCCATTCGTCTTCTAAGAAAAGGGATTTTCAGAAGAAAGAGAGAGGTCAATGATGAGCCATATAGTTGACTCATCTATTTCATGTTATTTCTGCTTTTAAGAACTTTCACAGACACTTTGCCATATATAAATACATATTATTATAATTATATTTGTCTTTTGGTTAGATTATGCACATGATTAGTTTTCATTTCCTTTGATGAAATCTCTTGCTTTATTTTACTAGATTACATTTCAAATGTGCATATTTTATGAATTATGGTGCGAAGTTGTGAATGTCCTTATAAGGCTTGCAGCAGTATGAACAACCAGTGGTCTCCGGATCCCTCCAGAGCCCTCTGTCCTGAGAAGAACCCGAACTCCGGAGAGCTCCAGATGCTGAAAACCTCCCTCAGATCATCCTCCCCTTGAGTCGATGATCGCCACAAGTCCATCCTAAAGTGCAAACATAACTTGTGCTTCAATCACGCAGCTGAAAAGGGTCACATTGCCATGATGCCACAATCTTGGTGACTAACTGAAGAATCGGTTAACTGACTTCAGTCTTAACTGAAGTGACTCCCACCTTGCGACACACCATTTCTGGAGAATCATCTAGTTCACCATGCAGTTAGAATAAACACAGATCTCTAATCTGCAATTCTGTTTAGGAATTCTGAATGTAATAAAACCAAGCAACTGGCCCTAGTTCTAGTTCGCTCTAGTTAGACTTATTGATAGTTTTCTTCTTTCAAATAATGCTCGACTATATAAGTAGGAGCAATGCATTTTCTTTCTAGTTAGTTCTGAGTTTTTAATTTCATAATAGTTATCGCCAGATCGCTGTAACAGGAGGAAAAATCCTCATGCTTGTAATTCCATCCATTTTCTAAACTTAGCTTTAATATGAAGGGAAAATTCTATTGAAAGAAGTTAGTTGAGCAAGAGGATCGTCTCTTGTTGGGGAAGTAGGGCCCGCTTACCCATCTAAGGGAAGATCTCTCGATTATTTGGTATTTATGCAATTCTGTTCTAGTCTCTGTTAAAGTTTTCCTTTATGTTCTATGTGATTGTTGTTAGTTGTTCCTTGTAGGTTAGTTCTTAAAAAAATCCTAAATATACCAAAAAGAGATAGTTATGTTTCTTATCAGCATTGCCATATTCAGAGTGTGCATTGCTGTAGAGTAACAGTGGATTCAGTTTATCTTCATTTACTTTTTCTGCATGATAGATTAATTTCTCTTCCAGCAAAGTGTGTTTGTTTTCAACAATTTAAGATAGTTTCCTTTCCTGCAAAGTGTGTTTCCTTCCCAACAATTTAAGATAGTTTCTTTCCAGCAAAGTGTGTTCATTTCTTAGCAATTAGATAGATCTTTATTTCTGCATGCATTTTTCAATTCTGGCGAGACCGACAAACGAAGTCCTATTCACCAAAACACTCGACCAAAACCCCCGCCATTCTAATAAGTCTTATCGCAGATAGCTCCAGACACCTCCGGATTGATAAAAGTAAATGATGATGCATTAACAAAGCCTACTTTGACCTCATCATTTTTGGCGCCGTTGCTGGGGATAATCTACAAATCATTGTAGGTTTAAGGTGTTGATAAGACTTTCGATCCATTTGTTTATGAGAAGACCTAGGGATGCCTTAGGTTGATTCGTTAGACATCCTATAGTAGATATACCTCTAGAGGCTATTTTGGAAGAACCTCTAGATCACCTGATCAATCAAGATCACTTGTACTAGCAGATTCTTCCAACTCATCTACCACATCCTCAACAATGGGAGATCAAGAAGATCTAGCTAATAACAAAATCTTCTCTTATCCAATCGCCATCGTTCCTGGGGTAAATGAGCCTCCTATGAAAACATATCGCATGCATTCTTACCTACCTTTAGGGGAAAAATGTCAGAAGATCCAGACCAATTCCTATTTGAGTTCAAAGTCCTCTATCAAACTTATGACTATGCTACAGATAACCAGAAACTGAAACTGTTCCCTTCCACTCTTAAGGAGTTAGCTTTAAGATGGTTCATGGGCTTGGCAGCAGACTCTATCACTACCTAGGATGATATGGAAATAGTTTTTCTTGATAAATATCAGGATTACTGTAGAGTCAGGGATCAAAAAGATGAACTTTTCTGCATGAAACAAATGGAGGATGAGAACTTAGAAGACTATGTGGATAGATTCTTATTTGTCCATAGGAGGTGTGGAAACAACCTAGATGAGGAATTAAGTAAAACCATCTTTCTAAGAGGGATTGACGATGAGAGCAAGGAAGCACTAAATCTGATGGGCAAGGGAGATATTAATAAACAAACTTTCAAGGAAATTGTGGAAGTTTGCAGAAACTATTCTCGTACAAGAGCAGATAAAAGAATTTTAAAAAGAGGTAGTAACAATGACGTTACAAAAGTAATGGAGGAACTAGCAAATCTAAAAACTGACATCCTACTTCATTTGAATACCACTTTCGATGGCATGCAAGCTAGTAAAAAGAGTATTGAACCCTTAGCTATTTACTGCCCTCGTTGTAGGGAGAAATATCCACTTAGGGAATGCCCCTTGAATAGAACTAAGTTGTGTAAAATCTGTGAGAAAAATCATCCTACCAATGAGTGTGGCCTGCTTCTTGAAATTAAAAATAGATTGAAAAAGGTTCCAGCAGATGAGGAAGAGCTAAATTTTATTGGTTAGAAACAACCTACTTATGGATTTAATCAGTTTCAAAACCAATATGCTCTAAGAGGAAACTCTTATAATGGGCCCTGTGGAATGCAAATGCCAATGCAATGGGGTCCATGGCCTCAGCAAGATTGGACAAATCAATCCTGGTCCAATCCACAATGGTCAAACCAGCAACAGTATCAACAACAATGGGCTCCTTAATACAGCCAAGGAATGAGGAGATTTGGAAACCAACCTCAGGCCTTACTCCTTGGACCTTCACAGCCTACGAATGCAAATCCCAATGAGCAGGTAAACCAGCCATCAATGCCCGCACAACCAGTTCCAAACCTCAAGAACAATAGTTCACAACAACAGGTGTACAATACTAATCCAAATATAGTAAACTTGAATGTTTTGGAGATTAATGGTATCCAACTCTGATCTAGAAATGTATCTATAACTATACCTATTGAGGAAGTCATTGAAGAAGAAGAAGTGAGTCCTAAAGACGAGATACAACAATCCAATAAGAAGGCTAAAGCAAAAGAGATAGAAGAGATTCTGAAGGAAACCTCTATTCCATTCCTAGAACGATTGAAACAGGTTCCTCCATAATCTAAGGAAAACCAGCCCTCACATGATGACTCCTAATTAATTAGGGAACTTAGAAAAATGCACATTGAAGTTCCTTTGTTACAGGCGATAAAAGAGATTCCTGAGATAAACTAGACCATTAAGAGTTTGTGTCTAAAACTTCCAGGCAGAAAAAGAAAATTACCCAACACTATCCAAGTGGAAGGAAAGCTTGCTGATGTCCTATTAGGCAAGTTAATCCCTAAAAAATATGGGGATCCTAGGAGCTCGGTCATTATAGTAGACATAAAAAAGGTATCAATTTCAAATGTTTTAATAGATTTGGGGGCTGCCATTAATGTAATGACATTAGAGACTGTAGAAGCTTTGGCATTAACACATGTTCAACCAACATCAACAGTATTACAACTTGCAGACCTATCTATTACCAAACTAGAAGGAATTTTGGAGGACATCATAATCACTATTGACACTTGGGACTATTCGGTTGATTTCCTTATCCTACAGACAAGAAAGAAAGGTTTAGTACACCCAATAATCCTGGGAAGACCTTGGCTGGCTACAATAGCAGCCCTTATTGACTGTAGATCTGGAAGTATGACCATTTCAAATGGAAAGAGACTTAAGGAACTTTCTATCTATCCTCTGGCCAAACCATTCCTGCAATATGAAAACAAGCCATGGATAGATGACTTGATGGATTTTGATGAAGAAGATGCCTCCTCATTGGCAATGGTAACAATCGTAAAATACTTTGAAGAATGTAATGAGGAATAAAAGGATCTGGAACCAAATGGTGAACTCTCTTTATATAGTGCTACCCAGCAAGAGGTCTCTGGATGGCTCCGGAGAGATCTGAAAGGATCCTTCAAAGCTTTTAATTGCCCATACTCTGAAAAGATTGCCTCCCATGTAAGTTACCAACAAGAAAAAACTCTCCACCAAGTTGTACCTCACCTTTGTCCCTTAAACACACTGTTAAGTCCTTATAGAGAACTTCTTTCTATCCATGCTGGCATGAAGCAAATCCCTATCCAAATCAACAAACAACTTTCTATCAGTAGTTGGTTAACAGAAGTGGAAGAAGTTTGGTTGGAAAAATTGTTACAAAACCACACCCAGGCTTTTGCATGGGAATACAAAGACATGAAAGGAATCCATCACAATGTTTGTACACACCATATTTATACTAAGGATGTCCAACCTGTTAGGCAACCACAACAGAGAATCAACCCAGCCTTAAAAGACATAGTGAAAGAGGAAATAGAGAAACTATTGCAGGTAGGATTCATTTATCCCATTTCTGACAGTCAATGGGTATCACCATTAGTAATAGTGCCTATGAAAAATGGAAAATGGCGAGTTTGCATTGATTATAGAGCTGAATAAAGCTACAAAGAAAGATTATTTCCCACTTCCTTTTATCGACCAAGTGCTGGATAATCTTGCTGGTAGTCACTACTTCTCCTTTTTGGATGGATTTAGTGGCTACAATCAGATCCAAGTAGCTCCTGAAGACCAAGATAAAACAACCTTCACCTGCCCATGGGGGACATTTGCCTACAGAGTCTTGCCATTTGGATTGTGCAACGCGCCAGCCACATTTCAACATGCTATTTTGGCAATATTTGTTGATTTAACGAATACATGTGTAGAGGTTTATATGGACGACTTCATAGTGCATGGAAAAACCTTTGATGAAGCCCTAAATAGTTTAAATAAGGTGCTTGAAAGATGCAAAGAACACCAGCTGTCTCTAAATCATGAAAAATGCTTCCTTATGATGATTGAGGGAATTGTACTTGGTCACCACATCTCACAGGAGGGAATGAAAGTAGATCCCAAAAAGGTTGAAATCATTATACAAATTCCCCCTCCTCACTCTCAAATAGAGGTAAGAAGCTTTTCGGGACATGCTAGATATTACAGAAGGTTCATTGAAAATTTCAGTCAAAAAGTTGACCCTATGTTCACTTTGCTAAAAAATGATTCTGAATTTAAATGGACACCAGAATGCCAACAGTCATTTGAGGCCATCAAAAGTACCCTCATAACAGTTCCAGTAATAAAAGGACCAAATTGGGGAGAGTTGTTTCACATCCACATAGATGCTTCCAATTAGGCCATTCGGCCAGTGTTAGGATAATTGAGTGAGTCTGGAGGTATGCATGCAATATATTACATTAGCAAAAACTTGAACCCTGTAGAGAAAAATTACACCACAACTGAAAAAGATTTTTTGGCAGTAGTTTATGCTATCAACAAATTTTGCCACTACATCACAAGCTACAAAATCTTCATACACACTGATCATGCAGCCATAAGATATCTGACGAATAAGGCTATAGTAGGAGGTAGAAATATTAGATCACTATTATTATTGCAAGAATTTGACATAACCATTGTTGATAAACTTGGCAAAGATAATGTTGTTGCTGACTTATTATCTAGATTGAATGTGCAGGGAAATAACGAACCAGTGGATGATGCCTTTCCTGATGAACATTTGTTCACTATCTCTATACAATCTCTGTGGTTTGCTGATCTAGCTAATTATTTGGTTTCAAGGAAATGCTCACAACACTTCAATTCAAAAGAGATTAGATGACTAGTTTGAGAAAGCTCCAGATATAAGTAGGTAAATGGTTTTTTGTTTAAAAATTGTCCTCATCATGTATTACGTCGGTGTGTGCAGGAAACGGAGGTGTATGACATAATCCGTGCATGTCATGATGAACCTTCTACTGGACACTTTTTAGCCATCAGGATAGGGCACAAGATCCTGGGAGCTGGATATTTTTTGCCAACAATGACCAAAGATATTCACCAATATGTAAAGCAATGTGATCAGTGTCAAAGAATGGGATGTCCAACTTCCACCACATAGATGCCACTCCATCCTCAAGTGGCTTTATAGCCATTTGAAAATTGGGGAATAGATTTTGTCAGACCAATTGATCCACCATCCAGAGGAAATCACTACATTCTGGTCTGCACAGACTATGCCACCAAGTGGGTTGAAGCAAAAGCATTACGAGCAACGAAGGAGGAGAAAGTTGCAGATTTTTTGTACAAACACATCTTGTAGTGGTATGGAGCACCCATAATGCTTGTCTCTGATCAAGGACCACAATTTATGTCTGCCATGATCAAAGCATTCCTGGAAAGATATTAGATCAGTCACAGGAAATCTTCACCATATCATCCACAAAGCAATGGTCAGGTTGAAGTAACAAAAAGAGAATTGGAGAATATTCTCACCAAAACAATCTCAAGCAAAAAGACAGATTGGGCCGATAGAATGACATAAGTTGTTTGGGCTTATAATACTACTTAGAGGACAACAACTAACTTCACACCATATGAGTTAGTTTATGGAAAGCACCCGGTGTTGCCCATTGAATATGAGGTAGAGACATTAAAAACAACACTTGAAGCTGGTATCGATTTGACCAAAGCATAGTGACAAAGGATATTGCAGTTAAATAGACTGGATGAGATGAGGATGGAGGCACTATAACATATGGAGTTAATTCAACAATAGAGGAAAGAATGTCACAACAAGCACATCGTTAGCAAGCACTTCAAGTAAGGAGATTGGGCCCTATTATACAATTCTAAATACCAAGATCTAAAAGGGAAACTACACACCAGATGGTTGGGGCCCTATGAAATTCAAAAAGTCTTCAGTAATGGAGCTCTCTAGTTAGTTCCAATTGATGGAGATCGCAGAGTTTTTCTAGTCAACGGACATAGATTGAAGCTGTATCATAAAGCAGCCTCTAAAGAAGAATTCTCTGCAAAAATTCAGTCTCGGATAGAACATTTTTCTATGGAAGATCTTTCTTCCATGGGAATCGTGCTCTAAATGACAATTCTTGAATGAATAAAGCAGTTGAGGTTGAAAACCAAAAATGGAAAAAAAAATTGGGCAAATGTTGAAAACCAGCAATGGCGGTCTTTTCTTTGAAATTCGCTTCCCCCTCAATAAAATTCCTTTTTGCAGATTTGCAGGTCGGCATAATAAATCAATAATTGAAGCTCCTGTTAGTTCTGGAGAGCTCCCGACAGCTCCTGATTGCTCCAGATAACTACAGATTCTTCCAAAAAATATCGGCGCATATTACCCATACATGTGCCATAGGGTGTTATTTTCGATGCATCACGAAAATCGATTTGGTGAATAAAGTTAAGGTGAAATAATTAAATGCTTGGGACCTTTTCAAGGTATATTCTTTCCTTAATACTTATATAATTATTTTAATTTGTTTTGTATATACCACGTGTCTCCCAAAGTATTCGTCTGTAGTTTCACATTTCACGGCAGTTGCAACAATTATTGCAGTTGACAGGTGGCAGTCGCGGGGTTATTCAAAGATCTTGCGTAACCCAAAATAAATAAAAGTACTGGGTGATCATTACAAACAACATTTAAAATAAATGCCATAAAAGGGAATAAGCGCCAGACTAAGAATCCATCATATCCAGTACTTATGATTAATTATGGCAAGTATTATGACAAGCGAGAATGTTGGTGTCAGCTCCGGAGTCGAATGGAAAGACAATTAAGACGGCAGCTACGAACTTGCACTTTGTACGCAGCCAACCTGGTGCATAACACTGAAGTACATGCCATAATGGATGAAAGGGCATTCAGCGTAACTATTAACTTGTGAAAATCTCATGCCATTAAACTTGCACGCATATCTGCAAATGACAACACAGCATTCATAACCCTTTTTCATTTCAAATCATAGTTAGAAAATCAAGTGAAGACCAGGTTAAAACTCCATTGCAAGAAGCCACCACAGAATCATTCACAGTTAGATAATCAAGATGGGTCACAAGAAGAAAGTAGAACCATAGAATCCCATCTTCGATGATGCAAGCATGCAAATATTTCAGCAAGTAGGGTGGCTTGAATTCCTGCAGAAGTTTGAAGGGTTTGAGGCAGAGCTGATTGAAGAATTTGTCACAAATTTCCATCGAACCTTCACCACCGTCAAAGGGGTAAGATTTCAAATTAACCCCGCTGTCATCAGTCAACTTTCTGGGATTCCTACTATTGGGGTTGATATGTTTGCAAGTAAACCCTCCTATCAGGAATTAATTCAGAAGTTCCATGTTGCTCCGGAGACCCTGCCCCGGTACATTGTAAACAAGGGAGCAACAAAAGGAATAGAGAGGACCAGTCTTCCAGACCCATGAAAGACTGTAGTCCTATGGGTTATGAAATTATTCACATGCGAAGGGCAGTATGGTATAGTTTTGGGCCATGGCATGAGATTGATCACCCATTTGAGACATGGAGCCAACAACCCTCAGTATCTGATAAACATCCCTGCTTTTCTGCATGCCAGTTTGATCACCATGATGACTAAAAGAAGGGAAAAAGAAGGGAAAATCACTCACCCTGGTCTGATGCACTTAATTATGAAACACCACTTCCTATCACAGGAAGATGGTCAAACAAAGTGGGAAGATTTCTTGGCCTTGCAACCCAGAAGGAGAAAGGCAAAGCGCCAGGCCTCTGCTGTATCTATTTCAGGCAACCCTGTCGCAGTTTCCTCACAACCTGCAGAGGTTCAGTCTGGCTGGCTCCAGAGAAGGACAAAGCAAAGTGCTTAAGTTAGTATGGCTACTGATGCCAGAGTTCACCACCCCTGATTAATCATCTCTTCAGATGAAGAGGAAGAACAAAACTCTACGGCCATCGTAGGAGAGCATGCATTCCCTGCTGCTCAACCAACAGAAGAAGAGGTTTAGGAAGAAGAAAGAGTTGAAGAGGCTGGTGGCGGTGGAATGCCTGGGGAAATTGGTGAAGAAAGTATCCCTGAGGAAACAAGGCAGGCTGCAAATACCCCTGAAGAATCTGAACAAGCTACTTTGCAGCACGACCACAGAGAAGGCAAGGAAATCCTTGAAGAAGGTTCTGAAGACACTGCTGGACCTGAAACAAGGTATGCACTCAATCTTTCGAAGACTAAATTTGAGTTAAAACAGTGTAAAGCACAGTTGGAGGCAATGACATTGCAATTAAAATCTAAAGATGAGGAATTTGAGAAAAAGATGGCAAAAGTTGATGAAGAGAAACAAGAAAAAGAAATTTCTACTTTTAAAAAGGAAATTGAAAATCATAAAAATATGGTGGCCCAGAGGGATACACAGATTGCTCAGCTTAGGCAAAAGATGACCCAACAAAATACTGCAGCTATTCCATTCAAAATATATGCACAAAATCCACAACTAGCACAGGAGAACAGGCAGCTCTAGAGGGAAATTAGACAGCTCCGGAGAGAGCTAGAAACCATAAAGCAGGAGAAGTTGACAGTTGAGAAAAATCTGGCCCTAGCCTGCGAAACAGGGGAAACCTTGCTTGCTCAAAGGGCACCATCTGGTATATATGCCTTGTTCCTAAGAGAGCAGTATTTAAGGTGGAAATTGTTAGGGATAAGTTGTAACCTTCCTTTTGACTTTGATAGTGACATGGAATTTGTAGAGCATTATTTGGAAAACCCCAAGGACCAGCAAAATCTATTATGTGATTTTTTCCAACATGGTCACATCATGGGCCATGTAAACACTTCAATGCTAAATTTATATGTGGGAGAATTGCAGATCAGGAGCTATCTCTCTGCTCAATAATCATAGATTATGGACAGATAGAATGGAAGAGTACAATGCTGCTGCAGGGTCCATTGGGTTATTGTTGCACCATGAATGTCCCAGAGCTACTTGGTCCACCAACACTTTCAAGGCCAATGTTTACAGGCAAGGTATTACAAGCCAATATGTGCAAAATCTGAATTCTTGTATTGCTGACTTTTTCACCATTGCTGGATATCTTCCAAATGCAGCAGTTGCAATCTGCATAAACAAGTTTGAGGACTTGCCCCAAGTTTTCAAGAGGAGAGAGCCTATTTCACCTACCAATATTAGATGGATGACTGACAAGGTGCGAAAGATTATCCCATTAATTCTGCAGAAGCAAAAAATTGGGTCGGGATGAGATTCAGGCCTCCATTAATTCTAATGTCAGTTCCTCAATTGAACCATCCACTAGGCCATGGAATGAGAGAAGGGAAATTCAACAAGTGGTTCAGCAGGATACAAGAAAATGATGGATTCCAACCAAAGGGGAGACAACTGTCCCAATATGACTATGATGAGGACTATGACTGCAACCAGAAAATGGAGGGCAAAAACATATTGGATGAAGCAGACTAAGCACATCCATGAGGACATGGCATATATTCAGTAGGGGGGAGATGATGAGCCATATAGTTGACTCATCTATTTCGTGTTATTTCTACTTTTAAGAACTTTCATAGATACTTTGGCATATATAAATACATATTATTATAATTATATTTGTCTTTTGGTTAGATTATGCACATGATTAGTTTTCATTTCCTTTGATGAAATCTCTTGCTTTATTTTACTTGATTACATTTCAAATGTGCATATTTTATGAATTATGGTGCGAAGCTGTGAATGTTCTTATAAGGCTTGCAGCAATATGAATAACCAATGGTCTCTGGAGCCCTCTGTCCCAAGAAGAACCCAAACTCCAGAGAGCTCCATATGCTGAAAACCTCCCTTGGATCATCCTCCCCTTGAGTCGATGATCGCCACAAGTCCATCCCTGAGTGCAAACATAACTTGTGCTTCAATCACTCAGCTGAAAAGGGTAACATTGCCACAACGCCACAATCTTGGTGACTAACTGAAGAATCGGTTAACTGACTTCAGTCTTAACTGAAGTGACTCCCCCCTTGCGACGTACCATTTCTGGAGAATCATCTAGTCCACCATGCAGTTAGAATAAACACAGATCTCTAATCTGTAGTTCTATTTAGGAATTCTAAATGTAGTAAAACCATGCAACTGGCCCTAGTTCGAGTTCGCTCCAGTTAGACTTATTGATAGTTTTCTTCTTTCAAATAATGCTTGACTGTATAAGTACAAGCAATGCATTTTCTTTCTAGTTAGTTCTAAGTTTTTTATTTCATAGTAGTTATCGCCATATCGATGTAACAGGAGGAAAACTCCTCATGCTTGTAATTCTGTCCATTTTCTGGACTTAGCTTTAATATGAAGGGAAATTTCTGCTAAAAGAAGTTAGTTGAGCAAGAGGATCATCTCTGGTTGGGGAAGTGGGTCCCGCTTACCCATCTAAGGGAAGATCTCTCGATTATTTGGTATCTATGCAATTCTGTTCTAGTCTCTGTTAAAGTTTTCCTTTATGTTATGTGTGATTGTTGTTAGTTGTTCCCTGCAGGTTAGTTCTTAAAAAAATCCTAAAAATACCAAAAAGAGATAGTTTTGTTTCTTATCAGCATTGTCATATTCAGAGTGTGCATTGCTGTAGAGTAATAGTAGATTCAGTTGATCTTCATTTACTTTTTTTGAATAATAGATTAATTTCTTTTCCAGCAAAGTGTGTTTGTTTTTAGAAATTTAAGATAGTTTTCTTTCCTACAAAGTGTGTTTCATTCCCAACAATTTAAGATAGTTTCTTTCCAGCAAAGTGTGTTCATTTCTCAGCAATTAGATAGATCTTTATTTCTGCATGTATTTTTCAATTCTGGCGAGACTGACAAACCAAGTCCTATTCAACAAAACACTCGACCAAAACCCCCCCATTCTAAGAAGTCTTATCGCAGATAGCTCCAGACACCTCTGGATTGATAAAAGTAAATGATGATGCATTAATAAAGCCTACTTTGACCTCATCAGTCAACTTGTTCCAATTGCAAGAAAGTTGGTCATGATGAGCATTATTGTCATGCCAAGTGAATAGATGAGTTGACACATCTTCTTCAAAATAATTGCATCAATTTGTCATCTTCCTAGACACAAGGATCATCTTCTTCTACTTCAAAATTGACTAAAGGGAAAAGATAGGCACTTATTACATTGGTGTATTCTTAACCATAGTGGATAATTGACTTAGGTGTTACACACCATATGGTTTCTAATAGAGAGTAGTTTTCTTCTCTAGAGCTTTGTTATATGACACATTCTCATAGGTGATAATGTAATATTAGATGTTGTTGGGAGAGGTTTGGTTGACATGGATGAAGGTTCATTTTAGGATGTCCTTCGTGTACCTAATTTATTTTCCAACATTGTTTCTATCTACCATTGCTCATCTCAAGAATGACAAGAAGATTGAGTTTACTTTGGATTCGTTTGCGATTCAAGATCTTAAGGATAATGCCCTGATTTCAGTAGGGAGGGTCAGCCATCAATCTTGGTTACGTGTTCTCCCACTTTACACTTAATTCTACTTCTATTACTCTACTCACTCATTTAGACATGTTGAGTAAACTATGGCATGAGCAATTCAACCATCTCAACTACCACTATATTTAATGGCTCAATTCAAAAGATATGGTTACAAGACTTCCTCATATCAACTTTTTAGATAGTGTGTGTCTAGATTATACCACAAGAAAGCATCCAAGAAGAATTTTGATAAAGGGGAGTCTTGGAGGGCTTCACAAGTCCTCAAATTGGTTCACAGTGATCTAGTGGGACCCCTTTATCCTTGTCTTTTAGCAAGGCTTGTTATGTTCTTACATACATTAATGATTATTCTAGATATATGTGAGTCTGCTTCCTTCATTAAAAGGGTGAATTCTTTGGTAGGTTTTATGACTTCAAGGCTCTTGCTAAAAAGTAAGTTGAGAAGTATGTCAAGATTCTATACACAAACAATGGTTGAGAATACGTGAACCACAAATTTGAGAAATTTTATACTCTTGAGGGGATTGATCTTCAACATATAGTTGCATATACACTATAGTATAATGGTGTTGGAAAATGGTAGAACAAGTCCTTAAAGGATATGGTCGGTTGCATGATACATGATAGTTCTCTTGCTCCTTAGTTTTGAGTTGAATCCATTAATTGTGTTGCTCACATTTAGAATTAGGTTCCCCATAAGGCCTTGAAAAGCATTACTTCTTTTAAATCTTGGTGTGGTGGGAAATTGGTTGTGCAACATTTCTGAGTTTTTAGCTCCCTTGCATGGGTAGTTATTCCTTCATAGAAATGCAAGGCTTTGGAAACTCAAAGTTATCCCTGTGTCTTTGTTGGATATCCTAATGGTGTCAAGAGGTATTGACTCCTAGATCCTAACACACATGAGATCTTGATTAAGAGGAGTCTTTAATTTAAGGAAATCTCTCCTAACTTGTCTTCTCACATTCCTTTTTCCTCCACAGTGGACTCAAATGATAGTGACTTAGAGGGTTCTCCAACACCTTAGACTCGCAAGTTTGAACATGAGGGTTCACCTACACCTTTATAGGGTTCACATTCTGAGGCTAATCTTGAACTCTCCTCCCTCATCCCCATTTTCTTCATTACCTTAATGGGCTTGATAGACTCTATAGTTAGTAAGCACATTTGTGAGGGATCCTTCAGGCAATTAAAGGACTCAATCACAATATAGAGATCTTCCACATGTATACATTACCTCTGCTTTAGATCCATAGTCTTTTCATGAAGCATTAGATATTGTTGAGTGGGATTCAACAATGGAGAAAGAGTGTAGTTCCTTGATGAGGAATAACAAATGGGACCTTGTCCCTCTTCCTAAGGGAAGAAAAATGGTTCAATGTAAGTGGATCTATTGAAATAAATATCTAGTAGATTAAACTATTGATAACTTCAACGCTTATCTTATGGCCAAAGGTTTCTCACAAGTTTTTGGTGTTGACTACACTAAGTCCTTTGCCACTATTTCCAAAATGAATGCCATTCACTTAACTCTTGCTATAGTCTCAACTCATGGTTGGGTTGTACATTAGATGAATGTGAAGAATGCATTTCTTCACATGGATCTTTGAGAGGAGATTTACATGGAGCAACAATAAGGGTTCATACAAGATTCTTCATTGGTTTGAAACTTAAGGAAATCTATCTATGGCCTTAAACAAGCCCCTTGGACTTAGAATGCCAAGATGGATTCCTTTATACTCTTAGTCAAATTATCAAGATGCCACTAAGATCTAAATGTCTACATCTTGAGACAAGTTGACTCACTTGTTTTTTGTTCTCTATGTTGATGACTTGATCATTATGGGGAGCTCATCATCCAAGTATGCTCTTGATCTTCTAGCTCATTTTCACATGGTTGATTGTAAGTATGATCTGACTTCCTTTCTATTATAAGTCAAGCTCGAGTCTAAGTCTTTCACTCCACTAGTTGATGCCACATTGTGTCATCAACTTGCTGGTAGCCTCATCTATCTAACTCACACTCACCCCAATATCTCATATATAGTTGGCATGCTTTCATACTTTATGCGAGAACTACATGAGCTTCATTGAAAAGATGCCAAACACATCTTACACTATATATAGGGCATCCACATACATGGGATTCACTATGTAGTAGGCATAGGTTCAGACTTGGTTGGATATACAAATTCTAATTGGGTTGGTGATCTTGATGATCATAAGTCCACATATAGCTACAAATTTCACTTAGTTTTGGCCCCATTTATTGGCATATCAAGAAACGTGTCATTGCTCTTTCTTTGACTAAGGTTGAATATCAAGGGGTTGTTAATGTCATCGTCGAGGCACTTTAGCTTTCTAATAATCTTACTAAGTTTGGCATTCCTTTTCAAAGGCCATCAACTATATTCTATGAAAACCAGAGCGTCATTTAGATCTCAAAGACCCTAGTTCATCATCAACAAACCAAACACATTGAGACCCTTATACACTATATTAAGGAGTTGATATAGGAGTAGGTCATTGATTTGATGTATTGTCCTATAATGGATCAAGTTACAAACATCTTCACCAAATCCTTCACTGAGAGCAAGTCCATCATTTGTATGCTCTCTTGGGAGTGCAGGGCTCTAATTCTTTGGGGATCACATAATCCTTCTCTCTTCATTCTATCATGAGGGGGATTTTTGTCTATAAATTTTCTCTTCTTTTTTTAGGGGATTATTTTGCACATGGGTCCCTAAAATGGCTACACATTTGCTGCGACCCATTTATTCATCTCTACATATCCACTTAAGGTGTGCTTTTGGGGGGTGCTAATGCATAATTTTGTTTTCTTACATTTAGTTTATTTACTTTATTGCATTATATGCACCTATGGTAGGATAAGCTTACTTAGGTAGGTATCTACTATGATAGGTTGTATTTGCATCACATTACTTATACTTTCCTAGTTTGGTGGAGATGTTGCACACACATGTGACCACATATCCTTTTTCCCACATTGGTTGTACATTCACATATCTTAGTGGTGTATCCTATATTAACTTGCAACATGTACTTTTATATTAGTCTAATTCATTCTATTGTGTCTTTGATTAGAATACAATTTATTCTATCATATTGATCATCTAAGTTCATTGTACTTTGCTTTAGACTTTCTTGATATTGGGTGGCTATCTCCATAACCAAATCTCATAATCTCATGTGTGTGTGGAAGTGGTAGCTGTAGGTAGTTGAGTCTTACATATTATGGTACATAAGAAAGAGAGTCATCTTGAAAATATTGTATTTGCAATTGGTGTTCTATTGGAGGATTGCCCTATTAAAGTGACGACATGAACAATATTATAATTGCATTAGCTTTTCCATAATATTTGAATTATTATCCTATTTTATACTAGTGGATTTGTTATGACATTACAAGAATTTTATTTATATTTGCAAGTTCCTTGCAAGTGGTATCAAAGAACTTTCTTGGGCTCAATTTGTAGGTTATAACTAAATTTTTCACAACAACAATGGCAATGGAAATAGTTATTAGTGATTCGTGATCTCTTTTCTGCAACATGGTGCACAAAAGCATATGTGACAAGTTAATGGCCTCTTGTAGGATCAAGTGCAAGTCCAAAGCCCTAAAGTATGTTCTTCACCTTCCAGGCCAAGGGTGTCATCAAGAAGGTAGAACAAGGGCTCATCAACGGATTGAGGACGGTTAAGGCCAACTGACAAGAGTGGGTGTTCTCTCTTGCACTTCAGAATCAACTAGACCTAGTAGGGTATTCCTAGAGGTATCAAATGAAGTACAAGTAAATAATTGTAGCCATACCCAATATAAACTTGACCCTTATATTTTTCACTAGGCCAAGACAAATTGGTTACATAAGACCTCTAATTCAATTGATAATACACCTTGCACATGCACTCCTAGTTGACAACATTTATATCTCCATAAGATGAATTCACTTAACTTCTCATACATAATTTTCAAGGTGCGAGCATACAAGAACATGATTCACATATGATTTAAATAGTTTTAAGTTGCATAAGATTAATCCCTAGTTGTAACACTAAATCATGAATAGCATAAGAAACCTAATCTACTCCTAACCCTACTCCTACAACTAACCAGGATAGAGGATGATTAAAAGAGAGTGTCGACCCTTCACCAATTTGGATCAATGCCTACTCCATTGGGCAACAGAGTCATAAAATGTAGGGAGGAGGGAGATACGTTTAAAAACCCTCAACAAGATAGGAAATGCATTTACATACAAATCCAAAATACATTTCATACAATGGACATACTAATAATCCATAACATAACTGTAATAATCCATTTGCAACAAAGGAAAGACTAATACAAAGGTTTTGCATTATATAGATGCTATCACACATACATCTAATTGTTGCAAGTATGAGCAGTAAGTGTTGTCATTGATGTCAACACCTAAGGTTAGCATCTAAGGAAGCTATTTGGATGAGTTTGAGCAAGTGTTTGAGAAGTTAGTACAATTGCAGAATTGTTCTATCTACAAGAATAATGCAGTATTTTTCTCTGCATATCATGTAGATTGAATATATTTGTCTATAGTTTAGAAGTTATGTTAAGGGATGTTTGTAGTTGCTATGTTTCAAGTTTGAGCTTGCGGTTTGAATATTTGAGTGAGTTCTGTTCACCAGAGTAAAAACTAATTTTCTGAGTATTCAATGGTGACAGGGAGAATGTATTCTGCTCCACATTTAAGTGTTATGGTTTGTGGTTCTAGGATTAAGTCTGAGATGATGTTATGTGCCTTCAGTTGAAATGGTTCATGATTTGGTGCTCTGCAAGTGATCTTTTCTTTACGACAATAGTTGACAGTAATGTTTAAGTGTTCTAGTTTGAAGAATCTTCTTGATAGAATGTTTGGGGGTTATGCAGAAGTTCTTGGTGATTGTAACGTGCTTGTGGATGTCTCTAGATTGTGTTCCTACTTTTTGATTGGTCCATAAAGTGTAATTTGAATCGTGGATGAAGTGTGTTCCTAAAGGTCTTAGTGTTAACACCAATTTTGGCCAACTTGGTTGTTTTCACTACTTACGATTATGCTTTGGAGTTTGTGATAGTGTGTTGTTGCATGAGATATTGCATTTGAGTCCTAGCTAAGGTGTGGTGTGGTCCGCATTCATTCTTTTCCTTCACAAATATGTTTAGGTCTAAACCTATTCTAATGTATGTATGTATGCCGACCTTAGAGATTGTTCCAATGGTTGATGATTGTAATGCCGACATTGATGTACATTCCAAGGTTGATGAATTGTATAAATACATGTAATGAAATCATAAATAAGGTATGATGTTGTGAAGATGCAAAGATAAGTGTGAAGTGTAAAAGTAAAGAAGAGCAGAGGAGTTTTATTGTGCTTCAATGGAATTGAACCTTGGCATGGTGTAGATGCTACTATCTTAGTTCACCAACTTCTGGCAGTGAGCCCCTTCTTTTGCAGTGAGCATTTTGGGTAGTGAGCCTTGTTGTAATCATTTATACTGTGAGTTAATCCTCACCGTGGTTTTTCCCTCATTAGATTTTCCACGTAAAAAATTTGGTGTCTCATGTGTCTCATGTGTTTAAGTTTATGATTTCATGCTTTCATGGTTAAATCATAATAACAGTGATTAAGTGGTTGATGTGTTGATGTTTGAAAGAAGTTAAGTTTTGGTTACAATTGATTCACCCCCCTCTTAGTTGTCTTGTGCATTTCAACAATTGGTATCAGAGCGAGGGTTCCTTGGAAGAAAGCTTAATGTCTTGAGGTAGATCTGGGATGGCGCACAAGGAGTCTCCGCAGTTTGATGGAATGGATTATGCTCTCTAGAAGGTACGAATGAAAAGTCATCTCATTTCTCTTGGTTATAGTGTTTGGAAGATGGCATATACAAAGTATACTATTCCTCAAAATGGTCCATCATCTAAAGATGAAGTCAAATCATATGAGTTAAATGGAAAGGTTAGAGATGCTCTGTTAAATGCTTTATCCAACACTGAGTTAGTAAAAGTTATGGATTTGGAAACTACTCATGAGATCTAGGTTAAGTTGAAAAATTTATATGAAGGAGATGATTCTGTAAAGAGTGCCAAATTACAAAACTTGAAGGCGAAGTATGAAGCCCTGAAGATGAGTGATGATGAGAACATAACAATCTACATGCAAAAGGTTGATGAAATTATCAATGGAATCAAAGGTCTTGGAGGAACTATTGATGAGGATGAGGTTGTGCTGAAGATTCTTAGATTATTGCCTAAATCCTACAGTCACAAGGTGTCTGCAATTGAAGAAATTTTGAGTGTGAACAAGATTACAAAGGATCAGTTGCTTGGAAATTTTACTACTTTTAAGATGAGAGAGTTTGGTGATGCTCTGCCGAAGACTGAGACTGCTTTCAAAGCTAGCACTTCAGAGAAGACTTCAAGATTTGAGAAGTATGCGTAGAATCAGATGATGACATTGATGAGATTGAAGCCAACTTTGGGGATAGAATGCAAAGAGGTACCGGTAAGTTCAAAGGTAAATTACCATTCAAATGCTTTACTTGTGGTAAGATTGGTCACTATGCATCCAAGTGTCCTGAGAGAATTGAAAAAACCAAGAAGAAATTTGAAAATAGACCTAGGATTATAAAGAAATGCTATTATATTAGAAATCTTGATGATGATGGTGTAACAGATGATGAGTCTGGTGATACTAGTGTAAATGAATGCTTGTTTATTGCTATCAAGGAAGAACCTGTATCTACTAATCCTGCTAGTTGTGTGAAGGAAGAAAAACCTATGGAAGAAAGTGCTTTGTCTGTTTGTTAGGTTGAGAAAGATAAAGATGAATGGATTATTGATAGTGGATGTTCACATCACATGATTGGTGATAAAAGTAAGTTTGTAAGTTTGGAAAAATATGATGGAGGACTGGTTAGGTTTGGAGATGATGCAACTGGTAAGATTTGTGGAAGAGGATCTATTTCTTTTGATGGAAAACACAATACAGATGATGTTCTATATGTGAAGGGTTTAAAGTATAATCTCTTAAGTGTTGGTCAGACGTGTGACAAAGGGTATAATCTAAGATTCAAGGATAATAAATGCAAGATCATGGAAAGCTCCGGAATAGTAATTACTACTAGTAAGAAGGCTAGAGGTAATGTTTATCATTTGAGAGGAACTAATGAATGTTGTTTGTTGGCTCAGATAGATGAGAGTTGGTTGTGGCATAGAAGGACGTGTCATATCAATTTTGACAGCCTGGTAAATATAAGTTCAGTACAATCTGTGAGAGATTTGCCTAAGCTTGTGAAGCCTGCTAATACTATTTGCAAGGAATGTCAATTGGGGAACAAACAAGGACAAGTTTCAAGAGTAAAGAATAATTTTCTGTTGGATTGCTTGAGCTGATGCATATAGGTTTGTGTGGTCCTACAAGAACAAGAAGTCTACAAGGAGATAGATACTTTATGTTACTTATTGATGATTATTCTAGAATGACTTGGGTTACTTTTCTAAAAGATAAATCAGAAGCCCTAGACAAGTTCAAAGCTTTCAAGGTGATGGTTGAGAATGAGATAGAATTAAGGATGAAATGCTTAAGGTCTAATAGAGGAGGTGAGTCTACATCAAATGAATTCAATATTTTCTATGAAGAACATGGGATAAAGAGATAATTGTCTGCTCCTAGGACTCCTTAGTAGAATGGAGTTGTTGAAAGAAAGAATAAGACAGTTCAAGAGGCTGCTAGGTCAATGATGAAGGAGGCCAACCTACCGAAAGTGTATTGGAGAGAAGATATATATACTAATGTCTACATTCAAAATAGAGTTCATATCAAAGGTAATGGTACTAAAACTCCTTATGAATTATGGTATGGAAGAGTTCCTATAGTGAAATATTTCAAAGTTTTTGGAAGCAAATGTTATATTAGAAGAGAAGAAGAGTTACACAAGTTTGATGCTAGATATGATGAAGGAATTTTTCTTGGATACTCTACTAAGAGTAAGGCCTATTGGTGCTACAATAAGAGATTGAGAAAGATGACTGAGAGTGCTAATGTGAAAGTTGATGAAGATAGGGGAAAACTATCAGATCTGAGTGGCTATGAATCAAACGAACCTTCTGCTATAGTAAGTGAAGAAAAAGTTGAACAAGAAGACAATCAAGTTGAAGAAGAAACAACTCCAGAAAGTGTTGTTAAGACTCCCAGGTATGTAAGGATTAATCATTCTGAAGATCAGATTATTGGTGACAAAAGCAAAGGGGTATTGACAAGGAAAAGAGCTGCAGAAGAACAGGTGAACTACTGTTTACTTTCAAATATTGAACCTAAAACTATAAGCGAAGCCTGCAAAGATGAGAATTGGGTAAAGACTATGAAAGAAGAGCTGTATAGATAGAGAAGAATCAAACTTGGGAACTGGTTCCTAGACCTGCTGATAAGAATGTGATTGGAACTAAATGGGTTTTCAGAAACAAATTGAATGAAAATGGAGAAGTAGTAAGAAACAAAGCAAGACTGGTATGCAAAGGATATTCTTAGGTTGAAGGTATAGATTTTGAGGAGACTTATGCTCTTGTGGTAAGGATTGAAGCAATAAGAATATTTCTGGCATTTGCGGCACACAAAGATTTCAAAGTGTACTAGATGGATGTGAAGTCTACATTCTTGAATGGAGAGCTGGAAGAAGTTTACATTGAACAACCGGAAGGATTTCAGTCATTAGACCAAGTTGACATGGTGTGCAGATTGAAGAAAGCCTTGTATGGACTAAAGCAAGCTCCTAGAGCCTTGCATGCAAGGTTGGACAAGTATTTGTTGTAATTACGGTTCAGTAAAGGTACTACAAACAACAATCTCTATTTCAAAATCAATGATGATCAAATTCTAATTGTTGTAGACTTTGTTGATGATATTATCTTTGGAGGCAATGAAGGTATGTGTAAGAAATTTGTAGAGGAAATGCAAAAAGAGTTTGAGATGTCTATGTTTGGTGAAATGAATTTCTTTCTAGGACTGCAGATTACTCAATCAGGAAAAGGAATTTTCATTTCTCAGTCCAAGTATGTGAAAGAGTTGTTGAAGAAGTTTGGAATGGAGGATTCTAAGCTAGTATGTACCCCTATGGTAACTGGTTTCAAGCTGAGCAAGAATGATGAATCACCTAAGATTAATCAGAAAAAGTATAGGTCTATGATTGGAGGACTACTTTATCTAACCTATACCAAACCAGATATAATGCATGTAGTTTGTCTTGTGGCAAGATTTCAAGAAGATCCTAGAGAATCACATGTGATGGCAGTTAAGAGGATTTTGATGTATTTAAAAGGCACTTCAAACTATGGATTATGGTATCCTAAAGATGCTGACTTCATTCTCAGTGCATATACAGATGCAGATTGGGCTGGAGATGTTGATGACAGAAAAAGTACAAGTGGAGGTGCTTTCTTCTTGTTTAACAGATTGGTCTCATGGTTGAGCAAGAAGAAAGATTCAATTTCTTTGTTTACTACAGAAGAAGAATATATTGCTGCGGCATGCTGTTGTACTCAAGTGCTATGGATAAAACAAACATTAAAGGATATAAGAGTTGTGTACAGAGAACCAATTTCAATATTTTGTGACAATACAAGTGCTATAAACATTTCAAAGAATCCAGTGATGCACTCAAGAACAAAGCATCTATCAATAAGGTATCACTTTTTGAGAGAAAAGGTAATGGGAAATGAAGTAAAGATGGAATATGTGTCTACAAAGGATTAGATTGCAGATATTTTCACAAAGCCTCTGCCTAAAGATACTTTTGAGTATCTCAGGGAGAAGTTAGGGGTTATTACCCCTCCTGCTCTAAACTAAGATGCATAGAAAGTGCATCAGGCTAGTGGTGTCCAAAGTCTCATTTTTTGATCTGGGTTGATGTTTTGAAGGCTACCTCTCAGGGGGAGCAGGTAGATTTTGTTGATATGAGTTCCTGATAAAGAGAAGTAAGTGTTGTAGTGTTGCTGATAGGGGGAGTAGTGCAGTAAGATATAAATTGAGCCTTGATAACTAAAGAGTGTGAGAAGGTCTGGCACCCTTTGCCATTGATGTCAAAGGGGGAGACAAGTTCATGTGAAAAAATTAAGGAGAGAGATTATGAGAAAGTTACAGCCAGAGAAAGCATAAAGTAAGGGGGAGCAAAAAAGCAAAGCAAGTTTGCTTGTCTTGATGGTTTTTCACATCATGTATTGCCATCAATGACAAAGGGGGAGATTGTTGCAAGTATGAGAATTAAGTGTTTTCATTGATGTCAACACCTAAGGTCAGCATCTAAGGAAGTTATTTGGATGAGTTTGACCAAGTGTTTGAGAAGTTAGTATAGTTGCAGAATTGTTCTATCTACAAGAACAATGCAGTATTTTGCTCCACATATCCTGTAGATTAAATATCTTTGTCTATGGTTTGGAAGTTATGTTAAGGGATGTCTATAGTTGCTATGTTTCAAGTTTGATCATCCGGTGTTAAGATTTGAGTGATTTCTATTCACTAGAGTAAAAACTATTTTTCTGAGTATTCAATGGTGACAGGGAAAATGTATTCTGCTCTACATTTCTCTGCATTGAAGTTTTATGGTTTGTGGTTCTATGATTAAGTTTGAGATGATGTTATGTGCCTTCAGTTGAAATGGTTCATGATTTGGTGCTTTGTAAGTGATCTTTTCTTTATGACAGTAGCTGACAGTAATGTTTAAGTGCTCCCATTTGAAGAATCTTCTGGATAGAATGTTTGGGGCTTGTGCGGAAGTTCTTGGTGATTGTAGGGTGCTTGTGGATGTCTCTAGATCATGTTCCTACTTTTTGATTGGTTTGCAATGTGTAATTTGGATCATGGATGAAGTGTGTTCCTAAAGGTCTTAGTGTTAACACCAGTTTTGGCCAACTTGGTTGTTTTCACTACTTGCGATTATGCTTTGGAGTTTGTGATAGCATGTTGTTGTGTGGGAGATTGCATTTGAGTCCTATCTAAGGCGTCGTGTGGTCCACATTCATTTTTTCTTTCACAAATCTGTTTAGGTCCAGACCTGTTCTAATGTATGTATGTATGCTGACCTTGGAGATTGTTCCAATGGTTGATGATTGTAATGCCGACCTTGATGTACAGTCCAAGGTTGATGAATTGTATAAATACATGTAATGAAATCATAAATAAGGTATGATGTTGTGAAGATGCGAAGATAAGTGCGAAGTATAAAAGCAGAGAAGAGCAGAGGAGTTTTATTGCACTTTAATGGAACAGAACCTTAACATTGTGTAGATGCTACTATCTCAGTTCACTAACTTATGGCAGTGAACCCTTTTGGCAGTGAGCCTCTTCTCTTGGCAGTGAGCCCCTTCTTTTGTAGTGAGCATTTTGGGCAGTGAGCCTCCGGTAGTGAACCTTGTTGTGAATTTTGATATATCATTTATATTGTGAGTTAATCCTCACCGTGGTTTTTCCCTCATTAGGTTTTCCACGTAAAAAATCTGGTGTCTCATGTGTGAATGTGTTTAACTTTATGATTTCATGATTTCATGGTTAAATCATAATAACATTGATTAAGTGGTTGATGTGTTGATGTTTGAAAGAAGTTAAGTTTTGGTTACAACTGATTCATCCCCCCTCTTAGTTGTCTTGTACATTTCAACACTGACCTTGGTTATAATAGTGCCAACAAATGTGGCAAAGAAAAATATACAACTGTGATTATATATTCTCCAGTAACACTACAAAATGCCACGAAGACATACCATTACATAAAATGTGTGTTGAAGATCTTTCCTACAAGTTGCATAATGGATTCCATTCCCTTGCAAACCAGATGGGGTTTATTTGATGCCCTAGAACCCATGAGCAGATGCACCTCCAAAAATTGGTTCAATGACCAACCCCTGAAATGAGGTGAGAACTTCTATTTATAGCATGAAAATCCATGCCCTAAGTCATTTGAGAAGTCTCCTGCCAAAAATAGGTTGTTGTATAAGTTAAAACTACCATTAATGGTATTCTTGGGAGTTGTTGGTCTGTCCTATCATGTTTCAATGCTTTTCTTGAACTTTAATAGGGTTTCAGGGAAACTTGGAACATCAAAACCTAAAAGTGGGTTTCAAGGTTTTAGAAAGATCTGGAAACTCGGGAGGAGTCAAAAGAATAAAGGAGACCAAGAACTAGGAATCAAGAGGGAGCAATGAAAGAGGGGTTCTAGGGAAATTGGGAACCTTGGAATCAGGAACATGGGGAAGACCAAGGTTCGAGAGGAACGTGGAACAAAATAATTGAGAGGCAGGATTTGAGGTTCTAGAAGAACTTGGAACCTCAGGATAGGAGTGGGATTCCAAGGTCCGGGAGAACCTGGGAATCAAGGAACAAAGTAGCGAGGACTAGGTTCCGGGGAAACTTGGAACCTCAGGATGGGACAAAGGAATGAGGAAAACTTGGATTTAAGGTCTGGGAAGGATTTGGGACCAAAGAGAAGAAGGGCCAGAAGTCTAGGGTTTTGGGGAAACTTGGAACTTTAGGACTGAGGAATGAAGGAGTCAGGAAATCATGGAACTAGGGAATGCGAGGACTTTGGAACTAGGTACAAAGGTTCCAAGGACCCTGAAGAACCTAAGAACCCAAAAAGGGAGAGAAGAAGAAAAAAGAGACAAGGTAGATGGGTGCAAGATATGGAAGGACACAGGGACACAAGAAAAGGGTAAGGCAAAAATTTCAAACTTTTAGGATTTGAGGGAACCAGGTAACTCAAGATGTGAGGACAAGATTCTGGAAAAAATCAAAAACTTGAAAGGAAAAGAAGAAAGTAGGGAGTTCAAACTTTCAAGTTTTTGAGGAACTGGGGAACTTGAGGACACGAGGACAAGGTTCCAAGGTTCTGAGAAAACCTGAAAACTCAAAAAGTGAAGGGGAAAGCGGGAGACACAAGGTTTCAGGAAACTCCAAAACTTCGAAACCGAAATAAAAATGTATGGTTCTAGAGAACTTTGGAACCTACGGACAATGCTCCAAGATTCTAAGGACCGCCAGGAACTTGAAAATTGGGGAAAGGGAAAAATGCAAAGGAAACCCCCCAAACTTGGATTTTTCTTAGATTTTTTTATGACATCATCATATGAGGGGCATGTGGGAAGGCCAAGGAATAACTCCAGAAATTTTTTTTTTAACAAACCTATAACCCATTTAAGGCTTCTTAAATTGAACATCAGTGATGTGCTATACATGACAAATGCAACAAGAGGGGCACCTAACTTAAGATATTGCATCTTTAGGTCTGAAAAATCTAGGCATCAATAGGTAGTACCTTAACAACCCCCACATGGTTAGAATTTGAGGGAATATTTCCAACAAAAAGGGTCAACAACCCTACACCTTATATTTTAGTAGTTTTTACCCTTAGTGTAAATAGTGAATTATCATTGGGAGGTAAATTTGTGGTTGGAATATCAACATCTACCCCCACAGAAAAAAATTTGCTGCCCAAAGAGAGATACTCAATTAGAAAACTTTTATGGGCAGTGAAGTTTGGCTTTAAACCCCTAGGAAGTCACAATATTTGGGGCCCAATCACTTAGAATAGAGAATAGTAGTTGTAGTTTTATAGTCACAACTTCACATAAAATTTTTTATATAAGTGGGCATAGAGTAGTTCAAATGCAAAAATAAGAGCACTTAAGGTAGGAATTTTCAATTATATTTTGTTATAAAATAGATCTTAGAAAACCATGAAAACCTAGTTTAAAAAAATCTCAAGGAGAAATAGAAAAATGTTGCCCAAGAGAGATCCAAAGGTTGAAGTTGACACATAAGACCTCCACAAAAATGTTTCTCAAATAAAAACACCAATTGGATTAAGCATAGGCCAAGTTGATCTTACATAGATGATTCCTACACTCAATTCTTTGGCTACTAGAGTTTTAGTTTAGCCCAACTCAAATTATTCTTATTAGCATCATTCTTAGGGTTGCTTATGGAGCCACCCAAAACCCCTAAAAAATAGCATGCCTAAATTTCATGGTGAGGAAGCCACATGGTTAGGAATGAGGGAACATTATCTTGATATTCATAGGGTCCCAAATGATAAGCATGTCACTACTACTAGATTTTCTTTAGGAGTGGTATTCTAATGTTATCTTTGGTGTACAAGATCTTGCCCAAGAATGTTTAGGTGGCCAAAATTTACAAAAGCCCTTCTACCTATATTTGGACAAGGCATCTATGAGGACCCAAAAGGAAATCTCTTTAAGTCAATACACATAAGAACAATAATTGAATAAATCACCCAATTTGACGAGGCACCTAATCTGACAAATGTAAGAGTTACCAATGGACTCAAGCTTCCAAGATCACCTGCAAAACTAGAGATTTCCTTCTACAAGAGAAAAAATTAAGGAGGATAAATTTGCATGATAAGGATACAATAATTATATTGGATTATAATAATTACATATGAGATCTTGATTTTATATTTGCAAGATAGAAAACCCTGAGAGCTTAAAAGAATCCCTAAGTAAACTTAATAAAGTGTAATTAAATAAACAATTACACCAACACACTCCTTAAGTGCAACTTAGGGAGAATGTGAAAGCATGAAAAAATGTAAAGATGGGTCTTGGATACAAGGCCATATTAGGTGGTACCGTGTACAAAAATATCTCACAAATGGAGAAAAAGAGAAAACCATAAGGGAAAAATTTCTCCCCAAAAGAGAGAAAATATGAAGAATGTACAAGTGATGGATCACAAACATCCAAGTCCATCGCAAATACATAATGAATATCTCCACATAGGAGAGAGTGAATGAATGAGATAATAGATCCACCCACAAAGAAGTAGCTTATGTGCCAATGGTGAATGCTTGGAGACAATATAATCCACTGCATGTTGTTGTTGAACTTTTGAATCACAGTAAAAACTACTAAATATCCAATAACTTCAATGAAATTGATGCAAATACAATAAACAAAATATTACCTTCGTAGATCCTATTCACCTCGTAACTTCCATTGTTTCCTATCTCGTATCAATCTTATGTATGATTTTAGCTCTTAGAAGTTGTACTTCCTTCTTGTTGAAGATGACAATACGAGAATGGCTATGATTGGATTGTACAATGGAGATTAAACTAACCATGCAACTATAATGAAGATGGATGGTGGAGATATGGAGACATGATTCGATGATTATGATGATAATGAGGTTATACAAATGCAATGAGAATACTTTTCCAAAGGCACGCTGGTAGGATTTCTGCAGAGTAAGATTGCTAAAGCTTGGGTGGATCAAAATGGGTGTGAGGAACCTACTTTTATAGGCTTAAGAGAGGCCAAGTCCAAGTGTCAATAGATCCATGACTGAAGGAATTACCTGTGACATGTATGGTTGAGGAAGCTTGAGCAAATGTGCGCGAATAAGAAGAGTACAAGTGTCCAGGCCTCTTTCATGAGTTATGGGAGTTAACAGAATAGATTGAGGAGTTAACTAAATAGACTGACCAGTTAAGTGAATTGATTGATTAGATAACTAATCTTGATTGGAGGATAAATAGGACATGTGGGTGAGGTGATATTAGCTAATTAAATATTAAAAATATTTAATTATGTGTACAACATGGTGAGGTGGAAGAATGACATGGATGAGATGATGTGGAATTATGGAATTTAGGACTTTGGAATAGAGGAGTTTGTGATTAATTAAATAATTTAGGAGTATTTAATTAGATGAGACATTAGAGGAATTAGGGAATATTAATTAAATAAATTGATTTTTATTTAATTTTGGGATAATGAACCAATTAAATAAATTAGACTATTTATTTAATTGATAGAAGAATAAGAATTAAAATAAATATTTAAAATATTTATTTAATTCGACACAAGCCATTTTTAGGTGTATACATTTTGCCCCTCTTTGATGCAATGTGTTTTATCACGTTGTTTCAAAGAATTAATTTTTTTTTTCAGTATGATAAATGCCCCAGTTTTGCCCCTGTGATAGGTATTGATGATGGTAATATGCCCCCTCGGGAGATTGGTCGGGATGAATTTTGGAAAAGGTTAATGAACGATCTCACGATGAAGAAGAATGATAAATGATGGCTAAGAAAATGGAGGATGCAAGATAAGGGATGGATGAAAGAATTGAATGATATGTTATGCAAGATAAAATGATAACACACACAAGCAAGCAAGCAAGTATGCACAAATGATACCAAAAAAAAAAAAACAAGGTATTGCCCCTGTCAACTTGTAAACCAATGGTCAATTGATAATGATTGATGATAGTGTTATCATTGCGGGGAATGATATATCCCTAGATCAACACAAAGATGCAAGAAAGACAATTCCCACTAATGATGATGATTGATTGATTAATTGAGCTAGTTTACGACAAGATTAGGATCAAGATCATTAATTGCGATTGGATAACTTTGACAAGATTGATTTACTTGATTGGTATGGATTAAGGATGACTTGCACTTGGATCATTACTTAGATTGATTGGATTGATTGGATTGATGATTGGTGATGCCCCAGTCACACAAGAGAGAGGGTGATAAGGAAAGATAATGATAAGTTAATGAATAAGATGAATGATGATGATGACGCCCCCTCGGGAGGACAATTGGTGTGCTCTCAAAATGAAAAGAGAGAAAAGGGTGAGTAGATAAGGAGATGTAGATAAAGAAAGGACTTGGATCTTAAGCCACTTGGAAAATGATATGTATGAAATGCTTATAAATGAAATGAAATGCAATTTGGTATGTATGATAGTGGATTTTGTCATCTTTTTGTACAAGTTTTTGAAGTACTTTGTTTCATCATTGAGCTTTTTAAAATATTGTAAGAAAATACAAGCATCTAGGTATAATTAAACTATGATGACCTGAGTATTACTTACATGGATTTTGATTTAGCAAGTTAATACAAGCATCTAAGTATAATTGAACTGAGATGACCTGAGTATTGCTTGTGTATCAATAGCCAAGGATTACACCTGTTTCATGTTTAGACCTCTGATGTCCTCGATGATCATTATGTTGATCATGTCTTTAGACAAGGCTTCACATTACTAAAGATAAACCCACAAACAACCAACAAATAAAATAATTATGCCCCCATCATAGCTCCTCTAATTTTTAACATCCTTGAGTAGCATAAAAAGACATAATAACAAAAATCATGATATAAGACTTTAAACAACCATTAAAAACCTTCTTGCCATAGATATATTTTTCTTGCAATAATTGATAGAGTCCTTTTGATAGTTTAGGCAGGTAGGGATTTGCCAAGTGTAGTTTGATGTCTCTTTGTGAAGATGATGTTTAAAGCTTGCTTGTTGTGTTGCTTGCCGTCTAGTGATAAAACCATGATTTGATATGTTATCCTCTGAGGTTGTGACATTCAAGAATCCAATTCTCCAACCATGTTGAGGATTATGCCCCCAGTCAAGTAAAGGTTTGATTTATTATGGATGAATAAGTGGATTGGATGGAGGGTAGACTCAATGTAACGGGCCCTAAGGGACTGACCTAGTGCCTCAGGGGCTCATTGATAAATGGCCTTGCCTACATGACGATACAGAGGAAACGTAGTTTGGGGTGTGGACTATGTGAACCTAAGACCTAGATGGTGGGAATTAGGTGGAATTGGATGGATAAAATGATGGGTGATAAGGGATGGAATGGATGGAAAGCCTCGGGGGCTCATCAATGATGGCCTTGTCTATGTGATAGCTCAGAGGCGACATAGTTTGACAATAGTAGCAATGATGGAGTTATAACAGGTGACCAGATGGATGAAGGTTTGGATGGATAGACTGATGGGACAAGACGATAAGGGCGAGTGAACAACAAGCCATGATAGGTATCTTTATGCGATTTAGTGGATGCGGTTAGAAAAGTCTGGATGAGGACTGAAGTCCTAAGAGATGGAGGGATCAGTTTAGTTCCCAGACATGTTTTTGATTCCCTTGCATTGGGGTTGTTAGGATTAGATGACTGGATAAAAGGATAGGCGATAAGGGATGGAGTAGATGTACGCACAAGATAGGGTGGATGTGATCTTCAAAGACTATGTCACATATGAATACCTTACCCTATTCTAGGTGTAAGGCTTGGGATTTGACACAACAAAGCTTATGACGAAGGAGGATTATAGGATTGGTTTGAAAGGGTTGAGGTATGTCAAGAGATAACCAAAACATTTGTCAACATTGCACCCCCGATCTTTATCAAGATCAAAAGGAGGAAAAGAGGATGAAAGGATAATAATATGATAGGTACCTATAGGATAAGGATGATAAGATGGTATGGTAAGATAGGATGGAAAAAGGATAGGGTTGATGAGACAATGTGCTCCCAAGGGTAAGTGACATAGAAGATCAACCTACACATGACACCTGTTTGCTAGGTTTTCATCATGGTACTTATCCAAGGCACCACCAAGGGTGGTTTTCACTGTTTGGATGAAAGGATTTTTTTTTGAATGGGATAGGTGGAATATGGATGAAAGGGACTGAAGTGTCTAGTGCTATGAAGGGCGATAGTCCCATTAGAGATGGAGTGTCGTTGCATGGACCATGTCAAATGTCATTATGCCCCTAGATGTTGGTAGGGAGATGCATGAAAGCGAGATGTAATAGGTAGATAGTGGATTGTGGAGAGAATGATAGTGGATTATGATGTGAATTATGTATGGAAGATGGTGGATTATGATGTGGATTATGTATGGAATATGGTGGATTATGAAAGGTCTATGCAAGGATGGATGAAAGGCTTGTGCAAAAGCATGGACCATAGGAAGGTGATGGGTGAAATATGAAGGATAATAGTTGAATGATGGGGAGATGGAGGTATGGAAAGGAATCATAACCAACGGTTGCACACACCATGATAAACATTGAAGCTTTTGTTGTGGAGGTGATGTAGGAAGCAATGGTGATGTTTGCTTTGTGGATGGTTGATGGAGTGATTTAGGGACCCACATGGATTTAGTATTTTTATGATTTTTGCTTGATTTGTGGGTTGGTAGAATTTGATATTTTGGAATGGAATGGATGGAAAAGGATGGTTGGGATTTTTGAGAGGTGGATGCCTCATTTGACTTAATTTTTTTGTTTAGGGACCCATACCATTTTAGTTTTTGACTTTGCTTTTGGAGGTATGGGGTTGGATGGATTTTTGAGTGTACATTACTTTGATTCTGTGCATTTGTACCCTAAGGCATTAGGACCCTTACGATTTTTGGCTTTATGAGTGTAGGCATCCAAGTTTTTATTTTTGAATCCCATGGAATGGGTGGAATTAGTGGAAGCTCTATGTTTATTTGATGTGTGCATTTGTTGGTCATGATTACAAATGTGTTTTTGGATAAGTGGATAAGTGCATGTTGAGAACACTGGTGGTAAAGTGGATGGAGGGATATGCAGAGTTGGAAATAGTGGAGGTAGATTAGATGGTGGAAGGTGTATGGTCACATGCTTTTGACATCTGTAGGATGATGGGGGTGGAATGGCAACATATGTTCTAGGTACATGATAGGGTTGGTGATGGAAAGTGGACTTAGGAGGAATGGAGGAAGTACAAACATCTTTAGATTGCTGACCTTGGGGTGTGCATCTAAGGCCATATGAGCGAGGGGGGACATTGACATGTACAGGCTCAAAAATACCTTGTTCATGAAGGCCTAAGCCTTTACCCTGGTAGTTCATCTTTTGGAGCATGCGATGCACTATGGGACTAGGTGTAGTTTGGGAACTAGTCTTGAGTTCTTTATTGGACGGAGAAGTGGTGGACAATGGTTGTTGCTCTCTTAAGGAAGAACATTCACGGATGAAGGTAGTGAGACCAAGGGGATAGGATAATGGATTTGCAACATCATCGATAATGGATGGTGGAGGATCATTAGGATCTTGATTATCATTATGCTCACTAAGATCCAAGTTATTGGTTTGATCGTCTATGTGCACTTGGGAGGCAAGTGTCTCATCAAGGAAAGTGTGTGTTGTTAGATCATGGATAGGACTAGGTGGAGGATGGATAGGAGTAATGGAGGTTTCTTGTGCATGGATGGTTATGGGGTTATGGATAGATGGGGTAATAAGCTCGTGACCATGGAATGTATAAAGTTGGCTAAGAGGATCATCATGGTTCACTTGATCATAGATGGGATCTTGATCATAGATAGGATTAAGTGTGATATGGATGGGATCAATTTGCTCATGTATAGGTTCTTCGTCAACGATAATATCTTGATCATAGAAAATATACAGGTTATGGATGGTGTAGACACCATAAAATGACCAAGTTGTCACATCACTTGCATTTCATAATCTGTCTAATCACCTGCGTTTCAACATTAATTAAATAATCTAATTATTTAATTAAAATCACCAAATTCTTCTAAATCTCATAATTTCGACATTAATTAAATAAATCCTCTTTATTTAATTAATTAAATTAAATTCTTCTATATTCTTCTACAATTAAATAATTTTAATTATTTAATCAAATCATTATCCCTTTTCAAAATTCAAGTCCACATTAATTAAATAAATCCAATTATTTAATTAATTCATCACAAATCCCTCTTATCTACAATTAAATAATTTACATTATTTAATTAAATCAATTGTTCTTCTAAATTTAAATAAATCAAATCAAATTTATTTAAATTATCTCAATCCTCTAAAAATAAATAAAATCAAATATTTTATTTATAATCATTTTTCCAAAATCATGCACAACAATTAAATAAATTTATTTATTTAATTTGCTTTCAAATCTTCTAAATTAAATAATTCCAATTATTTAATTATTTCTTCCTAAATATCTGCTCTAAATGTAAATAAATCAATTATTTATTTAAATTGCTTTTTCTTCTAAATTTGAGTTATCTATAAAATAACTCAAGCTTTCTATATTTAATAAAGCAAAATATCTTCTAATTCTCATGCAAATCTCTTCTTCTTGTTTTAAATCACTTAACTGATTGTTATATTCTTTTAATTGATTTATCTCTTCAGTCAACTCATTCTTCTATTCTTGGTAACTCCTCTCATGCAAAAGAAAGCAAGACACTTGTCTTCTTCTCATTCGTTGCACGTTCCTCAACTTATATCCTCCGTTGATTCTTTTGAATTATCTGGACCGTTGATCGATCTTCATTGAAACCTATATAAACCCCCCTCATCTCCTTCATTACCCCTCTCTCTTCGATTGTATTCTCAGGCATACTTAACAGAGCTTTGAGCATACAAAACGCGTCGATTGAGCAACCTTACGATCTTTTAACATTAATCTTTGAGCACATTGAGCACACTACTTGCTTGTTGCAGCTATGGTTTCGCAACTTGATTGAGCAATCCACACATCTCCAAAGGGAACAACACAAATTTTGGTAATAGCTTTCATTTGTCTTTGATTTTATGATAATGGCTTTTACTTAGATTGGTTCGCTTTATGTGATTGGTTTTTGGTTTTATTAGTTTAATTTAAATCAATTTTTCCTCATACACAGATGGGTTGGATTTTGATTTCTTTCTCATGTATAGGTATAGGATCAAGTTGCTCATGGATATCTTCTTCATAGGTAATATCTTGATCATGGAAAAGATAAATGTTATGGATGGGTAGAGTGAAAGTGTTTTGATCTTGATTAGGACCAGGCCTTGATGTTTTCACATGCTTAGGATTAGGTTCTTGACATACCTCTTGGGTTACTTGAATAGAAGTGATAGGATCTTCAATAGGCGTGATATGCTCTTGAGGGTTATCAACATGAAGGGATGAAGGATCTTGACTTGGATTCATTGGTAGAGATTCTTCGATAGGCTCAAGGGGTTGTGGACTATATGATGGGGTTGTAGGATTGGACATGGCGTTGAAAGAGTTTTTGGTAGGTTAAAGAATAGAAATTTTATGACATGGTTGACTCCTTGCTAGTAGCCTTTGGATCACATCCTTTGTAGGTGCATGGGTAGATGAATGATGTAATGGATGGGTGGATTTGGGTGAAAGAGGTAATGGTGTGAGACAAAATGTTTGCTCAATGGAATACTCTCCTACACCTTTATCCTTGATCGTGAATTTTTGTTTCACGGATTTTGATGTAGAAGGTATTGAGCTTGGGTCAACATTGGCTATAGAGGGTGAAGCTACACAGTTTGTGGGAATTACAACTTCGGGCTTGGATTGGATGGAATTGCAATATTGGAATGGATCAAGATCACCTTGGATAGTGATTTCTTGGCCATTATGAGGAAACTTGATACACTGATGGTAGGTGGATGGCACGTCTTGCATTGCGTGTATCTAAGGTCAACTGAGAAGAATATTGTACGCTAGTTCCATATCAAGCACTTGACACACCACATCTTTCACTACTGGTCCCACTCTGATTGGCAGAACAACGATTCATTTTGATGTCCTTTCTTCTTCATTGTAAGCCTTAATGGTGATTTTCTTTTTAGGATCAATGGCATTCTCTGAAAACCCCAATGCAAGGATTAGTTTTAATGTGCATATATTTAAACCTGCCTCTCCATCCATTAGGACCCATTTTATTTTTGTTGGAATTAGGGCAGACAACTGGGAGGGGGGGTGAATCAGTTGTCTCAAGACTTTAACACTTGCTGCAATTAATTCTTCTCTACCACTTATTTACAGATCATTATTTAACCATGGAAGCATGAATCAATAACACATGAGCAGAAACACAAATAACACAATTGACACCAAGATTTTTAACGTGGAAACCCAGTTAAGGGAAAACCATGGTGGAGGTTAGTCCACAAAAATTAATACCCTGTTAAAAGTATTACAAATGGGGAAGGCACATGCCTTCAGGCTCACTGCCTAGAGCTCACTGCTCAAAGAGGCTCATTGCCTACAGAAATGATTACAAGAAGATTACAGAGTGTTTGAACTGATGAATAGCATCTACCAATGCAAGAATTTAGTTCCGATTAAGTACAGAATACTGATCTTACACACTTCATCCTTGCTCTGCCCTGTTTACTATTCTGCCATGATCCGGTCCTCAAATCTCTTCTCCTTCACCCTTCTCTCTACCTTTTTTCACACTTACTTCATCACAACATCACAATTGCACACCAAAATAGTCGAATCCATTGGCTATATATATCTGCATAAAGAAATTCAATCAACTGTAGTCAGCTTCAAGAAAACTTAGAACATTATTAAGAACTCTGTTCTGTCGGCTGAATCTATGCACAAATATCAACGCGGACCAAAAACTTGTGTTCCCAGATCATCAATCATGTCAGCCAATGCCACTGATTATCACTAATTGCTTATCCAACAAATTTTCTGCATCCAGACCAAGATCAAATACTAGGTCACCCTGTTCTTCTTCTAACTGTGCTGACTAACTAGAACCCGATACTCAAATCCTTATAACTTTTGATTCCTTTATCACCGGAGGCTAAATCTCTGGATTTAGATAGTCCTGACAATCCTTATCACTCCCTTAGATCTGTAGCACATTGTGAATTACCACCAGAGAGATCTGGACCAAGATACTAGACCCTATCATATGCTCTGATTCTGACATTCAAACTTAGACAGATCTTTACTCTAACTTCCGGTATGAACAAATCATGTAATGCGGATGTGTAGGATATGCTTAGTTTCCATCACTGACAACACCTATCATGCGTAGCAGTCTCTTTCCAACAATCTCCCCCTTTGGCATTGATGGCAACACTTAGTGAAAAATGACTAAGTGTCGGAACAACTCCCCCTTTCTATGTACACTTGTGCTTTTCACTAATCTCCAAAGCTCCCCCTTTGTTGGATTCCTCATTTTTCACTACTCTTCACTCCCCCATTGACATCAATGGCAAAGGGTGGGATCCACAAACCAAAAATTACACAAAAATTCTACATACCAGGCCGCATATGTACAAAAAATCCTTAAGTCTTATTTACATAAACTTAAGTACATCAAAAATGTTCTTCAATCATGCCAACACGTTATCCTAGCTCTTCTTCATAGTGTTCAAAATTGAGATGTGGCCACTGAATAGGAATACCTGTGATTCTTCCATTCGCAGATCAATGGGGTCACTTGACTAAGCTGTAGCTTGGGCTGCGGTCAGAGCATTGAACATTGGTTCAATTTTGGGGGAAATTAGTACCCGGAGCTCACTATTTCTTGCCTCTATGTTCTCCTTTTCTTTTGTCAATTTCTTTATATCTTCAATCAAGCTGATCACTTGACCCTCCTTGCTTGCCACTGATGCTGTCATAGGATCAAAGGATTTGGATATACTAGATAGTTTTTGCTTAGACACTTTTATTTTATCTTCATTATCCTCTATAACTTTAGGACAAGATAAGAAAAATTTATATACATTTCCTACTTCTGTAAGAGCATTCTAAATACTCTTTACACTGGCATCTAGCACCATTCTGTCTACTCCAATCAACCCCTTTAGAGCATCAAATCTCTTATCATTGAATTCTTTTTGAACCTTGACCTCTGCAGACTTTTCTGGAGATTCAAAATGAGAACTTACTGAGTTTATTAGATTTTTCAATTGGCCGAATGGAGATGTCGAACAATCCTTCTGAAAAGTGGGCATGATCTTCTCCAAAATTCTTAATGCCAGGCCAAGTAGCTCACTGTCTTCTATGTGAGACTTTAAGATGTCTTCTTTGGCTTTAGCTTGAGCAATGGAGGCCAACTTTATCTTTTGCACCGGAGATAAGGTATCAAAATTTATTGGACCTTGTATAATGTCCTGATATTCTTCAATCTGTTTGTCTCTTTCCAAAATTTCCTTCACTACTTCTGCAGTGTCTCTTGCCTAAAATGATGATGTATCTATTTGACCCTTACTGGTACTGTCAACCGGATTGTCCTTCTTGGGCTCTTCATCAACCTTTGCAATCTCTTCTTCTTTTTCATTTTTGTCCTTGGCCTTTTCTGCTTCTTGATCCTCAGCTTTTTCTATTTCATGCTCTTTATTCTTCAATGAATCATCTTCAATTTGATCATCTGCTTCAACATTCATCTCTATATCTTCTTTGTAAGATTGATCCAGAGGAGTTTGAATACCTCCTGTATCATCAGTTTCATCTATCATCTTTACATCTTCCTTGTTTATTGCTTCCTCTTCTGAAATAGAGGAGTCATCTAACTCAGTTTGCTTCTCATTGATCTTCAATTCTTCAACATCTGAAATTGAAGAGTCAATCCCATCATCAATCGCTTTTTCAGTAATAGGAAGATTATGTCTTTTAAGTGCATTCAGAAGAATCTTTTGAGTATCTTTGACTATCTCATCTGTTTCACCAAGCATGAGTTTATTCATTCTCTTCTTACTCCTGAAGTCATCCTTCACTTCTTTGAATATCATGTTCATCTGATCTAGAGTAATCGGAGGGCACAAATTTATCAACACATGCTCCCTAATCTCCATGTCCTTACCTTTTGCATTTTCTTTTCTTAACTGCAGAATATCTACAAGACTTTTTGGAATTTCATAAGTTATTTCAATCAAAACCTTATTGTAGATGTTCAAATATTTGACTGTTGCTTCTTTTAGAACCCTCTTATCAGAATCACTGTAATGATCAAAGAATTTAGTCATTGGCCTTAAGTTACCATCTACAGTGATTGATTTGATAATTTAATCCATAGAGAGAGTAGGCTTTTCAACATATGTTTCAGTCTTTTGCCTATTGCTTGCTCTTTTGCTTTCAGAGGGCTTCTCCTTTGACACCTTGGCTGCTTTTGTACCTGATGCCTTTAATTCTTTGACTTCACCATCAGAATCAGTTTCTTCTTCATCATTCTTCATGCTTTTATGTGTCTAGGAGGCCTTAGTTTTCACCCTTTTCCCTTCTTTTTCAGATGATTTGCCTTCCAGTTTCTCAGGTTTGGCAGGTTTTGGGGGAATAGAGGCAGCATCAGAGCTTCTAGTTTTTCTAGGCTGGCTGGAGGAGACTTTCAGAGCACTTGCTTGTTTCTTATCCCGGTTCTCCTTCTTAGCTTTTTCTATCCTTTCTCTGTTATACCTCACAACTTCCTTAGTTATGCCAATACTTTCAGCATACATCTCTACTTGCTTTTGAGCTTTCCTTTTGATTTCTAGTTTTCTGAGCTCAACATGCAATTTCATACTTACCTCCTTATACATTCCAAATCTTTCAACTATGGTATCCTTTGGCTTGATTAAAAGGTGTCGAGAATACATGTCTAATACTTGCCCATCAACTTCATAACCCATAGGCATGATCCATACTATTCTTGGTTCAACAGCTTCCATTAAGCATTGATCTGTGTCTACCATAAAACATATTGTATCCTTGTCTTTTTCAACTATAGAGGAAGGAATTCTCTCCCTTGAATGCATCATGCTCTAGAAATTCTTGAAAAATCCCCAGAGAGCTATCCTTTGAGCATTGGCATCTCCAATACTGTTCAAGTGCTCTCTTATTTGAATAGCAACAGGTTTATCACTGGTCCAACACATGCTTTTCTTGCCAAGTAACTCGTTCATGAAATAGAAGAGCAAACATAAGACTAGTGTACCATACTTGAAGGTGTTCTTATCCTTCTTTACCTTGTTCAAAATTTCCATCAGTTGGTTCTGCAACAACTCGCACAGGTCATAGTCAACATTCTCTCTCAACATCAGATAAGCTACATAGATAGCCATACTAGATACAAAATTTTCCTTTCTAGAATGATAAATCTTATATCCAATCACCATTGAAGCAAGCTTAACATCTGAATCAATAATATCATTCATAGTCATTGCCCTTTTGTCAAATCTTGAACCAGTAGCATCAGTCACAGTTTGATTATTTATAGCCTTCAACATTGGCAGTCCACTGGATGAGTTTAACCCTGTCATGGCCTTGATGGCATCCTTGGTGATTTTGAAAGGTTTCATTATCCACATAAACTCATCATGCATATGACTTAAGACATACCAAACCCATTCATCTTCAATGAAACATGGAAACCCTATAACTTGAATGAAATGTTTATTGTGCAACGCCTTATACTCAGGTTTAAGACCATGAATTTCATCCCTCAGATGATTTTTAAACAAATCTACAAACTTTGAGTTTCCAAATTCATCTATGCTAGCATGAATGTAGGCCCTAATATCCTCAACATGTAATACACCATATGGAACACTTGAAAATGCACCTAACGGGTTAACTTCTACTGATTTGTGTGGAAGCTTCTTGAATTTGGATTGGGGCCTTTCGGTAATATCAACAACCAATGGTGTAGCCAATGTAAAAGATCACAAATTCAAAGTTTTGCTGAAAATACCTTTTTCTTCACGGAGTTAGGATTAGTGGGTGAATTTGCCGGTTGCACCTCAAATCCTTGAAATCTTAGCTCAGGTGCTCTTTTGCTTGCTTTCTTCGAATGCAAAGTGATCCAAATGCTTAAATGAATGACCTTTTATCCTCCAAAAAATGTAATTCTTCATTGTAATAAATGCTCTACCCTAACAACCGGTTACACTGTTTTGCATATAGTCGATCTTCAATTGCTTCGCAATCAGTCACATTAGCTTCTTTTCTTCCGGAATTAGCTTCAATAGATCTGCAATAGCCTTCTTTAACTTTAGTCATTGTGCCAGATTCATGCACTCACTTACTGGTTGGGGGAATTAGATTTTCAAAGCAGCTCCCCCTAAGCCAGAGCTCCTAATTCAATTCTAGGAAGAATTATCAGCACCGGATTCCGGTGCGGATCCATTATCAACATTCATTTCACCTTTCTTTACCCATGTTTTGCTCATTTCATTCTAGACCTCATTCACATCAATTTTACCCTTGCCTTTGTCTTGTCTCTGCATGTTTTGGTTTCTGTTTACCACACCTTTTCTATTATTCCCGCTTCTGCAAAATCTTGCAATATGACCAAATCTATTGCAATTAAAGCACACAACATTTCTTTGCTTATTTACTTGATTCCCTCTTGATCTACATTGATTGGTGATGTGTCCAAATCCATTGAATGCAAAACAGTAGCCATTGAAGGAATTGCCATTTCCTCTATTGTTAGAGTTATTCATTATCATACTTTTGCATTCATTGGATCTATGACCATACCTCTTACAATTGAAGCATTGACCAGAGAAGAATGAACTACTTTGATTCACTTTATTTCTACATTGAGTAGCTCTATGACCAAATTTATTGCACTTGAAACAATTGCCATTGAAAGATGGATACCTTTGAGCATTGGGTTGTCTTACCAGAGGTCTTCTAGGATTCCTTCCTTGATTTCTTGTATTAGGATTTCTTTGACCAGATCTAGAGCTTTCACCTTTCTCAAATCCCAAACCATGCTTATCATCTACCTTCTTCTGACTGTCAAGCAACACTTCAAGGTTAGCTGAGCTTATCTTGAATTTATCTTTATATTCATTAGCAACTTCTAGGTCATGTTTGAGAATGACAATTTGCCTTTCAAGTTCTTTTTCGTTGTCTCTGCTTTCATGTAGATCAGACTCTAGATGGCCAGCAATTCTGTCCAATTTACAGTATTCTTTTATTCTTTCTTTCAGAGTTTATTTCAGGTCTTCTTTAGTCTTCTTTCTTTCCTCAATTTCTTTGGTTAACCTCATCACCCCAGATTCCATTTCATGTTTTAGAACAGAAACTTCTTTTGCTAGCTTCTCACATTCCTTTGTCTTCTTCTTTAGAGTCTCATCCATGTCATTGTCTACATTCTGATTTCCTAGTTGAAGAAGTAGCTCCTTTCTCTTTTCATTAGATTTGCTCAATTTTTCTTTTAAGGTCTCAATGAAGTCTTCAGCATCTTTAAGGTTTTCTTGCAGTTCTTTGACATCAGCTCTGGACTGATCAAGATCTTCTAAAGCAAGTTTAAGTTGTTCCTCAAGGTTGTATGAATCCATTTTAATGCCTTCCCAGACCTTCCTTAAGCTGTTAAACTTCTTTCAAGGAACATTGCTCTGATACCAATTGTTGGAATTAGGGCAGACAACTGAGAGGGGGGTGAATCAATTGTCTCAAAACTTTAACACTTTCTACAATTAATTCTTCTCTACCACTTATTTACATATCATTATTTAACCATGGAAGCATGAATCAATAACACATGACCAAAAACACAAATAATACACTTGACACCAAGATTTTTAACGTGGAAACCTGGTTAAGGGAAAACAACGATGGAGGTTAGTCCACAAAAATTAATACCCTGTTAAAAGTATTACAAATGGGGAAGGGACATGCCTTCAGGCTCACTGCCTACAGAAATGATTACAAGAAGATTATAGAGTGTTTGAACTGATGAATAGCATCTACCAATGCAAGAACTTAGTTCCGGTTAAGTACAAAATATTGATCTTACACACTTCATCCTTGCTCTGCCCTGTTTATTGTTATGCCATGATCTAGTCCTCAAATGTCTTCTCCTTCGCCCTTCTCTCTGCCTTTTTCACACTTACTTCATCACTACATCACAATTGCACACCAAAACACTCCAATCCATTAGCTATATATATCTGCATCAAGAAGTTCAATCATTTGTAGTCAGCTTCAAGAAAACTCAGAACATTATTAAGAACTTTGTTATGTCGGCTGAATCTATGCACAAATATCAACGCAAACCAAAAAATTGTGTTCCCAGATCATCAATCATGTTAGCCAATGCCATTGATTATCACTAATTGCTTATCCAACAAAATTTCTGCATCTGGACCAAGATCAAATACTAGGTTGCCCTGTTCTTCTTCTGACTGTGCTGACTAACTGGAACTCGATACTCAAATCCTTATAACTTTTGAATCCTTTATCACCAGAGGTTAATCTCTGGATTTAGATAGTCCTAACAATCCTTATCACTCCCTCAGATCCGCAGCACACTGTGAATTACCACCAGAGAGATCCGGACCAAGAAACCGGACCCTATCATATGCTCTGATTCTGACATCCGGACTTAGATAGATCCTTACTCTGACTTCCGGTATGAACAAATCATGTAATGCGGATGTGTAGGATAGACTTAGTTGCCATCAATGACAACACCTGTCATGCATAGCAGTGTCTCTTGCCAACAATTTTATTCTTATGAATGAAGGTTTCAATATGGAGAGATGCATTGTACGGTTGGGTGATAAACATATCATCTTTTTCTGTGAAAGATAAGAAATGGGGTGTAGTTAAATGACCTACCATGGCCTAAAATTGCTCTTTAGCTAGATTGGTTGGGATGGTAGTTTTGAAGAGAGCTTTTTCGAGGATGGCTTTGTGAGATGGGGATAGACGTAAAAGCTCTAAAATGGATATATGTGCCAGTGTTTTGTGGAGTTGGTCAAGGACGTTGTATTGGTTGGACGTGGAGGATGGCTTGGATGAAGCCCCTTGGAGAGTAACTTTTCCACCATGAGTGGTCACATTACAATTGGGCTTTTTATTTATAGTGATCACATTGACATGTGAGTCACCTTTGGAGATGTGGTTGACAACATAATCATATGACACATTTGTGTAGTTGGCGTTGTTACCACTGTTATTGTTTTGATTTGGAGAAACTCCCTTCTCATAGTTGGGAAGCAGATTCTTGAATGCCAAATGGTCATCATTGGATGCGTGTCCATCAATTTTTATTACCTTTCGATCAATCAAGTCTTGAATGATATTCTTTAGTCTTTGGCATTCATTAGTTTTGTGATCCTTGCTTCTATGATATTTGCAAAAGTTCGAGTCTTTCCACCAAGAAGGTTTAAATTTCTGTTCATAATCTCGCACCGTTGAAAGCGTTATGAGATTGATATTAGCTTCCATAGGGAAGATTCAAGTGATTCTCCTAGAGGTGTGAACTTTCGACGAGGAGGAAAGTCTGTGGATCGTGGTTCATTGTTTTAAGGTTTGTTTAATGGTGTGTTGTTTTGTGGGTTTGATAGATTGAAGATCGGTTGTTTTGGTACCATATTTTTAGCATCAACAACACCATCATTTACAATGTTTTTATTTTTGGTCCATAACTGAGGCTTGTCCATGTTATTACTTGAGCTAGGGGTGTCTTTGTAGAGTTTGATTTGTCCCTTGGCTATCAAGGCCTTCTCAAAGAACAACCCCATTTCAATGAACTTACTAAAGGAAGTAGGACATTGTATTTGTATTTGATAGCTCAAGTCAGTGTTTAGGTTGTGGACAAACATCTCAATCATTTTTTTCTCCGATATATGGTATGGACACTTGCTAGCCAGTTGTCTCCATCTTTGTAGAAAAGAGGCGAAAGATTCTCCCCCTTTTTGCTTGTTATTACAAAGGTCCAACATTGAGATTTCATGTTCAATGTTGTAGGAGAAATGGGTCACACATTTATCCACTAGCTCATTAAAGGTTCGAATGCCAGGAGGTAATCGGGAGAACCATTCCATTACTTGTCCTCCTAGACTGCGTGGAAATAGTCGCATAAGGTATTTTTCATTGTGAGTGACTTCTAAGCAAGCAACACTAAATTCTCTTATATGGTCAAGCGGGTCACCTTTTCCTCGATATTTATCAAATTTTGGAACCTCAAATCTTGAGGCAAAAGGTATCATGACCAAACTTTAATCAAAAGGATATGGTGAGATATCCTCTAGTGAGTAGTGCTTTGTTGAGGTTCCAGTTTGGATGTCCATAAGTTGTTGTTGCAAGACTTGGATTTGTTGAGTTAATGTATCCAAAGGGTTTGATCTATCCTTAGTCTTGTCATTTTTGGGAGCATCGGTGTCATTAGATGGTGTTGCTTCTCTTAATTTTGAGACATCAAAATCTGAGGGTAATTTAGTGCCTTGTTGTGCTAGCATGAGGAAATATTTTTGGGGGTCCATGGTTATAACCTTGTCCATCATTCTTTGGAATTTGGGATCTTGTAAAGCACTAATAATTTCCTCTTGTGGGATTTCTTCCTCATCATCGCTAGATGAAGTAGAGTGAACACTGTGTTTTGAGGTATCCATTTCTTTGTTTTTGTTGTTTTGGGATCTAGTTTGAACCATGAGATATTTTTGGATATGCATGAATTTGGATGAAATACTTGTGAAAGTAAAAGGAATGTTCTTGGGAAGACTTGATCGGATTTGGAAGTTTTGTGATAAGATTTTCTAAGGTTTTCTTTTGATCTATTTGGTCAAACAAAGTGGTCTTGAGCTAAAATGGTATTAGCTATCAAAGTGTTGATATAAAGGAAGTCAAATAGGGATGTTTGGTAACTGCTATTGATGTAGACTAGACCTTTATCAAGATGTTGTTTGATTTAGAGGATCTCAATGAAAGCTTAGTGGAAATCTTGGTTTCTGGTTAAAATTTTTGGATGGCTAGGTATGCTATGGTAAGTGGAATGTTGGGAAATGGATACGAAATGAAATTTCAAGGTTCAATTGAGTTCACAAACTGGATCTAAGCAATAATGGGTACCTGAAAAGGATTTTGTTTTTCTTTCAAAATGCTGGGAACAAGCCGCTATCATAGATGCACAAGAGTATTTGCGTAGAAACAGAGTTTAAATGTGCATTTCTGTGGTTTACATGCGTGGTTCTAAATGCATGTTTCTACAGTTTGAATGCGCCGTTTTATGTATGCGTAGTAATAATGCTCAAATGCGTAGCAATAAGGTTTGAATGTGCAACATGATGCAAATGCATTGAAATATTTGTCAAATGCGCAGGAATATGTCTCAATTGCGTGGTTCTATTTTTCTGCCAGGTTTGCTAAGATTTTCTTGATTGTCAAGGATGTTTTTCTAAGAAACTTGAATGTTTTGCTGATGATTTTCTTTCAGTTTGTTGCAACAAAACACAGTAGACAAGAATATTCCATAGTGTTATACAATTTTTTGATACACATTTTTGCAAACAAGTACAATTCCTATGGTTGGCAAGGGCAATATTCGTCGAATTCCAACTTGGATTTTACTCTAGCCACTTACATAAAGGCAGACAGTTAGTAACTTGGTAGCACTGACTCTCCCTTACAGTGCACTCACTTCTCACACCTACCAATTTACAGTTCCTCCGAAGAGTTGAACTTTTTTGTCTCCACACTAAATGAGTGTATGACGTTGGACGACTTCAGAGGTCCGACCTCTTGCATCAACAAATAGGGGGTTTTTGGCTTTCTAAAACAATTGGTTTTTAGTTTGGGCATCCGTTTGGGTGGTTATACGTGTGGTAATTTGCTCCATTATGGAGGCTTCCCAGTCTGAAGAGGTTAGGCTTAACAGAGTTAAACACACCACAAGGGTACTATGGGAAACATTTGTCGGTATAACACAATAGTACCCATTGTTTGTGCCTTTCGACACAAACACAATTTATTTATAGTGGCTTAGAAGTGGCTTGGCTTTAGCCCATTACCACTCGAGGTCATCCCACTTGGAAGAAACACAATCCCAAGGGCAGGCCTCTTCTAAAGGTTACACAAATAAAATTATGAGTTTGGCATTTTGGTCAACCAAGAAGGGGAGAGCATAGTCCTATCATCATTTTCAAGCACAATAGACACTGGTTCTTTATCCTCCTAGAGTTAAAAACCAAAAACCAGGTGTGTTTTACTCTACCAAGAACACTCCATTAACAAGATAACAAAAACTTGGAAAAGATGGTTAATTTTATCCTCCTAAACAAGTCTATGTGAAGATTGTTGTTGAAGAATTAAACAAATTACTTTCCCTAATTTAAGCTGAATGATAGTTTGTAGTGCAAGATAGCAAAATGAAAAATTTGTTCAATTTTATCCACCTAGTTTGGGACTATGTGTGAGTTATAATGCAACAGTACAATTTACTGCCTCCTAATTAGATCTAGGTGAAAGTTTGCATGAAGATGTCAAATTAGTTCCTCCTAATTAAGCCTAGATGAAGATATGATGCAACTAAATGACTAAACCAACTTTCTACACCTACAAGATCATTCTGTCAAAAGCCTCCATTTGATGATCAAAATACCTGCAACAAAAGTTAGTATGAAAATTTTACAAATTCCATACAACTCTCTTACAAGAATCAGATGTGCTGAAACAGAGAATGGATGTGTAAAAAGATAGAATAAATGCGGAGGAATACAAATGCGCGGAAAGATCCAACAGATGCGCAGAAATAAGGTTTAAATGCATAGACATAATGAATGTGTAGAAAGAATCTTTATATGCATCGGACTATCATTTTCATTATGGGTGCATAGAACTGGAAGAATGAATGCGCTAGAATGACCTGTCATGATTGCAACTTGACCAAAAACTCAAAATAGAGATTAAAAATGGGGTAGTGGACCCATGATGGACACCAAAATGTTGTTGAACTTTTGAATCATAGTAAAAACTACTAAATATCCAATAACTTCAATGAAATTGATGCAAATACAATAAACAAAGATATTACCTTCGTAGATCCTATTCACCTCGTAACTTCCATTGTTGCCTATCTCGTATCGATCTTATGTATGATTATAGCTCTCAGAAGTTGTACTTCCTTGCTGTTGAAGATGACAATAGGAGAATGGCTATGACTGGATTGTGCAATGAAGATTAAACTAACCATGCAACTCTAACGAAGATGGATGGTGGAGATATGGAGACATGATTGGATGATTATGATGATAATGAAGTTATGCAAATGCAATGAGAATACTTTGCCAAAGGCACGCTAGTAGGATTTCTACAGAGTAAGATTACTAAAGCTTGAGTGGATCAAAATGGGTGTGAGGACCTTACTTTTATAGGCTTAATAGAGGCTAAGTCCAAGTGTCAATAGATCTATGACTAGAGGAATTACCTGTGACATGTACAGTTGAGGAAGCTTGAGAGAATGTGCGCGAATCAGAAGAGGACAAGTGTCCAGGCCTCTTTCATGAGTTATGGGAGTTAACAAAATAGATTGAGGAGTTAACTGAATAGACTGACCAGTTAAGTGAATTGATTGATTAGATAATTGATCTTGATTGGAGGATAAATAGGACATGTGGGTGAGGGGATATTAGCTAATTAAATATTAAAAATATTTAATTATGTGTGCAACATGGTGAGGTGGAAGAATGACATGGATGAGATGATGTGGATTTATGGAACTTAGGACTTTGGAATAGAGGAGTTTGTGATTAATTAAATAATTTAGGATTATTTAATTAGATGAGACATTAGAGGAATTAGGGAATATTAATTAAATAAATTGATTTTTATTTAATTTTGGGATAATGAACCAATAAAATAAATTAGACTATTTATTTTATTGATAGAAGAATAAGAATTAAAATAAATATTTAAAATATTTATTTAATTCGACTCAAGTCATTTTTAGGTGTATAAACATGTAAACAACATTTCTCCCCTTGGGAAAAAACAAATCCACTAGTGTATGTAGAAGTAATGCCCACAATCTGGATGAATAGGGAATCTAAATCCAAATGCGTGTCTTAGAATACAACTCTGGTGACCTCATGTTGGAAAAATATGTCTCCTCCAAAATAGGAACTGAATACCCAATCAAAGAAGTAGAACCAAGAGAAAATATATTGAATTGAATTTGAAAACACTGAAGATGTGATGACATCACTACCATTAAAGAGGAGAGATAACCCCTCAAATGTGTCCTCCATATATGAAATGTGGGACTCTACAAACAAGCCTGATATGTCTAGTAGATATTTGTCCCAATGTGGTGAATCTAGAAAACTAAAATTATCCTACTGCAAGGAATCACTGGAAGTTCTCAAAGAAGAAACTCTAAACTTTGAAGTAACAACAGGTGATGAAGATGTTTCTAAAATTTTTGGGTTAGAAGAATTTGGCAAACTAATTCCATTGGTAATGCAAAGTTGTTTCGACCGATGAATCTCATAGAGAAGTTTCAAATCATGTATAGAGTGCATTTTTCTCCCATAATAATCACATTTTAATTTTTATGTTTTGAGACATGGTAAAACCAACAAGCTAAAGTGTAGAAATGAAGAAGCAAAGATGAAGCCCACCCAAAAATAGAACTTCTCTAGGAGCTAGTATGTCCAAGTTGTCAAACAAAAAGCGTAAAACTAACAAACTGAATAAAATAAACCTAGGGTTGAATTAGGAAAATTCACATGAGTGATTGTGTAGAGCTCCTCATTACCTTTCCAATGCCACAAGAATCGTGAAAATTAGATATTGTGGCAAAAATTTATGAGCTCAAAAGCCCAAAAAGATGGTTGGACTTCAACTTGCAATAAAATGGACAAACAATATAATCGGGAAAAAATACTAGCACCACTACATTGTTCTCAAAACCAACTTTCCAATGCTTCTTTGGTTGCGAAAATTTGACTTCATTTGCCTTAATTATGCCAAAAAGAAAAAAACCTCATTTAGGTCAAAAAAAGGCCAAAAAAATGGGTCCTAGTGCACTATTGAGATGACCCTCTAGTGGCGCTTGGGTGGCGGATTAGCGGCCGATGGGCTGAAAACATTGGTAGTAATGGAGTTCTAGTGGTGTTCATGGTGGTAGAGTCAAAATGTTGGTGACAACGAATTTTTGGGCTGGAGGGGCCAAATTTCTATCTTCGTCGTCTAAATTTTTGTCCACGAGGCTGATTTTAGGCCCAATCTTGGGTGTACTAGGCCTATTTTGGGGTTCACCTGTGTTGTTTTGATGGTTGTGGGCTACTTTTTGGAGCCAAAATTGGCCTGTGAGCACAACTTTGTGGTCTCTTGGCCTAGTTTTGGGACACCCTGTTCAGATTAGGTAGGGTGTGCCCAAAATTATTTTTATTTTTTTTGCAAAATTCCATGCGACATAGTCATAGAAGAGCCATACGACTCAAGCAAAAAAATTGCCCTAGATGCTCCCAAGGCTGGTTTTGACAATTTGACACTTGATCTTAAGGTTCTTCAGCAAGTTGGTAAGGTTAGATTTGATCCAAAATGCTCTGAAATTGCAGCTTCCCTTTGAATCTAGAAAAAAAGAATCTATTTCAAACCCTCACAGATCTAGCCCTTGATGCTCAAATCAAGCCAAATAAAAAGCTACTCTGACTATCTCGACCGCTCTAGATCTAATGAAAAGCTCCATTTTACACAAAAATACACCTAGCAAATGACTCTTGCTTGATTTTCTCTGGATCTAAGAAGGGGCTTGTAGATCTGAAGATCTGATACCTTGTAAGAGTTGCTAATGGACTCAAACTCTCAAGATCACCTGCAAAACTAGAGATTTCCTACTACAAGAGAAAAAATTACAGAGGATAAATTTGCATGATAAGGATGCAATAATGATATTGGATTACAATAATTACCTATGAGGTCTTGCTTTTATATTTGCAAGATAGAAAACCCTAAGAGCTTAAAAAAGCCCTAAGTAAACTTAATAAAGTGTAATTACATAAATGCTTACACCAACAAAAAATATAGACTCACATATTCTTATCTTAAACCATGTTTGGGCTAAAAATAGGGATTTAGGTAGAGGTCAAGATGAATAAGCCACAAATTATGGAAGATGCAATTACAGTAGCATAATTAGAAGAGGACAAGCTAGAAACTCATAGAAAATTTTAGGGATCCTCAGTTATTTTGACAAATGATGGATTTATTAGATCAAGGAAAATAATCCCACCATTATCACAAGTTATTAAGAGAGGAGTTTCCATAGAAGAAATCCAAGAGACTCTATTTTAACTATGATCAAAAGTGGGAAAAAGGCCACAATGTAGAGAACATAGGTTATATTTCATTGATTCAATAGGGGTGCTTAGTGATACATAACAATATTTGAATGAGGAAGTAGATGTAAAACTATAGGAGGAAGAGTTAATTGATGAGGCTCACATGTCCATTCATGCACTCATGAGTTTTTATTTCCCCAAATGCCTAAACTAATTTGACACATCAAGCATTAATGGGTTGTGGCTCTAATTAATGGCAACAACACTCATAATTTCATCAGCTATAAACTTAGCACCAACTCCATTGTTATGACCATTCTTGCAATAATTTCTTGATTATGGTGGCTAATGATGTTGTGCTGGGCTACATTAGTTGTAGATTTGGGGATCTCAAATTTGTGATTATTCCTAATTTTGGATCAATTAGTAGGGCAAGGAGTGCACATTATAAGATGTAAAGGTTGGGAATGTTCAAATTATCAAATCTCACCATATGGAGAGTTGTTAAAGAAGGGGAACTTAGTAATTATTTCTTAATTCCACTTCATTGAATCTCCCTTTCACTTTCCTCCTCCTCCTCCTCTAGATTTGCAAGAAATATTGGATAGGCATCAATGATTTTTTGAAGAACCAATATGGTTATCTCCAAAGCAGTAACATGACCATGCAATTCTACTAATATCGTGTAACTAAACTTTGAATATCTAGCTTTATAGATATCCTTGAGTAGAAGAATGAAATTAAAAAAATGGTTAAGGAGTTATTAGAGGCTAGAGTAATAAGTCATACTACAATCCATATTTGATAGCTATTGTTACGATTCCTAAGGATGATGTATGATGACAAATGTGCCTAAATTTTTTAGAACTCAATTATTTGACCATAAAGGGAAAGTTTCCTATTCTATTCATAAATGATTTATTGGATGAGCTTAGTGGTGATATTTTTTACTAAATTAGATCACCGATTGGGCTATCATCAAATTTGGGTCAAAGAGGACGACATTCTGAAAATAACTTTCAACACACATAAAGGTAATATAAGTTTTTAGTGACACCTTTTGGCCTCACTATTATTTATTATACACTTCAAATTTTGATGAATTAGATGTTTAAAGGATACCTTCACAAATGCATCTTGGTGTTTTATTATGACATTTTCATTTATACTCATAGTTGGGTTGATCATGTGAAGTATGTTGAGATTGCCCTTAAGATTGTAAAAGATAATTCCATTTTTTTGGGAGTGTTCTAAATGTGCCTTTGGAATGAAAGAGGTAGAGTATTTGGATCATATTGTTTCATAGGATCGAGTACAAATGGATCCATAAAAGATTGAGGGCATCCATGATTGGCCTAGACCCTAATCATCAAAGAGTCAGCATGGGTTCTTAAGCTTGACAAGATATTTTAGGAAGTTTTTGAAGAATTATGGTAAGATTATTAGATCTCTTACAACATTATTTTAAAAAATTATTTACTTTTAAATGAGGAGGTAGATAAGGCCTTCCATGCTCTTAAGGCTTCTATGTATTCCATGCTAGCTTTGGCAATGCCAAAAGTTCATATTATGTTTTTCTTAGAATGTGATACCTTGGGAACAAGTGTAATGCCTTTGGTGCTTGTGCCTTGTCATTTGTTGAATTTTATTGTGATACACTAAGGTTGCTAGTGATGATATGTTATTGAGCCATCGAGGTGTTTTTGATAGGGTTTTGTATTGGCATCTAGACTGTTGACTAGAGATGCATATGTTATGATTATGTACATTGGACCTTTCAATATTATTGTTCCATTGCTTTTGATATATATTGTACAAATGTGTTATTATACTTGGGATAGTATTTTGCATTACTGTTGATTATTGAATCTTTATGATTATAGCTAATGATTCATGTTAGATGTGATGTTTAGTTGATTCATATGATATGATTCCATGTTGGGTGTTTATGTTTTGCTTCAACTATTATATGGAGTAGGTACGCTTGACGTTGACCTAACTATGCAAGTACAAGGTTATTCCCTATTTAGTGGAAAATTGGATTTGTTAATCTTTTAGTGTTTTGATGTTTGAATCCTCCTTTCCACTTTACATTCAAGGATCTAGGGTCGAGTGGCAATTCACTATCATACCCTAGATCGCTGTGAGATGTAGGGAAACTTGGATTAGGGAATTTAATTATCAATTTCTCTTTTCTTATACTCAATTGACCATTAAAACCCTAATTATGCAAATACGACAATAAACTGATGAATAACAGAAAAAGCTCTTGTAGACGGAAGTAAAATATCAAATCACATAGTACCTATTTTTGCGGTTTCAAGGTGGAATAGTTAGGAACACTGGAGCGGGTGCCCAAGTCCAAGGTACCAGTTTCTTTGTGGGATCCTGACCTCCTTCTGACACTGATCAACACTGTAACTCCTATTTCCAAAAATTTAGTTGCAGAGGACACTAGAGAGAGCACCCAAGTCCTGGAGATGCTCTGGTGTCCTGCTTCTCTTCAGATCCTGAATCCTTGTTGTCTGATTATCCTTCCTGCAACTTCACTTTTCCCAAATTTGACACCTGTAACCTATAATCACAAGACTTTGGGAGGGGGTTGTGGTGTTTAGAGGCTTGCCTCAGTCAATCCCCGGAGGACACTTAAGTCTTCGAACAACGTTATCAGATAGAGAGTGCATGCCCTTGTGAGGCAGAGGCAAAAACCAAAGGAAATGATGATGAAAACACAATATGATGTCACCTTGTAGTGAAGCTCTCATGGGAGGAAGATGCTCTTCATTCCATGAGGAAATTGATGCTCAAATCTGCAAATACAAACACACAAACCACACAAGTCTTCTCTTGCAACACAATGAAAGCCTTAAATCACCTTGAGAACACAATAGCTTGCTAGTCATCATCTAATAATGCTCTAGTTTACAAATGAATGCCTAAACATGCTTTTATATGCAACTACAAACACTCCCACCAAGATTTTTGTAATTCAAACTTACCGTGTCAACAAAGGACCCAGATAATGGTCATAAACTGACACTCAAAAATTGGGGCTGCCCCAAAATAGGGCAGGACTAGGGTGCGGGCGCCCAAGTCCTCCCCCCCTATTTTGGGTAGGGTACAGCTCAAGGGGTCCTCCTAGGTCCCATTTGTTATGTTACCTAGGGCTCATTCCATCGGGATGCCAAATTATGAACTAAGATGTCCTAAATGCATGCAAAAGACCCGGAAGCTAAACCTTATGAGGGAAAAGCCCCCAAGGGGACATTTTCTGACGTTACATTTAGCCCCCACTTTAATGTATGTATAAACATGAGGCCAATACATGCATTAAAGGAAGGTCACAAACACAACAAACACATCAAGCAAGGAAAAGACATGCTAATCACATAGAAAATAGTAACAGGCACGCAAAACACGTAGAAGACAGTTATAGTCATGAAGAACACGGAGAAGACAGTCAATGCATAGAAAACACATTAATGCATGGAAGACAGGCATGATATATTTTCTTTTCTTTTTCTTATATATATGATATGCAGATGCAAGTACTGGAAAGTAAACAAACCTCCCATAATACATGATGCACTCATCGCATAGGTCTTTGTATATATGGGGCAACACACACGCAAAACACGCAAAACCTCCCAAAATGCAAGAAGCACAACCCAAAGGCGTTGGTCTTTATTCTGCATATGGGGCAGCAAACACACCACACAAAACAAGCACGCCAAAACACACACACTTAAAGACACGGAGAAAACACGGTGGACAAGCGATGGTGTGTTCCCTATTTCTAGGCTCATCACCATCTCAGGCACATTATAGGCAAACACCGACGATTGGGATTTGCCACAACAATCGCCAAAGACACGCTTAAGGGTTGAGTTAGTCATAGAACCGCTCCCTGCCTCCACAAAGGACTTTTGAAAATGACAGGATGATGCAATTTGCTCTGAGAAATACACCATCCCTACCTCCGTAGAGGGCTTAATATAAAAAGGATATACGCGATATCCCACCTCCAGCTTACATGATTGATTGATTGATTGCAAACAAACTCAGGATGCATGATGCACTCATCGCGCAAGTCTTTGCATCTGAGGACAAGCACATTGCTAACATCTATAACAGACAACTTACCTTATATATGCCCCCATCTTAAGGTGGTTGATATCAGTTATTGATATCAAGCACGTTAAGGTAGGAATAAAACAAAAGGGAACACCGACTTTCGCAAAGCCCATGCCCCCTGGAGGTGACATGTACTTTACGATCGTCGAATGTTCCCACAAATACATCCCTGCAAGGAACATGTTAGTGTCTACAAGATCATGATAAACAACAACATCAATGAATATGATTAACCACACAAAGAGCCAAGGTTATAGAATGAATATGGAGTTCGAGGATAACCGTAGGGCTATATCATGAAGCTCTCCGAATCGAGTACCGGCAAGGCTAGATTCAAAGACAAACAAAGGTGCACGGAGTAGCAGTATTGTTAAGGTTTGTAAATGTGATAGAAACATCATTAAATTCACTACGCGGAAAGCACGAGTGCTTCCACTAGCCAAGCGTCAAATAAGATATACAACCCCATTGTCATATTAGGAACTAAGTCCAATTTTTGATTGCTCTCGAAAGGGACACTAGGTCCGCATCAGTATAAATGTTTGTCGTCATCTGTCCACTAGATAGAAACACTAGAGGAAGGGAAATAATAAATAAGAGAGGAGAAACAAGTGTCTTAGGGACAATCACGTAGGAGGGTGCCCCCAGTGTCACCAACCACGACGCTATATCCGTAATACACAACACACAATGATGAAATCAGAGAGAGAGAGGCAATATAGAAGAATGATGATACAAATAGAAGAAGGTCACAACAAAGGCAGTCTCCTGGTATCCCAGACCTTATGGGAGAATCAGGGGTCATCCCAGGAGACCTAAACAACACATACACATCATGGGGGAAGCACATCACAAAAGAGATAAATGGTTAGAGATACTTACCTGTAGGGCCCCTTCCGAGCTAGAAGTTGTCTATAAGCAAATCATCGTCATCATCTTCCCACTCCCTAATGTTGGAGGAAAGTGGGACATAAGGTACCATAGGCAAATTCATGTCTTGTTCATTATGTTGTTCATCATTAGGATCGTTATTGTTTGGTTGAATGTTGGGATCAATGTTTTCTTGTTGAGAGGCAAGATTTATAGCATAATCTTGTCTTCTTTTTCTTCTTTCTCTTGCTTTTCTATTTCATTTTCTTTTACCACTTATCTCTTGTAAGATAGGGCTATCCTCTTTCATAGGCTTGTGCAATTTAGAAGATGAAGCACCGGGATCAAACGTCATTTGTCGTGGTGGAACATTTTGTTGTTGACAATGACCTCCTAATCCTTGTAAGGATTTTAGGGGAGGAACCTCAGCATAGGGACCTTGTCTTTTCGGTCTAAAGTTCTCTTCACATGCGGGTTGTTTATCTTTTGTCATTTCTTGTATAGAAGGACTAGGTACTGGATGTAACAATTTTGCTTTGTAGTTTCTATAGCTCAAAAATGTAAAGTCTGTTCGTAGTTCCGGTTTTTTGTTAGTTTTGTTGCAAAAGTAATCCAATGTAAAATGTTGTGTACTTGAAGGCTTGTATGTATTTCGGGGAATGACATGCACTTGTCTGTTCAAAGGAAATTTTACACATTTATAGATAGTTGAAGGGACAACTTTCATAACCTTTAACCAAGGGATTCCAAGTTTGATTTCAAAGGTATCGGAAGTGGGGGTAACATCAAACCATTGCTCAACATGTTTCTCAAATACAGTTACCAATAATGATATCTTACTCAAAGGCTTGACAAAGGTTCCCTTATGTGTCTTAATCATCATGTTCGAGGGGTCATAAGAACCTTGCATTAGTTGATGTGAAAAGAGGAACTCTTCAGTGGCAACATTAGTCATGCAATTAGGATCAATAAGAGTTCCATCCACGGGGTTTCCCATTATTTTCACAATGATGTAAAGAGGTCCATCAGAATCTCCAATTGTTCTATCATGAGGTGTAAAGACAATTTCGTGTTCAGGTGCTTTTCTTTTCATGTAAGGTCTAGGAGGGAACCTATTATTTTTGTTGGTATTAGAGGCCATATTTTTATGCTCAAATCAGATTTGAAACTTTCTCCAAAAGTATGTCAAAGGTAAGTGCAAAGCGATATGCCAAAAGTGACCTAGATGCTTGATTTTTTGTACTTTTTCCAATGCAAATGAATGAAACAAATGATGTTGTAAGGATTTTGATCAGTGGAAGCAAGTTATATGTATGATATCAGTACCAAACAGCAATATGATCCTTCTCAACACACTCTTGATGCAAATCCAAGATAATGCCAAGTCAAAATATAATGAAAATATGTTGAATTAGGCACTTTTTTCACCAAAACTCAATGCAAGAGAGCATAAAAAAGGGTATTGTGAGGAAAATGATGATGGAAAGAAAATAATATTAGCAATAACAGCCACTTGGTATCAAAATACCCAACACAACATGCTTTTAGTGCCACTTAAGGTAAAACCCTAGTGAAAATATAGTAAAATATGCAATTTTTCACGGTTTTTCAATTCCAAGACCTAGCAAAAGAGGTATTGTAATTAATTTCAGGAGGTGCAGAAAATAAAATCAATAATATCAGTCACCTCAACCTATAAAATTTATCACAACACGTTTGGAGTGCAAACTAGGTCAAACCCTAGGGCAAAAATAGTAAAATGTGTAGTTTTTCACCGAATTTTCAATACAAGAGCCCGTTAACAAGGTGTTGTGAAGATTTTTAGGATGGGAAGCAAATGATTACCCTAATAACAAACAATTAATGCAAAATAATTGTCACAACACTCCTATGGTGCAATTTTATAGAGTCGATAAGGCCAAATTTAGTGAAAATTGTTGTTTTTAAAGCCCTAGGTTTGAGATCTTGGGAAAAAATGCTATGTGAATGTTTTGAAGTCTGATTTATGATGGAAATGAATTAATATCAGATCTTAAAATTATTTTTAAGCTCTAATATGGAAAATGCCAATGCAAATCTAATGAAAATGCATGAAAATTGCTAGTTTTTGTTGAAATTTTCTATGCAAAAATGCAAATATTTTAAATCTAAATAAAAATTTACACTAAAATACAAGAATAAAGACAAATGCAAATTTTAATGAGCCTATAAAATTAGTAGAAAAATCTGAAAGAAGATTTTGCCTACTAACCCTAGATTTTGGAATTACTAGGTTATATGAAAATTTCAAAAATTCTACGAAAGCCTAGCAAATTAATGATGAAAATGCAATGAAAATGATTGAATTTTTGTGTTTTTCTGTAGTTTATATCAGATCTGATGCACAAATCATGAATTAGGAAAATTTAGAAAGAATTGATGCAGTTTAGTAAGTCAAACAATGCAATTTTTTTGAATTTTCCAAAATTTCCAATTTTTTTGAATTTTTCTTAATGAAATAAAATGAAAGACTATATGAATGAATGAAATCAATCCAAATCTGAAGACACACACTCAGTTGCAATTTAAGTCCAAAAACATGGGTTCACCAAAATGTCTAGTGGAAAATTGGATTTGTTAATGTTTTAGGGTTTTGATGTTTGAATCTGCCTTCCCACTTTACATTCAAGGATCTAGGGTCAAGTGGCAATTCACTATCATACCCTAGATCGCTGTGAGATGTAGGGAAACTTGGATTAGGAAATTTAATTATCAATTTCTCTTTTCTTATGCTCAATTGACCATTAAAACCCTAATTATGCAAAAATGACAATAAACTGATGAATAACAGAAAAAGCTCTTGCAGACGGAAGTAAAATATCAAATCACAGAGTACCTATTTTTGAGGTTATGAGGCAGAACAATCAGGGACACTAGAGCGGGCGCCCAATTCCAAGGTACCAGTTTCTTTGTGGGATCTTGGCCTCCTTCCGACACTGATCAACATTGTAACTCCTGTTTCCAAAAAATTAGTTGTAGAGGACACTAGAGCGAGCGCCCAAGTCCTGGAAATGCTCCGGTGTCCTGCTTCTCTTCAGATCCCAAATCCTTGATGTCTGATGATCCTTCTTGCAACTTCACTTTTCCTAAATGCGACACCTGTAACCTGCAATCACAAGACTTTGAGAGGGGGTTGTGGTGTTTAGAGGCTTGCCTCAGTCAAGCCTCGGAGGACACTTAAGTCTCTGAACACCATTGTTAGATAGAGAGTGCATGCCCTTGTGAGGCAGAGGTAAAAACCAAAGGAAATGATGATGAAAACACAATATGATGTCACCTTGTAGTGAAGCTCTCATGGGAGGAAGATGCTCTTCATTCCATGAGGAAATTGATGCTCAAATATGTAAATACAAACACACAAACCACACAAGTCTGCTCTTGCAACACAATGAAAGCCTTGAATCACCTTGATAACATAATAGCTTGCTAGTCATCATCTAATAATGATCTAGTTTACAAATGAATGTCTAAACATGCTTTTATATGCAACTACAAACACTCCCGCCAAGATTTTCATAATTCAAACTTACCGTGTCGGCAAAGGACCCAAATAACGGTCATAAACCAATACCCAGAAATTGGGGCTGCCCCAAAAAAGGGCAAGACTAGGGCGTGGGCACCCAAGTCCTCCCCCTATTTTGGGTAGGGTACAACTCAAGGGGTCCTCCTAAGTCCCTTTTGTCATGTTTCATAGGGCTCATTCCATCAGGATGCCAAATTATGAACTAAGATGTCCTAAATGCATGCAAAAGACCCGGGAGCTAAACCTTATGAGGGAAAAGCCCCCAAGGGGACATTTTTCGACGTTACATTCCCCAACTGTGGTTATAAAGTAGATATTCACATTGATTAAACCTATTTTTTAACCTATATCTCACTCAATTCGAGTATGAGATGGATCCTGTATATCCTTGTGTAAACCTAGATTTGAATCAATGGTGATTTTGGAATTTGCATGATGTGGAAACCCTTTTAGTGTGTTTGAGTCCTTTATGTGTGACTAATTTATATTATTTTCACCGCATTTATATTGATCTTAGAATCTATGTTTTCCATGTTTGCAAAAAAGATATTTGTTTATGCTTTAGTAGAGAAAAGGTCTTTTGTATTTTATTATTCTAAATGAAAGGAAAAATTAAGCGAATTTACTTCTTTGAGAGATTAGAATATTTCCATAAGGAAATAAAATTACTTTAGGGAAATTCATTTAATGACCTTTGGAGAATATAAATGGTAAGTGATTTAAAATGCATTAGTTGTATTTTAATTAAATGTGTGGAATTATCCTTGGAAATATTTATTTGTTTTCAAAAGGGATTTTTTTTAACAATAACTAGTTATAGTGGGAAAAGTGGGAAGGGGTTTAGGGAATTATGGCAAAAGGAAGGAAAATATATTCTTTTGCACTTTTGTATTTTTGTGGAAAAACCTTCTCTTTTCTCTCCCTCTTTGAAGAAAATAATTCATTCTTTTGGAAAAAAGAAAAAAAAAAAATATCGTGAATTGCTTGGTGTAGGAGTTGCTTGGATTAGAATTATGTGCTTGTGGCAAGGAGAGTGTTGTTGTTGTGGTTACGTCAAAGGGGAATTCCTCTCCATTGTTTTAAGTTCTTGTTGAAGGTATTTTTTCTCTTTGTGTTCATGCTTTAAATTTTAATTTGAAATAGATCTCTATAGCCATGCCCACAATAGGTGGTTGCATATGGCCTCCTCATTGTAGGAGTTAAATTGAATTGAAAATTTATGTTGAAATTTCCATGCTTTCATTTATATATTTTCAAATTCAAAATGTTCAAAAAAGAGCTATTACTATGGAAATTTTTTTCTAGAACCTCTTTCCCCAGTTTTATCGAAGAATAGTGTTGTTGGGTGGATTATGTGTATATTTAGTTTTCATAATTTCTTTTGAATCAAAATGTTGAAAAATTGGAGGTTGCATCCATCTCCATTGATGGTGGAATGGATAATATTTTATGGTTTTGAATTTTTTAAAAGAAAGGAAAATTTGTGATTTTGGAACTTAATTGCATGTTTTAGATTTGTGGAAATATTAGTCTCCCATGTAATTTAGAATTTTGCATCTTTTAGAAATGTGTATGAAAATGGTGCATAGATTTTCATGTCACACCCAAATTATAAATTTGGAATGATGGGCATTTATGACTGAGGTGTAGAATAGGAGAGGAGTGGCTCTCACTACTCACCACAATCCAGAGTGATACATGGTGATAGAGCGGTGGAGAGTTCTAATCAAGTGATAATGTAATTTTATTGGGTAATTAAAATATGTTTAAATAAGATACTCATGCCATTACTAAATTCCCTAGATGGATTTTATTTCGGTCATGAAGGGCATGCCATGACTCTCAAAAGTTGGTGAATACCATCGAGTAGCTTCACTGAGGAAGTTCTACTCCTAAATCCCACATGACTGTTGTGCTATTGTGATGGCACTCCTCATTTGAGTTTCAGGATTCTTGTCCTTTCTTTTAGTTAGATTTTGTATTTAACGTGACTATGATCATGTATATTATTGCCTTTGTGATTATTCCATTTAATGTATTCATGTGGATGTAGTACATATATGCTTTTTGCTTAGAGTGTGTGATGCCATACTCCCTTGTATTATGTGATTATCCCTTGTACCCATGTGAATATCTCTTAGTTCAGTGGGGTGGGCTTGAGGGTTCCACATGGGTGGGTAGTGATGCACCACCATTGGGGACTAGATGGACCTTTAATCCACTTAGAGAGCATGCCAAGAGCCTTCTTATTTTGATGGCATGGTGAGTACTTATAAATAGATGTATTTACTTTATTTCATTTTAGCTAATAATTTACTTTCTTAAGGTTTTGAAAGTGGAATTCACCTTCCACCTTTGATCTTGGTATATGTGGCATCTAGGAGGTTTTTGTGGGGCCAAGTTGGAGCCCATTACCCCTTGATCATGTTGGCCATATGTGTTCTCACTGATGTCAACATAGCATACACTAATGTTAACACTATCATGAGAGTAAGAGATTGTTCATGGTTGGATGTCATGTTCCTAAGGAAAAGAAAGCTCAATATTGGAGGTCATAAAAGCTACATTTATGATCAAAGTAAAATTGAGTTTGAGCCTAAAATTTACATTCCTAATCAAAGCAGAGTTGAGTTTGAAGCCTGATCAATATGGGAATTAGAAACACTAAGAAAATATATTGTGTTGTTGATGCTGAGGATGTGTTCCTGATGATTTGAAGCATGTTGTATGATCCATCATATTGATCTTGAGTTGTATATGGTGATGCAAAGAAGACTTGGCCTCTGGAAGAAGTCTGAAGACGGTGTTAGTTCTGTGAAGATGTTTCTAGCATGATAATGGAATGCTGCGTATTCCTCTTGTTTTGAAGATATGGTCTTGCGGTTCAAGAGTTAAGTTTAGTATGATGTAAATGTGCTAAATGCAAAGGTTTAGAGTGCTTGCTCCTCCATAGTTAAAGATATAAGTGGTTGAGTTCTGGATCAGGCTCTGACAATATAATGTGATGATGAAAGGTGAATGGAATGCTCCGCATTCCTTTGCATTCCTCCGCATTCCTCCGCATTCCTCTGCATTTGTATATATGGCTATGCGGTTTTGGATCTATGTTCAGAGGGTAGTAAAGGTGTTGTTTCCAAAGTTCTAGATCATCCTTCCTTCTGCAGTGAAATTTATGATTGATAAAGTACTGATATGTGCTCTGATAGAATGAAATAGTGTTGAAGACCTACTAGAATGCTCCGCATTCCTCACGAAGTGAATGATTGACCTTGTGGTTTTGTGGATATGTTCTTGGATGTGCATTGCATGCCTCTTTCCTATTTCAAGCTTCTTGGTGGTCCACAAATCAATTTTTTAATTAACAACATGTTGTAGTGTGTTCCAGATGATAGAGTGTTTTCCATGTAAATGTTTGAAGTTGTGCGGCACAATTCTTAGATGTGCGGTGGAAAAGGAGTGTTTGGGGCTTTTGTATGAGTCATGTGGACTCATATGGAAAAGTTTCATGAAGATCTTTCTTGTTTCCAGTACCGCACAAGGTTTTCTAGTTGATGTGGCTATTACTCTTCAAGTTTTCATGAGTTTTCCTTAAAGTTGTCTTATTTTCAAATGAGTGGAGTGTGCAGAGCTAATTCCTTGATGTTTGAAGCTATGAAGGATGTTTTGGACCTATTTAAGGAAGTGTTGGGGTCTGCAAGGCTTGAGTCTTCTACTAGTGTAACGTGTGGTTTTACTTAAGACCCATCTTCTACACGTTTCATATTATGTGTTGTCTGACTGACCTGTAAATGTATTTTTCATATTGTATTTGGACGACAAGATATGTAATCAATTTAATATCGTATATAAATAGTGAATCAAATTGAATGAGGAAGGTATGATTGCAATTGAATAGAAAAAGCTCGCAAGTAGATAAAAACAAATTGAATAAATTATTGGTGAGCGATTGAAGGAGAAAGAGCAGAAGTTGTTGATGTTGTCCAGATTCATCTTGAAGACATATTTGTGATAGTGATCAAGTATAGAGTGTGCCTAATTGATCAGATCTTCAAAAGAAAGTGTGAGGAGGTAGAAGTGCAATCATCAAGTGTGAGCTTCAAAGGCAGTTTTCAAATAGTTGAAAGATTATCATACTGTAAACTTTTATAAGTGTATTCTCATATCAGGGAGTAGTAGCTTCCTTGGGAGTGACCCTAAAACAAATTTATCAGGGAGTAGAAGCTTCCTTGGGAGTGACCCTAAATCAAAGTTACTTAGGGAGTACCAGCTTCCTTGGGTTAAAGCCCCTAAAACAAAGTTATTATTTGAGCTTCATATATTGTGAGTTAATCCTCACCATGTTTTTTCCCTTCTAGTTTTCTACGTATATTTAGTGTTATGTGTTGTTGTGCATTAGGTTAATCTTTTATGTTCATGTTAATGACTGTGATGCTTAAGTTCTGATCTTCTCTGGATAAGTTAAAATTATTAATTTTGAAGATTGATTAGATATTGATTCACCCCCCCTCTCAGTATCCTGGTGTGTCTAAAAATTCGTATCAGAGCCAAGTTCCTTTAAAGGAAGCTTAACTACTTGAGGAAGGTCTAGGATGGCATCAAAAGGATCTAGCAAGATTCCCATATTCAATGGAACAAATTATTCTTTTTGGAAAGTAAGGATGGAAGGCTACATCAATTCACTAGGTTGTGGAGTTTGGGATTCTATCAAGAAAGGTTACACCATCCCCGCTTCTATTCCAACAGATGTTGATGAAATCAAGAAGTATGATAATAATGCCAAGGCCAAGTTTTTTTTATCATGAGTGGATTAACTGATTCATAAATTTCAAAGGTGATAGGTTGTAGCTTAGCTCAAGAAGTTTGGAATAAACTTGGAAGTATTTATGAAGGAGATAAGAAAGTAAAGCAAGCCAAGATGCAAATACTCAAGAACATATTTGAATCCCTAAAGATATCAAAAGATGAAAATATTGTTGGTTTCATGCTTCGGGTGAATGAAGTAGTCAATGGTATCAAAGGTATTGATGGAGGAATAAAAGAAGATGAGGTTGTGAAAAAGGATCTGATATCTCTTCCCAAATCTTACAGTTCCAAAGTACCTGCTATTGAGGAGACCAAATGTTTGGTACCATTACTACTTTTGAAATGAGAGAGTTTTGTAGGAGTACAATCAACACTGAGAGGGGGGGTGAATCAATGTTGAGTCAAAAACCACAATTTATGACTTTTCAAACTTGACAATGAAGTTTATCAAAAATTGAATTCAATACTTGAACAACCAAAATCAAATGTTCAATCATATGTAATTACAAAAGACATGAGATCATAACACAAAGAAATTAATGAGTGGAAAACCCTCCTGGGGTAGAAAAACCACTCAAAACTGCCTCACTGGCTTAAGCAAAAACCTCACTGGTTACAATGTTTAGAAGCACCAACCCCTAATACATACAAATAGGTCTCACTGACCATACAAGCCTCACTGGCTACAAGACGCTTCACTGGATTTTCTCAATCAATCAAAATGAAAGATCTCATGTGCAAGAAGTGATTGCCATTCAATCTGATTTGCACCATTTAAACCCTCATTCATCTCTTTAACAATATTCTCATAGATGCATTTTCATCACACCCTTTATTCATCACATGTCCAATATCACCTTCTCATCTATCTTTTATCTTCAAGAGGATTTTTACAATAATATCTTCAACCCTGCATATTGAATCACATAAAAAACATCCAAACAGTGTTCCTACAAAAACATTATATACCAGATGACTTTTCATATTTTGTTTTCTCTCCATAATTATTTTAATCTGCAAATAAAATGGTCTCTTCAATGCTTTGGAATCTTTCATATTCCTTCAAAAATTTCTCTTGCATATGACCCCTTCAATCTGCAACAACCATCTCCAAACAAAATAAAATCATATAATATCAAACCCCATTCAAAAACTCTTCATATTCTCTGCTCATATCTTCAATGTTTTCAAGAACCCTTCTCTGCAAAATCCATTCAACTTCTTCTCAAAAAAAAAAATCGTCAATTGATTTAATCTGCAAAAAATCTCTTAGACTTCTCAAGAAAAAATATATCTCTCAAAAAAACTTCTTTTTAAAAACTTCAAATAGTGGAGTATAAAAATAGAAACAAATCTCTTAGAAATCAAGTCACCATAAATCATTCCTATAAAAAAGACTCCACCATATAAAAACCAATTAAATCTTTATTTAAGTCTTTTAAAAAAAACTCCTCATATATCTCTTCAATATCCATGAGGAAGAGTTTAAATAGAAAATATGATCTCCTTTTTTAAAAAGACTAAAAATAGTCTTAAAAATCTTTTATTGCTTTCTTCCAAATTCATGCCCAAATGACCTTTTTGATTTTCAACTCTTAATAAATATAAAACTCACTTTTTAATGTCATAAAGATATGACATAAAGGGGGTTGATAAAATAAAGTTTCTAATATTTAAAACCACATTATGGCTTATGCGTGCCCCCCATACCACATATAAATAAAGCCCTTCTTTTTGGCGCTTTAATGCATATAAAAAGAAACTGCTTCAAATGGGAATTAAGAGGAGAGGGCCGATTTTCAAATATGACATAATCCCCCTTCTGCAGGTTACCTTTAATAAAGGTGACTTGCTATTGCAAGTCAACTTCAAAATAGACCATAAAGTGTAAAACTTAGTAAGAGGGTATACATAAGACATAGTGCTTATTGAGGATATGTTAAGAATTTGCAACTTTAATGTCCTTATTAACAATATGACACTTTCTGACCATATCTGCCTCATCTCTGCCAAACTTTGATCATATATCTCTGACCTATGAACCTTGAAGATCTATTCATGAAGTCTTTGCACAAGATCAACCACAACTTTATCAAGTATCAAACACTCTGCATCCCTGAAACATTCTCTGCAAGACCATTGATCAAACAAGTCCTGAAGAATCATAAAACCTATACTTGATAAAGACATTATGAAGAATAAAATCCCGCACCATCAAGAAACCATCTCTAAACAAGAAACAACTCACTGAAGACACATTGTGCTCTTGAGAACACATTATCAACATGAAGAGATCCTAAACACACTGAAGCAACACACATCCTATCATGAAGCAACAACTCCAAACCATCAATGGTAGACAAATCAACACCCTCAATACCTTTTTGACATCAATGACAACCTGACTCCATCAAGTTTGACAGTGATGTCCCAAAGAAAGAAGATGCTTTCAAAGACAGTAAAAAGACAAAGGATGAGACTGTTGATGAAGATGAAAGCCCTGATGATGCCGAAGCAAATTTTGTAAGAACTCTGAAGAAAGGCTTTGGCAAATACAAAGGTAAGTTACCCTTCAAATGTTTCAATTGTGGAAAGGTTAGTCACTTTGCTTCTAAATGTCCTCTTAAAGAAATTAGGAGAACTAACAGAAATAGTAAATTCAAAAGGAGCCTGTTTTCCACAGAAGATAGTTGTTCTTCAGAAGATGAGGATCAAGATGATTCAAACAATGAAACACTTTTCTTGGCCATGAGTGTTGGTAATAAAAAGGATGATGTTAGAAAATTTGGAAAAATTAATACCATGCCAACATTCCAAAACAATGAAAGATCAATGGTTGTATAGACTACCTTTCATGCAAAATAAGAAACCAAAGCTTGGGTTATCGACAGTGCTTGTTCACACCATATGACTGGTGACAAAGAAAAGTTTATCAACCTTGAGAAGTGGGATGGTGGGGCTGTTAAGTTTGGAGGAGATGAGTCAGCTCAAATCTGTGGAAAAAATGTCACATCTATTGATAGAAAGAACAAGACTGAGGATGTTCTCTATGTCAAAGGTTTACAACAAATCTTCTCAGTGTCAGTCAGATGTGCAGGAAAGGTTACAATCTTACTTTTCATGCCAATGGTTATGAAATCAGGAAGGCAGGATCTAGAAAGCTAGTTGCAGAAGGTGTCAAGACATGTGGTGATATTTGTCACTTGAAAGAGGTAAATGAAAGAACCTGTCTTTTGACTCAATCTAGTGAGTGTTGGTTGTGGAACAAAAGGATGGGACACAACAATTTTGATAATATGATAAGAATCATCTCTACTCATGCAGTGAGAGACATGCCTAAGATAATCAAGCCTACAAACATTGTATGCAAGGAATTTTAGATGGGAAAGTAGACAAAGACAAGCTTTAAAAGCAAGGAGTACTCTTCTTCAAAGCCACTAGAGCTGATTCACATAGACCTTTGTGGACCTACACGAGTAAAAAGTCAACAAGGTGAAAGGTATTTTATGTTGCTCATTGATGATTATTCTAGAATGACTTGGGTTACTTTCTTAAGAGAAAAATTTGATGCTTTTGATAAGTTTAAAATTTTCAAAGCCTTGGTTGAAAATGAAATGGATACAAAGATCAAATGTTTGAGGTCAGATAGAGGAGGTGATTTTACTTCAAATGAATTTGAATTTTTTTGTGAAGATCATGGTATTAGGAGGCATTTGTATGCTCCTAGAACCCCTCAACAAAATGAGATAGTAGAAAGGAAGAATAGGAATGTACAAGAAATGGCCAAGGCAATGTTGAAAGATGCAGATTTGCTTAATATGTTTTGGAAGGAAGAAGTCCACACTGCTATCTATCTAACCAATAGAGTACAGTTAAGGGTCGACAACACCAAGACCCCTTATGAGTTGTGGTATGGAAGACCTCCCACTATCAGATACTTCATGATTTTTAGTAGCAAATGCTATATCAAAAGGGATGAAGAAGACCTAAGAAAGTTTGATTCAAGATGTGATGAATGAATCCTTCTTGGTTACTCAACTAGAAGAAAGGCTTATAGATGCTACAACAAAATATTGGGAAAGATGATTGAAAGCACAAATGTCAAAGTAAATGAAGACTTTTATACAAATGGATCCATAAAATATTGAGGGCATCCATGATTGGCCTAGACCCTAATCGTCAAAGAGTCACCATGGGTTCTTAAGCTTGACAAGATATTTTAGGAAGTTTTTCAAGAATTATGGTATGATTGTTGGACCTCTTACAACATTATTTAAAAAAATTATTTACTTTTAAATGAGGAGGTAGAAAAGGTCTTCCATGCTCTCAAGGCTGCTATGTATTCCATGCTAGTTTTGACAATGCCAAAAGTCCATATTATGTTTTTCTTAGAATGTGATACCTTGGGAACGAGTGTAATTCCTTTGGTGCATGTGCCTTTTCATTTGTTGACTTTTATTGTGATCCACTAATGTTTCTAGTGATGATATGTTATTGTGCCATCGAGGTGTTTTTGATAGGGTTTTGTATTGGCATCTAGATTGTTGACTAGAGATGCATATGTTATGATTATGCACATTGGACATTTCAATATTATTGTTCCATTGCTTTTGATATATATTGTACAAATGTGTTATTATACTTGGGATAATATTTTTCATTACTGTTGATTATTGCATCTTTATGATTATGGCTAATAATTCATGTTAGATGTGATGTTTAGTTGATTCATATGACATGATTCCATGTTGGGTGTTTATGCTTTGCTTCAACTATTATATATGGAGTAGGTATGCTTGACGTTGACCTAATTGTGTAGTTACAAGGTTATTCCCCAACTGTGGTTATAAAGGAGATTGTCACATTAAGTAAACCTATTTGTTAACCTATATCTCACTCAATTCGAGTATGAGATGGATTGAGTATGAGATATTCTTTCTAGGATGCATATTGGTTTCATGGCAGAGCAAGAAGCAAGATTCAGTGTCCTTATCAACTGCAGAGGCAGAATATATTGTAGCAGCCTCTTGCTGTACTCAAGTATTGTGGATGAAGCAAACTCCGAAGAATATCAAGGTATTGTATGATGAGCCTATTCCTATTTTGTGTGAAAATACAAGTGCTATCAATATTTCCAAGAATCCAGTGATGCATTCTAGAACCAAGCATATAGCAATCAGGTATCACTTTTTGAGAGAGAAGGTTGTAGACAAGAAAGTGAAGTTGGAATATGTTCCAACTAAGGTTCAGATTGCAGACATTTTCACAAAGGCTCTTGCAAAGGACACTCTTGAGAATCTCTAGCAGAGGTTAGGGGTAATTTCCCCTCCTTCTTCTTGCTAAGATGCATAATGGTGCATCTTTCCAGGGGGAGTTCATGCTATATCTTTATCCTAGACTGATGATGGCTACCTCTCAGGGGGAGTAGGTAGTGGTGACTGATGATAGGGGGAGCTTGCAAGCAAAAGTTTACAGATATATGATTATTAACAAAAGGGGGAGAATGAGCAGGCATTGGATCCCTTTATCTTTGATGTCAAAGGGGGAGAGAGTCTAAGGGGAAGTATATGTTGCCATCAATGACAAAGGGGGAGATTGTTGGCCATATGTGTTGTCATTAATGTCATCATAGCATACACTGATGTCAACACTATCATGAAAGTAAGATTTTGCTCATGGTTGGATGTCATGTTCCTAAGGAAAAGAAAGCTCATCATTGGAGGTCATAAAACCTACATTTATGATCAAAGTAGAATTGAGTTTGAGCCTAAAAGTTACATTCCTAATCAAAGCAGAGTTGAGTTTGAAGCCTGATCAATATGGGAATTAGAAACACTAAGAAAATTAGTTGTGTTGTTAATGCTTAGGATGTGTTCCTGATGATTTGAAGCATGTTGTATGATCCATCCTACTGATCCTGAGTTGTATATGGTGATGCAAAGAAGACTTGGCCTCGGGAAGAAGTTTGAAGACAGTGTTGGTTCTGTGAAGATATTTCTAGCATGATAATGGAATGCTCCACATTCCTCTAGTTTTGAAGATACGGTCTTGTGGTTCAAGGGTTAAGTTTAGTATGATGTAAATGTGCTAAATCCAAAGTTTTAGAGTGTTTGCTCCTCCGCAGTGAAAGATATAAGTGACCGAGTTCTGGTTTAGGCTCTGACAGTATAGTGTGATGATGAAAGGTGAATGGAATGCTCAACATTCCTCCACATTTGTAGATATGGCTATGCATGTTGAATGCAAATTAGAATACTGAGAGGGGGGGTGAATCGGTATTCTTAAAACCTTTTCATTTACACATTCATTAATCCACTTACCAAATTAAATAACATGAAAGCAAAGTAAACATGAAAATTACAACCACAAATTCATAACACATAGACATTAGGATTTTACGTGGAAAACCCAAAAAGGGAAAAACCACGGTGAGCATTAGTTCACAATAATTTATGATAGCAATACCAAATTACATGAAGGCTCACTGCCTTAGGGCTCACTGCCCACGGATTCACTGTCCAAGAAGTGCTCACTACAAAAGGCTCACTACCAAAAAGATAGAAGAGAATATAGAAGAAGGATTGGCTCACTACTAAGAGATGATTGCTATAGGTGCATCTACAATATGCTGAGGTGTAGTACCAATTTGATCAGTATACAGATTCAAAAGACTTCATACTGTCTGCCTTGCTTTTCTACTATGCTTTACATATGCTTTTATTTTCTGCCCTTATTAACCTTTTCTACTCTGCAAACAACCTTAGATTATCCACATATTGAATTTGCACATTATCCACACATATCCATCATTCCAACACTGAAATCCATCAAATATATATATTCGCAATAAGATTCATGTCACAATCAGGTCGACAACCTAGACATGAAATGTGTACACAAGTGTTGTACCTTGTCGGCTTGATCTTGTGCTCAAACAGGAATGTAGACCCAAACAAACATACAATAGTATTCATATATGTCAGCATCAATCATTCAACTACTTAAATTAATTCTTCAAACAATGTATCTTCTCTGCATATAGATCTAGTTTGCCTGTCGGCCTATCTCTTGAGCACACACTTGACCAAATGAACTGTCACATCATGATTTCTACTACAGACCAAATGAGACTCTAGAAATCATATCCAACATTCATCTTTGACCTATTAACATACCTTAAGATCCGTAGGACATAATAGCCCTTTATAGCAAAATGCGGATCTTGGAATTGTTGCTCTGTCACAGTGAAATTCTGTCAAACTGGAAGCCGATAAAGAACAACTTGTAGAATGTGATCAAAGGAACTTCAGAAGGTATAACTCTAGATTCAGGTAGTCATGATGTGTATCTTATCTACCTCATAACTGCAAGACAAAATATGCCACAACGAAGGAATGTAAACCCTTTTACTCTGGTACTATGCACCATTCTTGACTTGACTCTGTTCACCCGGACTTAGATATTTTACCATATGAGTTCCAGAGGAAGTCAAGACTTGAACACTAGAGCATGTGATCACTAAGTAGCTATGAACAACATACCTAAACTGCATACAAATGTCTTTAATTGTAGAGGCATACCATCTCAAACACTATCACGTACTTGGTATATTGTACACTACTCATACTTAGTCATTTATTCTTCCAGAGTAAGGTCTCTTTGCTATGCCGGTAGAAACCCTTTGCCTTGTTGCCATCAATGACAACATTTAACATTCATCAGAGCAGTGTCTCTTGCCAACAATCTCCCCCTTTGGCATTGACGACAACACTAAGTGAAAAATGCTCATCTGCTCCCCCTTACTATATGAACTCTGTTTTTCTTCTCTCTTAGGTGTTTGCCTATTTTTCACTGGTTTACTTCTCCCCCTTTGACATCAATGGCAAAGGTGTATGTACAAGAGTCAAGATTGTGTCAAGACTGCAAAAACTACAAAAATTATCATGTTTTTCTGCATATGTATAGGTACAACAGGTCAAATCAATTTGTTACATGTGAAAGAATACCATTGTATACAGTCCTTAGTTGTGTTAACTCTCCAACCCACTTATTCTTAGCACTATTCAAAATTTGGATGTTCTCATTTACTTGGAGTAGCAGATCTTCTGCCTTCTTCATGCTAATAGGTATGTCAGTTATTTCCTGAACCTTGTTGGTTAACAGTTTTGTCACTGCAAAAACACACTCTGATTCACCCAACAGGCAGCAACAAAAGCAACCAACAAATGGAGTAACCATTGTGATTACAACGATTATCTTCTATGTTTGAGAGGGGAAGCTCCTCGTATGATGGGGGGTTTTTGGATTTTAGGTACTTTTAACCAGAAAGTACAAAGGTAAGAAAAAGAGATAAGAATAAACAGAGGAAGAAATCTGCCTGTGAGCATAGGCAACACAACACAAACTCCCACAACAGAAAGAAGTGAAATACTAACAACATCAAGGCACAAAGTCCTTTCAAAACACCTGCATATCAAGAGTTGAGTAAGAGAGCATATAATTATGAAAGGGAACTAATTAAACGTTAGAGTAACTAGCCCATGAGAAGAAATTGCAGACATAAGAACAACTTCTTCAATATTTCCAAATGAAAGAAGTATAAAGCCTCCTTATTCCTCCCTTACAAAACTCCCAACTCTACAAGAACATGAAATAGAAAACACCTTCCAGACTGATCGAGTCTCACTCATGCACCAAAATGCAAGGGGGATAAGAAACTTGGCTGGCCCAAAAGATACAGAAAACAGAAATATACATCTAGTTACTACACTCCTACAGCTCTCATAGGAGCTCTTGGTGGAATAGCAAAAAGATCCATACAAATGAATAGCCATTAATTTTTATACTCTCTCTGTCTAGGTAACTCAAAAGCCATCCACTCACAAAAAGAAGTATTACAAAATGACTAAGGAAAAATGAAAAGTCATAGATGACTTTTCCCATTCCACTATAGCTGGGTATCTTTATTTCAGTGTGTCTTTTATCCTTCTTATCTTTCAAACTACTACCTCCATTGAATGTGTTGTCAAAACAATAGCTGGGTCTCACCATGCCCACTTCACAACATTTAGTATCCGTTGATCATTTTCAAAGGCATAATAATGTGCAATATGAACAGGCTTAACAAAGATACTCTCTAGATCATCAAAATCTTTCACTACCATTTTTGCAGTCACTTTTCCATTAGAGCCATCTATAGCAACCTCATTAGCATTTTGGGCACACTATGAAGAAGCTCTCTCACTTTCCAATGTCCCCATTATACTTCTTGTATTCACAAGTTCAGATTCTTTAGACATGTCAGCTTTATTTCTTTCTTGCTCTCCTTAATCTTTCATTATTGATGCATGAACCTCCATTGTTGTATTTTTCCTCACTCTTCACACATGAGCTTTTGTGGTCTCTTATAGGTACAATCTTGGAGCTGCATGCATGAACGTTCATCTTTGTGTGCCACTAGAACTGCACCATCACCATCATCCCATCGGTCTTGAGAAGAATCTAAACCTACTTCAGACACTTTCCGCTTCTTTCTTTCTTCCTCTATCTCCTCCAAAACTTCATTTGAAAGTGTAATCCGAGGATTGAAACATGGTGAAGGAGTTGTATTATGAGTGTTGAATATGATAGTGTCATGTCTGAACCAGCACAACATATCATTCCTGTCATGATCATTATTAAGCCAAAACAAGAATTCATAAATTTTTAGGTGATTTGCAACAAAGTGTGAATTCAATTTGTAGTACCCATGAAGGGGATCCTTCTTCTTTTGATTGTGGTTCACCTTGATTGAGAACACATGCATCAATCCTTGCTCTTTCCAGAAGGTTAACCAGAGACAAAAGCCATATTCTGGATGAGCAACTAACATCCCTATCAGGCTCATAAGACTAAAACCAACCATTAACTTGAAAACACAAAGACCCATAGTTGTTCTCCAAAGCATTCAACCATATCATTTCTCTTAGGTTCTCTATGCATCCACACTTTGCATGCATCATTTCTGCCATCTACCTTGCTCGAAGGTTTCTAAAGCTTTTTAACAAATCCATTTTGAAAGCATATACCACCATTTGCGCTTTACTAGAGGATATATTTAGTATTGAATAGGTTGCGGCTATCTATGCTTCGAGATTTTGCATGTATGCACTACAGAGTCATTTCGACCATAATATCTGGTGATAAATCTATGCCGACATCACTCTAAGAGCTACTGGCGAGGTCTATAGAGTTTGGTGTTACACTGCCAATTGAATTCAGCTTGAAGTCTTGAGCATTTTTAAGGAATCCAATTTGTGAAATTCTCGTTGTCATCGTAGTTTTTGTGAAATTATTAGAAATGCCGCTGCTTTGTTTGCGCTTCCACATAGACATGAAAGACTATAAGAGTATTAAAAATATTGATTTTATTTATTTTTAATAGAAAGGAGATCCTAGATTGCGCGGGTAGGAGGATGAGGCCAGTGAAGGTGATGAAGACACGTTGCACCTGACATTGGTGAAGGTCGTGGGATTGGCCAGCCAATTGCACCATAACGCCTTGTCAACAAATCCATTTTGTGCTATTGGATCCAACACATCCTATATCAAAACACTTAATATTATTTCGAATGAGTCACGCCATGACTTCTACTTATGCTGTTGATCTTTGATATGAGATGGAAAAATCATTTTTAAAAGTTATGCGTCCTGTTAGTAATTATTTTTGTCTAGGGTTTGAGCTTGGATGTTTGCAGGTTTTTCATTTAAAACCTAAATCTTTTGTCCATCGGCATGAGTATCCCTTGTCTTAGCGATCAGGTTGGTAGCAGTGGTGTGTTCATTACATCGCCAAGACTTTATCTATCGGCAGTTGGGGTTGATGTCATTCCGACGAGGCTGGTCCTGCCGACGAAATGTGGCTTAAGGCTTTCATCGGGATGACTTATGTTATCGGCACAGCATTTTTCTGGCCCTCTGACGGTTTGTGTCTTGCTGAAAGGTATTGCTGTCGGCAAAGCTGGGAGATCTTCTTCCGATGCCTTGTGTTTGGCCGATGAAGTTGGGCATCGGGGTGACTTTCTGTATCGGGCAGATATGAATGAGGTTTGTCGACGCCTTGTGTTTGGCCGATGAGGATCTTCATCGGAGTGACATTGCTTATCGAGCGAGCTGGCGAGAGGTCCGCCGACATGAGGTGTCTGGCCGATGGATTGTGGTTTGAGGCTTTTCAAAGATGTTGCGGTTGGCAAGAGTGGTATGGTCGGCAAAGGAGTTTTTTGTCGCTCCGATGGTTGATGTCTGGCCGACGGAGGTGTTCATTGGTGAAACGATGTGTGTCGGTATGAGAGATTTTGAATGCGCCGATGGTTGGGGTCTCGTCGATGACCGGGCAAAGGGGGTTGCGGTCGGTGTGACGGGTGATATCGGTGGAAGTATTTGTGGTTGTTCTGATGGTGTGGGTCACACCGATGGAGGCGGGAGTCACACCGATGGACCGCCAGCGGTTGGCTCGCGGGTCACGCAGGGCAAAATCACCGACATTATATATGATCACGACCATGCATATAAAGTGCTAAAAGGGTCTCCGTGGGGTGCATGTGGGACAAATGGTTCCTGTATAATTTGAAATATCAGGGTGATGTATTTTGGCGGGAAAGTTTCAAAGGCACGCCACTAGGGATCTGCGGGTAGCTGAGAAATAATGGCAACATCTGTAGGATTTGGGTCGACGGTGGACAGGTCAACCATCATTTTTAAGAGGAAAATCCCTGAGCGGCGGCCCGGATCCCAATTTTACCTACTTCTTCTCCCTATTTCTCCTGCAGCATTAACTATTTTGAGTGCCATCTTCTAAATGCATGTATCTGATGGATGTTTCGAGGGGCCATTGTACAAAAGGTTGAGTGCACCTTTCCTGCTGTATAAGTAGGGCTATGTTACTCATTTGTGTTGTTGAAAACTGGACAAGTCTGAGTGCTGTAATAAGATGCAACTCCTTTGGTGACCTTATCTAGATGTCTCGTGAGTTTATGAATCTCATGTTGTATGTCTTATGCATGAATTTATTGGTTTCATGATTTATTTTATATGAATAATGCTGTATTTGCATGTATTTGGTTATTCTGTCTCCAAGCTGAATATGTTCTTTTCTTGAATCTAAACATCTAAGGGGTGTCTGGTATTCTAGGATATGGTCATGCCATATTGAAAACTTGATCTTTTACTTCTGCCTAAGGGGTAGATTAAAGTGTTTCAGGTTAACGGTTGGGAAGATCATATTGCAGTAAGGATAGTGTAAGTATAGGTAACTAAATACTCTGTTTTGGGAGGTATCTGTAAGGTAGATACTGCAACATCCCCTTGAAATCTAGTCTTAGTGTGTTCATGCTGATCATTCACAGGTGTATGTCTACTGACTCCAAGCCCTGGATAGGCACCAATCTAGTCTTGCATTGAGGTTACACCTCAGGTCCTAGTTTTGCATCCAAGTACTAAATCAACCTAAACTTCATAAACAAACCATTAGGACCTTAGAAGTAGATTTAGGATCAGAATCCTCTGTCTCACAACTGAATATAGGCCCAAAGCTAGCCCCTTTGCACTTATCTGACAGTTTTGGTCTACATAAAGGAGGATTCATCTGCTTAGTATCAACATCCCCCATCTCACAAGCATACCTTACTGATGTTGAATAGGGAATACCCCCTAGGTTTTGCAGAGCCTAAAGAAGAAGAGGAGATACCTATAGAGTCTATCTCCTACACTGTTGGCCCCTGGCCCGGATATCCTATTGATCAATGATGGGTACCTTGTAGGGATAACTGGGAGTAAGCATCCAAACTGGGAAAAAACCAACAGAAATTGGCGACTCCACTGGGGATTATACAGTAAAAGAAATTGTCTTTTCATCCTTGGTAAATTATTGCCCATCTAAGTCGCAACAGAAATTGGCGACTCTGCTGGGGAAGTCAAGTGAAAGAACCCTGATTTAAAAGAAAACAAGTCCTAGTTGTAGGTGGCGATTCCGAACAATCTCCTAATCGGTAAAGTGAAATTTGTATGCAAGGGAGAAGATCCCTGCGTAATCCTTTGTTAGAAGAATTACCTAAAAGGATGATGTACAGAAAAAAGGGAACTGTCTCAGCCAGTCATGAGGGTTCCCCTAGGAATACTGATAATGCTCAGGACAACCCTAGATCATCAGGACAACATGTACCTTATTTTTCAAATGCAGAAGCTGATATTCAAGGTGCATATGAGAGGCAACAAGGTGGAAGCCTAAGAATGAGGTCAGAGGTGTTTCAAGAATGCCCTTTCCTAGATCCCAGTGAAAGATTTGAAGAAGTTGAATCCCTAAGGGATGATGAAGACGATGACCAGAATGGTATGAGACCATCTACCTCCATGCCTAGTGATGAGCAATTGGCTGAAGAGATTAAGAACCTGAGGGCATAATTTGAATATTTGCAAGCAGTAAAAATTAGAGATGATACGAGGCAGAAGGTACAAGCTTTAAGGACTGCTCACCAGGATGCAGTTCCCACTCTGGATAATGCGGATACCCTAAAGAACCATTATAGAAATGAGGTCCAGTATCAGCAGAATGATACTAGGCATGATGCAAATGATGCCAAAATACCATTAAATAATGTAAGAAATCAAAATACTAATAGAAATATTAATGCTAATTAGTTTGATAGACAACCCATACAGTTGGATAGATTCAGGCAGCTGGTTTTTGATGGTATCCCTGGTTATCCTAACCCCATTGACAAGCATGTAAGGCTTCAAGTGCCAAAGTTTTCAGGAAAAAATACTGTATCAGGGGAGGATCATTTAAAAGCTTTTCAGAATGTCATGGACAACTTTGAGGTTGAGCATGAGGATGTTTTTATGAAGTCATTTATGCAATCCCTTGTTGATGAAGCTAGAGAATGATACACGAATCTGCCTGACTGGAGTATCTCATCATGGGATGATTTTAAAAGAATTTTTAAGGAGCAGTATGGTGACAAAACTGACCCAAGCTTTTTTGTAAATGAGTTCACTAGTATCACCCAAGGGTCAAATGAGCAGGTTGCAGCTTTTAATGCAAGATTTACTAAATTGTTGAACAAATTGCCACATCACATGAGGCCAAATGAACCAATGTGCGTAATATTATATATTAATGCTTTTGATGCCAAAAATACATATGGGTTAAGAGATAAAGGTCATGCTACTCTCAGAGATGCTTTCAAGATAGCAATAAATATTGAGAATAATAGGAAAGCATCAGGCAAGACAAACAGGAGGGATGATGTGAGAATTCTACAGAATCCAAACAAACCTCAGAATATTCAAGATAATACATCTGCCCCTGAAGATAAGATAGATAAATTGACAAATGTTATTAAGGACCTAAGCTACAGACTTGCTAGAAATGAGAAAGGGATAGGTCTTGACAAGCAGGTTTACCAGAGGCAGGAGAAAAGACCATCACTGCATGACATGTCATATCATACAAATTGGCATAATGGTAAACTAGTTCTCCCAAGTAGCAACCCCAACCAAAGAGCTCAACATGTCAAAGAGACCCCTAATCCTTTGAAGAAAGCTGTAAATATTGCTGATGATACTCCATGGTGCATAATATGTTAGTTGCCACATTCACAGTCACAATGCATGATTGCCCAGTCTTTGTATGATAATGCCGTGTCCTGTAATGAGTGCAATGAGCCACATTATGTGCAGGATGATGATGTTAATATGTTGTCCACAAGCAGTGGGCACCCTCCTCATGATGCTGATGAAAGTACAAATAATGAGATTTAGGTCTGCAAGCAGGTTTCTTGTGATGAGGATAATGAAGATAGTTATGTGTATGCTCAGGGCTCACACAGTTTTTTGAGTAACCTGCAGAGACCTTCTGATGAAGAAATTAGGGCTCTCACAGTTGCAACAGTTGCCCAAGTCAAGAGCAACTATAACCTTAGAAGCAAAGCTCAGGTAAGTAACTCACACCAACCAGAGAGCACTTTTGCAGGCCAGCCATTGCAAAATCATAAGGGGACTAAAACATATAAGAAGCAATGGAACAATAATAAGCAAAATGATAAGTAGGAGGTATTTTTCATAGCATGTCAAATTATGATATTTTATTTCAGGGTTTAACTGCGTAGTTTTTGAGTCAAACACATGACCCATATTTCATGAGTAGTGGTTCACATGAACCCATCTCTCATGTTAATGAATGGTCCACTTAGCACTCATTGCATCTAGGTGATGCACACAGGGGTGAAGCATCAGGACTTCCCGGGAGGTCACCCATCCCAGTACTACTCCAAATCAAGCGTGCTTAACCATGGAGTTTCCCCCAAGATCAAGCCCACTTAGCTTGCTACCCCATTTGCAAAACCTTCAGCAAGTGTTGTGCCTTATGAACCATTCATTATAGAGCCCCTTTAGCTCATCAATTGATAAGTAGGAGGTATTTTTCGCAGCATGTCAAATTATGATATTTTATTTCAGGGTTTAACTGCATAGTTTTTGAGTCAAACACATGACCCATATTTCATGAGTAGTGGTTCACATGAACTCATCTCTCATGTTAATGAATGGTCCACTTAGCACTCATTGCATCTAGGTGATGCACATAGGGGTGAAGCATCGGGACTTCCTGGGAGGTCACCCATCCCAGTACTACTCTGAATCAAGCGCGCTTAACCATGGAGTTTCCCCCAAGATCAAGCCCACTTAGCTTGCTACCCCTGAAATATGGGTCATGTGTTTGACTCAAAAACTACGCAGTTAAACCCTGAAATAAAATATAATAAGCAAAATTTTAAGCAAAAAATAGGTCATGATTCTCAAGGACCAGAAAATAAAATTCCCCAAGTTGAGGATCAAAGCAAAAGTTCCCAGAATAAGAATGGTGATCAGGGAGCTATGAAGATTAAGGCTAGCTCATCTCAAGATAAAAACAAAGCCTTTGCACAAGCTACAACTGTGGTACAAAATTGTGCTCCTTTTGATATATAACTTAAGTCCTCTCTCAGGTAAAGGTTTCTGTCCCATTGATGGAACTTATGAAGGTTGAAGAAATCAAGAATAGGACAGTATCTTGAATTTTAGGAATGCCTTGTCAAGCCAAACAGAATGATGAGACTCAAGGTAAGAAGCATGCCTTATGCAATGAAGAAGATGAAGTCCCTGAGGTGTATTTAGGGGTGACCATGACAAAGTGCCCTTCACAGGTTGAACCATTTTATGTCTCCCTGGTTATTAATGGAAAAGTGATTAGAAATTGTATGCTTGACTCAGGAGCATCAACAAACATCATGCCTTTGGCTATTATGTAGCAATCTGGATTAAAGATAGATAAGACATGTGGGAAGTGCTATGCCATGGATGCTAGAGAAGTACCTGTTATCAGAATCATGAAAGATGTAGATTTCAGGTTGGCAGCATATCCAGAGAAGACATATAAGATGAACATAACAGTGGTTGACATAAAGCCACAATATGGTATGCTGTTATCCAGAAGATGGGAAGCACTGATTGGTGGAAGTATGCAGCTGGACCTATCATATGCCATGATTCCAATGAATGGCAGAGATGTTAAACTGATTAGAGAAGAAAGGTCACCGGAGACAGTTGAGGATCAAAATTTAGAAGAGCATATTTGTTTTGTAGACACTGATTGTGAGAATTTCAGAGTTGTCTCAAGTGACCAAGAACATGAAAGGGCAGATACTTGCATTCAAGAGCTAGACCAGCAGGGTCTATGGACCATGTATTTTGATGGAGCTTGTGCAAAGGAAGGCTCTGGAGCTGGAATTGTATTCCTGTCTCCAACTGGTAAGCTCCTAAAATTCTCCTTCTTGCTAAGATTTGCTTGCACAAACAACATTGCAGAGTATGAAGCCTTACTCTTAGGTTTAAATATGGCTCTCAAACATGGAATTAAGATGCTGAGAATATTTGGGGATTCTGAATTGATTGTATCCCAAGTTAGAGATAGGTATGCCTCAAAGAACAAGAGATTAAAACAATACAAGCATGCTGTCTGGGATACAATTGAATTATTTGATGCATTTTCAATAGGCTGGGTAGAGAGATCAAAAAATGCAATGGCTAATTTCTTAGCTAATGTGGCCATCAGGCTAGATGATATAACTCTGTCTGATATTACAAATGTTGAGGTTAAAATTAGACCTGCAGTACCAGAAAACATATGCAGTTGGCAAGTGTTTGATGATGACAAGGACTTGTTAAAATTTTTGCATTGCATAGATGAATATGAGAACCAAGAAATTGATTTTCAAAATTTTGTAGAAATTGTAGATGGAAAAGAAACTCTTATGGGGAAAGAAGTAATTCAGTTGAAGACTAACAAAATCCCTAGAGGGTTAGTAGCTTTGGAAAGAGCTTTTGACAATAGAGACCAATTGGTCACAAAGACATCTCCCACAAACAAAGATGACTTAGAGGAGATAAATTTGGGGACATCTTAGGCCCCCAAGAAGGTATACATTGGCAAATAGCTCAAACCACACATCGGGAGTATGCTGATTGCACTACTTAAGAAATATAAACATGTCTTTGCCTGGTCATATGAAGACCTGAAGGCTTATAGAGAGGACTTATTTCAGCATGAAATCCCATTGAAGCCTAGAGCTAAGCCATTTAGACAAAAGCAAAGGCCTATTAATCCCACCTTGGCTCCAAAAATGCAGGAAGAACTCAAGAAGCTTAGGGAGGCTAGAATAATTGTGCCAATCAGACATTCAACTTGGGTGTCTAACCTTGTCCTAGTTAGAAAAAAGAATGGTGATATTAGACTTTGTGTTGACTTTAGAAATTTAAATATATCCTCCTTAAAAGATAATTACCCATTGCCTAATATGGAAGCTATGTTGCAGAAAGTGACTGGTTGCGAACTCCTATCCATGATGGATGGATTCTCAAGTTACAATCAGGTGAAGGTAAGGGAATAAGGGAATCAGAACAATACAAGACTGCCTTCACCACTCCATGGGGAACTTATGTATATGTGAGAATGCCATTTGGACTGACAAATGCAGGTGCTACATTTCAAAGAGCAATGGATGTTGCTTTTGCAGGATTGATTGATTCAATCTTGGCTGTTTATCAGGATGATCTGACTGCCTATTCAAAGAAGGAAGAGCAGCATTGTATGCACTTAGAACAGGTTTTCATTAGAGCGCTTGAATATGGTATTTCTCTAAATCCAAAGAAGTGTGCTTTTGGTGTAGTTGAAGGAAAGCTCCTGGGGCACATTGTTTCCAAAGATGGAATTAGGATTGACCCTGAAAGGGTTGCTGCAATTGATAAGATCCAGATGCCAAAAATAGTAAAAGGAATCCAATCCTTCTTTGGACAAATAAGTTTTGTTAGAAGATTTGTTCCCAACTTTGCAGAAACCACAAGGAACATTTCTAAAATGCTGAAGAAGGGTGAGACTGTCAGTTGGGAAGGTGAAGCAAACAGATCTTTCAGGACATCAAGGAAGCAATAAAGATGGCTCCTATGCTGAAATCTCCTGATTTTTCTAGGCCATTTCAATTGTTTTCATTTGCTTCTTTCCACACTGTCGCTGCATGTCTGCTATAGAAAAATGAGGATGGTTTTGAGCAACCCATAGCTTTCTTCAATATGTCCTTGCAGGCTACTGAGTTAAAGTATGACATCATGGAGAAACAAGCATATGCACTAGTCAAAGCGGTCAAGAGTTTCAGGCCATATTTGGTAGGATCCTAGATAGTTGCATATGTGCCTCATGCAGCAGTCAAGGATATCTTCATTTAGCAAGAGGTAACAGGGAGAAGGTACAGATGGATAAATAAACTACAAGAATTCAATATAGAGATACAGATCACAAAGTTGGTAAGGGGACAAGGGTTGGCTAAGATGATGGCACAGTCAAATTTGGAAGCATGCCAAATTAATGTAGTCCAAAATGAGATTGTTAATATGTCAAAATCTGAGTGGTATAGGGATATTGTGTATTACTTGCAGAATTTGAATTGTCCTTCCCATTTCAGTGATAGTCAAAAAAGGACTTTAAAGCTACATGCAATCAGGTATATCATTGTTCAAGGAGAATTGTACTGAAGGAATCCTGATGGTGTGCTACTCAGATGTGTAAATGAAGATGAAGCTAACAATATTTTGAATGACATGCATAAAGGGATGTGTGGTGGACATTATACTGCCCAGACAACAGCTCACAAAATCCTTAGGGCAGGATATTGGTGGCCAACTCTCTTTTCAGATGCACAAAAATTGGTAAGAAAATGTGATCCTTCCCAAAGGTTTTCAGGAAGGCTAGGTATGAAGGTGCATTGCCCCTTAAAACTGTAACTGTGGAGGCTTCATTTCAGCAATGGGGAATTGATTTTATAGGGGAGATCTCAGAAAAATCTAGTGTTGGACATAGCTAGATTTTAGTTGCTACTGACTATTTTACCAAATGGATTGAAGCCATTCCAACTAAGAGAGCTACAAGTAAGGTGGTGATAGATTTCATACTAGAAAATATTATTATCAGGTTTGGAGTACCAGTCAAGTTGGTCACAGATAATGCAATGTGCTTTAGATTAGGTGAATTTGTTGATTTTTGTAACAAATATGGAATTAACTTGTCATATGCATCACCATACCATCCACAAGGAAATGGTCAAGCAGAGTAAAGTAACAAGAGCCTCATGAAAATCATCAAAAGGATGGTAGACAAAAACAAGAGAGCCTGGGATTCAAAGTTAAAGTTGGCATTATGGGCTGACAGGGTGACAGTGAAAGGAGCAATTGGAAGGTCCCCTTTTGAACTGGTCTATGGTGCATCAGCTAGACTGCCTGTGAACAACCTCCTGCCAGTCTATAAGTTCATCCATGAAAATGATGAAGAGATTGAAGACTCCATGGTAGAGAGAATAAACCAGCTAGTTGCACTGGATGAGGTCAGGAGAGAAGCTCACCAAACAAACATAAAGAAACAACAAAATGTGAAATATCTATTTGATAAAAGGACTACAAAAAGGAAGTTTCAAATCAATGATCTACTCCTTATTTGGAATGCAAGAAGTTAGGACAAGGGCAAACACGGTAAGTTTGAGCCCTTGTGGATGGGCCCATATTAGGTTTGCAATACTCATGGAGAAAATTCTTACTTCCTCCAGGCCCTAAATGGTGAAGTGCTGGAATTGCCTATGCACGGTCAATTCCTCAAGTTTTATTTTGCATAAATGCTTTGCCTCTGTGCACAATTTTAAAGTATGTGTATATTGCTTGTAAATACTCTGTATAGTTAGTGCTTTCCTTGTGTTTTGGGTTTTGTCTGGTCTGCACTCTAGAGATCTAATGTCCTCGCTGCAGTCTTGCACCTGCACGTCCCCAATCAGAGCCTATGTTAGTAATCATTTTTGTCTAGGGTTTGAGCTTAGATGTTTGCAGGTTTTTCATTTAAACCCTAAATCTTTTGTCCATCGACATGAGTATCCCTTGTCTTAGCGATCAGGTTGGTAGCAGTGGTGTGTTCATTACATCGCCAAGACTTTATTTATCGGCGACTGGGGTTGATGTCATTCTGACAAGGCTAGTCCTGCTGATGAAATGTGGCTTAAGGCTTTCATCGGGATGACTTGTGTTATCGGCACAGCATTTTTCTGGCCCTCCGACGGTTTGTGTCTTACTGAAAGGTATTGCTGTCGGCAAAGCTGGGAGATCTTCTTCCGATGCCTTATGTTTGGCCGATGAAGTTGGGCATCGGGGTGACTTTCTGTGTCGAGCAGATATGAATGAGGTTTGTCGACACCTTGTGTTTGGCCGATGAGGATCTTCATCATAGTGACATTGCTTATTAGGCGAGTTGGCGAGAGGTCCGCCGACATGAGGTGTCTGGCCGATGGATTGTGGTTTGAGGCTTTTCAAAGATGTTGCGGTTGGTGAGAGTGGTATGGTCGGTGAAGGAGTTTTTTGTCGCTCCGATGGTTGATGTCTGGCCGACGGAGGTGTTCATCGGTGAAACGATGTGTATCGGTATGAGAGATTTTGAATGCGCCGATGGTTAGGGTCTCGCTGATGACCGGGAAAGGGGGTTGCGGTCAGTGTGACGGGTGATATAGGTGGAAGTATTTGTGGTTGTTCTGATGGTGTGGGTCACACCGATGGAGGCAGGAGTCACACCGATGGACCGCTAGCAGTTGGCTCGCGGGTCACGCAGGGCAAAATCGCTGACATTGTATATGATCACAGCCATGCATATAAAGTACTAAAAGGGTCTCCGCAGGGTGCATGTGGGACAAATGGTTCCTGTATAATTTAAAATATCATGGTGATGTATTTTGGCGGGAAAGTTTCAAAGGCATGCCACTGGGAATCTGCGGGTAGCTGAGCAATAATGGTGACATTTGCAGGATTTGGGTCGACGGTGGACAGGTCAACCATCATTTTTAAGAGGAAAATCCCTGAGCGGCGGCCCAGATCCTGATTTTACCTGCTTCTTCTCCCTATTTCTCCTATAGCATTAACTATTTTGAGCGCCATCTTCTAAATGCATGTATCTGGCGGATGTTTCGAGGGGCCATTGTACAAAAGGTTGAGTGCACCTTTCCTACTGTATAAGTAGGGCTATGTTACTCATTTGTGTTGTTGAAAACTGGACAAGTTTGAGTGCTGTAATAAGATGCAACTCCTTTGGTGACCTTATCTGGATGTCTCGTGAGTTTATGAATCTCATGTTGTATGTCTTATGCATGAATTTACTGGTTTCATGATTTATTTTATATGAATAATGTTGTATTTGCATGTATTTGGTTATTCTGTCTCCAAGCTGAATATGTTCTTTTCTTGAATCTAAACATCTAAGGGGTGTCTGGTATTCTAGGATATGGTCATGCCATATTGAAAACTTGATCTTTTGCTTCTGCCTAAGGGGTAGATTAAAGTGTTTCAGGTTAAGGGTTGGGAAGATCATATTGCAGTAAGGATAGTGTAAGTATAGGTAACTAAATACTCTGTTCTGGGAGGTATTTGTAAGGCAGATACCACAACATCCCCTTGAAATCTAGTCTTAGTGTGTTCATGCTGATCATTCACAGGTGTATGTCTACTGACTCCAAGCCCTGGATAGGCACCAATCTAGTCTTGCATTGAGGTTACACCTCAGGTCCTAGTTTTGCATCCAAGTACTAAATCAACCTAAACTTCATAAACAAACCATTAGGACCTTAGAAGTAGATTTAGGATCAGAATCCTCTGTCTCACAACTGAATATAGGCCCAAAGCTAGCCCCTTTGCACTTATCTGACAGTTTTGGTCTACATAAAGGAGGATTCATCTGCTTAGTATCAACATCCCCCATCTCACAAGCATACCTTACTGATGTTAAATAGGGAATACCCCCTAGGTTTTGCAGAGCCTAAAGAAGAAGAGGAGATACCTATAGAGTCTATCTCCTACACTGTTGGCCCCTGGCCCGGATATCCTATTGATCAATGATGGCTACCTTGTAGGGATAACTGGGAGTAAGCATCCAGACTGGGAAAAAACCAACACGTCCTTTTGCAAGAGAAATGATAGCGAAGGTGGCAGAGGTCGGCATAGATATTTCAAATTCAATGAAGTCTGGTGCTACTCCTGCCCATTGCACTAGCCTGAAAATTTCTATTTTTTTTAATGGATATACCACTATATATATACTGCGATCATTTCATTCCAACTATAGCATCTGACAAAAACTTCCCTTTGGATGCATTGTTGTTGTCCTGGCACAAGCAGTGAGTGTGTGGAGAATGGGCGACGTGGATATGAGTTACGTGTGTTGATTGCATTTACTTCGAGCATCTGGAAAGCCTTTTCTTCAACAAATTCATTTCTTCATTGTCCCGTGTATGTAAAACCCATTCTAGCACATGCAATGAGGCCACGATCCTACTATACTTCCATAACCATTGCATGTATCATTTCCAAAAACCTCCACAAACCTTCTTTGCGTGTATCCATTTGAAGATACGCTGCACCATCTAATTACATTTCCTTGAAATTTGTCATCCAGCATCATCCCATGAATACACCTTTCGATGTGGGCAGGACCAGTGGAAACTATATCTTTGATGATGTGTATTTCATTATCTTTGAGAAATGATTGATGTTGCACATAAAAAAGCCTTGGCCTCTTCTAAATCTTCATTTTTTTCAAATGAATCTGCATTGTGCAAATATGGCATTCACCTTCTTTGGCATGCTTATTGACTAAAACACTTAAAGCTAGTATACATAACATCTTCCCATGGGTGTCGATACAATGGTTGCTTCAACTGCTTCTGATCAACTGTGTGCTCAATCCGACCAGTTGACTGTACAAGTACAAAGAGGTCATTTGAATAACCAGTCTCCACAATTTCATCGATCTCTTGTTGGTTAAGTATTCCACTAACAGCAAGAAGGTCTAAGAAAAGGAACCCTATTGCACCATCAATATTGAGGACCAGAGATAAATGTACCCAATATTGCCTGTACTCCTATTGTATTTGAAAGTGCAACTGCTAAAGCTGGAAGGACCTAAGCAACAACATCATTAGTTGCAAACATTGCTATCTGCCCGTCAAGTTCTCCATTCTTCTATATTGTTTGCTTGAGATAAAAAGAGACTCCAACTCCTGCTATAAATGCCAGAGATATCCCTGCAACTACCATGACCATAGCTTCTTTCCCAATTTGATCTAAATGCATTGAATCTCTTCTTGGAGTCACAAGCAATTTTCTTAGCAATTCAACATTGTTTCTCCATGAATTTCTTATGAGAATTTCCACTTCTTTCTCCAACTAAAAGTGGCTTGTCCCATTTCAAATCATCTTAACCACTGTTATCACAAAATTGCCTTGTACATTCTCTCATGAGCACTCTAGAATCAATCTTGAGAGATTTGAGTTTACTATAACCTTTATCAGTTCAAGATGCATGATATGCTTCAACAGGGAGTAAAGACATATATTGTTGACTGTGTAAAATGTAGAATTGCACTCAATTTGGATACTATTTGGCATAGTCATAACCAAGAAGTAAATAGACCAAACTAAGATAACATGACTTCACATGTGGCTCAAGAGAATGAATAATGCATCATAGGATTCAAATTCAATAGACTGAGATAATTCAGAGAATAGGGAAAGTTTAAAAATTTTCATGTTCAAAAATGGGGGCAACAACAAGCTCTAATTTGGGACAAAGACCGTGAGGGATGCAGAGAACCACATAAAATCCAGTGAAGACCAGTGCCAATCCATGGGTAAATAGAGTCACCTTTCAACAAAACATGAGGGGGGAGACAACAAGAGACTTCAAACAAAGCCAAAATTGAAACAAACCCAACACTAACAGGAAATGGAAAGAAACAATCTAAGTCACATATGTACCCAGACTAGGTACAACACACTACTGCTGCCCCAAAGATTATGTAAAGCCATTAACTGGCTAGGAGAAATATATGCCAGTGTGAAATAAAGATGCATACTCATGAAGCATTTGTAAACTCAACAAGCTATTGAGGACCACAAATGCAAAATTAAGATTTATGAAGAACAAGAGCTCACCGAAATGTGTACTGAACAACCACCTTTCATCAAAAACTTCTATAATTTCTGGAGAACTCTCTTGCATATCATCTATGTCCTCAATTGGAATAAGATTTGAACAGAGTCTTTCTGAAAGAAACTGAAAAATCATGCTATGAACGACAGGCTTGTTGGGCCTGAATGCAATTTCCCCTTCACTTTCAGAATCTGATTCATGCTTTTCTAGTGGCAACTCTGAATTTTTGAATTTGTCACCCAAAACATCTTTCTCCACAACCTGCAAGGGAGGCACAACCACTTCTTCTCTACATAGAAAATCATCTTCTGGCATTTCTAAGCACCACTTTGGAATGCAAACAACATGAGGCTGAACACTCTCATTTACCAAACCAATCTTCTCCATGCTTATTCATACAATCATTCTTCATCCCATGTTTCACAACTTCAAAATCAAATTCAAAATGAAGTGATTCAAAAGTAAAATCATTGCTAACCTTTGCTTGCAGCTTTGCTTCTTCATGATTTGATGTGGAAACTTCAACAGCTTCACACTCCAGTTGCAGATTATTCAAAAATATCTCTCATGAATCATTCCAGCTATCTTTCTCATTCAAAATCTGTTCATTAGCTTCATCAACTTAAATATTCTCTTTCTTCATAACTCTGCTACCAACCCCAGGACTTAGAGAGAGAACATCAGGAATGAAACCTTTTTTTTGCAAATTGCTCAATAAGGATTGTGATTTTTGAATATCACATTCTTCAAGCATGGGATCAAGTTTGATAGATAGGACTTCTTCTCCTCTTGCACAAAGAAAATTGTCATTGAGAGGATAAGCAGGTTGTAACTTATTCATTCCCTCACCAGGCTCTCCTTTGTCTACTTTATCAAAAGCTAAATCAATAGTATCAAAGACAAAAACTTCCATGTCTAAACTATGATTTGAAAACTCTTTTTCAGCCTGATGAGTAATACTTTCTATCACTTGATCTTTTTCATCAATCTCAAAATTAAAGATCTTTGATTCAGGAGAAGATGTAGAACCATTCATACCTTCTTTTATATCATGGGGGGCATCAAGGGCTACATTTCAATTTCAGTAATGTGACCATCTCCATCCAATACTCCACATAAAAATTCATCATTTGGTCCTTCTAGGCACCAGCTTGGAATGAGAGTTATATGGGGTTCTTTTGATAATACTCTTTTGCTATCCTCTTCAACAAATGTAGATGGTCGTTAAATCTCACTCCTTTGTATGCATGTTGGGGAAGATTCTATCCCTTTACTTTCAGCCTGATTCAAAATTCTTTCTCGTTGCTGATTGCGATTCCATGGCACTAACATATTTCTAGGTTCAACCAATGCTTGCACATAATCTCTCTCATCAAGAATAGAAAAGTTGTAAGAAACTTGATCCTCTCTCTCAGGTTCTTTTTTGAGAGCTGCTTGCAACTGATGAATCTTTCATTTATAGTCCTTATGAGAATAAAACCTCTGATGCAAACTTTTGAAGAGTGACTTGGATTTGCAATCTTTGGATGGATGCAGCTTCTTCTTCTCTGCTTTAGAGATGCTTACCTTGAAACTTCTCCATAACAAGTGAAGTATTTCATCATCTTGTGACAATATCTCTTCAATGGTTGGCATAGGTTGTCTTCTGGCTTTGAGCTAACTTCTTTGGCTTGCCTTGCATTGAATCATTTTCTGAGCTCTTTAGATACAATAGAGTCACCAACCTCCATTCCAGTAGAGGTACCATGAAATTTCTGAGGAAAGAAGACACTGGCACTTTGATTCGATTCCCCAGTAGAGTCACCAAAAACTGTTGGTTAATAGTTTTGTCACTGCAAAAACACAATCTCATTTGCCCAATAGGTAGCAACAAAAGCAACCAACAAATGGAGTAACCATTATGATTGCAATGATTATCCTCTACGTTTGAGAGGGGCAGCTCCCTCATATGATGGGGGGTTTTTGGATTTTAGGTACTTTTAACCAGAAAGTACAAAGGTAGCAAAAAGAGAGAAAAAGAGATAAGAATAAACAGAGGAAGAAATCTGCCTGTGAGCATAGGCAACATAGCACAAACTCCCACAACAGAAAGAAGTGAAATACTAACAACATCAAGGCACAAAGTCCTTCTGAAACACCTGCATATCAAGAGTTGAGTAAAGAGCATATAATTATGAAAGGGAACTAATTAAACATAAGAGTAACTAGCCCATGAAAAGAAATTGCAGACATAAGAACAACAAATTCTTCAATATTTCCAAATAAAAGAAGTACAAAGCCTCCTTATTCCTCCCTTACAAAACTCCCAACTCTACAGGAACATGAAATAGCAAACACCTTCCAGACTGATCGAGTCCCACTCATGCACCAAAGTGCAAGGGGGATCAAAAACCTGGCTGGCCCAAAAGATATAGAAAATAGAAATATACATCTAGTTACTACACTCCTACAGCTCTCACATGAGCTCTTGGTAGAATAGCAAAAAGATCCATACAAATGAATAGCCATTGAGTTTTATACTCTCTCTGTCTAGGTAACTCAAAAGTCATCCACTCACAAAAAGAAGTATTACAAAATGACTAAGGAAAAATGAAAAGTCATAGATGACTTTTCCCATTCCACTACAATTGGGTATCTTTATTTCAGTGTCTTTTATTTTTCTTATCTTTCAAACTGCCGCCTCCATTGAATGTGTTGTCAAAACAATGGCTAGGACTCACCATGCCTGCTTCACAACATTTAGTATCCGTTGATCATTTTCAAAGGCATAATAATGTGCAATATGAATAGGCTTAACAAAGCTACTTTCTAGATCATCAAAATCTTTCACTACCATTTTTGCAATCACTTTTCCATTAGAGCCATATAAAGCAACCTCATCAACATTTTGGGCACACTCTGAAGAAGCTCTCTCACTTTCCAATGTCCCCATTATACTTCTTGTATTCACAAGTTCAGATTCTTTAGACATGTCAGCTTTATTTCTTTCTTTCTCTCCTTAATCTTTCATTATTGATGCATGAACCTCCACTGTTGTATTTTTCCTCACTCTTCATGCATGAGCTTCTGTGGTCTCTTATAGGTACAATCTTGGAGTTGCATGCATGAACTTTCATCTTTGTGTGCCACTAGAACTGCACCATCACCATCATCCCATCCGTCTTGAGAAGAATCTAAACTTGCTTCAGACACTTTCCGCTTCTTTCTTTCTTCCTCTATCTCCTCCAAAACTTCATTTGAAAGTGTAATCCAAGGATTGAAACACGGTGAAGGAGTTGTATTGTGAGTGTTGAATATGATAGTGTCATGTCTGAACTAGCACAACATATCATTCCTATCATGATCATTATTAAGCCAAAATGAGAATTCAGAAATTTTAGGCGATCTGCAACAAAGTGTGAATTCAATTTATAGTAGCCATGAAGGGGATCCTTCTTCTTTTGATTGTGGTTCACCTTGATTGAGAACACATGCATCAATCCCTGCTCTTTCCAGAAGGTTAACCAAAGACAAAAGCCATATTCTGGATGAGCAACTAACATCCCTATCAGGCTCATAAGACTAAAACCAACCATTAACTTGCAAACTTAAAGACCCATAGTTGTTCTCTAAAGCATTCGACCATATCATTTCTCTTAGGTTCTCTATGCATCCACACTTTGCATGCAACATTTCTACCATTTGCCTTGCTCGAAGGTTTCTAAATCTTTTTAACAAATCTATTTTGAAAGCATATACCATCGTTTGTGCTTTACTAGAGGATATATTTAGTATTTAACAGGTTGTGGCTATCTATGCTTCGAGATTTTGCATGTATGCACTGCAGAGTCATTTTGACCATAATATCTGGCGATAAATCTATGCCGACATCACTCAAAGAGCTACTGGTGAGGTCGATAGAGTTTGGCGTTACACTGCCAATTGAATTCAGCTTGAAGTCTCAAGCCTTTTTAAGGAATCCAATTTGTGAAATTCCTGTTGTCATCGTAGTTTTTGTGAAATTATTAGAAACACCGCTGCTTTGTTTGCACTTCCACATAGACATTCAAGACTATGAGCCTGTTAAAAATCTTGATTTTATTTGCTTGAGGTCCCAGATTGCGCGGGTAGGAGGATAAGGCCGGTGAAGGTGATGAAGACACGTTGAACCGAACACTGGCGAAGGTCGTGGGATTGGCCAGCCAATTGCACCATAACGCCTTGTCAACAAATCCATTTTGTGCTGTTGAATCCTACACATCTGATATCAAAACACTTAATATTATCTTGAATGAGTCACGCCATGACTTCTACTTATGCTGTTGATCTTTGATATGAGCTAGAAAAATCATTTTTAAAAGCCGTGCATCCTTTTGCAAGAGAAATGATATCGAAGGTGGCAGAGGTCGGCGTAGATGATATTTCAAATTTAATGAAGTCTGGCGCTACTCCTGCCCATTGCACTAGCCTGAAAATTTCTATTTTTTTTAATGGATATACCACTATATATATACTGCGATCATTTCATTCCAACTATAGTATCTAAAAAAAACTTCCCTTTGGATGCATTGTAGTTGTCCTGACACAAGCAGTAAGTGTGTGGAGAATTGGCGACGTGGATATGAGTTACGTGTGTTGATTGCATTGGCTTCGAGCATCTGGAAAGCCTTTTCTTCAACAAATTCATTTCTTCAATGTCCCGTGTATGTAAAACCCATTCTAGCACATGCAATGAGGCCGCGATCCTATTGTGCTTCCACAACCTTTGCATGTATCATTTCCAAAAACCTTCACAAACCTTCTTCGCGTGTATCCATTTGAAGATACGCTGCACCATCTAATTATATTTCCTTGAAATCTGTCATCTAGCATCATCCCATGAATACGCCTTTTGATGTGGGCAGGACTAGTGGAAAATATATCTTTGATGATGTGTATTTCATTATCTTTAAGAAATGATTGATGCTGCACATAAACAAGCCTTGGCCTCTTCTAAATCTTCATTTTTTTCAAATGAATCTGCATTGTGCAAATATGGCATTCACCTTCTTCGGCATGCTTATTGACTAAAACACTTAAAGCTATTATACATGACATCTTCCCATGGGTGTCGATACAATGGTTGCTTCAACTGTGTGCTTAATCCGACCAATTGACTGTGCAAGTACAAAGAGGTCATTTGAATAACCAGTCTCCATAATTTCATCGATCTCTTGTTAGTTAAGTATTCTACTAACATCAAGAAGGTCCAAGAAAAGGAACCCTATTGCACCATCAATATTGAGGACCAGAGATAAATGTACCCAATATTGCCTGTACTCCTATTGTATTTGAAAGTGCAACTGCTACAGCTGGAAGGACCTAAGCAACAACATCATCAATTGCAAACATTGCTATCTGTCCGTCAAGTTCTCCATTCTTCTATATGGTTTTCTTGTGATAAAAAGAGACTCCAACTCCTGCTATAAATGCCAGAAATATCCCTACAGCTGCCATGACCATAGCTTCTTTCCCAATTTGATTTGAATGCATTGAATCTCTTCTTGGAGTCACAAGCAATTTTCTTAGCAATTCAAAATTGTTTCTCCATGAATTTCTTATGAGAATTTCCACTTCTTTCTCCAACTAAAAGTGTCTTGTCCCGGTTCAAATCATCTTAACCACTACTATCACAAAATTGCCTTGTACATTCTCTCATGAGTACTCTATAATCGATCTTGAGAGCTTTGAGTTTACTATAACCTTTATCAGTTTGAAATGCATGATATGCTTCAACAGGGAGTAAAGAGATATATTGTTGACTGTGTAAAATGTAGGATTGCACTCAATTTGGATACTATTTGGCATAGTCATAACCAAGAAGTGAATAGACCAAACTAAGATAACATGACTTTACATGCGGCTCAAGAGAATGAATAATGCATCATAGGATTTGAATTCAATAGACTGAGATAGTTCAGAGAATAGGAAAAGTTTAAAATTTTTCATGTTAAAAAATGGGGGCAACAAACCTTTAAGGCTTCTGCAGCTAGACTTGTCATGAACTCAATTTTAGAGCTTATTATCCTTCTCAATAGGCACATTTTGTTTTTAATTTCTTCTTGTCTACTGAGCATACTACTTATGTTGTTTTGAATATTTACAACTTGTATTTCTATGCTACTGACAGATTCAATTGCTGGATCAAAGATCTTGGAGATATTTGCTAGTTGGATCTCCATGATTTTGATTTTCTCTTCTATTTCCTTAGTGGTTTCAGGCCATGACAAACATAATTTGTATATATCACATGCTTCCTTGATTGCATTCTCCATATTTTTGATACTAGTTTGTAACAAAATTCTATCACTGTCTAACTTGGTTTTTAACTCTACTAATCTTTTGTCTCCAAGTTCCTTTCTAACCTTAATGTCAATAGATTTTTCAAAGGATTCAAATTGAGTACTTACATAATTTATTAGACCTTTGAGCTGATCAGTTGATGACACTGTTGTATCTTTTGGGTATGACGGTATCAGCTTCTCCAGAATACCAGATGTTTCATCAATGGGTTCATTGTCCTGTATATGTGTTTTCAACATTTCTTCCTGAGCTTTAGCTTGCACAAATGATACCAATTTGAATTTCTATACAGGAGACATAGAATCCAGATTTATTAGTCCTTGTGAAAACTCGCGTAAATCTAGAATTTGTGTTCTTTGTTGCTTTTCCAAAAGTTTTCTAGCATATTCAATTGGAACTTGATTTGCAACAGTGTCTCTTGCCACTTGTTTTTCACTGAGTGTAACTCTCTTTCTTTTCTTTTCTTCTGCTGCCTTTTCTTTCTCTAATTTAGTTGTGGCACATGCAATGGATGAGGTCCTTGTTCTTTCTCTGGAGCTAGATGCTGGTTTTTCCATTTTAGATCTCTCATCTTTCCTTTCTGGAGTATTTGATGTCCATTCTATTGGAGAACTTATGGATATTGATCCCCATGTTTTGTTTTTTTCCCCACTTGTTTGTTCATCTGATGTTTTCTCTGATTGCTCATGTTCCATAGACATTCTGGAAGACAATTATGAGAATGTCCCAAATCTGCCCTCTGTGAGATCTTTCAGTTTACTTAGTAGTACATCAGCTAATTCAGTCAAAACATCTTCTGCAACTTCATACCCTAATGTAGGGACCCATACAGTTTCTTGGTTCCACAACTTCCATGAAGCATTTGTCTTTGTCTACCATGAATACAATGTCCTTTTCATACTTCATCACTACACTTTTAGGTATCCGAATTCTACATGACATTTTCTTTTGAAAGTTCTCAAAATATCCCCATAAGATTTCACTCTGCTTATCTACATTTCCTAAATTCTACAAGTGATTTCTTATTTGAGTAGCTATAGGTATGTGGTTGATCTAGACAACGTTTCCCAAGCCGGGTAGCTCTCTTAGGAAGTAGAAGAGTAGACAGGTGATCAATGTTCCATTTTTGAAAGGATGATTGGTCTCTTTTGTTCTTTTCAAGTTTTCCATTATTTCACTCCAGAGCAATTCACATAGATCATAGTCTGTATTGTTTTTGATCATGTCATATGCTGTGTATATAGCTGGTGCATACACAAAATTTTCCTTGTTGGAAAAGTATATTTTGTACCCAATAATCATTGATACAAATCTGACGGTCATATTTTTAATATCATTTACTATGAGGGCTTTCTTATAAAATTTGGCTTCTCTCAGTTGCATTACCAAGTTGTTCTTTATTTTCTTTGAGCCTGGAACCCTCCCGGAGGAGCTCATACTAGTTACAACTTTGATAGCTTCTTTTGTTATCATGTATGGTTCATCAAGCCACAGAAACTCATCATGAATTCTACTTAGAATAAACTTAACTCATGTTTCATTTGGAATCATAGGAAAATCCAACCAGGTGTCTAATTTCTTTTCTCCTAGAACTTTATATTCATCTTTTAACACAACATCAACAGTAGTTAGTTCATCCAGGTACAATTTTCCTAGATTCATGTGATCATATTCCTCTAGATTGGAATGAATATATGCCCTAATATCTTCCATATGTAAAATTCCATGTGGAGTAATTGAAAATGCCGCTACAGGATCATTTTCTAGTGATTTGAAGAAATGTTTCTTGAACTTGGGATGAGGTTTTTTAGTTATCTCAATTACTTGAGGAGTAAACATTTTTTGAAATAATTCAAACTTCACAGTAGGGTTTTCAAACTATAAATACCTCTTTTGCCGAATTAGGGTTTCCTTCTTGTGAAATCTCTTTGAGCTATTTTGAATCTTTGGAAAACTTTCGATGTCACTTAGGATTCTTCTATAGCTTGAATGCAAAGTGAATTATCTGTCGAATGAACTCCTTTTTAACCCTTTATTTACCTTGACCTAATCTCCCTAAATGCAATCTTTCAAAAAGCTGTCACACTTTTCTATTAAGCTTGGTTGATCAAGATTGCTCCGCAATGTTCCGCATTTGATTCTTTTCTTCTAGAATTTCTTTTAAAAGATCTGTCATATGAATTTTTACATCATATCTTCGTGCTGAATCTCAGCATTGATTATCTGGCTAGGAGATTTGGATTTTCAATACAGCTCCCCCTGAGCCATAGCTCTCAATTTACTTCCTGGAGGAAGTATCTGCACCAGAGACTGGTGCGGATCCATCTATGATATTATCAACATCCTTCCTAATCTAGACCATGATTATTTCCTTCTTGATCTCCACCGAAGCAACCTTGTTTTTACCTTTGTCTTCTTTCTGTTATGTTTTCATCTTCTCTATAGGATAGTTTCTTTTCTCATTCTTGCTTCTATAGAATTTTGCAACATGCCCAAACTTGTTGAGCAATTGTAGCATACCACATTCCTCAGTCCTTGATTCCTTTTAATGACTGAATTCATTCTTGATCTACATTGGTTACCCATATGTCCAAATCTAATGCATGCAAAGCACTTTCCATTGAAGGATTGAGTATTCCTTGTATAGTTAAAACCATTTCTTACCAGACTTCTACATTCATTTGATCTATGACCAATTTTCTTGTAATCGAAACATTGACCAGAGAATGATGGAACATTCTGATTCATTCTACTCCTACACTGAGTAGCCTTATGAGCAAACTTATTGCAATTAAAACAATGGCCGTTGAAGGATGGGTACCTTTGAGAATTTGGCTGCTTGACCGGAGGTCTTCTAGGTCTTCTTCTCTGATTCCAGAATTGGTTGCCTTTGTTTATCTTCATCTCAAGGTTTTCTTGAGTTGACTTAGAACTCTCTCCTTTTTCAAATCCCAACCCTTTCTTGTCATCTGAACTCTTTTGACTAGCAATCATCTCATCAAGCTTTGCACAACTTATCTTGAACTTTTCTTCATAGCTCTTAGCCTTCTCCAAATCTGATTTAAGGCTTATAACTTCTTTTTCAAGTTTATCACATTCTTCTAATTTGCTTTTTACCAACATATTTAGATCTTATTCTACTTTAGCTCTTTCTATGACTTCCACTTTCAAATCAACCAAGGTTTCATTGGCTGATATCAATTGTTCACTAACCTCCTTGTATTTTTCTTTGAACTTTTTGACTTGTTCTTTTAGCTTTAGAATGCATTCATCGAATTCTTGTGTGTTATCCTTCAGATCCCTAATTTGAGCTTCAAATTTTTCAAGATCTTCAAGAGTAGCTTGTAATTCTTCATTGCTTTCATATGAGGCTTCAGGAGAAGTGAAATATCTTCTGGTTGCCATGTGTACACCTTCCCAGATCTTCTTTAAGCTGTTAAGCTTCTTCCAAGGAACCTTGCTCTAATACCAATTGTTGAATGTAAAGAATACTAAGAGGAAGGGGTGAATCAGTATTCTTAAAACCTTTTCATTTACACATTCATTAATCCACTCACCAAATTCAATAACATGAAAGCAAAGTAAACATGAAAAGAGTAGCCACAAATTCATAGCACATAGACACCAAGATTTTACGTGGAAAACCCAAAAAGGGAAAAACCACGGTGAGTGTTAGCTCACAATATATTATGATAGCAATGCAGAATTACATGAAGGCTCACTGCCCAATGACTCACTGTCTAAGAAGTGCTCACTGCAAAAGGCTCACTGCCAGAAAGATAGAAGAGAAGATAGAAGAAGGATTGGCTCACTGCCAAGAGATGACTGTTATAGGTGCATCTACAATATGCTGAGGTGCAGTACCAATTTGCTCAGTATATAGATTCAAAAGACTTCATACTGTCTACCTTGCTTTTCTGCTCTGCTTTACATATACTTCTATTTTCTGCCCTTATTAACCTTTTTTGCTCTGTAAACTACCTTAGATTATCCACATATCAAATTCACACATTATCCACACATATCCATCACTCCAACACTAAAATCCATCAATTATATATATCTGCAATAAGATTCATCTCACAATCAGGTTGCCAACCGAGACATGAAACGTGTACATAAGTGTCATACCTTGTTGGCTTGATCTTGTGCTCAAACAGGAATGCGGACCCAAACAAACATACAATAGTCTTCATATAGGTCAGCATCAATCATTCAACTACTTGAATTAATTCTTCAAACAATGTATCTTCTCCGCATATAGATCTAGTTTGCCTGTCACCCTATCTCTTGAGCACACACTTGACCAAATGAACTATCACATCATGATTTCCACTGTGGACCAAATGAGACTCTAGAAATCATATCCAACATTCATCATTAACCTATCAACATACCTTACGATCTGTAGGACATAATAGTCCTCTATAGCAAAATGCAGATCTTGGAACTGTTGCTCTGTCATAGTGAAATTTTGTCAAATTGGAAGCCGATAAAGAACAACTTGTAGAATATGATCAAAGAAACTTTAGAAGGTATAACTTTGGATTTAGGTAGTCATGATGTATATCTTAGCTACCTCAGAACCACAAGACAAAATCTTCCACAACAGAGGAATGCGAACCCTTTTACTCTGGTACTATGCACTATTCCTGACTTGACTCTGTTCACCCAGACTTAGATATTTTACCATATGACTTCCAGAGGAAGTTAGGACTTGAACACTGGAGCATGTGATCATTAAGTAGCTATGAACAACATATCTGAACTACATACAAATGTCTTTAACTGTGGAGGCATACCATCTCAAACACTATCACTTACTTGGTATATTGTACACTACCCATACTTAGTCATTTATTCTTCCATAGTAATGTCTCTTTGCTATGCTGGTAGAAACCCTTTGCCTTGTTGCCATCAATGACAACATTTAAAATTCATCAGAGCAAACAATGTAGTTTTGGATCTATGTTCAGAGGGCAGTAAAGGTGTTGTTTCCAAAGTTCCAGACCATCCTTCCTTCTGTAGTGAAAGTTATGATTGATAAAGTACCGGTATGTGCTCTGACATAATGGAGTAGTGTTGAAGACCTACTGGAATACTCCACATTCCTTTAGAAGTGAATGATTGACTTTGCAATTTTTTGGATATGTTCTTGGATGTGCATTGCATGTCTCTTTCCTGTTTTAAGCTTCTTGGTGGTCTGCAACTCAGTTTTTTAATTGACAACATGTTGCAGTGTGTTTCAGATGACAAAGTGTTTTCCATGTAAATGTTTGAAGTTGTGCAACACTATTCTTTGATGTGCAGTGGCAAAGGAGTGTTTGGGGATGTTGTATGAGTCATGTGGACTCATTTGGAAAAGTTTCACGAAGATCTTTCTTGTTTCTAGTACTGCACAAGGTTTTCTAGTTGATGTGGCCATTACTCTTCAAGTTTTCATGAGTTTTCCTTAAGGCTATCCTATTTTCAAATGATTGAAGTGTGTGGAGGTAATTCCTTGATGTTTGAAGCTGTGAAGGATGTTTTGGACTTGGTTAAGCAAGTGTTGGGGTCCGCAAGGCTTGAGTCTTCTGCTGGTGTAACGTATGGTTTTACTTAGGACCTATCTTCTACACATTTCATATTGTGTGTTGTCTGGCCGACCTGTAATGTATTTTTCATATTGTATCTCACCGACAAGCTATTTAATCAATGTAATATCATATATAAATAGTGAATCAAATTGACTGAGGAAGGTGTGATTGCAATTGAATACAAAAATCTCGCAAGCAAATAAAAATAGATTGAATATATAATTGGTGAGCAACTGAAGTAGAAAGAGTAGAAGTAGTTGATGCTGTTCGGATTCATCTTGAAGACATATTTGTGATAGTGATCAAGTATGGAATGTGCCTAACTAATCAGATCTTGTGAGGAGGTAGAACTGCAATCATCAAGTGTGAGCTTCAAAGGCAATTTTTAGATAGTTGAAGGATTGTCATACTTTAATCTTTTGTAACTGTATTCTCATATCAGGGAGTAGTAGCTTCCTTGTGTGTGACCCTAAAACAAATTCATCAAGGAGTAGAATCTTCCTTTGGAGTGACCCTAAATTAAAGTTACTTAGGGAGTAGCAACTTCCTTGGGTTAAAGCCCCTAAAACAAAGTTATTATTTGAGCTTCTTATATTATGAGTTAATCCTCACTGTGGTTTTTCCCTTCTAGGGTTTTCCACATATATCTGGTGTTATGTGTTGTTGTGTATTGTATTAATCTTTCGTGCTCATGTTAATGACTATGATGCTTAAGTTCTAATCTTCTCCGGATAAGTTAACATTGTTAAATTTGAAGATTGATTAGATACTGATTCACCCCCTCGTCCTCTCAGTATCTTGGTGTGCTTAATAGATCATTTGGCTTGGACTATTTTTAAATAGCTCTAAAATTAATGAAGTTACTCCTCGTTGAGTGGGAAAAAACAAGTTGCTATTTTCATGCCTAAGGAGTTTTCCATACTCTATTTTTGCAAGTCAAAAAAATAGTTCAAAATGCATGTAGGATGGGTTTACTAGTTTGAACTGTAAGTTGTATTAAATCCCCAAAACCCAAAGTGCAACAGGTTTAGAGTTTCAAAATCTTGTTGCACATTGCATAGTGCAAGTTGCATCTGATTTCCATAGTTCGAGTTAGTTGGTGGTCTAGAGTTTGGAACTTGATTGCACTTTACATGGTGAAAGTTACAAAAGGTTTTTGATTTTTAAAATGATGTAGAGGCCAAAGTTTAGACCCTGGTTACACATTGCATGGAGCAAGTTGTCTATGGTTTTCAAAGTTCGAGTCTTCTTTGGGTCTGAGAACTGAAGTTCATTCACACTTTATAGCATACAAATTTTACATGTTTCCCAAAGTTCATGAGGTTACAGTTTGTAACTACAACACATAACCAAACCCGACTAGTTTGCAGGTTGCAAGTTGCAACCTGAGTCTGAAACCTGACATAGTGCAAGTTTCTTCTGAAACCCAAACTTTGACAATTTTGGCACTTTTATTTATCGTAACACTAAGATATCAGAGGGGTGGTTTAGTAGAGATATTTTTATGGGTTTTTAGTGGTCTTGGAATTCTTGACACTCCTCCATGTCTCATTTTTCATGCCAACCATGGTGTTTGTTCCATGATGCTTTTAAGTTTTTCGCTTGTATCACCTTTCATGGTGCATTGGTGTGCATGCCAATTGTGTCATCATAGATTTTTATGACACCTCAGACATGTTAGAGTGTAATGTGGTTTCTTATTACCATTTTTGAATCACAAAAAAATTATTCAATCATTTTTTGTGTATTAATATCTTGAGAAAAAGCTTGGGGTATTAAAATAGGTATGGGTGTGGTGTTGATGCAAGATGAATGGCCTATCACTTTCACTAGTAAGCAACTATCAAGGAATAATTTTCTAGATCAACTTACAAAAAGGAGATGATGTATATTTTACATTCAGTACAACAAAGGCATTTGTACCTCTAAAGCTGAAGATTCTAAATTAAAACATATCATAACAATCTTAAATGTTTCTTACAACAAAGAGTGTCATCTCTAGAACAACTAGGTCACTGAGATGTTAGATTTTAATTATTAGATTGTATACAAAAAAGGCAAAGAAAATGTGGTAATGGATACACTTTCTTGTAAATATGAAGATGATGGTGCATTATTTTCCCTTTCCATTTTGGCACCCACTTGGCTAGAGGAGGTTTGTCAAGAGTAGAAAGATCCTAAAATTTAGGATATTATACAACCATTAAAAATGAATTCTCTATCAATACCAAGGTTCACATGGAAAGGTCAAGTGATAAAGTATCATGACGAAATTTATTTATGTAGAAACTCCTAGATCAAGCAACAATTACTCAAAGAACTCTACTCATCTCATATTCCAAGTCACCCAAGCTTTTTGAAGTTGTATGAATGAGTCAAGCAACATTTCTTATCGGAAGAACAATGTCAAAATTTTCTTGGAAAACTATGAAGTGTGTTAGTGCAACAAAGGGGAAATGGTCAAACCTCTAGGATATTTACAACCCCTTCTTATTCTTGACATTGCAAGGCATACATTCCTATGTATTACATTATAAGGCTTATTAATTGTGGAGGTAAACACATCATTTTGGTGATTGTTGAGCATCTAGCAAAGTATGCTCATTTTTGTACCTTGCCCCACCCCTAAACTTTAGTGGTTGTGGCGCAACATTTCTTAGTCTCCAAGTTTCATGGTATGACACATTCCATAATGAGTGTTCATGATGTTTCCTTCATGAGCAACTTTTAGAAGGAATTATTTAAGTTGCAAAGAACTTAGTTGAACATGATTACAACATATAATCCTCAAATGGGTGATCAAATAATAATAGTCAATAAATACTTGGAAATTTACCTATGTTATTTTTTATTAGAGCAACAAGGGCAATGGGACAAATGGTTGCCCCTAGAAAAATGGTGGTACAATATCTAAGATGGCCCACATGAGGCATTATATGGTTAACTCCCACCTTCTTTGGCATTTTGTGTTCTAGGTAGTTCTGAGGTACATGTCATTGATAGCTCCCTATCTTAAAGGGAGAAGGTTCTCAAAGTACTTAAGAAGAATTTACAATAGGTTTAAAACCATATGAAGCAACAGGAGGATCAACATAGGTCAGAGTGTATTTTTGAGGTTAGAGACTTCATATTTCTATAGCTATCACCTTACAAACAATCCTCATTGTGAGAAAAGGTTGGTTATAAGTTGGGTCCCAAATTTTATGGCCCTTATTAGGTGGTTGAGCATATAGGGGAGGCAACACAAAAACTAACACTTCCACCCTATTTTAAAATCAACCTGATCTTCCATGTCTCTTGTCTCAAGAAAGTTATTGGGAAAGCCACGTGGGTGTAGATAGAGCTTCTATCATTCCATGAGTAGGGGTCAATCTTTTTGGAGCCAAAGGAAATATTAGACAAGTGAGTGAGGCAACTTTGAAATTATACTATTAAGGACTTTTTGGTGTGGTGGAAAGGAATGCAACATGGGATCCAAAAACCATTATGTCAAATTTACCTCATGTCAAGCTTTGAGGTCAATTTTTTTAAAGGGGTGAAATGTTAGGAACCCCTTTCAAATAAATGTTTTAGGTAGTAATAAATAGGGGCTTGGGTGCATATGCTTTGTAAGTCATTCCTCTAGATAATTAGAATAAAAGAATTCATCCCACATGTGTGGGGAAGTGGTAGTTGAGTGTTACATATTGAATATACACACATGTGTGTGAAGGTGGTAATTGTTGATAGTTGAGTGTTATATAGTGTGGTGCATAGGAAAGAGAGAGTCATCTTGAGAATATTATATTTGAAGCTGTTTCTCTATTAGAGGATTGCCCCCTTGAAGTGGTACTATGTACATTAATACAATTACCTTCTCTTTCCCTTATTATTTGAATTCTTCTTGTGTTTTATATTAGTAGATTTGTTATATTTTGTAGGATTTTCATTTACACTTGCATGTTACTTACATTCTGTAATGGATAGAACTGTTGGCAAGAGACATTGCTCCGGTATGGACTTGTATGTTGTCATTGATGGCAACAAGGCTTAGAGATCTTATCACCATGACAGGAAGAGATAACTCTGGAAGGTCACATTGGAATTCAGGTTCGGATGACAGAAAATGGCTAAGTATGGGCATATACAGAGTAGAGGACAATAAGTGGGTCAACATGCTACCATAGATGATGATCTAGTAATACGGTTCAGGTATGATGTTAGTAATTGGTTGGTGGTGTCATGCTCTAGAGATTAAGTCCTGACTTCCTCTAAAAGTCATTTGGAAGAAATAACTAAGTCCAGGTGAACATAGGTATAGTAGAGACAGTGAACAGGGCACATTGTAATGGTCTGCATTCCTCCACAGGTGAGTATTTTGTTATGCATTTTTAAGGTGTTGTAAATACTTGTATGAAGTGTCTAATTCTAGAGTTGTGAGATCTGAAGTCCACCGGAAAGATAATTACAAGATGCTAAGTATCGGCACAATGTTTGATGGAGATTGGAAGAATACAAAGCCTTGAAGGAGAAGAAATTCATCCAGTATGCAAAGTTTCCCACATTTGCAGAGGATGAATGGGTCTGGTATATCCTTACTCGAATCCACAATGAATTCATGTGGTTAGGGAAAGGGCAACCCTTTAAAATAACAAAAGAGGCAATTCAGGCAGTCACTAGACTAAACTCCACCGGAGGAGTGCCATTGTTGAAGGCGGTCAAGAATCAAACAGTTACAGATGCTATCGGAGCACAATTTGACAAAAGGGCATTGATGATAAATGATATCATTGATCCTGCAGTAAAGTTTGCCTCAATGGTCATAGGTTACAAAGTTTATTTCTCAAACCGAGAGAACTCAGTTTCTGGTACTGCAATATACACCGCCTATCAAATGGTCAAAGAGAATGCAAATTATGATTTGTGTGAACTACCGTGAACCCAATTACTGGAGAATATAAAGAAGATAAAGGAAAACAAGAACTATCCATTCAAGTATGGTACGCTAATTATTTGTTTATTCTTTTATTTCTTGAATGAATTCCCAAATCATAAGGGATTGATTTGGTTGAGTAATAAACTAGTAGCTGTGCAAATTAGAAATTGTCTTAACAACTTGGGAAGTTATAATGAGCAAAAAGCAGCCCTATGGGGATTTCTCAAGAATTTTCAAAGTATGATGCACTCTAGAGAAAGAATTCCTGAGAAAATTGTTGATAAGTACAAGGACACAATTTGTTTCATGGTCACTAAGGATCAATGTTTAATGGGGGCTGTGGAACTTAGAACCGTATGGGTAATGCCCATGGGTTATGAGGTAGATGAACAAATTTTGGAAAACTATGCCCAACACCTGCTCAACAAACCTAAAGATGCCAAGGAAGAAAGGTTTGGAACATATGAGGAGTTATCTGTGAAACTCCATGTTGAACTTAGACAAACTAAATCCACCAGAAAAGTGAGAAAAGAGGTGGAAGAAATTGCCACAAGGTATGGCATCACTAGAGAGCAACTCAAGGAATCAAGAGAAAATGTAGAGAAAGCAAAGAAGGAAAAACAAGAAAGTGAATAGGCTAAGGTTCCCGAAGAGCCTATAAAGAAGCAAAGAGAGCCTGAAACAACACAAAGGACTACCAGAAGCTCTGCTACTTCATCTGGTACAACATCATCAAAGAAACCCTCTGACAAAGATACAAAGAGGAAGAAGATGAAGGGAAAAAGACTGTGTGTCAATGTGGGAGAAAAGGATAAAGAAGAGACATAATCAGATGAGGAAGTAAAGAAAATGAAAGTTAAGGCTACTAAAGCCTCCAAAAGTAGCAAAGAGAAGTCATCTAGAAGAAAGATACCCAGCAAAAGACAGAAGGTAGATGAGTCTCAAGCCACATTAAAGCTTGAAGATGTATTAAAATTTGTCACTATTGATGGAAACTTAAAACCTGTGGCTGAATTCTATGATGATTACAATGATGTTGATAAAAGGGTTTTGGAAGAAGCCATCGTAAAGTACTTGAAAATATACAATAGAGCTCTCATTGAGATCATTGGTGATCTCCCAGATACCTTGGGAAGTATTTTATCAACCAGAAAAGAAACTACTATGGCCAAAGATATTGAACTCAGACAACATGCACTAATAAGGTTAAGTCCAGAGATCACTCCTGAAGAAGAAGCCAAAATTTCTAAGGAACTCAAGGATGCCTTCAGGACCAAGAAAAGGATGAATTCATTAATGATAGGTGAAATCGACAACGTGGTCAAGGAAACAGAGGAAACCATTTTGGAAATATTAAAGAAAAACAATATTCCTACCATCTATGACAATAAAGAAGCTAATGATGAGGGCTCATCCCCACTAGAGATCAGTCAAGATCAAGGACAAGAACAAAATGATCAAGTTCCCAACACTAATATAATGGATATGTCAGAACAAGGGAAAATTGAGACTGATATGCCCCCTGAGCAATAGGCTAAGGATGAAGAAAATAGGGAACAGATAAGGAGCCCTACACTAGAACAAAATATAGATCAACAGGAAAATATGGACATGAATCCTTCGAAATGAAGTCGAGAAGAAATATCTAAGAGAGCAAGAGACACTGCAGATGTCTTAGTTGGTGCCGGAAGGGAACAAGCTGCAGATGAGTCCAAACTTCTTTAAGGACCAATCAATTTGGCCTCATTGTCACTTGCACAAAATTTTAAATTAGTATCCATTGTTCAGGCCAAGGCTCAAGAAGAAATATTGAAGTCTCACATTGAGGACAGTGAGCTCATTGTTGAAGCATCCAACATTTTGGAGAAGCTAATGTCATCTTATCAGAAAGATAACTCCTTGCCTCCAAACAACCAACTTAAAGGACTTATTAGTTTGGTAAGTAAACATTTTGAATCTTTTGAAAAATCTGCTGAAACAAAAGTTAGACAAGAATTCAATGAGAATAGGTTAGATGAGTTGACAAAGTTGATAGCCCATGATAAGGCTCAGCTAGATAAAAATATATAGAATGTTCAGAATGCTATTGGAGAAGCTGGTGATGTCTATAAATCTTGTCTATCATGGCCGGAAGTTACAAAGAAGACAGAAGAAAAGATCAAGGAATTAGAAGGAAAACTGATGAATATTTCTAAGAACTTTGATCTAGTACATGAATCACCCAGCAACCAAGAAGCTCAAGTCATCAACATCCACAATGACTTGAATGGTTTAATAAATTAGAGGTATCAAATAAAGAGTAGAATGGGACAACTGAGAAGACTGATTAGTCCCAAATTGGATTCGATGACCAAGCTTGTAGTTGAAGCACAACTTGTTGCACAAATTGCCACATCATCACACCTACAAATAGCTGAAACTCTGGTTTTTCTCTTCAGTGGACACATTTAGATTTTGGATAATGCCAAGAATAGATGGGATATTGAGTGGGCACAGATTAAGAACATATTCAATGACATTCTCAAATACATGTAATATAAAGATGAAGATTGTACTTGTAAATATGCGGCAAAGTACATAATTTTTTTGGAATTTTGACAAATTTTTTCATTCTGGATAACACCCTTTGCCATTGATGTCAAAGGGGGAGAAGAAGATCAGTGAAAAATGGATAAACATCTCAGGGGGAGTAGGAGAATGAAGTGTATATAGTAAGGGGGAGCAGTCAAGCATTTTTCACTAAGTGTTGCCATCAATGCCAAAGGGGGAGATTGTTGGCAAAAGACACTGCTCCGGTATGGACTTGTATGTTGTCATTGATGGCAACAAGGCTCATAGATCTTATCACCATGACAAGAAGAGATAACTCTAGAATGTCACATTGGAATTCAAGTCTAATTGACAGAAAATGGCTAAGTATGGGCATATACAGAGTAGAGGACAGTAAGTGGGTCAGCATGCCTCCGCAGATGATGATTTGGTAATACGGTTCAGGTATGATGTTAGTAATTGGCTGGTGGTGTCATCCTCCAGAGATTAAGTCTTGACTTCCTCTGGAAGTCATTTGGAAGAAATAACTAAGTCTGGGTGAACAGAGGTATAGCAGAGACATTGAATATGGCACATTGTAATGGTCCGCATTCCTCCACAAGTGACTATTTTGTTGTGGTTTTAAGGTGTTGTAAACACTTGTATGAAGTGTCTAAGTCTAGAGTTGTGAGATCTAAAGTCCACCGAAAAGATAGTTACAAGTTGCTGAGTATCGGTACAGTGTTTGACAGAGACAGAGTTTGAGTTGTAATGGTATGCATTTCTCTGCAAGATGATATCATGCCTTGTGGTTCTAAGGGTAAGATTGGGAATGTATAAAGAGTCCTTGATTTGATTTTGGAAGTGTTTTGAGAATTGCAGTAAAAAATTGTAAGTCTACAAATGAACCTGTTAAGCATGCTCTTAAGGAACAGGCTGACTGATATGATAAATCATTGTGTGAAGAAGAGATAGTGTGTGAAAGATCTATTTAAGTGATTGAATGATTAGAGCTGACCTATTTGAACACGTTTGGGCAAAGTTTTGGGTCCGCATAACATATAGTGCATTGGATTGAGCTGACAAGCTACACCTTTCTATGTACACGTTTCACTTCTTGGATGTCGACTTGATTATGGATCAAATCATGATGTGGATATATAAGAGCAATAAATTTTGGTTGACTGAAGTGTGGATGTGTGTGGTTAGATGCAAATATGCGAATAGTAGAGCAGTGACATAGATTAGTGATAATGAAGACTTAGGATTCAGAATTTAGTTGCTAAATGACTGCACCCTAGCATAGTGACAGATGCTTATGCAGTATTCAGTTTTCATGTGCAATTTGCTTTGTACTTGGAAGTGAGTCTTCTTCATCAAGGCAGTGAGCCTCCATTAGGGTTTAACAACCCTTATTGTAATCTTGCTAGGTTTAGGGTTGAGGCAGTGAGCTTGCTAGACCTAGTTGTACTTCATGGCAGTGAGCAAGCATGTTCCAGGCCCGTGGAGTGACCAAACCTGAACATCATTATTTGTAAAGATTGCAATATATTTTTGAGAGTTAATCCTCTCTATGGTTTTTCCCATTTTGGGTTTTCCACGTAAAAATCTTGGTGTCCATGTGTCATGTTTTTATGGTTGCTGTTCATATGCATGTTGTGCCTTTGTTTAATTAATTTTGGAAAATGGTTGAAATTTAAAGTGCATCAAAAGATTTTTAGAACACTGATTCAGTCCCCCTCTTAGTGTTCCTGACATTCAACAAGAACTCCACCAGGGAAAAGTATACATGGACCAAATCATAGGCACAACCTAGTCTCAACATCCAAAAAACTAAAGAGCCATTCATCACAAGCTTATTATCATTATTGTAATTCTACATTATGTCTTCTAGATCTTTGTCATGGTCTCCTAACAAATCACAACAAATAGATTCAACACCACATTAAATTCTACGTAAACTCTAATCTTGTCTCAACATTTCAACATATTTTAAAGATTACTCACTATCTTTGTTACACTTATCACTATGAGCTCTCAAATTAATTTAGAGTCTACTAACTTATATTATTGTTTTTTCATTTAATTAGACTTCTAAATTAAGTGTAAGGTGACTTTATTATCCCCACCATATGCATGTATATGGATATGTATGTATGTATTAGTATGCCATGCTTTATCACTTTTTGGCTTTCTAGATCTTCAATATGAATGCTTTAGTTCCATTTTTTTGATAAATAAACTGAATATATCCAAAAAGATAAACAAAGACATTGGAGATGAGATTTATAGGATGTATATTTGATCTGGGTAATTATAACCATGAAAACCTCTCTCATCAAAGTTTTATCATTATTATAGTTCATATATTCACTTCAAGGATGGGGTCATATCATTTGTAGTTTACATCAGGTTCTAGTTACTTTGTACAAGTAAGTGTGAATTAAAAAGAAGGATTAAAATACTAGGATTAAAACCCAATTCAACACCTAAATGTAACCTCAATTTAAGCAAAATGAACCTATAAAATGTGAATAAAAGAAAACAAAACTCTCTCACCCACACAAGATTCTTGATGCACCAATGGCGATTGTGCTTCGAGATTGATGTTGAGGAAATATAGAATGTGGTTGCTCACACCAACAACATGACATTGAATTCTAGATTGTTGATTCAAGATTGAAATGACTCGTGAAGTGTCTATTCATAGATTTTTGGATGGGAAGATCAACATATGGGATTAATGGCCCCCCTAACCCTGGATGGATCAAACTAAAATTCGATGGGGCCTCTAAGGGGAACCTGAATTAGGCGGGAGGGGGTGGTCTTCTAAGAGACAGTAGTGGAAATATTTTCGGAGCTTATGCAGGGAACTTGGGAGTTCAGACTAATAACTTTGTAGAGGCTTACACAACTTTCCAAGGCATTTGATGGCCAAGGAACTTGGGATAAGGAAGTTGATTGTGGAAAGGGACTCTAAGAATGTTTTATACATGCTCCACTCTAAGGCTAACCCTAATTGATTGGTTAAGGACCTTATTGAAATATGAAAAATTAAATTAAACTCCATGGAGAACATTGAATATAAACACATATTTAGAGAAGGAAATACTAAAGTTGACACTTTAGCCAACATCAGATGCAAGATTCATGATGTTCTTAAGTGGAACTTAGGTGATGACATCCTTGAGTAGTTTCAAGACTTAATTTGCAATGAGGAAACCAATTCAAATTAATGCCATGAAGGCCTTTGCGGAGAAGGGGTCTTGTCACACAAAGCAACATAGCAATGGGACATCCAATAATCATGGCTTGATATGCCTCAAGCCCTATGCTTATCACATCCAATGTATCTACATTTGGATCATTCTTAACCTTGCTATTTTCAAAGAGAGCTAGATAGCTAACATTTCAGAGGATTGCAAGATGGGTGGCAACCTCCTTCAAATAGAACCCACTAGTTATGAAAACATTAAGGAAGATGAAGAGCTTTGGGAGATTCTGCAAAAAGGCAATTTCACGTAATACATTGAGGCTATGAGTGGTTATGAAACTATTTTGTCCAGGGAGTTTGCAGATTCTTGGAAAGCTGGGGTGGTGTACATCAGAGGGATTTCCTTCAGGGTCTCGGAGGAGTTGATTGCAAGGTCACAAGGCTCCCCATGGAAGGTACTATAATTCCAAAAAAAGTGAAGGGGAATTATAATAAAGATATGAAGATTTTCCTATAGAATGGCGAGAAGGTCAACAGGCTATAGAATGTGTTCAACAGAGAAGACCTCCCAAGAGTCTGGAAGAAGGTGGGGGAAGTTTTAATGAGGTATGTTACCCTTGAGGCTAGATTTAAGAGATTTCATGCATATCTTTTTCTTGTGCTTAATCATTTTCACCATGGCTTAAGATTAACTACCCTTACTGGTTATTTACATCCTTAGAGGACTCAATGCAAAAAGTTCTATTGGGTGAAAAGCCCCTTCCCTTGCACTAAAGTATTATTTATGCTTTGTATAAATTTGAACTATCTTTAACCCCTGCTCTTGCCTTCAAACCAAGAATTTATAACCCTCAATTAGTTGAGAATATCCTTGGGGTTATTGGGAAAAATCTGGGAGGCAGAAAGCATAACACACAGGGACAAACCCTTAATAGGGATGAGGGTTATTTATAGACCAAAAAGCATGAAGCCTCGATCTCTAAATCCCATAACAAGAACACGGGTAAAACTAAAATGGTTTCTGAGAAAAATGCTAGCAAGGACACCAGTGGTATCTCTAGTAAACATAACATTCAACCCAGTAAAGAACCCCCTGCCAAGGGTGATGGGATTAGGATTAAGGGTATGGCCAAGGTAGAACCCCCTGCTAAGGATAAAAAGGAAGTCACCTTATCTCCTGGTGAGAAGGATGGTACCCAGATGTTTGGCAAGAGGAAGTTTACTAACACTAAGACTGAGAATAGTATTGAGATGGTTGTTGAAAAACCCCCAGAAAACCTAACCTCAAGAGCATAAATGATACTATTGTCAAGGGGAATCAACAAAGAGGTATTAGTGAGACTGATAAGATAACTCCCACTGAGCCTAGTAGTATCAAAGGAAAGGGTAAAATGGATAAGCAAAAAGGAAAGGATAACGTTAAAGAGGGCACCCTAACAAAGGAGGGTAGTAGTCAAAACACAAGGAAGAGAAAGACTATAGAAGAGGCTAAAAATCAAAGTGTAAAATCTAAGGGTATGGAGCCCCCTCACAAAAAGCTTCAGGTTATCCCTTCCCAGAATAACCTAGGGGGCACCAAAATTGACTGCATCTCTTGCAACCAGCAGGTTGTGAAGGTTGCCACTCTTTATTAGGCCCTAGATCTGCAAAATTAGGTGCTTAAATGGTAGCTGGCTCAGCTTCACCATGCCAAGAGAAAGATACAACATCTAGAAGTGATCACCCAACTTGAGACTACGGAGTGGCCTAAGGACAATAAGGATGAGTTGTGGGATCAAGTTGAGAATTTGGCTAGAAAGTTTGAGAAGTGGGAGACTATGGAGGACGATATTGTGAAGATTAAAGATAACCAAGAACAACTTAAGAAAAACCTGGTAGAGGTAGTAGAGTTCAGTAGGGAAACTGTGAAAAACTTTGCCACTACCCTCTATGTTTTTAAGGAGGAAATGGAGAAAAGAAGGGTCATGAGGGAAGCCAAGACAAGGATCACGGCTTAGGTCAAGCAGAATCAACCTACTAATGGCCTACCTAACATAACTAGGGCAAGGTACAAGAATTCCAAGGGAAAACATATCAGCAAGGAGACTCAGGATGCACAAGACAGGGACATTGTGACCCAGGAAGATGTGGGAAGAGACATGGAGGAGGACACTTTCGAGGACAAATTGGAATTCCTGAACAAAGAGTGGCAGGCAATTAGCAGTTTGAAATCCATGGCTAAGGAGTAGCTTGGTCTGTTACTGGTCTTTTTGTGTTTGGCTAGCTGTGCTAGCCCTTTCCATGTTTCGGTTGTTTCTTGTTGTTTAATGCTATTTTACTGCTTGTGAAACTTGATCAACTCACCTTTTTGGCTTTTGTTCATGGGTTCGGGCCCTTCCTGGTTACTTTAATCAAAACATATGGGATTAATTGAGAAGATTAATTATTAAGTATGATTGAGAGGTTATTTAGTTATGGTTGGTTTTGGAAAGGGATGAAATGGAGGGTGGAGATAAAGGGAGTTTTTTTTATAGTTTTTTATGATCTTCATGTGTAAATGATTAGTTTAAATGGCTATTTAATTGTAGTTGTTAGCCCACTAGGGATTTGAAACGAATTTTTAGGGAAATTAAATAAATACAAAGTATTTATTTAATTTTTGGAAGATTAGGATATGAATGATGAACTTAATAAAATAAATGTTGAATTTATTTAATTAAGGAAAAGGATGAAAATGATTAATTAATTAAACAAGTAATTGACATTTTTTAATTAATGTTAGGAAGATGGTTGAATAGGTTAATTAAATAATTGATTTTATTTAATTAAAATACAAAAGGATAGATGATGGATAGGTTAGGTGATGTTAGGATGTGGATGATTTTGGGTGTCTAAAATTTTCCCCTCTTTGAGATGGTGTTGCGATTAAGAGAAATAACAACATTTCAAAGAAAGATAAAATATAGTGATTTTCAGAAGAGATGCCCCTGTCACTCAAAGGAGTAACGAGAAGGGATGAGGTAGGGATGCCCCCTCGAGAGGATAGGTGGGTTTGAAGAACATGGGTGTGCTCTTGAAATGGACATGGAGGAAAGATGAGGATAGGGGATTGGATGCTCATGATGGAGGAAAGGGATTGGAGGAGAATAGATTGAAGGATGAATGGATTAGGATAAAAAGATTGGATGCAAGATGGAGGGGAGGAAGATAGGAAGGGAAGGGGTGGATGATAGTCATGCTAGTTGGTGTGAGCAAGCTGGTATTTGATGTAGCACTTGACTTTATGCACCATGGTATAAATACCATGGTGACGATATATCTCATGCATAAAGGACTACCTTGCAAGAAAAGGTCCAAGCAAGTATATACCATATGACACCATGATATTTTTGTGGCAACACATTGCAAGGATTGATGCAAATGCAAGACAAAATAATAACACACAAGCAAGAAAACAAACATGTATAAACAACACAAAGACAAACAAGATTTTTTCCCCTAGTCAAGCTAAAAATTGATGATTGATTGGTGATGATGAGGATAGGGTTGTTTATGTGGGAAATATATCCAGATGATGATTTGATTTAAGCTGATTAAAGGTTACAACAAGGCTGGGAAAAAAATTGATGGATACATTTGGATAATTTGTGGGATTTCTTGTCATGATTTGTGTGGATTAGGATTGCTTGCACTAGAATAGACTACTTTGGGGATCAAGGCTGGATTTGATTTTGCTTTTGGGTAGTATTTCTATTTTTACTAGTGGATGGGATTGTTGTCTTCGCATGATAGATAGTGACAAGGGAACACCAAGTCTAGAACAAGGATGGAAGATAGGTTAATTTAAGATGATGAGATGACTGGATTGATGTCACAAAGGAATAACATGCCCCACTTCGTAAATGTCATTTAGGATGCTAGATTAAAGAGATAGTGTAATGCATAAGCTATAATAATATGTTTGGAGGATTTGTTGTAGAAGGATTTGCTATGTCAATAGATTGCCAAAGTATGTTTCTGGATCATGTCGCAGTTCTTGTCAAGATCAAAGGAAAGAAAGGAGGACGGATGGGAATGATGACAAACATATGTGAATAGGTGGAGTAAGACAACATGATGTGATATATGAAACAACTTACCCCCAATTGCAAGGTACATAAACAATCAATTTACGCATGATGCCCATGAATGGGTTTTCATCATGGTGCTTATCCAAGGCCCCAGGAAATGGTTTTCACCATTGAACAAACTATTTTCTCTTTACTATTTTGATTTTTTCTATTTTTCTATTTTGTTTGATTTTTTAGCTTTTTGATTTTTTGATTTTCTACTTTGTTGATTGAATGGCATTGATATCTTGATATACAAAGGGTCTTCACATGTCCCTGTTTGTTTGATATAGAGGATGTAGATTCTCTTGTTATAACATGCCAGTAGTGACATGCCTAGAGTAATTGCTTCATTAGGATCAAAGTGCTCGTGTACAATCCACTGATGTTGGTTTGATCCTCATTGAAAATGGAGTTGGACTTGTCTAAATGTTTACATATTAATAGGGTACCATCATAGCCCTTATGATAAAGTATTGTTGCCACATTGTAACAAATTTGGGACTTGGAGTTTTTGGATTTGCGGCATGATTTTGGATTTGGATGGGGAATGTTGGATGTGGAATTAGGTGATTGAGGTTTGTAGGATTTAGGTGGATAGGTTGGAAATTTAGATTGGTTTGGAGGATTCTTGACTTGCCTTACTTGAGATGGTGGATTATGGAGTTTGAGTTTTAGTTTAGGATGGTGATTAGGACCAACATTCTTATACATCTTATGTGTTGAGAGTGATGATAATCTTGAAGGAAGTGGACACCTATTATATTAAACATTCTTATACACCTTATGTGTTGGAGGTGATGATAATATTGAAGGTAGTGGACACCTATTATATGTAAGGTGTATCTTTCAATGTGGCTCCATGTTTTGAGTGATTGCTTGATTTGGATATTTTGCTTCACTTGATTTGATTGGTCCATTTACTTTGGGACCCATATTGATTTTATGTGTCTTTCTTGATTTTTGGATTCATTTGCCTTTGATGTTTGATTTGGATCATTTTCTTTGTATGTTTTACAATATTTTTGGTCCCAATTGATGGATTGAGGATGTGGAGGATAAAGTTTGATGGTATGGATAGTGGAGGTGGAATGATTATTGGTAGCAAGCTTGTTGTATGGGCTATGGGTGATCCCTATCTCAATGCTTTCATTGGATGAAGTTTCCTCAGTGATCACTAAAGTATCACTAACATCATTAGATTTTTTAAATTATTGATATATGATAATTTGGATTGGGATAAGCTCTAGGATACCTTGCTCATGAAGGATCAATCCTTTTCCTTGGTAGCTCATGCTTTTACATATCTAGTTTGCAATAGGAGACTTGTTTTTTTTGAAACATGATGCTAGCGCATTGATGTATTACTGAGAACTATTAGAACATGATATTGTCTCATTTGTGAGAAATCCTGGTCCTTGATGAAGGTTATCCATCCTAGTTGACAGGATGCTTGTGCTTTGTCATTATGTAGACTTATGATGCCTTGATCATTTGAGTGCTCAATGATATATTGCTCATTGATATGTTTGATATGATCAATGCCTTTTACTTCATTGTCTATTCTCACAGGGACCAAGTGTCTCATAATGGGAAGTGGATATTGTTGGATGATGGATAGGACTAGTTAGATATTGTATAGCATTGAGTTGATAATGGATATGATTATTTTGAATTTATTGATCATGTTGATAACTGAGAGGGGGGGTGAATCAGTTATCCTAATAATTCATCTTTCTGTGCTTTCTTAACAGTTAATGCAATATTAGATCAAATAAGCATGCATGATCATAAAGTGGAAATAACACAAATACACATGACACAGTGATTTGATGTGGAAACCCTGTTAAGGGAAAAAACCACGGGGTGATTAACCCAAGATATTAGTCTCTATTAGAAGAATAGAAGATACAAAATGGCACTTGCCAATTAGGGTTGACTGCCTGAGCACACTGCTCACAAGAGGCTCACTGCCTACAAGAGACTCACTATCTACAAGAAAGGAAAGTAACTCAATGTTTGAACTGATGATAAGCATCCACACATGCTGAGGTTCAGTTCCGATTAAGCTCAATAGACTGATCTACTGCACTTCATTCTACTTTCTTTTGATGCTACTGTACTGTCACATTCTGAACCTGTCTTCCTATCTTTACTCTGCTCTTCTACTTTTCTTCACACCTATTCATCCACCACCCACACTTTCACATCTAAATCCATCTTTTATGTATATCTGCACAAGTGATTTCATCACCTTCCTAGTCGGCATCCGGAATAGTCAATATTTTCCTCAAACTCTGATCTGTCGGCTGAATCCTTGCATGCCAAGTAATGCGGATCAAGGATATACTTGTGGAAGTCATCAATCATGTCGGCCAATCATAACTTATGCTTTAATAACCTTTACCATCATCAGTAACACATCCAGAATAATGTTTGATGTTCTGTTAGTCAGTTCTTCCTCTGTCCATACTGTCAATTAGGAACCTGCCACTCAAGTATTCATATCTTTTCCTTCATCTATCACTGGAGGCTAAATCCTTGGAATCTGTTAGTCAAGGTACTCCTCTTGACTTCCCCAAATCCACACCTTACTAAGATACTTCTTCTGAGAGATCCAGACTTGTCTGTCAGACCTTACTGATTGCTCTATTCTTGCTTACCGGACCTCAACACTTCTTCAATCTGACTTCCGGTAAAGACACATCATGTCTTGCAGATGAGTGGGCTAACCTTTGTTGCCATCAATGACAACATTCATGAATCCTCATAGTGTCTCTTGCCAACAATCTCCCCCTTTGGCATTGATGGCAACACTTAGTGAAAAATGACTAAGTGTCACACTATACTCCCCCTTGGCTGATGCTCTGTCTTTATGTACATTTTTTGGAGCTCCCCCTTAGCTGTATTCCTCATTTTTCACTACTCTTCACTCCCCCTTTGACATCAATGGCAAAGGGTAGGATTCGCATACCAGAATTTTCAAAATTTCAACTATACTTAGCCGCATAAGTATATACATATGGCATACTTACATATACTGAAGAATGTCTGCAAAAGTTGTCTTCAATTGGACAAATTCTGTTGCCCAACTTTACTTCATTCTGTCCAAAATTGATATATGACTGCTCAATAGGAATGCAAACGCATTTGCCCTTTTTAAATTTGTCAGATCACTGGTCCGGGCTGTGATCTGAGCTTCTTTTATGGCCTCATGCATGGCCTCTAACTTAGGGATAAGTATTCCTCTAAGTTCATTCAACCTACTGATTCTATTTTTCTTCTCTTTTTCAAGCTTTTTAATTTCATTCAAAACTGCAATCATTTGACATTCTTGATTTATTATGGATGTGGTAAGTGGATCAAAATTTTGAGAAAGTTTTGTTAGTTTGTACTCCTGTTCTTCCACTTTCTTCTCAATCTCCACTGTTGCTTTAGACCAGGTTATACAAAATTTGTATACATCTCCTCCATCCTTGAGAGCATTTTCCAAGCTCTTTATTCCAATACCCATAATTCTCCTGTCATTTGTTATTATCCCTTGCAGCTCAGAGAATCTCTTATCCAAAAACTCTTTCCTGACCTTCTCATCAGCTGATTTCTCTAGAGAGTTGAAATGTGTACTAATACAATTAATCAGAGATTTGAGATTACCGGATGAAGAGGCTAAGGGATCTTTATGAAAAGATGGCATGATCTTCTCCAAAGCATCGGATGCAGCTTCTATTAGCTCACAGTCTTCCATGTGAGACTTCAAGAGTTTTTCTTTTGCCTTTGCATTGGCAAATGAAGCTATCTTCATTGTTTGAACCGGGGAGAGAGAATCAAAGTTAAATGGACCTTGAAGTAACTTCGGTTCATCCATCTCCATCATTTCTTTTGTCAGGAAGCCCTTGATAGTTTCTACAGTATTTCTTGGTAGAGAGACAGAGATTTCTTCCCTTTTGCACTATCACTTATGTTCTTCTCAGCTTGACTTTCTTCTCTTCCTTTCGCTTCTTCTTCTTTCTCCTCTTCTTTACTTCCTCATCTAATTCTGTCTCCTCTTCAACTTTTTGGCTTGTGTAAGACCTTGTAGCCTTTGTATTAGTCCTTTTCTCTGCTTTACCGAATGATTTTGTTTTCGGTTTTGATGTCTTTGAGGTCTTAGCAGTTGTAGGTGCAGACCTCTTAGAGGATCTGGTCCGGGAGGGGGCTTCTACCAGATCACTTTTCTTTTCTGCTTCTTCCTTCTCTTTTTCTGCCCTTTCCATTTTTTCTCTGTTGGCATCAAGTGCCTCTTTTGAAATGCCAAAACTTTTGGCAATGTTCTCAACTTCTTTTCTCACTCTTCTCTTCATTTCCAGTTGTCGTAGCTCCACATGGATCTTCACACTTAACTCTTCAAATGTTCCAAACCTTTCTGCTTTAGGATCCTTTGGCTGACTTAGCATGTGTTGAACATGTAGCTCTACAATTTTCTCATCAACTTCATATCCCATTGGCATGATCCACACTACCCTTGGCTCCACTGCCTCCATTAGGCACTGATCAGTTTCTACCATAAAGCACACTGTATCTTTGTACTTCTCAACCATAGATTGGGGGATTCGTTCTCTAGCTTGCATCATACTTTGAAAGTTCTTGAAATATCCCCACAAAGCTATATTTCTTGCCTTAGCATCCCCAAGCCCATGTAGGTAGTCTCTAATTTAGATTGCAACAGGTCTGTCATTCTGCCAAACCCAACCACTGGATCCGGGAAGCTCATTCATGAAGTAGAAGAATAAACATAATATTAGGCCACCATACTTGAATGAGTTTTTCTTGTACTTTTTGATCTTTTGTAGGTTCTCCAACAGTTGGCTTAGAAGAAGTTCACAAAGATCATAGTCATCATTTTCTCTTAGCATCTGATAAGCTGTATAAACTGCAGTTCCCGGTACTAAATTTTCCCTACTGGAGTGATAAATCTTGTAACCAATTATCATGGATGCAAATTTGATATCCAGATCAGTGATATCTTCAATTGTCATAGCTCTCTTGTCAAATTTTGATCCAGTTGCTTCACTCACTGTCTGATTCTTGACAGATTTGAGAATAGGTATCCCACTGGATGAGTGTAGACTAGTTACTGCCCTAATTGCCTCCTTGGTGATCTTAAATGGTCTATTCAACCATAGGAAGTTATCATGCACTCTGCTCAACACATACCGGACCCATTCATCTTCTTCAAAGCAGGGGAAATGAATGCACTGTACAAAATGCTTATCCTGAATGGCCTTGAACTGAGGTTTGAGCTCAAAAGAATCATCTATTAACTTTTGCGCGTCTAGGGTTTGTGAAGAGAACTTGAATGATTTGTTGATTGAATCAACTCCAATTGTTGGTCTTTGAGAAGTTAGAAGCAGCTTGTTGCAGAGCTCTCCTTTCTTTCCTTTCGAATGCAAATGTGCAACTGACGAGCACAAGAACCCTTTTATTTGCCAGAGAAACCCTAAATTCATACTGCAATAAATGCATAGCTTAAGTTATTCTGGTTGCACTGTTCTTATTTTGAAGTAGATCTCTTTCTGGATTACTGTAATATGCTTAGAGTTGTCCTTGGTGATTAACAACGAGTTTTCTTACTTTCCTCAACCATTTGATCTATCCACCGATCAAGGTATCTCAAAAATTTGAATCGTACCAGATTTAACTGTGAAAGTCCTGTTCATACTGGATGACTGTTGAACCGGATCAATCTTGATAGATTTAAACTTTTCAAATTTTCTTGCGGATCTTCATAATATTAACCAAGCCTTCTTTTGATGTTTCTCTGAAAACCTTTTTGATCTGCAACCTTTCAAGTGCCAATTTTAGGCACCAATTGACTGGCTGGGGGAATTGGTTTTTCTTCTGTTATTCCCTCGGAGCCAAAGCCCATCTATTCAATTTTCGGAAGGAATGTCAGCACCAGATTCTGGTGTGGATCCATACCCTACATTATCTGTACTTCTCTTTACCCAAATCTTGTTCATTTCACTCTTTACGTCATCCGCATTCACTTTTCCTTTTCCTTTGTCTTGATTCTGATTATGATGCACCGGACCCCTTTTGTCCTGATTCTTGCTTTTACAGATTTTGGCAATATGACCGGATCTATTGCAATTGTAGCAAACAACATTTCTTTGCATATTTGACTGATAACCTCTTGATCTACACTGATTAGCCATATGACCTACTCTATTGCATGTATAGCATTTACCATTGAATGAATTGTCCATTTGCATATTTCTGCATTCATGAGATTTGTGACCATCCCTTTTGCAGTTGAAGCACTGTCCAGAGAAGGATGAATTAGTTTGATTCATTCTCTTTCTGCATTGATTAGCTTTATGACCAAAGTTATTGTAGTTGTGGCAATATCCATTGAAAGAGGGATATTTTTGAGCATTAGGCTACCTTATCGGAGGTCTTCTAGGCCTGTTCCTTGGATTTTCTGATCCAAAATTCTTCTGACCGGATCTGGAGCTTTCACCCTTCTCATATCTCAAGCCACACTTGTCATCTACCCTCTTTTGGCTTTCAAGAAGAACTTCAAGTTGAGCAGAACTTATCTTGAATTTCTCTTTGTATTCATTTGCTGTTTGAAGATCTTTTTTAAGAGAGATAATTTGATCCTCAAGCTTTTCTTCATTATCTTTAGCATCTTCAAGATTAAATTCAAGATGTCTGATTATTCTATCCATCTTGTGGCAGTTTTCTGATTTCTCTTTGAGAGATTGTCTTAGATCATCTTCAGTTTTTCTTTTTTCTTTAATTTCTTGGGTAAATTTCATAACTCCTGATTCCATTTCATGTCTTACCATAATGACCTCTTTTGATAACTTTTCACATAACTTGGTTTTCTCCTTCAGATCTCCATTTGTATCATTTGTTTCACCTTGACTTGCTAGCTGCTGAAGTAGCTCCTTTCTCTTTTTCATAGAGAGACTCAATGTCTCTTTTAGTTCATTTATGAAATCATCAGCTTGTTTGAGTCTTTCCTTCAATTCATTGACTTCAGAATTTGATTGCTCAAGATCATCTAGGGTAGACTTAAGTTGCTCCCTCATACCATACACATCCATTTGAATTCCCAGATCTTCCTCAAGCTGTTAGGCTATGTTTAGAGGAACTTAGCTCTGATACCAATTGTTGATAACTAAGAGGGGGGGTGAATCAGTTATCCTAATAATTCATCTTTCTGTGCTTTCTTAACAGTTAATGCAATATTAGATCAAATAAGCATGCATGATCATAAAGTGGAAATAACACAAATACACATGACACAATGATTTGACGTGGAAACCCTGTTAAGGGAAAAAACCACGGGGTGATTAACCCAAGATATTATTCTCTGTTAGAAGAATGGAAGATACAAAATGGCATTTGCCAATTAGGGCTCACTGCCCGAGCACACTGCTCACAAGAGGCTCACTGCCTACAAGAGACTCACTGTCTACAAGAAAGGAAAGTAACTCAATGTTTGAACTAATGAGAAGCATCCACACATGCTGAGGTTCAGTTTCGATTAAGCTCAATAGATTGATCTGCTGCACTTCATTCTACTTTCTTTTGATGCCATTGTACTGTCACATTCCGGACCTGTCTTCCTGTCTTTACTCTGCTCTTCTACTTTTCTTCACACCTATTCATCCACCACCCACACTTTCACTCTAAATCCATCTTGTATATATATCTGCACAAGTGATTTCATCACCTTCCTAGTCGGCATCCGGAATAGTCAATATTTTCCTCAAACTCTGATCTGTCGGCTGAATCCTTGCATACCAAGTAATGCGGATCAAGGATATACTTGTGGAAGTCATCAATCATGTTGGACAATCATAACTTATGCCTTAATAACCTTTACCATCATCAGTAACACATCCGGAATAATGTTTGATGTTCTGTTAGTCAGTTCTTCCTCTGTCCATACTGCCAATCAGGAACCTGACACTCAAGTATTCATATCTTTTCCTTCATCTATCACTGGAGGCTAAATCCTTGGAATCTGTTAGTCAAGGTACTCCTCTTGACTTCCCCAAATCCACACTTTACTAAGATACTTCTTCTGAGAGATCCAGACTTGTCTGTCAGAACTTACTGATTGCTCTGTTCTTGCTTACCAGACCTCAACACTTCTTCAATCTGACTTTCGTTAAAGACTCATCATGTCCTGCAGATGAGTGGGCTAACCTTTGTTGCCATCAATGACAACATTCATGAATCCTCATAGTGTCTCTTGCCAACAGATCATGGATAGGATAAAGTTGGATGAGGAGGTTTACTTGGTTCTCTTGACTATAGATAGGAGTGGCTTTGATAGTTTTATCTTGATCATGGATAGGATGAGTTAGGATGCTTTAATCTTTATTTGGTTGGGTGCATGTGTGATCCTACTTTAGATTTTGTTCTTGACATAGCTCTAGTAGTTTAGATGATAGGATAGGTGGTTCTCAAATAACTGTGATATGCTTTGGATGGTTGACAACATAGTTGCATGATGAGTTCTAACTTGAGCTTGGGATAAGTGACTCTTTGATAGGCTTAATGGGCATTGATTTGCATGATAGTGTTTTATTTTGGACAAGGATGGTACTAGGAGACTCTTTGATAGGTTGGATAGACATTGGATTGCATGATGGTGTTTGATTTTATAAGGTACTAGGTGACCTTTGAATAGGCTTAGTAGATGTGGGCTCAACGAATTTATGCTTTCTAGGTAGATGGTTATCCTTTTCTAAGAGTCCTTTGATAAAATCCTTCATGGGTTCCTTAGATGGGGTTTGATTAGGTTAATGATTGGATGGTGGATATGACTGTGGATGATATTGTTTTTAATAGGATTTATTTGATGATTTAGATGATGATGGTTTGGAAGGTGGAGGATTTATGGCTATTAATTATTCACTTAGGATTTCGAGTTTGGCCATAAATTGTTTGATAGGATCTTGTTTTAGGATGGTGTTTCCCTTGTCATAATTACCATGGTGATGACTAAGAGATATGCAATTTGTGCTTGAGGGATAGGTAGTGCTAGATCATCAATATATTCCTCTTGATCTACAAGGATATCATCATTATATGCATAGGTTCTATCTTGGTTTGAAAAGATAATCCCGTCTAAGGGGCTTATGTTGTTTGATTTAGCTATTGACTTTTGACTTGGGAAAAAAGGATAATGATTAGAAATTTTTTGAGATTTTAAATGCTTTTCAATCTATTACAAGAGGATTTTCCATGGTCATTTCAAAGTTGGATTTTCAACTTAAGATGCTTGAGGTTACAAAAGTTCAATGTTTGGACTCAAAGGTTGTTCACTATTTTTTACAAAGAAAACATGCCAAGCACATTAACATCATTCAAGTAGGAGTGTATATACTTGTAAGCCCACAATTAATGCCTTGTCTAGTCATGGAATGTAGGGCCCATGAGGAGGCACTTGTTGCAAGTATGGGCCTAATCGGTGTTGTCATTGATGTCAACATACTCCTGTTGCATTGATGATAAGGATTGGATGAGCTGTGTGCTGAGGATATTGAGAAAATTAGTCCTATTCAGGAACAGAGAAGAACAATGAAGATAGTGAGGTAAAGATCCCAGTTAAGATGAAGATCAGAGGATGTGCTTCAAAGGGTTTGTAGATATGTGTCTTAATATGATCCAATAAAGATTTCAGAGGTCCGCATGAAGATCTAAAGAAGTTATGGCCACTTAGGTAAAACTGGTTCTGGTAGGTGTTCAGAGGTGACAAAGTGACACAGTTGGGTCTGGTGAGATCCAGAAAAGAAATATCTTGTTCTGCAGATTTGGTGGAGTGTTTAGTAAGTCAATATGAATTTACAACCCAATTGGTTCGTGGTCTGGAGATCTGCAAGCATCTATTCCAATATGACAGTGATGATAGACTATGTTCTTGAGGTTCCAGATGAAGGAGAGAATGATTTCAGTGAACAGAAGTAGTGTGGATGTTCTTGGTGATTTAGGCAAGCTTGTGGAGGTCTTTGGATTATGTCCAGTTCGTGTTGGTGGTCCGCATTGAAGATTGAGCTCATAATTGAAGAATTGCTTCCGGATGATGGTGTTCTTCATAAGTCTGGCCGACTAGATGAGTTACACATCCTTCAGATGATCTTGAAGATGTTTCGTGAAGAATGGTGTGTTCCTAAAGAAAGATTGAAGTCTCAGATCTGTGTGGCTGACAGTGTGTTGATCCACGTAAAGTCTTTTTGTAATTAGTCATGTTGTATTTATGTCTTTGCTCTGTAATGTATGCCAATTTGAATGATTATTCCTAAGTCGATGTCTTCTATAAATAAGGAATTGTAAAGTCATTTCAAGAGAATGGATGTGGTGATGAGAATGTTGTAGAGAGGAGGAGAGTGAAAAGGCAGAGTAGAAGTATTGAGCTTAAATGGAACTAACTCAAGCATGGTGAAGATGCTATTCTTTAGTTCAAGTATGTAATACTTATTATTCTGTAGATAGTGTGTCTCCTATAGGCAGTGGGCCTCTTGTGATCAGTGTGCTCGGGCAGTGAGCCCTAATTGGCATGTGCCATTTTGTTCTTTCTATTCTTTTAACAAAGAATACAATCTTGGGTTAGTCACCCCGTGGTTTTTCCCTTAACCTGGTTTTCCACGTCAAAAATCTTGGTGTCTTATATGTTAATGAGTTTCTGCTCTTTAATTATTGCATTATGTTTCCAGGATTGATTTATCATTATGCTGCTAAATTAAGTAAAGGATTTAAGTGATTAATTGGAAGAAAGTTTTGGACAACTGATTCACCCCCCCTCTCAGTTGTCTATCCTAAATCCAACAATTGGTATCAGAGCCAAGTTCCTCTAAAAAGAGCTTAACCGCTTAAGGAGATCTAGGATGTCATCCTACAAGAAGGATAGTCCGAGGTTTGATGGAACTAATTTCACTCTTTGGAAAAGTTGCATGGAATGCGACTTGCAATGTATGGGAATGCAGTATTGGATCATGGCCTCAAAGAAATATTATCCTCCACAGAATGGTTCACATACCGTAGATGAAATCAGAGATGTTGAAAATAATCTTCGAACTAAAGAAGCTCTTCTAAGTGCCTTATCTGATTCAGAGTTGACAAATGTTATTGATCTAAAAACAACATATGAGATTTGGCAAAAACTGGAACTTCTGCATGAAGGAGACAAGTATGATAAATGTGCAAAACTACAGAGTCTGAAAGGAAAATTTGAAAACCTAAAGATGAGAGAAGATAAAAATATCACTTCATTTATGCCAAGAGTAAATGAGCTTGTTTGTGGCATCAGATGTGCTGGTGGAATCTTGGACGAAGATGAGATTGTTGGCAAAGTTCTCAGGTCTCTTCCTGATTCTTACAAATATAAGGTTGCTGCTATTGAAGAATTCAGATCCTTGTCAGGTATCACTAGAGATCAATTGGTTGGTAAATTGGCTGCATTTGAACTGACCGAATTTGGAGATGCACCCCCTAAGACTGAATCTACATTCAAAGCTAGTGCCTCTGTAAAAGGAAAACAAAAGTTTGATCCGGGAGAGAACTCTTCAAGGAAATTATCATGGTATGAAAAAGCAAAGAAAGACCTGGAAGAAGATGAAGCAGAAGCTGCTCAACTTGAAGCCCTTATTGCAAAAAGATTGCCAAGAGGATCCGGTAAGTATGAGGGGAAATTGCCTTTAAGTGTTTTAACTACAATAAGATTGGTCATTTTGCCTCAAGATGTCTGGAAAGATTTTCAAGGCCAAATCCTAATAGATCAAGGTTCCAGAAGAATTGTTACTATGTTGATGATGATAATGAAGGAGTAACAGATGATGAATCAGAGACAAGAAACAAATCTGGAAATGACTGGGTGTTTATTGCCATCAAGGAAGAAGATCCAATGCCCTCTAAATCTGTCAATCATAAAATTGTAGAAAGAGCTCTGGCTGCCCAAGTTGAAGAAAAGGATGATTGGGTCATTGACAATGGATGCTCTCACCATATGACAGGTGACAAAAATAAGTTCATAGATTTGGAAAGGTATGAAGGAGGAGTGGTAAAGTTTAGTGATAATTCTGTTGGTAGAATCAAAGGTAGAGGAACCATTTCTTTTGATGGCAAGAACAAAACCAATAATGTACTGAATGTTGAAGGTCTGAAGCACAATCTCCTCAGTGTTGGACAGTTAGTGGACAATGGCTATGATTTCCTATTCAAGAATAGAAAATACAAGATCTTTGAAAGTTTCAGAACAGAGATTGCATCCGGTACTCAAACAAAAGGTAATATCTTCCACTTGGTTGGTACTGGTAAAAGCTATTTATTTGTTCATATTGATCAGAGATGGCTATGGCATAGGAGAATGTGTCATTTGAATTTTGATAATATCATCAAGATAAGCAACACTCAGGCTGTAAGAGATCTTCCAAAATTGGTAAAACCTACCAATAGTTTGTGCAAAGAATGTCAGTTGGGTAAACAAAGAAGAATTTCATTCAAAAGCAAGAAACAATCTTCTACCAGATTATTGGACTTAGTTCATACTGATCTATGTGGTTCGAAAAGAATCAGGAGTGTGCAAGGTGATAGATACTTCATGTTATTAATTGATGACCATTCCCAGATGATGTGGGTGACTTTTCTGAAAGAGAAATCAGAAGCTCTTGAGAAATTCAAAATATTCAAGGCTATGGTAGAAAATGGAACTAGATTAAAATTAAAATGTTTGAGGTCTGATAGAGGTGGAGAATTCACATCCGGTGAGTTCATAGAATTCTGTAAGAAACATGGAATAAAAATATAGTTGTCTGCTCCTAGGACTCCACAGCAGAATGGAGTAGTGGAGAGAAAAAATTGGACCATCCAGGAAGCATCTAGAACCATGATGTTGGAAGAAAATATTCCTCAGATCTATTGGAGAGAAGCTGTAAGGACTGCAGTCTATACTCTCAATCAAGTACAAATCAGAAGCAATACCAGTAAGACTCCTTATGAACTTTGGTTTGGCATCACTCCCAATGTGAGGTATTTCAGAGTCTTTGGTAGCAAATGTTACATTAAAAGAGATGAAGATCTAGGAAAATTTGATGCTAGAAGTGATGAAGGAATATTCTTGGGTTACTCTACTCAAAGCAAAGCATACCTGTGTTACAACAAGAGATTAAGAAAGATTGTAGAAAGTACAAATGTGAAGGTTGATGAAGGTATTGAAAAACCCTCAAGGTTTTATGACTATGACAAAGATGATCAAAATGATGTTTTTGTTCAAGAAGTCCAAGCTCCCTTTGAAATTCTGATTCAGACTGATCTGGTAAATCAGGAAGAAGAGATAAGTTTGAATGAACCTGTTCAAGAATCAGAAGTGCAATAAACTCCCAAAGTTCCCAGGTATGTAAGAATGAATCACTCTGAAGATCAGATCATAGGTGATAAAAGCAAAGGTGTACAAACAAGAAGAAGGATTGCTCAAGATTCAAAAGAGTATTGTCTAATTTCAAAGATTGAACCTAAGACAGTAAATGAAGCTTGCAATGATGAAAACTAGACTAAAGCAATGGAGGAAGAGCTGATGCAAATTGAGAAAAATCACACTTGGGATCTTGTTCCCAGACCTAAAAACAAGAATGTGATTGGAACCAAATGGGTCTTCCAGAATAAACTGAATGAAGATGGTGAGTAGTTAGAAACAAAGCTAGATTGGTCTGCAAGGGTTACTCCCAAGTAGAAGGAGTTGATTTTGAAGAAACTTTTTCTCTGGTGGCAAGAATTGAAGCAGTCAGATTATTTCTTGCTTTTGCTGCCTTCATGGATTTCAAAGTATATCAGATGGATGTCAAATCTGCCTTCCTAAATGGTGACTTGGAAGAAGAAGTTTACATTGAGCAACCGGATGGATTTCAATTGTCTGATCATGGTGATATGGTCTGCAAGTTGAAGAAAGCACTATATGGACTCAAGCAAGCTCCAAGAGCCTAGTATGAAAGACTGGATAAGCATCTTTTGAAGATTGGTTTCAACAAAGGTACTGCCGACAGTAATTTGTATTTCAAAATTGATCATGAAAATATCTTTATTGTTGAAGTATTTGTTGATGATATCATTTTTGGAGGAAGAGATAGTATGTGCAAAACTTTTGCAAATCAAATGAAAAGTGAATTTGAGATGTCCATGTTTGGGGAAATGAATTTATTTTTGGGTTTGCAAATCACTCAAACAAAGAAAGGAATCTTCATTTCTCAGACTAAATATGTGAAAGAATTGTTGAAGAGATTTGGGATGGAAGACTCAAAACCAATGAGTACTCCCATGGCAACTGGATGTAAATTAAGCAAAGATGATGACTCTCCCAAGGCTGATCAGAAAAAGTACAGGTCAATGATTGGAGGATTATTGTATCTCACTCAAACTAGACCTGACATTATGAATGCTGTTGGTGTTGTTGCTAGATTCCAAGCTAATCCTAGAGAATCTCATGTCATGGCAATCAAGAGGATCTTTAGATATCTAAAAGGGATAGATGAGTATGGTCTATGGTATCCTAGAGATCATGATTTCTCTCTTCATGCATACACAGATGCAGATTGGGCAGGAGATGTGGATGACCGAAAGAGTACCAGTGGTTGGGCATTCTTTTTGGGGAAGAGATTGGTTTCTTGGCTGAGCAAGAAACAAGAGGCAATATCCTTGTCCACTGCAGAAGCAGAATATATTGCAGCAGCAGATAGTTGCACTCAAGTATTGTGGATGAAACAAATGCTAAGAGACATCAAAGTGGAGTATGAGGAACCTATCACAATCTTCTGTGATAATTCAAGTGCAATAAACATATCAAAGAATCCGGTGTTGCATTCAAAAACTAAACATATATCCATCAAGTTTCACTTTCTGAGAGAGCAAGTGAACAAGAATGAAGTCAGATTGGAGTTTGTGCCTTCCAAGGATCAGATTGCAGATATTTTTACTAAACCTCTACCTAAGGACTCTTTTGAGTATCTCAGGGAGAAGTTAGGGGTTATTACCCCTCCGGTTCTGAATTAAGGTGCACTAATGTGCATCAGTCTAGTGGATCTCACAATCATATCTTATGGTCTATATTGATGATGGAAAGCTCCTACTCAGAGGGAGCAGTTGATATGTTTCTGAAGTAATGCAAGTATGTGCCCTTTGCCATTGATGTCAAAAGGGGAGAGAAGACATGTGAAAAATAAGTGATTACTGATCAAAGGGGGAGCAGTAAAGGAAGAGAAGACATGTGAGTGGTTGTTGTTGATAGGGGGAGTTATGTCAGTAAGGAGAAGTTCTTGTCTTGATGGTTAAAACAGGTTTTCACATCATATGTTGCCATCAATGACAAAGGGGGAGATTGTTGCAAGTATGGGCCTAACTGGTGTTGTCATTGATGTCAACATACTCTTGTTGCATTAATGATAAGGATTGGATGAGATGTGTGCTGAGGATATTGAGAAAATTAGTCCTATTCAGGAACAGAGAAGAACAATGAAGATAGTGAGGTAAAGATCCTAGTTAAGATGAAGATCAGAGGATGCGCTTCAAAGGGTTTGCAGATATGTGTCTTAATATGATCCAGTAAAGATTTCAGAGGTCCGCATGAAGATCTAAAGAAGTTTTGGCCACTTAAGTAAAACCGGTTCTGGCAGGTGTTCAAAGGTGACAAAGTGACACAGTTGGGTCCGGTGAGATCCAGAAAAGAAATATCTTGTTCTGCAGATTTGGTGGAGTGTTTAGGAAGTCAATATGAATTTACAACCCAATTGGTTCGTGGTTTGGAGGTCTGCAAGCATCTATTCCAATATGGCAATGATGATAGACTGTGTTCTTGAGGTTCCAGATGAAGGAGAGAATGATTTCAGTGAACAGAAGTAGTGTGGATGTTCTTGGTGATTCAAGCAAGCTTGTGGAGGTCTTTGGATTATGTCTAGTTTGTGTTGGTGGTCCGCATTGAAGATTGAGCTCGTAATTGAAGAATTGCTTCCGGATGATGGTGTTCTTCCTAAGTCTGGCCGACCAGATGAGTTACACATCTTGCAGATGATCTTGAAGATGTTCTGTGAAGAATGGCGTGTTCCTAAAGAAAGATTAAAGTCTCAGATCTGTGTGGCCGACAATGTGTTGATCCGCATAAAGTCTTTTTGTAATTAGTCATGTTGTATTTATGTATTTGCTCTGTAATGTATGCTAACTTGAATGATTATTCCTAAGTTGATGTCTTGTATAAATAAGGAATTGTAAAGTCATTTCAAGAGAATGGATGTGGTGATGAGAATGTTGTAGAGAGGAGGAGAGCGAAAAGGAAGAGCAGAAGTATTGAGCTTAAATGGAACTGACTCAAGCATGGTGAAGATGCTATTCTTCAGTTCAAGTATGTAATACTTATTATTTTGTAGACAGTGTGTCTCCTGTAGGCAGTGGGCCTCTTGTGAGCAGTGTGTTCAGGCAGTGAGCCCTAATTGGCATGTGCCATTTTGTTCTTTCTATTCTTTTAACAGAGAATACAATCTTGGGTTAGTCACCCCGTGGTTTTTCCCTTAATCAGGTTTTCCACGTCAAAAATCTCGGTGTCTTGTATGTTAATGAGTTTCTGCTATTGAATTATTACATTATGTTTCCACGATTGATTTATCATTATGCTACTGAATTAAGTAAAGGATTTAAGTGATTAATTGGAAGAAAGTTTTGGACAATTGATTCACCCCCCCTCTCAGTTGTCTGTCCTAAATCCAACAGCGCTAACCTTTTTTGATCACTCAAGATTAATCAAAGGAACAAGAGGAGAGCATACATGGATTACAAACCCATTTTTTGAGACACAAGGTGAGTAACTTCTTGGTTCTAACCACTTAAGTGATGCATTACAAGAACATACAATTGAAAGGTCCCATCTAGGATGAACAAGGTTCTAGGGGATGTCTTCTCTATACATAAGGTACATGAGGTTAAAATTTGTGAAATGAGGGGTATGTCTAATGGCATGGTTCAATAGGGTAACCCACTCTCCTCCACTTTGCAAGGTGTAAAGTTCTTGCAAGCTTAGCCAAAATTGACAAGTGTCCCCCAATGGGGAGTCTTTTGATTCTCTCCCAAGTTTGTATACCCCGGTAGAACACAAGGGGTTTAGGTCATTCCTCAAGGTGATAAAATCCAAGGGTAGGTCCGCTAAAGGGAAATAAAATCAAGTTCTTTTGATTTGTAAGATTGCCTTGTGGCATGGAGGAATAGCATACACAACTTTACTTTTTAGGACTAACATAACAAAAGAGAACTAGAAAGTACTTTCAATCTCCAAGATGACCTTTCAGTGTGAGGAGAGAGCATACACACTTAGAAGTCCTCACAAGCATGACAAATTTAATGTTCATTCCCCATTAAAGCATATAAAGTGTGCAACTAAGATAATGATTAAAAAGATGGTCTTTGATAAACTTTTCTACATAAAATGAGTTAGTAGTTTCAGACATAGTCTTGAGCAAACTATTTGCACTCAAAGATGTTAGAATTTTGATAAACAAGAGTCTTAGACAAGCGATTTTGCTACAAGAAATGTGTTAGCAATGAAAATTAAACTCCTACAAAAATCAGAAAATAATGTTGTCACATAACAAAATAGAGGTTACCATGATATTGTTCACAATTTTCTAATCAATTTTACAAAAATTGCTAAAATTGGCTTCTATATGCAAAATATATGCATTTTGCAAGATTGAATAGAAAGAGGGTGTTTCAAAATGATATACCTTAGATTTAGGCTAAAATCTAGAAAAATCATCTTATCCACAATGAAGTGATCTGAGTCATCTTTCCAATGCCTATAAAAATACAAAAATTTGATATGCCTAGCAAAAGTTATGCAATTTTGAAAAAGATAGCTACTTTAAGGCATTAGAGGGAGGGGGGTCTAGGCTAGGCAGTTAAGTTTGATGCTAGTAGTCAGGGGTGAGTGGTTCCATAAATTAGTTTGCATCATAGTTAATGTTGGCAATTAGGGGCCAATGATAGCCCTGGTCACCAATTTGGCTAGAGGTTAGCGAGAGGACATCGAGATAAACCTTGGTCACCAAAGTGGCTAGAGGTCAGTGGGAGGTCACTTGCGAGACATGGAGATAAGCCTTGGTCATCAATGTGACCATAGGGCTCAAGATCAGTGGTTGAGAGTTGGTAGAGTAATAGACCCTGGTCACCAATGGTGACTAAGGGTTGACAAGAGTGGCAGGAAATTTGAATGTGTAGCAGTTAGTTAATAGTTAGGTTCAGTTTAATGGTTAGATGTTAACAGTTGGGATTGAACAATTAGGGTTTAATGGTTAGGAATTATTAGGGTAGGAAATGATTGGGATGGTGGCTAGTGATCTTACAAGAAAAATTTGATGATGTAGACCACATATAAATATATGGTACAATCTGTACAATCATACAAATCAATAGGAGATGAAACCCTACAAACAAAAAAATTGCAAATTTTTCTTATATCAAAATATGTTGAATTATATGTCAATCTTTATGTCTTGGGCCTTCTAGACTCAACCATGAGGTCTATTTTACAACAAGAGGCTCCCTATAAAATATTACCCCCAAATTTCTCCAAAAAAGATTGAAAACCTATAAGATTGGGTTAGCAAAACCTACAAAAACAAGGGTTAGAGAGGGATAGGGTCCCATCAGGTGTGCCAGAAATGTGTACAAGTAAGTGTAAATAAAAAAGAAGGATTAAAATACTAAAATCAAAACCCTAGTCAACATCTAGATGCAACCTCAATTTAAGCAAAAGAAAGTTGTAAAATGTGAATAAAAGAGCAAAACTCTCACCCACACAAGATTCTTGATGTGCCAATGGAGGTTATTCTCCAAGATTGATGTTGAGGAAAGATAAAAAGTGGTTTCTCATACCGGCAGCATGACATTGCATTCTAGATTGTTGATTTATTAAAAATGACTCATGAAGGGTCTATTTATAGATTCTTTGATGGGAGATCAATGAACATTATTGGTTGAGAAGATCAACAATTGAGGATGATTGAGAGGTTATTTAGTTATGGTTGGTTTTGGAAAGGGATGAAGTGGAGGATGGAGATAAAAGGAGATTTTTTATAGGTTTTTATAATTTTCATGTGTAAATGATTAGTTTAAATGGCTAATTAATTGTAGTTGTTAGCCAACTAAGGATATGAATGGGATTTTTGGGGGAACTAAATAGATACAAAGTATTTATTTAATTTTGGGAAGATTAGGGTATGTAAGATGAACTTAATTAAATAAATATTGAATTTATTTAATTATGGAAAATGATGAAAATGATTAATTAAATAAATAAATATTTGACATTTATTTAATTAATGTTAGAAAGATGGTTGAATAGGATAATTAAATAATTGATTTTATTTATTTAACATAGAAAGGGATAGGTGTAGGATAGGTTAGGTGATGTTAGGATGTGGATGATTTTGGGTGTCTACATTTACCTTGTAGCTTGAGGGTCTTCTCAATCTCTAGTTAACTTGTAGTTTGAGGTTTGCTCCTACTGGCTCCACATATAGACAAATTGCCACTTCCACTACTATTAGCACCCTTTTCTTATTTGTCCCTTGGAGCTAGAGACTAGTGACCATTTTGTTTTCAAATATTCTTCACACCATGAGATCAACACAATTCTTATATTTTTTAGAGAATTACAAAAATCCCCTTGAGACCTTCATAAAATAAATAGATAATGTATGTGTAATACCGAAAATTGCATCCTTTGTAATTCCCTTTACTATATTTTACACTTATTTTAATGTTTTCCTTTCCTAGGAGTTTTTACCCTCTTTTAGCTTAGTGTTTAGTCTTAGTTCATCCTTATCCCTTTCCTTCTCCCTTTCCCATGTGTTTCCTAGCTCTTAAGTGTGCCTTAGTTATCCTTCTCATGTAGTGTTTGTAGTGATCCTCATGTGTAGTGAACTTTTTCCTCTTATCTTTCTTAAATCTTTGTTTTAATAGATTATATTGACATAAGATTGCCACCCTCTAATGCCCCACTCTTCCCTAAAAATTAACTCTCTTCGAGTGTAGGGTCAATGTTGGCTCCCTTGATGTATAGGGGGGTGGCTTAGACTTTATCTCTTTTCTCAACCAAAATTAAATGCTGGGTCTCTTGATGGTAACCTTATATGTTTCTACCCTTCCTTTTCCTAAAATCTTGGCAAAATTATATAAACACCCCCTCCTCTCCATCATTCTAAGACCACGAGGTATCATTTTCCTTCTATTTCTTATCTTGAAGTGAATTCTCTTAAATTGGAGTTCTTAGAGCAATATATCTTTTTAATAGTGTTGTGGCTTCCCTTTGAAGGTAACAACAATTTTTAGAGGCTCATGGACATTGCCACAAATGTTTCTCTCTCCCTAGGTCCTTATTTTCCCACTCTACTAAGCCATTTTCCTTTTCAATACCATTAGGTTTTACACTATTTATGCCTATTTCCCCCATTCTCCTTTCCTCCTCATCCCTCTCCATTCCCAATCCATTTCCCATTCATTTTATTTCCATTTTACCTCCCTTTTATTTCTCCCAATGTATTCTTGTACCTCATAGTTCCTTGTTTCTATGTCCAATTAGGCTTTTACATTTGTATGCTTTCATTTTCATTTACATGCTTTCATAGTTTTGTTGGCAAGAGACAATGCTCCGGTATGAACTTGCTTGTTGTCATTGATGGCAAAAAGGATCAGAGAGCTCATCAATATGACAGGGAGACACAACTCTAGAAGACCATATCAAATATTAGGTCAGGTTGGAGGAAATGGCTAAGTATGGATGTGCACAGAGGAGAGGACAATAAGCTGGATAGTATAACTCCGTAGATGATGATTCAGTAATGCGGTTCAAGTATGATGTTCTCAATTGTTTGATAGTATTATGCTTTAGAGATTATGTCCTGACTTCCTCTGAAAGTCACCTTGAAGAAATGTCTAAGTCTGGATAAGCAAAGGTATAGCAGAAATAGTGAACAGGGTATAGTGCAATGGTCCGCATTCCTCCGCAGGTGAGTGTTTTGTTATACACTTTTGAGGTGTTGTAAAAACTTATATGAAGTATCTAATTCCAGAGTTGGGAAATCTGAAGTCCACCGGAAAGATAGTTGCAAGCTGCTAAGTATCAACATAGTGTTTGACAGAGTTTGACAGAGACATAGTATGAGTTCTGATGGTCCGCATTTCTTTGCAAGATGATATCATGACTTGCGGTTCTGAGGGTAAGATTGGGAAGGTGTCAAGAGTCCTTGATGTGATTTTGGAGGTGTTTTGAGATCTACAGTAAAAGTTGTAAGTTAGCAGATGAATTGGTTAAGCATGCTCTTAAGGAAGAGGTTGACTAGTATGTTAAATCTTTGTGCGGAGAAGAGTTAACATTTGGATGATCTATGTAAGTAATTGAATGATTAGATCTGACCTATATGAACACATTTGGGAAAAGATTTGGGTCCATATAACATATAGTGCATTGGATTAAGCCGATAAGCTACATCTTTCTATGTACATATTTCATTTGTTGGATGCCGACCTGATTGTGAATCAATTCATGATGGGGATATATAAAGGCGATGAAATTTAGTTGTGGTGGTGGTGTGGCATGTGTGTGTGATGCGAGCATGTGAATAGAAGAGTAGAGTTAGAAGGGTAGCAACGATTAAGACTTGGGATTCAGAATTCAGTTGATAGATGCCTGCACCCTGGCATAGTATCAGATGCTTATGCAGTATTCAGCTTTTATGTGCAACTTGCTATATGCTTGGTAGTGAGTCTTCTTCATCAAGGCATTGAGCCTCCATTAGGGTTTAACCACCCTCAGGGTTTAATAGCCCTTATTGTAATCTTGCTAGGTGTAGGGTTGAGGCAATGAGCCTGCTAGACCTAATTGTACTTCATGGCAGTGAGCTAGCATGTTCCAAGCCCATGGAGTGACCAAGCCTGAACATCATTGTTTGTAAAGATTGCAATATATATTTGAGAGCTAATCCTCTCTGTGGTTTTTCCCTCTTTGGGTTTTCCACGTAAAATATTGGTGTTATGTGTCATGCTTTTGTAGTTGCTGTTCATTTGTATATTATGCTTCTATTTGATTAATCCTTTGAAATGGTTAAAAATAAAAGTGCATGAAAAGGTTTATAGAACACTGATTCACCCCCCATCTCAGTGTTCTTGACATTCAACAAGTTTAGATCTGATGTCCTATTTTCCATTATCACATCATGTGGGCCATGTTTAAACACCCATAAGTGGATTGATTAATGTAGAACCTCCTTTAACCATTCTATTTTGTAGGGTTTCCTTTATCAATTTGTGCTTGCAAGTGATTTATGGAGAGTGTTACATAAATTCAACATGTGTGATAGAAGAAAAAATTGCTCATTCTAAGTTGTTCTAGGCTAATTGTGCCCCATGGACAAACTTACTTCTTAGGTGGCCTTGACCTTACATTAAAAACTTCCCCAATTTCATAGGCAACCTCTATTATCTGTTTATAGTTAAATTTAGTAGTTTTAATCAATTTTTATTAGTTGAAAATGAAGAACCCAAAATGTGAAATGAATAGAAACCTATACTAATACAAGCTCCTATTTCACACTTTAGTTCAACTAGGATTAGAGAAAAAATACAAGATGAAATCAAATGAATACCATCAAATTCAAACCTTGCTTTACTAGATGTCAAGATGTGCTCCAATGGATGTGTTTTGATAATGTTATATGTTGATTGCTTGGAGTCCCAACAACATGCCTTTGCATTCCAAAAAAGTGGTTGGAAATAGGTTGAGGGGGGTTGAATTTATAGATTTTTTTATGAGGGAATCGACAGATGAGATCAATTTGGAAGATCAATGGATGAGAATGGTTGAGCGGAAAGGGTGAATGAGAAGTCTCCAAGTGGCATCTCCTGGTTGATGCTCATGTTGAGGACTTGATTGAGAGGACATGAATGGATAAGATTTTCTAGGAGAAGATGGAGGGTGAATATTGAGAGGTACATTTTAGGATTTTGTGCAAGCTCTCACACATATGTGAGGAGATACAGGGATGTGTGATGAGACTTGTCACACATGTGATTGTGATAAGTGATCTTCTCACACATGTGTGATAAACATAGAGAAGAGTGAATGTGACATGTGGATTTTCTCACACATGTGTGAGAGTCACATGAGTCACATGTGTGAAATGAAGGGTAGGGATTAAAAGGTTGAATGGAGGGATAAGATTAAAAGTTGATTTGGGTTAGGATTGATGATGTCGATTTGGGAATGGGAATTTTTAATTAGAGGAAATACATGATGTGGAATTAGCCTAGTTAATTAAATAAAATGATTTATTTAATTATCTAGCATTAGGATATTAGTCAACATTAGGATAGGTTCATTGAATAGAATTTATTTAACTAGATGATAGGAGAAGGATAACCTAATTAATTAGCTAGTGTAGGAATGGATGTGCGATTAATAGTATGAATTCAATTACAATGTAATGATTAATTTTAGGTGTCTACATTTTGTCCCTCTTTGAGATGGTGTTGTGACTAATAGAAGTAATGACATTTAAAAGAAGATAAAATATAGCACTTTATGAGATGAAGGGGGAGGCAAGATTCCCTAGTCAACTAAGGGAAAATGGAGTTAGTAAATGGATAAGGGATGCCCCCTCAAGAGGACATGCAAGTTAGAAGAACGTGGGCATGCTCTTGAAATGAATCAAGAGAGGGGAAGGATTAGATAGAGGAGTGGTGAGAATGGGTTGAGTGGGGTGGATGAAAATGAGTGAGTGAAGAAATGGAGGAGGGGATTGGATGATAGGTCATGCTACATTGGGTTGAGCAACCTTAATTGATATAGCATGAGATGTTATGCACCAGAGTATAAGGGTATAAGGAACCTTACTTTTTCTTAGATGGCCTTGAACTTACTTTAGATCATGTCCAAATTTTAAAAATTATTTCTACAAAAAATTATAAGCATTTGACATAATTGTCAACTTTGTCTATAGGTGCATCTAAATCCTCTTTTTCATTGTTTTCTATCATTTAGTCATAGTATTACAAGTGTTTATTTCCATTTAATATCTTGTTGTGTCTAGTGTCTAACCTTTAATTAGTCATAGCTATACTATTAGTCAATTAATATTTGACTAAGGTGAGAAGTCTTTGATTGATACTAATTACTAAGACCCTTTAAAAATAATCTTTCTTTTAGGTTCTTTCATGTGGTGAACTTAGTATCTTACTCATTCTTATTTTTTATTTGAATTTTTTAGAGTAGTTATTATCTTCATTGTGTCTGCATTAGATACAACTTCTCATCTCTTCTCTATCTTGTGGCTTTACTTTTTCTTCCTTAGTACACACAATTCATACCCCCTACCTATTATTTTTGTAGAGTTAACCCTTAACCTTGTAGGATTATCCCTCATTGTAACTCTCACCGTAAACCATCCATGACTATCTTTTATTCTTCCTCCACAACTACTGATGAGACCATTCCTTTCTTTCCCATCTTTTAGGTTCTTTCATGTGGTGAACTTCTTAGTATCTTACTCATTCTTCTTTTTGTTTTGCATGAGTTAGAGTAGTTATTATCTTCATTGTGTCTGCATTAGATACAACTTCTCATCTCTTCTCCATCTTGTGGATTTCCTTTTGCTCCCTTAGTACACCCACAATTCATGCCCCCTACCTGTTCTTTTTGTAGAGTTAAACCTTAACCTTGTAGGACTATTCCTCATTGTAACTCTCACTTTAACCCATCCATGGCTAGCTTTATCTCCCTCCACCACTACTAATGAGGCCATGCCTTTCTTTCTCATCATAGATAGCTTTGATTGAGAGTCCCAACTTGACCTCCAACAATGAAGAAAAATTGTTTCACAATTTGAAGAGGTCAATAATGCTATGAATTATGTGGTTTCTCCTATCCCATCCAATCTTATTGATTCTTTGGATGATCTCATCCTCACTAATCCCATGAGGCTTGGAGTCATACAAAACATTGGACATATCATGCATGCTCATGCTCCTTCCTCTCATATTTTCTAACCCACTAAGATCACTTCTATCTCTACTTCTGCTACTTCTTCTATACCATCTCCATCATCTATCATTCCTACTTCTTCTATTGTCTCTCCTATCCAACCTAATACCTAAACATTCCTTTCCCCTCTTTTTCTACTACTTCCCTTACACATTCTATTTCTTACTTTCCCACCTACTTCTCATCCTACCCATATTCCTTCTTGTACTAATGTATCCATCACCACTACTTCTATTCTCATCATTCTTATATTCCTTCTACTCCTTGTTATGCTTTACCATCTCCTCCATTTTACCTTATGTACAATCTCCTCCATTTTACCTTATGTACATTCCATCTTCTCCATAATTTACTCCTTTCTCTTCTCCTTATCATCAAGCCTTATAAAATCCTCCTCCTCCACCTCCTCATTCTCATCTCTATCTTAGCCTATTATTCCATGTGTTACATCACCTCCAATAGATGCAATGACATATTTATGTCTTACCCACCAATTATAGAAAAGTAAACATGGATCTTCATCATAACCCTCTTTCTTATGACATTCCAACTCATCCCTTTTTGATGCAGGAGCAACACTCTAGTGATGTTTTTATAGCTCATTTTGATGTTAAGAGTCCTAGTTGAGTGTTTAGAGGTCTTAGGCTGTCAATTAGGATTATTTCCAATGGTCTAAGTTGTGTAAATAGGCCTAGAAATTCAAAATTTGATTTTCCCGCCAAAATGCAAATTTGAATTTCTAGTAGATTTTTGGCTTGTTGAAGGGTTGGGGTTTGTTCCTTAGCCTTAGAATTAGTTTTGTGAATGCAAATAAGGTCTTAGAAGACCATGTAAGACCATGTAGGGTCTATTTGCAATGTTTTTCTAGACTATGTTGTGAAATAGGGGCAAAAATTTCAAGTTTTCATACAATATTATTAGGTTTTGTGAAAAAAGGCATACATATTTTGATTTGTAACTATTTTGGAGGGTTGTTCTCATGAAAAGAATGAAGAAGAATGCTCCAAGAAGAAAATGAGGCAATTTTCCTTTCAAGAACCCTATTTTTCTTTACAATTTTGATTGTTTTCTTTGTTATACATGCAAAAATCACCTATGTATGGATGTTTATGGCATAGTATTGGCCTTGGGTGTGCATGAAAAGTGAGATCAATGTTTGCAGGTTTAACTCATTGATTTTTGTGTGATTTCCAAGTGTTTTTATGCAAGAAACAAGTTTAAATCCCTTCACTGTCTTGTTCTTGACCTAGGGTTTGCAGTGATAGAAAAATCCATAACTTGGTTTTCCTCTGTTGAAAAATCACAAAACTGGGTGAACACCTTCATTAGGTTGTGTGCTAACTATTCACCAAAGAAGCGATTTTGAAACACCACATGTACAATATATTCATGACTGAGTTGTTCACTATAGAAAAAGAGATTGTTAAAACCCTAGTGTGTTGAAGGTTTACTGAAAGTTGATCTTGTTGAGTCTATCACATAAGAGTGATGGTTTGATGAGACCTTGTAGAATGTGTTGAAGTTTTAAGAAGCCCTAGAAGGCACCAAGAAAGAGCATTACCATACTAAGTACCCAAGTAGGTCTACTGAGGGTTTAAGCCTAGAAAGATAGGCTTGTAGAATAGGGTATAGGTTTGAAATCCCATTGAAGGGTCAGTAGAATATTGTGAAGTCTATTGGGTACTCTACATTGTTCTTGCAATTGTTTTCCCTTTGCATCATTATTGGTATCAGAGCCTAGTTAGCCAAGAAATCCAATAAAAGGGTTAACAATCGAAAAGGAGAAAGGTGCCTCCAAGAATCAATGCTACTAAAAGGGTGGCAAAGAGAATAGAAACACAATTGGGAGAAGCCCTTGCCAGAGAAATGAGGGAAATGAGAGTCAATTTGGATGCAAGACTCACTGCAGTGGAAGCTAACCAAAGAAGAGAAGTGGTTACAGGGGATGAGTGACCAAGATGAAGTGGTGGATGAAGCACCTCAAGGAGAACCTCAAGAAGAGAGGGATGCTGATGATGTGAGGATGGAAAGATTACTGAGGGAAGTCAAGGGTGAAGGAACCATGGTAAATATGAAACTTCCAATATATGTAGGTAGTTTGAATGGTGAAGAACTCCTTGATTGGATAGGGGAGCTGGACAAGTACTTTGAGTTTGAGGAGGTACCTAAAGAGCAGTAAGTAAAGTTGGCCAGGACCAAGTTGAAAGGTGATGCATCCCTATGGCGGGATTATGTTCAGGAAGAAAGGAGAAAGAAAGGAAAATCCAAGATTACTTCTTGGGATATGATGATTGCCAAGTTGAAGGGAAAATTCATGGCTAGTGACTACATGACTCAATTGTATAGGAAGTTGCAAAACTTGAAACAAAAGGATATGGGAGTGAAGGAGTACATTGAAGAGTTTTACAAGCTGAGTATTAGATCAAGACACATGGAGCATGACATTAACAAGGTTGCAAGATACCTTAATGGATTGAAGTATAGCATGCAAGATGAGTTGAGCCTTACAAGCCCCAAGACACTTGAAGAGTGTTATCAACTAGCCTTAAAGGCTGAGGAGAAGCTGAATAGGAAGCAAGAACAACATAATAGAGGTAGAGGAAGGACTTTCAGAGGTAGAGGTCCATATGCTGATAGAGGACAACCACAAAGAAATCAAGGTGAGTCAAGTACCTCCCAAGAACAAGCATCATGCTCAAGAGGAGGTTTTAGAGGAAGAAGGCCTAATTTCAGGGGCAAATTTGGACAAAGAGGAGGAACAAATGGTTTCATAGGTAAATGCTACAAATGCAACAAATTTGCAGGTCATCAAGCTTGGGAGTGTCCAAAAGAGCAATCAATTACCACTTTTAAGAGTGAAAGAAGAACCCAAGTTTCCCAAGGAGGAGATGAAGAAAGTGTTAATTCCTCACCACAACCAGAAGAGCCAGAGAAAGGAGAAGCCTTGCTGATGAGAAGGACATTGATCAAGGTTCCAATGGAGAAGGAGCCACCTCAAAGGAAGTCACTATTTAGGACTATTTGCAAGTGCCAAGGTAAGTGTTGTCAAGTTGTTATAGATTCAGGTAGTATTGATAATTTAGTTGTTGTTGAAATGGTAGAGAAACTAAACTTGAAGAGATTACCTCATCCTACACCATACAAGGTCTCATGGTTGAATAAGGGACATCAAGTACTAGTCAATGAACAGTGTTGGGTAGAGTTTCAAATAGGAAGGTACAAAGATAGGGTGTTATGTAATATCATCCCTATGAATGTGTGCCATGTACTATTTGGTAGGCCTTTGCAATATGATAGAAAACAATGCATGATGGTAGGAAGAATGTCTATGTTTTGGAGAAGGATGGAGTTAGCTATACCTTAGCACCTTTGAAGGAGGAAGACAAAGACCAAAAGGTTGGATCAAGTGTGATGCTAGTGGATGAAAAAGAGTTTCTAAAGATAATAGAGGAGGAAGAGATAGGTTTTTCAGTGATGGTCAAACCTAGGACTGTCATAACAACAACAAGAATTGACGAGTTGCCATGGGAGATTCAAGACATGTTGAAGGGTTATGCAGACATAGTTGTGGATGAACTTCCTAACTTCTTGACTCCAATAAGAGAGATCAGTCATCATATAGACTTTATACCAGGGGTTAGTCTACCAAACAAGGCAGCCTATAAGATGACACCCCAACAAAATGAAGAAATCAGAAAATGGGAAGAGTTGCTTGACAAAGGGTTAATTAGGAAGAGACTTAGTCCTTATGCACTTCCAACTATTTTGGCACCTAAGAAAGGAGGTGAGTGGATAATGTGTACTGACTCTAGGGCAATAAATAAGATAACAATTAGATATAGGTTTCCACTTCCAATAATAGAAGACTTGATGGATTGTCTAAGTGGGGTGAGCTACTTCTCAAAGATAGACCTCAAGAGTGGATACCATCAAATAAGGATCAGATAAGGAGATGAATGGAAAACATTGTTCAAAACAAATGAGGGCCTATATGAGTGGCTTGTTATGCCATTTAGCCTTTCTAATGCAGCTAGTACATTCATGAGGCTCATGAATGAGGTCCTCAAGTCACACATTGGTAAGTTTGTTGTTGTTTATCTTGATGATATATTGGTTTTCAGTTCTTACAAAGAAGAACACTTGTATAACTTGAATTTGGTGTTGAGAAGGCTATAAGAGGAAAAATTGCTGATCAACCTTAAAAAGTGTGAGTTCATGAAGACATAACTATTGTACCTTGGTTTTGTGGTCTCAAAGGGGATGTTGAAGATGAATCCAAGAAAAGTGAAGGCAATATTGGAGTGGCCTACACCTGGACCAGTCATAGAGGTAAGAATCTTCCATGGTATTGCAAGTTTTTATAGGAAATTTATCAAAAAATTTAGTCATATATGTGCACCTATCATAGACACTATTAAAGGGGAGAAGAAGAAGAAGTTTATGTGGACTGAACAAGCTGATAAGAGTTTCCAATATCTAAAAAAGAGAGTGACTGAGCAGCCTATCTTAGCCTTACCTGACTTCAATAAAGTCTTTCAAATAGAATTTGATGCTAGTGGACATGCAATAGGGGTAGTCTTAAGCCAAGACAATAAACCAATAACATATTTTAGTGAAAAAATGAATGACGCCAAAAGGAAGTACTCTTCATATGACTTGGAAATGTATGTAATGGTTCAATCACTAAAAATATGGAGACACTACCTTCTACCCAAAGATTTTGTGGTCTATACAAATAATCATGCACTTCAATTCATCAATAGCTGAGAAAAACTTAGTCAAAGGCACATTAAGTGGGTTGAATACCTACAAAACTTCACTTTCACAATAAAACACAAGAAGGGGCAGAGTAACAAGGTGTCTGATGCTTTGAGTAGGAGAGCATTAATGGTGCAAGAAATTTAGTTAAAGAGTGTTGGGATTGAAGCAATCAAGGAGATGTATGAGGCTGATGAAGATTTCAAGGAAGTCTATGAGGTTTGCAAGTAGCCTATTAGCACTAACAGAGAGAAGTGGTTGGATTATCTTATATAGGATGATTTGTTGTTTAAAGGAGCACAAATTTGTGTGCCAAAATGTTCCATGAGGGGAAATCTCATCAAGGAGAAGCATTGTGGAAGTATGGTAGGTCATTTTGGACTTGACAAAACACTAGAATAGCTAAGGAGGAACTATTTTTGGCCAAGGATGCAAACAAATGTAAGAAGGGTTGTGGAGAAGTGTACTATATATAAAATAGCAAAAGGGAGTAGCACTAATGTAGGACTGTACTAGCCTTTACCCATTCCCAATAGGCCTTGGGAATCCATTAGTATGGACTTTGTTATGGGACTGCCAAAGAATCAAAGGAGTTTTGATTCAATTTATGTAGTTGTTGATAGGTTTTCCAAGATGGCTCACTTTATTCCTTACAAAAGTATAATTGATGCTTCATATGTTGCAGGTTTGTTCTTCAAAGAGGTTGTTAGACTTCATGGATTTCCATTAAGCATAGTATCTGATAGAGATAGTAAGTTTCTAGGATACTTTTGGAGGACATTGTGGAAAAAGCTTGGTACAAATCTCAATTTTAGATCAGTTTACCACCCTCAGACAGATGGCCAAATTGATGTGGTCAATAGAAGCCTAGGCAACCTACTAAGATGCCTTTCAAAGGATCGCCCTAAACAATGGGATCTTGTGTTTCTCCAAGCGAAGTTTGCTTATAATGACTCAGTGAATAGGAGCATTGGCAAAAGTCCATTTTAAGTGGTCTATAGCATGCAACTAAGAGGAGTGTTTGAACTAAGAGACATCAGTGGTGGGGAGAAGCAAAATGTAGAGGGTGTGTTAGACTTAGGGCACACAACTGAGAGGGGGGGTGAATCAGTTGTCCAAAATTTCCACACTTAAATCTTCTTAGTGATTAGCATTATATCATTCATGAAACATAATGCAATACAATCAAAAGCAGAAACTCATCAACACATAAGACACCAAGATTTTGACGTGGAAAACCTGGTTAAGGGAAAAACCACGGGGTGATTAACCCAAGATTGTATTCTCTATTAGAAGAATAGAAAGAACAAATGACACATGCCAATTAGGGCTCACTGCCCGAGCACACTGCTCACAAGAGGTTCACTGCCTATAAGAGACACACTGTCTACATAGAAATAAGTATCACCTACTTGAACTGGAAAGTAGCATCTTCACCATGCTTGAATCAGTTCCATTTAAGCCCAACACTTCTGCTCTGCCTTTCGCTCTCCTCCTTGCTACCACACTCTCATCTCCACAAGGATAACTTTGAAATGACTTCACAATCCCTTACTTATACAAGACATTAACTTAGGAATGATCATCTAAGTCGGCAAACATCTAAGAGAACATCCGCAAGACATGTAACTCATCCGGTCGGCCAGTCTCAGGAAGAACATCATCATCCAGAGATTATTCTTCAATTGCGGGCTCCAACTCCAATGTGGACCACCAATACGGGTTGGGCACTATCCCAAAACCTTTATAAGATATCCTGACTCACCAAGAACATCCGCACTTCATCTGTTTACTGAAAACAATCTCTCCTTCATCCGGAACCTCAAGAACACAGTTTGTCACTACTGTCACAAAGGAATACATGCTTCCAGACCTTCAAATCATGAACCAATCTAGATACCACTCCACAGAGACCTCCTTAACACTCCCTCAAATCTACAGAATAGGAGAGTGTATTTCCGGATCTCATCGGACCTGTCTATATCACTTTGTCACCACTGAGCACTTACCGGAACCAGTTTTACTTGAACTGCCATAACTTCTTCAGATCTTCATGCGGACCTCTAAAATCTCTACCGAACTATCTTAAGACACATATCTACAAACCCTTTAATCCGCATCTTCTTATCCTCATCCTATCTTGGACTTTTGCCTTACTATCATCACTGTTCTTCACTATTCTTGATTGAGACTAATTTTCTCAATATCCTCAGCTCATAGCTCATCCAATTCTTATCATTAATGCAACAGGAGTATGTTGACATCAATGACAACACTGGTTAGGCCCATACTTGCAATAGGGTGAACAATTTATAGTTGCCATGCAAGAGATACATCAACAAGTGAAATAGTAGCTCCAAGCTAGTGTGGAAAAGTACAAACAAAAGGCATATTTGAAGAGAAGAGAGGCCAGTTTTAAGGTTGGAGATCTTGTCTTAGCACATATAAGGAAGAAAAGGTTTCCCAAAGGTGAATATACCAAGTTGAAGATGAAGAAGACAAGTCATTGTATGGTTATTAAGAAGTTTGCCAACAATGCCTATGAAATAGAATTTGCCTAGTGGAGTAGGCATATCACCAATTTTCAATGTTGCTGAATTACACCCTTACAAAGGGGATGCCATTTCTGATGAAGGAGAAGGTATACAAAATATATCAGGTGTTGATTGGATAGAGGACCTACCACACACCAAACCAACAGAGTAGAGTGTATTCTTGACACCAAAGAGATCAAGAATACTAGAGGCAATCAATACTTTCAGTATTTGGTCAAATGGAAGCAACTACCATATGAGGATGCCACATGGATGACTGAAGCAGACATCATCAAGCATGGAACAACTATAGCAGACCTCCTCTCAGGTGGAACCTGAGTTTCATTCCTTTTCCCTTAGGAGTATGATGCAGGAGCATCACTCTAGTGATGTTTTTATAGCTCATTTTGATGTTAAGAGTCTTAGTTGAGTGTTTAGAGGTCTTAGGAGGTCCATTGGTATTATTTCCAATGGTCTAAGTTGTGTAAATAGGCCTAGAAATTCAAATTTTGATTTTCCTGCCAAAATGCAAATTTGAATTTCTAGTGGATTTTTGGCTTGTTAAGGGTTGGGGTTTGTTCCTTAGCCTTAGAATTAGGTTTGTGAATGCAAATAAGGTCTTAGAAGACCATGTAAGACCATGTAGGGTCTTTTTGTAATGTTTTTCTAGACTAGGTTGTGAAATAAGGGCAAAAATTTCAAGTTTTAAGACAATATTATTAGGTTTCGTAAAAAAAGGCATATATATTTTTAATTTGTAACTATTTTTGAGGGTTGTTCCCATGAAAAGAAGGAAGAAGAATGCTCCAAGAAGAAAATGAGGTAGTTTTCCTTTCAAGAATCCTATTTTTCTTTGCAATTTTGACTTTTTTTGTTATACAGACATAAATCACCTCTGTATAGATGTGTACGACATAGTACCAGCCTTGGGTGTGCATGAAAAGTGAGAGCAATGTTTGCAAGTTTAACTCATTGATTTTTGTGTGATTTCCAAGTGTTTTTATGCAAGAAACAAGTTTAAATCCCTTCACTGCCCTGTTCCTAACCTAGGGTTTGCAGTGACATAGAAAAATCCATAACTTGGTTTTCCACCGTTGAAAAATCACAAAACTGGGTGAGCACCTTCATTGGGTTTTGTGCTAACTATTCACCAAAGGAGAGCTTTTGAAACACCACATGTACGAGATATTCATGACTAGGTTGTTCATTGTCAAAAAAGAGACTGTTAAAACCCTAGTGTGTTGAAGGTTTATTGAAAGTTGATCTTGTTAAGTCTATCATAGAAGAGTGAGGGTTTAATGAGACCCTGTAGAATGTGTTGAAGGTTTAAGAAGCCTTAGAAGGCACCAAGAAAGAGCATTACCATACTAAGTACCCAAGTAGGTCTATTGAGGGTTTAAGCCTAGAAAGATAGGCTTGTAGAACAGGGTATAGGTTTGAAATCCCAATGAAGGGTCAGTAGAATCTTGTGAAGTCTATTGGGTACTCTACATTGTTCTTGCAATTGTTTTCCCTCTGCATCACTTTCCTCCTAATTTCAAAGCACCTTGCATTCCCCTATACAATGGTAGAGGAGACCACACTACTCATGTTCAAACCTTTTACTCCTTTGGCTTGGAATATATTTATGATGATATCATCCTTTGCATGTTTTCTCCCATTGACTTAAGGAAAATGGCCCTTAATGGTTCTACTCTTTGCCCCATGCTTCTATGAGAACCTTTGATATGATCATCAAAGTCCTCATTAATCATTTCTAATTTTAAATCTCCCTTAAAGTCAACTTTATCGACCTCATTGATTGCAAACAAGCCCCCCCCAAAAAGGTTACTAACTTTATCCTCCACTTTCAACCAATCTTATCAAAGATGCATTATCATCTCCCTAACACACAAATCCAATTAGTTCTCATGGACATGCTCATTTCATCTATCCAAGAGAAGATAACATTCCAAAAAATACAACACATTTACAGAGCTTTGTGCAACCCTTAGGGATTATGAGATAAAGATAGACAAGGTTAGCTTCTATAGGGACACCCACATCCGATGAATCAACAAATTCCAAACCTTACAAGAAACCATTCACAATTAACAAAAACATAAAGGAAGTCATGAACATAGTTATAACCACCATCCCACGACCAACCACCACTTCACCTCCTCCTCTTCTACAAATGTCATTTATATCTGGCAATGACCTTTTCATCAATTCAATAGGCTTGCAAAGTCTTGCTAGTGTAATATTCAAACTTCACCTTGGATATGTATTTATCCTAAGTATGATATTGTACCTAATTAATAAGTTTACATGGGATATTCAAAATATTTAATTATTCTCACCAAGGTAGCTAATAATGATGTGCATACATCTTGACTATAGGTACATAAGTGCCACCACCACCTCATCAACCCTTGATTGATGATAGTTAGGTGCCACCTCTATTCAGTCAAGGCCACCTTTATCTTAGTTAGATCGAGTTAACTAATCCATTAATTGATAGTTAAACTCTTGACCTCTCAGTGAGAGTAAGTTAATTGAACCATTGATTTCTAGTAAAATCATGGCCTCTAGTCTTGTCATCTCCTTGAGTCATGCATATAGGAGGCCTATTTATATGTGCTTCATCCATCAATTTGATGCATTAGGTTGATTCTAATTATTAATTTCCTCTATTTTGGAATAACATTCAATATTACATATTGCAACCCTCACTATTTCCATGCTTTTACTATTATAAATTTCTTCATTCAGCTAGATCTAGGCTTGTGTGACTAGATTGCTATTGAATCTTATATGGCATAAGAGCGATGTTGGTGTTTGGAGCTTGTTTGTGTCCACTAAGAAGTAAGGGTTTCATTTGCGGCTTCACATTGAAGCTTCATTTTGGTGATTCCTAAGTTAGATTAAATCCTATCATCGCATCCGTACTAGCTAAGAAACTAAGGTTTGACTTTTATTTCATCCTATTTGGACATCCAGACATCATTCTTTTATAGTTTATGGTTGCATAAGTTTTTTGTGTCTTTTTGTGAATAACATGTGTTTCAAGACATATTTAAGAAAATAGATAGTGACATTGCATCCAAAAGGTGTCAAAACATATGGATTGACCATAATCATCTAAATCAGAACAATTGGCAGAAAAGGCAACAAAACTTTGGTCTAAGGCATGCAATGTAAGGCAATATGGCCTACTTGTGCAAGCATTGTATATGTACTATAAAAAAATGATAACACGATACTTTCTTTTGTTTTATTTTTGTAATGCTTATGTTTAAAGAGCATATTGATTAAAACTTGGTAAATGGTACCAAACGTTGTGTACATATTTTAAAAATCATCTAGATCATTTTGTATAGGCCGTGTACATGTTTTTTAATTTTTTTATTACAAGGTCTTGCTTCCACAAGCAAAGATATGATTAATGATTTTCCATTAAATCATTATTTTAAACTTTATAAAGTTCTCTTTTTGGGTGGTTCTCTCCCTTTAACCCATGCTTATATTGTTTATATGTCTAGATAATATAAAATTAATTAGTTGTTAGCCATATTCCCAACCCCCAAGGGCTTATCCAATCTTGCATAAATAGACCCCACTCCAATGGAATTTTAGATTTTGATGGCTAACTTTGAAGACTCGTATCTTTCTCATTTGGAGGCCTTTTATAAAGCAATTTTTTAAAAAAACGAGCTAGAATTTAGCTAGCTACACACTAGTATTGATGGTTTGTGTTGGTCACATCCATATTTTCAAAATATTAGTTTTCTTATAGACTTTACTAAGCAATCTTAATTATTTTAAATTTTTTAGGCCTTATAACTTTCATAAATAGACTTAGATTTAAGTCCCATTTCTATAAAAGTAGAGGATTTTCTAAGAACTATGCATTGGTGCTAGCTATTTATTCTTATTCTATCATTGTATTATACTTTTAGCTTTTTGGTCCACATTAGACATTGTAAAACTCTAAAAAATCAGCTTCAACATTGTAATCGCATAATTTATTTTAACTAATCTATTTGAGAGGGTGTTAATGCAAAACACACTTAATTATAAAGTGTCATTTCTTGCCTTTGTGACTTAATACATGAACAATTTAGGCATTTTGTACTACATGAACTGATATAAAGTTCCAAATCTTGGTGAATTCATAATATCACTTACTCCCTCTCCTTTCCATTTCAATGTCCTACAAAATATTTCTCCTCCTACTATCTCTAGAAAAATCATGGCATATTTTAAGACTTCCCTTGTCTAATATGGATTAATGTTATCATGTAGGGTTGGTGTCATGCTCAAGCTATCACACTTGAACACGAACCACAAAACATAGATCATTGCCATAATTAATTTAATAAATGTTTAAATTTGGTTTTAAAAATGTTAAATCCATAAGAACAAAATTTTAGACTAATATACAATATCATACATGCTTTGAACAAATTTGTGCAACTAACAGAATTTTTGCATCATTCATAAAAAATGATAATCCTAGGTTTAAACATTTATTTCACAACTATAAACAACACAACACAATAGAAAACATGCAAGATAGAAATCCTGAATTACATACAATAATTGCTTTGAAACATCATGGCACAAATCTCAAATGAATGCATAGGTCAACATAGAAAAGATTAATTATAGAATGTACAGATGGGACTTGTTGTGCCTTACACACACGCCCCATTTTATCAAATGGAGACCCCACTTTTTGCTTTGGCTTGGAGTTTCAACTTTTCTTCCTTGTGATGATGAGAGTGAAATTGTGCTTAGAATGTAGAATTTGTTTCAGATTTGAGTATCTGGTATGTTTAGAGTCATTTGATACCTTTTGTGATTGATTTGGAGGAGTCTTGATTGGTCTTGTGCTTAAGAAATAGCCATATGTTGCCTTTTGCATTGAAATTAGGTGTTACTGCATTTTGCTCTAATATCCTATGTCACTGGATATAGTCCTTAAAACTACTACTGCAAGATGTATCATGTTGAAATTCCTAGTTTCTATGCCTTAGAATTGCAAAATCATGTCAAATTTCACAACATTTCACTATGGTGTCCATATGCCTTCATCTTAACACATGCTTCTGATACCCTGAAATTGGCTAAGCCTGATGTCCTAAAACCCTGAAAAACTAAGTCTGAAATCTGGTGGATTCTTAAAAATCTAGAATCTGCATTTTAAATCCCATGGATTCGGGACCTATCTCAAACATTCGACAGTATATTTCAAAATATTTAAATTATAGGAAATTCAACTATACTTAAATATACTGTCAGCCATAGACTTTCAAAATTTGGCAGAAGAAATGCCCCTCACTACACATTGCACTAATATCTTGTGTCACTAGATATCAACGTTGGCCCCTTTGCATCTCGTTTAGCGCTAAAAACTCACTTGACTGGATCGACGCTGATTTTCCATCCAACCAAACATGTCTGGCGCGCTCAGATTTCCCCGCCGGGCACTTTCCAACACTTAGCACTAAAACTTCCCATGACAGGATCGACGCTAAAAATTATGTTCATAGGATATATACTGTTGGGTCGAAAAAACTCTGCATATCCTATACCCACTGAAAACTCCAAAAAAAGTCTAGACATTAAGGGTTAGTGAGATTTTTTTCCTTCCACGGGAGTTAACGTTAATAGTAGCTTTGACCGGATATATCCTATGAATGACAAAAACCCCACTACTCTGGTGGAGGATAAAATTCTTGCAAAAGCTTTAAAGTGAAGTTAGCCCTAGACTTTGTTCTCACTAGACATATCCAATGAGTACCATTTTCCCCACTTATATAGTGACCCATGAAATCCCTGCTAAAGCATTAAGGAGACTCAGCGCTGAAAATGACCATCACGTGATATATCCAGTGACGGCCAAAAACCTCGCTTTTTGACATTTTGGGCTAAAAAACTCATTTTTTGAAGGTGAAACTTGGATTTACTTGATGAATTTGAATTGCACATCCTTCTATCACATCATGATGAACATCTTTATCAGGTTTTTGTGGATTTTGAGCATGTTTTGCATTAATTAATGCCACTGCACCTGAATATCCAGTGACCCCCAAAAATCTCACTTTTTGTAAAAATGGGGACTAAAAACGTGAAATAAAAGCCTCGAAATGGATCCAAATGACTACAAAAACATCCCAGAACATTATATATACCAAATGGGTACTTGAAAATGGTGAAAAACACATAAAATCATGAGAAAACCACTGGATTTATGAAGTTGTTCATAAGGAAGCAACATTGACAATGAGTTGTTCTTGAGTGATTCATAGCTGCAAATGGACATATTTTGATTCAAATTGATGGAAAAAGATTTGTCAAGATGGAATTGATGCTTGGCACTATCAATTGCAGGTTGAAGAGTACACATGATCTTGTTGGAATTGTCTTGGAAGGATGAACACACAGAGATGGAGTGTTGACCCAGATATGCAAAATTATCATTTTGTTGACCAAATTTCTACTGTACCTACAAGAGAAAGTTAGTATGATGTCCAAGATGATGGAGATGAGCCCTAGGAGCTTGAAGACATAGGAGATCAAGTTTACTTCACTACTATTCTTGCAAATCCAGTTGAATGTTCAGAACATGTTCCAGTAATCTAGTCATCAAAAGTTGAATCCAGCAAGCATCCAGTTGGATATGCCTTCATCAAAAACATGCCACATACTCCTCTTAACCAGTCAACTCATTGGAAAAGTGATTTGTCCTATTAGACAACTTAGAAGTGACAATCAACAGGATGATCCAGTTAGCATGAGCAATCCTGTCAGTCCACATTAGCTCAAGTTTTCACATGTCATGTGGCCTTCCTTTGACTTCCTTTAGCCTTGGAATTTGGTCCATCCTCCTAAACAACCAAATGGGTACTCATTTTGTCCATATTCAATGAATTTCAAGGCTATATTTTGTCTTTTTTTGTCAAGACAAAAACAAATCCGAAAATGTAACAAATTGCTAACTTCATTCAATGCCATGTAATCTGGACCCTTGGTGTTGAGTAAATCTCTACCGTCCATTGAAAAACTTGGTATGGTACCTTTTTTATAAAAGGGCCATACTTTTCTCTCATTGTAAGTAAGATTTGATAGTGAATTGCTGAGACTGCCAAAATTTAGTCAATACAAAGCAAGTTTTGCAGGTTGCTGGGAATTTGTGTTTCTGTGTTACCTCATTTTGGATTTCATGGTTCATGTTAATATGAAACTATTTATTCAGTTGCATTTATGATTAATTATCCAGATATTTGATGGATTTCCTATCCATACCATTAATGGCTTGTTGATTGTATGTCATTGTGCATGGTTAGTCTAGACATATTCTATCTGAGTTAAGTTTGATTGTGTGAATTCATTGAGCTGTGCCAAGACTTGGGTGTTCGATGAACCCTCCATGATTTGAATATCTTTACATTTCCTTAGAAGATTGCATAATCTCTATGGCATTGTGCGCTGCCTAGTTAAGCAGAGATTCATTTATTATTGGGAATTTGTCTATCTGTGTGTTAATCATCCTTGTAGCTGTCTATAGAATCTCTTTATCCCTTTTCTCTTTCTTTCCTTTTGCATTTTCTTTATCAAATCTGGTTAGGTTAGGTTTCATAAAGTTGCACAATGCTGTCACAGATTTCATGATTAGTGAATGCAAGTTGGTAGATTGCTGGTTGCATGTTGAAATCACACATCTTATAGCAATTTGAGTTATATATCAGTTTGTTTATGTATTGTCAAATCAGAAAATTGATCAAGGTCATGTGTAATCAAACCCTAATGCACTAAAGTTTGTTTGCATTGCATGTAAGTCCCCTTGTTGATACGACTGGAACATTCCACTTAAGTTATTCCTATAAGCTAAGACCTAGCTGTATAAACCTTGGGGTAGTCCTATCTAGGATAGGATACCTTTCAAGAGAGGTGATATAACCTACATTTCACCTGCGTTGCTGTGTGCTAAAACCACCATCAATAGAACTCTTATCCTTCAAGGTCTATTTTATCAAGAAGATTGAAAAATAATATATTTGCAAACTTCTCACATAACAAAACATTAACATAAGTTCAATATGCTCTTTTTATGTTAGCACATCAATTGTAGGAAAATATATCATTCTAAACTTTTAGTATAGGATTAAACATACAACTATTGTCCTACAATTGCCAGATATAATTTCTATCAAAAATCCACCATGTGGTAAGTAATATTATTACATGATCCAATCTTACCATACAACTATTTTCTAACTAACATCCCATGTAGTTACCTGATAATCAGAAAGACAATTCTAGAGGATTAGATAAAATAAAATACAAATCAAACATTAACTAAATGTAATAACGGAAATGAAATGATTCATTTATACCTTTGCTTTACCTTGTGCCAATCCAAGTTAGCTAACGCTGGTGCGACACTGATACTCCTGTGAAATTATGCTTTCTACAACACTAAGTAAAACAATTAGTTTCTTCAAATACACAAGTTAATCAAATTACACTTTCAAAACATGATAGAGAAAGGAAACCTAACCTAAGGGCTAGACCTAAAGCCTCAGGGGCTCATCTATGATGGCCTTGCCTACGTATGCGTAGTGCAGAGGCTTCGTAGTTCGGGGTAACTTATCTTGCAACCATAAGGTTGACTTAGATACATAGATCCATGAAAACAATAGTACTACATTCATGATAATAATTCAAGGCTCTCTTATTTGAGTCATAAGAAAGATATCACACCATTAGATGGATAAGGTAACATGACATAACTTGATTTAAAACTAGGCCATCACATAATAATTGGTTTAGAGTCAACTAGCTAACTAACCATAGACATACCTTAGGTTTCAAGATTGAATAAATTATACGATTAAAGGTATAAGACTCGCTTAAATCATAGTAATACTAAGAATCAAATGATAATGCTTATGATTTTTTTAAAGAACAAGACCTATTAAATAATTTAAATTCCTTAAAATATAATATAACTACTATTGATCCTTCAATATCCAATACAACTAAATAATCCAACAAATTCTTTGTTCAAGATTTGATATCTTCTTTCAAACTCAAAATCTACTTCTTACCATTGTTACCAATACAAGCACACAACAATACTAAACATGACATAAATAATGTATTAAAAAGTAAACGGTATTTATATAAATTAGTCTCATATTTAATCTCAAACTTAATTCAATGAATTGAAATAAATTTAAAAATAAGAATAAAATGAAATAATTGAATAAAAATGGTCTTGTCAAGAAAAACCACCCAGTAGTAAATCTGTCATAACTTTCTTGTTTCTTAGTGGAATTCTAAAATCCAAGATGTTTTGGAAAGGTAAGAGTAAGGAGAATAAAATATAGAAAAAATAGAAAACTTCTATAAGATGAGGGGCTAGTGTTTACTGCAATCATCCATTTTCCCCAAATCCAGATTTAACCCATAAGCAAAGATTATTTATTTAGGAATGTGAAGTAATTCCTAATGCAATAGTTATCTCTCTCATTCATCAATATAAACAATCCAAAAATGATTGAAATGACATAAATTTGTACTACAATAGTTAAACACTTAAGATTGTGGTTTTGATCCTACTAGAATAATACAATGAAAATATTTATAATACAGATTACATATTTAATATAAATAGATTTATAGTATGAATACGTTGAGGAAGTATACACTTATATATGTATAATATGTACCTATTATATATATACACACACACAATATCTTAACTCTACCAAGTCTTATTCTAAGAATCCATTTAACTACCTCCATGCTTATAAAAGAACCCAAGCTTGACCATTTATCATGAGTAGAGAATGATTTGATTTCTCAAAAGTATTCTCTATATTTATAATGAACTATAAAAACACTAAAGGATCAAAGATCTGTTATTTTGTTTTAATTTTGTCATTCAAATAACTATACAATATATAGATGTATGATCTAACAATTGTTCTTATAAACCAATCAACATAAGAGTTTTAATTTGACCTTCTTGCATTACATGCATATTCTTGATTCAATCTATTTATTTAGTATGCAACTAAATACATGAAAGATTAACTAATCATTACCCATTCCAAGAAAGAAAATATGTAAATTTAGGTAACACTCTTATTTAATGAATATAATTCATTTCCAACAAAGTAAATTACCAACAAAACCCTAGATTTTCAATTTCTGCTACATCAGTGGTAAAAATATGATAAAGTTCTCAATACTTATCCAAATTTAAAGCTGTAAAATGTTTCGAAAAGATGAAAACAAGATGCTCAAAACCCATAAACCTTTTTATAAAATATTTTCTATGTAAAGATAAATTTCATAAGACAACAACAAGTTTTCTTAAAAAAATTTCAGAAAAACATTAACATAAATAATGGTGAGTTTTCAAGGAAATACCTCAAGAATTTAATTGATGAAGAATACCTCCAAATGTACATGAAGAGAGATTCCAATATTACTTAATGTGAGAGATTTCATCTTATTCAGTTGTGTGCTTCCTTTCTTCTACCTAGGGTTCTATTTCCCTCATGAAATTTAGAAAATTTTCACCTAACAAGTCACCATGGATGTTCACTTTCTTTGCCTCATCGAAATGGATGTATTTACCTTGAAGAATCATCTTCAACATCAGCTATGGATGTCCTCTTGATGACCTGCAAAAATCAGAAATAAACTTGGGCTTTTCTCTTGTTTTTCCCTATCCTCCTTTGAAGCCAAATTTCTATCTAATTATAATATATCTCCTTTTGCCAAGTTTCATCTTCCTCTTCTTGCTTGTGGCGTCCAATTTTGAGAAATGTGACTCTTTTTTGTTTCTTTCCTTCATGACTTGGATGCTCGAAGACTCTTCAAGAGAAGATGGCTCTTCATCTTCCAATCTCATCACCCATTTTCTTATGAATTAAGAATGAGTTAAAACAATTCTAAAACATAATTGTTATGAATAAACAAGTACCCTACCCATAGGTGATTGACCTATGGACTTAATTTTACAAAAATAATGATAAAAAGAACTCTTATTCCCTACAACACACGGAAACAATTAATTTAAATCAATTAATCAACCCATATCAAGACTTTAATGCTAAATTATAATCACAATATAAATTATATCATAAAGCAAGTCTATCATATGCATAAGAAATTGTTAGTAAAGATTAGGCCTTACATAGATGCTCCTACATTAGATACATAAAATTATTTCTATAGCGTAATATAATTACAAATATACTCAGATTAAACGTATAATAATACTTACACAAATGCATGCAAATGTGAAAGAAACATAATTGTAAACAAGGCACATAAAGTATTTGCATACCTGAATGATTCAAATCTGATACTTTGTTTATCTCCCTGAATTCTCCTTTACCTTTAATGTCTTTTTGATATTATTATAAATGAAATCCTTTTCCCAACAATTAAAGAAACCCAATGTACAATAATAATTAGTATAATAATTTCATGAATATCAACTAGTCTAATATCATTTCAAAAGAGAGGTTCAAAATAAAATCTATACTCATAATTTAACTAAATAATTATTTGATCCATCTCCAAAATATTGGTGATAAAGTTCTATCATGAAAACATCAATATATCTATCATTAGAGTTATTAGGTAGGGTTTAGGTATCCTTAGAGTTGGCCCTCTTTAGTAAGATTATTGTCTAAATCCTTCCAAATCATGTAGGGTTAAATGTGATTTCTATCAAAAATCAAGATGAACATGATTGCTTTCAAAATCAAACAGATGAACTAAAAGGTGCATCTTTAGAAAAATGACATTAATTTGCCAATTCATTTTACACAATATTCATCAAATTTTATTTAGTAGGATCACACTTGTCATCCTGATCATCAATATGTATATTTATCCAACATACATATGTTATTTGTAGAATCTCATAGTTAGGATCTTGATAACACCATTGAGGACATTTGTCATCTCTTTGATCACAACTCTTGTGGAGTTGCATCTCTTTTTATGATTTTATGAGGGTGCATTCTAACCCTCCTATTCTTTTTCTGCTTCATCATGGTTCTATCTTGACACATCCTATAGTCGTTCATGAGTCCATTGATCTAACTCCATTATCATTTCCACCTCTATAGTAGTACCGATTCACATCAATTCAAATCTCACACATCTATTGAGAGCCATTTGTATATAGTTATTGTACTTGCACCTTGCATGGTACATGATCCCATCAATCAATTCTAATCACAATTCAACATTAACATTAAGAAATGAGAAAATTCTAGAACTATTGATCCTAATTCATTCATTCACTCCACCATTTGAGGTTGAGTGGGAATTTAATAGTTTGATAGCTTAGGGTTTCTTTCTTCCAAAAGGAAGATGCATCATTTGTTGCAAAGGGGTGTACTAAATCACTTAACATGCAATATTCTACATTTTCATTCTCTCTCTTCTATGTGGAGGAACACATGGGCTTATCTTGCATGGATTTTTGGACACTATTGAATATCCTCTCCTTGGGAAGGAGTTTTCTCCTATAGGAGTTTTGAGGGGAACATATTGTACATGAGTCCTAACATGTGGAGGAACTACTATTATGCTATTGAAATGCTATCAAACTAAAGAAGATTAAGTGATTGTATTGATGTGCTCTTGTTCTTGAGATTAATACAAGTTTGGTATCTCTTTGGTAGTGGATTTTTTTTTCTCAAAAGAGTTTCTCCATGTGTATTTAGTGTTATGTGTTATTCCTAATTTTAATTCTGATATATGTTTCTCCATATTTTATTTGATGGTTTAATCACATGTAACTAATCAATTAATTAGATTTAAGCACTATTTCTTTATGCTTTCACTATATATGTTTACTCTATTTTCAACATTTAGTATAAGAGCTACGGATTGATTAGAGATAGTGACTCCTTTATTGGAATGTTGTGGGTTTTTTGTGGTTGTAGTGGGAGAATTTGATATAATAGTTTTGTAAATCCATATGTGGTTAAAGCCATGGTGCACATCTCGATTAGAGATTGAGAAATTCAAAATGCTTGGGTGAGTCATGGAAGCTAAAGAAGGAGGGTCTCTTGGAGAAAAGAGTTTGGAGCTCTATGATAAAGAAGGAAAATATTGTGGGAATGTTAGTTGAACTAGGCAAATCTTGATAAAAGGGATCAAGGAACCATAAGGTTGTGTCTGTTTATCTCTATCCTCTTGAATGTTTCAATAAAACTTTCACTTGCAGTTTATGGAAGAGGATAAATGAAATATATCAAATCAAGAGTCTAGCAAATAAATTGTATTTGAAAAGAAAATTGTATTCCTTGAAATTAAAGGAAGGAGACTCATTTTTTGTGCAACTTAATTATTTAAATTTTATTTTGATTCAACTAGGAAGTATTTATATTAAGCTTGATGAAGAGGATAGATGTATTATGTTACTTTGTTCTTTGTTTAAATCATGGAAAAAATTATTTATCACTATTAGTGGTGGTACTATAGAGCCCAATATGGATTCTCTCATTGTTATTTTTCTTAGCAAATAAATGAGAAGGAAATCCATGGATGAGGGTTCCAAGGATGCACTACATTTTTTGGGTAAGGCCTAAATAATAAGGGGGTACACAAGGGGAATAGAATAAATCTAAGGAAGGGATAAATGAAAAGGATGGTCTAAAACTCTAGAAAGAGTAAAGTGAGATGTTGAAACTATGAGAAGTGGGGCCATTTGAAGAAGGAATGTAGAAACAAGAAAAAACTTGATGATTACTTTATTGATTAATCATTTGATGATGATGATACAATTGATACATTATTTTTTATTTCCTCACATTGCCAGTTATGACTCGTGGCTAATTGATTTAGGTGCCTTGTATCACATGAATACTCATGATGAGTGGTTTTCTCATTACAGAGGATGTGATGGTGGTGATGTGTTTATTGGTGACAATAGTCTCAAGATTGTTAGCCTCTAAGGAAAGGTAAACCTAGTTTTTAGTGATGGAAGACTGAAAACTCTTATTGATGTGTTGCATATTTTAGAGCTTGTAAGGAATTTAATTTTGATTTATAAGATGAATGATGCTAGTGTGCACGTCAAGTTTGACAAGAATAGTTGTAGGTTGGCTAGAGTAAATATGGTACTAGCTAACGACATTAGGTGCATAACTTTGTTTAAGTTAGAGGCATCTACATATTGCAACTTTACCAATGTGACTAAAATTCTATAAATTTATGTATGTCGCGGCTATAAAAATTTGGCCACATTAGTGAAAAGGGTCACTGGACTGTGATTAATAAATATATGGTGGAAGGTTTTTTAGGTTATTCTAGTGAGTTCAATTTCTATGAGCATTATGTGTTTGGAAAATATAAGAGTCAACTTTCCTTCTAGAAGTACTAGAGTTAATAGAATTTTAAAGGTAATTCATTTAGATATTTTTGGTCTTGTGGATGTTCACATTATTGGAAAATCTCATTATTATGTTTCATTTATTAATGACTATTCAAGATTTTCTTAGATTTACTTTTTGAAGCATAAATTTGAAGTTTTCTCTAAGTTTAAAAAATTCAAGGCACTTGTTGAGAAACATTTAGATATGGAGATTAAGGTTTTGAGATTAGATAATAGAGGAGAATATTTCTCTAGGGAATTTGACTATTTCTATAGACATGCAAGTATCACGTGACAAAAAACTACCCCATACATGCCATAACAAAATGGGGTTGTAGAACAAATGAACTAGACATTAATGGACAAAGCTAGAAGCATGTTGAGTGGTGCACATTTGGATCGATGTTTTTGGGTTGAGACTATGAGTATTGTTAGTAACTTGATAAAAATATCTCCTTGTTCAACCCTAGTTGATAAGACACCATATGGTGTGTGGACAAGTAAGAAACTCTCCATTTCACATCTAAGAGCTTTTGCCTACAAGGCTTATGTTAATATACCTAAGGAAAAAATATTTATATTAGATTTCAAAGGTCAAAAATATATTTTTGTAGGATACAAAGAAAATTTTAACGGTTATAAGCTTTGGAATCCTCTAATCTTGAAAATGGTCTATTTTAACAATGTGATTTTCACATAATTTAGAGTTATTTATGATCTTGAAGAATCAAAGGAAAATGAGAATAAAATAGTGTATTTTGAGGCTAAGGTCAAGAAGTAGGAAGATCGACGTGTAGTAGAACAACATGATGGATCTGAGGATGGAGAGGTAGAAGATTTGGGTGAGAGTTTTAAACAGGTAAATCATATTGAAGAACATGCAAAATATTTTACTATACCCTTGAGAAAATCCACAAGGCAACAAAATCTAACTGATAGGTATAGCTCACTAGATTTTCTTTATGTATTTGCTTTATCTTATAGTGACGACTAACCTAGATTTGTGAAGGAAGCATTTTGAAGAACATGAGTCTTGGATGGAGATCATGTAGGAGGAGATGATGTCCTCTGATAGATGTGAGACATTGGATATAGTGGATTTTCCTGAGGGAAGGAAGCCTAATGGATGCAAGTGAGTGTTTAAGAAAAAGTTTAGAGTAGGCAATAAGTTAGAATGGTACATGGAAAGACTAGTGGCAAAAGGGTACTCCCAGATAAAGGGAGTTGATTTTGGTGAAATAGTTTCTTTTGTGGCCAAGTTAACTTATATAAGATTCCTTCTTTTTATTTCTATTGCTTGTGATTTTGAAGTAGATAAAATGAATGTTAAAACTACTTTTTTTGCATGGGGATTTTGAGGAAGAAATTTACATGAAATAGTCTAATAGTTTTACGGTGAAAGGTAAATAAAAGTTGGTTTGTAGGTTGAAGCAATCTTTGGGTGCTATCAAAAGTTCAATGATTTTGCATTAAATCTTGGGTTTGTAATAAGTGAGGCTGATCATTGTGTTTATTTTAAATTGATTGATCATTAGTTACTAATTATTGTCTTATATGTTGATGACATGTTTATTGAGAACAATAAGGTATGATTAGGAAAATCAAAGCTTAGCTTTCTAGTGCATTTGATATGAAATATTTAAAGGCTACAAAATTATCTTAGGGATGGAAGTTAGAAGAGATCAGGTTCACAAAAATCTTTGGCTTAGTCAAGTATGTGGGGACTATTTTGTAATAGTTTAATACACATGAAATTGTAAGTGAGCGAGTATTCCTTTACTTATCAGTACTGAGTTTTCTTTTGATTACTGACCTAAGTTAGATGATGATTTTGAGGATATTCATATTATTCATGTTGGAATTAGGATAGACAACTGAGAGGAGTGGGTGAATTAGTTGTCTTAAAAACCTTAATACTTGCAGTAATTAATTCTTCTTTTCTACTCAAACCAGATTAATTATGTAAACATTAAAGCATGAATCAACAACACATGAGCACAAACAAATGAACACAATTGACACTAGGATTTTTGATGTGGAAACCCGGTTAAGGGAAAAACCATGGTGGGGGTTAACCCACAAAGATTATACTCTGTTAAAAGTATTACAAATGAGAAGGCACATGCCTTCGGGCTCACTTCCCAGAGCTCACTGCTCAAAGGAGGTTCACTGCCTACAAGAATGATTACAAGAAGATTATAGATTGCTTGAACTGATGAACAACATCTACTAATGCAAGAATTCAGTTCCGTTTAAGCACAAAATACTGATCTTACACATTTCATCTTGTTCTGCCTTGTTTACTGTTATGCCATGATTCAGTCCTCAGATCTCTTCTCCTTCACCATTTTCTCTACCTTTTTCGCACTTACTTTATTACCACACCACAATCACACCATACAACACTTGAATCCATTGGCTATATATATCCGCATCAAGAAATTCAATCAACTGTAGTCAGCTTCAAGAAAATTTAGAACATTATTAAGAACTCTATTCTGTCGGCTAAATCTATGCACAAATATCAACGCGGACCAAAAAATTGTGTTCCTAGACCATCAATCATGTTGGCCAATGCCACTGATTATCACTAATTACTTATCCAACAGCTTTTCTGCATCTAGCCCAAGATCAAATACTAGGTCGCCCTGTTCTTTTTTTGACTGTGCTGACTAACTAGAACCCGATACTCAAATCCTTATAACCTTTGAATCCTTTATCTCTGGAGGCTAAATCTCTAGATTTAGATAGTCTTGATAATCCTTATCACTTCCTTGGATCCACAACACACTGTGAATTACCACCAGAGAGATCTAGACTAGGATACTAGACCTAGTCACCTGCTCTGTTTCTAACTCCCGGACTTAGACAAATCCTCACTCTGACTTCCGGTATGAACAAATCTTGTAATGCAGATGTGTAGGATAGACTTAGTTGCCATCAATGACAACACCTGTTATGCGTAGCAGTGTCTCTTGCCAACAATCGCCCCCTTTGGCATTGATGGCAACACTTGTGAAAAATGACTAAGTGTCAGAACAACTCCCCCTTTCTATGTGCACTTATGCTTTTCACTATTCTCCAATGCTCCCCCTTTGCTGGATTCCTCATTTTTCACTACTCTTCACTTCCCCTTTAACATCAATGGCAAAGGGTGGGGTCCGCAAACCAAAATTTACACCAAAATTCTAAATACCAGGTCGCATATGTACAAATAGTCTTTTAAGTCTTTACATAAACTTAAGTATATCACCAAAAATGTTCTTTAATTGTACCAACTCACTATCCCAGCTCTTCTTCGTAGTGTTCAAAATTGATATGTGGCCACTGAATAGAAATGCTTGTGACTCTGCCGTCCACAGATCAATGGGATCACTTGATTGAGCTATAATTTGTGCTTCAGTCAGAGCATTAAACATTGTTTCCATTTTGGGGGAAATTAGTCCCCGGAGCTCACACATCCTTGTCTCAATATTGTCTTTTTCTTTTATTAGTTTCTTTATTTCTTCAATCAGGCTGATTGTTTGACATTCTTGGCTCATCAGTGAAATTGTCAGAGGATCAAAAGATTGGGATACACTTGACAGTTTTTCTTTAAACTCCTTTATTTTTATTTCAATGTCCTCTATAGCTTTAGGATAGGATAAATAGAATTTATATACCTTCCCTCCTTCTATAAGAGCATTTTGAATACTCTTTACACTAGTATCTAGCACAATTCTATCAAGTGCAATCATCCTTTTCAGAGCATCAAATCTTTTATCATTGAATTCATTTTTAACCTTAACCTCTGCAGATTTTTCAAGAGATTCAAAATGAGAACTTACAGAGTTTATCAAGTTCTTTAAATGTCCAGAGGGGGATGCTGAACAATCCTTTTGAAAAGTGGGTATGATTTTCTCCAAAATTCCAGATACAAGACCAAGTAGCTCACTATCTTTTATGTGAGACTTCAAAATATCTTCTCTAGCCTTAGCTTGAGCAATGGAAGCCAACTTTATCTTTTGCACCAGAGATAAGGTATCAAAATTTATTGGACCTTGTATAATGTCCTGGTCTTCTTCAATTTGTTTGTCTCTTTCTAGAATTTCCTTTACTGCTTCTGTAGTGTCTCTTGCCTAAAATGATGAAGTATCTTTTTGATCCTTTCCGGTACTGTCAAGCAGGTTGTCCTGGCTCACAATCAATCTTTGCTATCTCTTCCTCTTTTCCATTCTTCTCCTTGACCTTTTCTGCTTCTTTGTCCTTAGCTTCTTCTAATTCATGTTGCATATTCTTCAATGAATTATCTTCAGTTTGATCATCACCTTCAACATTCATCTTTGTATCTTCTTTGGATTGATCCAGAGGAGTTTGAATACCTCCTGCATCATTAGATTCATCTGTCATCTTTTCATCTTCCTTGTTCATTATTTCCTTTTACGGAATAGAGGAGTCATCTAACTCTATTTGTTGCTCATTGAACTTCAATTCTTCAACATCTGGAATTGAGGAGTCAATCTTATCATCAATCTCTTCTTCAACAATAGGAAGATTGTGTCTTTTCAATGCATTCAGGAGAATATCCTGAGTATCTTTGACTATCTCATCTATTTCACCAAGCATGAGTTTATTCATTCTCTTCTTGCTCCTGAAGTCATCCTTCACTTCTTTGAATATCATGTTCATCTGATCTGGAGTAATTTGAGGGCACAAATTTATCAACACATGCTCCCTAATCTCAATGTCTTTACCTTTTGCATTTTCTTTTCTTAACTCCAAAATATCTGCAAGACTTCTTGGAATTTCAGAAGTTATTTCAATCAAAGCCTTATTGTAGATGTCCAAATATTTGACAGTTTCTTCCTCTAGGACCCTCTTATCAACATCATTGTAATAATCAAAGAATTCAATCATTGGTCTTAAGTTCCCATCTACAGTGACTAATTTGATGATGTCATCCATAGAGAGAGTAGGATTTTCAACAAATATTTCAGTCTTTTGCCTCTTGCTTGCCCTTTTTCTCCTGGAAGGCTTCTCCTTAGACACCTTGGCTGCTTTTGTGCTTGACGACTTTAATTCTTTGACTTCAATATCAGAATCAGTTTCTTCTTCATCATTTTTCATGCTTTTATAAGTCCGGGAGGCCTTAGTTTTCACTTTTTTCCCTTCTTTTCTGGATGATTCACCTTCCAGTTTTTCAAGTTTGGTAGGTTTTGGGGGAACAAGGGCAGCAACAGAGCTTCTAGTAGTCCTTGATGTGGAACTTCCTTATTTCTTATCCCACTTCTCCTTCTCTGCCTTTTCAGTTCTTTCCCTGAATTGCCTCACAACTTCCTTTGTGAGGCCTAGATTCTCGGCCAACTGTTCAATTTCTTTTCTTACTTTCCTATTGATTTCAGGTTTTCTGAGTTCAATATGCAGTTTTACACTTAGCTCCTCATATGTCCCAAATCTTTCAACTGTTGTGTCTTTTGGCTTGCTCAAAAGGTGTTGAGCATACATATTCAAGATTTTCTCATCTACCTCATACCCCATGGGCATGATCCAAACAGTTCTGGGTTCTACTGCTTCCATTAAGCACTGATCAGTGTCAAACATAAAATATATTTCATTCTTGTACTTCTCAACAACCAATTTAGGGATTCTTTCTCTAGAATGCATCATATTCTGGAAATTCTTGAAGTATCCCCAGATTGCAGTTTTTTGTACTTTATAGTCACCAATGCTGTGTAGATGATCTCTGATCTGAATAGCAACTGGCTCGTCATTAGTCCAGTGCACACCCTTTACTCTAGGTACCTCATTCATAAAGTAGAAAAATAAACATAGAACCAATGTACCATATTTAAAGGTGTTTTTCTTATCTTTCTTGATTTTGTTCAAGTTCTCAATTAGTTGGTTCTACAATAATTCACACAAGTCATAATCTGTATTTTCCTTTAACATTTTGTATGCAACATATATGGTCATTCCAGAGACAGAGTTCTCCCTGTTGGAATGATAAATTTTGTAACCAATTACCATTGAAGCAAACTTGACATCTGGATCAATAATATCATTGATAGTCATTGCCCTTTTGTCAAATTTGGCACAGGTTGCATTAGTTACAGTCTGGTTCTTCATAGATTTCAGCATGGGTAAACCACTGGTTGAATTCAACTTAGTCACAATCATGATAGCATCCTTTGTAATTTTGAATGGTTTCATGAGCCATAAGAACTCATCATGCATTTTTCTTAAAACATACTGGACCCATTCATCTTCATCGAATGTTGGAAACCCCATAATATGAATGAAATGCTTATCATGCAGTGCCTTATACTTGGGTTTAAGATCATGATTTTCATCCCTTAGATGACTCAAACAAATCTACAAACCTTGAGTCCCCAAATTCATCTATGCTCGCATGAATATAGACCATAATATCTTCAACATGCAGCACACCATACATAACACTTGAAAATGCACCTAATGGGTTGACTTCTACTGATTTGTGTGGGTGTTTCTTAAATTTGGGTTGAGGCCTTTCAGTAATATCAACAACCAAAGGTGTAGCCATTTGCAAAAGATTACAAGTTCAAAGCTTCGCAGATAAATACCTTTTTCACAAAATTAGAGTTGGCGGGCAAATTCACCGATTGCACTTCAAATCCTTGAAATCTCAGCTCAGACACTATTCTTCTTGCTCTCTTCAAATGCAAAGTGATTCAAATGAAGAGTGAATGACCTTTTTATGCTCCGTAAAACCTAATTTTCCTTTGTAATAAATGCTCTACCCTAACACATTTGGTTACACTATTTCTGCATACAGTCGATCTTCAATTGCTTCGCAAATCATCATATCCACTTCTTTTCTTCTAGAGATCCTTTCAAATGATCTGTAATAACCAAAATTAATTTCTCTCATCGTGCCAGATTTAGGCACCCACTTACTGGCTGGGAGAATTTGATTTTTAATGCTTCTCCCCTTGAGCCAGAGCTCCTAATTCAATTTTCAGAGGAATTATCAACACCGGATTCTAGTGCGGACCCATTACTACTATTCATAGCACCCTTTTTGACCCATGTCTTGCTCATTTCATTCTAGATCTCATTCACATCAATTTTTCCCTTGCCTTTGTCTTGTCTCTGCTCATCCAGATTTCTGTTTATCGGACCTCTTCTTTCATTATTCCTGCTTCTGCAGAATCTTGCAAAATGACCAGATCGATTATAGTTGAAGCACACAACATTTCTTTGCCCATTTGATTGATTTCCTCTTGATCTGCACTGATTGGCCATGTGTCCAAATCTATTCCATGAAAAACAGTAGCCATTAAAGGAATTGTCATTTCCTCTATTGTTAGAGTTATTCATTATCATACTTCTGCATTCATTGGATCTATGACCATACCTCTTACAATTGAAGCATTGACTAGAGAATGATGGACTACTTTGATTCACTCTACTTCTGTATTGAGTGGCTCTATGACCAAATTTATTGCACTTGAAACAAGTGCCATTGAAAGATGGATACCTTTGATCATTGGGTTGTTTTAACGGAGGTCTTCTAGGATTCCTTCTTTGATTTCTTGTATCAGGATTTCTTTGACCGGATCCAGAGCTCTCACCTTTCTCAAATCCCAGACCATGCTTATCATCTGCCTTCTTCTGACTATCAAGCAACACTTCAAGTTTAGCTGAGCTTATCTTGAATTTCTCTTTATATTCATTAGCAACTTCTAGGTCATGTTTGAGAATGATAATTTGCCTTTCAAGTTCTCTTTCGTTGTCTTTGCTTTCATGTAGATTAGACTCTAGATGGCCATCAATTCCGTCCAATGTGCAGTATTCTTCTGTTCTTTCTTTAAGAGTTTGTTTCAAGTCTTCTTCAGTCTTCCTTCTTTCCTCAATTTCTTTGGTTAACCTCATCACCCCAGATTCTATTTCATGTTTTAGAACAACAACTTCTTTTGCTAACTTCTCACATTCCTTTGTCTTCTCTTTCAGGGCCTTATTCATGTCATTGTCCTCATTCTATTTTCCTAGTTGAAGGAGTAGCTTCTTCCTCTTCCCATTAGATTTACTCAATTTTTCTTTTAATATCTCAATGCAGTCTTCAACATCTTTAAGATTTTCTTGTAGTTCTTTGACTTCTGCTCTAGACTGGTCAAGATCATCTAAAGCAAGTTGAAGTTGTTCATCGAGGTTGTATGAATCCATTGTAATACCTTCCCAGATCTTCCTCAAGTTGTTAGGCTTCTTCCAAAGAACCTTGCTCGGATACCAATTGTTGGAATTAGGGCAGACAACTGAGAGGGGGGGTGAATCAGTTGTCTTAAAAACCTTAATACTTGCAGCCATTAATTCTTCTTTTCTACTCAAACCAGATTAATGATGTAAACATTAAAGCATGAATCAACAACACATGAGAAGAAACAAATGAACACACTTGACACCAGGATTTTTGACGTGGAAACCTGGTTAAGGGAAAAACCACAGTGGGGGTTAACCCACAAAGATTATACTTTGTTAAAAGTATTACAAATGAGAAGACACATGCCTTTGGGCTCACTGCCCAGAGCTCACTACTCAAAGGAGGCTCACTGCCTACAAGAATGATTACAAGAAGATTACAGATTGTTTGAACTGATGAACAACATCTACTAATGTAGGAATTTAGTTTCGGTTAAGCACAAAATATTGATCTTACACATTTCATCTTGTTCTGCCTTGTTTACTGTTATGCCATGATTTGGTCCTCAGATCTCTTCTCCTTCACCCTTTTCTTTGCCTTTTTCACACTTACTTTATTACCACATCGCAATCACACCACACGACACTTGAATCCATCAGCTATATATATCCGCATTAGGAAATTCAATCAACTATAGTTAGCTTCAAGAAAATTTAGAACATTATTAAGAACTCTGTTCTGTTGGTTGAATCTATGCACAAATATCAACGCAGACCAAAAACTTATTTTCCCAAATCATCAATCATGTCGTCCAATGCCACTGATTATCACTAATTGCTTATCCAATAGCTTTTCTGCATCTGGACCAAGATCAAATACTAGGTCGCCCTGTTCTTTTTTTGACTGTGCTGACTAACTGGAATGTGATACTCAAATCCTTATAACCTTTGAATCCTTTATCTCTGAAGGCTAAATCTTTGGATTTAGATAGTCCTGATAATCCTTATCACTCCCTTAGATCCGCAGCACATTGTGAATTACCACCAGAGAGATTCAGACTAAGATACCAGACTTAGACAGATCCTCACTCTGACTTCCGGTATGAACAAATCTTGTAATACGGATGTCTAGGATAGACTTAGTTGCCATCAATGACAACACATGTTATGTGTAGCAGTGTCTCTTTCCAATAATTCCATATGCTATTGTCATAGGTAGCTTGATGTATGCAAACTAGAATTATATTAAGAGGGTGTTTATATATTTGTGACGAACCTTTGTTTGCTATTTATGTTATTCATAAGACTAATGATGTGGGCTAAATGTGGACATACATGGTTTTTTTGGTTTAAATTGGGCTAGTGATTTGGATAGCAAGAGGTTTACAAGTGGTTATGCATTGACTTTGTTTAGAGATGCTATTAGTTGGATTAATAAGATGCAACAATTGATTTGTTTATCTATGAGAAGAATATTACATGGCTACTACATGCGCTTATAAGTAGGTGATATGGTTATAGAGGTTGTGTTCAAGTATTGGTTTTAAATGTAGGAAGGTAAAGATTGGTTGTTAAAGTCAGAGTGTTATTTTTTTGGAAAATATCCCCATGTACCATGATCATACTAATCATATAGATGTGTGAATCACTTTATTTATGAGATGGTTGAGAATGGCGAGGTCATGGTTTAGAAGGTTGACACTTTGTATAATGTTTCAAATTTTATTACGAAACTAGTGAGCATGGATAAGTTGTCTTCATGCAAGGAGACTATAAACCTTACCTCTTCTCACACTTAATTTATTTTATGTTTCCTATTATGTCACTACAATATAAATATTAAGTGGAAGACTGATCACCTCAGATTCCAGTTTTTAGGGATAGAATTTTTTGTACTAATTTTGGATTGAATGGGAGCTTGCACAAAAGAAAATCTCTTTGTAGGAAAAATGGCAAGCACAATAGAGATGGAGATATTCATGTGAACTATCATTGAGTTTTAGAATCTCAAGATGGAGGATATGCTTATAGATAGAGATCTATGGGATATAGTATTCAGATATAATCCTGTTGCATTGAAACAAGAAGACTAGGACATATTGGACAAAAAAGAAAAGGGTTTTATTAGACTTTGTTTGGAAAATTTAGTGTTAAATGTACATGAAGAAGCCACTACACAAGCCCTTTGGAAGAAGTTAGGAGAAATTTATTAGACCAAGTCCTTGGTAAATAAAATTTTCCTAAGAAAGTTGTATACTCTCAAGATGGAGGATGGTGGTTCTGTATCTGAGCATATGAATGCATTTAATATGATCAATGACCTAGTTATACTCTATTGGCATGAAAATGGGGGAGGATCATTGCATGACACAATTTTATTCTTTTCTAGACTGGTGCAGTGCACCTAGAGAAATCTTTAAGTCAAATTTTTATAAATTTGTTTGTAAAAGGCAAAATGAGTTTCAAAATAATGTAATAGAGCCTTAAAAAGGCATAGGTCAGTAAGTGGGGGATGAATTATTCATTTTATGTTAGTGGAGTTTGAAAATAGTTAGTTTCATTTAGTGGTCTGCAGTCATCAAGAGTATGACAGTCTATTTTTAGTAAAATCAGTTTTTTAGTAAAAATCAGTAGTTTTAGGCTATTTTGAGCCTTTCCCACAATGGGAATCTTGGAGAAAAGATCATAAACAATTGTAAATGCTTTTTAAAGGAATGGGGTCATGTGTATGTAGTTTTGGTTGAAGTTTGAAGAGAAAGAAATAAAGATTATGGTTGTTTTGCTGTCCCATCAATATTTTTCTAAATATTGTTGTTCCCTCTCATTTTTCTTAGCCGTACAGTACTAATACAAGATTCTCATGCTTGGAATGTTGTAGTGTGTGGTCTCATCTTTGTTTTAAGCTAGGTTGGAGGAGATTTGATGGAGATTTGGGCACCTTCCCAACGTTTTCTTTGGGACTGCTCTTTTCACAGTTTAAGACTGTTTTATTGTTGTTCCTCTTGTTTGTACTGGGCCGTACCACACAGCCAAGAGCCCAAATGTTAATCATGTATTTAAGGCCTATCTTAACTTTCATTCAAACTTGGTTGGAGCCAATTTCATTGTAAAAGAAGCATTTTATGATTGTTTTTGTGCAAGTGGGTTTGTAGTAGGGTTTTAGAGGATTTTAGTTCTTTTTCATGAAATCGATGGATTTAGGAGTTTCCACACTTGACCCATAGGTGGAAATGAGTGTAACAAGTTTGGTTTTCATGTTCATTAAGTGGGTTTTATGCAAGAATGATGGAGTTGGTGTGAAAGGACAGATTTGTGTTTCTTGAAGTCCAATAACACTATGTTTTGATAGTCCTAACATAGGTGGAGTTGCTTTTTGAAGGTAAGGTAGTTTGTATGGTGGATAAAACATTCAAACCAGTTAAGTGTATCAATATTAAACACCTCCTACACCTGGGAACAAGAATTTGTGGAGTGGGTTATCATTTCCATGTATTTGTGTTGTTGTGGGAGGCCTAATTAGCCCTTGGGACAGCAGGGTACAGTCAAGTTTTGGGTATAGTGTTCCAAAGAAACCTATGTTGCATGTTCAATATGTTCAAGAACATGGTAATGGGTAGTCAAAAGGCCCATTAAAGTTCGGAGAAGAGGTCTGAAACTAAAGTTATTGCATGACAGTCCTAAAAAGAGGGCTGCAAGGAAGTGAGTGGGTTTGTGAAGGAAGTGGTACAAGGATGTACCCTCAGTGCATTTTGTGAGTTTTGTGAGCTTGGGACAGTAAAACCTAGTTATTATAGTGTCCCTAGAAGGTTTGGGAAGGTCCCCATATGTTTGAACCTATAAATGGTGATATTGTGTTATGTTGAAGTCATGGAGTGTGAGTGGACAGTCAAGTCCAAATTGAAGTCAAGTGTTGCTGTTTGGTCCACTGAGGCCTAGATGAGTTGTTTGCCCTGCCATCCCCTATATCCTCTTCCTCATGTGTTGTTGTTTGTGATCCTTTGTGGTCTTTGTGTTGTGAGCTCTGCATCATAGACTCATGGGATCACTTAATGATGGCCATTGTGATTTCTAAGCTCAAGATGGATGAGGTAGTGGAATCATTAGTTTCAGAGGAGATGTATAGATTTTTTTGAATCGGCTAAGGAGGCCCTATTAGTTCATGGAAGACCAAAAGAGAAAAGCAAGAAGAAGGATAAGAAGACAGAAAAGTCAAGATACAAATCTTGTGGGAGATCCAAATCTACTAGAATGTCCAAGGCTAAGTGTTGGAACTGTGGTAAGCTCAAACACTTCTATGAGAAGAAGAAAAAGAGAAATGATTCAAATGATGAGTCCAAGAAGTCCTCTCAAGATAATGCAAATGCCTTTGTCACAACCTTAACAACACATGCAACAAAAGGTGCATGGTTGATTGACTTAGGCAATTCTTTCCATATGACCTCCCATTGGGAGTGGTTCTCTAAATATGAAGAATGTGATGGTGGGAATATATACCTTGGAGATGACTCTCACTTGAATATTATTGGTCATGGAGGAGTTCTTATTAGATTCCTTTATGGAGATGTCAAGGGGATAAATGGTTTTCTACATATCCCTAGTTTGGCATGGAACCTATTATTGGGGAGCAAATTGAATAATGTGGGTGTGCAGGTTGTTTTCTCCATTGGTGTAATATGATGCAACGAGCTATGGTGCTCACTAAGGGTGTTTGTGTAGGCACTATATTTTAGCTGAATGCATGCACTATTTAGTGAAATATTTCTTCTATTCATGTAGCTAAGAGAACTACAAATTCTACACTCTCACCATTAGTGCCAACAATAAAGATGAGTTTTGTATCTACTTCCAATGGTCATGCTTTCTAGGTACCTATGCAAGCTCTTGCTTCAGAGAGCAAAGTACCTACAAAGAAGATAATGATACGGATCCAAAGAATGGGCAAAATGTAAAAAGGGTCTTAGGACCTTAAAAATTAAAAATATTATATAGGGGTTAACAAATTGTGCTCTTGAGTTTGATTTATGTGAACATTGCATATATGGTAAAAAACTATGTTCAATTTTACTCATGTCCTCACAAATCTTTTGGGGTGTTGGATTTAATTCATTCTAATGTATTTGGTCTTGTAAATGTTCCTTCTATTTCTAAGTATTTTTACTATGTATATTTTATAGATGATTGTTCTAGGAGGACATGGATGTGTTTAAGGAGTTTAAAGATCTTGTAGAAAATTAGATTGGTAGAAAGATGAAGGTTTTGATAGTTTAACAATGACGATGAGTTTTATTCATTAAATTTTGATAGATTCTAGAAGGAGCATAGAATAAAAAGACATAAGACAACTCCATATACCCCTAAGTAGAATGGATTTGTAGAAAGGATGAACAAGACATTGATGGAGAGGGCTAAGAGTATGCTTAGTGAAGTTGACTTGGAATAGAAGTTCTAGGCAGAAGTAGTTGTTATGGCTTGTTACCCAGTTAACAAATCTCTTACATCAACTCTTGTTGAGAATACAACTATGGAGGTGTGGATGGGGAAAAGTCCCTCATTATGGAAACTTCAAGTTTTTGGTTGTGAACCATATTCACATGTGCCTAGGGAAAAGTGTTGATGCAGAGGCATCCAGGCATCCACACTATAACCTTACAATACAGCATGGATGTCTGCAGCCCATCATCATCATCATCATCATCACCATCATCATCATATTTAACTTAACACTGTCAGCATTATCATCATATTTCACCTGCCGACCGATATCCTCCTGATGACAAGCCCTAGCCCGTTCGCATGTCAACAGCATCACCTTACTCGATAATCGACAGCATCATCATGTTCGACCAGCGCGAACATCCTCCTGACATCCACTGTTCACTTCAGCGACAACTTCCGCCTTCACTACCTTCAGCATCATAATATTCAACATCATGATAATCAATAGGATAAAGAACATCTGGTTCCTCCCATTTATCCTGATGATGACCAACCTTCACTTCTCGCACCGTCCCTTTGATGCTGACGTCACCCGATATCCTGATGACGTATATCCTGATGATGATGACGTCACCCGCAGCTCCTCAATATCCTGCTGTTCTGAAATATCCTGATGACGTATATCCTGATGATGATGACGTCATATCCTGATGTTGGCCAAACTTAGCTTTTTCGGCCCGCGACCAACCCGATCTTCAACCTGATGCCGATACGCTCCTCCTCGGCTCCTCCTGATGATGATCACCCCGACGCTCCTTCACTTCATGCAATCGAAAGCATCATGCTCTCCCCCACTTATCCGGATGACAATGTCCGAAGCGACTGCAGGATATTTGCAGAAATATCCTGATGATGCCGTTTTAACGAATCTTCAACCTTAGCGAATTTTCACTTCGCCGATCCTCCTGGGATGACCCGATCCACGCACAGGGTGATCTTCCAAACTCTCTCAGCTCGACCTAGCACATGCCCATGCTAGGGTCTTCAACACCTTTCAGCCGCGATCCTGCACACCTGCATGCGAACAAACAAACTAACACCTACCCTACTGTACATAACCATTCCACCGATCAGACGAATCAACCGGTGGAATGGATCAGTGAATCCATACAGCCACCAAACTAGCAAGTCGATCAAGCAATGGAATTCAACAGAGGATGAACACAAACAGGAACACTTTATTTGATTTCAAAAGATGCAAATACAATGATCAGTTTCTCTCTCAGTCTCACTCCCTGCAACCTAGCTCGATCGATGATATCTACAATACCAACCGATCCTCATGCTTAAATAGATTTTCCTACGAGTACTACTGACCCGACTCCAAGCGGCTGGGAAATCTCTCCAGGCGGCTGGGAGATCCAACCGAACATACATCATGACAGCTGTTCTAACAAACTTCCTAAAAATAGCAAAGCATGGTCAGCATGATCTTATCATGATCAGCATGACCTTATTACATGCATTGGTCTTATCAGACCTTCTTAGAAACATAAACAAGACCTAAAACAACTAACTGCCTCATGAAGGCCAGCTGTCAGGTAGGTGCTCCTGCACCATACTCCCCAACAGAAAAGAACTCATGTCCCATGAGTTTAGTATGTGGAAGTCCTCCACCTTTACACTTTGCCTTTGCAATATGCTGAACTGTTCCAGCTGTGTCCTCTGCTGTCTCTTGGCTGCTCCAAGTCTTCTGAACTGGAACTTGCTTTCTGGCAAGTAAATCCTCATGCCTGTTGATGTAGGCCTTTCTCTCACATACCCTGTGTTTGTCAGATTGTCTGACCAGAACCTCTATCTGAACTGCCTCTTGAACTTCTGCAATGTTCAATCCTGTCTCCCTTTCAATCTTTATAGACAAACAATAGTCCCAACTATGACAACATCCTTGTCATTCCTCTCAACTGATTGCTGTGTGCAAACCTGTTTCTGCACCTGCTGCTGATCTCTGTCAGTCAAAACTAAAACTTTCTTCAGCCTGTTGTCCTGAACAACTTCTTTTCCTGCAGTATCCTCAACTGCTTTTATGCCTGCTCCTATAGGCATCTGCACAAATTCCTTCTTTCCCATTAAAATGATTGTGGCTGCCCCCTGTGCTGCAGCATCTGCCTGTAATGGCATCAACTTCATAGTCTTCCCATCTTTCTTGATGGTATAGGTATTAGCATACCCATCATACAGTACCCTTCTGTCAAATTGCCATGGTCTACCCAATAGTAGGTGACAACATTCCATGGGCAAAATATCACACAAAATTCTATCCTGATATGCTCCAATCTGAAAATCCACATATGCCTGTTCAGAGACAAAAAGTGATTGACTATCACTCACCCAAGATGCCTTGTAAGGGTGCTGATGTGGAATCCTTTCCAAATTCAGTTTATCCACCATTTCCTGAGATACCATGTTGTCTGTTGAACCAGTATCAATGACAACCTTACATTTCTTACCTTTGCTCTTGCATATGGTCTTGAAAAGAGCTCTTCTTTGTGGGGATTCTTTGTCATGTACCTTCATGGTAGTTGCTGTTCTTCTCATCATCAGAGACTCTCCACTCTCTGGGTATGCATAATTATCAGGTTCCTTATCCTTTTGATAAGTGTTTGAACTCTGCACACTTTGCTCTACTGTCTCTTCTTGTACCAGTTGTACTCTCTTGTCACTAGTTCTATCATTTCTGGATGATGAACCTTTGTTTTCTGGACATTTAAAGGATGGATGACCAAACTCACCACAGGTGTAACATTTTCCTGAAAATGTAGTAGAACCTCTACCACCTCCAAATCTTCCTCTATTACCTTTCCATCCACCCCTGAAATCAGACTGTCCCTGTCCTTTACCAGTGTCTTCTTGACCCTCATTTGTTTGCTTTTGTGCAGGGGCTGCTCCCCTTCCCCTCATATTGTTTCCTCTTCCTCTCATGGACTTATCATGTCCTCTATTCATCTTTTCTTCAATCCTGATTGCCATTTGATAACAATCCTCCACATTCTTAGGGTTAGCTAAAACTAACTCATCCTGTATGTTAAATCTCAAACCAGCCAAGTACCTAGCCACCTTTTCTACCTCATTCTCATGATGACCAGATCTCATACTCAACTTATAAAACTCCTCAGTATATGCCTTCACATCCCTTTCCTTCTGCTTTAAAAATTGCAGTTTCTTAAACATCTGGATTTCATAATCCCTTGGCAAGAATTTACCTTTGATCCTTGCTACCATCTTATCCCATGAAGTGATCTTTGACTTCCCTTGTTTCCTTCTCTCAGATTGTACATAATCCCACCAAACCAAAGCATGACCTCCTAACTTGGTCTTTGCAATCTTTACCTTCTGATCCTCAGCAACATCTTCACATTCAAAGTGATTATCAAGTGCAGCAATCCAATCCAGCAACTCATCTTCATTCAAACTTCCAGTATACTTGGAAACATCAACCTTTACCTTAGGTTTATCATTCTGCACTGCCTTTAACAGTTTTGCCAATCTCTGGTCTTCAGCATCTAGATCTTCAGCTACCTCTTCATACTCTTCAACAGTATCTTCATCTTCTTCAGACTCATTGTCTGCCACTTCCCTCTTTTTGTTCTTTTCCAGGGCTGTAAGCCTGGCTTGAAGTGCTTCAGCAAGCTCCTTCATCTTCCTCATCTCTCTGGCATGTTTTTCCTTCATCTCCTGCAATTCCCTTGCAGTACCACTACCTTTCGGAGGCATTTTGTCAACCTCTTAATCAACACACAACACACAATCAACTCTACCTCTGCCCTTTCGGTGACAGAATCAACACACAACAGCCCAGATGTTTTGTTGAGCTCTGATACCACTATGATGCAGAGGCATCCACACTATAACCTTACAATACAGCATGGATGTCTGCAGCCCATCATCATCATCATCATCATCACCATCATCATCATATTTAACTTAACACTGTCAGCATTATCATCATATTTCACCTGCCGACCGATATCCTCCTGATGACAAGCCCTCACCCGTTCGCATGTCAACAGCATCACCTTACTCGATAATCGACAGCATCATCATGTTCGACCAGCGCGAACATCCTCCTGACGTCCACTGTTCACTTCAGCGACAACTTCCGCCTTCACTACCTTCAGCATCATGATATTCAACATCATGATAATCAACAGGATAAAGAACATCCGGTTCCTCCCATTTATCCTGATGATGACCAACCTTCACTTCTCGCACCGTCCCTTTGATGCTGACGTCACCCGATATCCTGATGACGATGACGTCACCCGCAGCTCCTCAATATCCTGCTGTTTTGAAATATCCTGATGACGTATATCCTGATGATGATGACGTCATATCCTGCTGTTGGCCAAACTTAGCTTTTTCGGCCCGCGACCAACCCGATCTTCAACCTGATGCCGATACGCTCCTCCTCGGCTCCTCCTGATGATGATCACCCTGACGCTCCTTCACTTCATGCAATCGAAAGCATCATGCTCTCCCCCACTTATCCGGATGACAATGTCCGAAGCGACTGCAGGATATTTGCAGAAATATCCTGATGATGCCGTTTTAACGAATCTTCAACCTTAGCGAATTTTCACTTCGCCGATCCTCCTGGGATGACCCGATCCACGCACAGGGTGATCTTCCAAACTCTCTCAGCTCGACCTAGCACATGCCCATGCTAGGGTCTTCAACACCTTTCAGCCGCGATCCTGCACACCTGCATGCGAACAAACAAACTAACACCTACCCTACTGTACATAACCATTCCACCGATCAGACGAATCAACCGGTGGAATGGATCAGTGAATCCATACAGCCACCAAACCAGCAAATCGATCAAGCAATGGAATTCAACAGAGGATGAACACAAACAGGAACACTTTATTTGATTTCAAAAGATGCAAATACAATGATCAGTTTCTCTCTCAGTCTCACTCCCTGCAACCTAGCTCGATCGATGATATCTACAATACCAACTGATCCTCATGCTTAAATAGATTTTCCTACGAGTACTACTGACCCGACTCCAAGCGGCTGGGAAATCTCTCCAGGCGGCTGGGAGATCCAACCGAACATACATCATGACAGCTGTTCTAACAAACTTCCTAAAAATAGCAAAGCGTGGTCAGCATGATCTTATCATGATCAGCATGACCTTATTACATGCATTGGTCTTATCAGACCTTCTTGGAAACATAAAAAAGACCTAAAACAACTAACTGCCTCATGAAGGCCAGCTGTCAGGTAGGTGCTCCTGCACCAAGTGTTCTAAATGGAGAACAAGATTGTAAAATACATCATCAGTTATAGTGTTGGTGTGAAAGGGTACAAGTTCTAGGATCCAACAGTTGAGAGGGTTTTGTATCACAAAAGTGTTATTTTAGAGAAATTAATCCTCCTTCCATAATATTATAGCTAGAAGAGGATGAAAAGAAAGTTGTGGTTCAACTACCCTTAAAGATCAAGAAAGTTGAACCAAAAGTTCATGGACCTAAAGATGAGGAAAGCTCAGATTGTTCATATAGTTCCAAAGAGGAGGTAGAACATCCACCTCAACTCTTGAGGAGGTCCACTCAATAGAAACAAAAACTAGATAGGTATACTCCACTTGATTGGAGATGTATTTTTGGTTTGATTACTAGAATTATGAAGGAGGCTATGGATATGAGTGATTATGAGTCCTAGAGAGTGGCCATGGATGAGGAGATGGCTACATTGAGGAAAATGACACATAGGACTTGGTACCATCACTAGAAGGAAGAAATCCTATTGTATGTAAATGGGTATTCAAAAGGAAGATCAACTTTGAAGGTATTATTTAGAAGTACAAGGCAAGGTTGGTTGCAAAAGGCTATTCTCAATTGTTGAGGGGATAGACTTTGGTGAGATTTTTACCACAATTGCTAAGTTGACACCTATCACTTTCTTGTTATTTGTAGCAATAAATTTTGATTTGGAGATAGAACAAATGGATGTGAAGACAACATTCCTACATGGTGACTTAGAGGAAGAGATCTACATGACATAACCAAAGCACTACATGGAGAAAGGAAAAGAAACTTTGATTTGTTGATTGAAAAATCTTTGTATGGTCTCAAGAAATCACCTAGAATGTGATACCAAAAGTCTGATTATTTTTGTGTTGGGATTGGGGTTTTTGATCTAAATAAGATCACTATGTTTATTATAAGATGGATGGTGATCATTTCCTTGTTATTGTTGGCCCATGATTGCCATTAAACCAAAAGGTCGACCTATCAATTTCTGATACAAGCACCAGAGTTAATGAATCCATGGGAGGCGGTTAGTCCATGTCATGAATCCCATGGGAAGCGCTGACCATTTGCCAACAAACTCCCCCTAGTGTTACCCGGGGGGATTCAAACTCGTGACCTTTCATTCTAATACCAATTGTTGGCCTAGGATTGTCATTAAACCAAAAGGTTGACTTATCAATTTCCGTTACAAGTGCCAGAGTTAATGAATCCATGGGAGGCAATTAGTCCATGTCACAAATCCCATAGGGAGCGCTGACCATTTTCCAACAGTTACCACATTATACATAGATGACATGTTATTCGTTGGTAACAAAAAGGAAGTTATTTGTGATTTGAAGTCTTAGATTTTAGCATAATTTGACATGAAAGACTTGGGAGAAACCAAGTATATTATAGGCATGGAGATCAAAAGAGATAGAGAAAACATAAATCTTTGGTTGGGCTAGAGAAAGTATGTGAGCTTAGTGTTGGAGAGATTCAATATGTCAATTTGTATACCTTTGAGTGATTGCATTTTGATGGGGACTAAGTTATATGTAGAGAAATGTTCTTCACCCAATGAGATGGAGGACATGGCTAAATTACCTTATGCTAGTGTCATTAGGAGTTTGATGTATGCTATGGTTTGTACAAGACCAGACATTACCCAAGTAGTGGGAGTCCTTATCTAATTCATGGCTAATCCTAGATGAGATCATTGGGATGTAGTTAAGGTCTTTAGATATTTGTGAGGTACTTTTACGTACCCTATTTATTATCATGGTTATTTGAGAGGGGACTAGCACTTAGTGGATATTCATGGATTTGTGGATTTAGATTAGGCAGATGATGTTGATAGTAGAAGATCCACCAATGGTTAGTTTTTCATTTTATCTGGTGGTACATCTATTAGTTGGATGAATAAGTGGTAGGTTGTGGTTGCTTTGTCCACTATAGAGGATAAGTACATGGTAGCTATTTATTCCTATGAGGAAGCTATCTAACTTAAGAGATTATGCTTATATGTGGAGATGAGTCAAGGAGCTATTAGAGTTTTATGTGATATTTAGAGTGCCATATGTCTGGCAAAGAACATGAACTTTCATGTGAGGATGAGACACATAGATTTTTATTACCATTTTGTTTGTATCATGGTAGAGGATGGGGGGGTGATGCTAGATAAGGTTGATACTTTGGAAAATGTTGTAGATGCATTGACAAAGTGAGTGAGCACAAAGAATTTCAAGTGGTATAGTGGGTCTATGGGCTTCATGACTCCTAGTAGTTAGATTTTAGTGTTTGAGTTCCCCTTTGCTCTTTGGAAATGTATTCAACAAGTGGGATAATGTTGGGAAAGGTGTCTCAACCTTGCATCCTAATGTTTTGATTTATTAATTATTTGTATTTATTTATTATTTTGGCCTAATATTGGGAAATGAGGCATCTCACTTTGTGTTGGCATTATTGTCCATGTGTTAGATACTTTGGGAAGTGTGTAAGAGGTTCTTATGATGTATAAGAGCATGATTATAGGGGAGTTATGTACATTAGAATCTTGACTAGCATTATGACAAGTCACAATGCATCTTTGAATGTGTTTGAATATGCCAAAGTAGAGCACCGAAATTGAGGAGTCAATTATGACAGACATTATGACAAGTTATGATAGGTGAAAGAGCATATTCAACTTAATAAAGCAGACCATGACCAACTTGGGTGTTTGAATTTTGACCAATTGTGGCACCATTTTTAGGTCATTGTTTTGACTCATGGTTTTAGTAAACCACTTGTGGTTTATGGTTTCAGTTTTTCCTATTTATTGGTGCTTAAGGATGGAGTATTGTATGGATTGTATAATTGACGTTGGTGATACTCCTATAAATGTGTAGCCTAAGATTTATATTGTAACCTCTTAGTTGCTAAATAATACAACTATTTTTTCTTGGAGTTTGGGGTTTTCCCCTAAAAGGGTTTTATCCATGTAAATCATCTTGTCATGGTATAATTTTATTTATGTATTATTTTTTGTAAATGCAAGATCTTTTGTTTTGGCACATACCTCCCCTTAAAGGTTAGTGTAGGAAGCAATTCCACACCATTGTTTCCTTTTAGGATGCCCATGAGATGTTGAGAGAGATTATTATTTAATTATTATTCTCCTAGGTACTTACAATATTGTTATAATGGTATTGAATAGGGACATTACATAAAAAGGTCAAAAATGAGAGTTACAATCATCACTCATCATTGGAAGTGTCCATCTCTCTCATAGAGTGCTTGGAGTAACATTGGGATAAGCGAAGCATCTTGTCATAGGGCCCTTATTAGTTGCCATGTTTATGGAGTGTTAGTCTTGGCAGTGGTTCATACCAAAAGTAATGGAGTCAAAGATGCCTTTTTTAGTTGAATTTTGTCTTGAGGAGATGAATTAATGCATATTGGGATATGAGTTATTGTTTGTGGACTATAGTTTTGGTAGCCACTAGTTTATATAAATCACTTGGTGGTTTCCTTTTTACCTAAGATTTATATATTGAGTGTATAAGGTAGAGGTTTTATTATGTTATGTAGGTGAAGCATTGTTATGCTACCAAAATGTTGTCTAAGTGAAGAAGATTGAGTGGATTGTATTGATGTACTCTTGTTCTTAAAACTAATACAAGCTTAGTATCTCTTTGGTAGTGGAGTTTTTCCCTAAAAGTGTTTCTCCACATATATTTGGAATTTTGTGTTATTGCTAATTTTAATTTTTGATCTATGTTTCTCCACATTTATTTGATGGTTTAATCACATGTAACTAATTAGTTAATTAGATTTGAGCACTATTTATTCTTTCTTTTATTGTATCTATTTACCCTATTCAACAAATTCCAACCATCTAACTATCTAACTACAACTTAGGGCCCCCCGTGATCTAGGCTGGTCGAAACTGAATTTCGATGGAGCTTCTAAAAGTAACCCAGGTCAGGTGGGAGGGGGAGCTGTGATTCATGATGACAAGGGAAATGTCAAAGGTATCCATGCTGGGAACCTAGGTTTCCAATCTAACAATTTTGCTGAAGCCTATGCGGCATACCAAGGTATTTGTCTGGCTAAGGAACTAGGTATCAAAAAGCTAGTCATTGAAGGGGACTCCAAAAATATTTTGGACATGATTAAGGCTAAAGTGACCCCTAGCTGGAATATTAAAGATATTATAAATCTAAGCATAGCTGACCTAAGATATATGGACAAGGTAAAAGTGCAACACATCTTTAGGGAAGGGAACACAAGAGCAGATGTCTTAGCAAACAAAGGATGCACCATCAATGATTGCTTAAAGTGGAAGAGGGGAGAGGACGTCCCTAATGATATCACCAACTTCATCAATAATGATTAAAAGTTACCATTTTAATGCTCAGTATGCTCGGATGGAGCGGCAAACTAATCACACGTTCCAGAGTAATCACGGCAAGGACCCTAATCATTACTAGGATTGCAATGAAAATGCTATTGCATTGGGAATTGTCATTTTCTGGACTATTCACAACATCTTCCTCAGTCTGCATTACAGAGCCAAAGCTGAAGCCAACACAAGTTTCAGAATGGGAGGCAACTTAAATCATATTGAACCGACGCAGTTTGATAAGCTGAAGGAGAATAGGGAGCTCTGGGAGATACTGCAGAGAGGGGACTTCACCCCTTATATTGAAGCGATGAATGGATTTGATACCATTCTGTCTAGTGAATTTGCTTGCTCTTGGAAAGCCGGGACGGTTTATGTTAGAGGGTTAACTTTCAAAGTTTCTGAAGAATTAATTGCTAAAGCCACGGGCTTAAAATTGGATGGTACCCACACTCCCAAGAAAGTTAAAGGAAACTATAAGAATGATATGAAGAAGTTCTTCCAAGAAGGAGAGGAGGTTACCAGACTTCATAATGGTTTCAGCCGAGAAGATTTACCGGCCATTTGGAGTGAAGTGGCGGAGGTCATCATGAGGTACATAACTCTAGAAAGTAGGTTCAAAAGATTTCATGGATATCTTTTTCCCCTTCTGAATCATTTTTGTCATAGTATTAGAATTAATCTTCCCTACTAGTTATATTCCTCTCTTGAGGACTCTATCCAAAAAGTTTTGCTTGGCAAAAAACTCCTCCCGTTACATCAGAGTCTAATTTATACCCTCTTTAAGTTTGAATTGGCTCAAACCCTTGCTCTAGGGTTTCGCCCTAGGATCTATAACCCTCAACTCATCATGAACTTCCTTCAGAGTGAGAACAAAGAGGAGGGTTCCACTGACTTTGGTGAGGGTTCCCAGAGGGCTAAGAATTCTCGAGAGGAGAGTTCTAAAGGCAAGGTTACTCCTAATAAGGGCTTGCAGGCTAGGAAGAAGATTGGGTTGGGGAAGAGTAAAGTGAAAGAGATAGCCGCTACCCCTCCTTTTGATTCTGATCAAACCAATACCAATAGAGATTACAACAAGGCTCCCTCTCAGACTATGACAGTGAAAATGGGGCAAATGGTTCTCCATAGTATGAGCATTCCCCATAATGCCCAAGCCCCATAGAAGAAAGAGCTAGCTAGGAACCCTAATCCTAAGGGTTATGTTAGGACTTCTAGGAATAAGGGAGTGAACAAAGCTCAAAGGTCTAGGCCCAGGAAGAAGTTGAGCTCTGAAGAGGATGATAGTTCAGATGAGGAAGTGTTTATTCTAGATTCTGACACAGAAAATGACACTGAGGAGGACACCAAAAATGATATGGAGATGGAGGAGGAAGAGAACTCTAGCAAAGAAAGTGGGGAAAACATGGAGCAAAAGGATAAGGGCAAAATTCTCAAGGGCACCAAAAGGCCCAACCAGACCACTTCGGAGGACTCCCCTAGTAAGAAGACTAAGACTAATGAAGATATCACTGAGGAGAAGCAGGATTCTGAGTGTAAATTGTGCACCAAACTTACTGATAAAGTTACCATTCTTTATTAAGCTATGGAACTTCAGAACTAGGTGCTGAAGTGGCAGCTTTCCCAGCTTCACCATGCTAGAAATAAAATACAGCAGTTTGAGTCTATCACCTAGCTGGAAGTTGAGGATTGGCCGATTGAGGCTAATGATGATCTTTGGGGCCAAGTGGAGAAAATGGCCACCATATTTGAAAAATGGGAGCGCATGGAGGAAGAGATAGGTCAAATCAAGATTACTCAGGTAAACTTGGACAAGAAAGTGTCTGATCTTGTGGACTATAGTAGGGAAACGGTGAAGAATTCGGCCACCACTTTGTATATGCTGAAGGAGGAGTTAGAGAGAAGAAAGCTTGTGTCTGAGTAGGTGGAGGGAAAAGAGAAACAAATGATCAAGAAACAGGGGACTACGGTGCAGCTAGAAGTTAACAAAAGCAAGGAGATGATGGAGGTCACTCAGAAACAGGGGAGTAAGTTGGATGGGAAGGGCAAGCAGAAGATTCAAGAGCGGCTGGAGCAGGAAGTTGACGAGACCTCCTTCTTAGAGAAACTAGAGTTCCTGAACAAAGAATGGCATGCCATAAGCTGTCTTAAGACTATGGCCAGAAAGTAGCTGGCCGTCTGCTGGTCCTGTCTGTTTTGGCTGGCCTTATGGCTGGCCCGTCCTTTTTGTTGTTTCTGCTCTTCTTTGGTTTTACGTCTTGTGAAACTCTTTTGTTGCCTGTGGGGCCTCTGTATATGGGTTCGGGCCCTTTCCCGGTTACTTTAATCAAAACTATCTAACTACAACAGAGAATACTGATAATTACATAACCAAAACATGGTTGTACCATGATGTCGACATACCACACATTATATTAAAGATGACTTCTTCACATGGATAATCGATACATATAACAAGTCACTATCTCTCACACTTGGTCAAAGGTTGGTAACCATCTTCACCTAAACCATGTACATGTCTTCTTGTGCTAGAGCCAAACACCACCCATAGTTTGCAATAGCAAAGAGAAACACCCGATTATTTCTAGTTGCTTGTAGTACCTCTGACCACCCCTTAGATCATCACCATTCTCCCAATAGTGACCACATGTACCCAAAACATGTTGCATGTGCATTTGCACTATCATACACATTTCATTTACTTAAACAATTTTGTGCTTGTGAGTTCTCCAAATGACTTATGGTTGCAATAATAGAAACACTAGACTTAAATGAACCTCCATTCTAAATTATAACATCTAAAACTCATCGTAACTCACCACATAGCTTCCTATAGCTATTTATTAGTTTGCAGTTAAACATTGTTAACATGAACTAGAACAAGTTCACCATATTCACTCACCAAGAACTCTTTATAGGTGAACATAACACCAAAGTTCCAACATACTCTAGCTTGATATTTATCACAAGAGATTTTTTTGTATACACTAAGAAGATAGCCTCATGCATGGGACAGGGATAGACCCATTGCACCCTAGCACCACAAAAACTTAGCATTACTTACAAGCTTTGTCAAAAATCAATAGTCTTATTTGAAAATCAATTTTCTCTATTTGAAATTTTCTTGACTCAACCATCTCCCTAACAAAATTATATTGCACATCCACATGTTTAGTTCTATCATGGTAAACAAGTTCATAGCTAGACAAATTACATTATAACTATCACAATTTGACACTACAAGACTTTTAAAATCAGTATTGTTACAAAGTCTTTGTAACCACACAACATCCTTGTAATCATGTACTTTACTTTGATAGTGGATAACATAATTATCTATTATGGCTTATTCATCTAACTCTCTGCTACTCCAAACATAGTAAAGCATTAACTATTAGTTGATCTTTAGTTATCTAGATATCCAACCAAATTAAAACCAACAAAGCCTTGTATGCTCAAAACATTGCCAACATGATTAGAATTGTGAAAACACAAATAATAATCTAAAATTCCTTTTAAGTACCTAAAAAATCTCTTAACTTGAGTCTAATGTTCTATGTTAGGATTTGACATGAACTTACTTAGAACTCCCACTACTTGGGTAATGTTTGGCCTTGTACAAACCATTACATAGATAAGGCTTCATACCACACTTGCATATGGAACATTACACATGTCCTCCAAATCCTCTGTAGACTTAGGACACTATTTCAAACTCAAATTAGTGCCTACAAGTAAAGGGATACTTAAAGGCTTACTATCATGCATGCCAAACCTCCACAAAACTATCTCAAGATACTTCCTTTGGTTAGATCACAACTTCTTACTAGCTCTATCTCTATGAATCTCCATACCAAATATGAACCTTTCACCTCTTAGATCTTTCATATAAAAGCTACTAGACAATTGAGCCTTGAGTTTTCTAATTAATGTCTTATCGTTCCTTATGATAAGCATATCATCAACCTATAATACAATGGTTAAAACATTATCACCAACTTCTTTGTAATACACAATGATCAACATTTCTCCTTACAAAACCTAATTCTAATGCATAAGCATCAAAATTTTTATACCACATATATGATGATTGCTTCAACCCATACAAAGACCTTTTCAGTTTACCAACCAAATGTTGTTTTCCCTTCACCATAAATTCTTATGCCAACTCATCAATTTTCTCCTTTAAATATCCATGCAAGGATCTAGTCTTGAAATCCATATACTCCACATCAAAATTAAATTTTGTAAGATCTATAGATAAAAACACCCTAATGGAATTCAACTTATCTACCAAAGAAAAGATCTCATTGAAGTCTAATTCCTCAACTTGAAAATACCCCTTTCCAACCAACTATGCCTTGTACCTCTCCTATGTATTATCTACTCTAAATTTATTCTTGAACACCCACTTGTAGCCAATGGGTTTCCTAACTTTAGGTAGATCAACCTAGTCCTAATTCTTGCATTGCTACAATGCCACCATCTACTCTTTAATGAAATTTAATGAAGAATTTTTCTCCTTATAAGAGAGAACCTCTCCTATAGAATTTGGCTCATAATCAGTACAAGTTAGAGAGAAACACACTAAAATTTTGGTGGACTATACTTTTTAGGAAATTTTTGCTACATTGTACACCTTCTCATAGCTACAGGTGGAGAACTTGCTGCATCTACATCCTGTTATTCTATAGAATTTATGCTAGATGTGCCTACATCCTATCCATTCACACCATCTTTTCCATGTCCTTATTCATTTATATATGCTTCTTGTTGCTCTTTTTGGTATTAAAAATGCACTTTATCACTCTCCTTTACATTTGGTTGTTCTTCCTTGGATAAAGCTCTAAGTTCCCTAAATATGACATCCATTGAGTAGAGAACTTTAGTGTTGCTAGATTCTAAAGCTTATAGAGTTTTACATTCTCACTGTACTCAATGAACATGCAATTTTTAGCTATGGAATCCAACTTAGATCGTTTCTCCTTCAGGACATGAATAAATTCTTCACATCCAATTACTCTCAAATGTTTTACAACAGGTTTCTTACCTATCCACATCTTATATGGTATATTATTATTGTGATGTGTGAAAAGATGATCCTAATCAACAATGACGTAACTAGGTTAATCTTGTTGCAAGTATGTCCTATCAGTGTTGTCATTAAAGTCAACAAGATTGTGTTGTCATTGATGTCAACTGTGTTTACTGATGTGGTTGTTGCTGTTTGAGTGAGTTGCTTTTTTGAAGATGATTTGGTTGCCTTGAGGAAGTAATGAATATGTTAGGAATTTGTTTGTGATGTTTGGTTTACAAGTGCTTTTGAGAAAATTTGATTAAGAAAGGAAACGGTGTGGTAAGGTGGCATTTTTGGCTTACAGAGTAGTGTTCTGGTTTTGCTCTATGTTTCCTCTATGTTGAAGATCTATCTTTATGGTTTGGATATGTTGTTAAGAGATGTTATATTCCAAATTTTGTGCTTCGATTCATTGTGCAAAATAAGTTGTGTTCACCAGTGTGTAGACTATGTTTCTGAGTGTTGCAGAGGTGTCCGAGAGAAATGTTTTTGCTCCACATTTCTCTGCAAAGTGGCTTCAAGTCTTGCAATTCTAGAAATGTACTTATAAGGTTCCTATATTTCTCTAGTCAAGGTTGTTCATGATTTGGTGCTCTGGAAGAGGACTTATCAAGTTGAAGTGTATGATAGAGACATTTGAGTTTGCTGGGTAAACAGGATAAGGTTGTGTGGCAGGTGAAAGTTGTTGCAAAGGAACTTGTTGAAGTTCAGGATGTTTCAGGAACACTCTAGACTATGTTGAAGCCTTACATGAGGTCCACGAGTCATCTTTGGGATTGAGGAAGTGTTTCCTAAAAGTTTATTGTGTTAACACAGGTTTGGTTGACCTTGGGTGTTTACACTAATTGCAGAGTTACTTTGGTGATTGTAGTAGCATGGAGTGGTGTACATGGATGATTTTAGGTTTGAGCTAAGGTGTGTTGTGGTCTACCTTCATTCCTTTCCACCACGAGAATGTTTAGGTCCAAACCTAATTTGAATTCTGTGTTAAGTTGTGATGTCGACCTTGGAGAATGTTTTCAAGGTTGAAGACAGTATAAAAGAGTGTCAAAGGGATTGTGATCGTGTGCGTGCATGATGGATGTGATGTGAATAATAGTGTGGTTGAGTGTGTGGTGGATTACAAGCATTCATGTGTTAGACTACTGGATGTAGTGAGCAGAAGTTGTATACTATTCTTTAGTGTTGCTGCAGAAATGATGTTGATGTTGTGGTGAATATTAAGCTTCATTGAAACTATACTCCATGCATATGTTAGATGCAATTATAGTAGTTCAACTATGGCAGTAAGCCATTTTCTCTCTCTTTCTTTCAGGACAATGAGTCCTTGGGCAATGAGCCCCTTGGCAGTGAGCCTTTCTTCTGGGTAGTGAGCCTCTTGTAATTTGGTGTTGATACTACTTTATATTGTGAGCTCACCCTCACTGTAGTTTTTCCCTTCTTAGGTTTTCCACATAAAATCTGGTGTTCTCTTGTGTATGGTGTTGTTGTGATTCAGTTTCTAATTTTTTCTTTTCATGCTTAATCATCATAATAGTTTAAAGGTTAATTGGATTAATGTGGATTTGAATGTGTAAGAGGGTTTTGGAATTTTAAGCTACAACTGATTCACCCCCCTCTCAGGTGTCTTGTGCATTCAATAATTGGTATCAGAGCAAGGTTCCTTGGAAAAGAGCTTAACCTCTTGAGGTAGATCCAGGATGGTGCACAAGAAGGATCTTCCCTAGTTTGATGGATCTGACTATGCTTTCTAGAAAATAAGGATGGAAGGTTATCTGATTTCTCTTAGATATGACATCTAGAAGTCTGCAATGAATGCATATACAATACCTGGGAATGGTTTGAGCACTATAGATGAGATCAAAGTCCATGAAATCGACGGTAAAGCAAGGTATACTTTTTAAAGTGGTCTCTCTAATTTTGAATTGGTGAAAGTCATGGATCTAAAACACTACTAATGAAATATGGAAAAAGCTAGAAAGTATTCATGAAGGAGATGATAAGGTCAAGCAAGCTAAAATGCAGAATTTGAAGCTCATGTTTGAAACCATGCGAATGTCTGAAGATGAAATATTACAAGCTACTTACAAAGGGTGGATGAAGTTGTCAATGGCATCAAAGGTCTTGGTGGAAAGATAGATGAACAAGAAGTGATATTAAAGGTACTCAGAACTCTTCCTAAATCTTACAGTCATAAGCTTTCTACTATTGAAGAATTACAAAATTTGAAATAGTTTACCAAAGATCAGTTGCTTGGCACCTTAACTACTTTTGAAATAAGAGAATTTGGTACAAGTAGTGCAAAGATTGAGACTGCCTTCAAGCATGGCAAATCTAAGAAGACTGTGGAATCAGATCAAGAGGATTCAGATGATTTGGAAGCTAATTTTGCAAGAAGAATGAAATTGGGTATTGGTAAGTACAGTGGTAAGTTACCTTTCAAGTGTTTCAGTTGTAGCAAGATAGGTCATTATGCTTCATGATGTCCAAAAAGAATTTTGAAGAGCAAGAATAGGGAGAACAAAAGTAGAGTGACCAAGAAAAGCTACTATGTTAGAGAAGATGCAAGTATATTTGATGATGAATCTGATTATGAGAATAATAAGGATAATGAATGTCTATTCATACCTGTAAGAGATGATATTGTTTCTGGTAACTCTGGGAAATGTGTGAAAGAAAAGGCTCTGAAGGCATGTCTTAATGCTGAAAGCACTGTGATATCTGCTTTTCATACTACACAGGAAAAGAACCTTTGGGTCATTGACAGTGGATGCTCAAATCATATGACCGGTGATAAGAGTAAGTTTTTTAAACTTGAAAAATATGATGGAGGACTAATTAGATTTGGTGATGATAATGCTACTAAGATATGTGGAAGAGGCTCAATTACTTTTGATGGCAAGCATAATATTGATAATTTTCTTTATGTTAAGGGTTTAAAGCATAACCTCTTGAGTGTTTGACAAATGTGTAGCAAAGGATACAATATTGTGTTTCAGGATGATGGTTGTGAGATCAGAAAAAATTCCAGAGATGTAATAGCTACTAGAAACAGGACAGAAGGAAATGTTTATCAGCTCAAAGGTGGTGATGGTTATTGCTTCATGACTCAAATTAGTGAGAGTTAGCTATGGCATAGAAGATTGTGTCACATCAATTTTGATAGCCTGGTAAGGATAAGTTCAGTCCAAGCTGTGAGAGATCTGCCAAAGATTACAAAGCCCATCAATGTTGTCTATAAGGAATGTCAGATTAGAAAGCAAGCAAGAAGAAGTTTCAAAGTCAAGGATTAGTCTTCTATCAAACTATTGGAATTAGTGCATACAGATCTTTGTGGCTCTACCAAGGTAAGGAGTTTTCAAGGTGACAGGTATTTCATGCTATTGATTGATGATTATTCTAGGATGACATGGGTTACTTTTCTCAAAGAAAAATCTGAATCCCTATATAAGTTTAAAGCATTCAAAGCCATGGTTGAGAATGAAATGGATATGACAATTAAATGTTTGAGGTCTGACAGAGGCTGAGAGTTCACATCAGATGAATTTAAGATGTTTTGTGAGAATCATGGAATAAAAAGACACTTATCTGCCCCTAGGACTCCTCAACAGAATGGAGTGGTTGAAAGAAAGAACAAAACTGTTCAAGAAGCTGCAAGAACAATGATAAAAGAAGCAAACCTACCAGAGGTCTACTGGAGAGAAGCAATTCATAATGTTGTCTACATACTGAACAGAGTGTAGGAAAAAGCAAACAGTACTAAGACTCCTTATGAGCTGTGGTATGGAATGATTCCCACTGTTAAGTACTTCAAAGTGTTTGGAAGCAAATGTTATATTAGAAGGGATGAAGAAAACCTAGGAAAGTTTGGTGCAAGGTCTGATGAAGGTATCTTCCTTGTATATTCTACTAAAAGCAAAGCCTACTGGTGCTACACAAAGAGGTTAATAAGGATTGTTGAGAGTGCAAATGTCAAAGTTGATGAAGATCTACAAAAGAGTTCAGAAGTTAATGGACATGAATTAGATTCAGATGAGTCCTCTTGCAGAGAAGAAAATGTTGTTGAAAAGGAAGTATAGACTGAGGAAGAAGAAGCCCTAAAAAAGACTCCTAAAACTCCCAAGTATGTGCAGAAGCATCATTTTGAAGATCAAATCATTGGTGATAAGAACAAAGGTGTGCTGACAAGAAGGAAAGATGTTGAAGAACAGGTAAATTTGTGTCTACTCTCTAAAGTTGAACCTAAAATAGTGACTGAAGCATGCAAGAATGAGTATTGGATTAAGGCTAGGGAAGAAGAACTAGTGCAGATTGAAAAGAACCAGCCTTGGGAACTTGTCCCAAGACCAACAAACAAAAATGTGATTGGAACTAAGTGGGTTTTTTAGAACAAATTGAATGAGATTGGAGAAGTGGTAATAAACAAGGCAAGACTTGTGTGTAAAGGTTACTCACAAGTAGAAGGGATAGACTATGAGGAAACTTATGCTTCAGTGACATGGATGGAGGCCATTAGGATATTTTTGGCTTTTGTAACACATAAGGATTTCAAGGTATACCAAATGGATGTGAAGTCTACTTTCTTGAATGGAGAACTGGAAGAAGAAGTCTACATAGAACAATAAGATGGATTTCAGTTGTTAGATAAACCATATATGGCTTGCAGATTGAAGAAGGCACTATCTGGATTAAAGCAAGCCCCCAGAGCTTGGTATGTAAGGTTAGACAAGTATTTATTGCAGCAAGGTTTCAGTAAATGTTCTACAGATAGTAAATTGTACATCAAAACAGGTAAAAATCAAATTATGATTGTTGAAGTATATGTGGATGATATAATCTTTGGAGGAAATGAAGGTATGTGTAAGCGATTTGTAGATGAGATGCAAAAAGAGTTTGAGATGTCAATGTGTGGAGAAATGAACTTTTTCGTTGGGTTACAGATCAATCAGACAGATAAAGGTATTTTCATTTCACAATCAAAGTATGTCAAGGAAATGTTAAAGAAGTTTGGAATGGAAGATTCTAAACCAGTATGTACCCCTATGACAACTAGTTGCAAGCTGAGCAAGAATGATGAATCACCTAAGGTTGATCAGAGTAGGTATAGGTCAATGATTGGAGGATTGTTATACTTAATTGCTACTAGACTGGACATTATGCATGCAGTTTGTCTTGTGGCTAGATTTCAAGAAGATCCCAGAGAGTCACATGTTGCAGCAGTAAAGAGGATATTTAGATACTTAAAGGGCACTTCAGATCATGGCTTGTGGCATCCAAAGGATAATGACTTTACTCTAAGTGCTTACATAGATGCAGATTGGGCTGGATGTGTAGATGACAGGAAAAGTACAAGTGGAGGTGCATTCTTTCTTGGAGACAGAGTGGTATCATGGCTAAGTAAGAAGTAGGATTCAGTATCTTTGTCTACTACAAAGGTAGAATACATTGCAGCAGCATCCTATTGCACACAATTATTGTGGATGAAGCAAACTTTGAAGGATATTAGTGTTGTATTGGATGAGCCAATTCCTATCTTTTATGATAATACCAGTGCTATTAACATTTCAAAGAATTCGGTGATGCACTCAAGGACAAAACATATCTCAATTTGGTATCACTTTCTGAGAGAGAAGGTTGCAAAGAATGAAGTGAAGCTTGAGTATGTGCCTACAAAGGATCAGGTTACCGACATATTTACCAAGGCTCTTCCTAAGGATACATTTGAGTATCTTCAAGAGAAGTTAGGGGTCATTTCCCCTCCTTTGAATTAGATGAATAAGGAGATGCATCAGTCCAATGGATTTCAAGATTCATTCCTTATTCTGGATTGATGTTGGTGGCTACCTCTCAGGGGGAGCAGGTAGTGGTCATGATGATTATTGTAGACAAGGGGAGTAAAGATGATACAGTTTGGTGTGAACTCTTAAGGGGGAGTATTCAGAGTAGCGAAAGTAAAGATGTTGTGACTTGGTAAGAGTGAAAGAAAAGGTATGTCGCCCTTTGCCATTGATGTCAAAGGGGGAGAGAGAGCAATGTGAAAAAGAAAAGATTCAGTGGTCAGAGAGAAAGATCTATAAAAGAAAGGGGGACAGTAAGAAAGAAAAGAAGTCTAGTACAGAGTTGTGTCTTGATGGTTTTTCACATTATGTGTTGCCATCAATGACTAAGGGGAGATTGTTGCAAGTATGTGCTATCAGTGTTGTCATTAATGTCAACAAGCTTGTGTTGTCATTGGTGTCAACTGTGTCTACTGATGTGGTTGTTGCTGTTTGAGTGAGTTGCTTTATTAAATATGATTTGGTTGCCTTGAGAAAGTGATGAAGATGTTAGGAATTTGTTTCTGATGGTTGGTTTCCAAGTGCTTTTGAGAAAAATTGATTAAGAAAGGAAATAGTGTGGTAAGGTGGCATTTTGGCTTACAGAGTAGTGTTCTGGTTTTGCTTCATGTTTCCTCTATGTTGAAGATCTGTCTTTGCAGTTAGGATATGTTATTAAGAGATGTTCATAGATGTTATATTCCAAATTTTGTGCTTTGGTTCATTGTACAGAAGAAGTTGTGTTCACCAGTGTGTGGACTGTGTTTCTGAGTGTTGTAGAGGTCTTTGGGAGAAATGTTTTCACTCTGCATTTCTCCGCAAAGTGGCTTTAGGTCTTACGGTTTTGGACGCATACTTATAAGGTTCCTATATTTCTCTATTCAAGGTTGTTTGTGATTTGGTGCTCTGGAAGAGGACTTATCAAGTTGAAGTGTATGACAGAGACATTTAAGTTTATTGGGTAAACAAGATAAGGTTATGTGGTAGGAGAAAGTTGTTACGGAGAAACTTATTGAAGTTCAGGATGTTTTAGGATGTTTTTGGAACACTCTAGACTATGTTGAAGCCTTGCATGAGGTCTGTGAGTCATCTTTGGGATTGAGGAAGCATGTACCTAAAAGTTCATTGTGTTAACACATGTTTGGCCGACCTTGGGTGTTTACACTAATTGCAGAGTTACTTTGGTGATTGTAGTAGCATGGAGTGGTATGTGTGGATGAGTTTAGGTCCAAGCTAAGGTGTGTTGGCATCCACCTTCATTCCTTTCCATTGCAAAAATATTTAGATCCAAACCTAATTTGAATTCTATGTATTAAGTTGTGATGCCAACCTTGGAGAATGTTCTCAAGATTGAAGACAATATAAAAGAGTGTCAAAGAGATCATGATCGTGTGCACGCATGATGGATGTGATGTGAATAATAGTGTGTTTGAGTGTGTGGTGTAGTACAAGCCTTCATGTGTTATTGGATGCAGTGAGCAGAAGGTGTCTACTATTCTTTAGTGTTGCAGTAGAAATGATGTCGACGTTGTGGTGAATATTGATCTTCATTGGAACTATACTCCATGCATGCATTAGATGTAATTATAGAAATTCAACTATTGCAGTGAGCCATTTCTTCTATCTCTTTCTTTCAGGACAGTGAGTCCTTGGGTAGGGAGTTGCTTGGCAGTGAGCCTTTCTTCTGGGTAGTGAGCCCTCTGGGTAGTGAGTCCTCCGACAGTGAGCCTCTTGTAATTTAGTGTTAATACTACTTTATATTGCAAGATAACCCTCACCGTGGTTTTTCCCTTCTGGGTTTTCCTCGTAAAATTTGGTGTTCTCTTGTGTATGGTGTTGTTAAGATTCAATTTTTGATTTTTGCTTTTCATGCTTAATCATCATAACAATTTAAAGGTTAATTGGATTAATGTGGATTTGAATGTGTATGAGGGTTTTGGAATTTTAAGCTACAACTGATTCACCCCTCCTATTAGTTGTCTTGTGCATTCAACAAATCTTTCCTCACATAAAATTAGAACACACACAAGCCTCCAAGGGCTATAGATTTGGCTATTGTCTCTAGAGAAGAGCCAAGTCACAGGTTGGTGGAGTCTTTGGGTTCTATTGTTGTTATGATTAGAGATTGATGCTAAAGAGTTGACTAAACTATGAAAATGAGGAGATATAATGATTAAATTGAGTAACAAAGCAAGCTATAGTAATAAAAATTAGGAAACAGGTACATAGAAGAGTAGAGTAGATAGAGAAGAACCCGTCACCAAAAGAAAAGGATGTTGGGGCAAAACATGGGTGCTAGGTGCCCTAGCCCTAGGGTTTCAGGGCAAAATCACTTCTGTGCAGAGGTCTCAGTCTATGTAACTTTCATATGTCCTTTGTCTGTTGATAGCTGAAATCCTTCACTCTAGATCTGCACACATAAGGAGGAGGATAATTTTTGGGTGTTGTATAGAGGCGTGCCTTAGTCAAACCTCCATGTAAGTGTTCCCACTTCCACAACAACAAAGATAAGTGTGATAGAGAGTGCGTGCCCTAGGTAGCCAGAGGCAAATAATTGATAAAAATACAATGATTAAATATAATGGAACAAACTCACCATGAAACCCTAGTTGAACTTGATGTCGCAACACTAGTCACAAACTAGGAGACCTTAGAGATAGAAGGAAGATTCTTCAGATACTTGCAAGGGTTAGTATGATAGTAGCAATAACAATTCATAGATATAGAGCTTAAGATTTCGTGTATAGAGCATATATTAAGTATTCAAATAATCACTTCATCATCCTCTCAAATAAGAGGGAGAGAGCTACATATATATTAATCTCAATTACATCCAAAAGAGTTCGCGTTAGGCCTACAAAAGGTGTACCACTTGATGTAGCAAAGTTGACACTCAAAATTCAAACTTTGTTTGAGGCAAAAAGGCTGGATTCAGCTGTTGGGCCTGGTGCCAATTATTTTGGCCCCTAAAATCTTAGCAATTAAGTGTTTTAGTGATTTTGTGCTCTAGAAGAGGACTTATCGAGTTGAAGTGTATGACAGAGACATTTGAGTTTACTGGGTAAACAAGATAAGGTTGTGTGGTAGGAGAAAGTTGTTGCAGACAAACTTGTTGAAGTTCAGGATGTTTTAGGATGTTTTTGGAACACTCTAGACTATGTTGAAGCCTTGCATGAGGTCTTTGAGTCATCTTTGGGATTGAGGAAGCATGTACCTAAAAGTTCATTATGTTAACACATGTTTGGCCGACCTTGGGTGTTTACACTATTTGTAGAGTTACTTTGTTGATTGTAGTAGTATGGAGTGGCATGTGTGGATGAGTTTAGGTCCAAGCTAAGGTATGTTGTCATCCACCTTCATTCCTTTCCATTGCAAAAATGTTTAGATCCAAACCTAATTTGAATTCTATGTGTTAAGTTGTGATGCCAACCTTGGAGAATGTTCTCAAGATTGAAGACAGTATAAAAGAGTGTCAAAGAGATCATGATCGTGTGCACGCATGATGGATGTGATGTGAATAATAGTGTGTTTGAGTGTGTGGTGTAGTACAAGCCTTCATGTGTTATTGGATGTAGTGAGCAGAAGGTGTCTACTATTCTTTAGTGTTGCTGCAGAAATGATGTTGACGTTGTGGTGAATATTGAGCTTCATTGGAACTATATACTCCATGCATACATTAGATGTAATTATAGAAATTCAACTATTGCAGTGAGCCATTTCTTCTATCTCTTTCTTTCAGGACAATGAGTCCTTGGGTAGTGAGTTGCTTGGCAATGAGCCTTTCTTCTAGGTAGTGAGCCCTCTGGGTAGTGAGTCCTCCGGCAGTGAGCCTCTTGTAATTTAGTGTTAATACTACTTTATATTGCAAGCTAACCCTCACCGTGGTTTTTCCCTTCTTGGGTTTTCCACTTAAAATCTGGTGTTCTCTTGTGTATGGTGTTGTTGTGATTCAATTTTTGATTTTTTCTTTTCATTCTTAATCATCATAACAATTTAAAGGTTAATTGGATTAATGTGGATTTGAATGTGTATGAGGGTTTTGGAATTTTAAGCTACAATTGATTCACCCCTCCTATTAGTTGTCTTGTGCATTCAACAAATCTTTCCTCACATAAAATTAGAACACACACAAGCCTCCAAGGGCTATAGATTTGGCTATTGTCTCTAGAGAAGAGCCAAGTCATAGGTTGGTGGAGTCTTTGGGTTCTATCATTGCTATGATTAGAGATTGATGCTAAAGAGTTGACTAAACTATGAAAATGATGAGATCTAATGATTAAATTGAGTAACAAAGCAAGCTATAGTAACAAAAATCAGGAAACAGGTACATAGATGAGCAGAGTAGACAAAGAAGAACCCATCACCAAAAGAAAAGGATGTTGGGGCAAAACATGGGTACTGGGTGCCCTAGCCCTAGGGTTTCAGGGCAAAATCACTTCTATGCAGAGGTCTCAGTCTATGTAACTTTTATTTGTCCTTTGTCCATTGATATTTGAAATCCTTCACTCCAGATCTGCACACATAAGGAGGAGGATAATGTTTGGGTGTTGTATAGAGGCTTGCCTTAGTCAAACCTCCATGTAAGTGTTCCCACTTCCAAAACAACAAAGATAAGTGTGATAGAGAGTGTGTGCCCTAGGTAGCCAGAGGCAAATAATTGATAAAAATACAATGATTAAATATAATGGAACAAACTCACCATGAAACCCTAGTTGAACTTGATGTCGCAACACTAGTCACAAACTAGGAGACCTTACAGATAGAAGGAAGATTCTTCGGATACCTACAAGGGTTAGTATGATAGCAATAATAACAATTCATAGATATAGAGCTTAAGATTTCATGTATAGAGCATATATTAAGTATTCAAATAATCACTTCGTCATCCTCTCAAATAAGAGGGAGAGAGCTACATATATATTAATCTCAATTACATCCAAAAGAGTTCACATTAGGCCTACAAAAGGTGTACCACTTGATGTAGCAAAGCTGACACTCAAAATTCAAACTTTATTCAAGGCAAAAAGGCTGGACTCAACCATTGGGCCTGGTGCCAATTATTTTGGCCCCTAAAATCTTAGCAATTAAGTGTTTTAGTGATTTTGTGCTCTGGAAGAGGACTTATTGAGTTGAAGTGTATGACAAAGACATTTGAGTTTGCTGGGTAAACAAGATAAGGTTGTGTGGTAGGAGAAAGTTGTTGTGGAGAAACTTGTTGAAGTTCAAGATGTTTTTGGAACATTCTAGACTATGTTGAAGCCTTGCATGAGGTCTGTGATTCATCTTTGGGATTGAGGAAGCATGTACCTAAAAGTTCATTGTGTTAACACATGTTTGGCCGACCTTGGGTGTTTACACTAATTGTGGAGTTACTTTGGTGATTGTAGTAACATGGAGTGGCATGTGTGGATGAGTTTAGGTCCAAGCTAAGGTGTGTTGGCATCCACCTTCATTCCTTTCCATCACAGAAATGTTTAGATCCAGACCTATTTTGAATTCTATGTGTTAAGTTGTGATGCCAACCTTGGAGAGTGTTCTCAAGATAAAAGAGTGTCAAATGGATCATGATCGTGTGCACGCATGATGGATGTGATGTGAATACTAGTGTTTTATAGTGTGTGGTGTAGTACAAGCCTTCATGTGTTATTGGATGCAGTGAGCAGAAGGTGTTTACTATTCTTTAGTGTTGCTGCAGAAATGATGTCGACATTGTGGTGAATATTGAGCTTCATTGGAATTCTACTCTTTGCATACATTAGATGTAATTATAGCAGTTCAACTATTACAGTGAGCCATTTCTTCTATCTCTTTCTTTCAGGACAGTGAGTCCTTGGGTAGTGAGTTGCTTGGCAGTGAGCCTTTCTTCTGGGTAGTGAGTCCTCTGGCAGTGAGCCTCTTGTAATTCAGTGTTGATACTACTTTATATTGCAAGCTAACCCTCACCATGGTTTTTCCCTTCTTGGGTTTTCCATGTAAAATCTAGTGTTCTCTTGTGTATGGTGTTGTTGTGATTCAATTTTTTATTTTTGCTTTTCATGCTTAATAATCATAACAATTTAAAGGTTAATTGGATTAATGTGGCTTTGAATGTGTATGAGTGTTTTGGAATTTTAAGCTACAACTGATTTACCCCTCCTCTTAGTTGTCTTGTGCATTTAACAAATCTTTCCTCACATAAAATTGGAACACACACAAGCCTCCAAGGGCTATAGACTTGGCTATTGTCTCTAGAGAAGAGCCAAGTCACAAGTTGGTGGAGTCTTTGGGTTCTATTGTTGCTATGATTAGAGATTGATGCTAAAGAGTTGACTAAACTATGAAAATGAGGAGATCTAATGATTAAATTAGGTAACAAAGCAAGCTATAGTAACAAAAATCAGGAAACAGGTACATAGAAGAGCAGAGTAAACAGAGAAGAACCCATCACCAAAAGAAAAGGATGTTGGGGCAAAACATGGGTGCTGGGTGCCCTAACCCTAGGGTTTTAGGGCAAAATCACTTTTGTGTAGAGGTCTCAGTCTTTGTAACTTTCATCTGTCCTTTGTTCATCGATATCTGAAATCCTTCACTCTAGATCTGCACACATAAGGAGGATAATGTTTAGGTGTTGTATAGAGGTTTGCCTTAGTCAAACCTCCATGCAAGTGTTCCCACTTCCACAACAACAAAGATAAGTGTGATAGAGAGTGTGTGCCCTAGGTAGCCAGAGGCAAATAATTGATAAAAATACAATGATTAAATATAATGGAACAAACTCACCATGAAACCCTAGTTGAAATTGATGTCGCAATACTAGTCACAAACTAGGAGACCTTAGAGATAGAAGGAAGATTCTTCATATACCTGCAAGGGTTAGTATGATAGCAGCAATAACAGTTCACAGATATAGAGATTAAGATTTTGTGTATAGAGCATATATCAAGTATTCAAATAATCACTTTGTCATCCTCTCAAATAAGAGGGAGAGAGCTACATATATATGAATCTCAATTACATCCAAAAGAGTTCGTAATAGGCCTACAAAAGGTGTACCACCTGATGTAGCAAAGTTGACACTCAAAATTCAAACCTTGTTCAAGGCAAAAAGGATGGACTCAGCCGTTGGGCCTAGTGCCAATTATTTTGGCCCCTAAACTCTTAGCAATTAAGTGTTTTAATGTTATTTCTTAATTAGGTCATGAAACAGGCACTTCACGAATGGAGATACAGAGATACATAGAAGGGAGTGCTAAACCTAGTGTGAAATTGTGGTAGTTCAGAATTTGTGATAGCACATTTAGCCCCCACTTACATTCATACACACACTAAAGTACAAAGAAGATAAATATCTACGCTAATCATCAAAGAAGTAGAATGTCACAAAGTTGAGAGGTGCGATAGACCTCAATCTTATGATCCTACAAGTGTACAAATGCTTAGAAAAATAAGTTACACACATGCAAGACACATAGCACAGGGTACATATGGACATATAACATATATATGAAAATAAAATAAACACAAGATGAGACCAAATATTATATGCCAAAACAACCATGGTTAGCAAGATAATATGGTCAAATCCAAACATACACAAAGCATACATTGAGCATACATGGAAAACAAAAGCATGCGAGGTTTGATTCTCAAGCTAGCAAGCTACGTTGTGTTAGGAATCAAACTGAAAACACACATCATGAGCCATAGGTTATCAAAACCCACATTTTACTAGGTGGTCGTGAATGTGTAGCAAGATGGAAACATTACAAGCTAGTAAGATCCATAGATTTACTAGTGAGTTCCATGTCCACAGGTAGCAAATGAAAGCATCACAGGCTAGTAAGATCTATAGATTTACTAGGTGGTCTTCATGTCAATAATATCATAAGTTACATGTCAAGCAAGATGCATTGTTTTCTGGGTAACTTTAGTAAAGTGCTACAAAGATGATCAAGAGGTGCTATGATAGCACAACTAGCCACATGGTGTGTGAAGAAAGTGAGGCACATGGCCGAGTGTATGCCCCCACCTTAAAGTAATTGCTAATGCCATTATGGAGCAATTGCCTTGAAGGTAGAGAGAAATACATGCACAAATAGGCACAAGAGCTTTCTGGAAGCACATGCCAAAAGGAAAAGCTACATCGCGGTCAAGTAATATCATACAATAGCATTTAGAGATCTAATTGATTGGAGTCAATATATAAAGGGACACTCATTTTAGGAATTGTCATCATCCTCTAGCCCGTATAACTACAAAGATAGAGGAAGAAATACCACATGAAATCAAAAAAAATAAACATCAAGTCAACAACGGAAAGGATGTTAAATCATCCTTCACTTTGCATCATCCCCGAAAGGCATAAAACTGAATTATGATAAATAGAAGAATGAAGATATATAGAGAAGAATGTCATGATAGATTTATTCCCTTTGTATCCTTATGCCAACAAGAGCGTCAAGGGTCATCCAAAGAGAACTAACAAAACAAAATATACGCTAGGCAACATGTACGAGGATAACATCACATACAAGCATAACACATATAACACAAGGATACCACTCTTGCAAGTCAGACTATAGAAAATTGTCCTCCTCCCAATATTTCTCATCATAAAGGGATGGTATACAAGATGCTAGAGGGACTACAACAAGTACAATACAAGGTTTGGCACCAGGTTCATGAAGTGATCAATCACTCATTGAGGAAGGATCATCACACATACCCTCAAAGGCCAAGTCCATTGATTTTGTGAAAACCCAGGACAACTCTAGAAGATTTTTTGGTAGTTCGAGGATGTCCTCTGAATCACTATCAGAATAATCACAAGAGGTGATGTAACAATTCTAACATTGGGGTTGTGAGCACTATCAATCATAGGAGAAGAAGAAATAGAAGAATCTTGTAGACTCGATGGTCACTTAAGCATTTGATATGGTTGATATGGATAAGGCTCACGCTTATGCTTGGCTGAATGTGGCAGAATGTCAATGTCAATGGTGATGGGATGCAAGACATCAGGGAACACTTGGTGTCGGGTATGCTGGGACGAAACCATTTGCAATAGAGCACTACTAGAAATAACTTTTTCAATAGGTTGGTCTAAAGGCTCAGCAAATGGTTGGCTAGATGAAATAGATGATAGGATATAACTCTTTGTATATGGAGGCAAGGATACTAGGACCATAGAGATGGTCTTTTCAACTTTCTTAGTCATTGAAGAGATAAGCAACAATGGGTCAATGGGTGGAGCTAAGTCAAGGGATGACTGCATGGGAGAAGGACTAGAGGGAAGAGGTTCAACTCCTACGGTAAGCTAGTGAGCCATAGCATGGCGTCGTCTCCTGTGTTGTTTCACATTCTGATTTCATCATGTACGATTCAAAGAATTCTCAGGAGGAACCGAGGTGTCTTCCAACATAGGCTCCTTTTCTTCCTCTGTCTAAGGGCTAGGAGGAGGAATGAAAGGATCTATCAAAGGTTGGGAGACAATGAGAGGAGGATCTCTCAATGTGGGTTGTCATTCTCTTGGAGCCTATGGAACAGGTGGAGGTAATGAGATGACCACAGGTGACCATGGGGAAAATCTCTCATGCCATAGATTGTTTTCCTCTAGATTCTAAAGAAACAGGAGGGACAAAAGTAATCCTTGATGGGTGGGGAGGTTTGGATTGTGCAGGGTGCTTGCCTTGTGGTCCTCGATAGGATGACGAAGGTGGTACCTCGGCATAAAGATCAGATGCTTAGGGTTAGGGAAGGATTTTTTTATTCGAGCCGTGGTTCACCAACCACTTGCAGAACAGGGGGAACTACTTCACAGCCATAGGAGATTGAGAAACCTCAAGGATAGCAACTAAGATAGCACACGAGGAGACACCAACAAACAAGTGAGCAATTCGACTAGCTTTGAATTTTTGATAGGAGACAAATAGAAAATCATTGCGAGGATGAACGGGATCAACTTGCTGTGACCAGAAGTAATCAAGCAAAAAATTTCCACGAAGAGCCAAGGGCTTAAACCCACTATGATATACAGTGTGCACCTCTATTTTAAATGGAAATTAGACACTTATGGATTACAGAGGTGACTGCCTTCATGGAAGCGAGCCATTGATAGCCTAACTTCACACATAATTGATCCGAGGTTGGAATGATGGAAAAAGACACATCCATGACTTTGGGTCTAACCTAGATGGAGAGAGTCAAGGCATCAAGAGTAGGTCGAGTGGAACCATCATGCACTCCAACTGAGATTTCTGATTTCTTGTATTTATCTTGGTATAATTAATGCACATAGAGGAACTCCTCCATAAATACATTTTCCAGGCATATAGGTTCAATGAGTACTCCCCTTGTGGGTTTGTCATTAATCCTGGTGGTAATGTAGAGAGGACCATCAGGTGCATGAATAGAGGAATTAACGTGGGTAAAGGAAATGTTGATCTCAGAGTTATCTAGTTCTTGGTTAGGGAAAGAATTTATCAAGGAAACTAGATTATTTAATATGTTTGTCAAGTGATGATAAGAAGTTATTGAAGTAGGTACTCTATCGACAGAGGGTTCCACAAGGTTAGTAGCATGGTTAGGAAGCGAATAAATTTGCAAGTTTTTGTTTGGTGGAGCTACGGACTTATTCCCTTTATCATTATCATGGGCTACTTGGATAACATTGGAGTCAATGAGGTCTTAAATTTCATGTTTAAGATGCATACATCATTCAGTGTCATGTCCAAGTGTTTGATGATATTGACAAAAGGCCTTCTGGTTGAAAGAAGGAGACAACAACTTAGAAGTGTCTACAGGGCGAACATGCAGAAGCTAGATGAGGTTATTGTTAAGTAGCTACAACATGATGGAATGAAGGGATTTAGAAAGCTGGGAAAAATTTTGAGTCCTTGGTTTGAATTTATAGGGGGTTGCAATAGAAGGCATTGCCATGGCCACAACATGTGATTGAATATTTTTTGAAGAGTTAGAAGAAATTTTGATGAAGTTTTTGTTTTGTTTCTTGAATGATTGAAGATGTGTAGAAGCAGCTTCAGATTGTCCAATGGGAGATTTTGAGGTAGAGCCCTCATACTGAATAACTAATAGTTGGTAATCATAGAGAGCCATGCAAATATGTGTAAGAGAAGGATATCACATTAACAAAATCTTATTATGGATCTACAGCTGCAGGTTTCTAATGAAAACCCTCTACACATCATCATCAAGAATAGAATAAGGAGTTTGAGAAAAGAGGGCTTGATAATGCTCAATGAAGTTAGTCACTTTCTCCTTTCTCCTTCACTCCTTACAATGAACCAAATCGGTCAATGTTACTTGAGGTTTGATGTTGGCTTGAAAGTGTTGGAGAAATTGATTGACAAGTTAAAAATAATTAATTGAATTGTCAAGTAGAGAGGAAAACCAATCCAAGACTGTGTCTTTTAGCGACCTAATAAAGAGTTTAGCCAAGAGAGCATCTTCAAAGAGATAGTCATTGCACAAGGAGGTAAAGGTTGACACATGGCTATTCAGGTCTCCTTTTCCAAAATACTTCTCAAAATGGGGAACTTCAAACTTATTAGGCATCAAAGTTCTAAGGATAGCGAAAGATAATGGACTATGAGTGTAATAAGACAGAATTGTAGGGTGTGATTGACTTTGACTCATATTGGCTATTTGTTTTTTTAAGGAATTGACATTTTGCAAAAGTATGTTTAGGATAGGATCAACAGGTGAATTAACTTGTGAATGGATGGAACGCAAAGGGGATGAACTAACAAGAGGTTGAGACACAACATTATTAGCATTTTGGTAAGAGAATTGTGGATGGTATTGGTTAACAAGACACTTGGAAGTGGTTGGTATAAGGTGTTGATAGGTAGACTTAAAGCTAGAGGAAGGTGGGACAAATGTATAGTTCCCACTTGTCACCCTAGAACTAGTGTTAGCACTATTACCAGATTGTGTAGCGGTGGTAAAAATAGAAGAAGTGAATGTCAAAATAGAAGATGTCACTATGGGTACCAATACCTGCATCCCCATTTGATGTTGAGAGGACGTGCTGTTGAGAATATCCACGTAGTTAGCTAGCGACATAATGTTGTTATCCACTATGTGAGAAAGACCATGTAGAACTTCCACACCCTGCGGATCATTGAGAAACAACTTTTATAGATTTTCTATAAGAGGTACAACCTCCCTAGCCAAGTGTTCTATACTTGAGAATTGATGGAAACTAGCCAATTCACTATCTAGTTTCTGAATTCGAGCCTCCAGAACATGGGCTATGGAGTTTTCAAGAACATCAAGAGAAGGTTGTGTTTTAGAGATCATTGGCAAGGTAGGGATGTAATTAAGAGATTATCGCATTCTAGAACTCCCTGGTATGGATAGATTATTTAATTCAAGTTATGATGTGGTAACACCAAAGCTAGCTAATGGATGAGAGGCCATTAGGATTTGATAACTTCTTCTCACAGGATGTTCGTGCTCAGAGCACCGAGTCACAAAACTCATAAAGCACCTATGAATTTTGGGACACTTATGCACTCTTAGGAAGTGATATAGAAGAAAGAGTGATGACAAGATAGATATGCTGATTAAGGGATAGAAGAAAGAAAGAGAGAATGTTGTTTTCGATTATATGCTTTCAAAAGGAAAGAAAAATGCTTAAATGTTGCTTTTCTTTCTAAACTATACACATAAAGTAAAACAAGATATACAATATAAATGTCTAATAAAGTTATAAACCAATCAAACACATCAAAATGTAAACAAGGTTGCACAAATGTATATGAGCTATGTATATGCAAAAGAAGTGTCTAATTAACTTATCAACTTAATTAAACACAACAAAGCTAAAGAAAGTACTGTGAAGCTATATAAAGTATAGAAAAGCTACAACAAATCTAAAGAAGGTGCAAGCACATTGGGCTCACCAAAATATGATGTGTGAAAAGATGATCCTAATCAACAATGAAGTAACTAGGTCAATCTCTCCTCACATAACAATAGAACACACACAAGCCACCAAAGGCTATAGACTTGGCTATTGTCCCTAGAGAAGATCCAAGTCATAGGTTGGTGGAGTCTTGGGGTTATGTTGTTGCTATGATTAGAGATTGATGTTAAAGAGTTGACTAAACTATGCAAATGAGGAGATCTAATTATTAAATTGAGTAACAGAGAAGGCTACAGTACTTAATAGAAATTAGGAAATAGATACATAGTAGAGTAGCGCAGACAAAGAAGAACCTATCACCAAAAGTAGAGGCTGTTAGGGCAAGACACGGGTGTTGGGCACCCTAGTCCTAGGGTTTCAAGTCAAAATCACTTATGTGCAGAGGTCTTAGTCTTTGTAACTTCCATCTATCCTTCATCCATTGATATCTGAAATCCTTTGCTTTAGATTTGCACACACAAGGAGGAGGAAAGTGTTTGGGTGTTGTATAGAGGCTTGCCTCAGTCAAACCTTCATGTAAGTGTTCCCACTTCCACAACAACAAAGATAAGTGTGATAGAGAGTGTGTGCCCTAGGTAGGCAAAGGCAAATAATTGATAGAAACAATAATGATTAAATATAATGGAACAATTATATATGAAAAAGATGAATTATGAAGACTAGCATGCACACTAGATCGAACCTTCTTCCACAATAACATTTAAGGACAAGACCAAGACAAATCACCACCAAATGGGGGTGGACTCAGCTACAGATCTTGTACTCAAGAGTGCTATAGAAATATCTAATTTAATCAAACCCTAGGTCAACTAATGCACAAAACCCTAGATTTGCAAAGATCTGATTATAACAGGTGATGTACAACAGATATTCAGAAACCAATTTCACAAGAATGATCAGAGAGATTTTAGAACCTGTATCCTGGAAGCTAGAAAGTCGAAGGACTATTTCAAAGGCACCCATGTCCTCAACTGTGGAATTTTTGGAAACTGTAAATTAGAGAAATGATGTACAGACTGCTCTGATTCCAAATATGGAGTTATCTAATTTTAATGCAGAAGAATAGTTTCAAAAGCACCCAAGTCTTCTGTAGAGGAATATTTTGAAAATGCTTTCAGATCCTGAAACCCTTTTCATTACTCAATCTTCCTATTTCTTCACTTTTCCAGATCCTACACCTGTAACCTACACACAAGAAGAAAAGGGGTTTGTGGGTTTTGGTATTTAAGGACTTGCCTCAGTCAAATCTCGGGATAGCATTCAAGCTTCCCAACACCGTTGTTTGATAGAGAATGCGTGTCCTAGAAAGGTAGAGGCTAGACATAAACCAATATGATAAAATTAAATGATGATGGATACAAATGATATCACCTATACATGATGAAACCCTTAGGAGGATGAATGCTCTTCAACTCATAAGGAGAGATAGATGATAACTTCCAAAACCTGCAACAACACACAATGACAATACAAATCTTCTCTAGAATCACAATGAATGCTTTGAATTCTCTTTACTCTAATGCTCCAAGTTCACTATCTCTATCTAGGTTCATATTGAATTAAAAAACACACTTATATATGCTTTCCCGCTAACATTCATTAAATTAACCAAAAGAACCAACAAGGAGAAACCTTTTTAAAGGTCTTATGTCGACATACATTGAAATTTGCCCCAACTGTTGGGAAAAAGGTGTTGTTCACCTTGCATAAAATTAATTAATTTAATTATGTAAAATAAATATTCTTTTGTGGTGCATCTTAAGTGATGTGTTTAGCCACATTAAATATTTATTTGGTATCACTTGTAAAAATTGTATTTAACATTGGGAGACATAAGGCAAATATTTATTATTTGTGTAAAATAATAAATATTGGGGTCAATGGTTTTGTGCTCATGGTTTTGAGTCACATTGTTTATATCCAATACCACAAGTTGTATTTGTGTGAGCTTGAGTCTATAAAAGCAAGCACAAGGTTAGTGGTTAGGGTTGACTCTTATTTTATAATTTGTGTGAGAGGCTATCATTGTATTGAGTTTTCTCTTGAGAATGCATACTGTAAAGCATGGCATGGGATGTGTGGATTCATGCTTGGATACATGGAGGTTGCAGTAGAGGAGATTGATGTTTCAGAGGTGTTCATGGAGACTCTGTGAATGTTGTAAATTCTTATTGCTAAATAATACATTGAGTATGGATGATTTTGGAGGCTGGATTTTTTCCCTCAAAGAGGGTTTTCCCAGGGTATATCTTGTGTTATCTTGTTGATTGTCTATTGATCTTTGCATTATGGTAAATCTGTAAGATTGTATGCATCATTATCTCCTTTGGGTTATGTGGAATTGGTTTGATCTACCTATATATTCCTAACACCAACCAATCAGGGAGGACTTGGGCGCAGGCTCCTAAGTCTCAAGGCACCTTTTTGGTCTGGGGTAAGGAAGAATATGGGCCCCTAATTCCCAATTTGCATTGGTTTTGGAGAATTTTGCATCGAGATGAATATTTAGGATGTATAATGTAATCACGGGGACCTAGGAGCTAAACAAGGAGGTAAAAAAGCAAGTGTCCACTTTTTACTCCATAATAGGAACAAAATCACCATGAAACCCTAGTTGGAATTGCTGTCACAACACTAGTCGCAAACTAGGAGACCTCAGAGATAGAAGGAAGCTTCTTCAAATAATTGTAAGGGTTAGTATGATAGCAACAATAACAATTCACAGATATAAATATTAGGCTTGTGCAAGAGTGTTTGGTGTGTTTTCTTTTGATCTACTAGTATTTTCCATTTGTTATCTGTGGAGGTTCTAGCCTTGCACACCTAATTCCGAAAGAGTCTATAGCCATTATGTCATATTGTTTGATTCTCTTGCCAAAGAACTCATTCCAACCTACATCCAAACAAATAGCCACAAAATTTTTGCTTTTGAGCTACATAAGTTTCACTTCTAAACAATAACATTGCACTTTTGGTCCTTATAGTTGCACTTTTGGCACACATAGTTGCACTTCTGGCATACATAGTTGTGCTTTTGGCTACAGAGTTGCACTTTTGGCACATAGAGTTGCACTTCTAGAATATAGAGTTATGCTTTTGGCAAACAAAGTTGTGCTTCTATTTTTGTCTTATATTTCCTATCATCCATAGAGTTGCGCATTTGAGCTATCCTTCTATCGCTTCTGATTGATAGAGTTGCGCTTCTGGTCTACAGAATTGCACTTCTGCTAGTTAGATTTGTGCATCTAAGCTATTCTACTACCACATCTATATTATTCATCTGCGCTTCTGGCAGATAGTTTTATGCTTCTATTTTTACACACAGTTTCTAATCAACAGTCACCCAAATTTAGAGGCCTTTCACATTCACTTGATTTACATTCAGACCCAAGACCTTTTAGACCACTATCATCAGTCCTTCAATCACCCAAGCACCCTCATTCATCATACCATCATTTGGACTTTACATTTTTTATCCCCTTGAGACTATAGGATATCCTCATCATTATCATCTAGCACAAATTCTTGATATCATCTAGACTTTAGCATTAGTTTGTCTACCAACAAAATCTAGATCACATCTACTATCTTGTCTCTTATTTGGGAAGTTGCCTCTCTCAAATTAGTAAATAAGTTAGCATCTATCAACTATTGAAATAGATAGCTTAAGAGAGTGGCTACTCTTGAGGTGGTGAACCTCACTACCCAATCTTGTCTCTTCTTGAGTTCATTAGTCTAGCTCTTTGAAGATAATCTCAATCCAAATCCAATCAACATTGATCTAGATTTATTTTTTATCCAAACATTCAAGCATCCAATCATCCTAGAGTCTCAACATTGTCATAAAAGTCCAAAAACTCCATCCATCATCCATCCTCATCATCCACAAGGTCTGAAATATCATATGCCTCTCACTAGGTCTCAACACAAGAAAAATATGGAAACTAATCAAAGTAACCCTCAACATGATCTAAACACATCCATTGATGCTACACAATTCACCATGGGTATGAATCCTCATGTCTCCTTCCAAGTGGGTATACACTAGGTCCTTCATCTTCTAATGAATTTGGACAACAATCACACGAAACATCACAAGACCTCATCGAATAATTCTAAGACCTAGATGTTTTACAAGCTCTAGATAGGCTCTTAGCATCGGACACAAATATATACTTTATTTTACTTGTCAAGCAAGGAGCTAAGTTGCCTAATGAATTTGACACATCTACTCTTAAGGAGCAAGACCCTATCAATATTGCAATTGTTGCTATGGGAGAACCACATCCTATTTCTATGCCTACCATGTCTACCATAGCACCCACCACAACAACCATACCCACACCTACACATAACATTTATTCATCACCATTCACCAATCCTCTTTATCAACTCCCCACATCATTTGGACATACTTTTTCTAGTGTTCCTTCATCCATTCCTCAAGTCATATCATCCATGTCATCTATGACCCAACCCAATCAAGTCAACACTTCACATGCACCGCAAATATCTCACACATTGACATATCTTATATCACAACCCCAATCTTCCAATCCATTCATCTCACATACCAATCCATCACATACATCACAACCCCAAACCTCTAATTATGCTAATCTGCCACATGCATCACAACCCTAAAACTCACACCAATATTCATATCTATCACACACAAATCTACCTCAAGTGTCATAATCACTATCATCCAATTATCAGGGTCTTGCTACAAATCAACATCCCACATCAAAAATTGATCAAAATTTCTTACATATGCAAAAATAGATTTCAGATCTCAGCTTAGGACATACCAAGAAGACTTTCTCTTTAGAATAATTTTGTCCTTATCCTTTTGATAGGTCTCTCCCTATGATTCCTTTTACTCCTAATTTTGAAACGCCAAAATTTGATAAGTATAAAGGAAAAGGGAATCCTAAAGAACATCTTAGGGAATTCTATATCACTTGCCTAGAGGTAGTACACAATGATACATATCTTTTATGCCTCTTCCCTCGTAGTCTTGGAGGGAAAGCTATAGAATGGTTTTCTCATTTACCCCCAGCTATCAAGACCTTTAATGAGTTGGCTGTAAAGTTTGTAACTCATTTTTCATTCAACATAGAACATGAGATTTCCATGACCAACCTATGCAACAATAAACAAAGAAATGAGGAAACTTGTATATCATGCCTAAAACAATGGAGAAATATGGCTAGTAAATTTCCATGGCCTATTCCCAAAAAGCAATTGGTGAGCATATTTGTCCAAAATTTAAATCCTGAACTAGGATTTAACCTACAAGTCCAATGTGCAAATTCTTTTGATGAGATTATCTCTAAGGGAACAAACATAGAAAAGGCTCATTGCTAGAGGACTAGTCAAAAACCTCAAAGAAACCAAAGACAATACTCAACAATAAAATGAAAAACCTCGTTTCTGGTCTAAAAATAAAAATGTTGTCAACGATGGTATTGTGGATGCTAAACACATTCAAAATGTCTAAGCACATGTCAATCTTCAACCAGCCAAAAATGCCACATGTAACATCCAGTTCTATTTTCACCCTAAAAACTAAGTTTTTAACCAAATGTAATAATTTTTTTTTTGAAAGAATAAAACAGAAAAGTAATTTGTTTTCTAATTACTATAAACAAGTAATTCATCCATCGACTAACAATAATCATGAAATTATAGCTCATTCAAAAGGATATAATCTTCTACATCATTAAACAATATGCTGTCAAAAGTTACTTAGAACAATTCCAAAATAGGAACTTACCAATGTCACTGCATCTCGATTGTCGACCATCCAAATTCAAGTCTCAGCAATCCTCAAGAATTAAGAAGAGAAAATATCTTCAAGGAGCTTAACCTCCAACCACAGACTGTTGGTCTCTCGCACTCCTTCCTAACTGGAAGTGGCCCTACCCTACTCAAGAGGATAGACTTAGGATAACCAATGGTGTTTGCCATCTGAGCTCTGGTGTTGTGACCTACGTGACTTGCTATCATGCAATCCCCTAGATACCCTCTAGTTGAGCATGACCATTCCACAAGTTATGCCATCCAGTCACAGTGAACAATCAATGCACTTGAGGATCATGCATTACCTTGGCCAATGGATTTAAATATAATTAGCGTTGTATCAATGCATGTAATAAGTTCACCCACCCCACTCGACTCGAATTAATCGCAAACCTACAGTTACCTATTTATAAGTTCTATATATCAACCTTGATAACCTCAAGGTGTTTGAATTTCATTATGCATTATCGCATGGCATTGAGGTTTACTCTCTCTCTACAAGTTCATGGAAACATCTTCATCTTCATGATAAATGAATGGTTTCCTAGTATATTGATTATTCGGACAATGCTATGCCTTGTTATAACGATCTCTAAGTTAGCCCATTGTTTAAATCATCCACTCATGAGTGGTCACTAAACTTGACTATATTGTTTCGGAAGAGTTTCACAATAAACCAAAATATAGAATTCGAATACTCAAAGGCCCTGAGTTAAAGTTTAAAGATTCTTAAAGGTCTTCTATGAACTATCAAATCTTTAACACCGCTTAAATCTTTTATCATACTAGGTATTTAGAAGTATTTTCATATTGTTTCAAATTGCAAGGAAAGTGCATGCAAGTTATATAACTATAACTCATTGTGTCGGCCCTAAAACTTCCTTATCTTACAAGTATGACGGTTTAGACCAAATGTAACTCTATATACTTCTTAAATTTATCTCTTCCTTAACTCTATATCCTCCTTCAAAGACAAACAGTTTGAATGATTGAAAGCAGAAAGAGCTATATATAAATAATGATTTAAAAGACTTTAATAAGCTATCACTCGCAACTAGTGAAGAATGCTCTCAATAACCGACTAACCAACTAAAGATCCAGTACTAGAGAAATATGAGTTGTTTACACTCGTCGGCATACATTCCACACTAAAACTTCTCACATTAACTGTTAACACACCTCCAAATCTTAATGAAACAGGTTATTAATAAATATGACAAAGCCAACTAAGGTCATTTCCTACGTTGACTAGGTTAAACCTCTGTGGTTTTTGGAACGGATAATAGCTAAATCTTCAGCTCAACACAGCCTACTAAGAGCTCACCACGTATTCATATTCTTCAGACAACAAACAAAACAATGACACAGTTTTTAATCAATCCACCCACAATGCTATTGTGGTACAATAGTGCTTTGGCTGTGAGTTTAATATCTGTGGTGAGGTTCAAAAGCACAATGCATCGTTACTGTTTTGAAAGAGTTGACACTCTACAGGTTTTGAAGTTACTAACTGATCCATTCAAAACATTATCAAGACAAAACATAATTCCTTAAATAATAACCGGTGCCAATCCTAACTAGTCATTCTTGTTTTAGCCAAGACAGTGTAGAGGAGAAAAGAATTTAAAAACCTGCAAGTAATCGCCAGCGATGGTTTCCAAGATGGTCCAAGAGCTCCTCTCCTCTTACTCAATCACACCTATGTTTTCACTTAGCCACCTCCCGAAAAACTGATTCCCCTCCCCACAACAACTGACTCTTACTACTCTATAACACCCCCGTTCACAGTGAAGGAAATAACTGTCTCTCCACTCCCCGACCATGCCTATCGATAAGGGTATCTTCTGGCATGCAAAACATTTTCCTCTAAATGCGACCACAACCAAAGAATGGTTTTTCCAATCCACTTCCCTGCGATTATTCTTCATAGTGGAGTTCCATGTTTGGCGAGGTGGCGGTTGGCAAACTCAACAGTCCGACCACTACTCAAAACAGTTAACAATATAAAACAAATGCTAACATAATATAAAAGAAATGGATAAGCTGACAACCCACTCATAAGGGTTAAAGCTTTAAAAGGAAATAAGTTGTTTCGAAATACAAGACATCATAAATAAAGACTTTGAGTGAACTCCTTGAACTATTGCTCGATTACTAACATCGTAAAAGAATAAAGAAGTACCTCAAACAACTATTTAAATATAACTTATATAACTTAGTATATTCCTTTATAATACGACCCAAGATATTACACACCATGGTCTCTAGAACAATTCAACATCCGTCGAATTTCGCAAAGAGGTGTTTACGACATACGCTTGAAGCGCTTTACAACGATAACGACGAATTGAGCGCAAACGCAGAACAAGACTTGAGATCGACTTACAATTTTGACTTTTGTGCCGAACAAAGAACAAGACACGACTTACAACTCAACCATAAGCATAAACATATATTTACATATAAACAATATATCAGTCGTTCATATTTGACGACATGATTCAGAGTATTACGACGCTGATGTCGATTTCCCATACTCAATATGATGACCTATGAAAGGAGAAAGACCTGTTCTTGCAAACCTTGACAACTTGACTACAATTGACTTAGCCCGTATTCAAGGCATCAAGGTTTATCTACCTGATATGCATTTTTAGTGGCAAGCACCCATGGTTATTCCAGAGTCTATTCTCTCTTTCTCAAAGATACTTTCTCTTCTTCTTTCTTCCTGGCGAACATGTTCCATCTATTCCTGCATTGACAATCTCACATACAATTTTGTGGTCAAAGCACCAATATTCTAATCAAAGCACATTTATATCAAATCATTTCATTTTCATAACGAAAGATATTTTAATTCATAGCATCAAATTGATCATAATCAAGTAGATTCCATAATTCCATAAAATTAACCTTCTCTATTTATATCATCAGTTCCTATGATGTTAAAAACATATCCACATAATTGTACTATTTAAGAAAAAGTGAATAGTAATATTGAATCCAAAAAGGGGATGTAACATATCTTTCCCCTATAGAATCATCGTCCCCGATGATTGAGTTTACCAAGCAAACTTTGAACATAAAACAAACTTTTATAGTTTAACATTAATGTTTTTGAAAGGATAAGGAAATCTTTGGTAGATGTCTTTATAGTCTTCCCGAGTGGCGCTATCCTCGCCATATTGGTCCCACTGAATTTTGCATTGCAAAACCTCTCGATTACGTAAACAAAGTTTACGCATTTCGAGCACCATGAGTGGCTCGATCACAACCACTCCTGGTTCTTGCATCTGTAAAGAATTCCATTTAAGAATGTGATCATTACCTACAAAATATTTCTTTAGGTATGAAACATGAAAAACATTATGCATTTTGGACAAGACTGGAGGTAGAGCAACTTTGTAGGCCATTGGATTGATAATCTCAAGGACTTCAAAAGGTCTGACATATTGAGGAGCTAACTTTGATGATTTGCCAAATTTGATTGAGCTTTTATGGGGTTTCACTCGCAAAAGAACTTTCTCACCAATAGAGAAATGTCTAGGCACCCGTTTGCGATCTGCATAACTTTTTTGCCTGTCGTTGGCTTCTGCCAACCTCTTCCTAATCATTTTCACTTTTTCTTCCATATCCGCAAGAATTTCAGGTCCAATGCTTATCCTATCTTCCAGCTTATCCCAGCTTATAGGAGTTCTGCATTTCCTTCAATATAATGCTTAAAATGTGCCATCTTAATGGCAGAATGATAGGAATTGTTATAGGCAAATTCAACAAGAGGTAAATATTCCTCCCATCTGTATTGCTGATCCATGCTATACATTCTTAAAAGATCTTCTAAGACTTGATTAACCCTTTCTATTTGTCCATCAGTTTCAAGATGATAAGCTGTGCTCACATTGAGTTTAGTCCCTAATGCAAAAAATAAAGTTTGCCAAAACTGAGAGGTTATTCGAGCATCTCTATCAGATATAATCTTTTCAGGTACCCCATGCAATCTGAATATTTCTTGCACAAATTTTTGAGCCAAAATATGAGCTCCATCTGTCAAATTTCCCAGTATAAAATGTGCTACCTTGGTTAGTTTATCTACAACAACCAATATTGCATCATACCTATTCTTAGAAATTGGTGACCCTTGAACAAAATCCATACTAAAAACTTGCCATTTCCATTCTAGAATATCATGTGGGTATAACAATCCAGCAGGATGTTGGTGTTCTGCCTTCACTCTCTGACACTCCAAACAACTTGCTACAAACCTTGCAACGTCGCTTTTCATTCCTTTCCAGAAATATAGCGGCTTGACATTAGCTAAAAGTTTTGTTACTCCTGGGTGTCCAGAATAAAGTGCACAATGAACTTCCTTCCAAACAAGGTTTCTAAGTTCTACATAATTAGGAACGTAGATTCTTCCCTTAAATCTCATCAATCCATCTGATTCAAAATAGAATATGTCATATCTTGGATCCTTAGGTTTTATTTGCAGAGCTTGTTTCACTTTCTCATAATATTCATCTCCAGATAAACTTTGCATTACTAAATCTTTAAAATTAGCATGAATATAGATTATAGAAGCTATGTGTCTTCTTCTGCTTAAAGCATCAGCTACTCAATTTTCTTTACCTTTGATATAAGAAATCTCAAAGTCATAATCTGATATTAATTCTAATCACCTCCTTTGTCTTGCATTGAGATGAGGTTGTGTGAATATATAACGAAGACTTTGATGATCTGATTTTAATATAAAAGTCTTCCCAACAAATAATGTCACCACATCTGAAGGGTGTGAATCACTGCTACCAGTTCTAAGTCATGAGGAGCGTAATTCTGCTCATAATTTTTTAACTTTCTTGATTCATAGGCTATTACACATCCATCTTGCATAAGCACACCTCCTAACCCTTCTCCTGAGGCATCAGTAATAACCTCAAATTGTCCTTCTGGATCAGGGACTTTCAAGATTGGTGTTGTTGTCAACTTTTCTTTTAACAAATCAAAAGCCTTTTGACATTCTTCAGTCCAAACAAACCATTTTCCTTTTCTCTGCAAGGAAGTAATTGGACTAGCAATGCTTGAGAAATTCAAAACAAATTTTCTGTAATATCCGGCCAATCCCATGAAACTTTGTACCTCTGAAACTTTGGAAGGTACAGGTCATTCCATAATAGCCTTAATTTTAGCTGGGTCAACTGATATCCCTTCAGCTGATATTGTATGTCCCAAATACTGCACTTCTTTCTAAAAGAAAGTGCATTTCAAGAGTTTCGCATACAATTTGTGTTCTCTTAATCGTTGCAAAACAATTTGAAGATGATGCCTATGCTCCTCCTCATTTTTGGAATATATTAGAATGTCATCTATGAAAACTAGGACAAATTTATCAAGGCAATCTCTGAAAACACTATTCATGAGATTCATGAAAGCGGCTGGTGCATTGGTTAATCCAAATGGCAGCACAGTAAACTCATAATGACCATATCTAGTTCTAAGTGTGGTCTTGTGAATATCTTCATCTTTCAACCTTAACTGATGGTATCCAGATCTCAAATCTATCTTCGAAAAGACTGATGCACCATGCATTTGGTCAAATAAATCATCAATATGTGGCAGTGGATACTTATTCTTTATTGTTGCCTTATTTAGCATTCGATAATCTATACACAGTCTAAGGGTTCTATCCTTCTTCTTGACGAAAATAACCAGGGCTTCCCATGGTGATACACTTGGCCTAATTAGATTCTTAGACAATAGCTCCTGCAATTGAGCCTTTAATTCCATAAGTTCAGTAGTGGTCATTCGATATGGAGCTTTAGACACTGGCTCAGATCCTGGTTTAATTTCTATGGCAAAATCAAAGGTTCTTTTTGGAGGCAAGCCTGGCAGTTCCTCAGGAAATACATCACTAAAATTGCAAAGATATGGATATTTTTCCTCAAATGTTTGCTTCTCTAAGGCATCCTTTACTAGGTCCATTTTGACTACAAAAAGTTGACATCCCTTACGCCTAGCCCGCTTTAATTGTTTTGAAGAAATAGATCTGATCCTTATTTCCCTTTGAATACCTTGAAAATTTATTGTATTTCCTTTATTATCCAGACACTCAATTGTTTTATGAAAACAATCTACCTTGGCCCTATGTCTCCACAACCAGTTCATTCCTAAGATGACATCGTAGGACCCTAAAGGTGCTACGTATAAATTTGCCTCAGTGGAGAAGTTTGAAATATCAATCATAGCTTCAAACAAACATTGCTCTACCTGAGCCTTTGAGTGATTTGCATACTCAATTGTCCACAATTTTGACATAAAACCAGCTCTTCTAGGAAATTTACTTAAGACTCTAGATGACACAAAATTTTATGTTGCACTAGTATCAAAGAGAATAGAAACAGGAACTCCAAATAATGTACCTGTCATCTCAATGAGAGTAATCTGATACTCAGCTTGTCGATTGTCAAGGGCGGCATGAATCCTTTGTTGAAATGCTTCCTACTGCGAAGGAAGTATCGCATTCCTAGGCTGCCCGTTCTACTTTTTATTAGGACAATGATTAGCATAATGATCTCCACCACAAGAAAAACATCCTCCAATTGGTCCTCTCTTCTCGGATGGTTTACTTATAGCATCATCATTCCTCTTAAAATTGTCATTTTTCTTATAGTCTTCATTTCTACGTTCATTACCAAATCCCCCTTTATTTTTCCAATTTCCTTTATCAAACCTCTTGTTTCCATATCCTTTTTCATTCTTCCTTTTATACGTCTAATCATTGTAGTTCTTATCAAATCTCTTACGTTTCTTTTCACGGTAAGTAGAAATAGATTTGATCTTCTGTTCCTGCTTAATTGCTTTCTCATACACCTGGTCCATTGTGTTTGGACCATGCACCTCCACCTCACCGCCAATCTGAGGATTGAGTCCCATGATAAATTTTCTTATCCGAAATCTTTCATCCTTTTGGTATTGAGGAACATACTTCAATAATCTAGTAAATGTTTTTGCATATTCAACCACAGATAGATCACCTTGCCTGAGGTTTTGGAAATATGTTATCTTTTGATCAAAATATAACTGTGGTAACCACCTCTTTCGGAAAAGTTCCACAAACTCATTCCATGTAACCTTCAAGTGACTTAATTCTAGTTCCATTTTCTTGTTCATCCACCAAATGGATGCTTCTCCAGATAACTGATATGCTCCCCATACTGCCTTTGTAATCTCAGAGTAATTTTTGATTTCAAAGTACTTCTCCATTTCTATTAACCATGCTTCTACTGCATCACCAGTTTTCGTTCCATCAAATTTGGGAGGGATAACCTTTTTCATATCCTTAGATAGTTCCAGTGAAAGTTTGTTTTTTGTCTTCTTCTGGGTTTCACTATCATCTTGGTTTTCACTTGACGTGTCATGATCCCGTTGTTTACTTTTACTTGCATTATTAGAATTCTCATTTTCACCCTCTGTATTCCCAATTTCATTCACTTTCTTTTCCAATTTGCCCAACCTTTCCTTAGTTTCAGTGAGCATATTAAGAATTCTATCCAATTTATCGGTGGAGTTTTCCTGAGAGTTGTGACCTTCCTGATCTTCCCCCTCATTAAACTCTGATTGATCCATGATTGTTTGTTTTCTCACCTGCTTAAGCAAGTACTAATCAGTTCTATGATTTATCATTTTGTATATTATCAAAGCATAACAATTGCTCATAACCATAATTATTCTCAAACCAAAATTTGTCTTTATTATACTTTGCAAAACTGTAAATACATTCTTTAAAGATAGACATATCTCATGTTTCACTCAGTATTTACAAGTGGGGTGTAACCTTCAGATTTATTGTCTGACACATATTCATGAGGTGTATAACCCTCAGACTCGCTATCAGATGATAGTACAATGATTTCAGCTCTAGGTGCTATATGGGGATCCCTAGTGATCATTGGTACACTGATAGGTACACTAATAGGTACACTCATAGGTACACTAATAGGGCAACAATTGACCATGATTTGAGCTGTCGTCCTAGCTGTCTCTAGGAGTTCTTTTTTCATTCGCTTGAGTCGTGACAGAGCATTGGCAAAAGTTTCCACATCATCTAGCCGAATGCCATTTTCATCATTCATTTTCTCAATAGCCTTGATCATCGCAAGTCATTTCTGCTTAGCTTGCAGATAACGTTCCTTACCAACGAAGCACTTCCTTGCAGTTTTCTTGATATGTACCATCCTAGCACAGTAAATCAAATCATTAGCTTCCTACAGAATATTGATTCCTAATCAGGTTAGTGGACTCATCAGCCCTAGTGCTAAACCTGGTTAGCTCTAATACCATATGTAACATCTAGTTCTGTTTTCACCCTAAAAACTAAGTTTTTAACCAAAGGTAATAATTTTTTTTTTGGAAGAATAAAACAGAAAAGTAATTTGTTTTCTAATTACTATAAACAAGTAATTCATCCATCAACTAACAATAATCATGAAATTATAGCTCATTCAAAAGGATATAATCTTCTAAATCATTAAACAATATGCTGTCAAAAGTTACTTAGAATAATTCCAAAATAGGAACTTACCAATGTCACTGCATCTCGATTGTCGACCATCCAAATTCAAGTCTCGGCAATCCACAAGAATTAAGAAGAGAAAGTATCTTCAAGGAGCTTAACCTCCAACCACAGACCGTCAGTCTCCTGCACTCCTTCCTAACTAGAAGTGGCCCTACCCTACTCAAGAGGATAGACTTAGGATAACCAATGGTGTTTGCCATCTGAGCTCTAGTGTTGTGACCTACGTGACTTGCTATCATGCAATCCCCTAGATACCCTCTAGTCCAGCATGACCATTCCACAAGTTATGCCATCCAGTCACAGTGAACAATCAATGCACTTGAGGATCATGCATTACCTTGGCCAAAGGATTTAAATATAATTAGCATTGTATCAATGCATGTAATAAGTTCACCCACCCCACTCGACTCAAATTAATCACAATCCTATAATTACCTATTTATAAGTTCTATATATCAACCTTGTTAACCTCAAGGTGTTTGAATTTCATTATGCATTATCGCATGGCATTGAGGTTTACTCTCTCTCTACAAGTTCATGGAACATCTCCGTCTTCATGATAAATGAATGATTTCCTAGTATATTGATTATTCAGACAATGCTACACGTTGTTATAATGATCTCTAAGTTAGCCCATTGTTTAAATTATCCACTCATGAGTGGTCACTAAACTTGACTATATTGTTTCGGAAGGGTTTCACAATAAACCAAAATATAGAATTCGAATACTCGAAGGCCCTGAGTTAAAGTTTAAAGATTCTTAAAGGTCTTCTATGAACTATCAAATCTTTGACACCGCTTAAATCTTTTATCATACTAGGTATTTAGAAGTATTTTCATATTGTTTCAAATTGCAAGGAAAGTGCATGCAAGTTAGATAACTATAACTCATTGTGTCGGCCCTAAAGCTTCCTTATCTTACAAGTATGACGGTTTAGACCAAAAGTAACTCCATATACTTCTTAACTTTATCTCTTCCTTAACTCTATATCCTCCTTCAAAGACAAACAATTTGAATGATTTAAAGCGGAAAGAGCCATATATAAATAATGATTTAAAATACTTTAATAAGCTATCACTTGCAGCTAGTGAAGAATGCTCTCAATAACCGACTAACCAACTAAAGATCTAGTACTAGAGAAAGATTGAGTTGTTTACACTTGTCGGCATACATTCCACACTAAAACTTCTCACATGCCAACTATTAACACACCTCCAAATCTTAATGAAACAGGTTATTAATAAATACGACAAAGCCAACTAAGGTCATTTCCTACGTCGACTAGGTTAAACCTCTATGGTTTTTGGAATGGATAATAGCTAAATCTTCGGCTCAACACAGCCTACTAAGAGCTCACCACGTATTCATATTCTTCAGACAACAAACAAAACAACGACACAGTTTTTAATCAATCCACCCACAATGCTATCACGGTACAATAGTGCTTTGGCTGTGAGTTTAATATCTGTGGTGAGGTTCAAAAGCACAATGCATCATTACTATTTTGAAAGAGTTGACACTCTACAGGTTTTGAAGTTACTAACTGATCCATTCAAAACATTATCAAGACAAAACAGAATTCCTTAAATAATAACCGGTGCCAATCCTAACTAGTCATTCTTGTTTTAGCCAAGACAGTGTAGAGAAGAAAAGAATTTAAAAACCTGCAAGTAATCTCCAGCGACGGTTTCCAAGATGGTCCAAGAGCTCCTCTCCTCTTACTTGATCACACCTACATTTCACTCAGCCACCTCTCAAAAACTGACTCCCCTCCCCACAACAACTGATTCTTACTACCCTATAACACCCCCGTTCACAGTGAAGGAAATAACTGTCTCTCCACTCCCCGACCATGCCTATCGATAAGGGTATCTTCCAGCATGCAAAACATTGTCCTCTAAACGCTACCACAACTAGAGAATGGTTTTGCCAATCCACTTCCCCGCGATTATTCTTCATAGTGGAGTTCCACGTTTGGCGAGGTGGCAGTTGGCAGACTCAACAGTCCGACCACTACTCAAAATAGTTAACAATATAAAACAAATGCTAACATAATATAAAAGAAATGGATAAGCCGACAACCCACTCATAAGGGTTAAAGATTTAAAAGGAAATAAGTTGTTTCAAAATACAAGACATCATAAATAAAGACTTTGAGTGAACTCCTTGAACTATTGCTCGATTACTAACATCGTAAAAGAATAAAGAAGTACCTCAAACGACTATTTAAATATAACTTATATAACTTAGTATATTCCTTTATAATATGACCCAAGATATTACACACCATGGTCTCTAGAACAATTGAACATCCGTTAAATTTCGCAAAGAGGTGTTTACGACATACGCTCAAAGCACTTTATGACACTAACGATGAATTGAGTGCAAACGCAGAACAAGACTTGAGATCGACTTACGCACAATTTTGAGTTTTGTGCCGAACAAACAACAAGACACGGCTTACAACTCGACCATAAGCATAAACATATGTTTACATATAAACAATATATCAGTCGTTCATATTTGACGACACGATTTAGAGTATTACGACACTGATGTCGATTTCCCATACTCAATACGACGACCTACGAAAGGAGAAAGACCTATTCTTGCAAACCTCTACAACTCGACTACAATTGACTTAGCCCGTATTCAAGGATTAATTCAAGGCATCAAGGTTTATCTACTTGATATGCATTTTTAGTGGCAAGCACCCATGGTTATTCCAGAGTCTATTCTCTCTTTCTCAAAGATACTTTCTCTTCTTCTTTCTTCCTGGTGAACATGTTCCATCTATTCCTGCATTGACAATCTCACATACAATTTTGTGGTCAAAGCACCAATATTTTGATCAAAGCACATTTATATCAAATCATTTCATTTTCATAATGAAAGACATTTTAATTCATAGCATCAAATTGATCATAATCAAGTAGATTCCATAATTCCATAAAATTAACCTTTTCTATTTATATCATTAGTTCCTATGATGTTAAAAACATATCCACATAACTGTACTATTTAAGAAAAAGTAAATAGTAATATTGAATCCAAAAATGGGATGTAACACCGCATCTACTCCTAGAGAGCAATCCCGACAAGATTTAATGCCTAGACATAAAGTCACTCCGCTGGGAGAACCTATTGAATCCATCTTAAGAAAAATTGTCTAAACAAGTCTCATCACACTACCCAAAGCATGTCAATATGATGAACCTCAATTCAAACCCTCTTGGTATAAAGACACTGACTATTTTGAATACCATAGAGTCAAAGGACATAAAACACTTGGATGCATGAAACTTAAAAACCTCACCTAGAATCTTATTGATAGAGGAGAAGTAATCGTATATGATCCTCCTAAACAATTCTCCAACAATAATCTCAACATCTACAAGGATCCATTCCCACCTCATGGTAAAGGAAGTACTTCTAACAAAGGTGAAAGTGTCAACCATGCGTCAAATTCCTATGATTTTGTTGTAGGCCATATAGATAGAGTCACATGTCTACCTTCTCTATTAAGGGAAAATCCCTAGAGTGTGAAATTACAACTCATTGTGGTCATGTTACCCTTCGTGGGGCAGCACCTAATACCTATCTAAATTCTGAGTACAACATCTTAGACCACCTAGGAAAAACACTAGCCTAAATCTCCATCTTAGACCTCCTTCGAGCATCACCCGCACATAAAGCTATACTTGAGAAATCCCTTCAAGAGTCATATGTTCCCAATAACATTATTGTTGCTCAATTCCAAGCCATGATAGGGCATATTGCTTCACCTCTTCACCTAGTTTTATCTGAGAAAGACCTTCCATTGCAAAATCCTTACCATAATGACACTCTACACATAGAAGTTTATATCCATCAATGCAAAGTCAAACACATTCTTATAGATGGTGGTGTTAGCTTAAACATTTGTTCTCTAAAGTTGTTGAAATAGTTGGGATACTATGGGGATGTTACTGATTCAAACAAAAGTATAACCATCAAAGCATATGATGATCTGAAGGTGTTATCCATTTACCCATCCAAGTTGGTCATGTAATCATAGAGAGTTGTTGTCAGGTATTGGACCTTGATGTTCCCTATATGTCATTCTTGGTCACCCATGGATCCATACCATGTAGGTCGTACCATCTACATACCACTAGTGCCTCAAATTTTGATACAATGGTACAAAAAATACTATCCTTGGGACCCCAATCCTTTTGAGTTTTATCGAGATATGCAAGGTCAATACCATAATTCAAATCAAATCCCTAACAACATTGCATCTCAACCATCATCCTCCTACATTGTTCCATCTACATTAACTAAAGCTACATCTAATACATCTTTTCCCGTGATCAAGGTCTAGTATAAAGATAAAGGATTTGGTGAGTATGACCTATGCAAATCTTGTTATGTGGGGAACTTGCCTCTATCACCTAGATCATATGGCAAACCACCAATAGAAAAAGTAAGTCCAAAAGTTGTCATATAGGCTAACCCCACAATATTCATTTGTTGGGGATTATTGGAAGATGAGTCCATTGAAGACATCTCCTCTTGGCTATCCACAGAAGACAAAGATCCAATTACATTACCAATTGAACAATATAGCACGTCTCTGCATTGTTAAGAACATGGGTTACAAAGGCCAAGATGACCTTGGATTACATGGACAAGGAAGCATAGAACCCATATTTGTGACAAAGAAAAATAATAGACATGGGTTAGGATACAGAAAGGAGGTACCACGATACTCAGACATCGAGTATATTCTTGACGAAGTAGCGAAAGATTTTCCCGTTGTTGTGATTTCTAATGAGGATTCCATTGATGACTCCTATTTACATCTCACTGATTTATTTCAAGAGAATTCCATATTTATGCTATCCTCCATATCCCTCACATCCACAACTAAAACCCAAAACCTTTCACTCATATACCTAACCTTATCGATTGGGATCAACAAGCGTCTCCCATTCTTGATATCTTTTAGAATGATGAGGCTATCACAAAATTCATGGGACTACAAGATGGTATTCCACTTGTTGACCACAAAATAGGTTTTGTCATGGACCTAGATCACACAACATACTTTGGTGAGAAGTCCAAATCCTCTAGTCGCAAAAGTAAAAATAAAAATGTCAAATCCCCTAGTGGAAACCACATTGTGGTGCCATCAGATCCCAAAATAGTAAAAATAAAGGACGTATCCAATGGTTAAAACCTCTCTGAGGTGCTCGAGGATGGAGGATTTGACCTTCCCTTGACTTCAGTATATCACTTGAAAAGTCTCCACTTTTGGTTGAGAAATCACAAGAAATCAATTTAGGTACTGTACATAATCCAAAGATCACCTTTCTAGCAACATCCCTTTTAGAGTAGGAGAAAAAGGATTTTACAACTTTCTTCATGGAAAGGATAATTAACTTTGCTTGGTCATATGCATACATGCTTGGATTGGATCCCTCATTAGTGGTCCATCATTTAGCAGTATTTCCTAATGCCAAGCCAGTTACACAGAAGCTTCGAAAGATGCATTCTCAGATAGCATTACTTGTTAAGGCTGAACTTCAGAAGTTACTGGATGCAAAATTCATTCGCCCTATTAACTATCTAGAATGGGTTTCTAATTTGGTACCTATATCCAAAGTCACTAGGGATATTCGTATCTATACCGATTTCAGGGATCTCAACAAAGCATGTCCAAAAGATGACTTTCCTCTACCTAATATTGACATCATAGTAGACTTGACAGGTGGTCACAAAATGCTTTCCTTAATGGATGGTTTTTTTGGTTACAATCATATTCTTATAACACCTGAGGATCAATACAAGACATCTTTCACATGTCCTTGGGGCACCTATTGTTGGTAAGTCATGCCTTTCGACTTGAAAAATGCAGGAGCAACATACCAAAGAGCCATGACCATTATATTTCATGATCTTTTTCACACTATCATGGAAGACTATGTTGACGGGTTATTGGGAAAATCAATTACTAGAGATGGTCATCTACAAGTCCAAGCACAAATTTTTGACAGGTTAGAACAATATCAAGTTAGACTCAACCCCAAGAAGTGTGTATTTGGTGTTACATTAGGGAAATTGTTGGGATACATAGTGTCTCATAGAGGAATTGAAGTAGATCCTGCCAAGGTTAAGGCTATGGTCGAGATGGCTCCACCTTATAATCTAAAATTTCTAAGAATCCTCCAAGGTAAATTCTAGTTAATCAAGCATTTCATAGCTCAGCTTGCTGATAAATGTTAACCTCTTTTCACTTACTTCATAAGGATGTGTCATTCAGATGGGATAATAAGTGTCAATAGGCATTTGACCAGTTGAAAGAATATCTTGCTACACCACCAGTGTTTGTACCACTAGTTTCAGGGAGACCTTTGTTATACATCTCTACCACATCAGATGCATTGGGTGATCTCCGGGCTCAACATGATGAATCTGGAAAAGAATAGGCAATCTATTACACCAGTTGCCCCTTAGTAGGTTATGAGCTTAATTATACTCCTATGGAGCGGGCATGTCTAGTTGTGTTCGCTTCCAAAAAATTGTGACATTATATGCTAAATCAACAAACTAAGCTTATTTCAAAGTAAGCTTATTCTAAGGTAGATCGATTGAAATACCTCCTATCTAAGACAACTCTTACAAGCATATTAGCAAAAGGGGTCATGATTCTTAGTGAATTTGATATTGAGTATGTTGATCGCAAAGCAGTCAAAGGACAAGTCATCGTCGATCAATTAGCAGAGGCTCCCATCATAGATACACATCCTATGATTTCAGAATTTCCAAATGAATGGATATTCAATAGCTATCCATCAGTTGTATGGCAGCTTTACTTTGATGGTTCATATACCCAGCATGGTTCAGGTGCTGGAGTCCTTTTCATCACACCATAGGGTGACTATATTCCTAAATCATATCAGTTAGCTTTTAATTGTACTAATAACATTGTCAAATATGAAGCTTTAATTACAAGACTCTTCATGGCAGTACAGTGGAACATCAAACAGTTACAAGTCTATGGATATTCTCAGTTGCTCATCCAATAGGTTACAGATGAATATCAAACTAAAGATGACAAATTGCTTCCCTATAAAGGACGGGCAATGACTTCAAGCAATATTTTTCCAAGATCTCCTTTGAACAGATTCCCAGATTGAACAACAAAGTTGTTGATGCTATGGAAACAATAGGCTCCATTCTGGATATGCTGACTAATACTCAACACTATGAATTCTTGGTCAAACAACTCTTAATACTAACTTTCAATGTTCCACCTATTAAATCAATATGCAAACTTGTTGGTCCCAATTCTTCCTGGTACCAAGACATCTACGATTACCTCCATGATAACACTCTTCCATCGAACCTAACCAACACCTAGAAGAAAACCTTTATCCTTCAAGCTTCTCGATCTACTATCCTTGGTGACACCTTATACCGAAGGAGTCTCGATGTTATCCTACTTAGATGTCTCAACTCGGAAGAGGCCAACATTGCTTTATGAGAAGTTCACGAAGGTTTCTGTGGATCACATTTCACTGGTCCAAAACTTGCTAAGAAGTTTCTGCATACATGATACTATTGGCCCACTATGGAATAGGATGCCCACCAATTTTCTAAGAAATGCCTTCAATGCCAATAGCACGAAGACCTGATTCATGCACCAGCACACCAGTTGCAACCTATGACTACTCCATGGTCGTTTTAATAGTGGGGACTCAACCTCATAGGTAAAATCCATCCATCATCCTCTAATGGCCATAAGTTCATAATCACTGCCACTGAGTATTTTACAAAGTGGGTAGAAGCCATCCCTATGACCTACATTATTGGTAAACAAATAGCTAAGTTCATCTTGCATTACATCATTTGTCGGTATGGGATTCCACTTGCTATCATAATTGATAATGGAAGACCTTTTAAGAACCAAGATGTTTGTGCCCTATGCACTCAGTTCCATATCCAACATCTCTTCTCCATCCCTTACTATCCACAAAGAAACAACCAAGCTGAGGCTTCCAATAAAACCATATTGAAAATCCTTAAGAAAATAGTCAATAAAGTTGGTCATGATTGGCATTTGCAGGTTAATCCTGCCTTATGGGCATATCGTACTAGTATCTGAACCCCAACCAGTGCTACTCCATATGCTTTAGTCTATGACACCGAGGCAATTTTACCTATCGAGGTCGGCTCCCTTCCCTTAGAGTTTCCATGCAGCATCTCATTGATGGAGAAGAGTACAGAATTGCTAGATCACATGAGCTAGAATTGTTGAATGAGAGGCATCTTACAACACTTAACCATATTCAGGTCTGCCAAAACCACCTTCGTCGCAACTATAATAAGAATATCAAGGAAAGACAGTTTCAAGTAGGTGATCTTGTTCTAAAAGAAAATTAAAGAAATCAGCAGGATCGAGACAAAAAGGAGCAAAAAGGAGAAGTTTGAACCTAATTGGTTGGGACCCTTCATTGTTAGAATAGTTTATGGATCAGAAGCTTATACATTATCAACACCCGAAGGGATTCCTTTAGATGAACCCATCAATAGTGTTCATCTTAATAAATCCTATGCTTGATCCTTAGAGTATCCCTAGCAGAAAAATCCAAAAAAATAAAAATAAAAAATAAAAAAAATACAAAAAAATAATAATCTATCCTCTGGTGAAAACATGGTAAATAGGTGCCTTGGATAAGTACCATAGTCAAAACCTGGCAAGTAGGCGCTATGTGTAAATGTCAGCATCTACCATCTACTAAGTCTTCATCTATATCACTCCATTCCATCCCATAATAAAACCCCTTCCATCCATCCATAATAAAGTTCTTGACCTTTGCGTTCCTGCATACCCATATATCATGGCTTAGAAATTGTTAGTGTCACTTGTTATCCACTAGTGGTCTCCATTCATAATAAGTCCACCCATCCGTCATTCTCCATAATAAAACCTATACCTGACTAGGGGAACCTTTCCTTAGCTTAGGTTTAGGAATGGATCCTTGTTTTTGTCTCGAGAGGAATTGTCATATTTTCACTCATTTTCCATAAACATCACTTGTCCATCACAACCCATAATAAATTCAAACTTTCACTTCATCCATCTATCACAACCCATCCTATTTCACTTATCACCCTGACTTGATTAACTCAAGTAGAAAATGAACTATGTATCTTTTTGAAAGCTCAAGTACTTATAAAATTAGAAGTGAAAGACTACTCCTGAAGTAGCACACTTGTCTACATACCACTTGGCTAATATGCTAAATCCATTTATCCTAATCCAAACCCTTTAACGGATATATCTTTTCTAAAATAAGGCCTAATCTAATATGAGCACCCTCTTTTGCAAGAGATATGATGGTTGTGTACTTGTTTTGTTAGTTGCTCAAATTATTTTGGTTTATCTTGTGTTCCTTTCTAATACCTAATCAAGACTACCTTGATTTTTCTATATCTTGGTATGTTGCGATAAAGTGTGGATTGGGGCATGATCATTGCTTTCATATGTTGTGTTTGTGGGATGTTCTTATTATCCTACCAAGGCTAATATTTATCTTGTATGTGTTGGAATTAGCATCTTGCATATCAATATCCTTTGCATCTTCAAAGAGCCTTATATGTACTAGGATGATTCTACGCTAAGACTAATTTCCATTCATGTATCCAACAAGGTTCTATTATGTATGGTATGAATAAGTTCAAACCATTTGTTTGTAGAGTCAACGTCCTAAGCATTGGATACATCGTCACCTTGGTCTTATATACCCTGGTGCATAATATCCATATGTTATATCAAAATAAGGATTGCTCTTTACATTTTATAAAGCATAACAAAAGTAAAATCCCTCCATACATCTATCCATATATCCTAATAAAATCTACATCTTTCATGAAGATTGATCAATCATCATTTCTCTATTCTAGACTGTTTAGTGTTAAAAATGAAGAGAGGGTTTGTTTTTAATGGTTTGTGTTAATCCTCCTTTCGCCACTAAACATTCAAGGACATTCAACTGAATAGAGAACTCTACTACAGATCTCCTGTCACTTGGAACATAGGGGAAGATTGGAATTGTATGATTTTGTTGTTCAATTAAGCCCAATTATGCTTGAAACCCTAATTTCACAAATTTGTAAACAAACAGACAAATTAGTACATATAAGGCTAATATTTATCTCGTATGTGTGGGAATTAGCATCTTGCATATCAATATCCGTTGCATATAAGGTCTTGAAAGAGCCTTATATGTACTAGGATGATTCTACGCTAAGACTAATTTCCATTCATGTATCCAACAAGGTTCTATTATGTCTAGTATGACTAAGTTCAAACCGTTTGTTTGTAGAGTCAACATCCTAGGCATTGGATACATCATCACCTTGGTCTTATATACCCTAGTGCATAATATACATATGCTATATCAAAATAAGGATTGCTCTTTACATTTTATAAAGCATAACAAAAGTAAAATCCCTCCATACATCCACCCATATATCCTAATAAAATCTATAGCTTTCATCAAGATTGATCAATCATCATTTCTCTATTCTAGACCGCTTAGTGTTAAAAATGAAGAGAGGGTTTGTTTTTAATGGTTTGTGTTGATCCTCCTTTCACCTCTAAACATTCAAGGACATTCAACCGAGTAGAGAACTCCACTATAGATCTCCTGTCACTTGAGGGGAAGATTGGAATTGTATGATTTTGTTGTTCAATTAAGCCCAATTATGCTTGAAACCCTAATTTCACAAATTTGTAAATAAACAGACAAATTATGGAAAATGATCGCACATAGAGATATCAAACGACAACCAAATACATACTAGATTTTGAAGTTCGGTGTATGGAAAAGTCAAGGACTAATGAGCGGGCACCCTAGTCTAGTGCCACAATTTTTGTTGAGATCTAAGAATCTTGTTTGCAACATGTTCCTATTGTTCCAGAGATTTTTCAATTGTGGGATCTGGAGGACTAATGAGCAAGTGCCCGAGTCCAGGTCCCTATTTTCTTCTCTGATCTGCAATTCTGACAGTCTGCACTACTCCCCTGCAACTCCACTTCTTTCACCTTCGCAACTTGTAACCTGCAATCATAGAAAAGTGGGTTGGGGGTTGTGCTGTTTAGAGGCTTGCCTCAGTCAAGCCCCGGAGAGACATTCAAGTCTTCCAAACACCGTTTTTAGATAAAGAGTGTGTATCCTTGCGGGATAGAGGCAAAATCCATATGATAAATGATAGAAAACATAATTGATATCACCTTGTAGTGTAGATCTCATGGAAGGAAGATGCTCTTCATGCCATGAGGAGATGGATGCCAAATCTGCAACAAACAAGCACAATAACAACACAAAAATATATTGTGCCACACAATGAATGCCTTGAATCACTTTCACATAATCTCATGAATCAAAATTGCAATCTAGTTTACAAATGAATCACTAATCATGCTTATATATGCAACTACAAACATTCCCGCTAAGAATTTCGTAATTCAAACATACCGTGTCAACATAGGACCTAAATAACGGTCATAAACCGACACTTTGAAATAGGTCTTGACCTAAAATAGAGCAAAACTAGGGCGTGGGTGCCCAAGTCCTCCCCCCTATTTTAGGCAAGATTTATGTTAAGTGCATCCCTTGAGCCCAAATTGCCATGAAACTTTAGGGTTTTCTCATCGGGAGTCATAAAAATCATGCAAGATACTTTAAATGCATTCTAAAGGACCCGAGAGCTAAACCTTAAGAGGAAAAATCCCCCAAGGTTAATTTTTCTGACATAACATTTAGCCCCCACTTTAATGTATGTATAAACGCAAGGCCAATACATGCATTAAAGTATGCTCAACAAACACAACAAACACACCAATCATAGTGAAGACAGTAATAGGCACACAAAACACGGAGAAGATAGTATTGAAGATATGCAAAACATAGTGAATACAGTGAATTCAGTGAATACATGAATGATTTTATTTTACTTTTTCTCATATATATGGAATGCAGATACAAGTACAAGGAAAGTAAACACACCACCCAAAATGCAGGAGGGACTCATTGCCACTGGTCTTTAAACTGCATATGGGGCAATATACATGCCAAACAAATCTTAGAGTGCAGGAGGCACTCATTGCCACCAGTCTTTAAGACTGCACTTGAGAACAAACACGCCATACAAAATAAGCATGCCATACAAATCCCAAAGCAGAGGAGGGACTCATCGCCACCGGTCTTTAAGACTATGCTTGGGAACAAACACGCAATACACACACACATAGAAGACACGGAGAAAACATGACAGACGAGCGATGGAGTGTTCCTATTTCTAGGTTCATTACCATCTTAGGCACATTACAGGCACACACCGATGATTGCTCTTCGCCACAACATCACCGAAGACATGCTTAAGGATTAGGATAGTCACAGATCCGCTCCCCGCCTCCGAAAAGGACTTTTAGAAAATGACAGGATGTGCACTCTCCATGAGAAATACACCATCCCCGCCTCTACAAAGGGCTTATGATAAAAAGGATATACGTGATATCCTACCTCCGTAGAGGGCTTAAATGATTGCAATAGATTTCAAACAAATCTCAGAGTGTAGGAGGGACTCATTGCCACCAGTCTTTGAACTGCACTTGAGAACAAAAACACTTTGCTAGCATCTAAATCAGACAGCTTACCTTATATATGCCCCCACCTTAAGGTGGTTGATATTGTGTATCGATATCAAGCACGTTAAGGTAGGTAGAAAACACACATGGGAACACGGACTCTCACAAAGCCCATGCCCCTCGGAGGTGACATGTACTTTACGATCTCCAAATGTTCCCACAAACACATTCCTGTAAGAAAAGTGTTAGCAGATTTATATATTCATGATAAACAACAATGCATATGATCATTCACATATAGATTCAAGGTTATACTATAGATTCAAAGACCGAGTATAACCGTGGGGCTATAACACAAAAATATCAAAACTGAGTGTAACCAAGGCGTAATTCAAAGATAAACAGAGTGCACAGAGTAGCAATATTGTTATGAAACTTGTAAGTGCGATAAGACAACATCAAGATCACATAGAGTGATTCTACTAGGGCCAAGTGTCTGATAATATATATCAACCCCATTGTCATGTATGGACTTGGTCCATTTTTTGATTTCTTGCTGAAGGGACACTAGGTCCATATCAGTATAATAAGTTTTTCACCATCCGCCCGCTAGGTAGAAACACTAGAGGAAGGGAAACAATAAATCAAGAGAGGAGAAACAATTGCCTTAGGGATAGTCATGTAGGAGGGGGCCCCCAAGTCACCAATCGCAATGCTATGTCCATAAGACACAACACACAATAGTGAAAATAGAGGAGAAGCAATATAGAAGAATGATGATACAAATAGAAGAAGGTCACGATAGAGGTGGTCTCCTAGTATCCTTGACCTTACAAGAGAATCAAGGGTCATCCCAGGAGGCCTAAACAACACATAACACATCACGGGGGAAACACAACATGAGAGAGGAGGTCAAATACATGAGTCGATCATGCTAACCGCATAAGTGACCGCCAGCGTTAGAGATACTTACCTGTTGAGAAAACCTAGTCTAGAATTTGGAACTTGCGAGAATCTTGGAGAGATGCTCTATCAAGGTTTGTGTGAAGCTTGAGTGGTTCTTATGAGAGTCTTGTTTGTTGTCAGGAAATCCATGCAATACTTGTTTCTCAAATTCTTGTGTATGTGAGACCTTTTGTTGCTTGTGAGGAGGAGAACCACTATTATTTTCAACTGATGATAATCGTCTTACTCGTTTCCAATTTTTAGCTAGCTTTCTTTGTTGGATTGGTCTACCATTGTGACAAGGACTATCTTGTACTATCTCAATCTTTTCTTTTGCTATAATCTCTTGCTTTGGTTGTTGTATTTTTCTTTCTAATGCATTTTAGTTATCTCTCGATCCTTGTAAGGATAACGGAGGAGGAACTTCAGCATAAATACCTTTTCCTTGTGGATGAGGTGGGTTATCCAATTTTTCCTTATCCACTTCTATTATACCCACAATGTTATCATAATCCAAGTAATCATCTTCTACTTCCACCATATTATGTTCCAACATGTTGTTATCGGTATGCTTAGGGAAAGGATTAGTAAAGATTTGTAAATTCTGATTCAGCAGAGAGACCAACTTATTTCCATTATCATTCACACCTGATACTTGTATAACATTCGAGTCAATGAGGTCTTCTATTTCATGTTTAAGATGCATACATCGTTTAGTATCATGTCCTTGTGTCCGATGGTAATGACAAAAGGCATTAGCATCAAAATAAGGTCCTCGCATTCTGCTAGGATCCAAAGGTTTAATCGGAGGAAGCTTCATAAGATTATTACTCACAACTTGATTCATGGTAGAATGATAGGACTCAGATATCGGAGTAAACTTTCTTTGCTGATACGGTGCCTTCTTCGGATTAGTGATAGCAGACACTTGAGAAAAGTTATTCGAATTCGGTCCATTAACCTTGATGAAACTCTTATTGTTTCTCTTAGAGTTGTTTTGTGACAGTCCACCCATGGATTGACCAACTTGAGCTGATGAGTTTTGGTTTTCATACTGACTAGACGAAAGTTGATAATCACGAAGGGCAGTACATAAATGTTGAAAGGAGTTATACTTCATCAAGAGAATCTTATCACAAATGTTGGGTTGTAGATTTGTAATAAACACCTTTTGAACATCCTCATCCTTCATCTGATATTGAATTTGTGCATAGTGAGATTGATATCGACTAATAAACTCAGTTAACTTCTCTTTCGGACCTTGCTTGCAATGAACTAAATCAATCGAGAAAACTTGAGGTCCAATATTTGCTTGAAAATGTTGTAAAAATTGATCAACTAATTGTGAAAAAGAGTGTATTGAATTCAGAGGTAAAGAGCAAAACCATTCTAAAGCAGTATCTTTTTAAGAGATCATGGGAAAAGTTTTGCTAACAAATCCTCTTCAAAATAGAAATCACTACACATAGTTGTGAATGATGTCACATGATCACCTTTTCCACCATATTTTTCAAAGCAAGGGGTCTCAAACCTCTCGGGCATAGGAGTTCTCAAGATTGCATAAGATGAGGGATTATAGGCATGATAAGTTGGTATATTAGGTTGTGAGGAATTTGTTAAATTTGTTACTTTTTGTTGTAAAGAAGTCATGCCTTGCAAAAATTGGTTTAGGATGGCATCATTGGGAGATGCGGTTTGTTGCGAGGAATTAAAACCAAAGTGAGGAGGTGATTGAGCTTGAGTAGTGATAAGCGGAGGCTGTGAATAGTTTAATGGTGGTTGAACATAGTGATAGGTGGAAGGTGGTTGCGAATAGTTATATGTAATAGGTGGCTGAGAATAGGTGGGATGGAGAGGTGGTTGAGAGTGATTATTCATAGAAGAGGTCCCCTTAGAAACCAAATTCTGATAATTAAATCCCACAGCTTTGTAATTTCGTGAACTAGTTCCATTAGATACTCCAATACCAGTGGTAGAATTACTACAAGCATTTGCATTAGTTGTTAAAATTGTCGATGTAAATGTAGACATTCCAGTGGTCGGTATAGGTGACGATACTTGCGTATGAGACGGTGAGGACATGTTTTTAATACCATTCACCAATTCAGTCACTGTCATGACATTATTGTGTACAATATGCATTAAACCTTGAATAACATTAATACCATCTTGTCCTATTATCAGTTCTCTTATGTGATGAATCACAGGGACAGCTTCTTCTGCTATCCTTTCATTTCCAACAAATTCTTGAAAATCGGCTAAGTCTTTATCAAGTTTGTTTATTTGCTCATTAGGTACATGTGTGACCACCTCAATAGTGACCTCATGAACATCATGAAATACTTGATCTTCCATAGTGGTTGAATGAGGTATAGTATCTTGCAAAATTTGTCTCTCCTTTTGTAAAGAAGGTATTCAATGGATTTTCAGAGGTAGGAATGTCGAATTCTTCAAAAGCACTAGATCCCATGAGTCTTATACTTCTTCTTAAAGGGATAATTCTATTAGGGCAGTGAGTTAAAATACTCATACAAAAGCATGCAACACTCAATGCACAAACTAATAGAACAAACCCTAGGAGAAAGATATGTTTAAGATCTAAGATGCTTGATTTTTTCAACTTTTTTCAATGCAAATAAGTGAAAGAAAGGGTGTTGTAAATAAATTGATGAAGTGCAGAAAGTAATATGTCTAATATCAGTCCAATAAAGCAATAATATCCTTCACAACATACTTTTGATGCAAACCTAGAGTGATGACAAGTCAAAACCTAGTGAAAATACACTAAAATATGCAAATTTTCACAAATTTTCAATGCAACGACCCAATAAAAGGGGTGTTGTAAAGAATTTTAGGAGGTGCAGAAGATTATATAGTAATATCAGTCATCACAACACACTTAGAGTGCAAATCTAAGTCAAACCCTAGGGAAAATATAGCCAAAATATGCAAATTTTCACAAATTTTCAATGCAAAGGCCTAATAAAAAAGGTGTTGTAAAGAATTTTAGGAGGGGAAACAAATAATAACCCTAATAACAACCAATTAGTGCAAAAATATTCTGCACAACACGCCTATGATACAAATCTAGAGAGACGATAAGGCCAAATCTAGTGAAAAAATAAGGTTTTCAAACCCTAGGCATGAAATTTTGCAAGAGGACCACTATGATGAAACACTATAGTTAGAAATCAGTCCTAATGAGAATTTTAAAAGGGTAGTAAAATTTGAAACAAGATTTTGACTACAAACCCTAGGTAATGCAAAACTAGGTTATATGTAAAAATGCACAATTTTCAACAATTTAAGCATGAAAATGCAATCTAAATGAATGATGAATGAAAAATTTATGTATTTTAAATCAAATCTAATGATAATGACATAAATTTATTGAAATTAAATGCCCACTAATTCAATTTTTTTTGAAAAAGCAAGTTAAAAATGCCAATTTTTTTAAAATTTTCAAAATTTTTGTAATTTTTCAAATGCAATAAGATGATCAATGAAATGAATGAATGAAATGAATGTAAATCTAAAGTACAACACTCAACAAGGTGCAAAAATTACAAAAACACGGGTTCACCAAAATGTTTAGTGTTAAAAATGAAGAGAGGGTTTGTTTTTAATGGTTTGTGTTGATCCTCCTTTCACCACTAAACATTCAAGGACATTCAACCAAGTAGAGAACTCTACTACAGATCTCCTGTCACTTGGAACATAGGGGAAGAATGGAATTGTATGATTTTGTTGTTCAATTAAGCTCAATTATGCTTGAAACCCTAATTTCACAAATTTGTAAACAAACAAACAAATTATGGAAAATGATCACACATAGAGATATCAAAGGACAACAAAATACATACCAGATTTCAAATTTTAGTGTGTGGAAATGTCAGGGACTAATGAGCGGGCGCCCTAGTCCAGTGCTACAATTTTTGTTGAGATCTGGGAATCTTGTCTGCAACATGTTCCTGTTGTTCCAGAAATTTTTTAGTTACGGGATCTGGAGGACTAATGAGCGGGCGCCTAAGTCCAGCTCCATGTTTTCTTCTCTGATCTACAATTCTGACAATCTGCATTGCTCCCCTACAACTCTACTTCTTTCACCTTCACAACTTGTAACCTACAATCACAGAAAAGTCAGTTGGGTGTTGTGGTGTTTAGAGGCTTGCCTCAGTCAAGCCCCAGAGAGACATTTAGGTCCTCTGAACACCATTGTTAGATAAAGAGTGCGTATCCCTACGGGATAGAGGCAAAATCAAAATGTTAAATGATAGAAAACACAATTGATATCACCTTGTAGTGTAGATCTCATGGAAGGAAGATGCTCTTCATGCCATGAGGAGATGGATGCCAAATCTGCAACAAACAAGAACAATAACAACACAAAATTCTGCTCTGCCACACAATGAATGCCTTGAATCACTTTCACATAAGCTCATGAATCAAAATTGCCATGTAGTTTACAAATGAATCACTAATCATGCTTATATATGCAACTAAAAACATTCCTGCTAAGAATTTCGTAATTCAAACTTACCGTGTCGACATAGGTCCTAAATAATGGTCATAAACTGACAATTTGAAATAGGTCATGACCTAAAATAGGGAAGGACTAGGGCGCAGGCGCCCAAGTCCTCCCCCCTATTTTAGGTAGGATTTATGTTAAGTGCATCCCCTAAGCCGAAATTACCATGAAACTTCAGGGTATTCTCATCGGGAGTCATCAAAATCATGCAAGATGCTCTAAATGCATTCTAAAGGACCCGGGAGCTGAACCTTAAGAGGAAAAAGCCCCCAAGGTTACTTTTTCTGACATAACATAGACATTCTTTCTTCTATTCATACTAACATCATCATCATCTTCTTGTCTTTCATCCGCATAGAAGTCCTACAAAAACATGCATGTTAGACATCACATTATAAAGCATTATACATCCATAGAATATCCATCATGCATCATCTACAAGCATATCATCACATAAATCCATGATCCTAATACATGTCTATAAAATCTACTCTGTGTCATTCCACCATGACTCACAATCCCTCCATGGTCGCCATATGATGGTACCTAGCTCATCAAAAGTCCTCCTTGAGTAGGTTAGCTCCCCGAGCCGCCTATTTGTCACTACTCCATAATACAAATGGATGAATGGATATCCTATCCATCACTGTCATGGTGAGATCAACCTCATCATTGCAATGTGCTCCCAGGCCCACACATGCAATAGTGTGACCCCATATGCCAAACTCGACCCAAATCAGTATACCACCTGTGCATATCGTGGTATAGTTGCCCCAGTATGCACGACCCCCATGCATATATGATGCCATGAATAAACATTCCCTCTAGCATTCGGCCCATCCAATTGAGAATCCTCGAGATCTTCGATCTGGTACTAGCACCTTGTCAATCAGCCCTACTATGACAAGTTAAATCCTATCAAAACACCTCCTATCTGGATGGGGTGTATCTCCCCATCCTTGATGCCCAGATCCTGTGTCATTAGTAATCAAGCAAGTGTAGCATCTCCTGTGTCAGTGTCATAAGCCACTCATGCTCTGGAGATTGGGATGCATAAAATCCTCAACACATCCTTAAGGGTGATGGTGATCTCCTACGTTGACAATAGAAATGAGTTGTGCTCATAGTGTCACCTCTCCACCAATGTCATCATCACACAGTGGGCTCACATTGGTGGCATGTGATCCATGTACCACAACCCCATATCCTCGAGGAACAAATCCTTGTCCTCATCCAAATTTGCAACCAAGGCAAGCATCACTGGATGTTGCTCCCAAGACATCAGTGGGGGAAGTACCACCTGCATTCAATATTGTCAACTTGTCAGGACATAAAAATTAGAACATCTGCATACAAAACCAAAAGATCATATCTGTCGACCACTAGCGCTACTCAGTTGACCATTTGCGCCACCGTATCTGCCATTTCTGCAACCTTTCCATTAGCGCCATCTTGTCCACCAATTGCACAACTTCACCCACCATTTGAGCTAAATTATCCTCCACTTGCATCATTGTATCTATCGTTTGCATCGTTGTATCCATCGTTTGTGCCAATACCTAATACCTATGCTTACCTAGCCATTTGCAGCTCATTTTTTCCAATAGTGCCATTCCATGGACCATTAGCAGCTTGTTTTACCATTTGCACCATAATTTTTACCAATTGTGTCGCTTTGCAAACTAAAAGTGCTACTTAGACCTAACCCCCAATCTAGCCAAAAGGGACTCCTAAAGAGCAAAAGTGTCATTGTGCACTAAAAGTGTCACAAATCTAGCCATTAGCACCATTCTGCCTAACGACCGCTTTTGGTCAAGACCTAGGACCTACCCTATTCAACCCTCATTAACGATCCTCATAAATGCACTAAAAGGTTAGATTAGGGGTACATACTGCTCTTGATACTCCTGTCAGCTACCCATACATTTTGACCCTCTCTATGCGATGATCTGCTCATGGAATCCCAGCCATCTCTGCAACATAGTCTGCTCTGAGCTCTTTAAAATTCCTAAGCACTAGAAGCCAAATCTCTGAACTCTGAGGATGCAAATGATTTGAAAATGACTTCTTGGGCCCTACTTATAGCCTCCCAACCCCAATTTCTTTCCTCCCATGTCCTTGTTTTCCTCGTGTCAGCGCTTATTCTCCATCGTGTTAGCCTCGACTTCCCCTCTCAGTCTTTCTTAGCCTCTTTCTTCTACGTCATCAACCATTTCTTCTTTTCACAAGTCTTCCCAATCCATCTTCTATTTCCCTAGTTTTCCTCTCGAGGGGGCATCCTATCACCCATTACACTGGGGCATAGTAGTCGACACATCATTCATTTCATCAATAATTCTTTGAAACAATGCTATGAAATGCATTGTCTCAAAGAGGGGCAAAATGTAGACATCCAAAAATGACCATTGCATTATCACCTTACATATGCATCATTCTCCTAACATTAATTCTTCTAATTCATCTTAATCAACATTAATTAAATGATTCTTAATTATTTAATTAATTTCATCATTTCACCACCTTATTCTTCTATTTTCCCATTAATTAAATAAACCAATTATTTAATTAATTCAACATTTTAATTCTTCCTATCCACAACAATTAAATAGTTTTAATTATTTAATTGGATAATTATTCTAATTTATTTAAGTTGACTTTTCTCATCTTTTCAATAAATAAAATCATTATTTTATTTATTTTCTTCCATCATGCACAACAAATTAAATAAATTTATATTTATTTAATTTCTAATTATCCTCTCATCTTCTAAATTTATTTTTTTCTAGTACATAAATTAAATAATTTATTATTTAATTTTATCCTTTGCATGTCAAAAAGCAAATCAAAAGTTGAGTTCAATTGGCTTTAAATCTTTGTTTTCTCAATCAATTCATTAAATAGAAAAATTATTCTATTTTTATGAAAATCAATCCTATCTTTAGTCAAGAAAGCAGTTAACTCAACAAAACAATTTTTGCATGGACACTTGTAATGTACACATTCATCAAGATTCTTCAATTTATCTCATCCGTCGATTTTGTCTAATTTCCCCCATCGTTGATCGATCTTCTTTGAAAGCTATAAATACATTCATTCACCTCTTCACAAACCGTTCACAATTTTGAGCAACTGGCATCCATATCTCACAACAGTTTTGAGCATTTGTTGAAGCAACCACGCATCCATTTGAGCTATTATCCATCCATCTCGCTACTAAGGTTATGCTTTTAGTATTTTGAGCAATCCACATTCACAAAATACACCAAGGAATTACACACAATGTGTAACATTTAGTATTTCATGCCTTTATCTTATCTTTGTTATGGTATTGTTGATTTCTTGAAGGTTATGATGGATTTTGGTATTGAATCTTTGTTGTATTGATCCCTTTATGAATTTTGGATTTCACCATACACAAATGCAGTTATGGAAGGAGGATCCAATGAAGGAATATCCAACCATGTAGTAAAATTTAAAACACACAACTCACACTAAAAACTCAATGAAACAACAACATGCTCTTTATTGAATTCTAGTCTAAAATAATTACAATTTATCGTAATGGGCTTCCTACATGCTAGGCAATAGTCATTTGATTACTAACATGGAATTTACTTGATTCAAATGAAACTCAATACATTATGTGCCATCTGCATCCTCATTATCAATTCCATTCTAATCCTTCATCTTCATATTCGCACTCGGACTCCTAACTCTTTGTTGAATTCTTTCCATCTCTCTTGATGCTTTCCAATGATTATGAGTGATACATATAGCAATCTTGTAACACCTCGCCATGAATACCTCAGAGAACATCACATTTATGCTATATGCAACAAGAATTTTTTTTATAAAAAAAATTGAAAGAGATAGTAAAGTAACAAAGTAATATTAACGCATCATTTAAACTAATGACTTGTCCTCTAAGATATCATGGTTGCATTACTTGACAAAACAATTAACATAATCTAACACACATTATGAATTAACATCAGTAACTCATTGTAAACCTAATGCACTAAATCAATAAATATTTACATCTACATAACATCATATAAGTATTCATCAAGATCTAGTACATAGTTACAATTTCTCCCGACATATGAATACAACATTACATCGTTACATTATCATCTTCTGAATACATATGAATACATACATTATGAATAATCTGATACATAGGATAGTACATGAGCATAAATAACTGTCTCCATAAATAGGTACACGATCTGAATCTACTACAGGAGTTACAACCTTCTTGCACACGAACAAAGGCAAGGAGAAACCAATGGAGATAAAGCACATCCACCCGACCATGTGGAACCCTGAGGTCCACCCCCCGTGCTAGGAGATAACATAAGGTCCCAAACTGTCATACAGTCAGGTAGACAATTGCCTAATAGGAACAAAGACCAAACAAGACTCCATTACAACACATGACAACACCACAAGCAACTCAAAATCACTTCCAGAGGCAACACACGACAAATGGGGAGAGTACAACTAGGGAATGCTAGGCTGCAGTAGGGAGAGTGTCATCGCATGGTCCTAGCATGGGTTACCCTGGCAGTCTCTCACTAGACTCCGGTCCCATAGGGTGACACATGCGGAATCAACATTCCTTTCATGAGGACAAGGAAGTTGATTTTGCCAACCACGGCCTTCTCATCTCATCCTTAGCCTAAACGAGCACTACAGGCATGAGTGAGGCATCCAATTATCTTGTTAATGTGAAATCTACCCAACCCCTAGATTAATTATTAAGTTATCACTTGATCACCAACTTCCAATGGGTTACCCTGACAGCCACTTTGGGCACCGGCCCCACATTGGAAGCCACTCCCCTATCTGCACCTAGGAAACCCTATCCATCAAACATAACAACTATCATCATGACAACATATATACATAACAATGCAAGGCATCAACCATCTTGTAACCAATCACAACGTAATAAATCACCAGAGCAAGGCATGGGTCCTCTTGCTCCAACATTTCAACCATAACAAGGTGTAATCCAGAGCAAGGCACGAGTCCTCTTGCTCCCAAAATCAATCCTTAACACAGACCAACATAGAATATTAAAACAAGCTCAACACAATAGGGAACCACAACCTTCAAGAAGAGCTCAACAACATGGATTCAAGACATAACAACAGGACTAGATATACTCAGCAAGGCATTATCCCTCTTACACAGTCGTGAAAATCATATAAACCATAAGCGGAGGAAAGTCAACATCACATAAAACCAAAACATGCTCATTCTTCAACCAGAATGCAACAATGCAAGGATCAAACCCACAACTACCCCTACTGGCCTCTGGAATAAACTTTCACTAGACACCACTGAAACACAACAATTCCCACATTAAAATTTACTCTTAAAAACACAACTCCTTCAAATAGACCAATCCAATAACATACCCTAAGTGCAATATATAATATGACATACTAACCATGGGTCTTCAAAGCAGTACCATACTCATAAGATGCCCATGAATCAATACAACATTCACTTCAATTATTCTACTATTCCTTGTAACTAAGAAGATATAAACAACAACATAATTTATTATATCAAATGGGATCCATGAATGTGGACTTCATTATGAATGCAAACAACATCTCATCAAAGTCCAAAACACTTATAACAAAGAGTTAGCACTTATACTCAACATTTAATTCACTACTAGGAAAAGTTAGCAATAATCATTACTCGACAAGACACTTGACGAGCAACGCTTAGAACTAAACTATCTAAAAGAGATCACAAATGATTCTATTCTTAATTCAATAACATGATAAGCATATCACTTTTAAACTAAGCTGCGATACTCACTAAGAATCTCAAGATCCAAACCCTACATCCTACCTTATTTATGATAACCAAAGTTCTCATACAGGAGACATAATACTCTACCAACATATTATTATTAACAACATTACCTGGATTAAAACATAGACAAGCTAGGTATCGAGAATTCAAACTTGATCACTCACATAACCTTTATTATGCCAATAATTAAACTTTTCTTACACAAGGAGTTCCCAATTAGCTAAATTATAGTATGGATGCCATTCTAGTAAATCAAAATAAGAATAAGTCATAGTCCAACTCAATACAACATCCGATCTTCAAATGCAATGAAGAACAATTATAACCAAATTAGATACTAAACAACTTTAACATAATACACTTGAATTACCACTTATTCAATCCTAAATACAATTTTTTGTTAGGTAGAATAATTAATTTGAACTCATATTTAACCACAATTGCAGCATACTATAATGCACTAATAAAGAGTTGAAGAATGTTTCCTCTAATGATAACATTACTTTGATGGTACTACAAAAGTCTTATCCTAATTTTTTTTTCTTTACAACAATAACCCGCAATAAAAGATTGATTCCCCTACTCATAAAAGAATAAACCTAGAATTCTATTAACATCATGATCGATATCTATTCCTTAAACTATTAAGAACATAACTCCCTTTTAAAACAGGACAAGGTTATCAACATTTCCTAGAGTTAAAGTCTCATGACTATACATTGCCCAAGGTATCTCTCAAGAGAGCACCAAAGTTTAACTATGCGTAAGGAGGTAATAAGAGGTCTGAGGTAATGAAATTAATAAAATGTAAAATACTAACCATATGAACTTAATGATGATATTCAGTACCAAAGGCTACTACTATTAATTAGCCATATTTTCCCTGCTTAGTAACAAATATCCACATTCTATACTTCCATTTAGCTAAGCATCGTCAACAAAATAAGAATACAAGATGGGAAGAACCTAAGAGGAAATCTGGTCTATACTTATCTTAATCAAAACTTGAGATTCACAACATTCTATTTTATTTACGAATAAGGCCCAACAATTTAAGGAACCTTCTTAGAAAACATCACCAATTCTAGAGTACAAAATATGGTTTCTACAAACATTACTTCCATAACCTTATTAGAAACATTAATTCTACTTACACAAGATCCGCTTATGCTATGATGATCTAGGTTTATGACATGCAAATAAGGCAACAAATATGCTTCTTTCAAGATTTACATTGAAATGTTTGCTTTGCCAATTTCACAAGCAACAACCCTTAGAAAAACCACCTTTACATTTAATAAATAAAGGATACATATAATATTTAGAACTTACAATATTTACATTTAACCAATAAAGAAAAACATATAATATTTATATTTAATCAATAAAGAAAAACATATAAAATTTACATTTACTCAATAAAGAAAAACATATAATATTTATATTTAATTAATAAAGAAAACATGATACCTCAATCGCAATATCCCACTAATGGTAGAATCCTTGAATGAAAATCATAAAAATGAGCAAATCACCCCCACTCCATGAAGAGTTTTTAAAGAGAAGGAAAGAGTAACTTCCTACCCAAAACTAACTCAACCAACCAACTAACTCAACCACCCAACTAATTCAACCAACCACCTTCCCATTTTCGTCACTTTTGTAAGTAGGGCTTAAAGGAAGGTCTAAAAACCTTTTAAAATATTATAAATAACAAAAATAAACTTCTTACCTATGTACCTTGGATATAAGACAATTTTCCAAACATAAAATACAACTTAGACCTCTTAAAAACACTTGAAAATCATTTTAAAAGTTACAAGGTTAAATCCCACACAAGAACATAATCATTTTATCACATAAAACTAAAAATAATATTTCTTAACATCATGGCCAATAGACCTTAGGGCCCCATGCCTAGGTCAGACATCACATAGAAAGACATAAAGTGGCTAAATGACCACCATCATCCATTGACATAATAATTCTACATGTACACTCAACAAGAAGTGTTAGTACAATATATAGCCAAAATATATCCATCATAAATAACATATTATCATAAATCCATTAGTAACCATAGTGTAACGCTAAATCAATACACTCTTGATCCAACTGTTAGGCTTCGTCAATTGGATGATAGGACTGTCTCCTCTCTACTCTAGGGTCTGTTAGTGCGTTTACTAGTGTTCAGCGACCTTCCCTTAATTAAATCAATTTAATAGTAGTAATAACATAATTCATATTCAAACAACTTAAATAATTATTTGAACTAGGTAATTATCAATTACCAATTTAATCTTATTAAATATTAATAATAATAATAAGAATATTATATGACCTTATTAAATATTAAAGTATGACTATATAATGAAATATAGGCATACAACATAACCCACTGAGTAGGACAGCCGTCAAAACCCAAATCAAACATGTTCTCAAAAAGACCAAATCAAACATATTCTCAAGTCAGGCCAAAATGCACTTATCCAACAAGCTCCACAAATATAAATCAATTGCAAGACCGACATACTAACAGAACTGACAAGTTGACTAGACATGTCATGCATCCTAATTGAGGATAATGACTTGGGATGTGGGACCTTAAGTTATTTCCGAAACAACGTATCCATTGGGTTCATGGCACGCTCGGACCTGTTAATTCAAGTGGAGTCGATGCCTTGTACCTGCATCCTGCAACAAATGTCACGGTCAAGCATGTATAGATGCATATAAGCTAGCACTAGGTGGAAAAAGGAATCGCAACATCGTAGGGCGCTCACAAGTGAGTGATGCGACATCATCCCTTCCACGTCATATCAATCTAAATTAGCTCAACACATAATCATAACCAAATCAAATCTATCTCTTAATCTGAACAGAACCCTACACTTAACATACAAGTGCATGAAATCATAAGTGTCAGAAGTACCATCATAACAAATAAATCTAACAGAATCAGTCACATGAGATACATTCAATATATAACAATTGTAGTAAGATCGACATCTTAAACATTGGAATGCAAAACAATATCAAAGCCTACATCATCAGTGCCGCAATAGAGGTTATCAATAAAACACATTATCTTTCATATGAAACCACACATGGATGAAGCATCTACCTATATTGTACAACATCAATTGTTTACCTTATCTTGAATATTTCGGTTATTTTACCTTCACCTTCATGCACCTTGACCAGTTCACCTGTACATCCAAGGTGCGAACGGAGGGGCACTACAAATCTCAAACCTCCAAAATGATCTACATCGGCTTCAAGGTGGTGCAAAGCTCTAGGCTACATGAAACATGTAGTTGACCAGTGTAAACAATTCCTTTGATCAATGTGGTGATAGTGGAATGGGGAATCTCTGTGTAGTGCTCAATGTACATCCTCGTAGGTCCAATGAATCTTTATATGTATTCTTTTATTGGCACAAGCTCTAAAAAATCTAGTGCAAATGGGAATAGTTGAGATTGTGCAAGTATGTTAGCCCAGTGGATGTTCACGATCCAAGTTATGCCCTTATAGTGATCCAATTCTTCTGAAACATGAATATGACATGAATGTATCTTTACAAAACACAACTTTAAAACCATGAGGTTGAACGTAAACTTGCAATGATATGCGGTGGCTTCTTTTGCAACTAACTGGTAATGAAAACCTACAAACAAACAAATAAATTGGAAGCAAATATTTTTGGTCAATGCAAGATTGCTCTTGTGCCTTGGGATGCTACTGCATCAGCATAGCAAGCTCTACCATTGCTTCTTAGCACCATCTCATCTTGGATCATTATAGACAAATATTTCTGAAGAAAACATACAATAGGTTTGAAGCCATTTCCAAGTTCAAAGCGACATGAAAGGTTTAAAGTTGCAAATGCAAGGATCAAGGTTGTAGGTAGAAGATTAAACCAAAACAAATAACAAGTGATTTTATAGTCTTGTCGAAACTTGATTGATGTAGATTTTGTTGTTAATCATTGAATCCACAATAACATGTTTCTCATTATTCTTAAAATTATCTTTGTTTATCTCTATAAATTTCTCCACATATTTCAATATTATTTAAAAACTCAACTACTTTATCGAGATTATTTGTGTTAATTAAAATTAGAAAAAGGAGTAATTCACTCCTAAAGAATATCAAAGTGACACTAGTTGAACTAAAACAATTAAAAAACACTAGTCATGATATCATTTAAAGTCTAGAGTCTATTTATTTCTAGCTTAACTTTACACTTGTAAACATAAAATAATTGTGGAGGCAAAATAGTAAGGTAAATGTGAAAGTAATTGGAAGAGATAAATTCAAGATTCAATTACATACAATAGGAATAAACTGAAAACTTTACAGCTAATGGCACCTAACTATTGTTAGTGCCGCTTTCATTGTCATCCTTCCTTTTGTTAGAGTCGAATTTCTCTGAACAGGAAAAGAAGGAAGAATATTTATTTAGGCGAGTAAATCGTTTCCTTCACATGAAAGAAAACCCCATTTGCAAATTAACTTTTTTTGTCCTTGTGAACACTCACAAGTTCTGGCATCTCTGCGCCTGCTTTTCACTGTATGTTACTGTATATATTATCTGATTCTTATAGATAAAGAAGCATCATTCCTTTTCCTTTTTACATGCCATAAAAAGTGTCAAATTCATCAACTAGGCTGAATTTGATATCAGCACATAACAAGAAATCAAAAAAATACTTAAAACTGACATCACCCATGACGCCATTAGGCTTCAACTTGTTAACCAGACAGCTTGCTGTCTACGTGTAAATAGACCTCTAATTCTACAACCCACCTGATTTTTCTATATTGTAATTTGCAGCCGTATCGCCCATCTCTTTTCTTATGCATTAAGTTAAAATATAGAAAAGACACAAAAAGATTTGCACAATTTGTGCATATTCATGCCTGTCATAAGTAGCCAAGATCCCATTATTATACTGCACAAGGGGTATGTTTAAAATCAGTTTTAATGGTTTCATATCTGAGAAGAATGCATTCTTGGTCCCGCTGTAATCTTTGATTGATTTGCTTGTCAAATGGGGCAAATGAGAGAGACTGACTCGTACGTTTGCCTTTTTTATAAAATATGCAGTTTGGCAGTGTGGGACAACAACAAAATTGATTGTTGAAAGTCCGAAGCTTCCAGATGAAATCGGTGTCAGCTGGAGATTGCTCATATCTATGATTTGAGTGTGAGGACCCAACTCTGTCTTCTGATTTGTTTAGTTTGTGTCATCACATTGCAAATTGCATGTGGGTCGACCCCATTATATGTCTCTCCTCTGCTGCATATCATTACTGCTGCAGACAAATACCAAAGTCCTAGTCTGTGGTGAAAAATTTTATTCATTGTATTAATTACACAGTGATTAAGATTATTTAATCAAAGATTCATAATATTACTGTTACAGACAAATACTAAATTCTTACCTATTTTCTTTCATTGCATTACTTTTATACTAATTAAGATTATTTGATCAAGATTCACAGGAGAGATTCAACAAGAAAAAGGAAAGAGATAAGTGAGTGTGTTTCTGGATTTAACATGAAAAAGTTAAGAGATGTCAATCAAACATAAATTTGAGCAACCTAATTGTTAAGATTTTTGTACATGGCAACATTGTTTAAGACAAATACTAAAGTCCTATAGTATATAATGAAGATTTTTATTCATAGCACTACTTTTAAAGTAATTAAGATTATTTGATCAAAATTCACAACAGAGATTCAACATTAAAAAGGAAATAGATGCATATCAAACATAAATTTGGTCAATCTAATTGGTAAGACTTTTTGTATATGACAACATTGTTTAAGACAAATACTAAAATCCTAGTATGTAATGAAGATTTTTGTTCATTGCAGTACTTTTAAAGTAACTAAAGATTATTTGATCAATATTTCACAGAAGAGATTCAACATTAAAAAGGAAAGGGATGCCAATTAAACATAATTTGGGCAGCATAATTGTTGGGACTTTTGTACATGGTAACATTGTTTAATATCCTGTTGCTTAACCTGGTAAGTCTTAGTATGTAATGAAGATTTTTATTCATTGCACTATTCTTATAGTAATTAAGATTATTTGATCAAGATTCACAGCAGAGATTCAACATTAAAAGGGAAAGAGATGCCAATTAAACATAATTTGAACAGTTTAATTGTTGGGACTTTTGTACATGCAACATTGTTTAATATCTTTAAGAACATGTAATGAAGATTTTTATTCATTGCACTATTCTTAATTAAAGATTATTTGATCAAGATTCACAGCAGAGATTCAACATTAAAAAAGAAAGAGATGTCAATTGGACATAATATAAGCAGTCTAATTGTTTTAGTTTTTGTACATGACAACATTGTTTAAAATCCTTAGGTCCCATTATTACTGTTAGACAAATTCGAAAGTCCTACTATATAATGAAGATTTTTGTTAGTTACACTACTTAAAATGGATTTAAGATTGTTTGATCAAAATTCACAGCAGAGATTCAACATTAAAAAGAAAAGATTTACCAATGAAACATAAAATCCTGAAGTCCCATAACCTACTTGGCCTCAGAAGTTATTAAAAACCTTCAACCATTTATTAATTACTACGATACAAGAAACTGAGCTGCTTAAAATACATGTGTATTCTTGAGAAGCTGAAAAACAAACGTGAAGAATGCTAGTAGTAGAATAACTATATATGTATTTCTCTGAGTACAAGATATACAAAGAGACGTAACATACTACATAGACATCAATATTAGTAGCATGTACAAGTGCATGCACTAAAAAACTTGCATGACAACTCCAGATTCAGAGCTGCAATTATTCTCCTCTTAGCTAAACGTACAGGCTGCTAAACCCACTATTGCTATACAAATATGTGAACCATCGATGCAACTACAAAACGTGCAACATTGGTTGGTTGAGTATAGAAGCATACAAATGAAAAACTAACTTATAAGAAGAGAATTAAGAGGCCATGACGTCCTGAATGACTTGTGGATCCAACGAAGGCATCTTTGTGAGGCAATCATCCAAATCATTGAAGATTGAAAAGGAAGGCGCACTCTGCAACGGCACAGAATCGACCTCGCTCTTACAGGGCGATGCCACATCTGTTATTGAGGAGTTATTACTAGTTGCAGGGCCTTCACCTTCCTGCTGATTCTGATTCTGGTTCTGTTGAGAAAGGCGCTGGCGAATAGCTTGAACCTTAGCGTCTACAGAAGAGTGCAACAGAGACAGAGCACTCCCTGTTGAAGACCCATTTCCCCAATTCGCATTCAAAACATGCCGCATATGAGGAAAATTGAGCCTTGCATACTCCCCTCGTAGGCTGTAGGCTGCTCTGTCATATGCAAATGCAGCTTCTTCTGCAGTGTCAAAAGTGCCAAGCCAGAGCCTTGTTCTATTCCGAGGAAGCCTTATCTCTGCCACCCACTTTCCCCAATGCCTCTGCCGCACCCCTCTATATAGCTTCCCAGGCTTGGCTACTCCACTCCTGTCAGAGACTTTCATGGGCTGCCCTCTAGGAGCCAGAGGATGATGATTTCTCAGCGGTTGCTTCTGAGAATTTGAAAACCCTAGCATTTGCTGCTGCTGCATCATAGCTAACTGCAACTGCATAGTTTCCATCTGCTGCTTTCTCCGTAAGTTGGCCTGAATCTGCTCAAATATTTCAGTCATGCCCAATGGCTGTTGATTTTGAAAGGAAAAATCTGTCGGAGAAGAAACCCAACCCTGTTGAGTCACAGGCATGGCCTGCAAACCCTCATCCATATACTGCTGCTGATTATTATTACTAGTGCCTGGTAACCCTTGAAAACTCGGGCACCAGGCCAAATCTCCAGCATTACTGTGTCCATTCATTGACAATTCAGAGCCAGAATCTGACACCCTTTGAACAGAATTAGCACAGGTATCTGAAAACCTGGACTGGAACATCATCTGCTCTTGATGTAAGCATGAAGAGTCAGACAAAGATGAAGTCGCAGGCTCATCATTCTGTACTAATTCTGCCCTCGAGCTTCTCATTCCAATTTCCCCATTGTAGGGTTCTAGGACCTTCAAGAGTTCCTCAGTCAGAGGATCTATCGAGAACGTCCGACCTTCCATGCAGGGAACATGAGACGGATACTCGCTCTGGGTAGCTCCTGCCATTTCCAACAAAACAGACTCTTTTCTCTCGTTTGATGTGCACCAAAAACCTAGAGAATCAGGCGAACAAACAGCTGCGAAACAAAATAACCTCAAGATCTAAATCCAAATGCAGACAGACTTACCTAGATCTACAATTATCTACCAAAGTAACTAAATTAAAAAACCTAAAGGAAGCAGCGGTATTTCAGAGAGCAGGGGAGGGAGGTCTTAAAAAAGCAACCTCTACCCTTGTCCTAAACCAGATCAAGAAGGATTTTCAAAACACCTTCTCTCCTGGCACACCTAACTACTTGACACAGGACTATGAAACAACACTAATACTAGGAACAAACAATCTACCTGAGGCAAATTACAAGCAGAGTGACTGACTGACCAGTGCATCAAATGGGACAGAAAAACAACCCACAAACATGATGCCCACAATCCATACCATGGATTCACAGCTATGACAAAATTGAAAACAAACAAAAACAAAACCAATTCACAAAATGAAATGGGTCCTGCAACAAAGATACAAAACCAATTCACAGAATATGAAGAAATGGTTCCTGCAACAAAGATACAAAACCAATTCACAGAATATGAAGAAATGGTTCCTGCAACAAAGATTTAAAAGCATGAAGAATGGGATTGTAAGAAGTGGGGAGGCAGAGAACAAGGGGAAAAATGATCACTCACTCTCACCTCACCAAATAGAAGAGAATACAATAGAATGGCTCATTACAAAACACCCCAGCATCTATATATAGCCCCTCCGCCCACCTTTCCCTCTTTGCAGCCACCATTACAACTTAAACTTTTTGTGGCCTAATACTCATCATTAGTGTTAATGAATTCACATGTCATTATTAACTATGTCGGTAGTAAGCGGTAGGTACAAGACTAGAAAGAGCTCATAATTTTCCGACTTCACTTTGACCCTTTACCGGTCAATGTGCCGGTGCCGGTGCGCCCTGGGTCCCGCCGGAAAGTCGTTCTACGGATTGAAGCACTAAATGTGCTCACCAATTCCCCAATGACACGTAGACTCCCTATTTGATTAATTTGCACGCGGAAACGATAGTGATTGCGCTACCATTGCTCTAGCGACGACACGTATAGCTGGTCGTCGTAGAGGACTTTGACCAATACGTGGCTTTCTGACGGTACACGTGGCGCTGACGTGGGTACAAGCTCACGGTATATTTATTAAATCTCTTTCTTACCCTTTTGCAGGGGTAAAAACCGACTTTCCAATGTCCATCTTACCCCTGGTTAGAATTGGCCATATCCTTCCAAGGACTTTACAAGATTTGCCACTTCTAATATTTGTCTTGTTGTGGTCTCATAGATTGCTTGGTCTCGTGAACATTATTAAAATCATTCATTCAATAAAGTGATTGTGCTACAAAATCAATTGTTTACTGCCACTTGTATATTAAAAAAAGTGCAAAGTTTGGTCAAATAGGAAAATAGATTTAATATTTTTATATTGTCAAGATTTAATTTGTGAGAAGATTTGATTTTCCATATTATTGATTTAGGTCTCAAAATATGATTTGTTACAAGATTTGAGTTTTCACATTATTGATTTTCCATAAAATTTTAGAAAAATTGTATTACTTGAAAGGCAAGATTTTAGGTAGACTATAAATTTTTTTAGGTAATTACTCTTTTATATATATTTTTAGTCAATATATATTTTCTCTAAAATAGATAGGCTTTAACATTTGAAAGGCCACTTCAAATAGATGATCGTATCAAAAAAATTGCTTGATGGGAAGGTCGAGGTGCCCTAATTTGAAGATTTGATTTTTCACATTATTGATTTTGGTCAGTTAGAAAGTTGTTTTGTAGCATGAGACTTCACATTATTGATTTTCGTGACCAATTAATGGTTTAATGGTCAGTTAGAAAATTGTTACAAGGCTAACAATAATATAGCCTATCCGTAATTGTTTATTATTTATTTTATTTTTTACATTGGAGGTGACCAATTAATGGTTTAATGGTTAAATAGAAAGTTGTTACAAGGCTAACAATAATATAGCCTATCTATAATTGTTTATTATTTATTTTATTTTTGACATTGGAGGAGACTTATTTTCAAATAAATAATAAATCAAGGTTTAAAGAAAAGGGATAAGAGTTGTTAAAACTTTTTATTGATTTTATTATTATTAATGTTTTGGACCATATTAAGGCTAACAATAATATAAGTCTATTATTATTTTTGATATTGGAGGAGACTCAATTTCAAATAAATAGTAATTAATGAAGATTTAAAACAAAAGATTTGGGTTGTGAAAAGCTATTATAGTTTTTATTATTATTATTAATGTTTTGGACCATATTAAAACTAACAATAATATAGCCTATTGGTGATTATTTATTATTTACTATTATTTTTTATATTGGAGGAGACTTAGTTTGGAAGTTTGGAAGGGATAAGAGTTGTTAGAAGTTTTTATTATTATTATTAATGTTTTGGACTATATTAAAGCTAACAATAATATAGCCTATCAGTAATTATTTATTATTTACTATTATTTTTGACATTGGAGGAGACTTAGTTTCAAATAAATAATAAATCAGATTTAAAGCAAAGGGATAAGAGTTGTTAAAAGTTTTTATAGTTATTATTATTATTAATGTTTTGGACCATATTTAATTATTTATTATTATTTTTGACATTGGAGGCGACTTAGTTTAAAATAAATAAGGATTTAAAGTTTTTATTGTTATTATTATTATTAATGTTTTGGATCATATTAAGGCTAACAATAATATACTCTATTGGTAATTGTTTATTATCTATTATTATTTTTGACATTAAAGAGACTTAGTTTGAAATAAATAATAAATCAAGATTTAAAGCAAAGGGATATTGATTAAAAGTTTTTATTGTTTTTATTATTATTAATGTTTTGGACCATATTAAAGCTAACAATAATATAACCTATTGGTAATTATTTTTTATTATTTTTGACATTGGAGGAGATTTAGTTTTAAATAAATAATAAATGAAGATTTAAAGCAAAAGGATAAAAGTTGGTAAAATATTTTCTAGTTTTTATTATTATTAATAATTTAGACCATATTTTATGATTGTTAGTCTTGACTTATTTTATTTACTTAAGAGTTATTTTATTTTACTTTTTAAATGTTTAAACATTATTTTATTTTATTTACATTGTTTACTAAAGTTATTTTTTTTAATTTAAAAATTAAGAACTAATTTATGACATTTCATTAATGTCAATGTAAAACCCTCTCACCATAATAATTACAACATATAATAATAAATATAAAACATACAATAATAAATATTTAATTTAAAAATTAAGAACTAATTTATGACATTTCATTAATGTCAATGTAAAACCCTCTCACCATAATAATTACAACATACAATAATAAATATAAAACATCCAATAATAAATATAAAATAGTAAGGTCTTAAATAAGATTAAAGATTAAAATAAAGTAAAAAAGAGGAAGTGTGTGGACAAAGTCTTAAAAAAAGACAGTTTACCTTCCAATGAAGAAAAATGAATTAAAGTGCTTAAATCAAAAGCAAATAACATGTAAACTAGATAGAGAAAAATCAAAAAATAAAAAATAACTTACCTCTAAGACTCTTCATCACTTTCAATATGGGTAGGATAAAGTATTCTTGAACGTACTATCTTGTATCTCATTATTCAAATGCCTAATTTTTCGACACATTTGAAGGCACGTTGGAACAAAGAAACATACAGATGCGATATTTATACCAATTACAAGAATGACTCTTACACATGTGAAGAGTTTATGTATAGTAAAGTCAAAATAAATTTTAAATTATTATAATTGAATGATACATTTGAAAGGTTCCATAAACCATTTTAATTTATAATGTTGAAATTCTTCTTCATCATATTAAATATATATTTTTTAATTCTTGATAAACTAGGTTATCGTTATATTAAATTTTTTTAATTCTCCATAAATTACAACTTAATTATGTTGAAAATGAAGGTAGAATTGCTGTTATAAATTTTAAATTTTGTGTATGCAAAGCTGAAATAAAGATTAATCTGTAACAATTAATGAACAATTGATTTGCAGATTCAATCCAATGTAAAAAAGAAAAGAATAGAAGAGAAGAAGCTTGCAAAGTATTTACGTGGAGAAACTCTTACGGGAAAAAACTCCACACCCAAAGATGTTTCATGTTTGTATTAAATCTATTTGAAAAAGATTACATTCAATACTTGAAATTTCTCTAAGTCCTTGATGCACTTCACAAAAAGCTTCTTGCTTTTTTCTCTAAGTCTTTTTCCAAAAACTTTTGTTTTTTTCTTCTAAGTCTTTTTCCTTCAATGAGAAATGTATGGTGTTTACAATTAAATCAAAAACCCTATTTTAATTCAACAACTTTTAAATTCAAAAGCTTGAAACTTAAAATATAATCAATTACAATTGATAACATAGCTTCCAAAGCTCATGCAAAAATCAAGCTCACTTAAATTGAGAAGACTAAACTCAAACAAAGTCCAAACTCTGAGTTAACTATCCCTTCATAATGTGGGCGCCCAAGATGGCTAAATATAGTTGTCCCAACATCAAACTTATCACCAAATAAAAGCAACATCAAAAACTCCTCCATTTGGGCATCCATACTTGCTCAGTGAGTTTCTGATAACTGAAGTGATCAAATACACATCAAAATCATGCAAACATGCAAGATTGATGTCACCAAGGTTATTCTGAAATATTTTGTTCTGTACATGCAAGTGACATGCAAACATCGGATCCAACATGCAACTAATACTCATTACCTGAAATACTAAGATGTACCATCTTGCAACTTTCAGGAGTTGGAGTGTCCTGCAAGTAATATCTTAAAACTAATATGCAAGCATTTTCAACAACATGCAACTGATACCCATTTTCTGAATCATTGAGATGTACCATCTTGCAAGTTTTTGGAGTTGGAGTGTTCTGCAAGTAATCTTACAAAACTAACATGCAACTACATGCAAGGTCATACAAGTCCATAGGAATGACATGCAACAACATGCAAGTACATGCAAGTAACATGCAACAACATGCAAATACGCAAGCTACATGCAAAAACATGCAAGTCCATGCAAGCTATTTTGACCACATGCAAGCAATATCTAATTCATGCATCTCTTATACTGTAGTTAACTCCAATATTATATCCATGCAAGGTATTTTGACCACATGCAAGTAATATCTAATTCATGCATCTCTTACACTGTAGTTAACTCCAATATTATATCCATGCAAGGTGTCTCAACATTATCCACTCATGTACATAAAAAAATACAACTCCAAGTCTAAAAATAAGACCCAAGTCTAACTTCCACTCACTAGGAGTTATCAAACTCTATTTTATGACTTAGGAGAAGTCAACAAGGTTTTCATGGCTCCCATCTCAAAGTGGGCGCCCAAGATTGACATTATCCATTTAAAATTTAATTGCAAAAGTCAAAGTGATGTAATTAATAAATAATTAATCTCTCAAAGTCTTAATGTGTTGGGGAACACATTCCAAGAATTTTGGAGACACATGAATTGGTTAGGATTGCAAGTTAATGTCAACTTATCCCAACAAATTAGTTATGATGCCTCTCTCTCTATTTATGGGAAGGTTGCAAGTTTGAATCTCAAGAATTTGCAATGCATATGTTAAACATTATTCAAGTTATAATAGGTGATTAATATGTGTAAAAGATTTTTTATTTTTAAATATTATTTGTTGATTAGTTTGAGATATGAGTATGCACTTTTAGTCCTTTACACTATCAAATTGATCTCTTCTTTTATTTTAAAATTTTTAAAATTAGAAAAGTGACACATAAGTACTATATAAAATGTGGCTCAATATATCACTTTAGTATTAGGGAAAGGTGATAATTTAATTAATGTAATATGGAAAGTATTGGGGGTTGGGAAGCATGTGTAGAAGGGGATGGGATGTTTATAACTGGCATTCCAAATCCCCTACATATCACTTTGCATAGGTCAATCAGAGGAAATGTCATTCACTATGTAGGTCTTACTTGGGTCATGAAGATATCTTTTTCTACACCTCAGTCTTCTATTGTGTTAGAGCCTCACAATCCTAAGGGTGCCTATTTAATGCCAAGCCTTATGTAGTTAACAAAGGAAACAATGGTCACACCAAGGTCATGTAGGTTCAGTACAATCCTATCCAATTTTTCTAAAACCAAATATGAACACCTTTTGCTAATACCATGACCGTATATCAAAAAATCACCAAGCATCTCTAAAATCCTTCTATTATAATTTAGATTAATATGTATATTGTAACTTAGATATCTTTTATTAGGAGATTCACTATTAGAATTGTGGTTGTAAAGGTCCCTGGAAGGGCTCACATGAGCCATAGATACCTACAAAATAAAATAAACCGTTCACAAAGGAGAGAAGCAAATACATAATGTTATATTGCCAACAATTATAAATACGAGTACAAGAGCCTTGCTTATATAAGTAAGGGTGAAACCTAGGACACATAATATTATGACAAGTGTCTTAATTTTATGACTTGAGACACAAAAAATAAGTGCCCTAAGTTAACTTAAATAACTAGGTGTGAAAAAAACCCAAGAGGGTGATTAGTTAGAGAATAAACCTTTTCACACTAACAACCCCCTTAAGTGCAACTTAGGAGAAATGAAACAAATGCAAAGATGCAAAGATGGGTCCCAACAACTAGGTTTAATGGATCTTTACTTATGCCAGAAAAGTTTTATATTAAGTTGAAGAGGAATGGTGTGCTAGAACATATCTTCCCTATATGAGTTCATCATATGTCCAAGCAAAATACCCCTAAACTTTTTCAACAGCGCAATTAACAATTGCTTCTCTATAGGCTTCAACATTTTTCCAATGTAAACTAGTTTGGGCAACTTTAATTCGTAAATTGATTGCTTCTATGTCTTCATCCTAAACTGGTTTGTTTTTTTCCTTCACTACAATTTGTGCCATCAAACATCCTTTCTAAAGTAACTAGACCTCTTGGGATTGTATTTGTCTTCAATTGTAATACTTCATTCCCAAACAATGTATCTTTTTCATTCTCCACTTCCCCCATAGGTTGCTAATCAATCAACTGATCCTCAAACTCACTCATGGTGTTCATAAACTTGAAGATCTATTCATCATCATCAAATATTTTCTAACTACATATTTTTCTCCAAGATAGTTAGCCTTGTGAGCACTTCAACATTGTATGTGCAACATGGAGAGGCAATTTGTTGATCAAACTTAGATGTTGCAACCACCAAAGAATCAACTGCAATGTTTGATGCTCTATCTATCCAATCCATTCCAACCACTACAAATAGTTCAATGGTGTCCCATACAACATTGCAGTACATCTTGAGCCTCTTTTCTTTTGTCACATACCTGCCTCTCACTTGAGAGGCCACCAACTTAGAATCACCTAGAATACTCAAGCATCTGACTTCATATTTATGTGGAACATTCAGCCCTAACATGAGAGCTTCATATTCTATAGCATTGTTAGTGCAATGGAAAGATAACTTGAAAGAGAACTTAAACTTTTCACCACTAGGTGAGACCAAAACAACACTTACACTTGAACCATCCTTCGAGCAAGCACCATCAAAGTACAAGGTCCATAAGTAATTTTCATTCTTGAGGGGACTAGGGTAGGGAATAATGTCAACTACATAAAGACTCTAATCATTACAATATCCAATAAATTGATCAAGGCCAATGTTTGAATACAAACACCTCATTTGTAGCTTTGGTCAGGTCTTCAACAGTGCATCATCTTCTTCTCTCAGTGCAACTTGACTTCTTTATCTTGTAAGGGAACGGTGTCATATGATATGTCCATTTGTATACTGTCACAAAATGGATGCATCCCATTTTCTAGACAACAACATCTGTCATGCCCGTGACGAGCCCACTTATATGCTAGCCATACAAGTGGGCAAAAATGGTGGAAAAATATTTTTTTCTTAATAATATTTCCACCCAAATGGATTTTTCATTTAAAAAAATTGGGAACTAAAATACATTCTTACCTAAGGCTCACTAAATAAAATCTATCATAGAAAGAATTATTGTTGATATCACCTTGGTCTACAACTCTCCTAACAAACATAAATTGTCAAGTTAGGGTCTAGTCATCATTTAATTTAAATAAGATGACTAAAACTTCAAAACAATAAGATAAAGAAGACTATAGCTAGATTAATTCAATCTAAGGATATCATCATTACGACTATTTTAACTTAATTACATAATTAAATAACATAAATAAATTATACATAAAAAAACCATAAATTTAAACTAATAAAAGAATAATATATGTATACATATAATTTCATGAGACCCTGAATAATTTTTTATTAACAATTGAAGTTATGATAATTAAATAATCTATGGCAGAGAATTTCCCATAAGACTTGGACACATTTAGACCCAATGCATTCATGACTTCTAAGTTCATCACATTACTAGAAGCACTAGAACCTAGCATGCAAGTATGGACTAGTGATTCGTTTATCAACAAAAGAAGTATAGAATGGGTTGGCATTCAATTGATTATCTACTAAGGAAGTACCTAGGTAGACCTCTAGTATATATTGGGCATATGTTTTAGCAGTAAAACCATCTAGAACATGTGTGAAACTATCTAGATTTTTTGCGATAACGATATAAGCTTAACCCTTTCCCTATGATTAGGATTCTAAGGAGCTCACTTATTAGAATAGAGATTCTAATCTAGCTCAAGACTTGATCCATATCAATAGGGTTATATTTTGGCAAAGGAGTTGATTGTGGCATAGTAATGTCATTTGCTGTAGGGATATTTGAAATAACCTAGCTCTGAGATTCTTACCTTTGGTTTTGCTAGCCTTTTGCCTTGCTTTTCCATGCTCCTTATGTGATGCACTACAATTTTGTTTAGGTGTGGCATCGAGGTAATCAATTTTTAGGACTTCGTCATTGAATGCAAGCACTACAACCTTATTGGACTTGGGGATATATCTTCTTTGCACCATCGGCTCTCTACCAAGGACTTTTATTTCTCCATCTCTCCTTGTAGTGATACCACTTGTGCATTCCACACTTGACTTTTGTTTGAGTCCTTTTTATTGTTGTGTGGCATGTGTACCAGCCTACTAGGCTTATATATGTTACACACATTCCCTTTAGGTTGCACTCTTTGATCCCTCAACTTATAATCACTTTGTACTTGTATAATTGTAGAATTTGTAAGGGCCTTAATATCTTCATTAGATGACCTTCCATTTGTGTATCACTAACACATGAGTTCCCTAAGTTGTTAAAATTCATGTGTTGGTAACTCATAGTGGTTGTGACTACTACCATAATCATACTGGAGGACTTCTTCGTAATCAAGCTAAGGCATATTTCTGTAGTCATCATCTCTTGAGTCAATCTCAAATTCATCTAGTTGATCAACATCATTCTCATCATATTACTCAATACCTTCACCATTTTTGGGTACTCCATCTTCCTTGGCTATAGCAAGTGCAACAACATACAATTTAGGGTTATGCAGTAGGAAGCATACATAACACCAAGCATTATCTTCCTAGAAATTCACATGTTCTCTTCTCAATGGATTAGGACGATCCTTGTCAAGTTGTCTAAAGTCCTTCTACCTTTGCATTGTTTGCCTATCAACTTTTGTGGCTTCATGGACCAATCTATATTATAAGGTCTACTACGCAACCTCTGCTCCTCATTAAAATGTGGCACAACGACATTGTTTTAGGGTAGACCTTTCTCATTTCTTGCCACCCTATAAGATGGGTCTTTCATTGCTCCCATTAGTTTATCCTATTTGTATTTAGGTGAGAGGGGCTTACTAGATGCTACTTTAGTAGGGGTGATAATCTCACTTTTGCCCACTTGACATGTTTACCAAATGCCTGCATATTGCTTTCAATATTGATTGCAGTAGCATAAGATTTCCACAATTGTTGTGGATTCTTATCTCTCAAGAAGTACCCAATCTTAGCATCAAATGTGTCCTAATTTACAAGACCAGACACATTGATTCATTTAGTCTCAAATTAGGTGGTACATTCCTCGTGGTCATGATGAACCTAGTGTTGAAGTCAACAATTACTTCATTGACACCCTTCTTTATTGTAGTAAATTCATGGATTGTAAATTTGGAATCAACCATATCCCCATATTAAAGTCTAAAGACTCTCATGAATTCCTCCCATGAATCTACATTGCTAACAGGAAAATTGTGGTACCATTCTTTAGCACTTTTTTCCAAGGACTGAACAAATAGATTCATCGTCACATACTCATGTTTAATTTCATACTCATCCATGACATTAATGAAACACCACAAATGATCTTCTCTGCTAATAATATTATTTCCTTGGAACTTTGGGATTTTTCCTCTTATCTCATTAAGTATTGCATTAGGATAGTCAGGGATTCCAAAGAAATCCAACTAATAATATCTTTCCATCCCAGGAGGCTAGTTAACTAGTGGGAATCTTTGTGCCTACCTCCTAAATGGAACTCTCATATTTAGAAAATGATTTTGCTAAGGATTATGCTGTAAATGTTGAACTTGATTATGCAGCACATAACCACAATGGTTCTAATTTTGTTGGTTTGCAATATGTGCCAGCAACTAAGCTTGCTACCTGTTAATTTGCTCTTGCAATTCTTAATGCCTATATCAAAGATGGTCTAACAAATCCAACTGGACCTATCAATTTCTCTTTCATGGTGATCATTGACCAACCACTCTGGCTCACTGACATCATGAAATATTATGTCACACTCAATGTCATCTCTATGAAAAGAAATAAGGGATGTATGACAAGAGACATCCTGCCACATCTACATACCAGGATCAGATCTTCCCAACTCCCATGCTAGAGAGTTACCAAACCTTTCTTTATTTCTTCTGCTAACTAGCCCTTCATTTCTTTGCATATCATACTCACTTCTATGCACTCTTCTCTGAGTCCTCAATACATTATTCATTGATTCATAAAAAGTGTATTGGTATCAATTCCTCAAATCCAAGAATGCACCACTTCTACTTAATGTACCCACCTCATACTCGTGTGGAGAAGATTCAATATTTTTACCTACACTTTTCACTATCCATGTGGCATGCACTTTCTTGTATGATATGTGGTGCCTTCATGCTCTTCAAAACCTCTAGACTATTTCTTTCTTTCCATTTTCAACTTCTTTCTCGAGTCACTAGGCTGGGTTTGTTTCAATAGAGTCATCACTCTTCACTCAAAAGAGAAATTCCTTGGGGAAGAACAATTGCCAAGGTAAAACAAGATTATTGATTACTTTTTCTCCAACAAAGTACTCAACAGATCTCAACCTTAAATGGATCACAACTGATGTGTCACTTGTTGGTGCAAGTTGACTACACAACAAAATGCAAAACACCTTCAATTACAAGGGCCTTCAAGATGAACAAGACCTTACCTCCCTAACAATGATACCATTTGTTTGTGACCCAGACATGTGGATTTGAAATTCCTAAAGACTTGCGCTATCACCTAACACCAAGGGAATGTCATCAGAGGTGAAAGCAAGGCTTATGATTAGATTGTGGCATGTAAGGACTAGTGGATAAGGATGAATGTCTCCTACTTATTCTAGCTCTGCTAAACCAAGGGGGTGTTCCTTAAGGCATGTGCTAAGCTAATGACAAATCAAATCTTGAGACAAACCATATCCAAACACATGAGACTCCTAATGTTTGTCACTAAGTACCATTGTGCTAGTTTTCCTTAAACCAAGGGTAAAATAATAAACCTCTATTAAGCAGATGTGACATACATGCAAAGACTTGGATGCATTCTTCTTAACCCCTTAAGATTTGTGGCACATGATCTCACATCACACATGAATGCAATGGACAAGAAATGCATTTATCATTATTACAGACCTCTTGGAGGTATACAAACACTTTGAGATAATAGGGGAGTAAGGGAGATGCAAAATGGTGGGTCTCCTAACTGAACTAAGACTATTGAGGTTAATGTTTTGAGTTTATTGTTAAGTGCAATGGGATGGGGCATGCTTTAACTCATAGCAGAAGGGTGCCTTCATTCATATGGGCAATGAAGACTAATCTTCATCACAATGACATTCGTCAAGAAAATCATGGATAACACCTCAAAGAAGATGATATGGATGACTATATTTATCAAGCCAACATAATCTAGGCTCTATATGCAAGAAAGACAAATAGAAGGTGTTTGCAGACACTCACAAGAACATATCTTACAGTTTTGTAAAGAAAAAAAGGGGGGATGATGAATGTGGTTGATTTAGTTTAGATCCTCCCTTCTCACCAAACATTCAAGGACATATCAACCGAGTTGAATCTCTACTAAGCAAGAGCATTCACCTAACAGATTGGGATATCACTTGGAACAATGCGAAAGCTCAGATGTTATCAATCAATATGCTAATTTAATGCTTAAGTACTCTAAAAACCCTAAATAAGCAAAATAGTAGGTAAATTGATGAATTACGACAAATCCTTTCAAATTAAGATAGTAGGCAGAGGATTATAACTGACTGTTTTTCAAAGTTTGGGATGTGGAACAATCGAGGACACCTCCACTAACACCCCTGTCCAAGGTACTATTTTCTACACAGAATATGGATCTCCTCCTGACACTAATATTCACTACATCTTCCATTTCTGCTCTAGAAAAGGTGGACACTGCCACTAGCACCCTAGTCCAATGCTGGATGATTTTTAGGGTGTCAAAAGCTCTTCAAATGTTGATTATCACTATCCAGTTTATTTCTATGTTTCAGGATCCAGAGGACACTACCACTATCACCCGTGTCCCAAAATGTTCACCTCTGTCCTCTTTCTTTTGGATCCTGAATCCTTATCTTCTACAACCTCCTTCTGCAACTCCACTCCATGAAACTTGGTACCTGTAACCTGCAATTACAAAGGAGTGTGGTTAGGGGTTGTGGTGTTTAAAGTCTTGCCTTGGTCAAGCCCCAGAGAGACATTCAAGTCTTTTGAACACCGTTGTTAGATGAGAGTGTGTATCCCTACGGGATAGAGGCAAAATCCGAATGATAAATGATCAAAAACACAATAGATGTCACCTTGAAGTGTAGATCTCACATAAATGAAGGCTCCTCAATCACATGAGAAGATGAAGTCAAATCTGCCATCACAAACACAATAACAATGCTCTACTCTGCAACAATGAATATCTTGAAATCAGAAATATGTCTAAAGTTTGCACTCATCTTCTAGTTTACAAATGAAAACCTAAACATGCTTATATATGCAACTACAAACATTCTTGCTAAGAATTTCGTAATTCAAACTTGAGATGTCAGCATAGGACCTTAATAATGGTTATAAAATCGACATTTAAATTTAGGGCAAACCCAAAATAAGGCAGGACTAGGGCGCTAGTGCCCAAGCCCACCCTCCCATTTTTGTTCAAGAATCATCCAAATAGCACCCGCTAGGTCCTATTTTCCATAAGACTTCAAGGTTTTCTCATCAAGATTCACAATTATCATGCAAGATGCTCTAAATGCATTCTAAGGACCCGGGACCTAAACCTTAAGAGGGAAAAAGCCCCCAAGGGGACATTTTTAGACATAACATTTAGCCCCCACTTTAATGTATGTATAAACGCAAGGCCAATACATGCATTAAAGTACGATAAACAAACACAACAAACACGCCAAGCACGGTGAAGACACGCTAAACATGTTGAAGATGGTAACATGCATGCAAAACACGGAGAAGACAGTTATAGTCACACAAAACATGAAGAAGACAACATTGAAGACACACAAAACACAATGAATGCAGTGATTACTTCTTTTTCTTTTTCATTTTCTCATATATGAAATGCAAACACAAGTACAAGGAAAGTAAGCACACAACCCAAATGTAGGAGGAGCTCATCGCCACTGGTCTTGAAATTGCATAAGGGGCAAAAAACATGAAAAACAAATCCAGAGTGTAGGAGGAGCTCATTGCCACTGGTCTTGAAACTACACTTGAGAACAAACATGCCATACAAATCCTAAAGCATAGGAGGAGCTCATCGCCACCAGTCTTGAAACTATGCTTGGGAACAAACACGCCATACACACACACATGGAAGACACAGAGAAAATACGACAAACAAGTGATGGAAGAAACCTGTTGCTAGGTTCGTAGCCATCTCAAGCACATTACAGGCACACACTGATGATTGGGCTTTGCCACAACAATCAATGAAGACATGCTTAAGGGTTAGGATAGTCTCATATCCACCCCGCCTACTCGAAGGACTTTTAGAAAATGACAGGATGTGCAATCTCCTCAAGAAATACACCATCCTCACCTCTATAGAGGGCTTAAAATAAAAAAGATATGCATAATATCTCACCTCCGCAGAGGGCTCAAGTGATTGTAATATAAAATAAAGATGTGCACTTGCTCAAAGACATAACATCCTTCCTTTGCAGAGGGCTTACAAACACGCTTCGTTAGTATAAAAATCATCAGACGACTTATCTTATATATGCCCCCACCTTAAGGTGGTTGATATCATGTACCGATATCAAGCACGTTAAGGTAGAGAGAAAACACACAAGGGACATGAGCTCTCACAAAGCCCATGCCCCTTAGACGTGACATGTACTTTACGATTGCTAAATGTTCCCACAAACACACAATTTCCTACAAGAAAAGGTGTTAGCATCCATAAAATCATGATAGACAATAATGCATGTAATCATTCACATCAAAAGCCAAGCAAGGCAAGATCCAAGATAGACAAAGTGCACAGAGTAGCAATATTTTTATGTTTTGTAAGTGCGATAAGACAGCATTGAGATATCATACAGGGTGATTCTACTAGCAAAGTGTCAGATAATATATATCAACCCCCTCGTCATGTATGGACTAGGTCCTTTTTTTTATTTCTCACTGAAGGGACACTAGGTCCGTATCAGTAGTATATGTTTTTCGTCATCCACCAGCTAGATAGAACCACTAGAGGAAGGTAAACAATAAATCAAGAGAGGAGAAACAAGTGCCTTAGGGATAGTCATGTAGGAGGGTGTCCCCAAGTCACCAACCGCAACGCTATGTCCGTCAGACACAACACACAACACTGAAAATAGAGGAGAGGCAATATAGAAGAATGATGATACAAATAGAAGAAGGGTCACAACAGAGGCGGTCTCTCGGTATCCTTGACTTTAAAAGAGAATCAAGGGTCATCCTAGGAGGCCTAAACAACAGATAACACATCACGGGGGAAACGCAACACGAAGGTAAAGAGTTAGAAATACTTACCTGTAGGGACAACCAAACTAAGGGTTGTCAATGAGCAAATCATCTTCTTCCCAATCTCAAATGCTAGAGGAAAGAGGTGTGTTTAAGGTACCATAGCTCAACTTTTTGTTCTTATTTTTAGGGTGTTCATTCTTAAGCTCTTTTTGGTTTGTTTCAATGTTAGGTTGAATGTTTTCTTGTTGAGTTGCATTTCGTTGGGCAAAAGCTTGTCTTCTCTTCCTCCTTTCTCTTGCTTGTCTATTTCTTCTTGTCTTGCTATTTATTTCTTCAAAGGCATTGTTATGTTTTTCCATAGGAGTTTGCACATTAGAGGAGGAAGCACCATGTTCAAATTTCATTGGTCTTGTTGAAATGTTTTGTTGTCGATCAAAACCTCTTGATCCTTGTAAGTATGGTGGGGGAGGAACCTCAGCATAGATACCATCTCTTTGAGGATGAGGTGAGTTATGAAACTTTTCCTTATCCACTTCTACCATGCCAATTACTTCATCATAGTCATAATAGTCTTATGTTATTCTTATTTCATTTTGTCATTTTCCTTTTGCTCTAAGAGGATCTTTAAATGCATGTTGTTCTTCTCTTATTGTTTGTAAAGGAGGCTTGACCACTCTAGCTAATTGTTTTGCTTTGTATCATATTTAGTCTAGGAAAGATTGGTCTCTTCATGGCCCAAGGTTTCTATCAGGTTGCGGCCAAAAGTAATCAAGAGTGAAATTCTTGTCCTTAGCCGGAGGTCGATATGAATTACGACGGATAGTACGTATCTCTACATGCAAAGGGAATTTTAGGCATTTGTGAATAGTTGAGGGGGACGACATTCATAGCCTTAAGCCATGGATGTCCTAGTTTTACATGGAAGAGGTCGAATAAGGGGATAACATCAAATAACTAATCCATAGATTAATCGTATACCGAGACCAATAAGGTTATCTTCCCAAATGTGTTCATCAAGGCTCCATTATGTTTTTTAATTCTCAAATTCAATGGTTCATATTAATCTTGTGCCAAATCATGTTTAAGAAGAAATTCTTTTGTAACCACATTAGTCATGCAATTAGGATCTATAAGTGTTCCATGCATAGGTCTTTCCATTATGTTCACTGTAATGTAAAGGGGCCCTTCAGTATCTACCATTTCTTTGTCATGAGGTGTAAATGTTATTTCAAGTTCAGGGGCTCTTCTTTTCAAATAAGGCCTAGGAGGAATCCTAGCATTATTGTTGTATTTACAAGCCATGTATATGTTTTCAAATGAATGCCAAATCAGATTTTAAAGATTTTCAACACTTACACTAGTAGAGAAACAACAATATATGATAAAAATTACTAAAAACTGCTTATAAATGACTAAACATGGTTACATGACCATTAGTAGTTTATTGCTAGTCATTTATAACACGATTGAATTGATGACTAAACTTTTTTTAGTCATTTATTGGTTGTTTTGATTGATCGATTTGGTAGTATATTTAGTCATTGATTGTTGTTAACTGGTCATTTATTTAGTCATGGTAGTCATTTATTTAGTCATTGTAATCATTAATTATCGTCAATTGGTAGTATATTTAGTCATTTTTATTGACTGATTTCCATCCATTGGTAGTATATTTAGTCATTTGTATTAACTGATTTCTGTCCATTGGTAGTATATTTAGTCATTTTAATCATTATTTTGCCATCCACTGGTCATATATTTAGTCATATTTATTCACTGATTTATGTCAATTGGTAGCATATTTAGTCAATTTAATTATTAATTGACGTCAATTAGTAGTATATTTAGTCATTTTAATCAAGGGGAAGAAGCATCACCATAAGATCACATCAACCATTTTGAAGCTTGCACAATGAAACAACTTTGAGAAAGTAAAAACAACTTGTTTTATTGATAAAAAGTGCTTACAAACAACATACAGATCTGAAAATAAGTTACAATGCTTTATCTTTGCTAAAAAAACCTTCATGGTTACAATACATAGCTCAAAGAATGAGCAAGAAACTAATTTTCTCAGTTACAATGCACCAAAAGACAGAAAGAAGCTTGTTGTAGCTTACAATGATTTTCCAAAAGTGAAAAGAACTGAGGAAAAATGAAAGTAAACTATGCTTCTGACTATCCTATGCTAGAGGAAAAGTAGGACTTTAGGACTTTAATTTCTGGAATTTAATACTTCCATATACCTTCCACAAAAGTAACTTGTCACTCCTGACAATAAAACTGAGTTGTTACAATATATATTGATCTCTACTACAAAAGAAAAAGATCTATTAAGCATATATATAGTTTTTGAATCTGATAATTTGGTTGTATAGTATATCTCCTCATTTGGAAAAAAATTTGTGAAATTAACAAGGAAATGTGGCCTACTGACAATTTTTTTCCTAATTATCAATTATCTAAAATTTTCAAGAAGGCTTTCAAGACTTGGATTGCCAATTCAGCATCACAAAAGTGGCCTCCAATGTCAGACATATGGTTGTCACAAAGAATCCAAACATCCACCATGTATAGGCTTTGAAGTGACTGTTCTCAAATCCTTAGTAAAGGTAATCCCTCAAAATTCACCAAAGTAACATCAATTGTTAGCTGTAAAAATCGTTCTCAACCTCATTTGTTCCAAATGTTCAATTGGTTCTCTCAAAGAAGTAGAGATATCCCATATCCTTGGGAGGGTCAATGGAAACAACCACTTTATAGTCATTGAAAATGATCCACCTTCCCTCTTTAAATATGTGAGCTACATAGTGTCCACATTGAGTAGAAGTGCCAATGTGGCTTAGAAATCCCATAAGCTTGTATTCTGTTTCAACATAAGAGACAACATGAAGATCTTTTAGTAACCAACATGTGATGGAGATAAAAATTATAAAATATTCAATACCAGTGGAAATTACATTGAATATATATTATTAGGACAATTTAAAAGAAATGAAAGAGTACCCTTGAATCCACACATGCCATGTCTTCAAATTGTGTTCAAATGAGGTATATTTCTGTAGCTAAAAATGGCAAGGCAAATGCCACCTAGTATCCTTTATCATTTCATAACAAAAGAAATTCAGAAGTCTATCCTTTTGATCCCTAAGAATACACCCTAGCGAATTACAGTTGCCATTAAATATTAAGAGTTCAAATTTCATTAAAATAACATCATAGATAATCTAAACCAGAATACATGCACAAAGTATAGATCAATCATCCTCACTTCAAACAACAATTAAATGGAGAGAAATTTTGACACATTCACATAAATATCTCAAGGAAAAAACTAATGCAAATTTCTCTTAACATACCTTGGATAAATCAACAATGTCTACATACAACAAGTAACATGCACCATATAACAAGTGTTGCATGGAAACATTTTTGCCCTACCTAAGGTTTAGTAGACATCTAAAGAACAAATATAGCAAGTTTTAACATAACTTTACACATTTCTAGCACAAATATAGCCAATTTTAACATAAAAACTAGATGAGATAACTTGCAATATCATCTACACCAAATTGATTTGTCGGACCTATCAAAGTGTATTTACTTGTTTGTTAGATTGATCTTGGCCCAACTGAGTACTAAGTCACATCAACTTCAATGTGAAACAGGAAGCACTTTATTTTGGAGTGTGAAGCATATGGTGACTTCCGAGCTAGTTATGTGGATACTTTAGCAGTGGATTCATTGGAGATTTATTTCAATATCTTTATTATCACTAGCAAGTGACATGTACACCTATTATATGTCCCACCTTTAATCTCTACCCATGCATAGCTAGCATTGATACAAGTATAACTTGTTTTAGAAAAAGAATAAATGCCTCTAGCACAAACACGGCTAGTGAAAATAAAATTGTAGCATAATATCCAATACAAACATAGCTACTATGTCACAAAATTGTACACATGTCTGATTCTAACATTGCAATAAATGTATGGAATTTTAGTGAATAATAACAGTTAAAAGATAGCTAATTCTAGCATAGCATTGTAGTGACCTCTTATATGAATTGTAGCAAGTAAAATGTAAAACCAAAGTAATTTGCACACAACAAATATCTGAGTCATTATTTATGTCCTCAAAACTAAATAGATGAAAGTGTTATGGTGGACTTATTGTTGCCCTTTTAGGTTGTTGTCCTTGATGACAAATACACAAACTCTCAGGTTTGTGGCACTCTCTCAAGTTTGAGGCACTGTGACAGTTGTATCTGTATCATGACAGTTAGCATTTGGGTATCATGACAGTTAGCATTTGGTTGTCTTGGTATTCATGATGTTATTCATCTGACATTAGGTTGGTATTCATGATGTTTAGCATTTGATGTTCTTGTTGTGTTGATAATGCTCATAATGTTGTTCACTTGGTGTTGATGGAGTTCTCTCTTGAAGAGACATCAAACATGTTGGTTGTGGTACTTACTATGCTCTACAGGATAGAGGCTATTGGTTCTATATGGCAATGGTAATGGTATGATAGTATGATGACAATCACATGCTCTGATGTTATGAACAGTTGGCACATACAGTTGACATATGCTTGGCACATGTTCTCATGATCTCTTGGTATATGACAGTTGATATTTGATATGCTCTCATGATCTCATGATGATATTATGATAGTTGGATCAGTTGATACTCTCATGGTGTCCATGCTATACTTGGCATATCCTTGAAACAGTTGGCATATGATATGATGTTATGGTTATTGCATACTCTACAGGTGCATGTTGCATACTCTACAGGTGTATGTTGGTTATAGTATCATTGGTTTCATTGGGTATCATTGATTGGCATTATGGCATTTCAGTGGGCTCACCTGTATTAGTTTTTCTTTTAAATGGCATTAGGCTATCCTCTGTATCATGAGACAATACAAAGTTATTGGTCTTCAAGCTTCATGCATTAAGGGTTGCATTATCACTCTTTTATTAAAGAGTTATTGTGTCTATGCTGTACATTATATGCTCTATGTTCCTGATTATTGTTAGGGTTTACAAATGCAAAAAGTCTAAATCTCTACTAAACCCTAATCTAAAAACCCTAAAAGACTACTTCTAAAAATCCTTAATAGAAGCTCCTAAGGCACATTTAAAAGACCTAGGTTGAATGTCAACCACTTTTATTTCTAACTTTGTTTTGACCAAGCGAGCAGGTTGAAATAACTTAAGTTATAAACTTAAGTTATCATTTCTCGTATGGAGACCGGTCCCTTTACCTAGGGTGACCGGGAGACCAAGTCAATGTATACACATTGAGCACCAATAATGTATCAAGCGGTGTAGATTAAAAGTGTATTGTGGTGCGAAAGGCTATCGAATGTATAGCTTTTAATTTTGTTTTGAAGTCCAACGGTCGTGAAGAACTGCTAAATTTGACGTGCTTTTTCCTATAAAAGCCAAGAAGCATGGTTTTTCTTATCTTTTTGGGTCAGAGAGGATCAGAGATGAATATAGAAAGCTTGTGTCGATGATTTTCTTATTTGATTGAGAATTTAGAAATCCAAGATATGCACCTCACTGCCTATATACAATTTTATCAGTTTGGTGAAGGTTTTTGGTTTTTGCAGAGGTTAAAAATGGTTGTTCAGTGATGTTTTGATGAAGGATGATAAATGTGTGAAAATATTTTTGCAAAGAAAAATGTACTGTGAGTGTGAAGACTGCAAGTCTTATTGAGAGACAGTGAAATGTCATTTATTTATCTATTTGAAAAATTGATTTGGTGAAGGATATCAGAGGTTGAAGATTGTATTACAAGCAAAGAAGGTTTGCAAGGAAGAATTGAAGGAATCATAATTGCAGAGATCATTGCAGAGATAATTAAATATTGATTTCTTGTCAGATTGAAAAGATTGTATCCAAGAGAAAGTTTCTCAGGTGATAGTTTAAGGAGGAATAAGGTCTTGAGCAAAAGAGAATCAGGGTAATCCCCTGAGGTGATTTTGATTTGTAATCAAGGTGATTGTATGGGTCAGTGATACCTTGCTTTATCAGTGAGACATTGATTAGCTAGTGAGGTTTTGTGTATGTTGATTCTCATACTTAAGCCAGTGAGGCATTTTGAGAGGTTTTTCTACCCCAGGAGGGTTTTCCTCTCGTGCAATCTTTTGTGCCTTGATTTCATGTCTTGTGTGAATTTCATTTATTCTATGTGGTTGAATATATAGTTGTAATTCATCTTATTTATAAATTTATTTGTCAAGTTTTGATAAGAACTAAAATATTGTTTTAGTTACAACACTGATTCACCCCCCCTCTCAGTGTTGTTTGCACTCCTACACTTACGTCCTTCTCCATCAGGTAATGACTGCTCAGATGAAGAAGCAGCACCACTAGAGCTAACATCCATCTCATTTGTACCTACAAATATGCTTCGTCATATGCTTCATATAGTTTCCAAAGGCATTTCTACAAATTTCGTATCACTTGAACAGTAGAGTCATACAAGAAAATCAAAATTAGATAGTTATCATACTTGATTCCTTATGTTTATTTGTATGTAACACATATTAGCATATCTCTTAAATAAAAAATGATTAAACACTTATCACAAAATAAAAAAGGATAAATTTTCTAAGAATTCAATACTGACCCAACTCGCATGCCTTCTTCAATATATATTGGTGAGACCTTATCACTCAATCCAACTACAAACTACATTTTCAAGGACCAATCATGCATATATTAAATATAAATATGTCCAAATTTGATGGCAATGTTGGCTCTATTCATAGCAACATTGAAGTTTGCATGAAGATTCTCTAAAATACTATTCCATGAAGCTAGAAGTTTTGTGAAGGAGCATCCTAGTAGTAATATTTTGAATTTAGTGTGTTTGGACTGTTTGATATAAACCATTTGATGCATCTACAACAATAGATACGGTATAATGTGGAAGTAAAAACAAATATAAGTCACCTTGGCAATTTGTTTAACATTGATAACATATTTTGCATCCTCAGTATTTGGGTTTATTATCTTGGTACACCTTGCCACCTGCACAGTAGAAACAAGAATTGACTAAATATACATTGACTAACTCAATGCATTTTATAAACATTCCCTGAACACTCTACTTCTCCTCATCAACAAGAGCATATATACTAAATGGTTCATCATAACTAAAATTGGAATCAAAACAAATAGCATGCCAAAAAACTTCACATATTTACATATATCTCCTCTACAGAAGCTAAGAAAACTCTCTACATAGATTGCTAAAGTCATGAAAACAACCTTTGCCTTTTATAATAGCTTTCCTACACACAAAAAGTTAGTATTTCGGACATCTATTCACACCATGGTAGAAGAGAGTGAAGGAATAAATTAAAAACCCCGAGAACTGTCTAGTTGGCTTCATTTTATGAATAATGTAACCAAGAGTTTTTCCCAGTTTATCTTAGACAACTTCAAAGGTGTAAAATTATAGGATGGCCAATACATATACTTTGATAGGAGATAAGAAAATGGATTAACAACAAAGCAACTCCATTGATTCTTGATAATGTAACATTAGATGGAGGATAGGTTTTCATATTACTCCAATATATCAGTTTAAGACTTTTAGCCTATTGAATTGCACTGAAGTTTAGAATTTACAATAACACACTATCCACTCTAATTTGAAAGCACCTGGTTTGCATTTTATCTTCAAGATTTCACAAATTGGTGAGTCAACGAAGGTCATGTCTAGGTTATCATTTATGTTAGATAGCACAAAAAATGAATTTCTAAGAATGGTGTGGGGAGGTTTTTGACAATAACTTTCAAGATGGTGCTGAGAGGAACAAAATGTTGCAAGCCATTCATCCAAATATTCTAAAGAATGGTGTTTATCTTGATTTGCTTCCACCTGATACCAGCCTCATACACAATCAAATAAACTCCAAATAAATAAGGACCATGCAAGCCATGTTTCTCCAAGCTTCATGCATTTATGAGATGGCAAAAATCTCATGAAAATTAAATGTATATAGTTTTTTTTCTGGAAACTTTGTTACTCTATCTCATGGACAGTGAAAATCTCATGTTCATCATCATTAAAAGATTTGAAATTCCAATAACAATGAAATCTATGACATTGTGCATTCAACATTCAACATTCAATATCAACCATTGAAAATTGAATTCCAAAATTGACCGAAACACTGAAATATAAATTTGAAAATGTAAAAATGAATGTCTGATTGTTATGTTATCAATGGTCATGAAAATAAATGTGCCTTGACATCTAGGGGACGTCTGGTCATCACTCAAGTTCCCCCCTATAACAAGAAACATCTAGGGGATGCCAAAATATACTAAAATGTCCCCAAGAGATGAGAAAAATTTCAGCAAAAATGGGGACATGGGGAGTGTCCTATCTGCATCCCCAAAGTATTTGGGATAGCCATAGAGGGTAGGGGATGTGTCACAAGGACACCACGTGTAACTTAGTAGAAACATAAAATGTTTTTAAATATTAAATACAAAAATGTGATCTACATGACAAGCTTTTGCTCACAGTGTAATTTTATTAAAAATAGCCCTTTGTTAGTTAGGTCAATTGTGTAATAACTCTAGTGGCCCCAATTTGGTCACACTTCACAAGGGAACAATGGATATTATAAGAAAAAGCACAGTAGATGGCATTGCAAGTCTTCTCAAAACCTAAATTTTGCATATTGTCTGCCATATTTAACCTAACAAAAAAAGTAAAAAAGACTTACAAAATAGAGATCTTAATTTTTCCTCCTCCAGTAGTTCCCTTAGATCCTTGTGTTGCGTGGCAAATTTTCTTAATTAGAAATTATGTGACCAAATTTCAATGCACAGACAACACAGATCCATGTATCTAAAAGGTATTTTAGTGCCATAACATTCTTAAATTCTTGACAGACGGTTTCCACAAGGTTGATGATTTAGCAGAAAATGACCAAAACAAAAGGCCACTAAATTTTCTTAAGAAGAGTTGCAATGAAAATATCTTTAGACAAATCATCGTATAACAAAAGGGTTCCATGGGACTTACATCTCTTCAATCTCTATCAATGCACCCTAGTTTTTTTGTATGGTTGCCCTCATTATATTCTCTATAAGATTGAACCCTCGTTTTACCTAAAAATTATAAATAAAAAACCGCATGATCTATCTTTGAAAACCCTTTTATCTAAAGAATTAAGGGAATATTTTTGCATGTTAAAAAAAATTTAAGGAAAGAGACAATGTAAATATTTTGCATTGAAATAAATTTTGGCATACCTTTTAAAAAGGCAATAATGGCGTTTCAGTATTTTTGTGGTTAATGATATTGCAACAAACAAATTTTAGGTTTTGTTGTAGAAAAACAAATAACTAATGCAAATACCTTTTTAAAAAAATTGATTTCCTCCATGGCCTTGGATCAATTTCTGTGAAGGAGATTCTTTTGTTTTCTGCTCGCGCTCCCTCACCTCAAATCTTGCAATTTGATATGCTCACCTGAGTTATTTTCTTTCGTCCGTTTTCTTTTTCCTTGTCCGGTAGGGGACATTTAAACAACATGAGACTTTATTTGACATGATGAGAAAAGATGAGATTCTCCTTCACTTAATGCACAAACACCATAGAAAAAAAAGGGGAGCAACTGCTATTATTCACTTAATACATAGGAAACCTTCACTGTTCTTTGTTCATGTTCTTCATCAAAGGAAGGAAAGATACAAAGTTTTTACCATCAGTTTTTCATAGAAACAACAGATAAAAGGTGGCTTTTTCACCATTTTACTTGTTTAAAAGACACAACAGTATGCATAATGGAAGAAACTTACCTATGGACAAGAAATGAGCTAGTAAGACAATGAAAAAAGCAGGAAAAGCCTCTAGAAGCAGCAACTCTTCAAACCCCCATGGCGGCGCAAAGCTTGAAGAATGATAAAGGTGAAATAATTCTTTTAGGGTTTGAAAGGTATTTTGTTCACGATGAAGCCCTAGCCCGTGGGATTTTCTTAAAGTCTTTTTTTGACTAAGCAAAATTTTGGTGACCATATTTTCTTTTATTTTCTATTCGAAATATTTTTTAATTACCCACTTTAATATCATCTTGTCTAATTTTTATTTGTGTGACTAATTATTTAGTTGTGTTTTTTACCCGATGATTTATTTAGTCATTTATTACTGTGTTGCAAAAAATTAGTAGAATGACTAAAAGTTTTAGCCACTTAGTCATTTGTTTGCCAAATTCTACTATTGTTATGCAAGAAACAAATGCAAAAGTATGTATGAAAATGACCTAAAATGCTTAATTTTCAACTTTTTTCAATGTAAATGAGTGAAAGAGGTGTTGTGAAGAATTTCAAGAGGGACAACGAATAATATGTCTAATAACAGTCTAATGATGCAATAATATCTTCCACAACACGCTTGTAGTGCAAATCTAGAGTGATGACAAGTCAAAACCTAGTGAAAATACACCTAAAATATGTAATTTTTCACCAATTTTCAATGTAAATGCCTAATAGAAAGGGTGTTGTAAGGAATTTGAGGAGGAGTAGTAGATTATAACCCTGATATCAGTCAAATAATGCAGCAAAATCCTTTACAACATGCCTGTAGTGCAAATCTAGAGAGACAATAAGGCCCAAATCTAGTGAAAATGCAAGGTTTTCAAACCCTAGACATGAATTTTTTGCAAGAAAGCCACTATGATGCAACACTACAATTAGAAATCAGTCCTAATGAGTGTTTTGAAAGGGTAGTAAAATCTGAAACAAGATTTTGACTACAAACCCTAGCTAATGCAAAACTAGGTTTTTATGAAAAATGCATAATTTCAAGCAATTTTTAACAATTTAAGCATGAAAATGCGATGCAAGTGAATACTAAATGATGAATTTCTTTAAATTAAATCTATTTGATGAAAATAATAGAAACTAAATGCTAATTAACTCAAATTATGCTAAAATGCAAGCCTAAGATGCCAATTTTTTCAAAATTTCCATTTTTTTTGTAATTTTTCAAATGCAATAAAATGAATGAATGCAAATCTATCACACAACACTTAGCAAGGTGTAAAAATTAAAAAACACAGGTTCACCAAAATGTTTTGTAAAGAAAAAATGGGGGATGATGAATGTGGTTGATTTAGTTTAGATCCTCCCTTCTCACCAAACATTCAAGGACATATCAACCCAATTGAATCTCTACTAAGTGAAAGCATTCACATAACAGATTGGGCTATCACTTGGAATGATGTGGAAGCTCAGGTGTTATCTATCAATATGCCAATTTAATGCTTAAGTACTCTAAAAACCTTAAATAAGCAAAACAGTAGGTAAATTGATGAATTACGACAAATCCTTCCAGATTAAGATAGTAGACAGAGGATTATAACTGACCATTTTTTGAAGTTCAGGATGTGGAACAGTCGAGGACACCTCCACTAGTGCCCCTATCCAAGGTACTATTTTCTGCACGGAATCTGGATCTCCTCCCGATACTAATATTCATTGCATCTTCCGTTTCTGATTTGGAAAAGGTGGACACTTCCACTAGTGCCCTAGTCCAATGATGGATGATTTTTAGGGTGTCAGAAGCTCTTTGGATGTTGATTATCATTGTCTAGTTTATTTTTATGTTTTAGGATCTAGAGGACACTGCCACTAGTGCCCGTGTCCCGAAATGTTCACCTCTATCCTCTTTCTTTTAGATCCTGAATCCTTGTCTTCTACAACCTCCTTCTGCAACTCCACTCTGCGAAACTCGGTACTTGTAACCTACAATCACAAAGGAGTGTGGTTGGGGGTTGTGGTGTTTAGAGGCTTGCCTCGGTCAAGCTCCAGAGAGACATTCAAGTCTTTCGAACACCATTGTTAGGTGAGAGTGTGTATCCCTGCAAGATAGAGGCAAAATCCAAATGATAAATGATCAAAAACATAATATATGTCACCTTGAAGTGTAGATCTCACATAAACGAAGGATCTTCAATCACATGAGAAGATGAAGTCAAATTTGCTATCGCAAACACAATAACAATGCTCTGCTCTACAATAATGAATATCTTGAAATCACAAATATGTCTAAAGTTTGCAAATACAATAACACATATCCAATATAAATAACAAATAAAAGTTTGCAAATACAATAACAATGGATTGATGATGACAAATAAGCATGATTCCTAGGTTGTCCTTACATTTTTTTCAAATGAATGATTGAAAATTTTTAAATACAATAACACAACACACATTAATACAAATATATGTTAGGTCATCTAACAACGTTTAGTAGGAGGAAGTCTGCAAGATTTATTTTGAATTTAAATTTTAAAAGTTTAGGGTTCAAATCTACTATTACAAAAATACCTAGGTCAATTATAAACCCACATATTTGATCAAGGGCGATGCATAGGTGAGCTAGGGATAAAGACCAATCACTAAGGACAAGTGTTGATGGGATTAGGGTAGAATCAAGTCATGATCCGAATTCACGCAAGTGGCCAGAGGGCCCAAAACATAAGGAAGAAGTGCATGGTATGCAATTTTCACCATTACAATATGAAACAAACTTAATAACTCATTTACGAAGCACACATAATTTTTCCATTTAGCTTATTTAAAACTATACAATTCAACCTTATTAAAGACATAAGTTTTCAAAATTATAAAAACATATCTATAATGGTGAAATTTGCATAGCCATACCATTTAAAAACATATCTATAATGGTGAAATTTGCATAGCCATACCATTTCACATTTAGTTTTGTGCCTATTTTGAGGGAAGTGCTTTGATACATAGACATATGGATAAATGGCATAATTTTGTATGAAGTCAGGTCCCTTGCCTTATGTTATCCACTCGCTCTATTACAATCTTTCCATACACGTACTACTTAGCCCCTTGCACATATTCAAATACCTTTATACTTCACCCCATCCACTTATTTATTACTCTCATGCTTGCACTTATTTCTATGCATACATTATTCACTATGATCTACCTTGTTTTTTTCTCCAGGGACTAGTTCATGTTCGCAAGGTCATCCTCACTGTCACGAACTCACCCTGCGTAAATCTAAAATTTAAAATTCAAAACTTGACTTGACTTCCCACCTTTTCCCTTCTTGTCTAGGGCCAACTAAACACAAATTCGTATGTCCTTGTACTTAAAGGCATTCAATGCATTCATTCTAAACATCTAGGAATCAAGCAAATAATTTGAGTATCATTCTCATCTACACACTTCAATTGGTGGTCTAAAAAGAATTTAGCTTTGCATGATCATTCCAGAGGCATTTGCATGACTGAAGATTGTTATTTTCAATATTGTTCAATTTTGAGGGATTGATCTAGGCGATAGCTCCTCATGACCCAACAACAATCCTACAAGGTATTTTTAAATACCACCAAGTTCCTAGACATTCGAGAAACATAAAGAAGGAACCAAGAGTGATAAGGCAAACTAAAAGATAAAAATCTATAGACTACTCAAGACAAGTTTACAAGTGCAAGACATGTTCGTCACTACAAATTCATCCCAACATAGTCACAACAGAATATTTAATTCCAACCTAATATCTCTTGTTTCAAATCTTCAAATACATCAAATTCAAATCCACAACTATTTTATATCATTGTTAGGTAATCAAACTAAATATTTATTTTCTACTTACATTCTTGGTTACTTTTACAAATTAAAAATATCAAACTAGCTTTTATCTACAACCAATAGATTGGCATGGGGAGAGCTGCCTTGTTCGTTATATTGTTTGCTAATGTGGGGCCAGCTGGATTACAAAAAAATATTAAAAGCAATGTAAATGTGCAAAGGACTTCTGGAAAGGTCTGCGAAACTTGTGGCGGATGGATTCATGATTGTAATAATGAGCTGTAATAATATATAAGAGAATCTTGATGGGGTTGCGAATTCCTATATTGGTCAAAAAGATTTTATTTATTTATTTATTCCCTAGTTTCCCTTTCTCTTCCTACCTATCTACACACGGGAGGTATCTATCGGACACCTTTTTCACATAACGACAAATTCACGACTCACATAGCTTAAAAGAATATGCACTATATGCTTTACCAATCTAAACACGGTTGGCCCATAGTTTCGTTTATAATATTATTATATTTTAATTTCAGTATCATTTATTTTAGAGATTTAAATTTTTTATTCATACTCTTACATGTAGGTGTGGATTTGACCCAAGTCATTTTTATGCTGATAAGCGTTCTTACAGTGAGCAGCACTACCTAAATTATATAGATGAACCACTCAGATCAAAAGGACTACGATGGAAATGATCGTGTCCACTGTTCTTAAATCGGTGAAATAATTATTCAAACGCGTTTATAAAAAGCTCGCGTCCATTTTTCAGCAAGCGTGAACATTAAAAGGGATTTGCTACGTGGTTTGCTACTCGTGTGCATATGCTGCAGTCATTGCATTCCATGAGACCACATCTCGCTGAGACATTCCGTGAAATAGGTCACGTGCCTTCCGCATGCTTCCAAATTTTGCATACATATCTATCAAGGCATGTGCAACTACAACATCTGATAAAAACCTGCTTTCAATTATGCTTTGATGGATGCGCATACCTTGTTCCAAAGCTCCCATTTCGGCACAGGCTGGGAGGATATTGGCAAAAGTTGAGGCGTTTGGCTTTACACCTCCCAGTTGCATTTGCTTGAAAGTTTCAAATGCCTCTTCAACAAACCCATTTTGCGCATACCCTGCAATCATTGCAATCTAGGAGACAACGTTGAGGCATTTTGTCAAACAACTCATACGCCCTATGATTTTACAGACATGTCTATCAGGGATCAGGTTTCATTTCAGTTATTCATTCCGGAGACATACAAACTTCCTGAAAAACAGTGCAATGCAATGACACCTCTATGGTATGATAAAATAGGACTTTTATCCTATATACTGACACCTCATTACATATATGAAGTGACGCACATTGCATAGTTTACATCTCATTTTATGAGGTCAACAACATGATCTAGACCTCACCTAATACAATGCCCCTCTTTAATATTTCTTGCCACCTCCCATAGTTGTACAATACATTAATTATACCTATAAAACTGATGCATATTTGTCATCTAAAAATAACAAACCATATTTGTGGAGTAATAGAGACCTCATTCATGTCTACGTGATGATGAAGGAGATTGCGTGCTTATGGGAGACGTGCCTTGGGAGCACATTTTTAGAATGTGTTTTACCCTTTCTTTTATTATTGAATGTTTGTTAAATGAGTCTTCTCATTCTAAGTATTTGACTGGGTTTTATTATTAAGTGCCTATTAAACGATGTTTGTGAGTATTGTGAAGAGGTTGTGAATGTTAAGAGTTTAGATGATTGTGACTTAGGTGTCTTCTCTCCTCTTTTTTATGTAACTAATAATTATTTTATTCTCAAGTGCCATGATCAAACAAAGCAACTCAATCTTGGGTTGGATGTTTCATACTATGGCGACCTGAGAGGAAGATTAATGCTCAAAAAACTTCTTACAATATCTCTAGGTGCATTTTTAGGAACAACTCATTTTGTTGTCTTTCCCACTACATACAAAGCTTCTATGTACCTACCAAGATAAATATTCACCATCAAATTATTTAGTTTATAATTTTGAAAATAACATAATTTTAAGTTTCATTTAAAAACATCAACATCACCACTTAGTTTGCTACCACTTTGAATGCATTGACCAATTATTAATGTCACTCCTTTTCTAAAAACTATTAATGGAGCCCTTATTCATTGTTTTCACCCCATATGTTACCTCTTTTTATTGTATTTTTAAGAGATTTCTTGGTTAAGAGGCAAATGTAGTATTTTTAGAGATTTTAGAGTTAAATTGATAACAAATAATGTAATTAATATTCTAATTAATGTGTGAAATAAATAAATAAATAAATAAGTATTTAGGTTTCAATTTGCAAAGACAAGATTATTATAGATGTTATAAATTGATTAGCATTTTTGTATTAGGGAACTTAGATTTGTGGAACGAGTACCTCAAAAGAATAGAAATATTTGTAAATTATTAGGTTCAAAAATGCTTCTGTGGATTTGATCTCCATGCCCACATATCTAACGAAGATAGAGGAAGAAAATAAAATAATACAATAGTAAAATTTAATAATTGTCTAATATGTTTAACCATAGTAAAATTTAAATAATCAACCAATTGTCTTCCTCTCTATCCATGTTTTTATTTCCCCTTCTTTCTTCCTCTATCTTTGCTAGATATTGCGAGGGGTAGTTTTAGCAATTGGTGGCAAGTCTCTTGTGCTCCAATATCGTGGTCCACAATGCCCTCTTGATTTGACCCAGTAGTATTATAAAATAGAAGCTGCTATTTTAATGAATAAGGTTGAAGTTGCACTCTGCATGCTCTAAAATGCTAATATAATCGTTATAATGAAGACTCTACCAAATAATCAAATAAACAAGGATTGAAAATAATGGTTCCTTGTATATGTTTTCTCTCAAAATTGGAATAGTTGGTCACCTTTATGAGGGGTCAAATCCATGAGTCTAGGTCTTTTCCATAGTCATAGATTTAATCTCTTCCCACACATAAGTGACCTGGTATAGTGTGCACTAATGTTTTTTTATTCCTCTAATTCATTATTATCTTCTCTGCTATGAGAATTAGCAATATTGAAGAATATCTTTAGAGGGTTGTCGGATCGCTTGTCCTCTAAAGCCACAACGAAATCTAATGCCTTCCTATGTATTGTGATTAAAAGGAGAGCCTTAACCTCTAGGATAAGTTGAGAAAGAGTTGTTTGATGACCAATGATGCAACCTGAAGTGTTTGGTGAATTTTTACAATGAATATTGTTGCCTTATCTATAATATGTTTGTTTTAAGTATAACTACATTGTGAAAGAGTGAAGTAACATGTATTAGTATCACATATTTTTTCTTTTTACCCATATGAATCTGTAGTTGATGTCTTCCATTATATGATTGTGGAGAAAAATTTGTGATAAAAATAAGGGACAATAATTGATTGTGACTACACCAGTAAATTTGTTTGATTTATAAACCGTCACAATCAATACATCTTAGAAGCATTTGCATGTTTGAAGCACACTATCCTCTATTATTCGCATAACTATAAAGTTGGTCTTTTCTAAGGGTTGACCTAGGAGAGCATGTACCCTAGCGATCTGGCAACCCTCTAAAGATATTCTTCAATACTGTTAATTCTCATAGTAGAGAAGATAATGATGAATTAGGGGAATCAGAAAACATTAGTGCAAACAATTGACTTCGCCTTTAATCCACTAAATTATTTTATCAATTCTTATTGAACCAACAACCTATCGAAGGTATTTCTTAATACGAGATGTGCATGAAAGTTTGAAGCTATCATAGTTTAGGACAACTTATTGGTTTCGTCCAAAACATAGTTCGTTTGAATTAGTTTCACCTAAAACTTTAACCATGTACATGTTGTCTACATGCTATGCATGGTTTCATTCAAAACCTATTCACTCATTATCAACTCAAACAAAACAATTTTGCTAGAAACTAAAAGAACATAAAATCCCTCAATATAGAGGTAGGGCCCATGTTTTAAATTACCTTTGGATTGGAGAAAATTTTGACGTGACACTTTGAATCATGATATAATTTGTGGCACAATGTTTCCAAGCCATCTAATGTTTTCCCACAAACTTCAATTAATGGCCTTGAAACGATAGTGTCATAAATTAGATAGTGTCATAAATTAGACCATGCTTCATAAATAACTGAGATCTTAGTTGGAATTGACATCAACTACATTGGGGCAAAAAAAACAAATAAAAGCCGATGTAGACAACATATAGCCAACAACAACAACAAAATAATCCAAATATGTTAAACCTTAAAATATACATCTAACAAATTCTACAATTTCTTCTAAAAATTGTCAGTGTGGCCATTGAACCTTTGGGTCCAATTGCTAGTTATATAATTGTGGATCTAAACTTCCAAATATAGTCACAAGGGAACAAGGGGAAACATCCACCATATACATGCTCATATTTTAGCCATCAAAATGTATAGTCTTACAACCATTATTATGACAAGGCTCACCCAAGTTTATAGTCTTTTTGCTACTTGGGTTTGAAATCAAATTAAATTTAATTGTATGACCTCAAGGGGTTTGCTATTTCAAAGGTAAAATAGATCTATATTCTTTAGGCATTATTTTATTCTTGAACACAAATTAGTTGCCTTGAGTGTTCAAAATAATTTAATGGTTTATTAAGAATGATGTTATGTAATTTGGCTTAAAGATGATCATTAGATTCTTCTCTAGTGAGTTTCTTATCTTCAAAAGAAGTGTTTTTTTTAGCTTATGATAAATATAGATTATTGCATTTAAGCTAAATGTTTAGTTGAAAGCATATTTGAAAGGGCTAAGTGAAAATGATTAGAAAGAATAACATACATTTCACTTAAAGCTTAATATTTAGTTTGAAAAGATAGTTTACAATTCATTGTGAAATGAAAAAAAAGATGTTTTGCATTAGGGTTATCTATATGTTGGAAAAATATATTCTTTTAGAGGAGTCTTTCCTTATGCACTTTTGGGATGAAAATTAGAATGGAAAAAAAGATTGGTTTTCATGAAACCCTTAGATTGTTTGAAGATCATTTGGAAGGGATTTGCTTGTTGATTGAGAGCTTACTTGGATTGGATTGCTTAGAGAAGGAGCATGTGGTGCTTTCTTGGCATGCGAGTTGTATTAAAAAAAGAGGAATCTTCATTTATGTGAGTTGAATTATTGTATGGTAAGTAAATGGTAGTGCTAGAAATTTAATTGGGTTTTTTTCTAATTTTATTGAAAAATGCAAAATGGCCTAGAAACCCTTGAAAGTTTCTTGTAAATCTTATGTGAATGAAAAAGTGTGATCCAGTAAGAGGGTATAATTAAGATTTTGAAACTATTAGCTTTTAATTTTAGTGAAAAGCTTGATGGCCTTTGATGGCAAAACCTATTTTTCTTGGTTCTTGGTGAAGTCTTAAATTTTTTTAAAAAATAGAATTTTGAGTGTTAGAGATGATATTATTTTGTGGTCTTATACTTTTTCTTGGCAAATTAAATTGTATAGTATTTGGATATCGATGTGATGATGTTATGCTTTATGTTTCATGCTATGATTGTTTTGAGTAATATGATAGATTTATCATGTGATTAAAGTTTGTGTATTTAAGTGTGATTATGCATTGAATCCAAATTGAATTGTATATCCATGGTGTGTGTTATGCATTTAATGGTGTCTTGGAAGCCATGTGTCACTCTTGTGTGAATTTTTAGTATCTTTCTTGAGACCCTTGTATGTGTGAGAATGGTATTTCTAGAGGTGTATCTATGATCTCTCTCCATAGCTCAAGAATTGCCTAGAGTGACATAGGCATCTATTGTGCTCAATGATGGTAATATAGTAGGGTGAAAAGTAAAATCCTCCATTGGTCCCCTTCTCAAAGATCTCATGGGAGCTTGAAGAGTTCCCAATTCAAAGTTTCATTAGTTTGCAATTATGTTTGGTATTAAGTAAAAGTTGTAATTATGAAATCAATGTGAACTTGTATTTGATCTTAATGAAAGGAAGCTAGGTGTGCGAAAATCGCTTCCTACACTAATCTAATGAGGGGAGGAGAGTGCAAATTCAATTTTATCTTTACAATTATAGATTATGTTAACCCACTAACAGAGATATTGCAGCAAACACATACACAAGAATGTAAGATAGAAGAAGAGAGACACAAGATATACGTGGGGAAAACCCTTATCGGGTGAAAAACCCCACACTCTAAAACACAGCTCAAATGTATTCCGTAAACAATTAAGGTTACAATACAGTCACAAAGCCAATGCTCTTGCAAGAGTCTTCGACACTCGTATCTAGAGATGATCCGACAGCATAATAATACCTATCAATCACATAATGCATCACCTCTCCAAAGCACCTGTTTATAAAGCAAATACAAGGCAAAAAATGGCTCCACATTGAGATGGGCGTCCAACATGGCCTCATGGCCCAAAACCCACGCCTATGGACACTTGTCCAACACTATAGGATGTCCCTGACACTTGTCAAGTCACCCCATCCCAAGGAGGTCACCCATTTCCAAAATGGGCTATGACTGATGCTCTTACGACTCTTACAACCGTCATAAAATTTGTCATAGCTGTCATAACTTACAACTGTAAGAGAATCTGTCATACACAGGCTATAAATAGCATATTCTCTTACAACATGTCATAGTCCACCTTAGGGCACCCAAAGATGCCTTTTTCAAAGATGCTTCTCGACACATGTCCATACCTTTCATAGGATCTTCTATTTCTGAATCTTACATGTCATAACTTTGTCATAGGAATCTGTCATGACTATTTCAGTCAATATTCCCTTACACACATTCCAAGATGCCAACACATGGCAACATATTCCTACCACTAAGTGGGATGCCTATCTCCTCATGTGAGGACAAAATTACATGTGGTCATATGCCATGTAGGATGACACATCACCGTGCCAACTCCCACAATATGACAACATAGGATTTGCATCCAAATTATACAATAGGCAATAAATAAATAAATACAATGAAATAATACAAGGAATTACCAAGGTTGAGACACCTTAATACCCAACATTCTCCCACTTGTCGAACACCTTGTAAGAGCTAATAGAATTAACATGATTTCATTGCTATAGGCCGAGAGGCCCATAGACTCCGAACAACATATGAACTTCTCTGTGCCCATTGGCTTCATCAATGCATCTGCAACATTCTTCAAAGTATCTACCTTCTCCAAATTTACCTTCCCATCCTCTACCATGTCTCGCACGAAGTGAAATTACACATCAATATGCTTTGTTCTGGCATGGAAAGTTAGATTCTTTGCAAGGCAAATTGCACTCTAACTGTCACAACAAATCATAATTTGTCCTGCATCAACACCAATATCTGAACATAATCTTTTAAGCCAAATGGCTTCCTTACAAGCATGAGTTGCTGCCATGTACTTAGCTTTTGTCGTGGACAAAGCAACCAGAGGTTGTCGCTTACTCATCCAACTAATTACACCACCAAACATAGTGAACACATAGGCACTGGTAGATCTCCTGCTGTCAATGTCACCTGCCCAATCAGAATCCACAAATCCACGAATACAAACTGAATGCAGAGGTCCTGTAACATTACCATGATAGCATATGGAATACTTAGAAGTACCCCTCAAATATCTAAACACTCGCTTAATTGCATCCCAATGTACCCGTCCAAGATTAGCCATAAATCAACTAAGGACTCCCATTGCTTGGGCAATGTCTGGTCTTGTGCAAACCATAGCATCCATCAAACTACCAACGACACTAGCATAAGGTACTCTGCTCATGTCCTCCACCTCACTAAGAGATTTTGGACAATCATTAATAGACAACTTTGTCCCCAAAGAAACAAGAACACACAATGGTCTACAATCTGCCATGCTGAACCTATTCAACACGATCTTCACATACTTACTTTGGCTTAACCAAAGTTTTATGTTAGCTCTGTCTCTTCTAATTTTCATTCCCAAAATGTACATGGCTGCCCCAAGATTATTTATCTCAAATTGTGCTGACAACTGAGACTTCAAATCAGAAATCATATTTTTACCATTCCCAATCAACAACATATCATCAACATACAATGCAATAATGAGAATGCGATCATTGTCAAATTTGTAATACACACAATAATCTAATTTTGATCTCAGATATCCAATCGACAAAACAAAGGCATCAAACTTCAAGTACCACATCCTAGGAGACTGCTTCAAACCATATAAAGAATTCTTTAACTTGCAAACCAAATTTTCTTTACCTTCCTCTATGAATGCTCTGGTTGTGACATATAAATCTCTTCCTCCAAATCACCATGAAGGAAAGTTGTCTTCACATCCATCTATTCTACCTCTAAGCCATAAGCAGTTGCAAGAGATAACAAAAATCAAATGGATGTCAGCTTTGCAACGAGAGAGAAAATTTTACCATAATCAATTCCCTCCACTTGTAGTACCCCTTCGCAACCAATCTAGCCTTATACTTTTCCACATTGCCATTTACACCAAATTTTTGTACTTTTCCACATTGCCATTTACACCAAATTTTTTTTTGAAAACCCATTTGCATCCAATGGGTTTCTGTCCATCAGGCAAAGGCACCAAGTCCCATGTTTTATTCTTTTCCAAAGAAGCCATCTCATCTTCCATGGCCTCCTTCCAGGAACCTGTATCTTTCATGCCCATAGCCTCTTTCACAGTTCTAGGCTCATTAGTGTTAGTAAGTAAAGAAAAAACACAACTAGAATCAAGTAATGAATAACCAAACCTATCAGGTTGCTTTCTTGTTCGTGTAGACCTCCTCAATGGTTGAGGTTGAGGTTCTGCTTCTTCTTCTGAGCTTTTAGAACTACTAGATCTCTCCTCATCATCAAGTCTCACATGCTCTGTCTATTCAGTCTTCTCAAGGGTAGAAGGTAACTGAACCGCATCCTCTTGTTTTTCTGTCTATTTTGGTTGTAGAACAACAGGAGAAGGTGTTAGCTCTTTAAAGATAACACTTTTGTTATACAACACTTTTCAACCACAGGATCCTAAAACTTGTATCCTTTCACACTGACACCATAGCTAATGAAAATACATTTAACGGCCTTGTTCTCCAATTTAGACTGTTTCTCCCTAGGCACATGTGCATATGCCTCACAACCAAAAACATGAAGATGTCTAACTGAAGGCTTCTTACCAAACCACACCTCCATAGGTGTCTTACAAAACACGAGTTGATGTAGGAGATTTGTTTACCAAATAGCAAGCAGTGGCACAACTTCAGCCCAAAACTTTTGTTTGAGGCTTGCTCCACTAAGCATACTCCTAGCCTTCTCCATCAATGTCCTATTCATCCTCTCTGTAACTCCATTTTGCTGTGGAGTATATGGAGTTGTCTTATGTCTTTCAATCCCTTGCTCTTTACAGAACTTATCGAACTCTATCAAACAAAACTTACCACCATTATCAGTTCTCAAACACTTAATCTTTTTACTAGTTTGATTTTCAGCAAAGGCTTTAAACTCCTTAAACCGACTAAAGACTTCAGTCTTACTTCTGATAAAATAAACCCATGTCCTTCTACTAGAATCATCTATGAAAGATACAAAATATATAGATTTGGAAATCGAAGGAATATTAACAGGACCAAACACATCAGAATGAATAAGATCCAATACACCAGAAGACTTGTGAGAACTAGAGTAAAACTGAACACGGTTTTGGTAAATCCATATACACAATGTTCGCAAAAGTCAAACTTGAGATTACAATCATTTAACCCCTCAAAGAGGTTTTTTTTTCAGGGTTCTAAGACCCTTCTCACCAATGTGGCCATATCTCAAATGCCATAACATAGTCTTTTCAGCAGGAAGCTTAACTTCCAAAGCATGTGCATTACCATCAAAACTAGTTACAACAGGTTTCTTCACTACTCATTCAGATGGTGGGGATGAAATGATTGCATCTCTTTTCTTCGAGTTAGAAGAACTATTGCACTGTGAAGTGCATGCCTCCAGCTGAAATAAAATACCTCTCCAAGTACCCTTCACAAGCACCATAGATCCTCTTGTCATCTTACATCCATCCTTCAAAAAGACAACTTGTACACCTGCATCATTCAACATACTTACAGAAAGCAGGTTCTGTGCTAGGCCTGGGATGTGCATAATCCTAGTGATCCCCTTCACTCGTCCATCAGGGAATCAGATTGAGACTCTTCCATGACCAACAATCTTTAGATGAGAATCATCACCTAGGTACACTCTTCCACCATCGAACTCTTCATATTTCGTAAACCAGTCTCAATGCAAGGTCATGTGGAATGATGCACTAGAACCAATCAACCATGCATCATCACATGCATGGGTGGCTAGGGCTGCGACGAAGGCATCACCACCATCTTGTGACTTGTCAGAATCTGAATAAGGAACGTTCTTCTTCTTCTTTTTCTTCTCCTCTTTGCATTCCTTTCAGAAATGCCCAATTTTCCCATAGTTCCAACAAAGAGCCTTGGACTTTCCAGGAGATTTGGATCTCCCATGGGATTTGGATCTGCCCTTTTCATCTTTCTTGTCCTTCTTCTTCCCTTTCTCTTTGGGTCTTCCACGAACCGCAAGAGCCTCTTTGGCTGCCTCAGAAGACTTTCTCTACATCTTAAAGGTGGTAGTGGTACTTCCGATAGCCATGACAAGATGATCCCATGAATCTGGCAAAGAACAAAGCAGGGTCATACACCAATCCTCCTCCATTTTCACACTTGAATGTCTATCAACTTAGTTTAATGGTACTTTGTGTACCTTATTTGTTATTCCTCCTGTTGTGTTGAGAATGGCTAGTCTTTTGTATGGCTAAGTGAGGTCTTGTATCTCCCAATCATCCTACTTCTTGAGCGAGTGAACCAATGGTTTAGATGTTGTTTCCACATCATTGTGGAGGTGTGGTTATCTCTTGCTTGGTTTGAGGGTTGAGACAATGTACTACTCTCACCCTATTCTTGTCATTCGTTTGAGATAATGATGTCAGTCTTGTAACCTACCATCATGTTAGATTTAAGTCTCTACCATCTTAGTTGTTGATTACAATGTGTTTCTCACGATCAGTGTAAGTCTTCCATTGATGTGATTTTGTTTGGTGTTTGTAAACCTTGTGTTGTCATGCACTTGGTAGTGTCTTTGTGTGCTTTAGTCACAATGTTGTTTAGTTTTGACAACCTTGTGTGTGTGAGCATGAGTTGTGACATGTTTATTTCATAATTGTAATGTAAATAAATTATTGGATTGTGTTTGTTCATTAATGTCATGATGTACAAGTTGGGGCATTACACATCCTTACTTACCAATTCTAGGTTGGTGACTTTGTTGTCAAAGAAAATCAAAAGAACACCAATACAAAGGATGGTCTTAAAGGAAAATTCTATCCTAACTAGCTCAACCCTTATATAATCACTATGCGATATGCTTTTGATGCTTATAGCCTATCTACCATGGATGGAAAACCCCTAAAGGACCCCTAAGCAATGTTTCTCACCTTCATCAAATCCATGCGTAGACATTTCTTCTTGATATTTTGCATCTACCCATGTTTCTATTTCTACACTATAGGGTGCTTTGCCACTTTCTATTTTCCTATTCGCATGGCCTTCTCAAGTACTCCTTACCTTGTTCCTATTCAACTCTTCCTATTTTCATTCTTATGGGGGGAAATTGCCTAGGGGTAAACTCCCACCTTGCCCAATGTCCATTGCATTCCTAATCTATAGTATTTCTTTCTACTCCTACCTCAAATGACACATTCTTATTTTTTATTTTGGCTTTTTCTCATACTTTTCCTAATGCAATTCTATCACATTTACCTCAAATTGACTCCCTCATTCTTTGTAGTCATTTTGAGGGGGCATATACTCTCACAACAAAAATTATCTCATACACATCGTGCAATGGTTATAGTGGTTCTTAATGAATCCTACACTACACATATTTTGGTTAAAATATGAAAAGTGCATACTTCACACTTTTCCCTCTTATCTTGCACCTAATTTATTGCTCTTCTTTAATGGACATGTTTCTTGATCATTTCTAACAATTTTGCACCATCCTTCACTGTTTGCCCATTTGAGATAGATTTGCATGCAAAAATGTCCTACCTATTCACATTGAGACACACACACTCTCTCTCTCTCTCTCTCTCTCTCTCTCTCTCTCTCTCTCTCTCTCTCTCTCTCTCTCTCTCTCTCTCTCTCTCTCTCTCTCTCCCAACCCTAACCTTAACTTGCCTTCCAACAACTAGAAATGACCTACATGTTTATAAAAAAAGAAGATTTTAAGGTGAAGGAAAGGATCCATTAAGAAATAGGAAGGGGCATTAGCACCATAAAACCACACACAGTTCAACAACTCTCATGGATACCCTATACCAACTTTTGCTCCATTGGAACTCCATCATTATTGTGTACATCACCTTCTACACTTGCACCTAACTCTCATACACCCAAACCTTATTCAAATCATATTATTGAATCGGCCTTAGGATCTAACTGAGGCAAATCCTACAAAAACCTTTGGGCACCCCTTTCCCCCTTAGCTACAAGATGCAAGTCCACCCCCAAAAGTTGCGGAGGAAACTTGTGTGAGTAAAGGACATGTCTATGCCTTTAAGACATCTACACAAGCAATAAACACTTTCACATCTTTCATGGAACTTTTACAAATAAAAAACCTTTCCACACCTTTGGGACACTATTGTCCAAGTGAATGACACTTCCAACTGTAATAGAAAACACAAGCTTCTAGAACCTAATTTTGATTACCCAAAACTTGCTCTTATTATTTTCTCAATTTTTTACAACTCCTTCAACTATTAAATCAAACATACATTCTCTCCCCTTATTCTCATTTCAATTCCATAAACCTAAACAATCTCAACTCTAATGATTTTTTATTTGTCTAAAATCTAAAATGATAAAGTAACTTTATTTACTAATAGTAAATTATACTTTAGATATATAAAAGAAAGCAACACCTATTTCTTATCTCAACTTGCCCAACTTGCCCTTGTGTATGCTTTTGGTTAATATGGAAAAATATCCTACAATCAAGAATGCACTAATTTTTTACGTTTGTATTTTCTAAAGAGGAAAGTACAGCAAGCAGCGTGGTACTTTGTTAGTAGCCCCGTCCTTTTCTGTCGTCGTGATTCTGTGAACATAGCTTATTCTACCAATTGTTTAAGACATAAGTTTCCTTTTCTCCCTCCCAGCGAAGGAACGTGGAAAGAAAGGCTGAAAGTGAAAGTGAACTAAAATCCTCGCACGGCCCCACCATAAAAGGAAGAAGAGCTGCATTGCATATTTGACCTCAAACCTCCTCATACAAAAACGAAGATACCTAAAGTGTTCTAATTTCTATCCAGTGAAGACTAAACACAAAAAACGTTTTTTTTTTTAATTTTTTTTTTATAGGCAACTCGGATTTTCACTTAGGTCAAGAGTTCCACTCTATATCTAGCAGTCCAGACAGTTGTATAGTTGTATTTAAGTATTTTTCTTGTAAAATATAATCGAATTTTTTTAAAAGACTGTATTATATGAAAGGAAAGATTTTAGATAAACTGTCAAAATTTATATATGATTATGATGATTTATATATTTGATTTTTATATGATTTACTTATACTAAAGCATGTCATAGTATTTGAAGGGTACCATTGAATAGATAACTGTCATAAAAAAATTGCTTGACAGGCAAGGTTGACTGTCAAATTTAAGCCCTGTCTAGCACCATCATTATTTCCTCCAAGAGCCTCTTGTTATACTAGGTTTTTTATTTGCAAGTCTATATTATTGTAGAGGGAAAATTGCATACCTTGTATTTTTCTTCTCTTTCTTCTATTTTATACTATTATGGATCATTCTTTTAGATGTATAATTTCAATGCATAATTAAACATTTTGTCAAGTCTATTAAATTCTAGTTTAATTTAATATTAGATATGTAATATTCTTTATTTTAAAATGTATTTGGTAAAATTTTGGATGAGATTACATGTTACTCTACTAAAAAGTCAAACTTTCTTATTCTAAGACTGGTGTGTGTGTGTGTGTGTGTGTGTGTGTGTGTGTAAGATCATCGGATATCAATTAACAAAAGGATCAAAAGAACAAAAAAATATTTATCCTTTGGCAAGACTTAATCATCAATCCTCATCTACTAACATCAACATCAATAATCTTTCGACAATCAGTATCCAGTATCAAGGTGCACTTTAAAGGGCATATCCAACACAATCACACATTGATTTGCATCAGATCTCAACAAAGATATCGATGATCAACTCAACAAGCATTTTCTACCACCTCACATCAACATCTATTGCCACCCCTTATCTTTATTATTATTATTATTATTATTATTGCTAACTCAATCTTGGAGTCAAACTAAGGCATAAGGAAAGCCTAAACTTCAATCCTTACATAGCAAGCCTTACAGTGCTCTTTAGCACCACCAATGTTTTCCTTACTTAGATATACACCAACGGACACCTTTTGTAGGTATCGAAGATCAAACTTTACTTAAGACAAAATACTTGGGAAGGGACAAAATCACACCACTTAGGATATAATTGCTATGACAACCCAGTTTAGATTTTGTCATTTTACTTTCAACACAACCAATCTTAAGCAATTACTAGTTATACTTTAAAAGTTGTGATCAAAATAGTGAACGACTCTATATCAATCATTGAAATCGGGTAAATGCTCTCATTATTAATTTCCAAGTTTCTAATTTTCGTCATATAATCTATCCTATCTCTTTATCTAGAGTGTTATTTATGCTTAATCAATTTATTTAATTACATTAACTTTAAGATATATTTTGAAGGATGTGTTTTATTTCTCACAATTATAAAGAAAAGTTTCTTAAATAGAGAATTAGATATTTTAAGGGATAAACGTACATAAGTTACACTTTTACACTTTATCCTTGAATTTACTAGCTAAATTTCCTTATCCACTACCTTAATTAGGACCAATATGTTCCTTTAGGTCCCTAGCTAGCCTAGACTAGGGTGCATCATGCAACACTACCTTTGGACTAGGTTGCACAATGTGGCTTAGTATGCCTAATTCAACTTTTAAATCACTTGCTCCCAATTTCATATTTTTGGAAGTTGACCATTACATCATCATCCTACATACTAAATACCCTAGGTTGAGAAACTAGAAACATGCATTTATAGACAATACGAGGTCAATAACAAAGCATTTAAAAAGCACATCTAATCATTGGAGAAACATCTAGAAAAGAGAAAAGCACAAGCAATTATAAGCATGTTCAACTACATATCATTCTAAAGCATTATTTATGCATACTTAATCATCTTCACTTTCAATTGCTTGAAGTGTGTGAAATCATATCAATCTCTTAGGGACTTGTCTTGTCATTGAGACATCAAAAGTTTATCAACCCCTCATAAGAAAGCCCCATTATTCTTGTCAACACAACCCATTCTTGGACATAAGGTAGAAGATACAAGTGCATTATCTTTCACAATTTGCATCAATCCCAATCCATATCATGAAAGAAGGTTAGATCTACTCAAACATAATTTAGTCTGAGACTAAACCACTAGTGTAGCCACATTTGAGTTAAGAAATTTTTTAATAGATGTTTCTCAAAAGTGCTTGGTACTAGATCCATTATTAGATTCCAAATCCTAGTCACTAGTAACAGTAGATTAGTGAGTCAACATAAAAAGATTAAAATCTTCATATCATTAAAAACAATTAACTACTCCTAAATTCCATCTTTTTAGTTTTAACTCATTTTGATTATATTTCATTGCTTGATTATTAGATTATATCTATATTATTTATCGTGATAGAAAAATAAAAAGTTGGTATCCGTTATTTATTTTCCCATTTTCTAGTTTGATATATTTTACTTTTATTGATCCATCTTTTTTTATACAATGCATTATTTCCTAGATTTTCATGCCAAAGAAGATCCCAAGGTCTCTAATTCCCACTAGGTGCTTCCCTATGTTGAATCCATCCATCATGATGGGCTCCTTGAATCTCCCTATCATAAAAAAAATTGACCTGTTTACTTCAATGATGAGGAGACTTTTGACCATGATGCTCACTTTGACTCACTTGAAAATATAAAAAAATGAGATGGGTACTAAGTAACAACTGTTACATCCCTAACTTTGACTCTATTTTACTTTTTACTTTTGAAGTAATTAGTAGATGATTATGTTAGCACTCATTTTGACCTGGGGGTTGATTTTTCATGTTTAGGGGGTTTCTTCATTTGAAACCTGTATCTTCTTGCCCATTTTCCTAAGTGTTGGACCTCCTCGGCATTTTTCAGCTGCATCATCATATTTTCTTTGAGGAGGAGATCATCATCATCATATTGTCTTCGATGATGGTCCGCATCATCATGTTTTCTGTCGACTTGTTTTTCATCAGGATCATCATATTTCAATATCGGGTGATGTTTGGATATCATCCCGATCCTACTGATGAGCTACAATGTGCCTTAATTTTCTTGCGGAGGGTGATTTTTCAAATATCCGGTGATCTTCCAATTATCACCTGCCCTTTTATGATGATGATATCACCCCGATCTTCCGAGGGGGTCATTTTCTAAGTTGATTCAACCCGGCCTATTTTTTTCTTAAGGGTCGTCTTCATCATCATCATCATATTTCCGGTTATCACCGTGTTGCTTGCGAAGGTCATCATATTTTCTGCCTGCATGATATTTCGCCGGGGTAATATTTTATCATCGGGTGATCTTGGTTATGATCATCCTGATGATGTTGTTGAAGAGTTCTAAGTATGACCCGATATTCACCAGGGTCATCATATTTGAACGTCAGGATGATCTTAGTCAATATCATCCTGATGATGTTGTATCATTTCATGTTCGTTGTTTTATCACCCTGATGATGCTGACGTCATTCTTGCATCAGGGTGATATCCGGTTTTCTCTGCCTATCTGCATCATGATATTTCTGAAGGAGGGGGCGATATTTTCATATTTGAATATCACCTGGATGTATGTTTGTTCCAGCATCCTGATGATGCTGATATCAAGGAGATATCCGCCTGTCAGCTTCGTGCATTATCTAGTGGGGGGTGATCTTTTCAAATATCTGGCATATTCATCTATCACCCCGATCTTACAGTGGAGCTACAGTGCAGCATGATATTTGTGCATCAGGATGATATTTCCAAATATCCGGTTATCTTCCGAATATCATCCTGATGTCGATATGATGATGACGTCATCCGGATATGAGGAGGTGCGCAGTAGGCAGATATGCTGATGATGTCAGCAGGATATGACGATGACGTCATCAGGATGTTCATCGGCCAGACTTTTGGTATCGGCTAAGCAGGAGGATCTTCCTCCGATGGATCAGGTTGTGCCGATGAAGGCGATTATCGTGCAGGTGATATTGCGATGATGATGCTGACGTCAGGGTGATTTTTCGAGCAACAGGATATCATGCTGTTGGAGGATGATGATGAAGTCTTATACTAGTGTTGTCAGGAGCAAAAGCACCGACATCATATATGCTCGTGGCCTAGTATATAAAGTGTTGAAAGGGTCGCCGCAGGGTGCATGTGGGATAATTGATATCCTGCATATTTTCAAATATCATGACGATGTATCTTGGCGGGAAGTGGTTGCGATCGACTGTTAGATGTTTTTCCCAAGGCCGCGGGTTGGTGCGCCATTAATGGCGAAGGTTGCAGAGGTATGGACGGATCTGGTACCCGATTGAAGATCTGGATCCCTAGGCGGTGGCGCAAGGCTCAAGATTTCTTCCTGTCTCCTCCCCTACCTACTGCATTCATGTTTGGGCGCCAATCTGGTAATGCGTTGAGCGCCATTCTTCTGATACTGTGTATCTGGCGGGATTTTTGGTCAACCATGTAATTAATTGCTGTGGTACACTACCTGGCTGTTATAAGCAGGAAGTGATACTCATTTGTGGTTGTTGAAAGTTGAAGATTTTTGGCTCTGTAATTCAAAACAAGTTGATCTGGTTGCTCTGTACAGTTAAACCTGTGAGTCTATGTATCTCTTGTTGTATGTTTTGGCATGAACCCACTGATTTCATGATTAATCTTATATGAGAAATGCTATCTAGGCATGTGTTTTGTTAATTCTGTCTCCAGTATTGCATGTATTCTTCTTCTGAATCTGGATATCTGGGTAATGTTTAGATTCTAGAGCATAGAATTCCTATGTTGAATGTCTGATCTTTTAACTTCTGCTCAAGGGGTAGATTAAACTGTTTTCAGGTTGAGCATTGAGAAGGGTATACTGCAGTAGGGATGCCATAAGTAGAGATAACTTAACACTCTTTATTGGGAGATATCTGTAAGGCAGGTATCACATATATCCCCCTGAAATCTAGTTTTAGTTGTTCATGCTGATCATTCACAGGTGTATGTCTACTGACTCCAGGCCCTGGATAGGCACCAATCTTGCTTTGTGTTTGTGTTACAACCATGTCTAGCTTTGCATCCAAACTTAAAATCAAAATCTAAATCTAAAACAATCTTTAGGACATTAGAATTAGTTTTAGGATCCTCAGTCCTCTGTCTACAACTGCAAATAGGCCCAAAGCTAGCCCCTTTGCTCTTATCTTTCAGTTTTGGTCTACTCACAGGAGGACTTATCTGCTTTCTGTCAGCATCCCAGCCTTGTATGCATATCCTCATGGATGTTGAGTAGGGAATACCCCCCTAGGTCTTGCAGAGCCTGAAGAAGAAGAGGAGATAAAATACAGAGTCTATCTCCTACACTGTTGGCCCCTGGCCCAGAGATCCTGTTGATCACTGATGGCTACCTTGTAGGGAAATCTGGGAATAAGCATCCAGTCTGGGAAAAAGTCAACAGAAATTGGTGACTCCGCTGGGGAACAGTGATTTAAAGATTGTTATTTGTGAAAGAACCCTGGTTTTCAAAAGAAAACAGTTCCTAGTAATAGGTGGCGACTCCGAAGTAATCTCCCAACCGGTCAAAGTAAAATTTATATGCAGGGGAGAAGATCCCAGCAAAATCCTTTATTTAAAGAGTTACCAGTAACTAGAAGAATGATGTACAGAAGAAAGGGAGCTGTCTCAGTTAGTCATGAGGGTTCCCCCAGAAAAGGTGATGATATGCAAGATAACCCTAGGCCATCAGGACAGCATGTGCCTTACTTTTCAAATGCAGAAGCTGATATTCAAGGTGCATATGAGAGGCAACAGGGTGGTAACATGAGAATGAGGTCAGAGGTGTTCCAAGAACGCCCATTTCTAGACCCTAGTGAAAGGTTTGAAGAGGCAGAGTCTCTGAGGGATGATGAAGATGATGACCAGAATGGTATGAGACCATCTACCTCCATGCCTAAGGATGAACAGTTAGCTGAAGAAATCAGAAATCTAAGAGCAGAACTAGAATATCTACAGGCCATGAAAATCAGAGATGATATGAAGCAGAAAGTGCAAGCTTTAAGAACTGCCCAAAATGATTCAGTTCCTACCCTAGAGAATGCAAATGTGCAGAGACATCAGAAAAGAAATGAAGTGCAACATCAGCATAATGATGAGAGACAAAATGTGAACGATGCTAGGATACCACTGAACAATGTAAGAAACCAGAATGCAAACAGAAATATTAATGTTAATCAGTTAAACAGACAGCCAATGCAGCTAGATAGATTCAGACAGCTGGTGTTTGATGGTATTCCTAGGTATCCTAACCCCATTGATAAGCATCTGAGGCTGCAAGTGCCTAAATTTTCAGGAAACAACACAGTGTCAGGAGAAGATCATCTAAAAGCCTTTCAAAATGTCATGGATAACTTTGAGGTTGAACATGAGGATGTTTTCATGAAGTCATTCATGCAATCCTTAATAGATGAGGCAAGAGAATGGTACAAGAATTTGCCTGACCGGAGTATTTCATCATGGGATGATTTTAAAAGGATGTTCAAGGAGCAATATGGTGACAAAACTGACCCTAGCTTTTTTGTAAATGAGTTCACCAGTATCACTAAAGGGTCAAATGAGCAGGTTGCAGATTTTAATGCAAGATTTACTAAAGTGTTAAACAAATTGCCACATCACATGAGGTCAAATGAACCAATGTGCATAATATTGTATATCAATGCCTTTGATGCAAAAAACTGCATATGGATTAAGAGATAAAGGTCCTGCTACTCTCAGGGATGCTTTTAGAATTGCAGTGAATATTGAAAACAACAGGAAAACATCGGGCAAGACAAATAGAAGGGATGATATAAAAATTCTGCAGAATCCAAACAAGCCTCAGAACACTCAAGGTAATACATCTGCCCCTGAAGATAAGATAGAAAAATTGGCAAATGTTGTTAAGGACCTAAGCTATAGATTAGCTAGAAGTGAAAAAGGGATGGGTCCTGATAGGCAAGTCTATCAAAGGCAGGAAAAGAGGCCATCATTGCATGATATGCCTTATAATACCAATTGGCATGATGGTAAGCCTATTTTCCCACGTAACCACACAAATCAGAGGGCCCAACATGTCAAAGAAACTCCTGATCCTCTAAAGAAAGCTATAAATATTGTTGATGATGCTCCATGGTGTATAATCTGTCAGATGCCACATTCACAATTACAGTGTATGATTGCTCAATCCTTGTATGATAATGCTACATCTTGTAATGAATGCAACGAGCCACATTATGTGCAGGATGATGATGTTAATATGATGTCCATAGGCAATGGATACACTCTTTATGATGCTGATGAGAATACAGATCATCAAATTCAGGCCTGCCAACAATTCCCATATGATGAAGATAATGAAGATAACTATGTGTATGCTCAGAGCTCACACAATTTTCTGAGTAACTTACAACGACCTTCTGATGAGGAAATTAGAGCCTTCACAGCTGCAGCAGTTGCTCAAGTCAAAAGCAACTACAATCTCAGAGGTAAAAATCAAGTAGGCAGCCCACATCAGCCAGAAGATATTTTTGCAGGTCAGCTAGTGCATGGTCATAAAGGAATTGAACCACAAAAAAGGCAGTGGGTAAATGATAAACAGAATTTTAGACATAGAACAGGTCATGAATCTCAAAGACCAGAAAACAAAATCCCTCAGGCTGAAGATCAAAGTAAGGGTTCCCAAGACAAGAATGATGATCAAGGAACTATGAAAGTAAGAGCTAAATCAGTTCAGGAAAAAAACAAGATTGTGGAGCAAGCTACAGCTGTTACACAAAATTATGCTCCATTTGATATAGCTCAAGTCCTCTCTCAGGTAAAAGTCTCTGTTCCACTTATGGAACTGATGAAAGTGGAAGAAATCAAGAATAGGACAATATCCCTAATCTCAGGGGTACCTTTTCAAGCTAAACAAAATGTTCAGACCCAGGGTGAGAAACATGTCATATGTAATGAAGAAGATGAGGCTCCTGAAGTCTATTTAGGAGTGACTATGACAAAGTGTCCTTCACAAGTGGAACCATTTTATGTTTCCCTGGTTATAAATGGAAAAATAATTAGAAATTGTATGCTTGACTCTTGAGCATCTACAAATGTCATGCCTTTGGCCATCATGCAACAAGCTGGATTGAAAATTGACAAGGCATGTGGAAAATGTTATGCTATGGATGCCAGAGAGGTACCAGTTATTGGAATCATGAAGGATGTAGATTTCAAACTGGCAGCATTTCCTGAAAAGAGATATAAGATGAATATAACAGTGGTTGACATCAAGCCACAGTATGGTATGTTGTTGTCAAGAAGATGGGCAGCACTAATTGGTGGAAGTATGCAGCTGGACCTGTCATATGCCATGATTCCAATGAATGGCAGGGATGTTAAGCTAATCAGAGAACAAAGATCATCAGAGACAGTGGAAGACCAAGAAGCAGAGGAACATGTATGCTTTGTAGACACTGACTGTGATAACTTCAAGGTTGTCTCAAATGATACAGAAGATAAAAAGAAAAATGCCTGCATTGAAGAATTGGATCAGCGAGGTTTGTGGACCATGTTTTTTGATGGAGCTTGTGCAAAAGAAGGCTCTGGAGCTGGAGTTGTTTTCCTGTCTCCAACTGGTAAGCTCCTCAAATTCTCTTTCTTGCTGAGGTTTGATTGCACAAACAACATTGCAGAATATGAGGCTTTACTCTTAGGCCTAAATATTGCTCTCAAACATGGAATTAAAACGTTAAGAGTATTTGGGGATTCTGAGCTGATTGTATCCCAAATTAGAGATAAGTATGCTTCAAAAAACAAAAGATTGAAACAATACAAGCATGCTGTTTGGGATACCATTGAACTATTTGATGCATTTTCAATAGGCTGGGTAGAAAGGTCAAAGAATGTTATGGCTAATTTCTTAGCCAATGTTGCAATAAGGCCAGATGACATCACTCTGTCAGATGTTACAAATGTAGAAGTTAAAATTAGGCCTGCAGTACCAGAAAATATATGCAGTTGGCAAGTGTTTAATGATGATAGGGACTTGTTAAAATTTTTGCACTGCATAGATGAATATGAGAATCAAGAAATTGATTTCCAAGCTTTTGTAGAGACTATAGATGGAAAAGAAACTCTTGTGGGAAAAGAGGTAATTCAATTGAAGACTAATAAAATCCCTAGAGGGTTAGTAGCTTTGGAAAGAGCCTTTGACAGTAGAGACAAATTGGTCACAAGGACATCTCCCACGAATAAGGAAGATTTAGAAGAGATAAATTTGGGGACATCTCAGGGCCCTCAGAAGGTATACATTGGTAAACAGCTCAAACCACACATTAGGAGTGTTAGCGCCTGAATTGACTGGCAGTTTTTTGAACAATTTTCATTCAGGCACTCTCCCTAAGTATCCAAAAAATGCTCCATGTGTTGGACCTCCTCAGTATTTTTCAGCTGCATCATCATATTTTCCTGAGGAGGAGGTCATCATCATCATCTTGTCTTCGATGATGGTCTGCATCATCATGTTCTTCGTCGACTGGTTTTTCATCGTCATCATCATATTCAGTTATCGGGTGATGTTTGGTTTTTATCCTGATGATGCTGATGAGCTACAGTGCGCCCTGATCTACTTGCGAGGGTGATTTTTCAAAGTATCCGGTGAACTCCCATTTATCACCTTGCGCAAACATGATGATGATGTTGCCCCGATATTCTGAGGGGGTTATTCTCTAAGTTGTTCGACCTGACTTGTTTTTTCCTAAGGGTCGTCGTCATCATCATCATATTTCCTTTTATCACCGTGTTGCTTGCAAGGGTCATCATATTATCTGCATCATGATATTTCGCCGGGGTGATATTTTTATCATCGGGTGATCTTGGTTATGATCATCCTGATGATGTTGTTGAAGAGTTCTAAGTGCGACCCGATATTCATTGGGGTCATCATATTTTGAACGTCAGGATGATCTTAGTCAATATCATCCTGATGATGTTGTATCACTTCTTGTTCGATTGTTTTGTCATCCTGATGATGCTGACGTCATCCTTATATCAGGGTGATATCTTTCTTTCTGCCTATCTGCATCATGATATTTTCGAAGGAGGGGGTGATATTTTCATATCACTCGAGTGTGTTTGTTCCAGCATCATGATGATGCTGATATCAAGGAGATATCCGCCTGCCGGCTTCGTGCGCTATCTAGAGGGGGTGATCTTTTCGAGCATCATCATATTCATCTATCGCCCCGATCTTACAGAGGAGCTACAGTGCAACCTGATATTTGCACATCAGGATGATATTTCCAAATATCCGGTTGTCTTCCGAATATCATCCTGATGTTAATATGATGATGACGTCATCGAGGTCCCGGGGAGGGGTCATATTTCTAACACTGATCATCTTGAGGAGATCTCCCGACATTAGCAAACATGATGATGACGTCATCCGGATATGAGGAGGTGCGCAGTAGGCAGATATGATGATGATGTCAGCAGGATATGATGATGACATCATCAGGATGTTCATCGGCCAGACTTTTGGTATAAGCTCAGCAGGAGGATGTTCCTCCGATGGATCAGGTTGTGCCGATTATCATGCAGGTTATATTGTAATATGATGCTGACGTCAGGGTGATATTTCGGGCAACAGGATATCATGCTGCTGGAGGATCATGATGATGAAGTCTTATACTAGTGTCGTCAGGAGAAAAAGCACCGACATGATATATGCTCATGACCTAGTATATAAAGTGTTAAGGAGGTTGCTGCGGGGTGCATGTGGGATATTGATATCCTGCATTTTCGAATATCATGATGATGAATCTCGGCGGGAAGTGGTTGCGATTAACTGTCTGATGTTCTTCCCAAGGCCGCGGGTTGGTGCGCCATTAATGGCGATTGTTGCAGAGGTATGGGCGATGGCGTGGGCTGATCTTGTACCCGGTTGAAGATCTGGATCCCTAGGCAGTGGCGCAAGGCTCGAGAAATCTTCCTGTCTCCTCCCCTACCTGCTGCATTAATGTTTGAGCGCCATTTCTATGATACTGTATATCTGGCGGGAGTTTTGGTCAACCTGGTAATTAATGCTGAATACACCCTCCTGCTATATAATGCAGACGGTGTTATTCATTCAAGGTTGTTGAAAGTTGAAGATTTTTGGCTCTGTAATGCATAACCAGCTGATCTGGTTGCTCTGTACAGCTTACTTGTGAGTTTATGTATCTCCTGTTGTACGACTTGGCATGAATCCACTGATTTCATGGTTGATCTTATATGAGTAATGCTATCTTAGCATGTGTTTTGTTAATTCTGTCTCCAGTATTGCATGTATTCTTCTTCTGGATCTGGATATTTGCGTAATGTTTAGATTCTAGAGCATAGAATTCCTATGTTGAATGTCTGATCTTTTGACCTCTGCTCAAGGGGCAGATTAAACTGTTTTCAGGTTGAACATTGGGAAGGGTATACTGCAGTAGGGATGCCATAAGTAGAGATAACTTAACACTCTTCATTGGGAGATATCTGTAAGGCAGATATTATGTGTATCCCCCTGAAATCCAGTTTTAGCTATTCATGCTGATCATTCACAGGTGTATGTCTACCGACTCCAAGCCCTGGATAGGCACCAATCATGCTGTGTTCTTGTGTTATACACCATGTCCAGCTTTGCATCCAAATTCATATCAAAACATTTCATACTTCCACCTGTTAGTTGTAGGAGTAGGATTAGGAACCCCCTGCATGCTCTCATACCCAACCAGACATCATGTCCAAGAATGTTGCCAGCCTTGTGATCTATCATGCAGATCTTGGTCCATACATGAGAGTATTCTGCCTGTTATTGTCAAGTTAGATCTTTCTATCTTTGAGCTAGTCAAGGTTACATCTTGAGTTATAGGGATACCCCCCTTGGTGCGGCAGAACCAGAAGTGAAGGGGAGGAGCTCACGCAACCTCCTGTATTCAGTTGGCTGAATCTGCCTGTGCATTAGAAGTGGCAAATCCTAATGCTGATTCAGAAGAAATTACCAACAAGGAGTATGCTGATTGCATTACTGAAAAGGTATAAACATGTTTTTGCTTGGTCATATGAGGACCTAAAAGCCTATAGGGAAGATTTATTCCAGCATGAGATCCCATTGAAGCCTGAAGCTAAGCCATTTAGACAAAAGCAAAGACCTATTAATCCTACCTTAGCTCCCAAGATGCAAGAAGAACTCAAAAGGCTCAGGGAAGCTGGAATAATTGTGCCAATCAGGCATTCAACTTGGGTGTCTAACCTTGTCCCAGTCAGAAAAAAGAATGGTGATATTAGGCTTTGTGTTGACTTCAGGAACTTGAATGTATCCTCTTTAAAGGATAACTATCCACTGCCTAATATGGAAGCTATGTTGCAGAGAGTGACTGGTTGTGAACTCTTATCCATGATGGATGGATTTTCAGGTTATAATCAGGTGAAGGTAAAGGAATCAGAACAGTATAAGACCGCCTTTACCACTCCATGGGGAACTTATGTGTATGTTAGAATTCCCTTCGGACTAACCAATGCAGGTGCTACATTTCAAAGAGCAATGGATGTTGCTTTTGCAGGGTTGATTGATTCAATTCTGGCTGTATATCAGGATGACTTGACTGCTTACTCAAAGAAAGAAGAGCAGCATTGTTTGCATCTGGAGCAGATTTTCATAAGAGCACTAGAGTATGGTATTTCTTTAAATCCAAAGAAGTGTGCCTTTGGGGTAGTTGAAGGAAAGCTCCTGGGACATATTGTTTCCAAGGATGGAGTCAGGATAGATCCAGAGAGAGTGGCTGCTATTGACAGAATTCAAATGCCAAAAATTGTAAAAGGAGTTCAGTCCTTCTTTGGACAGATAAATTTTGTTAGGAGATTTGTTCCCAACTTTGCAGAAACCACAAGGAACATTTCCAAGATGATGAAGAAGGATGCAACTGTCCACTGGGAAAGTGAAGCAATAGAATCATTTCAGAGTATCAAAGAGGCAATCAAGATGGCCCCTGTTCTTAAATCTCCTGACTTTTCTAGGCCATTCCAAGTATTTTCATTTGCTTCCTTTCATACTGTTGCTGCATGTTTGCTACAGAAAAATGAAGATGGTTTTGAACAGCCCATCGCTTTCTTCAGTATGTCCTTGCAGGCCTCTGAGTTGAAGTATGATATTATGGAAAAACAGGCATATGCACTAGTCAGAGCCATCAAAAGTTTCAGACCATACTTGGTAGGATCATATATAATTGCATATGTACCCCATGCAGCAGTCAAAGACATATTCACTCAGCAGGAGGTGACTGGAAGAAGGTGCAGATGGATAAACAAACTGCAAGAGTTTAACATAGACATACAAGTTACCAAGTTGATAAGAGGACAAGGATTAGCCAGGATGATGGCACAGTCAAACTTGGAAGCATGCCAAGTTAATGCAGTCCAAAATGAGAGTGTAAATGTATCAGGATCTGAATGGTACAAGGATATTATCTACTACTTGCAAAATCTGAATTGTCCTTCCCATTTCAGTGACAGTCAAAAGAGGACTTTAAAGTTACATGCAATCAGGTATGTTACTGTTCAAGGTGAGCTATACTGGAAAAACCCTGATGGTGTGCTATTGAGATGTGTGGATAAGGATATGGCTAACAATGTTTTGATTGATATGCATAAAGGATTATGTGGTGGACATTATACTACCCAAACAACAGCTCATAAAATTCTCAGAGCAGGATATTGGTGGCCCACTCTCTTTTCAGATGCACAAAAGTTAGTGAGGAAGTGTGACCCTTGCCAAAGATTTTCAGGAAAGCTGAAATATGATGGTGCTTTACCCCTCAGAACTGTAACTGTGGATGCTCCATTTCAGCAATGGGGAATTGACTTCATAGGGGAAATTGCAGACAAATCGAGTGGGGGACACAGTTGGATTTTGGTGGCAACTGATTACTTTACCAAATGGATTGAGGCCATTCCAACTAAGAGAGCTACAAGTAAGGTGGTGACAGATTTCATGCTAGAAAATATTATCATCAGGTTTGGAGTACCATTCAAGATAGTCACTGATAATGCTATGTGCTTCAGATCAGGGGAATTTGTTGATTTTTGCAACAAGTATGGGATAAATCTATCGTATACATCACCATATCACCCACAAGGGAATGGTCAAGCAGAATCAAGCAATAAAAGCATCATGAAAATTGTCAAGAGGATACTGGACAAGAACAAGAGAGCTTGGGACTCAAAATTAAAGTTAGCCATATGGGCTGACAGAGTGACAGTAAAAAGGGCTATTGGAATGTCACCCTTTGAGCTAGTATATGGTGCATTAGCCAGATTGCCCATGAACAATCTCCGACCAGTTTACAAGTTCATCCAAGAGAATGATGAGGAGATTGAAGATTCCATGACAGAAAGAGTGAACCAGCTGGTTGCACTGGATGAAAACAGAAGGAAAGCCCACCAGATTAATCTCAAGAGACAACAAGATATGAAATATCAGTTTGACAGGAGAGTTATAAAAAGGAAGTTTCAAGTCAATGATCTGGTGCTCATTTGGAATGCAAAGGGTCAAGAAAAGGGTAAACATGATAAATTTGAACCCTTATGGATGGGCCCATATCAGATTTGCAGTGCTCATGGGGAGGATTCTTATTTCCTCCAGGCCCTAGATGGTGAAGTTCTGGAATTGCCTGTGCATGGCCAATTCCTTAAGTTCTATTTTGCATAAATGACTTGCCTCCGTGCACATGTGTAAAATTATGTATAAATTGTAAATGTCTTGTGCAGTTCGTGCTTTTTGGTTTTTTGCCTGGTCTGCCCGGAGATCTGGTTCTCGCTGCAGGTTTTCACCTGCACGTCCCCATTTGGAGCCAGTGTTAGCACTCATTTTGACCTGGGGGTTGATTTTTCATGTTTAGGGGGTTTCTTCATTTGAACCCTGTATCTTCTTGCCCATTTTCCTAAGTGTTGGACCTCCTCAGCATTTTTCAGCTGCATCATCATATTTTCTTTGAGGAGGAGATCATCATCATCATATTGTCTTCGATGATGGTCCGCATCATCATGTTTTCTGTCGACTTGTTTTTCATCAGGATCATCATATTTCAATATCGGGTGATGTTTGGATATCATCCCGATCCTGCTGATGAGCTACAATGTACCTTAATTTTCTTGCGGAGGGTGATTTTTCAAATATCCGGTGATCTTCCAATTATCACCCTGCCCTTTTATGATGATGATATCACCCCGATCTTCCGAGGGGGTCATTTTCTAAGTTGATTCAACCCGGCCTATTTTTTTCTTAAGGGTCGTCTTCATCATCATCATCATATTTCTGGTTATCACCGTGTTGCTTGCGAAGGTCATCATATTTTCTGCCTGCATGATATTTCGCCGGGGTAATATTTTATCATCGGGTGATCTTGGTTATGATCATCCTGATGATGTTGTTGAAGAGTTCTAAGTATGACCCGATATTCACCGGGGTCATCATATTTGAACGTCAGGATGATCTTAGTCAATATCATCCTGATGATGTTGTATCATTTCATGTTCGTTGTTTTATCACCCTGATGATGCTGACGTCATTCTTGCATCAGGGTGATATCCAGTTTTCTCTGCCTATCTGCATCATGATATTTCCGAAGGAGGGGGCGATATTTTCATATTTGAATATCACCTGGATGTATGTTTGTTCCAGCATCCTGATGATGCTGATATCAAGGAGATATCCGCCTGTCGGCTTCATGCATTATCTAGTGGGGGGTGATCTTTTCAAATATCTGGCATATTCATCTATCACCCCGATCTTACAGTGGAGCTACAGTGCAGCATGATATTTGTGCATCAGGATGATATTTCCAAATATCCAGTTATCTTCCGAATATCATCCTGATGTCGATATGATGATGACGTCATCCGGATATGAGGAGGTGTGCAGTAGGCAGATATGCTGATGATGTCAGCAGGATATGACGATGACGTCATCAGGATGATCATCGGCCAGACTTTTGGTATCGGCTAAGCAGGAGGATCTTCCTCCGATGGATCAGGTTGTGCCGATGAAGGCGATTATCATGCAGGTGATATTGCGATGATGATGCTGACGTCAGGGTGATTTTTCGAGCAACAGGATATCATGCTGTTGGAGGATGATGATGAAGTCTTATACTAGTGTCGTCAGGAGCAAAAGCACCGACATCATATATGCTCGTGGCCTAGTATATAAAGTGTTGAAAGGGTCGCCGCGGGGTGCATGTGGGATAATTGATATCCTGCATATTTTCAAATATCATGACGATGTATCTTGGCGGGAAGTGGTTGCGATCGACTGTTAGATGTTTTTCCCAAGGCCGCGGGTTGGTGCGCCATTAATGGCGAAGGTTGCAGAGGTATGGACGGATCTGGTACCCGATTGAAGATCTGGATCCCTAGGCGGCGGCGCAAGGCTCGAGATTTCTTCCTGTCTCCTCCCCTACCTACTGCATTCATGTTTGGGCGCCAATCTGGTAATGCGTTGAGCGCCATTCTTCTGATACTGTGTATCTGGCGGGATTTTTGGTCAACCATGTAATTAATTGCTGTGGTACACTACCTGGCTGTTATAAGCAGGAAGTGATACTCATTTGTGGTTGTTGAAAGTTGAAGATTTTTGGCTCTGTAATTCAAAACAAGCTGATCTGGTTGCTCTGTACAGTTAAACCTGTGAGTCTATGTATCTCTTGTTGTATGTTTTGGCATGAACCCACTGATTTCATGATTAATCTTATATGAGAAATGCTATCTAGGCATGTGTTTTGTTAATTCTGTCTCCAGTATTGCATGTATTCTTCTTCTGAATCTGGATATCTGGGTAATGTTTAGATTCTAGAGCATAGAATTCCTATGTTGAATGTCTGATCTTTTAACTTCTGCTCAAGGGGTAGATTAAACTGTTTTCAGGTTGAGCATTGAGAAGGGTATACTGCAGTAGGGATGCCATAAGTAGAGATAACTTAACACTCTTTATTGGGAGATATCTGTAAGGCAGGTATCACATATATCCCCCTGAAATCCAGTTTTAGTTGTTCATGCTGATCATTCACATGTGTATGTCTACTGACTCCAGGCCCTGGATAGGCACCAATCTTGCTTTGTGTTTGTGTTACAACCATGTCCAGCTTTGCATCCAAACTTAAAATCAAAATCTAAATCTAAAACAATCTTTAGGACATTAGAATTAGTTTTAGGATCCTCAGTCCTCTGTCTACAACTGCAAATAGGCCCAAAGCTAGCCCCTTTGCTCTTATCTTTCAGTTTTGGTCTACTCACAGGAGGACTTATCTGCTTTCTGTCAGCATCCCAGCCTTGTATGCATATCCTCATGGATGTTGAGTAGGGAATACCCCCCTAGGTCTTGCAGAGCCTGAAGAAGAAGAGGAGATAAAATACAGAGTCTATCTCCTACACTGTTGGCCCCTGGCCCAGAGATCCTGTTGATCACTGATGGCTACCTTGTAGGGAAATCTGGGAATAAGCATCCAGTCTGGGAAAAAGTCAACAGATTACACGTAATTCAATGATTTGACGTCTAGAAAGAATGTCTGAAAAAATCAATGTTTTCATGAGTAATGTTTATTTGACTATAATTAGCATATGCTTATAAGTTGTCAAGATGTTATGATTTCATAAGGATTATGAAATGATTATTGATACACTAATCACAAGTTGATGATTACAAGTTGCATTCAGGAAACAAGTTTCCGTCCCTCCACGAAAGGGAGGGAGAGCATCATCGGAGAGAAGGGAATAGATACAAGGAAAAGAATAGTTTGTCACCATCTTAAGTCTTGTGTTGGTGCAAATTAGTGAACCTAGTTGAGTTGGGTATGTGGTACTCAACCCCCCTTTTTGGATTAAGTTTATTTCTCAACTTGACAAGTTGTCGATGTCATTTAGAGTCTTTTAACGACAGTTTAGTCATTTATAGTGTAAATAATATTGTTAATGTTGAGCGTTAGCCATTTTCGACTAACATGACTTTTCGACGAAAATGACATCCCTTGCGTCGTAAACAAGAATACGTTTACGACCGCAATGACATTGTTGGGAAAGAAAATTAAGTATGTTTCTCAGTTAAGGTTTTAACATCGAGATTCTTGTATGTTGTCAAAATGACACATCTTATTTTTCTCTTTTACGTGAAGGAGAGAATATCTTGACCCAGTCACGTTTGTGCGTAAGATTTACACCACAATAATATAGTGTTTCTATATGGATAATTTACGTAAACTAAGTCTAATATTATATTTTCATTTTATTAAATAATAATAAGAGAAGGTTTAAGCTTACCATCTTCTCTAATGTTCAAGGTTTAATTTGTAAACTTAATCTCTTTTGAAGATTATTATGAGATATTTCTAGAGGTAATTATTTTTTCGCATGTTTTTCTTAAGTCATGAAAGACTCTATTTATAGAAAGGTCATTGTTAAAAGATATCTTTTCTAACTACTTTAAGAGTGGGTGAAAAGGGTGAGTCACTTTTTAAGAGAATCGTGGGTGAGAGTGGGAAACTCGTAGGAGATCGTGTCTCCTATATTTCTTGCATGCTCATTTAGAGAGCAATTTGCGGCCTATTGGTAGAGTACCATGACGGTTATGAAGTTGGTATCAACTTCTTAGTGGAAACCAGATAGGAAAGAAAAGCCTTGAAAAAGGAACCTTTCGTAGAGTTTTAGAAAAATGGGGATATGAGATGTTGGCAGAGGCATGACGAGAAAAAAAGAAGGTTTCACTATGGAAATGTGGAGGGACTCATTGGTTGTTCCTAGTTAGTGTTTTCCTTGAACCTCTTATAGCTGCAAGACCATGATACTTGCAGAACAACAGACCAATATGGAGAAAAACTATTATGGAATGGATTAAGGTGGAGAAGAACATGAAAGGTCATCTTTGGATAGCGGTGTGGTCAGTGTTGTATTTTGTAAGGAGAAATCACAGTGAAGACAGTAATAATAGGGGCAAGAAGTATTCACAATGGTGAGGGCTGTGAGATCACCTACAAGGAAACGTACTCAACATGCATAGTAAACAAGTGTGAACCATGAGCTTATTTCACAATGAGTGGAAGGAGTTAACGTAAGAGGTAGGTGGACAAACTTCCAAGACTTATGTTTCATTATTTCTTAGCAATATAATCTATCTCTTATTATCTTGCATGGAAGATTCTACAAAGATTTATTTAGAATCATGCCAATTCTAATAATAGATTAGTAGCGGCTATGAAAGTATAGAAGATTGGGTTAAAGTTATATCCTTTTGTTTTAATTCAAAGTAGCACTCTAAGTGCTATAGACTCATGAGCTGAAATCATGTTAGATAATTATAACTGTTATGTAGCTTAGTATAACAATAGGATATTTTATTTTATGAATACCTATTCTTTCTGGCTCGATGCCTTTGAACCGACAGTAATTTTTGTTATTATGATAAAACACAGTGTTTTGGGGATGGAGAACCACCACTGTGTCAGGGGTTTCTTTGTGTAAAGAGTTAGCAAACATGTCTTTTGGTAGACACGTAATTCGGCTAAAAGTTTGGCTCATCATTATTATGGACCCCTATCTGTAGATAGTGTTTTTTACTCTTTGATTTACGAGCAAGCATATGATGTAGTCACTGTAATTAAATCATAACTTAGTGATAGGTATTACTCATACAAGAGAATATTGAATTGATGTAAATATCTTTAAAACACCAAAGATGCTATAGGTGATATATGTTTTCATCATCGTTAGATTATTTGTTAGTGAGAATGAGTTTTTATCTTTTCTAAATCTAGAGATGGCATACGAAAAGAGACCATTAGGTCGAGTATATTATTTTATTATTCATGGTTGAAAATCCATTTCGATTTGAAAGAGGATAAAACTCGTGTTGCAAACATGTAATTGAGACAATGGTATAAGCTTAATGCTTTGAGATTAAATATTTTGGAATTGATATATTCTTTTACGTTAAGATGATACTGTTATCACTAAGAACCATTTGGTTAGTAATATGATGTCACTTGCTTATTCAACAACAGTGATACGTATTATCATGATAACCCTAGGAGGCTAAACTTAGTTCCTATATCTTCTTTAGGGTAAGTCAGTTGACTTGAGAAGACCCAGAGGGATGATAATGTCATTGTAGACTGAAAACTTATCAAAAATTGATTAAGTCGTAAGTGAATATCCTTGATAGAACCATAGATGTGCTCTTCCTTTTGGAAGCAACTAATCACTATCTTTCGGATTAGAGACTTTGGTGAGATAATGTCTTTACGATTTTGAAATGACTATGAGATGACATAGATATAGATTTCTTATGAGAAATACAATTCTTCATGTCGTATTGTAATACAAATCCAAGGTAATTGGTGAACCAAGAATGTGGATTCCTAGATTGCCTTTTGATTAGCAACTTTCTATTAAGTTAATTTTTTTCAAGAAAGAGTATAATTGGAGACATGATTAATTTCTCCTATGTTTATGATTGAAACTGTTTAACCAGCTCAAGGGTATAGGTACACTTGGGAGATGGGAAGTTATAGTCCTTATATTATTTGTTCAAAAAAACTTATTTTAATACTAGGTGCACAGAAGGTAAAGTTCACCAATGTTGGGTATCCTTGATATGATCTACTGGGGTATATTAGGAGGATCAAAACTCAATCCCACATGATTATTGTACTTAAGATTGTTGGTAAAGGTTTATTGATAGGTAGTCGAAGGATGATTATACATTCAAGTTCGTAACCTGTCATAATAGAAAGTCAGTAGACTTAAGTAGACCAGGAGGTCGAAAGTATTTTATTATCCTTTATAACTTAAACCTATTAGGGTTGATAGGTTGAACTTAGTCGAAAGACTAGTTTGAGAAATGTAATTATCCATTAAGATATTATATGGATGGGGGTATATCTCGTATACTATGTTTATTCAGGTCATCTGAATTGTGAAGGCTAACAATGCCAAGTGGTCTAGGAAGACTAGAGGCATTTGTTATATTATTTATGTTATTTTTAGAAAATAAGGATGTTCAATATTTCCATGTTTTGGATTAGAGAATTTAATCCAGAATCAACCCAAAAGGGTTTACGAAACTTATGACTCTTATGCCAGATATGAAATTGTTTATATATATATATATATATATATATATATATATATATATATTTGTAATCAATGAAAGGCTGAGAAAATCATCTTTGGTTGACAATGAAAGGTCAAGAAAACCATAGAACAAGATAGGAAGAGTCTTTGTAATACTTTAAGAGATTCTATGATAATGTCAAAACTCGCTTTAATGCATCAAAGATGTTTGATATTTGAATTAGAAAGTAAAATGACAGAAAGCCATAAACCCTAGAAATTGCAAGTATGCAATGAGGGACTCTTAAAAAGATTAGAAATACCTAAATCTTTATAATACATGTATATCCTGGGTTAAGGATTAGTTCTAAGTCTGATAGGCTAGAATGGATTTTTAGTACAGACAAGTTTGTGTCTAGAGTACCAAATAAAGTAAGTAAAACTATAGGATGAGATAGTTTTTGAGAAGAGTCAGTGGTGTGTGTCTAGATGGCATGACCAATCAAAATGATCATACTTAGCTAGAAGGGATCTAGAGTTGTATGGTCGATTGAGTTTTATAGGACACATCACTAGGAATCAGATGGAAAAACTTGATAGTTCCTTATATCTATACCCTTCATGAAGGGTAGGGCCACTTCCATAAAGGAAGGTGAGTGGGGGACTGCCAGTCTGTGGTTGGAGGAAAAGCACTCGGATGATGCTCTCCCTGTTGCAAGTATGTGCCTAATCAGTGTTGTCATTGATGTCAACATATCCTTGTTGTCATTGGTGTCAACTGTATCTTATTCTATTACTTGTTTAGAAGACTTGTATGTTGAGGATATTGAGAAAATTAGCCTCTTCGGAAGAAACAAGTGAGTTATAGAGAAGTACAGTACATACAATGAATTGTATGCTGAAGAACAATCCGGTAAACTGCTCCACATTTATTTATGCTTGAAGATCATGGTCTATGGATTGGAAGTAAGTTAGAGGTACGACTAAGGATGCTACATTCCAGGTTTGAGCCCTCCATATGAAGATCTGAGTGAGTTGTGTTCACCAGAGTGAAACCTGCTTTTTCTGTAAGTTCAATTGGGACATGGAGAAAGTATTCTACTCCACATTCCTTTGCAATAAAGTATTTTTCTCTACAGTTCTAGAAGGAAGTCTGGGATGATGATAAGTGCCTACAGTTGCAATGGTTCATGGTTTGGTGGTCCGCACGCTATCTTTCTTTTATGATAGTTGAAGATAGTAAAGTTCATGTGTTCCAGTGTGAAGATTCTTATGGGTAAAGTGGTTAAAGGTTGTGTGGTTGCTCTTGATGATTATAACGTGCTTGTGGATGTCTCTTGATCATGTTCCTATCTGGACTTTGGTCTGCGTTAAGAATTTGAGATTGTGTTGGAAGATTGTTCCCAGACAATGTAGCGTGTAACCAGTCTTAGCCGACTTGGTTAATCCCAATGATTGCAGAGATCTCTTGAAGATTGTGGAAGCGTGTTGAAGCATGGAAGATCATGTTTGAGTCCCAGCTAAGGCATGGTGTGATCCACGTACAATTTTACTTCATCCCCTTTGCATAGGTCAAGACCTATTTTGTAAATTATGTAATACCGATGTTGGAGATTGTTCCAATGGTTGATGATTGTAATGCCGACCTTGATGATCATTCCAAGGTTGTTAAAGTGTATAAATACTTGTAGTTGAGTCATAGAAAAATTGTCCTTGAGCGGAAATGAAAAGATATTAAGAAAGGTCCAAAATGCAGAGCAGAGAAGAGGCAAAGGAAAGAAGAGGAAGAATAGAGCAGAGCAAAGGAATTATTGTACTTCAGTCACAAATATAGAAAGGTGTTGATCATGACAGTGAGCCTGGAAGTGAGCCGCCATTAGGGTTTAACAACCCTTATTGTAATCTTGCTAGGTTTAGGGTTGAGGCAGTGAGCTTGCTAGACCTAGTTGTTCTTAATGGTAGTGAGCCAGTATGTTTAGGCCCGTGGAGTGACCAAGCCTGAACATCATTATTTCAAGATTGCAATATATATTAAGAGCTAATCCTCTCTGTGGTTTTTCCCCACCTTGGGGTTTTCCACGTAAAATCTAGTGTCTCTTATGTTTGATGTTGTATCTGTGGTTAAGTTTCTGATTTCATGCACTCATTGTTAAATCATAATAATTGTGGATAAGTGATGAATGTTTAATTGCAGAAAGTGTTTAAGCTTTTGGGACAACTGATTCATCCCCCGTCTCAGTTGTCTGACGCATATCAACAATTGGTATCAAAGCCAAGTTCCTCCAAAGAAAGTTTAACAGCTTGAGGAAGATCCAAAATGTCTTACAAGAAGGAAGCGCCGCATTTTGATGGAACAAATTATGTTCTCTGGAAGGCTCTGATGAAAAGCCATCTTCTTTGTCTTGGTTACAAAGTATGGAAAGATGTAGAAACAAAATACACCATACCTTAAAATGGTCTAACAACTGAAGATGAAATCAAAGAATATTAAATAGATATCAAGGCAAAGGATGCTTTACTAAGCTCATTAACCGACTCAATATTGACGAAAGTTGTGAATCTTGAAACTGCAAATAAGGTATGGGAAAAGTTGAAAAATCTATATGAAGGAGATGATTCTATGAAGGAAGCCAAGTTACAAAGTCTAAAAGTGAAATATGAATGATGATGAAAACATATCATCCTTTATGCAAAGAGTTGATGAACTTGTTACAGGGATAAAAGCCATAGGCGGAACTCTCGACGAAAAGGAAGTTGTTATGAAAATTATCAGATCTCTGCCCAAGTCCTACTGTCACAAGGTAGCCGCAATTGAAGAATTCATGCAAATAAAATGATTGACAGGGATCGGCTACTTGGTAAGCTTACTACCTTTGAAATGAGAGAGTTTGGTGATGCTCTGCCGAAAGTTGAGATGACCTTCAAAGCCAGTACTCCTGGAAGTACTTCCAGATCAAAAAAGTACAAGGTAGAATCTGATGATGAGTTTGATGAAGTTGAAGCCATATTCATGGATAGACTATAAAGAGGATCTGGTAAGTATAAAGGCAAATTACCCTTCAAATGTTTTTCCTGTGGTAAAGTAGGTCATTTTGCTTCCAGATGTCCTGAAAGAATTGAAAGAAATAGAAGAAGATATGAGAACAGGCCTAGGACCCAAAAGAAGTCTTATTATGTTGAAGATTTTGATGATGATGGAGTATCAGATAATGGTGAACCAGATAATGCTAGTTCCTCTGGAAATAAATGCTTGTTTATTGCTATTAAGGAAGATCCTGTATCTACTAATTATGGTAGTTGTGTGAAGGAAGAAAAACCAGTGGAAAGTGCTTTGGCTGTTCAGGTCATTAAGGACAAGGATGAATGGGTTATTGATAGTGGCTTCTCTCACCACATGACTGGTGACAAAAGTAAGTTTGTGAGTTTGGAAAGATATGATGGTGGACTGGTTAGGTTTGGAGATGATATAGCTGGTAAGATTTGTGGGAAAGGATCTATTTCTTTTGATGGCAAGCATAATACTGAAGATGTCTTGTATGTGAAAGAATTAAACCACAATCTCTTGAGTGTGGGTCAGATGTGTGACAAGGGCTATAATTTAGGCTTCAAGGACAATGGATGCAAGATCAGGGAAAGCTCCGAAATAGTCATTGCAACTGGTAAGAAGACTAGAGGTAATATCTATCACTTGAAAGGAACTGATAACTATTGCTTGTTGACTCAGACTGATGAGAGTTGGTTATGGCATAGAAGGTTGTGTCACATAAATTTTGATAATATTATGAAGATAAGTAATGCACAAGTTGTTAGAGATCTGCCTAAGCTTGTGAAGCTTGCTAATCCTATTTGCAAGGAGTGTCAATTTGGGAAACAGACAAGAACAAGTTTCAAAAGCAAGGACCAATCAGTTGGAGGACTACTTGAGCTAGTGCATACAGATTTGTGTGGACCTACTAGAGTAAGAAGTTTGCAAGGAGACATGTATTTCATGTTGCTTATTGATGATTATTCTAGAATGACTTGGGTCACCTTTTTGAAAGAGAAAGCTGAAGCTCTAGATAAATTCAAGACATTTAAGGCAATGGTTGAAAATGAGATGGATTTAAAAATCAAATGCTTGAGGTATGATAGAGGAGGACAGTTCAAATCAAATGAATTCAATTTATTTTGTTAAGAACATGGAATAAAGAGACAACTATCTACGCCTAGAACTCAACAACAAAATGGAGTTATTGAAAGGAAAAACAAAATAGTTCAAAAAGTTTCTAAAACCATGATGAAGGAAGCTCATCTTCTGGAAGCATATTGGAGAGAGGCAATTCACACCGTTGTCTATATCCTAAATAGAGTTCAAGTAAAAGGTAATAGTTCAAAGGCTCCTTATGAATTGTGGCATGGTAGAGTTCCTACTTTGAAATATTTCAAAGTTTTTGGTAGCAAATGTTATATCAAAAGAGAAGAAGATTTAGGCAAGTTTGATGCTAGATGTGATGAAGGAATCTTCCTTGGTTACTCCACCAAGAGCAAGGCCTACTGGTGCTATAATAAGAGGCTAAATAAGATCACTGAAAGTGCAAATGTTAAAGTTGATGAATGTAAGGAAAGGCCTTCAGAATCAAGTGAATATGACTAAGATGATCCCGATGTTTCAGAAGTGGTGCAGCATGAAGACAAGCTAGATGAAGAAGAACAAGCTCTGGTAAGTGCTACCAAAACTCCAAAATATGTAAGAATCAGTCATTCTTAAGATCAAATCATAGGAGATAAGAGAAAAGGGATCCTAACCAGAAGAAAAGCTACAGAGGAACAAGTAAATTTCTAAGTTCCAAAATTGAACCTAAAATTGTGGATGAGGCTTGTAAAGATGAGAATTGGACAAAGGCTATGGAAGAGGAATTGATGCAAATAGAGAAGAATCAGACTTGGGATCTTATTCCCAGACCAGCAGATAAGAATGTAATTGGTACAAAGTGGGTCTTCAGAAACAAGATGAATGAGAATGGTGAAGTGGTAAGAAACAAAGCAATGTTGGTATGCAAAGGATATGCTCAAGTTGAAGGAATAGACTTTGAAGAAACTTTTGCTCCAGTGGCAAGGATTGAAGCAATAAGGATGTTTTTGACTTTTGCAGCATACAAAGATTTCAAGGTTTATCAAATGGATGTGAAGTCTGCTTTCTTAAACAGAGAGTTGGAAGAGGAAGTCTATATCGAACAACCAAAAGGATTTCAGTCATCAGATCAGGGTGACATGGTATGCAGATTGAAGAAAGCTTTATATGGATTAAAACAAGATCCCATGGCATGGTATGCATGGTTGGACATGTATCTGATACAGATAGGGTTTAGTAAAGGTACTACAGACAACAATCTCTACTTCAAGATCAATGATGAACAAACCCTGATTGTTGCAGTTTTTGTTGATGATATTATTTTTGGAGGCAATGAGGTATGTGCTTAGTTTTTGCTAGAGAAATGTAAAGTGAATTTGAAATGTCCATGTTTGGAGAGATGAACTTATTTTTAGGTCTACAAATAAGTCAATCAGATAAAGGTTTCTTCATTTCTCAGTCTAATTATGTGAAAGAGTTGTTAAGGAAATTTGAGATGGAAGATGCTAAACCAATTTGCACACCTATGATAATTGGTTTTAAGTTGAGTAAAGATGATAACTCACCCTTGGCAGACTAGAAAAGGTATAGATCTATGATTGTAGGATTACTTTATCTGACTCAAACCAGACTTGACATAATGCATGCAGTATGTCTTGTGGCAAGATTTCAGGTAGAACCCAAGGAATCACATGTGATGGCAGTCAAGAGAATTATGAGATATTTAAAAGGTACAATGGATTATGGTTTATGGTACCCTAAGGACTGTGACTTTACTCTCAGTGCATATACTGATGCAAATTGGGCCAGAGATGTGGATGACAGAAAAAGTACAAATGGAGGTGCATTCTTCTTGGGAAAAAGTTTAGTATCTTGGTTGAGCAAGAAACATGATTTAATATCCCTATCTACTGCAGAAGCAGAATACATTGCAGTAGCATGTAGTTGCACTCAAGTGTTATGGATGAAGTAGAATTTGAAGGACATCAGAATTGTGTATGAAGATCCCATTGCAATCTTTTGTGACAACACAAGTGCCATAAACATATCAAAGAATCCAGTGATGCATTCAAGGACAAAGCACATATCCATTAGGTATCATTTTTTGAGAGAAAAGGTGATAGAGAATGAAGTCAAGTTGGAGTATGTTTCTACCAAGGATCAAATTGTAGACATTTTTACCAAGCCTCTACCTAAGGATACTTTTGAGTATCTCAGAGAAAAGTTAGGGGTTATCACCCCCCCTGCTCTAAACTAAGATGCACAATAGTGCATCAGTCTGGAGGTGCTCAGAGGTCTAGATTGATGCTTTTTAGGGCTACTTCTTAGGGGGAGTAGTCAGAGAGTTCAGAAGAGAGATTAGATGAGAGTAGAAGAGTGCAAGTATGTGCCCTTTGCCATTGATGTCAAAGGGGGAGAGAAGTCATGTGAAAAACTTAAAGTGTAGATGTGTAAGAGGAAAGGGGGAAAATTTTAGAGAAAGAAAGAGTGTAGGTATGTAAAGAGAAAGGGGGAGAATCTTTTCTTGATGGCTGTTGTAGTTTTTCACATCATATGTTGCCATCAATGACAAAGGGGGAGATTGTTGCAAGTATGTGCCTAATCGGTGTTGTCATTGATGTCAACATATCCTTGTCATTGGTGTCAACTGTATCTTATTCTATTACTTGTTTAGAAGACTTGTATGTTGAGGATATTGAGAAAATTAGCCTCTCCGGAAGAAACAAGTGAGTTAAGAGAAGTGTAGTATAGACAATGAATTGTATGCTGAAGAATAGTCCAGTAAATTGCTTCGCATTTATTTCTACTTGAAGATCGTGGTCTATGGATTGGAAGTAAGTTAGAGGTATGACTAAGGATGCTACATTCTAGGTTTGAGCCCTCCGCATGAAGATCTGAGTGAGTTGTGTTCACCAGAGTGAAACCTACTTTTCTTGTAAGTTCAATTATGATAGGGAGAAAGTATTCTGCTCCGCAATAAAGTATTTTGTTCTGCAGTTCTAGAAGGAAGCCTAGGATGATGATAAGTGCCTACAGTTGCAATGGTTCATGGTTTGGTGGTCCGCAAGCTATCTTTCCTTTATGACAGTTGAAGACAGTAAAGTTCATGTGTTCCAGTGTGAAGATTCTTATGGGTAAAGTGGTTAAAGGTTGCGCAGTTGCTCCTGATGATTATAACATGCTTGTGGATGTCTCCTGATCATGTTCCTATATGGACTTTGGTCCACGTTAAGAAATTGAGATTGTGTTGGAAGATTGTTCCCAGATAATGTAGCGTGTAACTAGTCTTAGCCAACTTGGTTAATCCCAATGATTGTGGAGATCTCTTGAAGATTGTGGAAGTGTGTTGAAGCATGGAAGATCATGTTTGAGTCCTAGCTAAGGCATGGTGTGATCTATGTACAATTTTACTTCATCCTCTTTGCATAGATCAAGACCTATTTTGTAAATGTTTGTAATACCGACCTTGGAGATTGTTCCAATGGTTGATGATTGTAATACCGACCTTGATGATCATTCCAAGGTTGTTGAAGTGTATAAATACTTGTAGTTGAGTTGTAGAAAAGTTGTCCTTGAGCGGAAATGAAAAGATATTAAGAAAGGTCCAAAAGGCAGAGCAGAGAAGAGGCAGAGGAAAGAAGCAAAGAAAGAGCAGAGCAGAGGAATTATTGTACTTCAATCACAAATATAGAAAGGTGTTGATCGTGACAGTGAGCTTGATAGTGAGCCGCAAGTAGGGTTTAACATCCCTTATTGTAATCTTGCTAGGTTTAGGGTTGAGGCAGTGAGCCTGCTAGACCTAGTTGTTCTTCATGGTAGTGAGCCAGTATGTTTAGGCCTGTGGAGTGACCAAGCCTGAACATCATTATTTCAAGATTGCAATATATATTGAGAGCTAATCCTCTATGTGGTTTTTCCCCACCTTGGGGTTTTCCACGTAAAATCTAGTGTCTCTTGTGTTTGATGTTGTATATGTGGTTAAGTTTATGATTTCATGCACTCATTGTGAAATCATAATAATTGTAGATAAGTGATGAATGTTTAATTGCAGAAAGTGTTTAAGTTTTTGGGACAATTGATTCACCCCCCCTCAGTTGTCTGACACATATCAGCACTCCCTCTGAAGCAGAAGACTCATTGAGGCTCGTGAAGACAAATAGCAATACTCTTGATGTAGTGTATTCCTTGTTATGGCTTATGGTAGTCAAATTTTTGAGGTAAAACAATTCTTTATGCTAAGAGCAATTTTTGTATTGTAAATGAAAAATGAAAGGATTTCTTTATGATTCTATCTTTGATTATGATATGATTTCAAGGTTGAAATTATATAGAAAGTTGTACTTAATTTCTTGTGCTTATACAAATGATATTTTAAAAAAAAAATCTCTCTCATGTTTACCATCTTTATTTACTTCTAGTAAATATTTAATTTTTGTGTTGTTGAAGAAATGGTATTGTTACAACAACTATTAAAGCAAGGCATAACAAAATTAGATCGTGATGATGCATAGTCTTCATTCTTAGTTGATGAGATCAACGCCTCCTTTTGGCCAAATCTTACGTGTTGGAATTGTTGAAAGGCATTCATCAAATTATTCAAGACACTAGTTCCTCTCATGATCCTCTCCTTTTGTCACACTCCTCTATTTCTTCTACTATTCTCCCCTATCCTCAATGACCTACATTTATCTCTCCATCCTCCCACTTATTTTCTCCCTCCTAGTATTTCTTTAGCACCTGTTAACCATCCTAATCATCCCACACTCCCCCTATCGTCCCATCCAAAATTACTCCTGCAACTTCCTATTTGAATTTTGTTATTATTGGATACATTTTTTGAGATGGAAGTCCTTTCTATTTGGCATAATGCATAGGTGCATTTTGTATTTCAAGGATGTGGTGCATGTATATGAGTTTTTTTGCTAATTTTAGATTTGGGGATGTAATAGTTGTTTAGCTTGAATAAGTATCATTTAGTTCACTACAAATTGATCAACAAGTATTTAGATGTAGAAGTGTAACTTTGGGCATGTAGTGTGACAATATTGAGCATAAAACAAACCTTAATTTAGTCATTGTAACACTCAAAATGATGATAAAAATAGTTTGATACTCTCTTTGATATTTAATAGGTCTTCATATAGTTGGTTCAATCATCTTATGTATCAACATGTTGGCACAAGGTATCCTTATAGTATTGCAACAGATTGGCACTAGAAGGATAGTGTGGCAAAGTATTTCACATGTTTACAATTTTGCAATGAAGAAAAAGTTAGACCTAAAGGTTCTATTTTCCAAGTAAGGCACCACATATTGGATACCATCATATGTGACACCACACAATCATCTATAAGGAAAATAATGTCAATTTAATAAGGGGCTATGCAATGGAGATATGATCTAAAATAACATTCTTATCAACACATTTACCAAGTCAAAGATGGGTAAATGGATAAATGTGAATTAAAGATATCTATTTGAGTGGATGGTATTGAAAATTATTACAAAAGAAGTTAACAATGAACTCCTTACATATGCCGATGTCTCATTTAATTATGGGCCTTGTTTCATGAGCAAAGAATGCATCACAAGGGGACCTATTTAGGGAATGCATCATAAGGGAAACTATTCCCAATGCCACAAAGGACCATGTTCCACCTAAATTGTGCTTTGTGTTTCTCTTACTCCTCAAGTTCATACAATTTTGCATTGAGGTTGAAATTTTGAATTTAATTATTGCAACCAACTATGCAGTGGGAAAAACATACTTTGTTTGAGTCAAATTCTACTTAAGACTAGCTATTACTCTTGTAAAGGGTTGGAAACCAAATTTTCTTAAGCAATTTTAAAACTTTTCACTTTAACTTTGTTTGAGTCAAATTCTACTTAAGACTAGCTATTACTCTTGTAAAGGGTTGGAAACCAAATTTTCTTAAGCAATTTTAAAACTTTTCACTTTTCTTTTCATTATTTCACTAGTTAGTCTAATCTTGTGTAGAGTGCTCTGCATCACTACTGGAGTGTCTACAACATCTATTGAAGATAGATGGATGATCTTGGCTTTACCACAAGCATATGGAAGGTTCGTAAACAACCAGTGTGTTGACTACAACGCATCGACACTTTAAGCTCTTCCCTCTAGTGTACCACAAGCATATTAGATAAAGATGAATCAACACAAATGTGTAGAGTGCTCACAATTGGCCATTTGAAGAAAACTACTAATAACATGTTGGAGCACTTTGAAATGTTGGCATAACAAGGCCTACCATCCTCACTTGATGGAAGTCAAAGGTTGTTGCCCCAATCAGAGGTTTTGGGAATTGATAAATGAAAAGAAAAATGATGAACTAGTTTTCCAAGCATGGCCTTAGGTACCTACGTCAGGTGATGAACAAAAAGTCATAAGGCCATTAGCAAAGCTAGAGACATAGGGTCAAAACATAATTACAAAGGCCCAACATTTTTCCTACATGGACACTATTAAACTGAAGCAATGCTTTCAAATTTTTCAAAAAAACTCAAAATGCTTGATGGTGAAGAATGGGAAAAGCTCTAGGTGACCCTATCAAATCTCTAACTTTTCAAGTTTGTAAGCCTCCCTACCTTTCCACGATTGAACAAGACCCCTAAGAGCCACTTAGTGAAAGGAATCTAGGTGTGCGGGAATCGCTTCCTAAACTAATCTAATGAGGGAAGAGGTATGCAAATTCATTTTAACCCTTACAATTACAACAATATTAAACTTATATCAGAGATATTACAACAGTAAACACAATACAAGAATGTAGACAGAGAGAAGTAGACACAAGATGTATTATGGGGAAAACCTTTTCAGGTGAAAAACCCCACACTCTAAAACCCGCACAATGTATTATCTGAAACAATTACAGTTTACAATACACTTGCAATGCAAGTTCTTCCAAGAGTCTTCAAATGTTGAATCTGGAGTTATTCTGGCAGCATAACAGTACCTATAAAAACACTATACAACTACAACTCCAAACTATGTAATATATAGAGATTACAAGGCATATTCTGGAAGCATCTTGGGATAGGCGTCCACCTTGGCCACATGGCCATTATCCTACATCAAAGGACACTTGTCCTTGCTACAAATACATCCCTTACATCTGTCATACATGGCAGATTTGACTTTCCCAACATGGATCGTTCCAAGGCTAAAAATAGACTATGACAGATGCTCTTACAGATCTTACAACTGTCATAGATTTTCCCAACATAACAACCTTAAATGTTGTAAGAAAATCTGTCATACAATGCTAAATATAGCATATTCCTCTTACAACATGTCATAGCCCAACTTGGGTGCCCAAAGATGCATTTCCCTCATGCAAAGATACTCACTGACACTTGTCACCACTTGTCATAGGAATCTCCAAACTTGGCTCTTACGCGTCATAGATTCTGTCATATAGAATATCCTCTTCCACCTACCACAAGATGCTGACACATGGCATAATAGTGCCACCTCAAATGGGATGCCCAAATCCATGTAGGTTTGACTTGACCATCCAAGTCACATTCCAAGTAAGATGACATGTCACTGTGCCACCTCAACTAAGTGACTAAACTAAATGTGCAAGTAAATACAATATTAAGCAATAAATAAATATACAATTAAATAAATAATGCTAGGAATTTGCAAAGGTTGAGACACCTTAATTCCTAACATTCTCCCACTTGTCGAACACCTTGTAAGAGCCAAAAAGAAATGACAAGATTTAACTGCTAGGGGCCAAGAGGCCCATAGACTCCGAACACCATCTAAACTTCTCTGTGCCCACTGGTTTCATCAATGCATCTACAACATTCTTCAAAGTGTCTACTTTCTCCAATATCACCTTCCCATCCTCTACCATGTCTCGCACAAAATGAAACTATACATCAATATGCTTTGTTCTAGCATGGAAAGTCAGATTCTTTGCTAAGAAAATCACACTTTGACTATCACAACAAATAGGAATCTATCCTGCATCAACACCAATATTTGAATACAACATCTTAAGCCAAATGGCTTCCTGCAAGCATGAGTTGCTGCCATATACTTAGCTTCTGTCGTGGACAAAGCAACCACATGTTGTCGCTTACTCATCCAACTAATTGCATCACCAAACATAGTAAACACAAGCATTAGTGGATCTCCTGCTATCAATGTCACCTGCCCAATCAGAATCCACAAATCCACAAATACATATAGAATATGGAGGTCCTGTAGGATGACCATGATAACATAGGGAATACTTGGAAGTACCCCACAAATATCTGAACACTCTCTTTACTACATCCCAATGTACTCGTCCAAGATTAACCATAAACCGACTAAGGATTCCCACTGCTTGGGCAATGTCTAGTCTTATACAAACCATAGCATACATCAAATTGCCAACATCACTAGCTTAAGGTACTCTGCTCATATCCTTCGTATCAGAAGGAGACTTTGGACAATCATTAACAGATAACTTTGTCCCCAATGAAATAGGAACACATAATGGTCTGCAATCTGCCATGCTGAATCTATCCAACACGGTCTTCACATACTTACTCTGGCTTAACCAAAGTTTTCTGTTTGCTCTGTCTCTTCTGATTTCCGTTCCCAAAATGTACCTGGCTACCCCTAAGTTTTTCATCTCAAACTGTGCTGACAACTGAGACTTCAAATTAGAAATCATATTCTTTTTCTATGTAATGCTCTGGCTGTGACATATAAATCTCTACCTCCAAGTCACCATGAAGGAATGTTGTCTTCACATCCATTTGCTCCACTTCTAAATCATAAGTTGCTGTAAGAGATAACATGAATCAAATAGATGTCGGCTTTGCAACGGGAGAGAAAATTTCACCATAATCAATTCCCTCCACTTGTGAGTACCCCTACGCAACCAATCTGGCCTTATACTTCTCAACACTGCCATCTGCACCAAATTTCTTCTTCAAAACCCATTTGCATCCGACAGGTTTCTATCCATCAGGCAAAGGCACTAAGTCCCCAGTTTTATTCTTTTCCAAAGAAGCCATCTCATCTTCCATGGCCTCCTTCTAGAAACCTACATCTTTCATGCCCATAGCCTCTGTCACAGTTCTAGGCTCATCAACATTAGTAAGCAAAGCAAAAGCACAACTAGAATCAAGCAATGTATAACCAAACCTCTGAGGTTGATTCTTGATTCATGTGGACCTCTTCAAAAGATGAGGTTGAGGTTCTGCTTCTTCTTTTGAGCTTTCAGAGCTACTAGAGCTCTCCTCATCATCAGGTCTCACAGTGTCTGTCGGTTTAGTTTTCTCAGGGGTAGTGGGAAACTAAACCACATCCTCTTTCTTTTCTTTCTCTTCTGGCTGTAGAACAGTGGAAGAAGGTGTTAGCTCTCTAAAAATAACACTTCTTCTATACAACACTTTTTCAACCACAAGATCCCAAAGCTTGTATCCTTTCACACCAATACCATAGCCAATGAAGATACACTTAACAACCTTGTTCTCCAATTTTGACCTCTTCTCCCTAGGCACATGAGCATATGCCTCACAACCAAAAACACGAAGATGTCTTATTGAAGGCTTCTTACCAGACCACACCTCCATGGGTGTCTTACCAACAAGAGTTGATGTATGAGACATGTTTACCAGGTAGCAAGCAGTGGCAACAACTTCAGCCCAAAACATCTGTTCGAGGCCAACTCCACTAAGCATACTCCTAGCCTTCTCCATCAATCTCTTGTTCATTCTCTCTGCAACTCCATTTTGCTACAGGGTGTATGGAGTTGTCTTATGTCTTTCAATCCCATGTTCTTTGCAGAACTTATCGAATTATGTGGAACAGAACTCACCACCATTGTCAATTCTCAAACACTTAAGCTTTTTACTAGTCTAATTCTCAACAAAAGCTTTAAACTATTTGAACTGACTAAAGACTTCAGATTTGCTTCTGAGAAAATAAATCCATGTCCTTCTACTGTAATCATCTATGAAAGATACAAAATATATAGATTTAGAGATCGAAGGAACATTAACTAGACCAAACACATCAGAATCAATAAGATCCAATACACCCGAAGAGTTATGAGAACTTGAGTAAAACTGAACACAGTTTTGTTTTCCATATATACAATGTTCACAAAAGTTGAAATCGAGATTACAATCATCTAACCCCTCAACGATGTTTTTATTTTTCAGGGTTCTAAGACCCTTCTCACCAATGTGGCCAAGTCTCTTATGCCATAACATTGTCTTCTCAGCAGGAAGCTTAACTTTCAAAGCATGAGCACCCTTAGGTACCCAAAATGTACTACCATCAGAATTTGATACAACAGATATTTTAGTTGTTGGTTCCAATGGTGGGGATGAAGTGACCATAGCTCTTTTCTTCAAGTCAGAGGAACTATTACATTGTGAAATGCATGTCTCCAGATGAAACATAGTACCTCTCTAAGTACCCTTCGCAAGCACCATAGCTCCTCTAGTCATCTTGCATCCTTCTTTCGAGAAGACAACTTGCACACCTACATCATTCAATTTACTTACAAAAATTAGGTTCTGTACCAAGCTTGGGATGTGCATGACCCCATAGATCCCCTTCACTTGTCCATCAGGGAGTCAGATTGTGACTCTTCCATGGCCAACTATCTTTAGATGAGAATCGTCACCCAGGTACACTCTTCCACCATTGAACTCTTCATTCTTTGTAAACCAGTCTTGATGTGAGGTCATGTGGAAAGAGGCACCAGAATCAATTAGCCACACATCCTCAGATGCATGGGTGGCCAAGGCTGCAATGAAGGCATTACCATCATCTTGTGACTTGTTAGAATCTCAATCTGGGACATTCTTCTTTTTCTTCTCTTTGCATTCCTTTCAGAAATGCCCAATTTTCCCACAGTTCCAACATAGTGCCTTGCACTTTCCAGGAGATTTGGGTCTCCCACGGGATTTGGATCTACCCTTCTAAGCTTTCTTGTCTTTCTTTTTCCCTTTGTCCTTGGGTCTTCCATGAACCGCAAGAGCTTCTTTGGCCGACTCAGATGACTTTCTCCGCATCTCTTTAGATAACAGCAAAGATACCACTTCATCCATTTTGAAAGTGGATGTGGTACTCCTGATGGCCATAACAAGATGATCCCATGAATCTGGTAAAGAACAAAGCAGGGTCATACACCGATCCTCCTCCATTTTCACACCAACAGATGTCAATTGTGCAACTAACATATTAAAAGCATTCATGTGATCAGCAACAGATCCTCCATCTTCCATCCTCAGAGAATATAGCTTCTTCCATAGGAATAACTTGTTTACCAAGGACTTAGCCTGATAAACATCACCAAGTTACTTCCACAGATCCTTCACAGTTTTCTCTTCATGAACATTTAACAGGACAGAATTAGCCAAACAGAGTCTCACAAGACCCTTGGCTTTTCAATCTTTGAGATCCCAATCATCTTGCAACATTACCGCTAGTTTTAAACTAGAAATTGCTTCCCATAGGTCTCTATCAACAAGCATGTCTTCCATTTTGAGTTTCCACAACTAAAAATTGTTTCCATTAAAATTTTCCACCTCTATTCTTCTGGATGTGCCTGCCATCTCCTGTACAGACTCCCACTCAATCTAAGATCAGTACAAAAAACCCCTACCCAACAGCTAGGACCAAAACTGGCCAGGCTCTGATACCAACTAAAAGGAAGCCAAGTGTACGAAAATTACTTCCTAAACTAATCTAATGAGGGAAGAGGTATGCAAATTCATTTTAACCCTTACAATTGCAGCAATATTAAACTTATATCAGAGATATTACAGTAGCAAACATAATACAAGAATGTAGACAGAGAGAAGTAGACACAAGATGTATCGTGGGGAAAACCTTTTCAGGTGAAAAACCCCATACTCTAAAACCTGCACAATGTATTATCTGAAAGAGTTACAGTTTACAATACACTTGCAATGTAAGTTCTTCCAAGAGTCTTCAAATGTCAAATCTGGAGTTATTCCGGCAGCATAAAAGTACCTGTAAAAATACTATGTAACTTGTTATTCCCATTTCAATAACCCCAAATTTTGAACTTTTCTAATGAACTAACAAGTCCTATCATGCACCAAATGGCCTTTGGTCAAGTCATCTTTCTTTGCAAGTCATCAATCTACACATACTTCCTTCATCATTCCTAATGATAACCCATTGTCAAGATGTTACATCTAGCTGCGTTATTCATTTCCCTGCATCTGACTTTGTATAGAAATGTCATCCTGAAGAAAAATTAACCATTTCTTATCACTCAATTTCTCAAATACACTTGAATCCTTTATCGTTGTGTTCCTGACATTATACTACTTGGTCCGATAAGTTTCTATGTCAACATGCCTCATAATTCGGGAGAGTTTTAAACTTCAATCTTTCATCAAACAACTTGTCAAATGATCAAATCAAGAGCTTTATGCAAATAGGGGCAAAATAGTTTCACAAAAACATATATCTCCCTTTTACAAATGAATTGCACTTAAGAGATCCAATGGTAAAGTCGAGTTACAAATCTTCACAGGTCCAAAAACTCTCTTAAATTACCAAGAAAAGAAAGGTTGCAAATTAGGGTTATGTCAGTAACTATAAGCTTGGAGATTATAAACATAGGTTGTAAGTAAATCAAGTTTCATTGTATCTTGAACTTGGATAAGAGAAGCTCTTTTATCGGGAAGTTCTAATTCATTTCCAACAAAAGTTTCAAAAACACGACAAAGTGTCGATGAAGGAGATATATTGAAAAATCACGTGAGTTGATATGTTGGAGATCAAGAGTTGTGAAGCTGCGAGATCCACATCCGAAATTAATGATATAAGGGAATGAAGAGATCACAAATCTATACACAGAAATGTGTTCATTGAAAAGATTTTACAAAGACTTTTGTTTATATTGGAACGTTTCAGTGAAGATCATGACTAATGTACATATTGGAATTTATACAAGGAATATACTTCGGCAATAGTGAGATAGAAAATTCTAGAGCTCTCATAAGTTTCTATTAATAAAGGGTAACCTCATCATCCACGTGTCTTGATTGAGCATCTTCCACAATTTGAAAAGAGATGTCATGAACTGTCAAGAATATTGTAGGTGTCAGAGATGATTATAAGTTACAAAACAATTTCAAACCCTAACACGAAGGAAGCCAATAATCGTCAGTGAAAGCAGTGAGTTATCAAGATAAGTCCAAATGACCGAATGAATTATTGAGACACCAATAGGTGCCGATAATGAGTAGTAGAAAGAAAGAGTTATTCTAATCATTCGATCACGTCAGATATTACGAAAACACTTGGTGATCGGTCCTCACCAATAATGTAAATTGAGTTGGAACGTAAAAATTGGAATACTATCGTCCATTGGCCGAAATAATGAGTTGGGAAACTTATTAAAAACACCGACGAAGTTGGAAATGATTTCTCAAACTCTGATTAAGATTAAATGATGTTGATTGTTAATCCTTCCACGTCCAAGAAATCTGTCGGCATCATCTCGAGGCACAAAGGATAACAGAATATTGTTAAATCATCACCACGGGCTCTTCAAGAAGAAACAAAGGTAGTTATAATAACTAAATACCTTCATAAGTGCATGAGGTGATGCGCATGACAGACCACGTTCATTTTAACTACAGAATCATAGGCTCCCAAATGAATGCACACAGTAGGCGTGTTGAGAAGGTCATAACAAACACATTTGTAACTGTAAGACTAAACACCACCAAGTGCAGACGTCCATAGAAGCAAGCCTTCATCCAGATGAGAACCTTGGTAGACACGTATGCGGATATGAAAGCATTTACAAAGCCTTTCAACTTCCTAACACAAAGCCTACGTGGGATATCTTATCATAATGTTCAATGATTGCGTAGAGAAGTCTTTAGAATCTATCCAGCAAAAGGAACTTTCAAAAGCCCTTTTGCGACTTACAGATGCCAATGTAGGTTTGTCTGCAAAAAGCATAGACTTATGCATAGACATCAAAACAGTTTGATGGAATAGCTTAAAGAAAAAGTGTCTAACTAAATACAAAGATTACCAGGGATGTAATTTGCATGCAAGAAGTAACTGCGGGTGTAAAACAACTCTGCAACCTTTGCTAGCCTTTTAACTATGGAAGTTGATACAAGACACAAGCATATTCCTTGAATTCCATATGGGTGTTGGTGCTAGTTTTATTTCTATATATTTGGGCACTCGCTGTTTCCAATCTTTGGAAAAGTATTTGCTTCAATTGGCATCTAACCAACCCAGTAAAACTGCCACATTGGTCATTTTGAAGGAAATCATTTTCCTTGTGGGTCTGTTTCCTACAGATTCATTGCACAAGTTTGTCATCCTACATATTAAAGACATGTTTTTGCAAATTGGTATTCTATCATGAATTTCATATGGAGTTGGTGTGATCCCTTCTGAGAAACACATAATGAAATCTTTATTGTTCATTACTGTATCTGCCATTGTGGTGAACATTTTTGTAAAAGGTATACTCACAGCCTCCTCGCAAATAGATTGCTCACGAAGTTGATTTGTTGAAAAGGTCTTAGGGACTTTCAAGTAGGTGCAAGAGCTAACTTCAGTGTAAAACTTACAAAAAGCCTCATCATGAAGTACAAACCCCAAGACTATGAATATGCTCTGATGATTAACACTATGCTTCTGGAATTATTCAACACTAAAATGGGGCACATTAACCTGCAAGACATTCAAACATCATTAATGGAAGGAGAGCGGTCAAAATTGTCCCGCAGGATAGCAGAAAGTGGTCTAGTGGATGCGGCCTGCTTTCCCATAGCAGTGCAGTGCCCAGAATTGGTGATAGAATGTGTGAAAGGATACAATCCTGAAGCTAGAGAAGTTAGGACTGTTGACAGATGCTTGATGGCCAAGCTTGATGGAATTTCCATCGCCATCATTCTCCAGCTGCCATACAAGAAAAAATTCATTTGTATTGATAAGCAAAAAGCTTACAAGTATTTCAGTACAACAAAAACAAGTTTTTAAACAACTTAGCTAAAGAATGGAAGGATAAATCCAAAGGTGGACAGTCTCAGCTTCCCAAGACACTTCATCACTCTCTTTTTATCAAGTAAATCTTTTATCTAATTGTCCTACTCCACAGATTAACATGCAACCCCGACTCAATTGAGTTCGAGATGTGGATGCACCTTTTCATCATGGTCATATCAGCCAGAAAGCAATTCATTGATTGGGGCCATCCTATCAGTGACTGCATACATGATTAGTTAATCCACTTCAAGACAAGTCAATGCTTCCACATGTCATCCTACTTGATATATGCAATCGCTAATTTGAGGTCATGGCCAGGTTTGAGTACTATTGGTGTTCTAAATCAAGAGACATAGATTTACGACTACTACAAGCAGTTGCAGTTAGAGGAAAGTTTTATGTGTTTCAGACGAGTGAATGATGTTTTTACAATGCTAGCAATGAGGCTACTTCAAGGGAATACGGCTATCAGAATATCAAAAGAAGCAACACTATTGATAAAGAGGTACGGAAGCTACTTCATTCAGTTTCTAAGATTCACCTACCTTCAAGTAGGAGGATTCGATGGCTATCCTTCTAAGTTGCCAAGATACGTGGATGATAAGCTTGTCTTGATCGAGCTTTGTAGACAGCTGGTGTCAGTCCAAAGGAAATGCAGAGATAGGAAGAACAAAAGAGTTGCCTTCCCTATTTGCCTCAGTCATTACAGATGTGAGTCTAGCTCAAGAGCAGAAAATATGGAAAAGGCTCTAGCTAAGATCAACTTGTACACATACCAGATGAGGTTCCCCTTTGATAGCAAATACTGTGTCAAGAATAATTTGAAGCTTGGTCTTGGGTATCTTCATTTCCCTAATGTTGAAGACTTTTGTGAAGACTATGAAGATGAATTTGAAATAAGAAAAAGAGATTGGACGAGATTCACCTTGAAACAAATTCGTGACTTCAAGATGAAATGGGTCATTGAGGGTATTGAAGATGATGAATCAGATCTAATTGATCCCTTCTACTTTGAAGAAATCTAGGCTCAACCTCTTCCTGCTATCAATTGGGTAGATCCAGAGGTTAGAGATGTCAGAGAAAGAACCAGTTTTGTGATCAACAAGTTAGAAGCTTGGATCAGAAAGAAGATAGCTCAGATGACTGCTATAAGACCGACAAGTAGAAAGGAGATACCAAGGAGAAGAAGTGACCACCAAGATAGTTCTACTTCATCAATTCCTTCTTATACACCAGTTATGGATATTCTTTCTCATCAAAATACTCAAGGAAGCGGTGGAGATGAAGATCCCCCAAGAAGAAATAATCTCCAAAACACATGCGGAGATGAACCCAGACAAAGGAGAGAAATCAAGATCAAGGGATAAAGAAGTAGGCTCTACTTCAAGAGAAGAGAAAGAATAAGAAGAAGTCCTGATTGATTCAAGGTTCGATGAAAGCATACCAACTACATCATCTTCAATCCTCATTGAATCCCCTCATCATGAAGTACAACATCCTACTTCAGTTATGGAACCTTCTTCCTCAAAGAATCCAATATGTCAAATAGAACAAGTTGAAGAGTGGGCAACCTCACCAGTACCTGAACAACAAAGTCTCCAACAAAGTAATGTACAGGAGCTCTCAGAAAATCTTTCCCTCCCATGGTTGGAACAAAGTCTATTGAAGAAAAGAAAGGTAAAAGAGTTGGTTGTTCTTGAATTCAACATAGTATCCAATCTTTTCATGAGATCTGGGAAACCGAAAAAGATCAAGGTGACTTCAAGAATAAAAATTGATTTAAACTCAGGAAATATGTGTCTAGAGATAGCTCAGCCCACCTCTGAAAAAGATGTAAATGAAGCCACTCATGTAGATTTTGTTATGACAAAAATTGATATGGGTCCATCTACTCATGAAGCTGACATACAAAACTTCAATGTAGTAGCTGCAAATTTGGTAGAAAGGACTGAGAAAGAGAAGCAGTCTAAGGATCAACTGAAACAACAAGTACAAAATTTGTCTTCCTACTTGAAGTCCATAGGTGACACTTCTACCATGCCACTCAATGTTGATCACCAGTCAATCATCGTAGGTCTGGAAGGAGAAGTTGAAAGAGGTGTTATTGATAATCTTCAAAAATATCAAGTTTATGGAAAAGTGACCGAAAGTTGGGTGGAGAAGGTCAGGTCCATTGCATCTGATTTCTTTGTTAAAGCAAAGGTTGTTCATGATGAAGCCTTAATAAAAAAGGAAACCATTGAAAAAGACCTAAAAGGTGTTAGAAAAGAAGCAGCTTGGAAGGATATCATGAAGGATTTCACGAAGATGATGGAGATTGATGTCAACATCCTTGTAGCAGAGAAAATTACCTAATACAGAGGAGAACTACTTGGAAATCTAGTTGGAAAGCATAAGTTGGAAATTGGTAATCATCGACCAAGTTTCAACAGAGTAAGAAAAACTTATACTTGCTTGTGATCAAGTGTGTGTAAAACTCCAGAATCAGCTCACCACCATCCTCCTGAGTGCACCATTTATGGATGATTCACAAGTGATCCAAAATGGTTTTCAGAACATGGTTGATCAACAACTTTTCAACAGAAGACTCTTCGATGAAAATGCAATGGACAAATTGATTGATATCTATACTTTGAAGATTTCTATTTCCCAAATATCGACTATGGTGTCAAAGTTAAGCAACATCCACAAGAACCTAAAGACCTGGAAGATGAGGATAGCTAACATCCTGATTCCTAAAGGGAAATTAGTTACTCCAACCATCAAACTTTTTAGAATGTTCAAAGAAAAAGAATCCGGTTGACAGGATCAGTTTCCAGAATCAGCAGCTCCATCAACGACACCTTCGACAAGCATGAATAAATGCACTGTTGCATATTGTATAGTTCTCATTTTTGATGTGTTTGTGTGTGGCTCAAGTCATGATTTTGGCTTGTTTTGTAAATAATCTTCATGATTGAGTTTTTCCTGTTCGAGTCTTCATCTTTTTTTATTGTAAAGTTAGGTTTATCCTAACTCTTTCTCACAAGGTAGTTGTTCTAAGTGCCAAAGTTGGGTAGTTACTCTAAGTAACTATCTTTATGAAAAGAAAGTTAGTTATTTCAAGTTGGTGCACTTAGAGAGTTAGTTATTCTAAGTAGTTACAAAAGTGGTTAAGGTAGTTACCTTAAGTGGTTTCTAGCCTCACCTATATATACGGCTTTGTAATTCAATCAAAGGGGTTCCACTTTTTCGCAAGGCATTGTATGAAGGACTCGAATAGTATTATTCAAGCAAGAAAGTAATAGAGAAATGTTTTGGATGTGTGTTCAATCCAATCTTATGTGTTTGTTGATATTCGTATGTTTCATCAATGATAACCTTTTGCTTTCCTTTAAACATTGCATGTGGAAAAGATTATCATGTCAACTTTTGGTATCTCAACTTGAATGTGTGGAACTTGAATCGATAAGATTATTTCTCATTTCTTCATTAGTTTTCGTTATTCGATTTGTTTTGTTCTTATAACCCCAGAAAATCCATATACCCCCATCATACAAGGGAGCTGCCCCTCTCAAACGTAGAGAGGAATCAACATTGTTCTGCGATTCTTCAACTGTTGTCAACAGTTTGTTGCTGATCCAAGGGTGAAACAGAGTTACTCAAGAAGATTACTTAAGAGCAACAAATCTGTTTACCAACACAACTACAACTCCAAACTATGCAATATATAGAGATTACAAGGCATATTCTAGAAGCATCTTGGGATAGGCGTCCACCTTGGCCACATGGCCATTATCCCGCATCAAAGGACACTTGTCCTTGCTGCAAATACATCCCTTACATCTGTCATACATGGTAGATTTGACTTTCCCAACATGGAGCACTCCAAGGCTAAAAATAGACTATGATAGATGCTCTTACGCATCTTACAACTGCCATAGATTTTTCCAACATAACAACCTTAAATGTTGTAAGAGAATCTATCATACAATGCTAAATATAGCATATTCCTCTTACAAATTTCATAGCCCAACTTGGGCGCCCAAAGATGCCTTTCCCTCATGCAAAGATATTCACCGACACTTGTCACCACTTGTCATAGGAATCTCTAAACTTGGCTTTGATGCGTCATATATTATGTCATATGGAATATCCTCTTCCACATACCACAAGATGCCGACACATGGCATAATAGTGCCACCTCAAATGGGACGCCCAAATCCATGTAGGTTTGACTTAACCATCCAAGTCTCATTCCAAGTAAGATGACATGTCACTATGCCACCTCAACTAAGTAACTAAACTGAATGTGCAAGTAAATACAATATTAGGCAATAAATAAATATACAATTAAATAAATAATGCTAGAAATTTGTAAAGGTTGAGACACCTCAATTCCCAACACTTAGAACTCTAGTGTTTCTAAAGTGGATGTTTAATTTTGTAAAAATCTACCTTTCATCATGGAGTTTCAATTTATCATAGGCATTTTGAAGGATTGCAAGACTTGGAGGAGCACGAGTCATCAATTTTTTTTGATATAACACAATGTGTGGAGATTATAGGAATAGTAAGTTTGATAAATGGTTTTGAGTTAACAGTGTCCGTCCATGAATCCACTTCAACATCATATGAACCGTGTAAGTTTTTGGCTTGGAAGAGGGAACTGTCAATTGAAAGTCTTAGCATTGGCTTGTTTGATATTTTGTGGCGGCTGCAGGTCAACTTTTTGGAGTTGTTAAGGCTATGAAGGAGCTATGTCAATCATATTAGATTTCATCAATGGCTTGTGGAAGCTTTGAGAAGTGTTAGATTGTGCAACTAGGTAGAGTTAGACGAGCCCTCGATTTCTCCATACAACACATAAATCAGATGCTCGTGGAGTTTTTAGTTAAAAAGGACATTGAAAAGAGTAAAAGGTAGTAGTAACTATTGATCTTGCCACCTCCACACATCTAATGGCCTGTGAATGCTGTAATTTCTCAAAGTGGATCAGACTGTGAATGGATTTGACTATCCAAATTTGAATCCATATGGCATGCACACGCATTGAAGATGTAGTTGAGCATGCATTTCACTCTCCACTACAATTTTTAAGTGTGAGCAATTACATGCACCAAGTGGAGGAGCTACTTCAAATGGGAGTTCATAACTAATTTGTTGCCCAACATTGAAGAAACACTCTTACATGATTGATGTATTAATTGCCCATCTTATTTTTAGTTTTTAATTATGTTTGCTTTCTTATAAATAAGAGTCTTGGGCTCATTGTTAAGGTTGGATTCTGCTTTCTAGAGTGAGCATTGTATGCAAGACTATTATGCAAGACTATTTATTAGCTTTCCTTCTTTTAAGTCCTAGAGTAGCCTTTGTTTATGTGTTTAGAAGTTCTCTAGTTTTTATTTTTATTTTTTATGATTACTTTATGGAATGTAATCAAGCATGTGTACTTGAAGAACTTACTAGATCAAAAGCTATGATTATCTCTATCCTTCTTCCTTCATTGTTTATGAATGATTGATTTTCTTTTACATCTTTATAATTGTGCTTAATTTTAATTGTTGTTGCTATTAAACACTATGCTAAATCCTCTGTGAGAGATAAGTACAAAAAATCTTGTGGTGCATCATATCTATTTGATTTTAGTACTTTCTATCCCTTTTCCACTATTAAGTTAGATTAACTAGAATAAATAAGGAATTGACCTTTTAATCCTAGAGATTGTCTTACATTTCAAGGTCCCATATTTGTAAGACTTTCCATGCTAATGTTCTCTATGAGACATTGTTATCACATGCATATTTAAGCATCACCAAGTGCCAATATATTATTCTAGATGGTTACTCCTAGTGATGAAGTAATCACATAAGGTGACATATTACTCTCAACATGTCCCATATTGGTATGTGTATGCATCATGTCGCGTGTACAGTAGTGGTGGAGGATGTGAAAGACGTATTATCAACTAATGACACATTATCATCACATATGTACCAAGTAAAAATTGTAAAAGATCCTCATGTTATTTTTCCTTCTCAGATTTGTCTAAATCACATGTTTGTTCAATAAAGGGTGTAGAAGAATGTACACCACAATCACTCAAAAATATATCCAAAGAAAAAATAAGAGGATTTGCATGTGGGTCTCTATTAGAAGGTTGTATATCATTAGGATGCATAGAAAAAACCATATGATCCACTAAGGAAGGGCCACTAGAAGAATGAAAATCACAAGTAAAACATGGTCTATAAAAGGATATGACAACACATGGAAGGATGCATAAGAAGAATGACATGAAGAAAACCATTATTTAGCTCTATAAATTCAAGAATCATCAAAGGCATGTATGGAAGGATAGTCTGAAGATAAGAATGATCTAATATGTAACTTTGCATCTTCAATCCCACTAAATAGCTCTATCATAGGTGTATTAAGAGAATGTGCATCATAAGTCACATCATCATGAAACAAGGTGTCATAAACCACCTCATAATGAGATAAGGAAGTATCACTACATCACTGTGCTCATTAATTTAAACATATATCATCAATAGACCATGAACCACAAGATAGAGAAGATGGATCATCACGAAGTGCATGGGGGGTAATGACCTCATGTGAAGGTGAACAAGGCATATCACTAGTGATAGAAGGAAAGAAATCATCATAAAACTCATTGCTAGGATAATCATCATAGATAGGTAATCCAAAATGAATGAGTATATCACTAGGTGTGGGTGAAGGTGCATCATTGTCAGGTGTAAGGTGAAGGTAAGATGTGTATCTACATCATAAATGTCTATAGGTTCAATATGAGATATAGAAAAATGATCATCATTATACACATCATCATGTATAAAAGAAGGTAATGCATTCAAAGCACATGAATCTATGGAGGCATGGCTATTGCAACATATAAGAGATTTGTCATCACAAGAAGTAGCCATGTCATGCATAGGAAAAGGAGCTTAAACTCTATCTTCTTTGTTCATCCTACAAGGTTTGTTATAAACTTTATCTCTACATGCATCTACTCATCGTTAACATAATCTATATTATCATTAGGCTTATAAATAAATGATAAAAGTGCACATGTAATAAGCATGGATGAGCACTAATCAACTCCATGAAGGAAGGAAAATATGAGACATGATAGAATAACTCCTCCATAGAAACATATCCCTATCATTAGTATAATGTTTCATATGATAATAAAGGATAGAGGGATTATATGTAATGAAAGATAAGAACCTATCAAAATATGAAATATAAGCATGCACATAATCCAAGGAGTAAGACCTAAAAGGAGCTATAGTGAAAGATATAATAATGAAAATCCCTCCAAGGGAGGTTATCAAAATATTATGTAAAGACCTTAATGAATGTGAGTAAGTGGTATAAAAGTGAGGTAAGATCTAATGCATGTTAGAAAATTAGTCCCTAATCAGATATGAAACAACTGTAAGATGTAAGTCCTAAAGCCAACGTTGGTGAATAGGGTGGGTTAATGATATGGTATGTAGATAAGTTCACTAAACCCTACAACAAGAATGATTTAATAAGCTCGAGGATAAAAAAAATATTAGATCTAAGAATAATATATAAAAATTAGAAAACGACATATTTGAAAACCCTAAAATTGAGGAGAAAAAACTAGGTTGTGTAGGATTGGACAGGTTCAACAAAAATGTAAAGGAAAATAACTTTTCCCTAAGCTTAGTCTAAGCTAATCCAATAAAATGTATACAACTTAACATAAATCAACTAGATCAAATCAATTAATGAGAGTAATAATTGAATAATTAAATGCTAAGGATGGAGGTACTTAGCTCTAGGATGATGGAGAAGAAATAACTTTGATATCACATTGAATTTCACCCATCTCAAGACCAAAAATAGTTCCTTTCTATTTGTACTTTGCCTTGAAATGAAAATAGGCTGACAATTCTATTGTGGGTTGAATTTGTAAATCTTCATCAATTTTGCGGGAGCAAATCTATCCTGTAGCTTGTGGATATGATCTAGTTGATTATGAGTGCTTGCTTTCTGATTCCTTGATTTACTACTCTTCTTTGATTGTCAAGGATTGGCGATATTGAAAAATACCTTGGGGAGGTTGTTAGGTTGCTAAGGTCAAATTCTCCTAGGTCAACCCCTTGGGAAGACTGGGTTTATGGTCGAAGCAATGATCAAGGACACTAATATTTAGTCATGCAAGTGCTCTAGAATGATGAAGCGAGTCTAGGTTTGTTTTAGTGCTCCAATTCAAAAGATTCCTACAACAAATGCTCCATAAATGTGAATGATTTCTCAGCGCATTTTGGATATGAGAGGATGATAAATAAATCAACATTGAATGCCTTTCAATATCAAGACATCAATAAATTGTGGAAAATGTGTACCAAGTTGGCTCATGGTAGGAATAAAATAGGTGAGGGTCAACCAAAATTTGAATTTGAATTTTGAAATTTCATGGATCAAATCTCTCGACATGGAATCAACCTAAGACAAGGGAGTGGAAGGATCAAGATTGGAAATAAATGTCTAAAACATAAGGTACAATAATGAGCACAATAACTCTCACATAGATAGATAAAAATATATGCAAATATAAATAAAGTTGGAATTAAATTTAAAAGATTGTATAAATAAAAATAAGTAAACAATATCAAAGAATAAAACTAACTTTATATAAGAATATATCATTTGTCAATGTACAATTATATTAAATCATTTTATAAAAAATAAACCCAAAACTCAATAAAAATTAACATGAATATACAAATTTTACCATTACAACAATTTCAAATGTAAAAACAAACCCAAAATATAAAAATGAATTATACGGATATTCGGGCCAATTACACTAATACCTTGAATGTTGGCTCTTTGACCAACTTATCTGAAGAAGAGAGGTTTACTAAACTCACACTCTATTTGACCAAGATTCATAGCAAAAGATCTAGGATCCAAAGGGAAAGGGAGTTCAGTTAGGCACTTTGTGGGTGTGTGTTCTAGTTCTCTTTACAACATGTTTTGGTTTCTAGGGTCCCATAGACTGTTTGCCCTCGTAAACGTTATTAAAAGCATTCATTCATTCATATAATACGCCTTGTAACAAGTGCAAAGTACTAATTTTATTTAGCATATAGATCGGGGAAAGTGGAGTATTGCTGCGTGTCAGAGTATTAATGTGTGTTGACTAAATCTTCCGTGGTAAAGACGGATGAGACAAATCGACGGATGAGACAAATCAAAACTTTATCATAGTCAACATCTCAATTAAATCGAAAAGATCGCAGGCGGACTTTGGTTGACCATAGTTAATGTGGAAAGTAAAAGTGGCACGCGTAGCACGTTGCTCTTTTCTATATATTAGCTGTCCACTCCGCGTAAGAGCATAGGGATGGATACCTACCAAACTTCATTTTAAATATTCTAGTAACAAATGGAGTTGAAATTACGTTATTAGTGTAGAAAATATTAAAAACACAGATTGAATTGATAACTAAATATTCTAGCAATAGTCTTGTTGCTTCCCTTCCTAAATTTGAAATGTTAAAATTTTGAAATTTTCAATTAAAAAAGGCTATAATGGTAGATACAGACCAAAAAAATCATGATGAAAAGTTGTATATTTCAATTTTTTTTTTTTTTTTTTTTAATTAAGGGAGAGGGGCCAATAGTTGCCCACCCTAAATTCGCGCATGTCAAGCACATAGTTAGACATATCGAATTTCGACAATTTTTTTTTGGTTTTTCCGTATGCAACCGAAGAGCTTAAAGCTATTCTTTCGGCTTTTGGGCACTTATACATTTCCCTGTAGGACGCGTTATGCGCACATGGGCCGAAAAATGGTCATTTTAACATGTCGCCCCATACATCCGCACCGATGTGCCGATAACCGCTCGCCATCACATTTGTACACTTATCTTAATTTCATTGGTTAATTTACAAATGTATTGGTGCATTTGTGTTAATTTATTTGGTTGGTATTTTGCATGTATTGGTTCTTTTTAAAAATTTAATTTGGGGGGGGGGGGGGGTCAAGTGATTAAAAACATAGCGGTTATTGGGGCGTGGGCGGCAACTGGCCACTCTCCCTTATTTATAAATATGATTTGATTATTTAAAGTTTTTATTTCTTATGAATCAAGAAATATGAAGGTGAAGGTGTTTGCTTAGTGAGTTGTGTAATAAAGTTGTTTCTATATGTAGATGATCTTATCTTAATGGCAAAAATGTCGCATAGTTTTAGAGCTCTGGAATTGTTTTGTCAAGAGGTAGGGATGTACGTCAACACTAGCAAAACCAAGGTCATGATATTTACTTTACTAAGAAAAAAGAAGCAAATAAACTTCATATTTGAAGGAAGTCCTTTGCAAGTGGTGGATGAATATAGATACCTTGGTCTCGATTACACAACAAACTCAGCGAGGAGACTCGTATGGAAAAAAGAATACAAGGGGGCTAGAAAGCTCTATACTTGCTATAAAACAAATGTAGGGGTGCAAAATTATGGGACTGGAAGACAAAGAGGACCCTATATAAGTTGTTTGTCACATTGATGGTGCTTTATGGATGTGAAGTTTGGGGTGGAAACAAATTCGAACTTAAATGGAGACAAATCAAGAGGTTACAAAAGCATTTAATCACAAGTAGTTTCAAAACTAAACCATATGAGATCTTATGACCTGAAACATGCACTTTCTCATTGGAAACATCGACTTTGATCTATATGTTAGGTTATCTAAAGATAATGGAGAATATGGAGTCACATTGCTAACCCAAAATTGTTGTGGAGGAAAAGTTAAGTAGAAGAAAGAGCACATGGATGAAACAAAATACCAATTGGATGAGTAAATGTGACATTGGAATGCAAGACTACCCAAAAACTAATGATGGGATCAAAAGAGATGTGAGAGAAAAAGTCAAGGCAACTGTGTGTACAAAGCAGCTTAGGTTAAAGTGTAGTGCCCCTCCGTTCTCACCTTGGATGTACAGGTGAACTGATCAAGGCGCATGAGGATGAAGGTAAAATAACAGGAATAAATATGGTAAGGTATACAATTGATGTTGTACAATATAGATAGATGTTTTATCCATGTGAGGTTTCATATGATAGTTAATGTGTTTTATTGATAATCTCTATTGCGACACTGATAATGCAGGCTTTGACATTATTTTGCATTCCAATGATCAAGATGTCGATCTCACTACAATTGTTATGGATCTCATGGACTGATTCTATTAGATTTATTTGTTATGATGATGCTTCTGGGACTTATTCAATGTCATGCACCTATATGTTTAGTGTATGGTTCTGTTCAGATAATGAGGTAGATTCGAGTGGTTATGATCACGTGTTATCTAATCTAGATTGATATGATGTGGAGAGGACGATGTCACATCACTTGCTTGCGAGTGCCCTGTGATATTGTGATTCCTTTTTCACCTAGTGATAGCTTTTGTGCATTTATATATATGCTTAACTGTGTCATTTGCTGCAGGATGCAGGTATCTGGCATCGACTCCACCTGAAATAACAGGTCTGAGCGTGCCTTGAACCCAATGGATAAGTTGTACCGGAGATAACTTAAGGTCCCACATCCCAAGTCATCATCCTCAATCAGGAATGCATGACATGTCTAGTTAAATTGTCAGTTCTGTCAGTATGTCAGGTCTTGCAATTGAGGTATATTTGATGGAGCTTGTTTGGTTAAGTGTGTTTTGGCCTGGCTTGTGAACATGTTTTCGGTTTTTAATGGCTGTCCTACTCAGTGGGTTAGGTTGTATGCTTTGATTGCGTTATATAATCATGCTATTATTTGATCCACTATAATACTTAACAGGATTACATCAATTATCATTATTAATATTAAATAAGGTTAAAATGATAACTGATAATTACCTAGCTCAAGGTAATTATCCTAAGTTGTTTGAATGTGAATTACTGTTATTAAATTGAGTTATTTGGGGGTAATTATAGATGTAAATAAGTTTTAGTATCTTAATATTTTATTATGATTTCGCAATATTTATTTTAGTTTAGGGAATAATATTTCTCATAGTTATGTTTGTAAAAGGGTCAGATTATTACTCAGGTTATACTAAATAAAATACATAAATTAATTTGTGTCTCGGTTCAAAGGTTATACAAATAAGGTATAAATAATTATACATATATGATAAATATATATATATATATATATATATATATATATATATATATATATATATATATATATATATATATATATATATATATATATATATATATCTATAGTATAATACTAAAATAAAACATTATAGTGTTAGTTGAAAATTAAACTATGAGCTGTAAGGAGATAAATTTAATTAATAGTTGTGATAGTTGGCATTGGATCATGTGCCAAGCCTTCTACAAAGGTGGGAAGAATCTGGAAATTAGGGCAGATCTCTCTCTCTCTCTCGCTCTCGGGGGAAAAGGGAGAGGAATGGAGAAGGAACAACAAGCAGGGGAGATTGGTTTAGGTTGCAGCCAGAGAGGTTTCGGCATTAAATCCAGAGGGTTTGGACAATCGCAGGAAGAGGAATAATACCAAACCAGGTATGCGTTCTGATTATTTATTGCAGTAGAATACAGATTTATATTTATTTGCTCCTGATTTTGCTCTTGTTTGGGTTTTGTGATAACTGTTTTTAGAGCTCTTGACATTGCAACCGTGCGATTAAAATATGATTTGATCACCGTGTTCCCAAGATCTTGAAGATTTATTTGCATTGAATTCGATAAGGGCAAGGGCGCGGGGTTTTCGTTATGTATATGTGTGTGCGCAGCCTAGTTACCGGATTTGTAGGTCAAGATGGAATTGTTTGATGGAAAATTTTGATAAAGAGTCGGTAGGTCTAGTTCAGAAAACAATTCATTCAAATCTGTTATCGTAGAAATGAAAATTTATTTTAATTTTGTTTAACAGAGTAAATCGCTTGGTTTGTTAAAACCTGGGTCAGTCGGGATGTGAGGAAGATCTTTTACAGAAGAGAGCCTTTTTTTCATCTTTCGGCTGGTGAAAAGAGTCTTTTGGGAAAAAAAAAATCGAAGGCCCATTTCGTGTAGTTTTAGATTCACGGCGGATCATTGCTATGGCCTTCGCTTTAGCCTTATTCGGGATATGATTCGATATTCTGCAAGACAGGGGCCACTTCGATTTGAAATAAAGGAATGACTAAATTAGCTTTGGATATAAATGGCGGTGTTTTAGCTGTGGCTCCACCCGCCATATTCTGCGGGTCTTCCTTGCATAGAAATTCGCTGCCCTCTCAACTGAGGAAGACTAATAAGTTATCTGAATCTACCAGCTAGTGCAAAATGGCCATATGACTCCCTTTCGATATATATTCTTTTACTTATCAATACCACTTTGGCAATACCACAATGTGGAATAACCAAGAATCAGTTCTGAACCTCCTAGACCAAGCTCATAGTAAATCGTAGGAAAACTACCAAATTTCAGGGTTAATAGATCAAGCCTTGGATCTGTTTCGCATTATCATGACTGTAGGTATTATTCTACCAAAATAGAGTACCTTATGAGCGGCAGTAACCCAGATTTTATAGTAAGAAATGACAAACTGTATAGCTTCGTTTATATCACACCGTTTGACCCTATATGGTAAATAACATATCTTGTCCCGTCATCAGCATGGTGGATAATAATAGACAGTTTTAGGGTTCCAAATCAGTGAAGGAAGGCGGTTAAATATGAAGTCCATCGTATGAAATTAAATTAGCATCTAATATGTATTCGAGTGTGTAATAGTAGATAGTTCACACGATTTCAACTGCATTGGAATCATATGTTCCCTAGTCCCATCTGGCTGAGCTTAACAAACGATTTGTCATCATCATAGTTCAGTGTTTAATCATTTTTCATACCTGCTGTAAAAGTTGACAGGTGGCTCTCAACCGTAGGTTTGTTTTTAAACATTAGTATTAGCTGCAATTATAGACCTTGACATTTTGTTAGTTGTAGTAGAAATGCCTATAAATGATGCACAAAAAAACTGTTCTAGCAATTATCACAGCTTATCTTTCTATACTAGAGCATCGCCATGTAACCATCACAGGTGTAGTGGCCTACTTTTTGCAGTGTTTGTTTAGGTAAATCTATTAGGTCTTAATTGGATTGTAATATTTTCACATCAAAGAGCTCATATTTGCCTTTTTAGTTTATTCTTAATCTACTTATAGGATAGGTTGGCAAACTATGGTGGCGCTACTGATTTGCACATTGAAGTAATTTTTTTTGCAGTGAGATTTGTTTCAATATTCAACTGTCTGTCACGATCCGGGGCTACCACTTTTGGTTTATAACTTATATTGCCCTTTTCATTGGAACTATATGTGAAGTCGGTTTAGCACTTCTGGAGTTTCCCTACAGACAAATTACGAACTGGGTCAGGTGATTAGTGGGTTTGTCTATGTAACAGTTCCTTGCAGTACTCCTACACATAATATAGCTATTGTTTTGCCAACCCAGGAAACTAGCTTGATATAAGTTGCCGTCTCAGTGGTGTGATGTCATCTCCAGATACAAAGTTTCATGGGTTATTGCTGGTCAATAGTTGACGACCTCTAGTTATGTTGCAAATCGTATCCTTGCAGAGCTAAGTTTCTCACATTAGCTAAGTTTCTTTACCCCTCGGTAGATGTCCATACGATGTTACAAAGCCCCCATTTTGACGCATGAGGAGTGGACGCAGTTTTCGGGTTCCTAGATATTTGTAAGTCTGCCATAAAAGACGCTTAGGGCAGGCCAAGCTGGAAATTGATCTTCATTAAAATTTAGGGATTGCATTTTCCCATAAATTAGAATTAAATCGACATATATTTCTATGTCTGTCATATATTGGCAATAGGTATTTATTATATATATATCATCATATCTTCCTGCACACGCTAGGGCAGTGTCGTATGCATTCCGTTACTTGCGCTCTCATCTCTCTTGGGCACGCTACACTCTTCAGCACCAGCTTCAACCATGGCCTTTCCATACTTGGAAGCAGTTGTTGGTTTCATGATCTTCATGTACTTTGTTGAGACATACCTTGATCTGCGGCAACATGCAGCTCTTAAGCTTCCCCATCTGCCTAAGCCTTTAGAAGGAGTGGTGAGCAAAGAGAAGTTTGAAAAGTCTAGGGCCTATAGCATTGACAAGAGTTGTTTTCACTTTGTTCATGCTACAGTGACAATCATTGGAGACGCTTTAATTTTACTTTTTAGAGTATTACCATGGCTTTGGCAGAAATCAGAAGTTGTAGTTTTAAAGTTGGGGTTGGATCCTCAAAATGAAATCATTCATACGTTGGGATTTTTGGCAGCTGTTACTCTGTGGTCTCAGTTTAAACCTGTGCACCAAGTTCAGTGTCACACTGTGGGAAATTAGTTCTGCATGCATGTAGGTATGCCAAAACCATGTGTCCCATCAGTTTAGGGTTTGATATCATGATCTTTCCAATTAAAGAGCTATATAATGATTGTTTTATTACATTGGAATAATTTATTAAGATAATTATAATGCATATGCTCTAGATAGATAAATTATGTATGATGCATGTAATATTCAGTTGTTAATAAATTTAATATTGTAATTGAGTTTATTATGATTTCTTGATAATGGTTTGTTAAGATTGGGAATTAGATTGGTAGGTTGGAATTAGAGGTATAATCATTGTAAGAAGTAATTGATTTATAAGAATTTTGTAACTAATATTACCTATGCATTTGTTAGCTTGAAGGTTATGTTTATATGTAATTGATGACTGGTTTATTATATCAGATAGAATTAATATTTATTAAACTAGAAAGATATATGTGGAGATATTACTGGTATTTGGTTGTTAATATGATTAAATGTAAATTGATATGATTAAATAATTAGTGTGGGTGAAATTTTATCTAGGTTGATTGGTTTGGTAAAGATCATTTCATAAGGCTTTTGTTAAGTTGAAGTTGGATTGAAAGTTTGGAGTTAGGTGAAACAACATTGGCTTGAAAATTTTAGCCTCATAAGTGAAACCTATAGGTAACTGAATGACTAAGAGATTGAATTGCTTTTGTAATAGAAATTTATGTTGTCAGTGAGTTGATTAGTTGAAATCTCTTATTGCAAGCAAAATTTTCATGAAAGTGGGTCTATGTGTAAATTGTCAAGTTTAGGTTCCAGAGGCATAAGGTAATAGGATTTGTTCGTATGTATTCTATTCGTAGTTGTCTTGAAATGAAGATGTTGCAAGAACATGATGTCTCTTGTCGGTGTATGTGGGTCTTGGTAAACAATAATGTAAGATGATGTACATATTGTGTCATGAATTTATTTCAATGGGTTTAAATTTCCTTCATGTATGTGTTGATATCAAGCTTGTGATTAGTATGGAAATGGGGAGATCTTGTAATTGTAATGAGAAACTGTTTTGGTTCATATCTGTGATTGGAAGAGCAAGATGACCCATACCTTGCTCTGGATATGTGTTATAATTATTGCGATTGATGACTGGAAGTTTGTGGACAATGATCTAAAGGTTGGTCATCGTGACCTATGTTTTGTATGCAAGAAGGGAAATGCCTTGCATTGTTTATGTATACTTATCAGTATGAAGTGATTGTCTTGCTTGATGGTTCAGGTTTCTAGATGCAGGTAGGGGAGTGGCTTTCAATGTGGGGCTGGCGCCCAAAGTGGCTGTCAGGATAACCCATTGAAAGTTGTTAATTAAGTGAAAACCTAAAAATAAACTGGGGGAAAAAGGGTAAAATACACATTAACAAGATAATTGGATTTCCTCTCCCATGCCTGTAGTGCTCGTTTAGACTAAGGATGGGTAGAGAAGGCCTGATTGGCAAGATCAACTTCCTTGTCTTCACGAAAGGAAGGTTGATACCGCATGAGTCACCCTATGGGGCCGGCGCCTAGTGAGAGGCTGTCAGGATAACCATAGATGGGGGCCGGCGCCTAGTGAGAGGCTATCAGGATAACCCATGTTAGGACCGTGCGATGACACTCTCCCTACTGCAGCCTAGCATTCCCTAGTCGTATTCTCCCCATTTGTCGTGTGTTGCCTCTGGAAGTGTTATTGGGTTGTTTGTGATGTTGTCATGTGTTGTGATGGTGTTAGGCTTAGTCCTTGTTCCTGTTAGGCACTTGTCTACCTAACTGTATGATGTTGTGGGACCTTATGTTATCTCCTAGCACGGGGGGTGGACCTCAGGGTTCCACATGGTCGGGTGGATGTGCTTTATCTCCATTGGTTTTTCCTTGCCATTATTCGTGTGCAACAAGGTTGTAACTCCTGTAGCAGATTCAGATCATGTACCAGTTTATGAAGACAGTTATTTATGCTCATGTACCATCCTGTGTATCAGGTTATTAATAATGTTTATAATTCTTTGTAATCGAAAGTTGGTGATGTAAACAATATTATGTTGTATCCTCATATGTATGAAAAAACTGTAGTTGTATTTGTTATGGATGATTATTTATTTGATGTCATGGAAATGTATAAGGTTATTCAATTAATGTAATAAATTTAGAATGAATTATTGTTGTCAAGTTAATGTGTGATGTGTGAGGGAACATGATAGTAGTTTTGTCAGTAATGCAGCCATGGAACTCTGGGAGAATGTTACTTGTATAGATAAGTTAAATGTTACCTTGTTATTCCTTGTATTTAAAAAAAATTGTCCGATTTGTTTAGTGTAATTGTGTTGTTCTCTAGTGTTTCATGGTGGGGCGTTACATAAAGAGTGAACACTATGTCAAAGACTTCAACCCCACTTGTGAGCACAAATAAAAAAGCATTTATGGGAGCAAAAATGAAATGGAAGTGAAAATGTTGATAACTCGGCTAAGGACTGCCTCACATCATCTTCTGTGTGAGATTGGTAGGTGGATAATGCCTAGAGAAGATTGGGTAGATAGACTATGCTATTTTGTAGTTTGGGGTTAGTGGAAACAAAATGTCATTATATCATGGAATGTTTAACTTACAAGGATACTTTGATCAAGTACACCAATATCTTGAAAGTTGACTTCTTCACTACCTTGTTTGGAAAGGAGAGACTAACAAAAACAATAGATTTTTTAATCAAGACTTATAGCAAAAGATTCAAGATTAAAAATGAAATGGATCACTTGAGTATAACTTGGGTAGCACTTATCGGGAGTGTTTGTGAGCAATGCAACATTATTTCTATGCGTAGGTCCCATATACTACTTGGTCTCGTGGATGTTATTAAAAGCATTCATTCATCCATATTTTACATCGATGCAAGACCATTTACACATCCAAACACCTCTTTATTCCCACTTCAAACCTTTTTTGCTATCTAGGACACACTAGTACAACACACTCCTATCCTCTAAATAGGCCCACATGTACTTGCATCCCCTAAATTCAAAAATTTCTCACCCACCCACTTGCCTTTTTCATTCACTTAAAACCCAAATTCACCTCCAATGATCAAAAGAGGGTTAGGGCATGTTTATAAAAGGGATATAAGAGAATGATTACACAAGAACTAAGGGGATTCTACATACACACTCCACGTAGGATCTAGGGCACACTTGAGCATTTAGGACATCCACAAACAACACAAATCATAGTCCACCATTGTTGCAACCACATACACCTACAGGTCTAGGGTTTATACACACACTCAAGCATATTTTCATACTTTACTGTTGAATCAAACTAGCAATCTGACTAAGGCAAATCCCCAAATGTGCCACGGGCATTGATTTTTCTTACAATAGCCATTTTGAGCACATGTATAGGCATAGATCTAACCATTGGGAGTCTTAGAAGATGACATTATGAGTAGAAAGGACAATGATGTCGCTGTATAAGACTCCAACACTTAGAAAAGATAAAATCATGTGCACTAGCATTCAAGGTCAACACAAGAATCAACTAATCTCCAACAACAATGATCTAACCCTGCTAAGAATCTCTCAATCCTCTCTATCCATTTTTATTTCTATTTTACTCACATAATCAACATTGACTCAATTAATCTAGAATTTGATTTGAACACTAAACATTTCAAAATGTAATCATTTTATTAGATTCTAAATTAAAAATGAAGGGCACAAACTTTATTTTAACTTTAAGAAGCAAGTAGCAATAAAGAGAGGAGAGATAAGTATCAGATCATAACAATAAACATCCAATTGAATTATGAAGACTAACTTAGGAGACATTAACAAACAAGATTTTGTTTTTGATGATAGGATTGTCATTGTATACTCCATTTTAGTGGCCATATTAACGACTATGTTTTGAACACTGTCATGTGGATTGAAAAACATGTTTTCCAATTTTTATCTTGTTCAATTTTTATTTTGAATGTCCCACTTGGAAGAATATCTTGAAAATGAATTAAAAAAAACATTAAATTCTCAATAAAGCAAAATCAAAACCACTCCCAAGGATTTGCCAAGAATAGGCAACAACTAAGATTCCCACTCCTAGAAAATAGGTCCAATCTTGGAAAAAGAATCTGCCAACACAACATGGGTGCCCAAATTCTCCATGCAACAATTGAGGAGCATTAATGAGTTGTTTCCAATTGTAACTCCTAAAAAATCCATGCCCAAGATAGCCTTTTTGATTTTACACTCAAATTTTCTTTTTGATTTTCACACCAACATTGCCACCTAAACTATCTCCTACACCAACATTATTTTGCAATATTAACATAAGGCCAATTATTTAATATTTTATTTAGGCCTAATATTGCAATTTATTTTCCAACTCCAAAATTACCAAACTATAGGAAATTAAAATATTTTCTCTTTTTGGTTGATGAGGATTACCATTGACTGCAAATGCTCCTGCATCACCCACCTTCTTGTTGAGTTTAACCTGGTTTTCCTTTATCACCTCTATTTCATCCTCCATTTTCTCCCACCTCTCAAATTTGATAGCCAACCTCTCCAATTAATCCCATAGTTCATCCATGCTCTCCTTTGGCCACTCCGTAGTTTTTAATCGAGTGATAACCTCCAAGTGTTGAATCTTCCTTTTTGCATGGTGTAATTGGGCTAGCTGCCACTTCAGCACTTGGTTCTACAAATTGAGAGCCTAATACAAAGTTGCTTTTGTCCAAAAGTGTGTTATAAGAAGTGCAATCCTTGTTGGAATTCCCCTAAGTGTAATCTGCAGTCCCCTTCTTCTTGTTGTTGGGAGGTTCAGCAGGGTCACTGGTAGTGTTGCTCTTTTTGTCATTTAGAGTTCTTTTGCCTTTGTCAAGGCTAACATCCTTCCCATCCTTATTATCAATAACAATGACACCTTTCTATAATTGATCATCCCTAATACCCTTTCCTTTACTGTTGCTAGACTGGGTATGAACATCCTTTTTAGACTGAGTAACCCCTGTACCAACAGGCTCCTTCATACTTTTGAGATGGGGCCTACTTGCGGGTTCGTTGACCATAGTATTTATGGAAGGACCAGGGTCTTTATGGATTCTCAACTTCATTTTAACTATTTTCACAGTGGGGGTGCTGAGAGTATTATCCATAGGGTCCTTGACCACTTTCTTACCAGTAGTGGCTTGGGGAGACTTCTCAGTGTTTTGTTTGGAAGAAGAGGCCTCACAACCCTGCCCAACTTTTTTATTAGACCCAGAGGCCACACCCACATTACCCTTTCCCAAAGAGGAACCCTTAACCCTCCTAAGGGTGGAAGAAGAGGCCTCTCTACCCTGCTTGGTAATTTATTTGGACTTAGAGGCCATACCCACATTGCTCTTGCCCGCAGAGGAACCCTCAACTTTCCCAAGGGTTTGGCCACTCACAGACTATGGAGAGATATCATGTATGTTTTCAACAAGTTGGGGATTGTAAATTCTAGGCCTAAATGTAAGAGTAGGGATTAAAGCAAGCTCAAACTTGTAAAGGGCATGTATGAGACTCGGATGGAGAGGAAGAACTTTATCACCAAGCATAACTTTTTGAACAAAATCTTCAAGAGAAGTAAAAATCCAATAGGGGAAATTAACTTTAATGTCATGATGGAAACAATTGAGTAAAGGGAAGAGATAGGCATGAAACCTCTTGTATCTCCCATCCAACGTGACGTATCTCATGAGAAATTTTACAACATCCTTCCAAATCCCTGGGAGCTCCTCTTTGTTGAAGCCATTTTGCAACCTACTCACACTTTCCCCCTCTTGAAGGAACTTTGTCATATCTTCATTGTAATTTCCTTTAACCCTCTTGGGAATTCTCGCCCCTTCCATTTGAGTCTGGTGACTTCTTCAATTAACTCCTCCGTGACTCTAAATGAGATGCTCTTGATATAAACAACCCCTTCTTTCCAGGTGTTAGCGAACTCTCTGGACATAATCCATGTAGGTAGTGAAATTCCCGCTGTAAAATTTCCCACAACTCCCCATTTTCCCTGAGCTTGTCATGCTGAGTAGGCTCGATCTGTGTAAGGTCTCCTCCCATCATGTTCTTCTCACAATTGTAATCCCTCCAACACAGAATAATGAAAATAAAGTGGAGAATAATCCAAAACAAAGTGCTTCTTAACTGAATCCTGATGGGATTGAAACATATTTGCATATGATTGCTAGTAGTCAGGTGAGTGAACTAGTTCGTGTGAGTAGTCCCTCACTCCGCTAGGGTATAAAAAACATTTATTTTGAATAACTTAGTCATTATGAATGAGGTCAAAAATATTCCCTGAGATGTCCTCTCCTATTTTCCACTTCAAATTATCACTAATGGTGCATCCAAGGTTGGCTAAAGCATCGACTTTAGAATTGCCTTCTCTAAATATGTGTTGAACCTCCACATTGTCCATGTCCCTAAGTTTATCTTTACATAGATTTATGATATCCTTAATGATCCAATTAGGAGTAGCCTCCACATTAGGAATTAGATTTGAAATTAGAATTAGGGATAGAGTTAGGGTTAGTATTAGGGTAAGAATTAGATTTGAAATTAGAATTGTGCTTACGAATAGAATTTGTCGTAAAATTTAAGTTAAGGCTAGGGTTACAATTAAAATAGGGTTAAAATATTTTATTTGGTTAACAATAAATATAAATAAAAAATTATTACAAAATAAAATAATATAAAAAATATAATAATTAAAAATAAATAACAAACAATTTTTTAAAATAATGTAAAATTGTGAAGAATGATTGATATCAACATAATTTTATATATATATATATAATAGGGGGACATATATAGGTGCCTTTTAATAAATTTCTCCAATAAAAGTGTAATATGGGCACGTATTTAATATATATTATTCTACAAATATCTTTAATTTTTTTTAATCAATTTACAACATATAGGTAGAATAGGCGTCTCCAGAAGATCCTTCTAGACATACTTTAGATTTATTTTTAAATATAGCTATACTAGTATTAATTATTTTTTACTGTTAAAATCGTTAATATCAGTAAGAGTGTGATATTTCCTGCTATGACGATAAATAATATTATCGCCCAGCTTAGTGAAATAATAATATTCCCGGCTCTTCTGCTATCGGCGAATTGCAGGTATGCATAGGTTTTTTGCATAGAGAAGGTTGAACGAAACTTCACCTGGTGGGCCAAGAAGACATTTTTTATAAGGCAGCTGCATGCTTGTAAGATGTTTTTTTTAATAAGGCAAGTTATGTTTTTTAAATATAAGGCAGCTAAATGCATGAAATTTTTCTTTCCCAGCAGGCATGCATGAAATTTTGGGGATACAAACTTCTCTTATGGTGGTGCAAACTTCAGATCAAGCAACTCTGAAATTCATTGATCAAAACTTATGAAAGTGGACATGACTGTCCTTATAGTTTCTTTGGTGATTCATTTAAAAGATTGATTCCTAGCAGCCCAGAGAAGGAGTAACAGGCTAGCCAAGGAATAGTAACAACCCACATGATATTAGATTCAAATAGCAAAAAGATCTGCAAAAGAACAATAAAATCAAACCCATCTAGTAAGGTATATAAATATATTTCTTGGTTTTTTATTTTTAATTTATTTTTGTTATTTTCTTGATAGATAGATTAAAATTAAATTGGAAAACCAGATAAAATTTAGAATGGGATACCATTTTTTTAATCTAAGCTTGCTTTGTGGTTGTTTGGTTTGATAGAGGGGTTTTTTAGGAAGTTGCATGTGTAATTAGAGCACTCAACCTAGAGAAGGAATCTACAAATTTCATTTAGTAGGTTAATCATCTTTTGTCTTTTAATTTTTTTATGATATCTTATTAATGGATGTTCAAATTTTTTGTTGGATAATGCAGATAAATATAGGTTCCTATATTCTTTTTTAGACTTGGCAATTGTCTACTCATTCATCCTCTAATCATTGGGAGAGCTAAGCTCCAGATCAAGAAAATAGAAAACAACACAAATAGGTAGGTTACCTTCTCTAAGCAGCAAAATGGACTTAGGAAGAAGGCATATGAGCTCTTCATTCTCTGTGATATTGATATTGCACTTATTATGTTTTCACCCTCTAGAAGATTGAGTCAATTATTTGGAAAGAAAAGGTAAGCTCCATTAGAAACACTTAAATTTTAAAAAAAAATGCATAGATTTTTTCTCCTTGATAAATTTTTTTTTATACATTTTTTCTTGATAAATATTAGATAGTATTATGGCCAACCTTTAATGAACTGTAAATAGAGATTGCTATTATAAAGATGGTATGGGAGATTTGTTTTTGGCTTGTTGAATCTTTAGCTAGGCTATAGGTTGCTTTAATGTGCTGCACATAGATATCTTCATTTATAAAGAGGAATTTAGTACATATCTTTTATTTATAAGGAGGCTTTTAGATATATATTGAATTCAGTTTAGTCATTATGTATATTTTTAAAACAAATTATTCTTGAAAATAAATATCAATGCAACCAAGTAGAAAATTTGTGACTAAATATGGCTGCATAAAATATACAACCAAGTATCTAAAATTTTTGATTAAATATGGCTTTATTATGTAGAAACTACAATTGTTCATTCCATATGTAAGAAAAGATTCCAAATTATACTAGTTGACTTGGACTTGCAATAATAAGTGGACTTGTAATTGAAAATTCTCTTTTTTTTTCTCATTTTCTAGCAGGATAGAGGATGTAATAGCTCGCTGTGTCAATCTACAAGAGCATGAGAGGGGCAGGTATGTGCGTTTTGCATAATTTAATTTTTTTCAGAAAACAAATTTATAATGACTTGGTGTTTGCAGCATGACTTCATTTTAAAAATTTAATTACTATGCAAGAATCAATGGTCAAACTAAACTACATCTTTTATAAGACTATTTCTTCTATCTTCATTACAAATAGTTCATGAACAAGATTACTTCATGATTATACTTAATGTGTAAGTTTCATTAGGTATTTTTACACAAATGAATTGGAATATTACATTTATTTATAAGATCATAGCCCTGTTCTTTTATCTTAGCTATGTTCTTTTATCTTTCTTACCAAAATAAATTGAATTAAGTTGTTAAATCTTTTTATAAAATCACATTTGCATGTTTCTTTTGGATTTATAAATAACATTTTAATAATTTGTTTCTTTGTTTTGGTTCTCTCCAAATATGGCAAATATACATTCTTCGAAATCAAGAAGTCTTATAGTTGATTATTTTTCATATGTAAGATTTTTTACTTTAGTGTTTCTTTTGTTGTGTGTAAAGGTTTATAAGGAATAATTTATTAAAACAAAAATTAAATTTAAGAACTCTGTATACAAACCAAATTTATTAACATACATATGTATGAGCAGTTTTTAAATAGAGCACTGAAAAAATTGAAGTGTGAGAGTGAACTTGCTAGTCATCTAGCAAGGTATAAAATACCTAATTTTATTATTCAATATTTTTTCATGTGTTGTGAAATCCTCTTTGCCAATATTAATCATGCCAATAGGTGTTCATATTTTTCTATTTGTGATTATGCCTAGTCATAATCAGTCTAGGAAACATTCCAAATGTTGAGGTATGCTTGATTTCATTACTCAAAAACCACTCTTCTACTTTTTTAAGTTATCATTAATTTGTAATATATGGCTATAATGATAACTTTGTAGGAAGTTTAAAGAGAAATCAATGCATGGAAACTGCAATTAACAAATGCAGAAGCAAGGCTCAAGTAGAATCTCTTTTTGTTTTTATTTAACTCTCTCTTCTTTAGTATATTTTCGGGTCTCATTATTTGTGGACATTAAAAAAAGCTCATTTATTTATAAATCATAAATAATCTAATTGATTATTGTTTCATTGTCACTAACAAAACAACAATTTGTGGTCGTGTGGTGTCTATAGCTTAATTTATTGGTACCTCTAGAACTTTAATTTAATCACCTTTTAGGTTTTAAAACTTTAATTTTGTCCTAAAAACTTTAAATTTTGTCACTTATAATAATAGATATTAAAGTTTGTTTATTTATTTTTATCACAATCAATCCTTATCAACTATGAGTCCTATATGACATGTTCCTTCTTAGGAATGTGATTCCTCCAATCTTTTAAGCTTAGTTACATTATACTCTATTGATATCTACATATTTGCCTTCCATTGAAAAAGAAATAGAATGAAGCTAAAAATGTTTCCGAGTAATATTAAAATAGTTTACTTGTGTTTATTTTGATTAGATTATTAAATAATATATTTGTGTGTTTGGGACATTGAAAATTGTTTTTGAATTTATTATAAGAGAAATAAAATCAAGGAAGAAATTTATATAAAATGTATTTAAACTACATCATAATTATCTCATCATTTTAATGTAACTTTTTAGGTGTTTGGAAGCAGATCCTCAAATGATCGCTTCACTACAAGACGCATAGTATTATGAAAGAGTTCTTGAAGAATCCTTAACCAAAGTTCGAGCCAAAAAGGTAAATAATTCCTCTTTTCTTTCATGTAAAATTTTTAATGAAAAAAATTGTAATTAAAATATTCAAAATATATTTTTGTTCTATTCTTTTATTTTAAATGTGCTAAAATTAAAATTTATTTTGAACTTTAAAATTATTATTTAACTTGAAAATAACTTTTAAATATATTACAACAATATCTGGAACAAGCTGACATGGCCTCGTACGGCCAATCGATTATGAATGACCAAGGAAATATGAAGGTAAGTTTCATTTATGGAAAATCACGGCTACACTATTTTAATTTTTTTTCATATTTTTCAGAAAAGAATGAGGACAAATTTGAATACAACTATTTAACACAATATATGGCAATGATGCCAAAACTTGTCTTTCTACATTTTACTTATTTTAAGATTTAATGAATGGGATAAGACTTAGAACACATGTTTCATGTTAATGGAAATATCCTCAAATTATTTTGACATTCCCAAAGCAATGCCTTGTTGCATGGATGAAAACGTTTATGTATAAATGAGTTCTTAGAATATCAAGAGGGCCTAGATTTGCAATTAGAATATCACTCTTTCTCCGACATGTATAAATAAGTTATTACTTGTAATGTCCGTACTATGTAAGGAAAAGGAATTCATTAAAATAAATTTAATTATGATACAACCGACTATCATCATTTTGAAGAAGTTGATGTATTCTTTAAATTAAAGATTTCAACAATTATTGTTATGTTGGCCAACTCAAGTTAATGAAGGTCGATGACCTCTTAAGGAAAATAAGACTTTATCCTGTTCATAAAATATATAAAATGAAGGGATGCAATTTACTATTATGAAGTGGTACATTTGGGTAGAAGACAAAAGAGTTTGTTATGAGGTGTGAATGGTTATGAAGGAGAGGTGCAAATAGTTAAGAGATATGATTATAATTTGAAGTGAGTTTTTTGAAGATAATGAGTTAGCGGTTAAACAAAAAGATCTTATTTAATATATAAATAATGTGATATTTAACATCTACTAAGTGGTGTGATCTATTATGAAAAGAAATGTATTAATGGAAGTTTGAAAGAATAGAAGGACTGTGATTTGTTTTAGTGGGAGTTTATGAACAAAAATGATCCATTTTTGTGTAAAGACTATTAATAAAGGGCAGCGCTTGGTTGTGAAGAGGTGTCATTCTATTTAAAATTATTTATTAATAATTTTTTAAATAAATATCTCATACATTTAAAAATCTGAAATGACAAACCAAAAAAACCTTAAATAAATAAAATAAAATTATGTTTAATAAGTAACTTACTTTATTCCCTAGATTCTTTGAAAGAATACTCTATTAAGCATGTTTCTAGGGAGGTCAATGGTGCAGCAGACTTCCTCACTAATCTAGGGACTTCGTTAGAATCATTCTCAAAAGGGGTTCTATTCAACAGAAGCAATATTATGCCCACTTTGGAAGCAATCCTCATCAAAGACAATTCTTGAATAGTAACGACTAGAGAAAGGCTGGAAATGACAATCGAAACATACTATTACAGTCACATGTGAAAGAGGAAAGTATCCCTGAAGAGAAAAAGTGTCAACAACTATAGCACGGTACCAAACTTTAATGTGGCATGCTCTCCTCCATGAATCGACATTGGTAGGAGGAAGGAAAGATCTGCAGAATCTCTAAAAGGGAAGAGTTCATATCATCGTGTAGTATACTGGTTCAGAGTGCAACTTCCTACCATCCTCCACAATTCTCGACACTTGGATAATAGGGTGGAATTTCAGGAAAGATATTGCAAGATTGACACTGCAAGTTCATGAGCTAAAATAAGAATCAAGGATGACAGAACCAAGCATAAAAAGAAGAAGGACCCGAACAAAATTATCATTCTTTGTAAGTGTAGGAAGCAATGGCCACAATAATGGGTGTTAGATGCAGTTGTCTAGAAGAATGTAAAAAGCAACAGGTTGGTCGTTTGTTTAAATTTTGTGAAGAGCTTGCAAGAGAGGCAGTGTTGAAGACAATTGGCATAAGGCTGTGGAATGGAGGTCATGTTCATGACGGCTTGGTTTATCAGAAGTTTTTTGCAAATATCAATCTTGTAATGGGCAAAACACAATGGAGCATAGCCTAGGGATCAAGAATGATATGCCAGGCTAACCATGTAGCAGTGATGACATCAGCCCCATTCACAGGGCCAGATTTAGCTGAGAGCGTGCTGTGAGGAGCCTTTGCCTTGAAGGAAGGATTGACTGGAAAGGTGGCTGAAAGAATGTTAGCAGCCTACAAAGCTGGTACCGAGTGCAAACAAATGTAATCTTTCTGGAAACAAACTCAGGGACAAGACAATGTTTTTTCTCCGCAATAGATTGCCCATCTGAACGAATGTGTTGAAGGCATAATGGCTATTATGCACAACATAATGTAACTGCAAAACAATATCTATTTAGCTATCTATGTACTACACACTAATATAGCCTTGCTATCTAATGTTTAGGCTAATATAGCAGCCAGTTTTTGCTTTATTCTCTGATATATAGAATATGGGAGCCATCCCCTAGATGGCACTTACCAAAAAAAAAGTAACTTACTTTAATTTAGATTTATTTAGATGATCAAAATAAATTAACAATATTATATAAAACACAAACCTTATAATTATAAAGGTAAGAGGAATGCTATAATAAGCAATATATCAAATAATGTATATGTATTTTTTAAAAAAATATATATTTATTACAATTTTTCTCACCATTCATCCATCTTATTAGAAAATATTTAAAATATGTTTGTGTGTCTTGAATTCTTTTGAATTATAATCATTACTAATTATAAGGAAATGAAAGCACCTTACATAAATATCTAAAGTAAATTAATCAAACCATGATAAAACAATGTCTAACTTTACATATATTAGCTAAGATAACAACACTAAGAAAATATAAAATAAGAGTTAAATTAATAAATAGAATGGGGTATTTAGTATTAATAACTTCTTATCATATGTAATAATTATTATAATCCTAATTATTTTTACATTATTATAAAATAATTATGATTTAAAATAATTATGGTTTATAATAATTATGATTTAAAATAGTTAGGGTTTATAAAAATTAATATTATATTAATATTAATATTATTTAATAGAATATATAATGTAATAATGTAATATTATATATATTATTATTTATTATTGTTGTTTTAAAATTGAAGATACCTATAACTATAAATAATAATATTTAAATTTGATTTTAAAGAAAGAAGATTAATTTCCATACTTGTGGAGGCCATCTAAATTAATTTCTCAAAATCAAATCAAACCTAATCCAAAATAAAGAATTAGGGTTATGGTTAAGGTTAGGGTTAGGGTGAGGGTTAGCGTTAGAAGAAATAATAGGGTTAGGGTTAGAAATAGGGTTAGGGTTAGAATTAGGGTTAGGGTTAGAACTAGGAGTAGGGTTATAGTTAGAATTATGGTTAGTATTAGAATAATGTTTATGGTTAGCATGAAGGTTACAATTAGGGTAATGGTTATAATTAGAGTTATAGTTAGGGTTTAAATTAGGATTAAAAAAAATATTAGAATTATGGTTAGGGTTAGAACTAGGGTTACAGTTAAGGTTATAATTTGTGTTACGGTTAAGGTTAGTATTAGGGTTACCATAAGAATTAGGGATAGAGTTAAGGTTAGTATTAGGGTAAGAATTAGGGATAGAGTTAGGGTTAGTATTAGGGTAAGCATTAGATTTGAAATTAGAATTGTGGTTGCGAATAGAATTTATCTTAAAATTTAAATTAGGGCTAGGGTTACAATTAAAATAGGGTTAGAATATTTTATTAGGTTAACAATAAATATAAATAAAAAATTATTACAAAATAAAATAATATATAAAAATATAATAATTAAAAATAAATATCAAATAATTTTTAAAAATAACATAAAATTGTGAAGAATGATTGATATCAACATATATATATAGGGGACATATATACGCACCTTTTAAATAATTTCTCCAATAAAAAGTATAATATGGGCACATATTTTATATATATATTATTCCACAAATATCTTAAATTTTATTTAATCAATTTACCATACATAGGTAGAATAGACACCTCCAGAAGATCCTTCTGGCCATACTTTAGATATATTTTTAAATATAGCTATACTAGTGTTAATTGTTTTTTACTATTAAAATCTTTAAGATTAATGAGAGTGTGATACTGCTTGCCATGACAATAAGTAATAATATCGCCCTAACTTAGTGAAATAATAATATTCCTGGCTCTTTTGCTATCGGATAATTGCAGGCATTTGCATGTTTTTTGCACAGAGAAGGTCGAGAGAAACTTCACATCCGGTCGGCCAGGAAGACATTTTTATAAGGCAGTTGCATGCATGAAAGACATTTTTTTAATAAGGTAGGGTACATTTTTGAAATATAAGGTAGCTGAATGCATGAAATTTTGGGGATGCAAACTTCGCTTATGGTAGTGCAAACTTCAGATTAGGCAAATCTTCAATTCATTGATCAAAACTTATGAAAGTGGACATCTGCCCATATAGTTTCTTTGGTGATTCCTTTAAAAGATCGATTCCTAGCAAGCCAAAGAAGGAGTAATAGGCCAACCAAGGAATAGTAACAACCCACATGATATTAGATCCGAATAGAAAAAAAGATCTACATAACAAGAATAAAATCAAACCCATCTAATAAGGTATATAAATATATTTCTTGATTATTTATTTATTTATTTATTTGTTTGTTTTCTTGATAGATAGATTAAAATTAAATTGGAAGAGTAGATAAAATTTAGAATGGGATACCATTCTTTTAATCTAAGCTTGCTTTGTGGGTGTTTGGTTTGAAAGAATGTTTTTTTAGGAAGCGGCATGTGTAATTAGAGCACTAAACCCAGAGAAGGAATTTGCAAATTTTATTTAGTAGGTTAATCATCTTTTGTCTTTTAAATTGTTTTTTTAAATTTTTTATGATATCTTATTAATGGATGTTTAAATTTTTTAATCGATAATGCAAATAAATATAGGTTTCTATCTTCTTTTTTAGACTTGGCAATTGTTTGCTCATTCGTCCTGTAATCATGGGGAGAGCTAAGCTCTAGATCAAGAAAATGGAAAACAACACAAATAGGCAGGTTACCTTCTCTAAGCGTCAAAATGGACTTAGGAAGAAGGCATATGAGCTCTTCATTCTCTGTGATATTGATATTGCACTTATTATGTTTTCACCCTCTGAAAGATTGAGTCAATTTTCTCGAAAGAAAAGGTAATCTCCATTAGAAACACTTAATTTTTTTTTAAAATGCATAGATTTTTTCTCCTTGATAAATTTTTTTTACACATTTTTTCTTGATAAATATTAGTTAGTATTATGGCCAACCTTTAATGCTCTCTACATAGAAATTGCTATTATAAATATGGTATGCGAGATTTTTTTTTGGCTTGTTGAATCTTTAGCTAGGCTATAGGCTGCTTTAATTTGTTGCACATAGATATCTTCATTTATAAAGAGGAATTTAGTACATATCTTTTATTTATAAGGAGGCTTTTAGATATATTGAATTCAACTTAGTAATTATGTATATTTTTAAAACAAACTATTCTTGAAAATAAATATCAATACAACCAAGTAGAAAATTTGTGACTAAATATGGCTGCATAAAATATACAACCAAGTATCTAAAATTTGTGATTAAATATGGCTTTATTATGTAGAAACTACAGTTGTTCGTTCCATATGTAAGAAACGATTCCTAATTATACTATTTCAAAAAATTACATAGAATCACCATGGCTTTAAAAAATCAAGTCGTAAGTAGCCAACATTGGACCATGGGATACTTTAATAATGTTAAGCAAAGGGCTAGGGATGGTATAAAGCAGCAGCAGCATGGAACTAGTTCAGTGATTTAGATTCATGAAAGCCTTAAGCATTTTGCATACCAAAGACTATCTAGTTAGCTCTTCCGTGTATGGGTTTCTTTCACTGACCTATAGTAACGAGAAAACCTTGATAGAAAGCAAATTGATCCATGCCCACATGATACAAACTAGATGCATGGATTTGGATTACAAGGTTGTGACCATGTATGCAAGTGTGGGTGTTTAGTGCATATCTTTTATTTATAAGGAGGGTTTTAGGTTTAGTGAATATATTGGATTCAATTTAGTATTTATATGGAATAAATATGTATAATAAGTGCTTGTAATTGAAAATTCTCTTTTTCCTCATTTTTTAGCAGTATAGAGGATGTAATAGATCGCTATGTCAATCTACCAGAGCATGAGAGGGGCATGTATGTGCTTTTTGCACAAGTTTTTTTTTTCAAAAAACAAGTTTATAATGATTTGGTGATTGCAGCATGACTACATTTTAAAAATTCAATTACTATGCAAGAATCAATGGTTAAACTAAACTACATCTTTTTATAAGATTGTTTCTTTTATCTTCATTAGAAATAGTTCATGAACAAGATTGCTTCATGATTGTACTTAATGTGTAAGTTTCATTAGGCATTTTTACACAAATGAATTAGAATATTACATTTATTTATAAGATCATAGCCCTATTCTTTTATCTTAGCTATGTTCTTTTATCTTTCTTACCAAAATAAATTGAATTAGGTATTTAAATCTTTTTTAAAAATCACATTTGCATGTTTATTTTGGATTTGTAAATAACATTTTAATAATTTGTTTCTTTGTTTTGGTTTTCTCTCCAAATATGGAAACTATACAAGCTTCAAAATCAAGAAGTAAGTCTTATACTTGATTATTTTTCATATCTAAGATTTTTTACTTTAGTGTTTCTTTTGTTGTGTGTAAAGTTTTATAAGGAATAATTTAATAAAACAAAAATTAAATATAAGAACTCTATATACAAACCAAATTTATTAACATACATATGTATGAGCAGTTTTTAAATAGAGCACTAAAAAAATTGAAGTGTGAGAGTGAACTTGCCAGTCATCTAGCAAAATATATAATACTCAATTTTAGTATTCAATATTTTTTTCATGTGTTGTGAAATCCTCTTTGCCAATATTACTCATGCTAATAGGTGTTCATATTTTTATATTTGTGATTATGCCTGATCATAATCAAACCAGGAAACATTCCAAATGTTGAGGTATGCTTGATTTCATTACTCAAAAATCACTCTTCTACTTTTTTAAGTTATCATTAATTTGTAATATATGGCTATAAAGATAACTTTGTAGGAACTTCAAAGGGAAATCAATGCATGGAAACTGCAATTAACAAATGTGGAAGCAAGGCTCGAGTAGAATCTCTTTTTATTTTTATTTGACTCTCTCTTATTTATTATATTTTTGGGTCTCATTGTTTGTGGACATTAAAAATAGTTCATTTATTTATAAATCATAAATAATCTAATTGATTATTATTTCATTCTCACTAACAAAACAACAATTTGTGGCCATGTGGTGTCTATATCTTAATTTATTGGTACCTCTAGAACTTTGATTTAATCACCATTTAGGTTTTAAAACTTTAATTTTGTCCTAAAAACTTTAAATTGTGTCACTTATAACAATAGATATTGAAGTTTGTTTATTTATTTTTATCACAATCAATCCTTATCAACTATGAGTCCAATATGACATTTTCTTTCTTAGGAATGTGATTCCTTCCACCTTTTAAGATTAACATTATACTCTATTGATATCTACATATTTGCTTTCCATTGAAAAAGAAAGAAAATGAAGCTAAAAATGTTTCCAAGTATATTGAAAGAGTTTACTTGTGTTTATTTTGATTAGATTATTAAATAATATATTTGTGTGTTTGGGACATTGAAAATTGTTTTTAAATTTATTATTAGAGAAATAAAAGAAAGGAAAAAATTTATATAAAATGTATTTAAACTACATAGCAATTATCTCACCATTTTAATGTAAATTTTTAGATTTTTGGAAGAGATCCTCAAATGATCACTTCACTACAAGACGCAGAGTATTATGAAAGAGTTCTTGAAGAATCCTTAACCAAATTTCGAGCCAAAAAGGTAAATAATTCCTCTTTTCTTTCATAAAATTTTTAATGAAAAAAATTGTAATTAAAATATTCAAAATATATTTTTGTTCTATTTTTTAAATTTTAAAAGTGCCTAAATTAAAATTTATTTTGAACTTTAAAATTATTATTTAACTTGAAAACAATTTTTAAATATATTAGAGCAATATCTGGAACAAGCTGACATGGCCTCGTATGGCCAACCGAATATGAATGACCAAGGAAATATGTAGGTAAGTTTCATTTATGGAAAATCATGCCTACACTATTTTAAATTTTTTTCATATTTTTCAAAAAAGAATGAGGACAAATTTGAATACAGCTATTTAACACAATATATGGCAATGATGCCAAAACTTGTCTTTCTGCAATTTACTTATTATAAGATTTAATGAATGGGATAAGACTTAGAACATGTTTCATGTTAATCAAAATATCCTCAAATTATTTTGACATTTCCAAAGCAATGCCTTGTTGCATGGATCACAACGTTTATGTATAAATGAGTTATTAGAATATCAAGAGGGCCTAGATTTGCAATTAGAATATCACTCTTCCTCCAACATGTATAAATAAGTTATTACTTGTAATGTCCATACTATGCATGGAAAATGAATTCATTAAAATAAATTTAATTATGATATAGCCGAATATCATCATTTTGAAGAAGTCGATGTATTCTTTAAATTAAAGATTTAAACAATTATTGTTATGTTGGTCAACTCAAGTTAATGAAGGCTGACAGCCTCTCAAGGAAAATAAGAGTTTGTCTTGTTCATAAAATATATAAAATGAAGGGATGTGATTTACTATTATGAAGTGGTACATTTGGCTAGAAGACAAAAGAGTTTGTTATGAGGTGTGAATGGTAATGAAGGAGAAGTGCAAACGGTTAAGAGCTATGATTATAATTTGAAGTGAGTTTTTTGAAGATAATGAGTCAGCGATTAAACAAAAAGATCTTATTTAATATATAAATAATGTGCCATTTAACAACTACTAAGTGGTGTGATCTATTATGAAAAGAAAGGTATTAAATGCAAGTTTGAAAGAATAGAAGGACTGCGATTTGTTTGAGTGGGAGTTTATGAACAAAAAGACAGCGATCCATTTTTGTGTAAAGACTATTAACAAAGGGCAATGCTTGGTTGCGAAGAGGTGTCATTCTAATTAAATATTGTCTTTGCCAATTTGAGCTACGCAACAAATTTGTTTGGAGTTCACAACAATTCCACTCATATAGCTACACAATGGAATTTAGTTGGATTTTTACAAAAGGTATTGGTCTACACAACAAAGTTCTTTTGTAGCTTCAAACAACAAAAATGAAACCAGAAAAAATTTAAATACTCTTATTAATCAGAGCAACTAGTGAGGAAGAACAGGAATAAACATTTGGTTTGTTTTTCGTCTCTTTGTTCTTGTTATTATTTTCATTTGGTATCATATAATGAAACAATTTAATTAAAATATACATTAAAAAAATTAATATAAAACATTTTTTTAATAATAAGAGATTAAACAAGCTAAAAAAATCAAACTATAATAAGAAGTGAACATGATCATTTATCAGTATCGAAGTGTTACAGATCACATTTCCAAAACCATTCTTTTATGATAATGGGTTCTTGGTCTATTGTTGAAGTTGAATGGTTCTAAATGAATCAACCAAAGATCAAGTCTCACTGAATGCAAGACCGTGACACCATAAGGAATGAGGTTGGGAGGTTCCAGCCTAAAGCTCGTGCTCCTGTGTTCAAATAAAAAATTATATAACTCTATATGACATCACAACTCTACTCACCATAGAAAACAAAATAGAAGTTAAAACAAGCATGCTATGTCGTGCCATTTTCTATTTTGCTTGTAGAAATTTAAAATACATTGCTATAGTAGAAATAGCATGCTCAAAGCTTGCTTTATCAAGCCCATCTCCAAAATCTCATACCTTGCAACAACATTATGTATTTGTACATGATCGGAGCCCAAAACAATTTCTAGGGGGTATCATGTCTTTTTAAGACTGTCAGATGAATGAAAACCCCTAACTAAAATAAATTGGTGATGAGATCAACTCTTGAATTCCATAAGGATGGGGTAGTCAGGGCCCACAAAAGTTGATGTCTGGTCTAATTTTTCCAACGTGATGTTTATGACCCATCAATTGACATAAACAATATGGATTTTTAAAAGATCCTCTACACTACCAGTCAATTCCTATCTTTCTGTTGGGTACATAGCTTTTACATAGAACTTTCCTACCCTTCAACTTTGCAACGTCATTTTTTGGAATTTACAACCAATTTTCTTGCTCCCTTTGGTCCATTCTTAAGAGCCACTATGCCTCTAGAACGAGTTTCCTCCTTTCTAGATCCTCCCCCTCTTCCTCCATTTGATGCTCATAAATTCCCATCGGTAGATCCTAGGGTTTTCGAATTCAGTTTTAAAGTTCATCATCTTCCTAATTTGCGATAACATGTGTTGAAGGCAAGGTGTTAAAAATGATTAAGGTAAAGTAGAGAAAGTTAATCAGTAAAACATTGATCATCAAAAATTAGGATTTTAGAAGTAGTCCGTAAGTTTCAAAATATCTCGATTTGTTGATAACATGGTAAAGATCAAGTCTTTTCCAATAGGACCACAAATTTCACCACCATTGGAATAGGACCTTGCGCATGGATCAGGATATTTGGGATATGGATATCTAGATAAGAAAACCACCTAAAGGTTTCACTCTTTTCACAAATTATCCATTTGATTTTATCCCTTTATTGATCAAATTATACTTTAGTGAATTGTGCTCTAAGACCTTTTATCAGCGAACATTATCTTCTTAAGACCACGACACTTTAATCCTCTTATCAGTGATGTTTAATTTCTTAGCACCATTGAATATTTTCCTTTGTCACCAATTTGTAACAATCCCAAACACTGCCCCTATGTCGGCGATTTCCAACAATCCCAAACTTTACCTTTATGCCTTTGTTATCGACATTTTTTTAACTTTTAAGAACTTTACCTTTGTTCCTTTTAAAATCCTTTAGTCGGCAAAAGTATGAGAATCTGAACTTAGATTTACTTGGGCCAAATCGACAAAGTTATGAAATTCAAAACTTTGCCTTCTTCTAAGGTAATCGACAATTTTTACAAAATTTGAACTTATGAATTTTGCCTATATTCGCTATTTTATCACATAGTCTTCTATTGTGTTAGAGCCTCACAATCCTAAGGGTGTGTATTTAATGCCAAACCTAATGTAGTTAACAAAGGAAACAATTGTCACACCAAGGTCATGTAGGTTTAGTACAATCCTATCCAAGTTTCCTAAAATAAAATATTGAACACCTTTTGCTAATGCCATGATTGTATATCAAAAGATCACCAAGTATCTCTAAAATCCTTCTATGATAATTTAGGTTAATATGTATATTGTAACTGAGATATCTTTTATTAGGAGATTCACTATTAGAATTGTGGTTGTAAAAGTCCCTAGAAGGGCTCACAGGAGCCATAGATCCCTACAAAATAAAATAAACCTTTCACAAAGGAGAGAAGCAAATAAAGAATGTTAAATTCCCAATGATTAAATTAAATACAATGAGTACAAGAGCCTTGCTTATATAAGTAAGGGTGAAACCTAGGACACATAATATTATGAAAAGTGTCTTGATTTTATGACTTGAGACACAAAAAGTAAATGCCCTAAAACTTAAATAGCTAGGTACATGGAAAAACCCAAGAGGGTAACTAGTTAGAGAATAAACCTTTTCACACTAACATCCCCCTGAGTGCAACTTAGGAGAAATGAAACAAATGCAAAGATGCAAAGATGGGTCCCAACAACTAGGCCTAATGGATCTTTACTTCTGTTAGAAAAGTTTTATATTAAGTTGAAGGGGAATGGTGTGCTAGAATAGATCTTCCCTATATGCTTTGAGTTCATCATATGTCCAAGCAAAATACCCCTAACTTTTTCAACAACGCAATTATCAATTGCTTCTCTATAGGCTTCAACCTTTTTCCAATGTAAACTAGTTTGGGCAACTTTAATTCCTAAATTGATTGCTTCAATGTCTTCATCCTAAACCGGTTTGTTTTTTTCCTTTGCTACGATTTGTGCCATCAAACATCCTTTCTAAAGTAACTAGACCTCTTGGGATTGTATTTTTCTTCAATTGTATTACTTCATTCCCAAACAATGTATCTTTTTCATTCTCCACTTCCCCCATAGGTTGCTAATCAATCAACTGATCCTCAAACTCATTCATGGTGTTCATAAACTTGAAGATCTATTGATAATCATCAAATATTTTCCAATTACATATTTTATCCAGGATAGTTGGCCTTGTGAGCACTTCAACATTATATGTGCAACATGGAGAGGTAATTTTTTGATCAAATTTAAATGTCACAACCACCAAACAATCAACTGCAATGTTTTATGCTCGCTCTATCCAATCCATTCCAACCACTACAAATAGTTCAATGGTGTCCCATATTGCATTGCAATACATCTTGAGCCTCTTTTCTTTTGTCACATACTTGCCTCTCACTTGAGAGACCACCAACTTAGAATCACCTAGAATACACAATTGATTTGACTTCATATTTATGTGCAACATTTAACCCTAACATGAGAGCTTCATATTCTATAGCATTGTTAGTGCAATGGAAAGATAACTTGAAAGAGAACTTAAACTTTTCACCACTAGGTGAGACCAAAACAACACTTGTACCTGAACCATCCTTTGAGCAAGCACCATCAAGTACAAGGTCCATAACTAATTTTCATTCTTTAGGGGACAAGGGTAGGGAATAAAGTCAACTACATAAAGACTTTGATCATCACAATATACAATAAATTGATCAAGGCCAATGTTTGAATACAACACCTCATTTGTATCTTTGGTCGGGTCTTCAACAGTGCATCATCCTCTTCTCTCAGTGCAACTTGACTTCTTTATCTTGTAAGGGAATGGTGTCATATGATAGGTCCATTTGTATACTATCAACAAATGGACGCATCCCATTTTCTAGACAACAACATCCCCTACTTAGTAGGGAAATCCACAATAATTACGTCCATCAAGAAAGATCTCCTAGGGAATGTGGCAAGTTGGACCTTTACATCCTTAACAATACCTATGATATTAATCTCTCAGGAATCCATGGCAAAGAATTTCCCATAAGACTTGGACACCTTTATACCTAATGCATTCATGACTTCTAAGTTCATCACATTACTAGAAGCACTAGCATGCGAGTATGGACTAGTGATTTGTTTATCAACAAAGAAGTATAGAATGGGTCAATATTCAATTGATTGTCTACTAAGGAAGTACCTAGTTAGACCTCTAGTATATATTGGGCATTTGTTTTAGCAGTAACACCATTTGGAACATGTGTGAAACTATCTAGATTTTTTGCAATAATGATATAGGGTTAACCCTTTCCATATGTTCTAGGATTCTAAGGAGCTCACTTATGGGAATAGAGATTCTAATCTAGCTCAAGACTTGATCCATATCAATAGGGTTATATTTTGTCAAAGGAGTTGATTGTGGCACAATAATGTCATTTGCTGTAGGGATATTTGAAATAACCTAGCTATGAGATTCTTACCTTTGGTTTTGCTAGCCTTTTGCCTTGCTTCTCCATGCTCCTTATGTGATGCACTTCAATTTTGTTTAGGTGTGGCATCGAGGTAATCAATTTTTAGGACTTCATCATTGAATGCAAGCACTACAACCCTATTGAACTTGGGGATATATCTTCTTTGAACCATCAGCTCTCCATCAAGGACTTTTATTTCTCCATCTCTCCTTGTAGTGATACCACTTGTGCCTTCCACACTTGACTTTTCTTTGAGTCGTTTTTATTGTTGTGTGGCATGTGTACCAGCCTACTAGGCTTATATGTGTTACACACATTCCCTTTAGGTTGCACTCTTCAATCCCTCAACTTATAATCACTTTGTACTCGTATGATTGTAGAATCTATAAGGCCTTAATATCTTCATTAGATGACCTTCCATTTTTGTATCACTAATACATGAGTTCCCTAAGTTGTTAAAATTCATGTGTTGGTAACTCATAGTGGTTGTGACTACTACCATAATCATACTAGAGTACTTATTCATAATCAACCTAAGGCATATTTTTGTAGTCATCATCTCTTGAGTCAATCTCAAATGCATCTAGTTGATCAACATAATTTTCATCATATTACTCAATACCTTCACCTTTTTTGGGTACTCCATCTTCCTTAGCTGTCGTAAGTGCAACAACACACAATTTAGGGTTATGTGGTAGGAAGCAGACCTCACACCAAGCATTATCTTCCTAGACATTCACATGTTCTCTTCTCAATGGATTAGGAGGATCCTTGTCAAGTTGTCTAAAGTCCTTCTACCTTTGCATTATTTGCCTGTCAACTTATGGTGGCTTCATGGACCAATCTATATTATAAGGTCTATTATGCAATCTTTGCCCCTCATTAAAATGTGGCACAACGACATTGTTTTAGGGTAGACCTTTCTCATTTCTCGCCACCCTATAAGACAGGTCTTTCATTTCTCCCATTAGTTTATCCAATTTGTATTTAGCTGAGAGGGCTTATTAGATGCTCCTTTAGTAGGGGACAATAATCTCACTTTTGCCCACTTGACATGTTTACCAAATGTCTGCATATTGCTTTCAATATTGATTCTAGTAGGATAAGATTTCCACAATGTTTGTGGATTCTTATCTCTCAAGAAGTACCCAATCTTAGCATCAAATGTGTCTTGATACAAGACCAGACACATTGATTCATTTAGTCTTAAATTGGGTAGTACATTCCTCGTGGTCATGATGAACCTAGTGTTGAAGTCAACAATTACTTCATTGACACCCTTCTTTATTGTAGTAAATTCATGGATTGCAAATTTGGAATCAACCCTATTCCCATATTAAAGTCTAAAGACTCTCATGAACTCCTCCAATGAATTGACATTGCTATCTAGAAAATTGTGGTACCATTCGTTAGCACTTTTCTCCAAGGACCGAACAAATAATTTCATTGTCACATCCTCATGTTCAATTTCATACTAATCTATGGTCCATTAATGAAGCACCACAAATTACCTCCTCTGCTAGTAACATTATTCCCTTGTAACTTTGGGATCTTTCCTCTTATCTCATTAGGTATTGCATTATGATAGTCAGGGATACCAAAGAAATCCAACTAATAATATCTTTCCATCCCAGGAGGCTACCTAACTAGTGGGAATATTTGTGCCTACCTCCTAAATGGAACTCTCATATTTGGAAAATGATTTTGCTAAGGATTATGTTGTAACTATTGAACATGATTATGTAGCACATAACCACCATGGTTCTAATTTTGTTGGTTTGGAATCTGCGCTAACAACTAAGCTTGTTACTTGTTAATTTTATCTTGCAATTCTTAATGCCTATATCAAAGATGGTCCAACAAATCCAACTCCCTATCAATTTCTCTTTCACGGTGATCATTGACCAACCAATGTGGCTCACTGACATCATGAAATATTATGTCACACTCAATATCATCTCTGTGAAAAGAAATAAGGGATGTAGGACAAGAGACATCCTACCACATCTACATACTTGGATCAAATCTTCCCAACTCCCATGCTAGAGAGGCTCAAAATCTTTCTTTATTTATTCTGCTAACTAGCCCTTCATTTCTTTTCATATCATACTCACTTCTAGGCACTCTTCTCTGAGTCCTCAATACATTATTAATTGATTCATCAAAAGTGTATTGGTATCAATCCCTCAAATCCAATAATGCATCACTTCTACTTGATGTACCCACCTCATACTCTTGTGGAGAAGATTCAATATTTTTACCTACACTTTTCACTATCCATGTGGCATGCTACTTTCTTGTATGAGATGTGGTGCCTTCATTCTCTTCAAAACCTCTAGACTATTTCTTTCTTTCCATTTTCAACTTCTTTCTTGAGTCACTCTAGGCTGGGTTTGTTTCAATAGAGTCATTACTCTTCACTCAAAAAAGAAATCCCTTGGGGAAGAACAACTGCCAAGGTAAAACAAGATTATCGATTACCTTTTCTCCAACAAAGTACTTAATAGATCTCAACCTTATATGGATCCCAACCAATATGCCACTTGTTGGTGCAAGTTGACTACACAATAAAATGCAAAACACCTTCAATTGCAAGGGCCTTCAAGATGAACAAGACCTTACCTCCATAACAATGATACCATTTGTTGGTGACCCAAACATGTGGATTTGCAATTCCTAAAGACTTGTGCTATCACGTAATGCCAAGGGAATGTCATCAAAGGTGAAAGCAAGGCTTATGATTAGATTGTGGCATGTAAGGACTAGTGGATAAGGATGAATATCTCCTTATTCTAGCTCTGCTAAACCAAGTGGGGTGTTCCTTGAGATATGTTCTAAGGTAATGACAAATCAAACCTTTAGACAAGCAATATCCAAACACATGAGACTCCTAATGTTTGTCACTAAGTACCAATGTGCTAGTTCACCTTGAACCAAGGGTAGAATAATACATCCCTATTAAGCAGATGCAACATACATGTAGAGACTTGGATGCATTCTTCTTAATCCCTTAAGATTTGTGGCACATGATCTCACATCACACATGAATGGGATGGACAAGAAATGTATTTATCATTGTTACAGACCTCTTGGAGGTATACAAACACTTTGGGGTTATAGGGGAGTAAGGGAGATACAAAATAGTGGGTCTACTAACTGAACTAAGACTATTGAGGTTAATGTTTTGAGTTTACTGTAAGTACAGTGGGATGGGGCATGCTTTAAATCATAGTAGAAGGGTGCCTTCATTCATATGGGCAACGAAGACTAATCATCATCACAATGACATTCCTCAAGAAAATCATGGATAACACCTCAAAGAAGATGATATGGATGACTATATTTATCAAGCCAACATAATCTAGGCTCTATATGCAAGGAAGACAAATAGAAGGTGTTTGCAGACACTCACAAGAACATATCTAACACATCCACAAGCGAGTTTCTACATTTCACGTATTGCATTGAAAGGAGATCTCATAAAAGAGTTTACAAGATGTTTTATAGCCTCTGTAAAGGCAAACCAACCAATATCAATACTCTAACTAGAAAATGTCTTTAAGGCAAGTCGTCAAGCTTCCAAAAGCATACAAACACTCAACGAGACATTCAAATGACTAGAGCTATACTTTGTATTCATTCATCAAATGATTCACATGAAAAGGGGGACACTAATACAGTGAGGATCAAACTTATACATTGGCATTGCTCAACTCTTACGAAACACAAGACACTCTGCTCTTTCTTTTCTATCAGTTCTACAATGCAACATGCCACCCAATCAAACAACCAACAACCTATTTACATCTCTGATGGGGAGCCAAAAACATTGATATACATTCACCGATGTATGTCTTCACATTAGTCGCCTAATGACAAGACCATTTGCAATCTACATTCGCAACATGCATTTCGAATATGCATTCGGTGGGACCGAACGTTGACTTCCTTTGTATGCCGATACACTATCGGTCAGACTTACAGATCGAAAGCTTCCAACTTTCTCCCTCCGACACCTTTTTGTCACCTCGATGTAGAACTTAACCATTCATAAGATACTTTTGCGACATACACACGAACATGCAACTGTGAGATACACATGAAATGAACCCTGACATACATTAGCGATATACACACAGAAAGTATACCCGGTGAAACAACACAAATCTTTGCCGATCTGAACCTCTGCAAACCCTGTAGCTTCACAGACCCGTTTCTCCAACAATCTAGCACATGACAAATGTTAGGATCTATCAATGCATCTTGTACATGATCCTACAAACACAAACAAACAAAACGAAAAACACAAAAATGAACTGTACAGCCATTCCACCGATTTCAAAGAAATCTAACTAGTGGAATGGATTAAGAATCCATCTCGGCCACAAAACATAAATTCTATTGCACAGAGAAAACCTAGCGAATCTGGAATGACAGAAAGACACACAGAACAAGATTCATTTATTATGCTTTTAGAAATGTGCATACACAGATGCTCTGTTTCTCAATTACAAATCGCACTGATCTCGGATCTCTATAATCTCAACTACAACTACTACTGCTGATTACATTCGATGATCTTGGGTATTTATCTACTCACCCTCATTAGTAGTGAATTGACTCCAAGAGGCTGGGAGATCTAACAACCTCCAACTGCCTAACAACCTCCTAACTGCCTAACAACCTTTGTGATTACAGATCGACAAGTGTCCTTGGGAATTACAACATAAACCTAGATACAAACTAAAATAACATGCATTGGTCAAACAGACCTTATTACATGAATGGTCTTATAGGACCTCATTGGAGACAGTAAAATGTACATCAAACAGTTGAATGCCTCATGGAGGCCACTGTGGATTAGGTGCTCCTGTACCGTACACCCCACCAACAAAAGAACTCATGCCCCATGAGTTAAGTCTTTGTTTTTCTCTACCTTTATCCTCTGTTGACTCATGTCTGCCCCATGATCTCTGGACTACAACTTGCTTCCGTGGAACCAAAAACTCATGCCTAGCATTGTAGGCTCTACTCACACCTTGCCATGAGTGAGTGTTTGCAACCAAACCCAGACTTTGCTCGCCATTCTTCCTTACTGTCATCTTTGCCTGAACACCTGCATCCAAAACCTTGTTTGATGCTGCTTGTACTGCTGCTATGGTAGGAAATGTTTTCCTTCCAACTCTTATTGGCTCGAGAGGACAAACAATAGTCCCTACTATGATAGCATCCCCTTCTTTCCAATCAACTTGTGGCTATTTGTAAACCTGCTCTTTGACCTTCTGCTGATCCATTTCAGACATTACCATCTAATCTCCATCATTCAAAACTAAAATCACCTTCAAACTGTGATCTTTGGTAACCTCACTCCTTGAGGTATTCTCAACTGTCCTTGTTTCTTGTTCATTGATCTTAACAGACTCTTTCTTACCCATCAAAATGATCTTTTCTACCTTCTGTGCTTCAACATCCTCCTGCAATGGTGTTATCACAAAAGTCTTTCCATCCTTCTTGATGGTGTATGTGTTAGCATATCCATCATACGACGCTTGCCTATTAAATTGCCATGGCCTACCTAAAAGTAGGTGACAACACTCCATGGGTAAAATGTCACATAAAATTCTCTCCTTATATTCTCCAATCTAAAAATCAACATACGCTTGTTCACTTACCAAAAGTGATTGATTATCACTCACCCAAGATGCCTTGTAAGGAGTTTGATGATGAATTCTTTCTATGTTCAATTTATCCACCATTTCCCTAGACACCATATTATCTGTTGAACCAGAATCTATGACTACCTTGCATACCTTACCATTGCTTTTGCAATTGATCTTGAAAAGAGCTCTCCTCTGTGATGGTTCAGTCTTCATTGGTTCTTTGAGCAACGTCCTCTTTATCATCAAACTCTCTCCCATTTCTGATTCTAGATTCACTTCAGGAGATGTCACACTCCTTGCATCTTCTTGAATCAATGTGGTTCTTCTCTCATTGCCATGAGAAGTTGAGGCCTTCTCTGGACACTTATAAGTCAGGTGCTCTATCTGGTTGCAGTTATAACATCTCATATTGGAGGACCTAGATTCTTTACCTGATCCATTTGTACTACTTCTTTCATTTGGCCTTCTTCCTCGATAGCCTCCTTTGCTACTTGAGTCCCCAACTTGCTCTTCTTGGCGAGATTCACCACTAGGCCTCTGGTTAGGACTTCTTCCTCCAAAACTGCCTCTGCCTCTGAAATTCCTTCCACCTTTACCTCTATTGTTCTACTCACTCTTCCTTTTTATCTTTTCTTCAGCCCTTAAGGCCATTTGGAAACACGTGTTCACTGTGTCTGGTGCTAAAATGTTGATCTCATCTTGGATATTCATCCTTAGGCCATTCAAGTACCTGGCAACCTTATCTGATTCTTCTTCTTGTCTCTTTGATCTGAGACTGAGTTTATGAAACTCTTGTGTGTATGCATTCACATCAAGGTCTGATTGTCTGAGGTTCTGCAATTTCTTATACATCTGCACATCATAGTCTAGGGGTAAGAATTGTGCCTTGAGTTTGGTCTTCATCCTTTCCTAGGAAGTTATCATATTCTTTCCCTCCTTGACTCTCTCCCTTTGCTCATAATTCCAACATGCACGAGTAGATCCCTGCAATCTTGCCTTTGCCAACTTAACCCTCTTATCATCGGGGACTTCTTTATATTTGAAATGATTGTTCAATGCCTCAATCTAGTCAATCACCTCTTCAGCTTCCATACTTCCACTGTACATAGGTAACCCATCTATGGTGTCCCTATTGACTGACTTCAATGCATTTAAAAATGCCCTCTGGTCTACTGGTATCTCCTCTGTCTTTTTACTGGTTTCCCCAATTTCTGTATCGCCTTCATCGCTGTCACTTTCATCTTCCCTATCTTTGCCTTTGGACTGCTTGAACTCTCCCAACTTGGATGCAAGCATCTCCTCGATCAGCTTCTTAACGACGTCCTCTGACATACTTTTGGGAGGTATCGTCTCCACCTCTGGCTCACTTTCTCTGTCTGACATAAACATTCACAGACAGCACCCAACGCCAACACTCCTGCAAATCCTCAATTTGATTTGCCACCCAAATCTTTTCGGGCTCTGATACTAATATGATGGGAAGCCAAAAACTTTGACATACATTCACCGATGTATGTCTTCACATTACTCGCCTAACGGCAAGACCATTCGCAATATACATTCGCAACATGCATTTCGAATATGCATTCGGTGGGACCGAATGTTGACTTCCTTTGTATGCCGATACACTATCGGTCAGACTTCCTAGATCGAAAGCTTCCAACTTTCTCCCTCCGACACCTTTTGTCACCCTGATGCAGAACTTAACCATTCACAAGATACTTTTGCGACATACACATGAAATGAACCCTGACATACATTAGCGATATACACACAAAATGTATACCCGGCAAAACAACATAAATCTTCGCCGATCTGAACCTCTACAAACCCTATAGCTTCATAGACCTATTTCTCCAACAATCTAGCACATGACAAATGCTAGGATCTATCAATGCATCTTGTACGCGATCCTACAAACACAAACGAACAAAATGAAAAACACAAAAATGAACTGTACAACCATTCCACTGATTTCGAAGAAATCTAACTGGTGGAATGGATTAAGAATCCATCTCGGCCACAAAACATAAATTCGATTACACAGAGAAAACCTAGCGAATCCAGAATGACAGAAAGATACACAGAACACAATTCATTTATTATGCTTTCAGAAATGTGCATACATAGATGCTCTGCTTCTCAATTACAAATCGCACTGATCTCTGATCTCTATAATCTCGACTACAACTACTACTACTGATTACATTTGATGATCTTGGGTATTTATCTACTCACCCTCAGTAGTACTGAATTGACTCCAAGCGGCTGGGAGATCTAACAACCTCCAACTGCCTAACAACCTCCTAACTGCCTAACAACCTTTGTGATTACAGATCGACAAGTGTCCTTGGGACTTACAACATAAACCTAGATACAAACTAAAATGACATGCATTGGTCAAACAGACCTTATTACATGAATGGTCTTATAGGACCTCATTAGAGATAGCAAAATGTACATCAAACAGTTGAATGCCTCATGGGGGCCACTGTGGATTAGGTGCTCCTGCACCAATCTCCAAACAATGTATATATAGATCTTAGAAATGAATATTGGAGGGAAAATTCAAATCTCACCATCATGTCAGCATCAGCTGGGAACATTCATCATACTACAAAGATCACCTGGAATCGCGTGGAGATCAGTTTAAAGAAGACATCAAGACACGCCGTCATAAGTGTACACCATCAGGACAACCACAACCAAAGGAAAGCATGAACCACCTTGAAGAAAAAATTCATTGCTTTCTACTTGCCATCAATCTACATTAAACACATTGTTGGGCCAAAGAAGGGAAATTGGAAATAAACAGGCCTAAGGAGATAACACACAAGGCTCAAGAAGATATTCTCTCCATACCTACAACATGCATCAACTCTTTAGATAGAAATGGGACATGCCAAATAAATGGTGAAGAAAACCACTGTTAGCACTCATTTATGTTTAGGGTTTTAAGTTCATACATTTGCAGGTTTTTTCCATTCAAACCCTGAAATTTATGGGCCCGAGGGTCTTGCACCGTTCTGCCTATTCTGATGCTGGTTTTCTATGGTGGGTTCCTAGTTTTTGTGTTTCATCCTCATGCTTTAATGTTCGAGAGTTGAACAGTCCTCATGCAATGTGATGATGCCCCATTTGTAGTTAGGGTTTCAAATTAAGAATCAATAAACACTTTTCATTTCTAACCCTAGGAGTTTATACGTCCATTGGTGTGATGGGTGATATCGGTATGTCTGATGGAGGTCGGCCCGATGGTTTGGGTCTGGCCAACGTGTAGTTTGGTTTGAAGCTTTCAGCAGTATGACGATCGGCATGAGTTGTGTGGTCGGCGAAGGAATTTTCAATCACTCCGATGGTTCTAGTTATGCCGATGAAGGTGGCAGTGTGCAAAACTTCATCGGGTAGACAATGTGTATCGACGAGAGAAATCTCAGGTGTGTCGATGGTTTGGGTCTGGCCGACAAGGGAATGTGAAGGCTTCGTCGATAGGATCGACATATCGGTAGGAGGATTTTTGAGTTTGCCGATGGTTTACGGTCTCGCTGAAGACCTGGCAATGGGTGTAGTAGTTAGTGTGACATGAGATGTCAGCAAGAGGACTTTCATTTGCTCCGATGGTGTGGGTCACACCGATGGAGGCGGGAGCTACACCGATGGGCTATTGGCGGACAGTTCGTGGGTCGCGCAAGGTAAAATGCACGACATTAGGTACCCACGACCTGGTTTATAAAATGATCAAGAGGTTCATGCATGGTGAATGTGGGACAATAGATCTCACTGGTTTTGTAAGGTTGGCAATAAAAGCAAAGGGTGCCTACGTGGCACGATCTAATTGGCTGGTGACTTTTCTGCACGATTTGAGGCCGTAGATCTTGCAATGGGAAGTGATCGACGGCCAGGTTTCAGAGTTGCAGTGTTGGTTTTTCCTTGCGTCCTTAGGCATATTTTGAGCAGAAAAACTCCATGGATGCGCTACTGCAAATTTTGAGGAGGCTACGGGTAGCTGAAGCGTTAATGGTAGAATTGCAGCAGTATGGGTTGGTGATGGATGGGTCAACAACCCAATTGAAGATGAATGTCCTTGAATGGCGGTGCGGATCCCGATTCTATCTGCTCATTCCTCTCAATCTCCCCACGGCGTTGAATTTTTCTGAGTGCCAGTTTCTCATGCTTTGAATCTGGCAAAATTTTGATTTGACTTGTAATTAATTTTTGCCGGGTACACAGTCTTGGTATAAAGGCCAAACTGTGTTACCCAGTTTTGTTGTTGAAGACTTGGACAATTTTGGGGGAGAAATAACGAAATACAGAGCATTTCCTGTGTATCTCTGTGGAGTTTATGTATTGCATCTGTGATGTATCTTGCATATATTGTTCAATTTCAGTGTTAATTTTATATGAAAAATGCTAGTCGCATGTATTTCTCTGTTTGTCTCCATTTGTTGCATGCAATTTCTTCTTTTGAATTTGGTTGCTAAGGGTTTCATAGATTTAGGGATACAGGGTCCTGTATTGCATGTCTGATCTTTTGACTTCTGTTCAAGGAGTGGATTGAATTTGTCTTAGGTCAAGCATGGAGAAGATGGTATGTTGACTGGGATGTTTGTAAGTATGAACAGTTAAATACCTATCCTTGGGTGATGTTTGTAAGGCAAGCATCAATCTATCCCCTTGAAATTCGAATGCCAATTGCAGGCCATCCTTATGTATATGTCTAGTTGACTCCTTGCTCTGAGATAGGCACCGGTCTGTTCTTGTGAAGTAGTTATGATCCAAAACCCCTGTCTTGCATCCAAACCATAATTTCAAACCCTTCCATATTTCCAACCTGTTAGTTGTAGGAGTAGGAATTAGGACCCCTACATACACTCATCCTCAACCAGACAAATATGTCCAAGAATGTTGCCAACCTTGTGATCTATCATGCAGATCTTGGTCCACACATGAGAGTATTCTGCCTGTTGCTGTCAAGCTAAATCATTCTGTCATTGAGCTAATCAAGGTCACATCTTAAAGTTATAGGGACACCCCCCTTGGTGCGGTAGAACCAGAAGTGAAGGGGAGGAGCTCATGCAACCTCCTGTATTTAGTTGGCTGAATCTACCTATGCATTAGAACTAGCAAACCCTAATGCTGATTCAGAAGAAAAACTAACAACCACCAACCAAACCTATGCAAGTAATCAAATTATTGAATATACCCATGAATTATAAAAAGGGATGGTGTTAGGTGAAATGACACTATAGACAACAAGATGATTAAACTATTTGAAACCTATATGAACCACAACCATACACATGGAACCAAGAGACATTGATGGTAAATGTCCACCCACAAATGATCAAACAAGTTCCTAAGATGAATAGCAACCATTGAATATGAAACCATTAAACACTAGGGAACCATCACAAACACACAGCTAGGGGACATACAAACTCACCACAAAGATGGTAAACACCATGAAAGACACTACAACCAAAACAAGATCTACTATGAACATGCTCGATCATAATGCATTCATAAAAGCACCCATAAATTGGAAGTGGGCCATCACAGAGAAAGAAATGCATTTCCAATAAAAGGAAACTACCATATGAAAGATTAAGGCACTTGCAACAATCACAAAGTGAACCAGCCATCAAGTAATACCAAATCCACCACAAAGCTAGAGGATGATCATAAAAAAACATGGGGATCCATCATGAACAAGAAACAATCACCGTATATTGTTAACACTACTACAAAGGGATAAATATTTGACTTGACTTCCCACCTTTTCCCTTCTTGTCTTGGGCCAACTAAACACAAATTTGTACATCCTTGTACTTAAAGGCATACAACGCATTCATTCTAAACATCTAGGAATCAAGTAAATAATTTGAATATCATTCTCATCTACACACTTCAATTGGTGGTCTAAAAGGAATTTAGCTTTGCATGATCATTCCAGAGGCATTTGCATGATTGAAGATTGTTATTTTTGATATTGTTCAATATTGGGGGATTGATCTAGGCAATAGCTCCTTATGACCTAACAATAATCCTACAAGGTATTTTTAAATACCGCCAAGTCCTTATAGACATTTAAGAAACATAGAGAAGAAACCAAGAGTGATAAGGCAAACTAAAAGACAAAAATATGTAGACTACTCAAGACAAGTTTACAAGTGCAAGACATGTTTGTCAATACAGATTCATCCCAACATAGTCACAACATAATATTTAATTCCTAAACAATTTGTTTCAGATCTTGAAATACATCAAATTAAAATCCACAACTATTTTATTATTGTTAGGTAATCAAACTAAATATATTTATTTTCTACTTAGATTCTCTCGTTACTTTTACAAATTAAAAATATCAAACTAGCTTTTATCTACAACCAATAGATTGGCATGGGGAGAGCTGTCCTGTTCGTTGTATTGTTTGCTGATGTGGGGCCAGCTGGATTAAAAAAAAATATTAAAAGCAATGTAAATGTGAAACAACTTCTGGAAAGGTCCGCGAAACTTGTAGCGTCTTCATGATTGTAATCATGAGCTGTAATAATATATAAGAGAATCTTGATCGGGATTGCGAATTCCTATATTGGTCAAAAAGTTTTTTTTAATTTGTTTATTCCCTAGTTTCTCTTTCTCTTCCTACCTATCTATACACGGGAGGTATCTATCGGACACCTTTTTTACATAACGACAAATTCACGACTCACATCGCTTTACTAGAATATGCTTTACCAATTTAAACACGGTTGGCCCATGGTTTGGTTTATATTATTAAAATATTTTAATTTCATTATCATTTATTTTAGAGATTTAAATCATTTATTCATAATCTTAGATCAAATTTGTGGGTGTGGACTCGACCCAAGTCATTTTTATAATTGTGGATCTAAACTTCGAATATAGCCACAAGAGAACAAGAGAAAACATCCACCATATACATGCTCATATTTTAACCATCAAAATTTATCGTCTAACAACCGTTATTATTACAAGGCTAACAACCATTATTATCACAAGGTTCACCCAAGTTTATAGTCTTTGAGCTACTTGGGTTTGAAATCAAATTAAATTTAATTGTATGACCTCAAGGGGTTTGCTATTTCAAAGGTAAAATAGATATTAAAGTCATTGAGGACCTTCGTCTATATTCTTTATGCATTATTTTATTCTTGAATACAGATTAGTTGCTTTGAGTGTTCAAAATAATTTAATGGTTTATTAGGAATGATGTTATGCAATTTGGCTTAGTGATGATCATTAGATTCTTCTTTAGTGAGTTTCTTATGTTCAAAAGAAATGTTTTGTTTGAGTTTATGATAAAATAGTTTATGCATTTAAGCTAAAATGTTTAGTTGAAAGGATACTATGTATTTTATTTGAAAAGGGATTACCTAAGTGAAAATTATTAGAAAGAATAAAATACATTTCACTAAAAGCTTAATACTTAGTTTGAAAGATAGTTTATAATTCAATGTGAAATGAAAAAGATGTTTTGCATTAGGGTTATCTATATGTGGAAAAATAGATTCTTTTAGAGGAGTCTTTTCCTTATGAACTTTTGGGATGAAAATTAGAATGGAAAAAAAGCTTAGTTTAATTGAAACCCTTAGATTGTTTAAAGATCATTTGGAAGGGATTTGCTTGTTGATTGAGAGCTTACTTGGATTGGATTGCTTAGAGAAGGAGTGTGTGGTGCTTTCTTGGCCTATGAGTTGTATTAAAAAAAGAGGAATCTTCATTTATGTGAGTTGCATTATAGTCTATCTACCATGGATGGAAAACCCCTAAAGGATCCCTAAGCAATGTCTCTCACCATAAATGAAGATTCCTTACCATTTATCTTGCATTGCTTGGCAATGTGTGGGGTTTTGACCTTTTTTCCTTGGTGCGTTAGATGTTTTAACCTTAGTGTAATGAAAGATCCCTTACCAAATTTGCCTTGAATTTTTTTGTTTGCCCCCTTGGTATCGTGTCAAACAATTGTCTTGCATGGACTGATTTTGTTTTTCTGATCTTTTGTTTGAGTTTCATTGCTTGTTTTTCATTACCAAATCATAGAGAAAAGCATAGAAATGAAAGAGAACTATTGCATAAATGAAAGACAACAATTGCAACTCAATAGAATCCATTTATTTTAACTATATCAAGTATGATTACAAGTTTCAGAGGTCTGATATACATTATATCAAACTATAACAACAGTCTAAAACCCTTATATAATGCAATATTTGACTACCCAAAATGATAAACACATACCTGGAAGCCAACGCTCAATTTATGGAATATTTAATTGTTGAAACCCTAATTTCCAACTGGGGTTTGACTGAAAATGACACCACACTAGTACGGCCAGCTGGTGAATGCACTGAAATGATGATATCTGCTGATAAGACGCCCCAATCTGTAATTATATTCTGATAACTCACTGCTGCAATCAATTCTAAATGTAAAATTAACATGTGATGAAGTCCAATGATGCCCAAATGGAAACCCAAGGTAGATTTCTCTATTTTGTGAACTGGGTTTTCATCCAATTCACTATCCTCCAAGGGATTTTGTCCTCAGAAGACCTCTATGTTGCTAAAACCCTCTTCCAGAGATCAAACTTGCAATTTGCTTTTGTCAAAATGAGAATATAATCCCCAAGAATGAGCCCAACATATTGCTTTATAGCCTCCCATGATTTTTTTTATAAAAATTAATAAAATAATCCTCCTCAAGACGGGTATGGGCCTTTCCTCATCAAAAGAAAATGCCACTTTTTAAAAAACAACTTTGAGTTACTAGGATGGGGGGCACTTTTCACTATTCCTTTTATAATTTTTTGTTACTATGCACTTTTTACTATTCCATTAAAGCAAACTTTAATATTTCTAATTTATCCCTAGATTCATCAACTGAACTCCAAACTGAAAGGCTCATAAAGCTCCTAGCCCTCGGTTGGGTCCCCTAACCATTCTGCTAACCTACGAGAACCCTAATAGTAGGCCAACCTCCGCTATACTCTGAGCTGCCTAAGGAAGGGACATTACAGTCCTCCCTTCCCAGGATTGCTTGCCCCCAAACAACTACAAAGCTGGATGCTGAAATATCATCTCTCCTTCCCACGTGGCATCCTCCAACGACAAGTCCCTCCATCGTACCAGATACTCTCTAATCACTCGGCTACGCAACCTACTCTCCCTCATGTCAAGAATATCTATAGGTATCAAAACTAATCGGCCCTCCTCATCCAATGGGGGAAAAATAGGTGAAGAGACAACATGTTGTCCCAAAGCCTTCTTCAAACAAGATACATGAAAGACATTATGTATCTTACTCTCGGGAGGTAGCTCAAGCTCATATGCGACCTCACCAATTCTCCTCAATACTCTGTATGGACCATAAAACTGAGGCTTGGGCTTCTTTGCCCCACTCCTCTTAAGTGTACTCTGTCTATAAGGCTGTAGGCACAAGAAAACCATGTCTCCAACCTCAAAGGTCCTCTCAACTCGATGTTAATCTACATACATCTTCTGTTGATTCTGTGCATGTTGATATTATCCTTAAGTGCCTTAAGGATATCCTGACTATTCTATAACCAATCTCGAGCTCTAGGTGCTCTACTATCACCTAACGCCAAGTCCACAAAAGATAAGGTATCATAACCATACAACGCTCAGAAGGGAGTCATACCAATCGACATGTGATACGTGGTATTATAACAATACTAGCCCAAATACAACCATCACACCCAAGCCTTTTGTTGTCCTGAAACGTAGTTACGCAAGTAACCCTCAACTCACTTATTAACTATCTCCGTTTGTCCATCTGTTTGAGGGTGGTAACTGGTGCTAGGTGTCAACTCTGTACCTACTAATTGGAATAGCTCCTACCAAAAGATGCTCATAAACCTGCTATCCTAATCACTGACAATGGTCTTAGGAAGTCCATAGAGTCTAAACACCTCATGGAAGAATAACTCTGCCACTTGAGATGTTGTAAAGTCAGCTGCAATAGAGAAGTGTGCAAACTTTGTTAGCCTATCCACAACCACATAAATGTAATCCTTTCCCTGAACTCTCAGAAGACCAATAATTAAATCCATCGATATACTTTCCCACTTCTACTCTGGAATAGGCAATGGTTGCAGAAGACCTACCAGAAAAGTATGCTCTAACTTGTTCTGCTGACAAGTCACACACTCACGTACATAGCGCAAGACATCATCCTTCAGACCCTTCCACAAGAATCTTTCTCACCTACCTGTATATCTTAAAATATCTAGAATGTCCTACTAATGGTGTGTCATGGATGACGCGTAAGATCTTATCCTTTAGTTTTGATCCAGGTACCAAATAAATCATGTTCTTATAGTAGATAACATCATCAATCATTATGTATCTATCATCCTGAATCCTACCATCCATAATCTCACATGCAAACTGATTCTTGGAATACTCAACTAATAGTTGAGACTTCCAATCTGCTGAAATCTCACTCAAAGAGCAAAGTGTAGCAACTGTAGGCCTCCTAGAAAGTGCATCAAAAAAAATATTATTTTTCCCCTTGACATACTCAATGTCAAAATCATATGCCTGTATCTTGCTAACTGATTTATGTTGGCACTCATTAAGTTCTTTCTACTCCAAGAAGTATTTCAAACTGTTGTGGTCGGTCTCACCACAAACTTCCCACCTACCAAGTATTGCCGAAACTTCGCCAAAACATGCATAATGGTGAGCATCTCCTTGTCATAGGTGGAATACAGTCTCTCATTATCCCTCAACTTCCTACTCTCGTAGGCAATGGGATGGCGATTATGCACAAGAACCACTCCAATACCCTCTCCAGATGCATCACGCTCTAACACAAAGGGCTGAGAGAAATCTGGAAGAGCCAAAACTGGACAAGTGCTCATGACTTGCTTGAGCCTATCAAATGCAACCTGTACCTCATATGTCCATATGAATGTGCCCTTCCATGTGAGATCTGTCAAAGGGGCTGCAAGCTGTGAGTACCCCTTCACAAATCTCCTGTAGTAACCACATAAGCCTAGGAAACCTCACAACTCTGAAATGTTCCTAGGGGATGGCCAATCAAGGATGGACTGAATCTTCTCCTAATGTACCTTAACCCCATCACTCCACACACTCCCAAGCCACTGTATAGCTGGTGTAGACCAAGGAAAATTTAGAAGTACCATATGAATCCAACTAGGGCAGTCACTAAACCATGATGAACCTATGAATATGAAGTTACCAATGAACAAATAAATCATTGTCATGCCATGAAGAATAGGTGACCAATCCAAATGTGTAGTGTAGATGTCATCAATACTCATCAAAGATAACTCTTGAGTGGCTAATCCACTATAAGTGTCATCAATAAAATCAACATCTTCATGAATGAATTGATCAACATCAACTGCAATTTTAAAACTAGAAGACCTTTGCTTATCATCATCCATGGAGTGGTGAGTGTCATGAACCTATTGAAGATGAAGCTTGGCTTGTTGTGCTATCAACTTAGATTTTGCTGTCTTGTCAAGCCATCCTTCAAGCATTTCTTGGGATTGTTTTATCCCAATTGCTCCAAATTGTTTAAAATTAGTCCCATAATGAGATGCATCATATAAATTACCATGACCAATGCATGCATTTTGTGTACCAAACAAAGTAGAATCAATATCACTCGTTTCCCAATGATTAGCAGCTTGGAAAACTTCAATGCAAGAGCACACTTGCATACACTTGGCAGCCCAATCTTGTAGCATATCAAATCTTGAAGTTATGACATCCTTACACTCAATCAAAGTATCAACATCATAAAGGTGAGGAATCAACATACAAATTGATTCATGTTCTTTTCCCACTGCTGTTATAAATTCAGATTGTTGGCAAGTAGACGTTCCCACCATCACCTCATGCTTATCTATCTTTTCATGAATGTCTACCATGCTACATTTCTTGTCACCACCATCTAGCTTGGATTCATGCTCATGTGATGTCAAAAGATTATTGTCCCATTTTCTAATCCATACCATCACCTCCATAATTGATATGTTTTCCCTTACTAGTAAACTCCAAAGTGTAGTATATAGGACAAACCAAACATTATCAAAATGCAAGATCTTCTTAGTAAGCAACCTCTTAGTCTCCCAAATCAGCTCTCTAAGACAAAATGCTTCATATGATCTTAACAATTGTCCTTCCATTGTAGATGATACATGACTAACCAAATTGAAATTAATAATGTTCTATTCCACATAAATGGATATAACACTTGTGGTTGATCCATCAAGTGTGTGACCAATATCATCATTGTTTTGAGCCTTCAAATAGCTCTCTAAAAGAGAAAAATCATAGACCTCCTAATGCAAAGTAGATGCCCAAACTAAATTTCCTAAATCATTCCTCCTTTCTTCTTCACACAACTCAACATGCTCTTCTTGTGGGCTTACCTCAAGAAGTTCTTCCCTTGTATACTCAACATCCACACATTCTTCTTTTGGAAGAAATAAGGATCTAATGTGTGATTCTCTTTGTCTTCTTGCATTATCTATCAGATTGCATCTTTCCTTGACTTCTTATAAGTGTTGTCTTTCTTAAGAAACAAGCATCTTGGCCTTCTTAGCTCTTAAAGACCACCCATCACACAACCTTTGTGTCCTTTTAACATCTTTCACAGTGTAGTGAGCAAAATCAGGACCTTGAGTACCAACATAGGAAGACTCACCAACACTATTACCTTCATGTGAAATGGATGCTACCTCATGATTAGAATTGTTGTTGCAAAAGTCAGAATAGATGTCATACCTTGGTGTCATGTTTACAACATTTCTAATGGGCTGATCCATGACTGTAATCTTTTCCACTATGTGATCAACATGAAGACTCAATAGTGTACAATGTGTCTCCTCTTGATCCAAATCAACATGTCTATTGAAATCATCATATAATTTTTTGCATACCTCATTGGAACTTGAAGACACCAAATCATTCTCATGCTGAGTTGTATCAACCATATGTGAAGATTTTCTATCCATTCCATTTTTAAACAAATCATAAGCTATAGCATGATATTTCTTCCTTACTTGCTCAGTTTTGTGACAAAGTTTGGGATGCATGTCCATATAGTCCTTGAAAGGAAAATTCTCCTTAACCTGTTGAGGAAGAGTGCTATACTGCTCAAATATGCTAATCACTTCTGCTTCTTGGTCTTGTGGCATTGGACCTTTGCTAGTAGAAGGAGATGATCCTTTAGAGAGTCCAAACTTTGAAAGTGAATCATCTAAATGTTGCAATTTACACATGGTCTTGTGTTGTGTTTGTTTAAATTATTTCCATGCTTGTTTATTGCTAAAGAACTTTGCCATGATGACCTTTTCACTGTCCAAACTAAAAACCAACTCCAAACTAACTTGTGCACAACTGATTTCACACCAATTGAATGCAATCATTACCCAACAGGCTAGTAGGATTATGGCTTTGATACCACTGAAAGATCCCTTACCAAATTTGCCCTAATTTTTTTAGTTTGCCCTCTTAGTATCGTGTCAAACAATTGTCTTGCATGGTCTAATTTGGTTTTTTCTGATCTTTTGTTTGAGTTTCATTACTTGTTTTTCATTGCCAAATCATAGAGAAAAGCATAGAAATGAAAGACAACAATTGCAACTCAATAGAATCCATTTATTTTAACTATATTAGGTCTGATTACAAGTTTTATATGTCTGATATACATTATATCATACTACAACAACAGTCTAAAACCCTTATATAATGCAATATTTGACTACCCAAAATGATAAACACATACTCGGAAGCCAACTCTCAATTTATGGAATATTTAATTGTTGAAACCCTAATTTTTAGCTAGGGTTTGACTAAAAATGACACCCAATTAGTACGGCCAGCTAGTGAATGCACTGAAATGATGATATCTGTTGATAAGAAGCCCCAATCTGTAATTATATTCTGATAACTCACTGTTGCAATCAATTCTAAATGCAAAATTAACCTATGATGAAGTCCAATGATGCCCAAATGGAAATCCTAGGTAGGTTTCCCTGCTTTGTGAACTGGGTTTTTGTCCAATTCACTATCCTCTAAGGGATTTCATCCTCAGAACACCTGTATGCTACTGAAACCCTCTTCCAGAGCTCAAACCTGCAATTTGCTTTTGTCAAAATGAGAATAGAATCGCCAAGAATGAGACCAACATATTGCTTTATAGCCTCCCATGAGTTTTTTTATAAAAATTAATAAAATAATCCTCCTTAAGATGGGCATGGGTCTTTCCTCATCAAAAGAAAAGGCCACTTTTTAGAAAACAACTTTGAGTTACTAGGATGGGGGGCACTTTTCACTATTCCTTTTATAATTTTCTGCTACTACTCACTTTTTACTATTCCATTAAAGCAAACTTTAATATTTCCAATTTATCATTGGATTCATTAACTGAACTCCAAACTGAAAGGCTCATAAAGCTCCCAGCTCTCGGTTGGGTCCCCTAACCATTCTCCTTACCTACGGAAACCCTAATAGTAGGCCAACCTCCGCTATAGTTTGAGCTGCCTAAGGAAGGGACATTACATGTAAAGAGTGAAATAAGGTGTAGGAACCTTAGAGGATCTTTTTGGTATGCTTTAGACCACTTGTTTGAAGTTGAACAAAATTCTGTTGGATCAAAAGAGTGTGTACCCTACTTTAAATCACCTATCTTGGCACAGGGGTGATTCTAGGATAACCTAGGAAATTTCAATTTGGTAATAGGGGCAATTCAAAGAAAGTGGACACTTCCAAACATTTTTTTTTTAAATTCTAAAGGGAAGTTATTTATTCAGGTATGACTTGAATGTCTATCAACTTAGTTTGAGGGTACTTTGTGTACCTTGTTTGTTATTCCTCCCATTGTGTTAAGAATGACTAGTTGTTTGTATGACTAAGTGAGGTCTTGTATCTCCCAATCGTCCTACTTCTTGTACAAGTGAACCTATGGTTTGGATGTTGTTTGCACATCATTATGGATGTGTGGTTATCTCTTGCTTGGTTTGAGGGTTGAGATGATGTACTACTCTCACCGTATTCTTGTCATTCTTTTGAGATAATGATGCCAGTCTTGTAACCTATTATCATGTTAGATTTAAGTCTCTACCATCTTAGTTATTGATTGCGATGTGTTTCTCACTATCAATGTAAGTCTTCCATTGATGTGATCTTGTTTGGTGTTTATAGACCTTGTGTTGTCATGCACTTGGTAGTGTCTTTGTGTGCTTTAGTCACAATGTTGTTTAGTTTTGACAACCTTGTGTGTGTGAGCATGAGTTGTGACATGTTTATTTCATAATTGTAATGTAAAAAAATTGTTGGTTTGTGTTTTGTTCATTAATGTCATGATGTAAAAGTTGGGGCATTACATATCCTTACCAATTCTAGGTTGGTGACTTTGTTGTCAAAGAAAATCAAAACAACACCAATGCAGAGGATGGTCCTAAAGGAAAATTATATCCTAACTAGCTCAACCCTTATATAATCACTATGTGATATGCTTTTGATGCTTATAGCATATCTACCATGGATGGAAAACCCTTAAAGGACCCCTAAGCAATGTCTCTCACCTTCATCAAATCCATGTGTAGACATTTCTTCTTGTTATTTTGCATCTATCCATGTTTCTATTTCTACACTATAGTGAGCTTTGCCACTTTCTATTTTCCTATTGGCATGGCCTTCTCAAGTACTCCTTACCTTGTTCCTATTCAACTCTTCCTATTTTTATTCTTATGGGGACAAATTGTGTAGGGGTAAACTCCCACATTGCCCAATGTCCATTGCATTCCTAATTTATAGTATTTCTTTCTACTCCTACCTTAAATGACACATTCTTATTTTTTATTTTGGCTTTTTCTCATACTTTTCCTAATGCAATTCTATCACATTTACCTCAAATTGGCTCTCTCATTCTTTGTAGTCAATTTGAGGGGGCATATACTCTCACAAGAAAAAGTATCTCATTGTGCAATGGTTTATAGTGGTTCTTCATGAATCCTACACTACACATATTTTGGTTAAATTATGAAAAGTGCATACTTCACACTTTTCCCTCTTGTCTTGCACCCAATTTATTGCTCTTCTTTAATGGACATGTTTCTTGATCATTTCTAACAATTTTGAGGCACTACTCGCCCTTTAGTGCACTCATACACATTGTCCATGAGCCTACTCCATTTTGCACCATCCTTAACCGTTTGCCCATTTGAGATAGATTTGCATGCAAAAATGTCCTACCTATTCACATTTTGACTCTCTCTCTCTCTTCCCACAACCCTAACCTTAATTTGCCTTCCAACAACTAGAAATGACCTACATGTTTATAAAAAAGAAGATTTTAAGGTGAAGGAAAGGATCCATTAAGAAATAGGAAGGGACATTAGCACCATAAAACCACACACAGTTCAACAACTCTCATGGACACCCTATACCAACTTTTGCTCCATTGGAATTCCATCATTATTGTCTACACCACCTTCTACACTTGCACCTAACTCTCATACACCCAAACTTTATTAAAATCATATTGTTGAATCAACCCTAGGACTGAGGCAAATTGTACAAAAAGCCTTTGGGCACCCCTTTCCCCCTTAGCTACAAGATACAAGTTCACCCCCAAAAGTTGTGGAGGAAACTTACGTGAGTAAAGGACATGTCTATGCCTTTAAGACATCTACACAAACAATGGACACTTTCACGTCTTTCATGAAACTTTTACGAATAAAAGACCTTTCCACACCTTTGGGACACTATTGTCCAAGTGAATGACACTTCCAACTATAATAGAAAACACAAATTTCTAGAACCTAATTTTGGTTGCCCAAAACTTACTCCTATTATTTTCTCAATCTTTTACAACTCCTTTAACTATTAAATTAAACATACATTTTCTCCCCTTATTCTTATTTCAATTCCATAAACCTAAACAATCTCAACTATAATGATTTTTTGTTTGTCTAAAATATAAAAACCTAAACAATCTCGACTCTAATGATTTTTATTTGTCTAAAATCTAAAATGACAAAGTAACTTTATTTACTAATATTAGATTACTTTAGATATATAAAAGTAACTTTATTTACTAATATTAGATTATACTTCAGATATATAAAAGAAAGCAACACCTATTTCTCATCTCAACTTGCCCCTGAGTATGCTTTTGGTCAATATGGAAAAATATCCTACAATCAAGAATGCACTAGTTTTTTACGTTTGTATTTTTTAAAGAGGAAAGTAGAGCAAGCAGCGTGGTACTTTGTTAGTAGCCCCGTCCTTTTCTGTCGTGAACACAGCTTGTTCTATTGTCTAAAGACATAGGTTTCCTTTTCTCCCTCCCAGCGAAGAAACGTGGAAAGAAAAGCTGAAAGTGAAAGTGAACTAAAATGCACGGCCCCACCATAAAAAGGAAGAAGAGTTGCATTGCATATTTGACCTCAAACCTCATACAAAAACGAAGATGATGTGTTCTAATTTCTACCTAGTGAAAGTGTTTTTTTTCTTTTAATTTATAGGTAACTTGGTAAAAATCTTTCATTATTTTCACTTAGGTCAAGAGTTCTACTTTATATTTACCACCACCATTCTTTCATCCAAGAGCCTCTAGTTATACTAGGTTTTTTATTTGCAAGTTTATATTATTGTAGAGGGAAAATTGCATACCTTGTATTTTTCTTCTCTTTCTTCTATTTTATACTATTATGGATTATCTTTTAGATGTATAATTTCAATGCATAATTAAACATTTTGGTAGGTCTATTAAATTCTAGTTTAATTTGATATTCGATGTGTAATATTCTTTAGTTTAAAATGTATTTGGTAAAATTTTGGATGAGATTACATGTTACTCTACTAAAAAGTCAATTTTTCTTATTCCAAGGTTGGCTTTTCTAGAATTTGTATATTACCTTAGAATGTGGATGCCAAAAATTTGAAATATATATATATATATATATATATATATATATATATATATATATATATATATATATATATATATATATATATATATATATATATATATAAGATCATCAGATATCAATTAACAAAAGGATCAAAAGAACAAAAAATATTTATCCTTTAGCAAGAATTAATCATCAATCCTCAGCTACTAACATCAACATCAACAATCTTTCAACAATCAACATCCATTATCAAGGCACACTTCAAAGGGCATATCCAACACAATCACAAATTGGTTTCCGTCAGATTTCAACAAAGATATCAATGATCAACTCAACAAGCATTTTCTACCACCTCACATCAACATCTATTGCAACCCCTTATATGTATTACTATTATTGCTAACTCAGTCTTGGAGTCAAACTAAGGCACAAGGAAAGCCTAAACTTCAATCCTTACATAGCAAGCCTTATAATGCTTCTTAGCACCACCAATGTTTTCCTTAGATATACACCAACACTTTTGTAGGTACCTGAAGATCAAACTTTACTTAAGACAAAATATATGGGAAGGGACAAAATCACACCACTTAGGATAAAATTGCTATGACAACCCAGTTTAGATTTTGTCATTTTACTTCCAACACAACCAATTTTAAGCAATTACTAGTTATGCTTAAAAAGTTGTGATCAAAATAGTGAACAACTCTATATCAATCATTGAAATCAAGTAAATGCTATCTTGTTCTTAATTACCAAGTTTCTAATTTTCATCATTTAATTTATCCTATCTCTTTATCTAGAGTGTTATTTATGCTTAATCAATTTATTTATTTACATTAACTTTAAGATATATTTTGAAGGATGTGTTTTATTTCTCTACAATTTTCAAGAAAATTTTATTAAATAGAGAATTAGATATTTTAAGGGATAAAGGTACATATGTTATATTTTTACACTCTATCCTTGAATTTACTAGCTAAATTTCCATATCCACTACCTTAATTTGGACTAATATGTTCCTTTATGTCCCTAGCTAGCCTGGACTAGGGTGCATCATGCAACACTACCTTTGGACTAGGTTGCACAATGTGGCTTAGTATGCCTAATTCAACTTTTAAATCCCTTGCTCCCAAGTTGATATTTTTGGAAGTTGACCATTACCTCATCATCCTACATACTAAATACCTTGGGTTGAGAAACTAGAAACATGCATTTATAGACAATATAAGGTCATTAGCAAAGCATTTAGAAAGCACATCTAATCATTGGAGATACATCTAGAAAAAAGCAAAGCACAAGCAATTAAAAACATGTTCAACTACAATCATTCTAAAGCATTATCTATGCATATTTAAGCATCTTCACTTTCAATTGCTTGAAGTGTGTGAAATCATATCAATGTCTTAGGGACTTGACTTGTCATTGAGACATCAAAAGTTCATCAACCCCTCATAAGAAAGCCCCATTATTCTTGTCAACACAACCCATTCTTGGACATAAGGTAGAAGATACAAGTGCATTATCTATCACAATTTGCATCAATCCTAATCCATGGCATGAAAGAAGGGTAGATCTACACAAACATAATTTAGTCTAAGACTAAACCACTAGTGTAGCCACATTTGAGTTAAGAAAATTTTTAATAGATGTTTGTCAAAAGTGCTTGATACTAGATCCATTATTAGATTGCAAATCCCAGTCACTAGTAGCAGTAGATTAGTGAGTCAACATAAAAAGATTAAAATCTTCATGTATCATTAAAAAAAATTAACTACTCCTAAATTCCACCTTTGTAGTTTCAATTCATTTTGATTATATTTCATTGCTTGATTATTAGATTATATCTATATTATTTATTGTGATAGAAAAATAAAAAGTTGGTATCCTTCCTTTCTTTTCCCATTTTCTAGTTTGATATATTTTACTTTTATTGATCCATCTTTTTTTATACAATGCATCATTTCCTAGATTTTCATGCCAAAGAAGATCCCAAGGTCTGTAATTCCCACTAGGTGCTTCCCTATGTTGAGTCCATCCATCATGATGGGCTCCTCGAATCTGCCTATCATAAAAAGAATTGACCTGTTTACTTTAATGGTGAGGAGACTTTTGACCATGATGCTCACTTTGACTCACTTGAAAATATTAAAAAAAATGAGATGGGTACTAAGTTACAACTATGGGGTAAGTGCAAAAAGATGGGGGGCCAAAAAGTGGCCAAATTATTTTTAAAAAAAAAAAAAAACGCGAGTGCGTTTTGACTTGCTATAAAAAAAAGGTTTCTATCTCATTTCATTTCTTTCTTCTCCTCTATGCCCGCGGCTTGCAAACCCTAGAAAGCGCGCTCGCGTTTTGCAAAACTTAATTCAACACAAAAACCTTATCAATTCGTCACCAAAATGCCGCCACGATGTCAAGCACGCCAAAGGAGTGAGTTATATTTGTTTTTTGTTTGAATTTGTTTCTAAATAGGTAGGTTTGAGTTGATTTTTGATGTATATTTCGCTAATTGTCAGGAAATGTTAATGCACCTCCTCCTCCTCCTTAAAATCCACAAAATCCTAAGGAGGAAATACCTGCAGAATAACAACCTCCTCCATCCATTCCTCGACATGCCCCTGGAACACAAGAAAATATAATGGGGCAAATTAAAAACAACAAAAAAAAATTGAAGATATAATTGCAAGGTTGAAAGATCCTTCCACTTCAACCTTGCATAGGTCCATGCTTGCTGAATCTCTTGAATCTATGTTATCAAATGTAGATTCAATTAGCAAGTAAATAACTAGTTGGACGAATAAGAGGAGAGAGTTTAGAGATTATTATGCAGACAAGCTGTCACACCAAGATGTGAAAAAATTACAAATCACAAAATTAGACTTGTGTTCGATTTTCACAAACCCACAAACAAATCAACCTCCACCCATTACATGCAAGAGGTTTCCTATCCATTGGTGCAACAACCAAGCGATAAGGGACAATTTTGGGCAGAGGTGGTGGATGGTTTTTGACCATCCTCCATGCAATAATAATGAGGTCCCGCAATACTTTTTGAGGAAACTCTACTGCGAGTTTGTCCTCAATAAAGTGTCAAACTATTTTGATATGCGGGACTTCCAGGGTAGAGGTGAGGGGTCAGCGCAAGATAGACCAAGGGCACGTCTTGACCCACAGTGGGTAGTTAGATGAGTAATCAGCAGACCAGCCCATGAGCATGTTTCTATCCCTTCCATTGTGAAGGAGAGTGTTGAGGTCGATACACTTCAGTCCATTAGTGCCTTGACCTAGAGCATCATAGAGCATGCCGGTCCTGCAGCACAGAGTGGGTTGGGAGATAGTGCGAGGAGTAGGGTTCCACCCCATACTTGTCAGACTTGCGGGTCAGCCTGTGGTTATGACCCCATGGATAGTCAGGACGCAGGTGCACAGGCTACATCTGCGGCTGAACAGATGGTGATGACAGATACCCTCCTAAGTGAGACTTCCGGCCTTGATACTCAAGTAAATATTAGCAAGTTTATTGAATTTAATTTATTAAATTTTATTTTTGAAATGCAAGATTAACTAATTTAAATTGATGATTTTCATGAAATTTCAGGGTCATAGCGTCGATGCAGTTTTCAGTGGTTCGCCACTTGTATTTTACACTAGATCATCTACTGTCGGGGTATGTAACTAGTAAACAATTATAAATATTACATGTGAATAGCATCATTATATGAATGGTATTCTAATATCTGATTTTGGAAGTTGAATAGGTTAATATTGTAGATTTCACAGCAACACCTGCCAACGGTGGTGGACTTCAAAGCTTTACAGAGGTAATAAAATAAATAGTTTAATGAATGAATTGTACTTACTAGATTTTTGTATGTGACTTGTGTGCTTTATTGTATGTACTTCAATGTTTAGATGAACGTGTGTGTATGTTAGGAGCCATGATTTGCATCACTATTATAGTTTTCGTAATTGAATAATGTTTTATTTTCAAATGATGTAGGCTGCGGAGAAACCTCCCCATGTTCAGAGGGCAATGGAGCATGGTGTGGCCTCTGCGATTCATAGCTCCATGGCATTGACAGGGGTATGAGGAAGATTAGTAAATTTTAATTTACATTCATTGTTATAGTTGTCTATTTTTGAAAAATCAAAAGATTATTGATTTGAAGTTTAATTTCTATCTGGATGGTTTCTATAAGACATGACATCACCAGGGCCTATTCCTGCTACTGAGGCAAGTGAGGAGACAGATTATATGTTAGCGGTAAGTGATTATTTTGTTAAATGTTTCATTTTTTATAACATGTAATTTCTGTATATTAATGTCTATACTTTTTATGGTAACAGCTAAAGATGCAAGAAGAACTAAATAGGAGGAGTAGCCCTCGGGTTCGTAGTAGACCACCCACATGCACATCTCCATCCCCTAGAAGATCAAAGGTTGCCCATGATCTATTCTCTTCACCAACCAGAGGGGAATGACTTTTTATTGTGTTCCATTGTTGTATGCCTATATGGCATTTGTGGACATATATTTTGTATTGTATATAGTTGACATTGTATGCCTATATGGCATTCTTGTAAGCCTATATAACTATTTTGTATATATGTTATACATATATCGACATATATTGATGTAAGCCTATATGGATATTTGGTTAATACAAATCTTTTTTATTGATGGTTTCCATACATGCATTATAAATCCACATTTGAATGGATATTTGTAGATGGCTACTTCAAATATTTAAAGTGCAATTGTATTACATAGGATGTTTGTTGATCAAATAAGCTAGCTATTGTTATTTAAGTATCACCTAAACCTCATTTTGGAACTAAAAGATAAAAGTTGTATTTTGAAAAAAAAATGAATCATCATGTTGAACAGAAAATATTAATATTCTTTATGAGTAGCATAGAATGTCAACTATATGCAATACAAAAAAATGAATCATCATGTTATTGTTTATGTTTGAGATCCTGAAAATGACTAAGTCTGGTAGCTTGATATCCTGAAACACTAGGATGAATATCCAAGTCATTAGGATGATTGCGCCTTGAGAAAAAGTCATTAAGATGAGCGCCTAAAGGAGACTTTCTTAAACATTCAAACATTGAGCAACAAGCATGAAGGGTTAAGGCGCAATTTACAACTCATAAAGCCTCAAAAGGGTGCCCAACTTAGAGAGAGCATTCATTTAAGACAAGGCGTCCATTGACACCTGTTCCACCATAAAAGTGCACCTAAGATGGAAGGAGAACAAGCCTCTAGTAAGTGAAGCGTACCTATTGTCTAAACCACTTCATTATGGCACCCTATCATGAGGAGGAGTATATAAGTCAATAGGAAATGGTGGCTAGAATGCAAATGAAGGACTAAGTGGCATTTTCAATAAGCATCAATTCTCCTTGAGCTTTCAATAAATACATCAAATTGAGCCCCATAAGCCTAGGCACCCTTTGCCTTCAAAAGAACCTTGTATCGACGTCAAGAGTTGGTCGTATCGGCGTATTGGAAGACCTTGGTTAGGCTTCAATGATAGTGGTCTGTCTTGCCGATGAGTGTGGTTCGAAGTTGAAGACATCGGTGTATCAGAAGATAATCCCATTGGCGCATCGGAAGAGCAGTTGAGATCTTCGCCGATGAAGGGGGTCACATCGACAGTTGAAATCCATCGGTGTATTGGCCCAATGAGATTAGAGTTCACCGATGTTTGGAGTCTCACCAATGGGTGTGGTCCGAAGGTTGTCATTGGTGAGATCGGTGTGTCGGCAGAAGAGTTTTTGAGTGTGTCGATGGTATTAAGTCCTACCGATAGGCGAGGGACTTAGAGTCTCATATTGAAGTGACAAAGACATCGGTGTGAAAGGATATAAAGTCACCAATAGCGGTCTGTCTAACCGATAAGAGTCAATGATGGGATGTCTGTCAGAAGTGAAATCAAATGGAGTCATGGTGGCATCGGCCTATCGGCCAATGAAATTTTAAGCTCGCCGATGGTATGTTGTCTCGCCAATAGTGAGTTCGAAGGTTCAAAAGTTGATAATTCTATGCTTCCACTGTGTGCTCTGCATCAGACACTCATCCCTACTACAATATAGCATTCTCTAGTTGTGTTCTCCCCTTTGTTTTTGTGAACGCCTCTGGAAGTAATGTTGAGTTACTCGTGATGTCCATATTGACTGGTGTTGTTTTGGATTCATGTGTAGTCCTTGTTCCTTATAGTCTATTGTCTACCTGATTGTTTGTTGTAACTTATTGAACCACTATGATTTTGAATATTTAGATTTAGAGGGCATTAGACACCAAAACTTCTTGACCTTTAACAACCCAACCTAGAATCAATAGATTTTTGTCCATCCCTACTATTCTAGTCAAGACAAAGCATGTTGATTCTCATTCAATCCAAAGTTCATTAACAGGATTATCTTATCATAATATTTAGGGAAATGACCACCTAGATGGACAATGATGTGAGCTATCTATAAAGAAACTTGCAAGAAGTATAGGAGGCATGAGAATCCCTGCATGTTGTTTATCAAGTTGAATGATCTATGACACATCATGTATCATTAGAAAATATTCTTGAAGAGAAAGCAAGTGAAAATACTCAAAACAACCCATAACAAGGTGGAGAAGTTTAAAGGATGGAGGTTGCAACACTTTCCAACCTCATAGCCACACTAGTCCAATGGATCAGGATAATACTATCAAGCATCCACATAATAGTAGATAATCTTATCAAAAGTCATAGAGAAATTTCTAAGGACCATAGTGTTATCCCTATGACTTGACACATACTGCTTGTTTCATAAAGCAAAGGGACATGATATAAATATTGTTGTTATATGGAGCCTAATCAGACTCAGAGGTTAAATTTACCCAACTTTTATCAGCGTGGTTTACCCCCAAATATTTTCCTATTAGTTTTGGCGCCTTGAAGTCTAAGTGCATGAAAATCATTCTGAGTTGGTAACCTAATCCAATGACTTGAGATGGATCCCAAAACCACCTATTGGACCAATAGGATCCTAGGCGCTCACTTCATGCATTATGATTTCTAGGCACCAGTTTGATGCTCCATCACAAGGAAAGTGTGCCCACACTTGCAAGTGTTTTTCTTCAGGATCTAGGCGCCAGTTGAAGGTTGTAGTTGCCAAGAAGAGCACCTAGCAAGAGGAAGTCTTTTGGAGTCTCCAAAACACATCAAACACTTGACTAACAACAAGATAACTTTTTCCCAAGTTAGGCGCTTCAAGAGGGAAGTTAAAACATGAATAAGCGCCAACTTGTCTAGGCGCAAACTCAAGCTTGTTGAGGATACACATGGCGCCCAACATTCCTTGGTGATTTCACGAACTTCAAATGCTTAGAACTGTTCAAGGAATGCCCAATGCCCTTTCTTGATGATAGGCACCAAAGTGAGGGTGGAATTACACCTTGATAGCATTAGACACTATCTAGAGTATGCTACTCCATGGAAATGCGCCTTCTTGCTTAGAGTAATTCAAGCACTCCAAGGTCTTCAGTGATCAATTACCCAACTTATGAAATGTCCTCCTTCATTTTAAAACACATTGTAATGCTCCAGAGAGATGACTATACCTAGGCATCAATCTGGGTTAGAAATGCCTCCAAAGTGTGCCTTCTCTTTCAGAATGTAAAACAAGGTCCAAAGGTGCTAATAAACTGAAGCGCTTCTTTGGAAAAGTCCCGGAGGTTAAAATGCGCCTTGTCTTAATGAGGTGCAACTCTTGGGTAAGAAAGCTTGTAAAGTGCGCCTAACTTAGTGAATAGGTTGATAACTTCTAAACCCTTCCTGGAACTTAGATTGCTTCAACTGAAGATCATCTTGCACCAATACATCACCAAACTTTCAATCACAAGATCAATTCAAACTTAGGTGCTCATTAAGAGTCTTTCCAATGTTGGCGCATCTGAGAGGTTGAACTGGCAAGAGATGGCACCTAGCTTCCTAGACCTTGTTTCAATATGTTTGAGTTCCAAAGTTGACTCAATGGTATCAAGATGGTGCCATAGAGTCTTTGGACTAGTTCCTTAGAGTTTCAAAAACATTATGGCTCCTTGAAAATTCCTCCGACATGCTTGGGTGCCATTTCAAGGTCCTCGAACCATGATGTAGCGCCTTATTGCTCTAGGCACCCATTCATGATTGTGCAACTTGAGATTGGCACCTAGAGTGAATAGGATTTCATCCTGACTTAATACACTGCCTCCTTCTGACGATTTTTGGGGCAGCAAAAAACCTTTCACCGCAGGCAAATGTCTTAGAGATATAAAAAACTGAGAGAGGTTATTGTAGAGGCACTCTACATGATCGCGTTGCCTCAGACGAAATGTTTCTAAGTGACACAATTTTTGAGTAACATCTCGTCAAAGATTGCTACCTCTTTGCACTTTGGACTCTTCAGGAATATCGTCGGTACAATGTAGCTCGGACTGTTTCAACATGTTTGGGTGAATAGTAGGACCATGCCTAGGGTAAATGTACCCATCCAAATGCGTTGGAATAGTCAGTTTGGTCACATCAGGAGCAGGATGAAAGTTACACCCCTTTGCAACTTTACACTGCCTCCTTCTGACAATTTTTAGGCAGCAGAAAACCTTTCACCACGGGCAAATGCCTCAGAAATATAAAAAATTGAGAGAGGTTATTGTAGAAACGCTCTACATGATCACGTTGCCTTAGACAAAATATTTCTAAGTGACACAGTTTTCGAGTAACATCTCATCAAAGATTACTACCTTTTTGCACTTTGGACTCTTCAGGGATATTGTCGGTACAATGTAGCTCGGACTGTTTCGACATGTTTAAGTGAAAAATATAACTGTACCTAATGTAAATGTACCCATCTGGACGTGTTAGAACAGTCAGTTTAGTCACATCAGTAGCATGATGAAAGTTACACCCCTTTGCAACTTTACACTGCTTCCTTCTGACGATTTTTGGGGCAGCAGAAAACTTTTCACCACAGGCAAATGCCTTAGAGATATAAAAAATTGAGAGAGGTTATTGTAGAAGCACTCTACATGATTGCGTTGCCTCAGACGGAATGTTTCTAAGTGACATGGTTTTCAAGTAACATCTTGTCAAAGATTGCTGCCTTTTTGCACTTTGGACTCTTTAGGGATATCGTCGATACAATGTAGCTTGGACTGTTTTGACATGTTTGGGTGAAAAAAAGGACCATACCTAGCGTAAATGTACCATCCAGACGTGTTGGAATAGTCAGTTTGGTCACATCAGGAGCAAGACGAAAGTTACACCCCTTTGCAACTTTACACTGCCTCCTTTTGACAATTTTTGGGGCAGCAGAAAACCTTTCACCACGGGCAAATTTCTCAGAGATATAAAAACTGAGAGAGGTTATTGTAGAGGCACTCTACGTGATCGTGTTGCCTCAGATGAAATATTTCTAAGTGACACAGTTTTCGAGTAACATCTCGTCAAAGATTGCTACTTTTTTGCACTTTAGACTCTTCAGGGATATCGTCAGTACAATGTAGCTCAGACTATTTCGACATGTTTGGGTGAAAAAAAGGACCATGCCTAGCGTAAATGTACCCATTCAGATGTGTTGGAACAGTCAGTTTAGTCACATCAAGAGCAAGACACCAAAAATGCATAACATGATGATGTAAAAATGTGTATGTGTATAAATGCAGCAGGAAATTAAAAAAAGATAAACCTTACAAATTAATTTGCATACTTACAACTCAATGTAACATGAATTTACAAAATCAATGTGAATACTTACAAATTAATCCAATGAACCATCTGGGTTTGCTCTACTCTTTATTGTGTCAAATATTGCTTCATGGTCAGACTCACGCACCTTCCACAAGATTTTGTTCAAAGGTCTACCCCGATACTTTATCAAATGAACATTGGATGCCACGACAAGGTTTGAGTAATGAAGAATCTTCTGATGCGTGTCAAAGTCCTGAAACAGCCAAACATTAACACTCTTATGTGGGTACCTTCTAAGCCATGTTCCAGTAATAATCACTGAGCCTGTAGGGTATTCGATGTTTTCTCCATCTGTAACAGGGGCCTCCAATTTCTTTTTGGCCTCAACACAATGACATAAGTAATAATCTGTTCCCTCTTCATTATCTTCATTTGCAATAACTACATATACGTGCCCTACATTGATATGTGTAGCAAATTAGATGAAATTAGTCAACATTACAAAAACACTACAAAGTAAGATGACATTACCTGGTTGAACTAGATGAAATTAGATGCATATACGTGCCCTATATTACCTGGCTAAATTAAATCTGATATGTGGTCAAAGTCAACTAATGATTCCATCTGTGTTAGTTCCAGTGCTGTCGGGGGTCAATACGTGTCAAGTGGGCTAAGATAACTTAACTGCCATTCGTCAACCCACTCCTTTGACTCGCACTCATCCCAGACTTGAATTGTACATGAAGAACAAAAGCATGACATCTTTCGCGTATGGATATTCCATGAACCTGCAATTGAGCTTCTGAAAGTGTGCATCTCATTTGATCCTGTCAGTGTACAACAGTCCTCATATGGTGCAATGTTAGTATCATCTATCAACCAAACAAATCTATGAACTGAAGACTTACCTTCATTACCTGGACCCATGGAAGCATTACACCACTCGACAATTGATTTCGCATATGTCAACTTTGCATTGTCTTTATACTTTAACTCTTCTCATGCTATGGCTCTTTTGATACATGCTCTTGCACCATCATGCTCCCCCATTCCATGCCTGGCCTCACAAAAGTTCCACATATGCTGAATACCTGTAAAATTATGCCTCCTACTTAGACAATAGAAATTTCGCGAGTTCTTGAATTGTGACGCACAGTTATCCGACCATATGATATGCTGACTGAACAATATGCCCCTTCTAGCCAAATCATTATAGAACACCTGAAAGCAACCTTGCACGAACTCCATAGAATGTGTGTGATCATCACTAATATAGAAATTATACTCCCTTATGTTCTTTCTGTCATCCTCTGTACTATCATTCGCATGAATGAATGCGATGTGCACAAATATAGAAACCTGTGTGGAGTTGTAATATTGTGATTGCACCTCACCCTGTGGCTGTAGGCTGTAGTTCTCTGCAAAGTCGAAGACTGGAATAATGCTACCAACCAGAAATGTGTTCTTGCATAACTTGAATTGCAAGTCCAACCATCGAGCTCTATGGGCATGTCTTGGATACTCATACACTGTGTTGTCACGAAATATAGGCATAAACTGATACACTAGAATCTTTTCAATAACCAATTCACACCTCTTTGCTTCTTTACCATCTTTTGTATTGTATGCCACTGTTTTATACTTGCCAAACTCTACTAGTTTGTTTCCAACCGCATGTGTTCTTTCCATATGTTCACATATTGGCAAATGTTGCAAGCCACTGCAATGATGACATGTGCCATCCAAGCATAATTTCTTGTAGAATATTTGACCTTCCTCTCTTTCACATAAAATTCTTGATATGAAGTCTCTTGAAGATGTTGGTGGGGCACATATGGCACAACCCTACAAAACATTGTTAGTATGCATATCTAAACATATAGACCTATAAGCATCAAAATGGTTAGAAAATTCAATATGTAATCTACAACAAGTAGTGCATGTGTGATTTATCTTGACATAGAAAGGTTTTAGTATTTCAAAAAATCTTTTACAAATTTTAATTTGAGGATACTTCTCTAGAAATTTACCATAAAATTGTGTTTGAGTCTCATCCAAAAAATGCTTTGGATGTGGCTCACAGTTCTAACTACCAATTCTCCTTCTTACCACATCCCTTTGATTTGGAGATACCCTTGTGTAATTCTTCCAAAAGTCTTCAATTAGTGATCTTAATGCTTCAACAGTTGGTTTACCTTTTCGTGGTAGTCTCCCCGAGAACGCCCATAATTTATTGGCATTAATGTCCTCAATTCTTTGGCATCTTCCAATGGCTCTTGATAAAGTTTTCCTATTAATTCTTAATTCTTGACTCGTCTTTCTAATGAGACGAGATTTCCTCATTTGACTACTTACTATAGTCGATGTAATCACACACCGTGTTGCATTACTATCTTTTGTGTGTGAGGTGTTACCCACACTCTCATACGCACTCATTAGATTCTTGACAATAGATTTTTCACTTGAAGCCTCTGATGTTCTCAACCCAAGAATCTTCATGATGGACCTATACTTTATACTTCGCATCATTTCAATGAATAGTTGACATCTTGCAGTCTCATTTAACTTTTCAAAGAACAATCTCCAAATCTTATGAGCATATCTTCTACAAGTGTGTTTTGGAATCTTACCTTCCATTGGCTGCAAAATATTCTCATCAATTTCAATCAAATACTTTGGTTTTCTATGCAAAATTCTAGGTGGTGTTAAGTTAGGTAAATTCATCTCAACATTAGGAATTTCATCAATATTTAAATGAGATGGGCTAGATGGCATACCTTCGATCAAAGATAGAATAGATGACATACCTTGAGGTTGAGGTGGGAATGATGGCGTACCTCCTTCATCAAATGTGAGTGATGATGTACTCTCAACTTGAGATGTGGTAGATGGTGTCCCTACATGTTGACTTGCAGTAGAGGACGTGTCTCCAACTATGGTATTCAAATCTCTTGTAGCACAAATTTTTTGCATTCATTCTCTTTGTGCCGCCAATACCATATCTCTTTGTGATGGTTGTGGTACCTCTTCAATTGGTATGTCTTCATATATCGTGCCCAATTTCCTCTTCTCATGAAGTTCCCTCATAGCCACTGCTTTCTTTGCATTCATAGCTTCTATCTCTTCCTGCGTTGGTTTAATTCTTGATCATTTCCTCGGCATGACAGAGAATTTGTCTGTAGCATGATAAAGAGACCAATATTACTTCCTAAGAAATGAATACAAGATAATAGTGGGATTGTATTTTTATTATGTTGTAAGAATTTATTCTTGTACAGTTTGACATCATGGTATGTTAAGGTCTGTTTATTACACATAATTATTAAAGAGCCCAAGTGTAGAAAATATACATGGCATCATGTGAGATTGTAGGCTGCTTTCTTGATTGGGAATGTGTCTATTTTAAACATGTATGATAAAGCATGATAAAGTAATTCAATCCGAATTAAGGAAAATGTAAAGAACATGCATGTAAAGACTTGACATACCTAAAAAATGAAGATTCGAATGGAGAGAGTAGCCAATTATGTAGTGTTTTTTTCTTCTTGCATCAAACTCCTCAACAATTTGAGTTTTTCACCACTTTCTTCCTTTTCAATGTTAAATTGAATAACACTAAAATATAATTACTAACAACAATACTATTAACCAATCTATAATGTTAAATTCCTAAAATTGAATCACAATTAACATTGCAACACTACAAAAATTGAAACTTGAATAGATATATATCAAACTTGGTGTGAAAACTATGTTATTTCCTCCTTCTCAAGTTGGCAAAGCAGAAAAGGTGGTGGAAAGATCATGCAAAGGTTGTACAATGTGTCAAATGTGCATGTGAACTTCCCAACAGCATGAAAGCACTTCTTTTTTGTCAGAGCACGCGCAGAATCAGTATGAAAACAGAGCATGTGGACCTGGATCACGGGGGTCAACACTTTTTTACCGTTTCTATAGCAAGACAAAATGCGAGCGTGTTATAACGCGCTCGCGTTTTGTCCTACTATAGATTGATCACATCTTGTGCATTTCTCTTTCCAAACCTTCCCCTTCAGACTTGAATGACCACAAGGTTTTTGAGGGAGAACTTTTCCTATTTCCTGCAAGAGCTTGCTAGATGCTCCACCATATGATAGGCATAACAATGAAGGGGCAAGCCCTCATAATCAAGTTCTTGATAGAAAATGCCCATCGAGGAAGAAAGATAGATCTTCTTTGGAAGCAGATGTTCTAGTTTGTGAAAAATCCTTATCCAAGCATAAATAGCAGGGGTTCTGTCAAGCGATTGCCAATCCACTTCCATAAAGTCTCCTGAAGACTTCCTGATTGATTCCAAAACATCCACACCCCAAAATTAGAGAGGTAATCAATATAATTGAACCCATAAATCTACATTTGACGACATAAACCCTCAACACTATACCTTAAACCCTAATCCCTCAACCCTCCAACCCTATCCCTAATACTTATACCCTCCACACTCTACTTTAACCCTAATCAATCGACCCTCAACCTTATCCCTAAACCCTTGACCCTCGAACCTCAACCCTCAACCCTCAACGTCAAACCCTAATCCCTCAACCCTTAACTCTGATCCCTCGACCCTCGACCCTATCCCTAAACCCTAAACCCTAAAGCCTCAACCCTCAACATCAAATCCTAATCCATCAACCCTTCACTCTAATCCTTCAACCCTAAACCCTATCCCTAAACCCTCAACACTATACCTTAAACCCTAATCCCTCAACCCTCAACCCTAAACCTTATCCCTAAACCCTAATCCCTCAACCATCAACCCTAATCCGTCATCCCTCAACTCTAATCCCTCATCAGTAAACCCTAAATGCTATCCCTATTCCTAAACCCTCAACAGACTCGATACTATACCTTAAACCCTAATCCCTAAACCCTCCAACCCTATCCCTAATTCTTATACCCTCCACACTCTACTTTAACCCTAATCCCTCGACCCTCAACCCTATCCCTAAACCCTTGACCCTTGAACCTCAACCCTCAACGTCAAACCCTAATCCCTCAACCCTTAACTTTGATCCCTTGACCCTCAACCCTATCCCTAAACCCTAAACCCTAAAGCCTCAAGCCTCAACCCTCAACATCAAATCCTAATCCTTCAACCCTTCACTCTAATCCCTCAACCCTAAACCCTATCCCTAAACCCTCAACACTATACCTTAAACCCTAATCCCTCAACCCTCAACCCTAAACCTTATCCCTAAACCTTAATCCCTCAACCCTCAACCCTAATCTATCATCCCTAAACTCTAATCCCTCATCCCTAAACCTTAAATGCTATCCCTATTCCTAAACCATCAACAGACACGATACTATACCTTAAACCCTAATCCCTAATCCCTAAACCCTCCAACCCTATCCCTAATCCTTATACCCTCCACACTCTACTTTAACCCTAATCCCTCGACCCTCAACCCTATCCCTAAACCCTTGACCCTTGAACCTCAACCCTCAACCCTCAACGTCAAACCCTAATCCCTCAACCCTTAACTCTGATCCCACAACCCTCAACCCTATCCCTAAACCCTAAACCCTAAAGCCTCAAACCTCAACCCTCAACATCAAATCCTAATCCCTCAACCCTTCACTCTAATCCCTCAACCTTAAACCCTATCCCTAAACCCTCAACACTATACCTTAAACCCTAATCCCTCAACCCTCAACCCTAATACGTCATCCCTCAACTCTAATCCCTCATCCCTAAACCCTAAATGCTATCCCTATTCCTAAACCCTCAACAGACTCAATACAATACCTTAAACCCTAATCCCTAATCCCTAAACCCTCCAACCCTATCCCTAATCCTTATACCCTCCACACCCTACTTTAACCCTAATCCCTCGACCCTCAACCCTATCCCTAAACCCTTGACCCTCAAACCTCAACCCTCAACCCTCAATGTCAAACCCTAATCCCTCAACCCTTAACTCTGATCCCTCGACCCTCAACCCTATCCCTAAACCCTAAACCCTAAAGCCTCAACCCTCAACATCAAATCCTAATCCCTTAACCCTTCACTCTAAGCCCTCAACCCTAAACCCTATCCCTAAACCCTCAACACTATACCTTAAACCCTAATCCCTCAACCCTCAACCCTAAACCTTATCCCTAAACCCTAATCCCTCAACCCTCAACCCTAATCCGTCATCCCTCAACTCTAATCCCTCATCCCTAAACCCTAAATGCTATCCCTATTCCTAAACCCTCAACAGACTCGATACTATACCTTAAACCCTAATCCCTTATCCCTAAACCCTCCAACCCTATTTCTAATCCTTATACCCTCCACACTCTACTTTAACCCTAATCCCTTGACCCTCAACCCTATCCCTAAATCCTTGACCCTCGAACCTTAACCCTCAACCCTCAATGTCAAACCCTAATCCCTCAACCCTTAACTTTGATCCCTCAACCCTCAACCCTATCCCTAAACCATAAACCCTAAAGCATCAAGCCTCAACCCTCAACGTCAAATCCTAATCCCTCAACCCTTCACTCTAATCCCTCAACCCTAAACCCTATCCCTAAACCCTCAACACTATACCTTAAACCCTAATCCCTTAACCCTCAACCCTAAACCTTATCCCCAAACCCTAATCCCTCAACCCTCAACCCTAATCCGTCATCCCTCAATTCTAATCCCTCATCCCTAAACCCTCAACCGAATCGATACTATACCTTAAACCCTAATCCCTTATCCCTAAACCCTCCAACCCTATCCCTAATCCTTATACCCTCCACACTCTACTTTAACCCTAATACCTCGACCCTCAACCCTATCCCTAAACTCTTGACCCTCGAACCTCAACCCTCAACCCTCAATGTCAAACCCTAATCCCTCAACTGTTAACTCTAATCCCTTGACCCTCAACCCTATCCCTAAACCCTAAAGCCTCAAGCCTCAAGCCACAACGTCAAATCCTAATCCCTCAACCCTAAACCCTATCCTTAAACCATCAACACTATACCTTAAAACCTAATCCCTCAACCCTCAACCCTAAACCTTATCCCTAAACCCTAATCCCTCAACCCTCAACCCTAATCCATCATCCCTCAACTCTAATCCCTCATCCCTAAACCATAAATGCTATCCCTATTCCTAAACCCTCAACCGACTCGATACTATATGTTAAACCCTAATCCCTTATCCCTAAACCCTCCAACCCTATCCCTAATCCTTATACCCTCCACACTCTAATTTAACTCTAATCCCTCGACCCTCAACCCTATCCCTAAACCCTTGACCCTCAAATCTCAACCCTCAATGTCAAACCCTAATCCCTCAACCCTTAACTTTGATCCCTCGACCCTCAACCCTATCCCTAAACCCTAAACCCTAAAGCCTCAAGCCTCAACCCTCAACGTCAAATCCTAATCCCTCAACCCTTCACTCTAATCCCTCAACCCTAAACCCTATCCCTAAACCCTCAACACTATACCTTAAACCCTAATCCCTTAACCCTCAACCCTAAACCTTATCCCTAAACCCTAATCCCTCAACCCTCAACCCTAATCTGTCATCCCTCAACTCTAATACCTCATCCCTCAACTCTAATACCTCATCCCTAAACCCTAAATGCTATCCCTATTCCTAAACTCTCAACTGACTCGATATTATACCTTAAACCCTAATCCCTTATCCCTAAACCCTCCAACCCTATCCCTAATCCTTGTACCCTCCACACTCTACTTTAACCCTAATCCCTCGACCCTCGACCCTATCCCTAAACCCTTGACCCTCGAACCTCAACCCTCGACCCTCAACGTCAAACCCTAATCCCTCAACCCTTAACTCTGATCCCTCGACCCTCAACCCTATCCATAAACCCTAAATCCTAAAGCCTCAAGCCTCAACCCTCAACGTCAAATCCTAATCCCTCAACGCTTCACTCTAATCCCTCAACCTTAAACCCAATCCCTAAACCATCAACACTATACCTTAAACCATAATCCCTCAACCCTAAACCTTATCCCTAAACCCTAATCCCTCAAACCTCAACCCTAATCCATCATCCCTCAACTCTAATACCTCATCTCTAAACCCTAAATGCTATCCCAATTCCTAGACCCTCAATGGGCTCGATACTCTACTTTAAACCCTAATCCCTTATCCCTAAACCCTCCAACCCTATCCCTTAACCCTAATCCCTCGACGCTCAACCCTATCCCGAAACCCTTAACCCTAAAACCTCAATGTACTCAACCCTCAACGTCAAACCCTAATCCTTCAACCCTTAACTCTGATCCCTCGACCCTTAACCCTTAAAACTTGAACCCTAAAACCTATCCCTACACGCTTGACACTCGACACTATATCTTAAATCCTAATCCCTTAACCCTCATCCCTAAAGCCTCAACCCTAAATCATTAAACCTTCAAACCTAAACCCTTTCCCTAATTCCTCTACCCTCGACACTCTTATTTAACCCTAATCCCTTGACCATTAACCCTATCCCTCAACCTCAACCCTCAACTCTCAACCCTCAACCCTAATTCATCAACCCTAAACCCTAATCCCTCAAACCTAAACCCTATCCCTAAACCATCAAACCTCAACACTATCTAAAACCCTAATCCCTATCCCTCAACCCTTAACCCTTAAAACTTAAACCCTATCCCTACACCCTCAACACTTGATACTATATATTAAGCCTTAAACCCTCATCCCTAAAGCCTCAACCCTCAATCCTTAAACCTTCAACCCTAAACCCTATACCTAATCCCTCTACCCTCGACACTCTAACCCTAACCTCGACATTAAATGCTAATCCGTCAACCCTAAACCCTAATTCGTCAACCCTAAGCCCTATCCCTAAACCCTCAACACTATACCTTAAACCCTAATCCATCAACCCTAAAACCTAGTCCCTCAACCCTCAACCCTAAACACTATCAATAAACCCTCAACCCTTGACACTATACCTTAAACCCTATGAGAAAAGCTTTGCGTATGGTACATCCACAGTGAGTAATTAACAGTTGAAATCAGAAGGATGATCATTATGAGAAAAGATTTGCATTGGGGTACATCTATGTTTCTTGTTGTCCACCCCGCACTTAGGGAAGGTACATTGTTATGAAACAGGCAAATAATCTCCCATTGTTTACTGGCTCTATCCACAAGAACTACTAAACTATACCTTAAATCCTAATCCCTCAACCCTTAACCCTATCCCTAATCCCTCTACCCTCAACACTCTACCTTAAACCTAATTCCTCAACCCTTAACCCTAAACGCTATCCCTAAAGCGTCAACCCTAAACCCTAATCCCTCAAGGTCGTAAACTCTAATCGCTTATCCCTAAACTCTAAATCCTATCCCTAAACGCTCAACCCTGAACCTTAAACCTTAATCACTCAATCCTTATCCACCCCTCACCTCCCCTATCTGGCTCACTCCCATCTCTACCCTCCTCTACCCTCGACACTATACATACATAAATATAGGCATACATAGATACATATAGGCATACATAGATACATACATACATACATACATACATACATATAGGCATACATACATACATACATACAGGCATACATACATACATACATGATTAATAGACTTGAACAGAAAAAAATTTAAGGGGAACATAACGCAAGCGCGTTATAATGCGCTCACGTTATGTCAAACATGACAAACAACAGACTTGCGGAAAAGGAAAAGTGGGGATTTGCTTTGGATTTCCAACCCAAAGGCTTGGAGTGCCTTTTGAACAGTCACAGACGTGTTTTTCCATATTCTTCAAGATTTCACATAATTTCGTTCGTGCTAACCCTCAGATTTGCACGTGTTTCAAGGTCAAACAAATCGAACACCTGGGTAATGTTAGGCTTTCTCTTAGCTATTTGACAATGTGATTTTTTTCACATGTTAACAATGTTAAGCCTTTCATCTTTAATTTCTTTTGTTTGTGTGTCTGTTTTTGGGCAAAAACCACTGTTTGGTCTTTTTTTCATTGTAAATTAACTATTCATTGAAATTTCAAAAGAATTACATATTTAGAAACTAGACTCCATTATACAAATATTAAAAAAGAAAAAAATGATTTTCAATTAGTTTTCAAAATTTATAGGGGTAGCACGGCCAAAATTCTATTTTTTAGGATGTGTCCACTTTGAAAATTAGTAAAAAATCAAATATTCATCAAAACATTATTAGAAAAATCGGACATAAACTGCATGCTATTAGCTAATTTCTCACCAAAATGATTTTAAAAATACCAAAAAAAAAGTTGACCTTTTGAGGGAGCCACAAAACATGCTATGTTATTTTTTTTGACAGAAACAACACCAATTTCTGTGGCTCCCTCCTTTGAACCCCTTAATCTATGCCATTTTAAAAAAAATAGTAGTTTAGAAAGTAGACTCGGAGCACTACAAACATTTTTTTGTTGTATCTCCAAATTTTGAGTGTAACTATGCTCAATTTCTCATCCAAGGCCAGTATTTCCTGATTTCAGAAAAAAAGTGGCCACTTAAGACCCCTTTTTGGCCCCCCATCTTCTTGCACTTACCCTATGAAAGCAAGGCATAAAAAAATTAGATGATGATGCATAGTCTTCATTCTTAGTTGATGAGATCAATGCCTCCTTTTGGCCAAATCTTACGTGTTGGAATTGTTGAAAGGCATTAATCAAATTATTCAAGACACTAGTTCCTCTCATGATGCTCTCCTTTTGTCACACTCCTTTATTTCTTTTACTATTCTCCCTATCCTTAATGACCTACATTTCCCTCTCCATCCTCCCACTAATTTCCTCCCTCCTAGTATTTCTTCAGTACCTGTTAACCATCCTAATCATCCCACACTCCCCCTATCATCCCATCCAACATTACTCTTGTAACTTCTTATTTTAATTTTATCATTATCGGATGCATTTTGAGAGATGAAAGTCCCTAAATTTATTTGGCACAATGCATGGGTGCATTTTTTATTTCAAGGATGTGGTGCATGTATGTGAGTTTATTTGCTTATTTTAGATTTGGGGATGTAATATTTGTTTAGCTTGAATAAGTATCATTTAGTTGACTACAAATTGATCAACAAGTATTTAGATGTAGAAGTGTAACTTTGGGCATGTAGTGCGACAATATTTAGCATAAAACAAACCTTAATTTAGTCATTGCAACACTCAAAATGATGATAAAAATAGTTTGATACTCTCTTTCATATTTAATAGGTCTTCATATTGTTGGTTTAATTATCCTATGTATCAACATGTTGGCACATGGTATCCTTACAGTATTACAACGGATTGGCACTCGAAGGATAGTGTGGCAAAGTATTTCACATGTTTACAATTGTGCAATGAAGAAAAAGTTAGACCTAAAGGTTCTATCTGCCAAGTAAGGCACCGCATATTGGCTACCATCATATGTGACACCGTACAATTATCTACGAGGCAAATAATGTCAATTTAATAAGGGGCTATGCAATGGAGATATGATCTAAAATAACATTCTTATTAGCCCATTTACCAAGTCAAAGATGGGTAAATGGATAAATGCAAATTAAAGATATCTATTTGAGTGGATGGTATTGAAAATTATTGCAAAAAAAGTCAACAATGAACTCCTTACATATGAAAGCCATAACGTGGGTGAATAGGGTGGGTTAAAGATAGGGTATGTAGATAAGTTCCCTAAACCCTAAAACCATAATGATTTAATAAGCTCAAGGATAAAAAGAATATTAGATCTAAGAATAATATATAAAAATTAGAAAATGACATATTTGAAAACCCTAAAATTGAGGGAAAAAATCTAGGTGGAAAACTAGGTTGTGTAGGATTGGACAGGGTCAACAAAAATGTAAAGGAAAATAACTTTTCCCTAAGCTTAATCTAAGCTAATCCAATAAAATGTATACAGCTTAGCATAAATCAACTAGATTAAATCAATTAACGAGAGTAATAATTAAATGCTAAGGGATGGAGGTACTTAGTTCTAGGATGATGGAGAAGAAATAACTTTGATATCACATAGAATTTCACCCATCTTGAGACCAAAAATAGTTCCTCTCTATTTGTACTTTGCCTTGAAATGAAAATAGGCTGACAATTCTTTTGTGGGTTGAATTTGTAAATCTTAGACAATTTTGTGAGAGCAAATCTATCATGTAGCTTGTGGATATGATCTAGTTGATTATGAGTGCTTACTTTCTGATTCCCTGATTTACTAGTCTTCTTTGATTGTCAAGGATTGGCGATATTGAAAAATACCTTGGGGACGCTGTTAGGTTGCTAAGGTCAAATTCTCCTAGATCAACCCCTTGGGAAGACTGGTTTTATGGTAGAAGCAATGATCAAGGACACTAATATTTAGTCATGCAAGTGCTCTATAATGATGATGCAAGTCTAGGTTTGTTTTAGTACTCCAATTCAAAAGATTCCTACAACAAATGCTCCATAAATGTGAATGATTTCTCAACGCATTTTGGATATGAGAGGATGATAAATAAATCAACATTGAATGTCTTTCAATATCAAGACATATCAATAAATTGTGCAAAAGGTCTACCAAGTTGGCTCATGGTAGGAATAAAATAGGCGAGGGTCAACAAATTTTGAATTTCAATTTTGAAATTTCATGGATCAAATCTTGGACATGGAATTAACCTAAGACACAAGAGTGGAAGGATCAAGATGGGAAAGAAATATTTAAAACATAAGGTATAATAATGAGCATGATAACACTTACATAGATAGATAAAACTAGCACTTGCACCCATAGGAGGTTCAAGGAATACGCCGATAGGAACAATCGAGGACTTTAGAAAAATTTCCGATTTGAATTTTTTTTACGGCGTGAGACAATTCCGAGCACTATAATGCTCACATATAAAAGCCTATCGGCTAAATATATGCGAATATAAACAACGCTGGAATTAAATTTAAAAGATTGTATAAATAAAAATAAGTAAACAATATAAAAGAACAAAACCAACTTTATACAAGAATATATCATTTGTAGGCACAAGCTTTCCACAGTCCATGACAGTGAGTAAAGAGCTTCTAGATTCAACTGTGTATGTTTCTTGTATCGACGTTTCGGATCATACTCAATGATCCATCATCAGGAAGAGGTTAGTGAGGCAATTCCGAGCACTATAATGCTCACATATAAAAGCCTATCAGCTAAATATATGCTAATATAAATAACACTGGAATTAAATTTAAAAGATTGTATAAATAAAAATAAGTAAACAATATAAAAGAACAAAACCAACTTTGTACAAGAATATATCATTTGTAGGCATGAGCTTTCCACAGTCCATGACATTGAGTAAAGAGCTTCTGGATTCAACTGTGTATGTTTCTTGTATCGACATTTCGGATCATACTCAATGATCCATCATCAGAGAACATACACAGTTGAATCCAGAAGCTCTTTACTCAATATATCATTTGTCAATATACAATTATATTAAATCATTCTATAAAAATAAGGGCAAAACTAAATAAAAATTAACATGAATATACAAATTTTACCATTACAATAATTTCAAACGTAAATAATGTCAAAGAGTCCTCGATTAAACCAAGAACGCCTAAAACGTTTTTGTATCGAATAACAAAAACAATCATTGTGAATGATCTCCATCAAAAATAAATAAATAATTAAAAACCTGAATTGCGTGTGGGTACACCCACTCATCTTGTAACGAGTGCAAGTACTAATTTTATTTCTAAGAATATAGATCGGGGAGGGTGGAGTATTAATACGTGTCAGAGTATTAATGTGTGTTGACTAAATGTTTCGTGGTAAAGACGGACTAAATGAGGATGAGACAAATCAAAACTTTATCACTGTATTGACCGTCAACATCTCAATTAAATCGAAAAGATCGCAGGAGGACTTGGTTGACGTAATTAATGTGGAAAGTAAGAGCAGCACGCGTAGCACGTTGCACTTTTATATATGTTAGCTGTCCACTCCGCGTAAGAGCATAGGGATGGATACCAACCTAACTTCGTTTTTAAATATTCTAGTAACATCATGGAGTTGAAATTAGGTTATCTTTACCATTAAATTGTAGAAAATCTTCAAATACTGATTTGAATTAATAACTAAATATTCTAGTAATACTTTTGTTGGCTTCCTTCCCTAATTTTGAAACGTTCTATAATGGCAGATAGAGACCCAAAAAAAATTCATGAGGAAAAGTTGTATATTTAGTATTTTTTTTGTATTATTTATAAATATGATTTTTTGATGGAGGTCATCCACAAATTCGTTTTTGTTGAGAGCCAAGGACTGAGGGGTATCCATTCTGCCAAATTCGCCCGGGGCACAATCCTGGCCTCATCCCTTATGGTGTCGAGGGCTTTGCACTCAACAAGACTTGATCCTTGGTGGGCTCATTCAAAACCTTTCAACTTCACCATTAGACCGAGGGCCCTTATAACTATGATTTGATTATTTAGAGTCTTTATTTCTTATGAATCAAGAAATATGAAGGTGAAGGTGTCTACTTAGTGAGTTGTGTAATAAAGTTGTTTCTATATGTAGATGATCATATCTTAGTGGCAAAAATGTCGCATAGTTTGACAGAACACTTGAGAGCTCTAAAATTGTTTTGTCAAGAGGTAGGGATGTAAGTCAACACTAGCAAAACTAAGGTCATGATCTTTACTTTGAGAAGAAAAAAGAAGCAAATAAACTTCGTATTTGAAGGAAGTCCTTTGCAAGTGGTGGATGAATATAGATACCTTGGTCTTGATTACATAACAAACTCAGCTAGGAGACTTGTACAACAAAAAGAATACAAGGGAGCTATAAAGCTCTATACTTTTTATAAAACAAATGTAGGGGTGCAAAATTATGGGATTGGAAGACAAAAAGGACCCTATTTGAGTTGCTTGTACACCGATGGTGCTTTATGGATATGAAGTTAGGGGTAGAAACACATTAGGACTTAAATGGAGACAAATCAAGAGGTTACAAAAGCATTTAATCACAAGTAGTTTCAAAACTAAACCATATGAGATCTTATGAGTTGAAACATGCACTTTCTAAAGACAATGGAGAATATGGAGTCACATTGCTAGCCCAAAATTGTTGTGGAGAAAAAGTTAAGTAGAAGAAAGAGCACATGGATGAAACAAAATACCAACTGGATGAGTAAATGTGACATTGGAATGCAAGACTACCCAAAAACCAATGATGGAGTCAAAAGATATGTGAGAGAAAAAGTCAAGGCAACTATGTGTACAAAGCAGCTTAGGTGAAGGAGTGAACACTATGTCAAAGAATTCAATCCCACTTGTGAGCACGAACAAAAATCATATATGGGAGCAAAAATAAAATGGAAGTGAAAATGTTGATAACTCAGTTAAGGACTACCTCACATCATCTTATGTGTGAGATTGGAAGGTGGATAAGTCTAGAGAAGATTGGGTAGATAGAATATGCTATTTTTGCACTTTGGGGTTAGTGGAAACAAAATGCCATTATATCATGGAATGTTTAACTTACAAAGATACTTTGATCAAGTACACCAATATCTTGAAAGTTGACTCCTTCACTGCCTTGTTTGGAGAGGAGAGACTAACAAAAACAATAGATTTTTTTATCAAGATTCATAGCAGAAGATTCAAGATTAAAAATGAAATGGATCACTCAAGCATAACTTGTTGAAAAATGAGAGAGAGAACAAGGTAAAGTTGCAGCTATGTAGCTTTAAAATGTTTTCAAATCTAAAATTAATAGCATGTGTAAATCTGAAAATTACTTTCAATTTAGATGTTAGAATATTTCTCCAATTTAATCAATGGAATAGAAGAAAATAACTTGCAAGAAGAAGACAAGTATTTACATGGAGAAACCCCTAAGGGAAAACACTCCACACCAAAGTTGTTTATGCTTGTATTAAATCTCTTGTGAAAGATTACATTCAATACAGAAATCCTTTGATTCCTTGATGCACTTCAAAAGTTTCCTCAATATTCAAACCTATAAAAAACTTCAAAAGCTTCTTGTTTTTTTCCTCCTAAGTTAAAAAGAAGCTTCTTGTTTTTTTCCTCCTAAGTTAAAAAGAAGCTTCTTGTTTTTTTTCTTCTAAGTCTTTGACAAAAACTTCTTGCTTTTTTCTTCTAAGTCTTTTTCACAATTTAACTCTTTGGAAAATGTATGGGGCTCTTTAATTAATTCAAAAGCTTCTTTAATTCCAGAGCTTCTTAATTCGAAAGCTTGAAACTCAAATTACAATAAATTGTAATTGATAACATAGAAACCAATGCTCATGCAAAAACCAAGCGCTCTAAATAGAGAAGATTGAACTCACACAAAAGTCAATCCTTCTGTTAACTACCTCTCCTTGATGTGAGCACCCAAGTTTGCTCAAGTTAACTTTGCCAACATCAAATACATTTCCAAATAAAAGAAACAACAGAAAGTCCTCAAATTGGGCGTTCAAGTTTGCCCAATCACTTTCTGTTAACTGAAGTTATCAACACACACTAATCTCATGCAAACAACATGCAAGATTGATGTCCCCAAGGTTATTCTGAATTACCTTGTTCTCTACATGCAAGTGACATGCAAACACTGGATTCAACATGCAATTGATACCCATTATCTGAAACACTGAGATGTACCATGTTGCAAGTTTTTAGAGTTGGAGTGTTCTGCAAGTAATATCATAAAACTAACATGCAATCACATGCAACAACATGCAATTGATACCCATTACCTAAAACACTAAGATGTACCATCCTGCAAGTTTTTAGAGTTGGAGTGTTCTGTAAGAAATCTCACAAAACTAACATATAACAACATGCAAGGTCATATAACTAACATGCAACAACATGCAAGGTCATACAAGTCCATAGGAGTGACATGCAATAACATGCAACAACATGCAAGCACACCAAGTAACATGCAACAACATACAAGCAACATGCAACAACATGCAAGTAACATGCAAGTACATGCAAGTGACATGCAAAAATATGTAAGTCCATGCAAGCTTTTATGAACTCATGCAAGCAATATCTAATTCATGCATCTCTAATACTTTAGTTAACTCTAACATTATATCCATGCACGGTGTCTCAACATTATCCACTCATGTACATAAAAAAGTACAACTCCAAGTCTAAATATAAGTCCCCATCAAAAGGGGATGCCCAAGTTTAACTCCCACTTACTAGGAGTTATCAAACTCTCAAAATAGACTTAGTAGAAGTCAACAAAGTCATTATGGCTCCCACTCTAAAAATGGACGCCCAAGTTTGACCTTATGAATTAGGAATTGATTGCCAAAGCCAAAGTGATATAATTAATAAATAATTAATCTCTCAAAGTCCTTATGTGTTGGGAAACACATTCCAAGAACTTTAGAGACACATGAATTGGTTATGATTGCAAGTTAATGGCAACTTATCCCAACATAACTTGGGTAGCACTTATCAGGAGTGTTTGTGAGCAATGCAACTTTATTTCTATACATAGGTCCCATATATTGCTTGGTCTCGTGGATGTTATTAAAAGCATTCATTCATCCATATTCTACGTCGATGCAAGACCATTTAAAGATCCAAACACCTCTTTATTCCCACTTCAATCCTTTTGTGCTATCCAAGACACACTAGTGCAACACACTCCTATCCTATGAATAGACCCACATGTGCTTGCATCCCCTAAATTCAAACTTTTCTCACCCACCCACTTGCCTTTTTCATTATGTTAAAAGCCAAATTCACCTCAAATGATCAAAAGAGGGTTAGGGTATGTTTACAAAAGGGATATAAGAGAATGACTACACAAGCACTAAGGGGATTCTACATACACACTCCACGTACAATCTAGGGCACACTTGAGAATTTAGGGCATACACAAACAACACAAATCATAATCCACCATTGTTGCAACCACCTACACCTACACCTAGGGTTTATACATACACTCAAGCATATTTTCATACATTACTATTGAATCAAACTAGCAATCTAACTAATGCAAGTCCCCAAATGTGCCACAGACATTGATTTTTCTTGCAATAGCCATTTTGAGCACATCTATAGGCATAGATCTAACCATTGGGAATCTTAGAAGATGACATCATGAGTAGAAAGGACAGCGATGTGGCTATATAAGACTCCAACACTTAGAAGAGATAAAATCATGTGCACTAGCATTCAAGGTCAACACAAAAATCAACTAATCTCCAACAACGATGATCTAACCCTACTAAGAATATCTGAATCCTCTCTGTCCATTTTTATTTCTATTTTACTAGATGAACATATTCAACATTGACTCAATGAATCTAGAACTTGATTTGAACAATAAACATTTCAAAATGTAATCATTGTTGCAAGTATGAGCAGTAAGTGTTGTCATTGATGTCAACACCTAAAGTCAACGTCTAAAGAAATCATTTGAATGAGTTTGAGCAAGTGTCTGACAAGAACAATACAGTGTTTTGCTCCGCATATCATGTAGAGTGAATATCTTTGTCTACGGTTTGGAAGTTATGTCTACGGTTTGGAATTTTGAGCCTTCGGTGTGAAGATTTGAGCGAGTTCTGTTCACCAGAGTAAAAACTATTTTTCTGTGTATTTAATGGTGACAAGGAGAATGTATTCTACTTTGCATTTCTCTGCATTTAAGTTTTACAGTCTATGGTTCTAGAATTAAGTTTGTAATGATGTTATGTGCCTTCAGTTCAAATGGTTTGTGATTTGGTGCTACGCAAGCAATATTTCCTTTATGACAATGGCCGACAGTAATATTTAAGTGCTCTGATTTGAAGAATCATCTGGATAGAATGTTTTGGGTTGTGCGGAAGTTCTTGGTGATTGTAACGTGCTTGTGGATGTCTCTAGATCATGTTTCTACCTTTTGATTGGTCCGCAAAGTGTAATCCTGATCGTGCATGAAGCGTGTTCCTAAAGGTCTTAGTGTTAACACCAGTTTTAGCCGACTCGGTTGTTTTCACTACTTGCGATTATACTTTGGAGATTGTGATAGCGTGTTGTTGTGTGGGAGATTGCATTTGAGTCCTAGGTAAGGCATGGTGTGGTCCACATTCATCCTTTTCTTTCACAAATCTATTTAGGTCCAGACTTATTCTAAATGTATGTTTTGTAATGCTGACCTTGGAGATTGTTCTAATGGTTGATGATTGTAATGCTGACCTTGATGTTCATTCTAAGGTTGATGAATTGTATAAATACATGTAATGAAGTCATGAATAGTTGGGATGTGTGAAGATGTGAAGATAAGTGTAAAGTGTAAAAGCAGAGCAAAGCAAAGGAGATATGTTGCACTTCAATGGAACTGATCCTTGGCATGATGTAGATGTTACTATCTTAGTTCACCAACCTTTGGTAGTGAGCCTCTTCTTTTGGCAGTGAGCCTTTTCATTTGAGTAGTGAGCTCTGGGCAATGAGCCCTAAGGCAGTGAGCCTCTAATTTTTGGTATTGTTATTACATATTATATTGTGAGCTAACACTCACTGTGGTTTTTCCCTATTTAGGGGTTTCCACGTAAAAAATCTAGTGTCTCATGTATGATTGTGCTTAAGTTTATGATTTCATGCTTTCATGGTTAAATCATAATAACAATGATTAAGTGATTGATGTGTTGATGTTTATAAGAAGTTAAGTTTTTGGTGGCAACTGATTCACCCCCACTCTCAGTTGTCTTGTGCATTTCAACAATTGGTATCAGAGCGGGGTTCCTTGGAAGAAAGCCTAACAGTTTGAGGTAGATCTAGGATGGCGCACAAGAAAGTTTCTCTTAAAGACCTGGAAAGAACTGAAGAAATTAGAGATCCGAGGGAGAATGTCAAAGAAGCAGATGAATGTATTAGAAAATTAAGAGAGCAAGTCAAGAAGTTCAAAGAAAAATATAAGGAGGTTAGTGAAAAATTGATATCAACAAATGAAACCTTGGATGATTTGAAAGTAGAAGTTATAGAAAGAGCAAAAGTAGAAGAAGACCTAAATTTGTTGGTGAAAGGCAAATCAGAAGAACGTGATAAGCTTGAAAAAGAAGTTCAGAACCTGAAGTCAGATTTGGAGAAAGCAAAAAGTTAGGAAGAAAAGTTTAAGATAAGTTCTACAAAACTTGATGAGATGCTTTCAAGCCAGAAGAGTCCTAATGACAAAGAAGGTTTGGGAATTGAGAAAGGAGAAAGTTCTAAGACCGGTGAAGGAAGGAATGATGAGATGAAGAAAAACAAAGGAAAACAGACTCAGAATCAAAGGAACAGACCTAGAAGACCACCAGTCAGGCAACCAAATGCTCAATCTTTCAATGGAAATTGCTCTACTTGCAATAAATTTGGGCATAAGGCTAACCTATGAAGGTCAGGGATGAATTGAAGGAACAATGACCAGAAAAATATTGTGTGTTTCAATTGCAACAGGCCTGGACATATTGCAAGATTTTGCAGAAGTAAGAACATGAAGAAGGATACTTTGGAAGAATTGAAGAAACCAGTGGAAAAGGTTGATTCGACAGAAGTCAAGAAGGAGATGAACAAGGTTTGGGTCAAGATCAAGGAGGTAAATGAAGTCAAAGATGGGTCTGCACCAGACTCTGGTGCAGATACTTCCTCCAGGAAGTAAATTGGGTGCTTTGGCTCAAGGGGAGTGTTATTGAAAATCTTTTCTCCCCTGCTAGAGGATTGATGGTGATGCCTCACCATGAAGAGACTTAATGATTAACAACAAAGGTTTAAGTTAGGACAATAACTATGTTTGCAAAGGAAGATTTGTCTAGTTTAAGAAGTTTTCTATATAAGATCTTATCAAGAAGAGAGGTTATAAATTTTGGCTAAGTATCTATCTGGTAAAATCAAGCTATGGTGCTCTGGTAATTCAGTCTGCATAGGTCCACTGTTGAAGATAATGCTCTATGGTTCTGGCATATGGTTATTGATCATTGGTTACATCTACATCCAAAAGTTTGTCTGATTTTGATAATGGGCTTGAGAGGAATGAGTAACAGAAGTTTGGGTTGATAGAACACAGTTGTTTCCTATACAAAGCAATTTTCATGATGATTGGAAATATTTGATGAACTCATTATGAATCAGATGAATCTTCAAGCAGTTGCATGATGAAGATGCTCTGGAAAGGATTCTTAAGATCCCTAGGGTTTGTGCAAAAGCATCACACTTAAGACCAGATCATTGGTGATAAGCGAAAAGGTATTGCAGATGAAAAGGTAAATCTCTATTTACTTTCAAAGATTAAACCTAAGACAGTTACTGAAGCATGTAATGATCAAGGCAATGAATGAAGAACTGATGCAAGTATGGAACAAAGGGGTTTTTAGAAATTGGTTCTTCTCGAATTGGAGAGGGTTTTAGCCATTAGCATTTGATTGGTGCAACCTGGAGAAAAAATGATTTATGGGTTTTGTCGGAAGCATCAAAATCCTATTTGGGTATCTCTTTTTTTTGTAAAACGTGTACAGATTTCGAGAAAATTAGATCACAAATCTGCATCTCTATTTTGTGCCTTTCCAGAGCAGTTTCACGAAAACTGTCATAACTTTCATGTTCAGACTCCATTTTGTGCAAAAAAGATTTTTCTAGAAAGAAGAGTTAGAGCACTTTCCAGTGGTATAGGTAATTTTCTCTGATCTTTTCTCAACTTCCTACTATTTTTACCAGAAGTTAGGTCTTCATTTTCAGTATTGCCTTCAGTGTTTTGGGCATATCTTTTGCATATGGTGTCGAAATCGGACAAACAAAATATCCTTGGAAAGGTAATTCAGTCCTCCACATAGCCATAAAGTTATTTTTTTTAGAAATTATTACCAGGTATGTGTGTTTTTCAGATCTCTCTTTTTTGTCCTGTTGGTTGGAAAAAGGACATTGTAGTGAGTTTTCTTTGAACAAAGGGGTAATCTTGCATGTTTTGATCTCTAATCATCTAAGGAGATGGGATTCTATGATCAACATAAATCTAATTGTAGATATTGTGGAAGTAATCAGCATGAGAAAGAGATGTGTCCTCATTTCTCACATCATCTTTTTGAAATGCTTTGTTCGATCAATTCTCCTCCTGTGAGTCCTACACTTTTCACTATCCATGTGGTATGCTACTTTCTTATATGAGATGTGGTGCCTTCATGCTCTTCAAAACCTCTAGGCTATTTATTTCTTTCCATTTTCAACTTCTTTCTTGAGTCACTAGGTTGGGTTTGTTTCAATAGAGTCATTACTCTTCACTCAAAAGAGAAATCCCTTGGGGAAGAACAACTGCCAAGGTAAAACAAGATTATCGATTACCTTTTCTCCAACAAAGTACTCAATGGATCTCAACCTTATATGGATCCCAACCGATGTGCCACTTGTTGGTGCAAGTTGACTACACAACAAAATGCAAAACACCTTCAATTGCAAGGGCCTTCAAGATGAACAAGACCTTACCTCCCTAACAATGATACCATTTGTTGGTGAACCAGACATGTGGATTTGAAATTCCTAAATACTTGCTCTATCACCTAATATCAAGGGAACGTCATCAGAGGTGAAAGCAAGGCGTATGATTAGATTGGCATGTAAGGACTAGTGGATAAGGATGAATATCTCCTTATTCTAGCTCTGCTAAACCAAGGGGGTGTTCCTTGAGGTATGCGCTAAGCTAATGACAAATCAAACCATGAGACAAACAATATCCAAACATATGAGACTCCTAATGTTTGTCACTAAGTACCAATGTGCTAGTTTGCCTTGAACCAAGGGTAAAATAATATACCTCTATTAAGCATATGTGACATACATACAGAGAGTTGGATGCATTCTTCTTAACCGCTTAAGATTTGTGGTACATGATCCCACATCACACATGAATGCGATGGATAAGAAATGTATTTATCATTGTTACAAACCTCTTCGAGGTATACAAACACTTTGGGGTAATAGGGAAGTAAGGGAGATGCAAAATGGTGGGTCTACTAACTAAACTAAGACTATTGAGGTTAATGTTTTCAGTTTATTGTAAGTGCAATAGGATGGAACATGCTTTAAATCATAGCAGAAGGGTGCCTTCATTCATATGGGCAACAGAGACTAATCTTCATCACAATGACAATCCTCAAGAAAATCATGGATAACACCTTAAAGAAGATGATATGGATGACTATATTTATCAAGCCAACATAATCTAGGCTCTATATGCAAGAAAGACAAATAGAAGGTGTTTGCAGACACTCACAAGAACATATCTTACACATCCACAAGTATGTTTCTACACTTCACGTATTGCATTGAAAGGAGATCTCATAAAAGAGTTTACAAGATGTTTTATAGCCTCTGTAAAGGCAAACCAACCAATATCAATACTCTGAATAGAAAATGTTGTTAAGGCAAGTCGGCAAGCTTCCAAAAGAATACAAACACTCAAGGAGACCTTCAAATGACTGGAGCTATACTTTGTATTCATTCATCAAATGATTTACATGAAAAGGGGGACACTAATACAATGAGGATCAAACTTATACATTGACATTGCTCAACTCTTATGAAACACAAGACACTCTACTCTCTCTTTTCTATCAGTTCTACAATGTAAGATGCCACCCAATCAAACAACCAAAAACCTTTTTACGTCTCCAAACTATATATATATATATATATATATATATCTTAGAAATGAATATTGGAGGGAAAATTTAAATCTCACCATCATGTCACCACCAACTAGGAACTGTAAGGAAAGTAGAGGTGCGGAATATAGCTTCCCTAATGTCAATTCAAAGGGGATAATGTAGACAGGTAACGTTTAATTCAAATACACAGATGAACACACCAGAAAAATAGAATAAACATGCAAGATAACAGAGAACAACACCAGATATACATGGGAAAACCCTTCCGGGTAAAAAACCCACCACCACAAGAGAGACAATCTTTATTTATAGTAAGCTTAGAAAGATTACAATTAAGATCCCAACCCTCTCGCTCAGGTATCGATTCTCAAATCATACAAAACAGTTCACTTCTTTTACTGTACATCTACAAAATGAACAATATGATCGAATCTCTTCATCATACATAGACGACTTCACCAAATCTGTATTTACTATAGTCTTCAGAGTAAACCATTTGAACTTCTGCCCTAACTATTCATTCCAGCTATCTTCCAACCGTCGCAACTATCATCTGACTGTTCACATTCAAGAGGACTCATTAGTCCCACATGCATCAGACATCGGTCATAGCCATAGTATTATACATGACCACAAGAATGTTAACTGTCGACACTTATGCCGACAAGAGCAACAAGTCTACCATTTACCGTCCATCAGGAAGACTCTAGCAATTAGAGAGATATCTCCAAACAACGCCGATCATTATTTTCTTGCCGATGTCCAACCCTTCAATCTCCATCGGAGTAACAAAGACCGTTGAAGTGACATTTCAAAAATGCACCAATAGTAATGGTCTTGCCGATCCAAGCCTTCATCGGAAAGACACAAGACTATCAGAGCGACATCTCAAAGCTGGGTCGATAGTGGTTCTCACGCCAACGCCAACAACCCTTCATCAGAGTGATAGTTAACATCAGAGGAACTTCCAAACCTCAGACCGACACTGCTTCTCACGCTGACGCCAACAACCCTATGCCAATATACATATCATATCGGTATGATACACATCGATCAGAGAAGCTAGAGCATGTCAACCCGATAGAGCATGTCAACCCAATGGCTATGAACAAAACCAATGAAATGAATGAATGAGGTTCCAAGTAGTAATTTGAGACATTAGGTCTCTTCAATCTCCCACTTGTCGAAGAGATTACTGCTACCTCTTAATCCTCATTCGATTACTGAGAATTATGGGCTCAAAGATCCATTTCATCTGAACACCATTTGAACTTAGTCATGCTCACTGGTTTAGTCAAGGCATCTGCAACATTATCCAAAGTATCAACCTTTTCCAGCTTTACCTTTTTGTCTTCCACCATATCATGAACAAAGTGATATTGGACATCAATATGTTTTGTCCTAGCGTGAAAAGTAGGATTTTTTGCCAGATAGATAGCACTTTGACTGTCACAATGAATTTGTATCTACCCTGCATCAAAACTGGCATCAGAACACAACCTCTTCAACCAAACGGCTTCTTGGCATGCACGAGTAGCTGCCATGTACTCTACCTATATTGTGGACAAAGCGACTATAGCCTGCCGCTTGCTCATCCAATTGATAGCACCACCATTTAATGTGAATACATATCCACTAGTGGATCTTCTACTATCAATGTCCCCTGCCCAATCAGAATCAACATATCCTTGAATGTTGATAGATTTCTAAGATTCAACTGAGTTTCCATGATAGCAAATAGCATAGTCAAAAGTTCCCTTTAGATACCTCATAACTCTCTTCACAGCATCCCAATGTGATTTGCTTGGATTTGCCATAAATCAGCTCAAAACTCCCTCTATCTGGGAAATGTCTGGTCTGGTATAGACCATTGCGTACATTAAACTGCCAACAACACTTGCATAAGGCACCTTTTTCATGTCGTCAATTACATTCAAAGATTCTGGACAATCTTCAACAGATAGTTTCGTTCCCTACAAAACTGGAACAACTAACTGTTTGCAATCAGACATATTGAATTTATTAAGAACATTGGTAATATACTTGCTCTGGCTGAGCCAAAGCTTTCTCTTAGATCTGTCCCTTTTGATTTCCATTCCCAGAATGTACTTCGGTGCCCCCAGATTCTTCATTTCAAATTTCAAGGACAACTGAGATTTTAAATCTGAGATCATTCCCTTACCATTGCCAATGAATAACATGTCATCCACATACAGTGCAATTATAAGAATCTGATCACCATCAATTTTCTAATAGACACAATGATCAGATTTAGATCTCACATATCCCAAAGATAAAACACACGTATCAAATTTCTGATACCACATTCTGGGAGATTACTTCAAGCCATAAAGAGATTTTTTTAAGTTTACATACCAGATGTTCTTTACCTTTTTCCGCAAAATGCTCTGGCTGGGACATATAAATTTCTTCTTCCAGGTCCCCATGAAGAAATGTTGTCGTCACATCCATCTGCTGAATTTCAAAGTCATATGCTGCTGCAAGTGACAACATAAATCTAATGGATGTCAGCTTAGCTACAGGAGAAAAGATTTCTCCATAATCTATACCTTCCTTTTGGGAATACCCCTTAGCAACCAGTCTTGCCTTGTACTTTTCAATACTACCATCTGGACCATATTTCTTTTTAAATACCCACTTATAGCCCACAAGTTTTCTACCTTCAGGCAAGGGCACCAGATCCCAAGTTCCATTTTTCTCCAACGATGACATTTCGTTATCCATGGCTTCCAACCAAGAATCTGAATCAGGTAAACTAATTGCTTCATTCACAGTCCTAGGTTCATCAGTATCAGTAAGCAAAGAATAGGCACAACTTGAATCAAGTACTGAAAATCCATACCTATCTGGTTGTCTTCTTTCACGTGTAGATCTCCTCAACGGCTGAGGATAGGTTCAGGTTCTTGCTTTGGATCTGAATCTTCAGAGCTACTCGAACTCACTTCTGAATCATCTACACTTGGTGCTTGTTGTTCCTCTTTTACAGGGGTCAGAGGAATATTAACAACACTCTTTTCTTTCTTTTCTTTTGTCTTCTTCGACTGAGGATCAATAACCAAAGGTTTCAGCTCTCTGAAAATTACATTCTTGCTGTAAATTACTTTTTCAGTTTCAGGATTCCAAAGCTTGTACCCTTTAACACCAACTCCATAGCCAATAAAGATACATTTGACTGCCTTGTAATCTAGCTTAGATCTTTTTAGCTCAGGAATATGAGCATATGCCTCACAACCAAAGACACGAAGATGTCTTAGAGAGGGCTTCTTTCCAGACCATGCTTCCATAGGCGTCTTATCAACCAATGCCGAAGTAGGAGAACGATTCAGCAAGTAACAAGCTATAGCAACTGCCTCAGCCCAGAACCTTTGTTCAAGACCAGCATAACTCAACATACTTCTTGCTTTCTCCATCAATGATCAATTCAACCTTTCATCAACTCCATTTTGTTGTGGAGTATAAGGTGTAGTCTTATGCCTTTTTATCCCATGATCAAGACAAAATTTATCAAAATCTACATTGTAATATTCACCACCGTTATCCGTTCTCAAACATTTTATTTTTCTACCAATCTGATTTTCCACAAGATTTTTAAAATCTTTAAACCAACTGAACACTTCTGATTTATTTTTCAAAAAATATATAAATGCCCTCCTTGAATAATCGTCAATAAACGATACGTAATATCTTGATTTAGACAGAGAAGGAACATCAACTGGACCAAAAACATCAGAATGTACATAGTCTAGAATACCAGAAGATTTATGAGAAATAGAGTAAAAAGAAACAAGGTTCTCTTTTCCATATATGCAATGTTTGCAGAAATTGAACTCCATATTACAATCAATCAGCCCATCTACCAGGTTTTTGTTTTTCAAGGTTTTTAAACCTTTTTCACCTATGTGACCAAGTCTATGATGCCAGAGCATTGTTTTCTCTGCAGGAAGTTTAACTTCCATAGAGTTTGCATCACGTGTTACAATAGTAGCTTTTTTAGATTTTACAGACATTATTACAGCACACTGGTTTAGTATCTAACCTATACAAAGTTCCAATTCGTTCACCCTTTGCCAGTACATAGAACCTCTAGTCATCTTACAACCACCATTCACAAAAAGTAACTTGCACTCCAACATCATTAAGCTTACTAACAGAAAGTAAATTTCAAGCCAGACCCGGTATGTGTAATACTCCATTCATTCCCTTTATTTTGCCATTTGGGAACTGGATTCTGACTCTTTCTCGGCCAACAATTTCCAGTGTCGAATCACTTGCTAGGAACACCTTCCCACCAGCATACGGTTCATACTTAGTGAAACATTCTCTATGAGATGTCATATGAAAAGATGCTCCTGGATCCACCAGCCATACATCTTCAGATGCAGGCATTGCCAAGGCAGCAATGAAGGCATTAGCATCACTCTGAGAAGAATCGGTGTCAGAGAAGTTCTTCTTCTTCTTCTTTTTCTCCTCTTTGCAGTCTTTTCTGATGTGTCCTTTCTGTCCACAATTCCAGCACTTCACCTTGGACTTTTTGCCAGGAGATTTCGATCTCCCCTTTGATTTGGACTTAGACTTCTTATCCTTCTTCTTGTCTTTTTCCTTTGATCTACCTCGAATGGATAGGGCCTCTTTGGCCATCTCAGAAGATTTCCTCCGCATTTCTTCAGCTAACAGCGAGACAACAACTTCTTCAGTTTTAAACATGGTTGTTGTACTTCGAATAGCCATCACAAGATGATCCCATGAGTTAGGTAAGGAACACAATAGAAGCATACATCGGTCCTCCTCTTCTATTTTTACACCTACAAAAGTCAACTGTGCAACAATCATATTAAAAGAGTTCAAATGATCTGCTACAGATGCTCCTTCATCCATCTTCAGAGAGTACAACTTCTTTATGAGGAAAAGTTTATTCACCAAGGACTGTGCAACTTCTCCTCATAGACGTTCAATAGAATAGAATCTGCTAAACTTAATCTTATCAATCCTCTGGCTTTCCTATCTGCCAAATCCCAGTCTTCTTGCTTCATGCCTGAAGGTTTAGTTCCAAACACAGCAACCCAAAGATCTCTGTCAACCAACACATCTTCAACCTTAAGCTTCCACAACTCGAAGTTTGTGCCATTGAACTTTTCAATGTCTATTTTTCCTGATGTACTTGCCATCTTATTTAACAAAATAGACCTCTACAGAACTCCCACTCACAGAACTAACACAAAAAACCCAACCTACCAACAAGGATAACACAACTGGCCAGGCTCTGATACCACTTGTAAGGAAAGCAGAGGTGCGGAATACAGCTTCCCTAATGTCAATTCAAAGGGGATAATGTAGATAGGTAACGTTTAATTCAAATACACATATGAACACACCAGAAAAATAGAACAAACATTCAAGATAACAGAGAACAACACCAGATATACGTGGGAAAACCCTTTCCGGTAAAAAAACCCACCACCACAAGAGAGACAATATTTATTTACAGTAAGCTTAGAAAGATTACAATTAAGATCCTAGCCCTCTCGCTCAAGTATCGATTCTCAAATCATACAAAACAGTTCACTTCTTTTACTATACATCTACAAAATGAACAATATGATCGAATCTCTTCATCATACACCGACGACTTCACCAAATATGTATTTACTACATTCTTCAAAGCAAAACCATTTGAACTTCTGCCCTAACTGTTCGTTCCAACTATCTTCCAACCGTCGCAACTGCCGTCTGACTGTTCACATTCAAGAGGACTCATTAGTCCCACATGCATCAGACATCGGTCGTAGCCATAGTATATATACATGACCACAAGAATGTTAACTATTGACACTTATGCCGACAAGAGCAACAAGTCTACCATTCACCGTCCATTGGGAAGACTCTAGCAATCAGAGAGATATCTCCAAACAACGCTGATCATTATTTTCTTGCTGATGTCCAACCCTTCAATCTCCATCAGAGTAACAAAGACCGTCGAAGTGACATTTTGAAAATGCACTGATAGTAACGGTCTTGCTAATCCAAGCCTTCATCGGAAAGACACAAGACTATCGGAGCGACATCTCAAGGCTGGGCCGATAGTGGTTCTCACGCTGATGCCAACAACCCTTCATCGGAGTGATAGTTAACATCGGAGGAACTTCCAAACCTCAGACCAACACTGCTTCTCACACCGATGCCAACAACCCTATGCCGATATACATATCATATCGGTATGATACACATCGATTGGAGAAGCTAGAGCATGTCAACCCAATAGAGCATGTCAACCCGATGGCTATGAACAAAACCAATGAAACGAATGAATGAGGTTCCAAGCAGTAATTTGAGACATTAGGTCTCTTCAGGAACATTCATCATACTACAAAGAAGATCACCTAGGATCACGTGGAGATTAGTTTAAAGAAGACATCAGGACACGTCGTCATAAGTGTACACCATCAGGACAACCGCAACCAAAGGAAAACATGGACCACCTTGAAGCAAAAATTCATCACTTTCTACTTGTCATCAATCTACATTAAACACATTGTTGGGCCGAGGAAGGGAAATTGGAAATAAACAGGTCTAAGGAGATAACACACAAGGCTCAAGAAGATATTCTCTCCATACCTACAACACGCATCGACTCTTGAGATAGAAAAAGGAGATGCCAAATAAATGGTGAAGAAAACCACCAACCAGACCTATGCAAGTATTCAAATTATTGAATATACCCATGAATTATAAAAAGGGATAGTGATAGGTGAAATGACACTATAGACAACAAGATGACTAAACTATTTGAAACCTGCATGAACCACAACCATCCATATGGAACCAAGAGACATTGATGGTAAATATCCACCCACAAATGATCAAACAAGTTCCTAAGATGAATAGCAACCATTGAATATGAAACTGTTAAACACTAGGGAACCATCACAAACACACAACTAGTGGACATACAAATTCACCACAAAGATGAGAAACACCATGAGAGACACTACAACCAAAACAAGATCTACTAGGAACATGCTTGATCATAATGCATTCATAGAAGCACCCATAAATTGGAAGTAGGCCATCACAGAGAAAGGAATGCATTTCCAATAAAAGGAAACTACCATATGAAAGATTAAGGCAATTGCAACAATCACAAAGTGAACCAACCATCAAGTGATACCAAATCCACCACAAAGCTAGAGGATGATCATAAAAAACCATGGGGATCCATCATGAACAAGGAACAATCACCGTATATTGTTAACACTACTACAAAGGGATAAATATGCTCAAGAAGTTGAACAATGCCTTTGCAGTAAACATACTCATGTGAAGGAACATTATGATGACAATATATAGGCATGTGATATTAATAAATGGGTGAACAAGGGATGGGAAGACACCATAGTGAAAAATAAGTCACTGCACAACAAAGGAAGGGACAAGGAACCACAAACAACACCACATAAGGTAGAAAACATATCAAGTAAACTTGTGGCAATAGCAAGGAGAAAATGAGACCTAAAATAGATGTCTGGGTGAATGCAAAGATAGCACAACTAGTTATACTACTAGACTTAGTCAATTTTTTTATGCAAGCCAACATTTACAAACACCTTTGAGGAATCTATTGATTCATGAGGGTCATGTTCTCCTCAATCAGACCCCTAGTTGGACTAATTCAGTAACTTTGGAACAAAGGATTGATGATGACAAATAAGCATGTAATAGACATAGGATGATGTATGTTGATGTAATGTTTTAATAGTGTTGCTATGATGCTCTCACAAATGCTCTTCAATGATTCCTAGGTTGTCCTTACATTTTTTTCAAAAAAATGAAAATTTTTAAATACAATAACACAACACACATTAATGCAAATATATGTTAGGTCATATAACAACGTTTAGTAGGAGGAAGTCTGTGAGATTTATTTTGAATTGGAATTTTAAAAGTTTAGGGTTCAAATCTACTATTACAGAAATACCTAGGTCAATTATAAACCCACATATTTGATCAAGGGTGATGAATCGGTGAGCTAGGGATAAAGACCAATCACTAAGGATGAGTATTGATGGGAGTAGGGTAGAATCAAGTCGTGATCCGAATTCACGCAAGTGGGTAGAGGGCCCAAAACATGAGGAAGAAGGGCATGGTATGCAATTTTTCCATTTAGCTTATTTAAAACTATACAATTCAAACTTATTAAAGACACAAGTTTTCAAAATTATAAAAACATATCTATAATGGTGAAATTTGCATAGCCATACCGTTTCCCATTTAGTTTTGTGCTTATTTTGAGGGGAGTGTTTTGATACATAGACATATGGATAAATGACATAATTTTGTGTGAAGTCAGGTCCCTTGCCTTATGTTATCCACCTACTCTATTACAATCTTTCCATACACCTACCACTTAGCCCCTTGCACATGTTCAAATACCTTTACACATTTGCCTTGTCCACTTATTTATTACTCTCATGCTTGCACTTATTTATGTGCACACATTATTCACTATGATCTAGCCTATTTTTTGTCCAGGGACTAGTTCATGTTAGCAAGGTCATCCTCACAGTCACAAACTCACCCTGCCTAAATCTAAAATTTAAAATTCAAAATCTGACTTAACTTCCCACCTTTTTCCTTCCTTTCTAGGGCCAACTAAACACAAATTTGTATGTCCTTGTACTTAAAGGCATTCAATGCATTCATTCTAAACATCTAGGAATCAAGCATATAATTTGAGTATCATTCTCATCTACACACTTCAATTGGTGGTCTAAAAGGAATTTAGCTTTACATGATCATTCCAGAGGCATTTGCATGATTGAAGATTGTTGTTTTCGATATTGTTCAATTTTGGGGGATTGATCTAAGTGATAACTCCTTATGACCTAACAACAATCCTACAAGGTATTTTTAATTACACGTTGGAATATATGCTCCAACATTAATAAATGTAGCAGTGACCTGTTGTGCATGTAGACAACTTGCCTACATGTGTTGTTCACAATTTGTTAGATGTAGTTGCAGTTGTGTCAATAGCTGTTAGTTTCTTTTTTTGTGTTATCTGCTGCTATCTTTTTTATTCTCAGTTTTCCAATAATAACGCCAAGTCCCTAGACATTCAAGAAACATAGAAAAGAAACTAAGAGTGATAAGGCAAACTAAAAGACAAAAATCTATAGACTACTCAAAACAAGTTTACAAGTGCAAGACAAGTTTGTCGCTGTAGATTCATCCCCACATATTTCATTCCTAAACAATTTGCCAACCTAATATGTGTTGTTTCAAATCTTCAAATACATCAAATTCAAATCCACAACTATTTTATATCATTGTTAGATAATCAAACTAAATATATTTATATTCTATTTACACTCTGGTTACTTTTACAAATTAACAATATCAAACTAGCTTTTATCTACAACCAATAGATTGGCATGGGGAGAGCTGCCTTGTTCGTTATATTGTTTGCTAATGTGGGGCCAGCTGGATTACAAAAAAATATTAAAAGCAATGTAAATGTTCAATGACTTCTGGAAAGGTCTGCGAAACTTGTGGCGTATGGGTTCATGCTTGTAATCATGAGCTGTAATAATATAAAAGAGAATCTTGATGGTGTTGCGAATTCCTATATTGGTCAAAAGTTTTTTTTAATTTATTTATTCCCTAGTTTCTCTTTCTCTTCCTACCTATCTATACACGGGAGGTATCTATCGGACACCTTTTTCACATAACGACAAATTCACGACTCACATCGCTTTAAAAGAATATGCACTATATGCTTTACCAATGGTTGGCCCAGAGTTTGGTTTATAATATTATTATATTTTAATTTTATTATCATTTATTTTAGAGATTTAAATCTTTTATTCATAATCTTAGATCAAATTTGTTTTGTAGGTGTGGATTTGATGCAAGGCATTTTTATAATTGTGGATCTAAATGTCGAATATAGTCACAAAGGAACAAAAGGAAACATCCACCATACACATGCTCATATTTTATAGCCATCAAAGTTTATAGTCTAACAACCATTATTATCACAAGGCTCACCTAAGTTTATAGTCTTTAAGCTACTTAGGTTTGAAATCAAATTAAATTTAATTGTATGACCTCAAGGGGTTTGCTATTTCCAAGGTAAAATAGATCTGTATTCTTTATGCATTATTTTATTCTTGAATACAAATTAGTTGTCTTGAGTGTTCAAAATAATTTAATGGTTTATTAGGAATGATGTTATGTAATTTGGCTTAGTAGATGATCATTAGATTCTTCTTTAGTGAGTTTCTTATCTCCAAAAGAAGTGATTTTTTTTGAGCTTATGATAAATATAGATCATTGTGTTTAAGCTAAATGTTTAGTTGAAAGGATATTTGAAAAGGCATTACCTAAGTGAAAATGATTAGAAAGAATAACATGCATTTCACTTAAAGCTTAATATTTAGTTTGAAAAGATAGTTTGTAATTCATTTTGAAATGAAAAAGAAGATGTTTTGCATTAGGGTTATCTATATGTTTGGAAAAATAGATTCTTTTAGAGTCGTCTTTTCCTTATGCACTTTTGGGATGAAAATTAGAATTGGAAAAAAGATTGGTTTTCTTGAAACCCTTAGATTGTTTGAAGATCATTGGGAAGGGATTTGCTTGTTGATTGAGAGCTTACTTGGATTGGATTGCTTGGAGAAGGAGTGTGTGGTGCTTTCTTGGCATGTGAGTTGTATTAAAAAAAGAGGAATCTTCATTTATGTGAGTTACATTATTGTATGGTAAGTAAATGGTAGTGCTAGAAATTTAATTGGGTGTTTTTCTAATTTTATTGAAAAATGCCAAATGGCTTAGAAACCCTTGAAAGTTTCTTGTAAGTCTTATGTGAATGAAAAAGTGTGATCCCTAGCCTATTTAGAGTAGGAGGGTATAATTAAGGTTTTGAAACTATTATCTTTTAATTTTAGTGAAATACTTGATGGCCTTTGATGGAAGACCCTAGTTTTCTTAGTTCTTGGTGAATTCTTGAAAATAAAAAAATAGAATTTTGAGTGTTAGAGATGATATTATTTTGTGGTCTTATACTTTTTTCTTGGCAAATGAAATTGTATAGTATTTGGATATCGATGTGATGATGTTATGCTTTATTTTTTCATGCTATGATTGTTTTCAGTAATATGATAGATTTATCATGTGATTAAGGGTTGTGTATTCAAGTGTGATTATGCATTGAATCCAAACTAAATTGTATATCCATGGTGTGTGTTATGTATTTAATGGTGTCTTGGAAGCCATGTGTCACTCTTGTGTGAATTTTTGGTGTCTTGCTTGAGACCCTTGTATGTGTGTGAGATTGGTCTTGCTAGAGGTGTATCCATGATCTATCTCTATATCTTAAGGGTTGCCTAGAGTGACATAGGCATCTATTGTGCTCAATGATGGTAATATATAGTAGGGTGAAAAGTAAAATCCTCCATTGGTCCCTTTCTCAAAAATCTCATGGGAGCTTGAAGAGTTCGCAGTTCAAAGTTTGATTACTTTGCAATTATGCCTGGTATTAAATAAAAGTTGTAATTATGAAATCAATGTGAACTTGTATTTGATCTCAAAATATGCCCATCCTTGTGTTCTTTATATGTGGACTTGTAATTGTAATATTATTTGTATTTTGTATTTTGGTAGAAAATGCATGTGTAAGTAGGTAATTTTATTTGAGCATTATAGATGTTATTATTCATAACTTTTTTTAAAACATGTAAAAGCGATATTTTATTTCATGGATGAGTTGTTGATGTTATTTGAAAATCCATGGTGTGGTTGGTGTCCATCGAACTCTTACCTTCATAAAGATATGATCAAATTGATATGTCAATGTAGCATGATTGATAACCTTGTTCTCATGCATTAAATAATTGAATTTGCTCTTACCTGGAAAGAATGTATATAGGTGATTTAAGAATTAATTTGTGTTATCAAAATGGTATGAAACTCATCATTATATCATGTCCTTTCTTAGTTATGTTGCACGGAAAGATAGGCTCTAAATTTTTATTGACATGTTAGAGTAGGTGGTTAGCCATGTAAAGAAGCATTTGTAATTGATTTTTGAAATGACAAATTTGGGTGTTTTGAATCAATGTTATGATGCTTCAAGATGTTGTATCACATTGGTGTGAGTCACTTTCACACAATACCTTGGGTGTGTTACTTATAGGCCATTTGGCATCTTTACCATTTGTCTTGCATTAAATGGCAATGTGTGGGGTTTTGACCCTTTTCCTTAGGTGTGTTAGATGTTTTAACCTTAATGTAAAGAGTGAAATAAGGTGTAGGAACCTTAGAGGATCCTTTTGGTATGCTCAAGACCACTTGTTTGAAGTTGAACGAAACTCTGTTGGATCAATAAAGTGTGTACCCTACTTTAAATCACCTATCTTGGCACAGGGGTGATTCTGGGATACCTTGGGAAATTTCAATTTGGTAATAGGGGTGATTTGTACCCAATAGGGGTGATTCAAAGAAAGTGGACACTTCCAAACATTTAAAAAAAAATCTAAAGGGAAGTTATTCATTGGGGTCTGACTTGAATGACTATCAACTTAGTTTGACGGTACTTTGTGTACCTTGTTTGTTATTTCTCTTGTTGTGTTGAGAATGACTAGTCTTTTGTATGACTAAGTGAGGTCTTGTATCTCCCAATCATCCTACTTCTTGATCGAGTGAACCTATGGTTTGGATGTTTTTTCCACATCATTGTGGATGTGTGGTTATCTCTTGCTTGGTTTGAGGGTTGAGACGATGTACTACTCTCACCCTATTCTTGTCATTCATTTGAGATAATGATGTCGGTCTTGTAACCTACCATCATGTTAGATTTAAGTCTCTATCATCTCATTTGTTGATAGCAATGTGTTTCTCATGATTAGTGTAAGTCTTCCATTGATGTGATTTTGTTTGGTGTTTGTAGTCCTTGTGTTGTCATGCAATTGGTAGTGTCTTTGTGTGCTTTATTCACAATGTTGTTCAGTTTTGATAACCTTGTGTATGTGAGCATGAGTTGTGACATGTTTATTTCATAATTGTAATGTAAGAAATTTGTTGGTTTGTGTTTTGTTCATTAATTTCATGATGTAAAAGTTGAGGCATTACACATCCTTACTTACCAATTCTAGGTTGGTGACTTTGTTGTCAAAGAAAATCAAAATAACACCAATGCAAAGGATGGTCTTAAAGGAAAATTCTATCCTAACTAGCTCAACCCTTATATAATCACTATGTGATATGCTTTTGATGCGTATAGCCTATCTACCATGGATGGAAAACCCCTAAAGGACCCCTAAGAAATGTCTCTCACCTTCATCAAATCCATGTGTATACATTTCTTCTTACTATTTTGCATCTACCCATGTTTCTATTTGTACACTATAGGGTGCTTTGCCACTTTCTATTTTCCTATTGGCATGGCCTTCTCAAGTACTCCTTACCTTGTTCCTATTCAACTCTTCCTATTTTCATTCTTATGGGGGCAAATTTCCTAGGGGTAAACTCCCACCTTGCCCAATGTCCATTGCATTCCTAATCTATAATACTTCTTTCTACTCCTACCTCAAATTACACATTCTTATTTTTTATTTTGGCTTTTTCTCATACTTTTCCTAATGCAATTGTATCACATTTACCTCAAATTGACTCCCTCATTCTTTGTAGTCAATTTGAGGGGGCATATACTCTCACAACAAAAAGTATCACATACACATTATGCAATGGTTATAGTGGTTCTTCATGAATCCTACACTACACATATTTTGGTTAAAATATGAAAAGTGCATACTTCACACTTTTCCCTCTTGTCTTGAACCCAATTTGTTGCTCTTCTTTAATAGACATGTTTCTTGATCATTTCTAACAATTTTGAGCCACTACTCACCCTTTAGTGCACTCATACACATTGCCCATGAGCCCACCCCATTTTGCACTATCCTTAATCGTTTGCCCATTTGGGATAAATTTGCATGCAAAAATGTCCTACCTATTCACATTTTGACTCTCTCTCTCTCTAGTAACATGACATCTCACATTACCCATAATCAACCATAATTAACCATCTTATTTAAGGTTAAGAATACATCATGATTAACATAATCACAGTTAAGCAAGAATGAATCAATATCATCATGAAAATTAAACAAGCTATTCTTTTTTGAATATTTCAAAAATTTAGATTTACAATATCCATGGATAACTTATTAGTGAATAACCTTCACTATACATGTACAAAGCTATGCTCGTGGCATCATTTATAAAAATATACATAATAATTGACTATCAAGTCATATAAAGAATGCACTATATCTGGAACTTTGACATCTATCTTCACAAGTCTCAGCTTATCTTCTACTTGGGAAAGAGAGCATCACCTGAGTGCTTTTCCTCCAACCACAGACTGGTGATCCCCCACACAACTTCCTACTTGGAAGCGGCCCTACCCTTCATGGAGGGTATAGATATAAGGAACCGTTAGGTTTTCCATCTGAGTATCTGGTGCTGTATCCTTCATAATGTCTCACGGTCATACAACTATAGATCCACTCTAACTATGTATGAAACTACTAGAAACATTATGGCATCTGGAGCACAGTGGACTGACTAATGCATGCAGAGACAGATGCATTACTTTGGCCAAAGATTTACATACATATATGTTTCGCAATGAACGTAGTCGTATGTCCACCACCTTGACTCGACTTAGAAGTTGTCTCATCCTATAGTAATCAGAGTTCGACAACTCTAGGTCTTGGAAAGATACGTTCAATTTATTCTAAGTCCATTTCTTAGACATTCAACTCCTATTTTGGGAGTACAATCATTAATGTTTCGTTGCCTTTGCAACAGGAAACCTGTGACCCCATGTCACTCTATTCCCGTCTTTTCCTAACATCAAGAGCACAATCATGTTTTCAAACTTATGACCTTTCCTGGTTCAAGATTTTATGTTTACCTTGTCACAAGGTTTACATTCAAATCCATATCAAGTAAGACTTATATTTTAATAGTCTAATAGGTTGGTCCTATTAAAAAGACCCTAACTCAAAGAATCCACATGAGTTCTTGATATCCTATACTTCGTTCGTGAAGCATTGCCATTCAATAAGGGATGTCATTCATATACATTTAAGCACAAGAGTTTTATACTAAACATTTTATTCATTCCCAAAAGAAAATAGATATCATATGACGGTTTACTTCCCATAAAAAATAAGGCATGCACTTAATACTACTTGGGTAACAATATTAGTTACCTATTACCATTTCTCCTTCAACAACGAGGAGTCATAATACCCTTTTATATTACATATAGGATACACCATAGATAACATAATATCTATTATAATCCGTCGAGCACTATCATCCACAGTCCTTGAGACCAGTAGACTAAGTACCTTAGGTACAGTCGAGGGTTTAAGATTAACAATAATGTTATCATTGCTCAAGTAAGGCTCTCAGCCTACTCCATTACAAACTTCTTAACACACTTAAACAATAATTATTATTCAATACTTTCCCGGTCTTGAACACAAACGACTCGAATAATGAATAATGAGAGTATCAAAAGTATATCATATGGTTTACAGACCTCGCCATATCGACATTCAAGATTCTTGCATGCAACAACTATGTTTGGTGTTTGGCCTCATGGCCTCGGCCGAGTAATACACTTTAACAATATTTGCAAGTTTCAAAACAGTGGATGCATCTACGGCCTCGAAGGCCTCTTAAAGATAATTTGATAGCACAACTGCTAACACAGTTTTAACACAGTGGTTATCTATGGTCTCAAAGGCATCTTAATGATAATACAACAACACATTTGCAACCATAAGTCGACACAGTCGACATCATAAAGATAGCAGTAAAGGTATCTTACTTACATTGCTAAGTTCAAGTTCAATACGTAGTCTAAGATTCATACCTGTATATGGAATATATAGTCGAGTTCAGCCGGCTAAAGGATAATTCCTATGTGCTTGACGGTGGCTCTATCCGCGAGCTTATTTGCACCAACCCACGCTACTTCTGTAGCATTCCTTTTTCTTGCAAACCCCGATTAGAACTTCCTGTTCCTTGACACATTCAAAACCAAAAACATATCTCAAACAAATGACACCCTCTCGATACTCTTGCATGCATTATCTACATGCCAACAAGATCCGCCACCTTTTCTGTAGGTAGTGGTGAAAAATAGTTTCAAAATCCTCCGCTACCTCACGTGGTTCCATATGGTCCACCATCTGCATTATGGAGTGGGCAACAAAGTTGAAGCTCATGATAGGCTTCTATTTGGCCTCCACTCACTCCACTATGGATGGTGGTTGGCTGACTGCCAAAAATATAAATATTAAAATTAATAAGAGTGCCCGACCACTATTGGGGTTAAGAATATTTATATCACACACATAATTTACCCTACATCTAAATGATGTTTAAGGGTGGCAACAACAAAATGCGACTTTGGGGTCAAGTTTCACTCCCCCTCTTCATCATATTAACCATAACTTATATATATATTCACAAAACCTAATAAGGAAATAGATAAGGAAACAAGGAAATACTTGACAACCCATCAAGATTACTTATTGACTAAAATTGACTTTCTAAGAACATCGTCTAGTTGATTCAACGTAGATGACGTCGAGATAATTGAAATTGTCATGCTGACACTGATCAAAATGGAAATGACTAGCAAGGGAAAGTTGAAAACTCACACTACCTTGCATGGGTTCACAAAGACTAATTTTGATACTCAGATGATAATCTAAGCTTTTCCCAACATCTATCTCCTCCTCCCAAGTGATACTCTCCTTCCCTCCTTGGAGGAAGATTCTTTTCTTGATTACACTCACAACCATATAACCATGATTAGTGTATCATCATTTGATTCTTAAAACATTATAATAAAGTAATCTTATCAACATGTAATCTCAACGTTCATATAATCAATGATTCTATTTGATATTTTCCACAAACATCAAATCATTAAACTATGATTAATCATCATGTTTACAACACAAAAACAAGATTAAGATAAATCATAACTTGGGGATGTAGTTCATATCTCCCCCCATAAGAATCATCGTCCTCGATGATTAAACGTCTTCAAAATCAAACCAACATAATAAAGAAAAGTGTTATTTTAGCATAGTAAAAAGCTTTTCAAAAGAGATAGGGAAATCTCGCATAAATATCCTCATAGTTTTCCCAAGTGGCATTCTCTTCTGCATACTAGTCCCACTGGACCTTGCATTGAGTTATCTCTTTATTACGTAAGCGTAGCTTATGCGTTTCGAGCACTTTAATGGTCTCGATCACTACCACCCCTGGGTCCTTCACCTGTATAGCATTCCAATCAAGAATAGGAATATGATTATCTCCAGAAATAAACTTTTTTCAAATAGGAAACATGAAAAACATTATGCATCATGGCAAGAGATGGCAGTAGAGCAATCCTATATGCAATTGTGTTGACTTCTTTGAGAACTTTGAAGGGACCCACCTATCTAGGAGCTAGTTTGGATGTCTTTCCAAACTTAATGGAGCTCTTTTGAGGTTTTACCCTTAGGACTTTTTCTACCACTAAGAAATGCCTTGCGATGTGTTTAGCATCCACATAACTTTTCTACCTATCATTGGCTTCCACTATCCTTTTCTTAATTAGATGGACTCAAGTTCTTCCATTTCTAACAAGATTTTTGAACTAAGGCTAACCCTATCTTCTAGCTTATCCCAGCTTATAGGGGTTTGGTACTTTCTTCCATATAATGCTTCAAATGGAGCCATCTTAATCATAGAATGATAGGAATTATTATAGGTAAATTCCATTGGAGGAAGGTATTCTTTGACCCATTTGTATTGTTGATCCAAGCAATACATTCTCAATAAATCTTTCAGCACTTGGTTTACCCTTTTGGTTTGTCCATTTGTCTCAGGATGATAAGCAGAGCTTATATTCAACTGAGTTCCAAGTGAGGAAAATAAGGTTTGCCAAAACCTTGATGTCATTCAAGCATCCCTATCTAAGATAATCTTCTCAGGAATACTGTGCAATCTAAAAATTTCTTGCACAAATTTGCGGGCTATGATGGGTGCCCCATCCATCAAATTCCTAGGTATAAAATGTGCTTCCTTGGTGAGTCTATCCACCACAACCAAAATAGCATTTTGCTTGTTCCTTAACATAGGAAGTCCTTGCACAAAGTCCATGCTTATGATTTGCCATTTCCATTCTAAAATTTCATGAGGATACAAAAGACCTGCTGGGTGATGGTGTTCTACCATCACCGTCTGGCATTCTATACACACAACTGCAAACCTTGCAACACCCCTTTTCATTCCTTTCCAGAAGTATAAGGGTTTCACATCAGCCAGTAACTTTGTTACTCTAGGATGTCCTGAATAAGGTGAGGAATGAACCTCTTTCCACATAGTGTTCCTTAGCTCCTCAGAGTTTGGAACATACATCCTTCCTTTATACCTTAATAACCCATCTAGTTCAAGGTAAAATCCATCATATTTTAGATTCTGGGGATTTTCTAAAAGGGTATGTTTTACCTTCTCGTAAAACTCATCTCCCTTAGAATTTTGTAGTACCTAATTCTTAAAATCAGAATGTATGGAGATCATTGAGGAGATATGTCTTCTCCTACTTAAGGCATCCTCCACTTAGTTTTCCTTACCTTGAATATATTTAGTCTCAAAGTCATAATTTGAGATTAACTCCAACCATCTTCTTTGGTGAACATTTAAATATGGTTGAGTGAACATATATTTAATCCCTTGATGGTCCATTTTTAGTTCAAAGGGTTTTCCAAGAAAGTAGTGTCTCCACATTTGCAGAGCATGTATTACTGTTGCCAATTCTAAATCATGAGGGGCATAGTTTTGTTCATAAGTTTTCAGTTTCCTGGATTCATATGTAATTTCTTGTCCATCCTGGACTAGTACACCACCTAATCCTTCCCTTGAGGCATTGGTAATGACTACAAGATGACCTTCCAGGTCAGGTACTTTCAAGATTTGTGTTGAAGTCAACCTCTCCTTTAGTTGGTCAAATGCCTCATGGCACTTGTCCAACCACTCAAACCTCTTGCCATTTCTTTGCAAAGAAGTAATAGGATAAGTAATTTTTAAAAAGTTTTTCACAAATTTCTTGTAGTATCTTGCTAGGCCCATGAAACTTCAAACCTCATGTACATTCCTTGGTACTGACCATTCCAATATGGCTTTAATCTTGGCTGGGTCCATAGCTATTCCCTTGGCTGAAATTATATGGCCTAAATACTATACTTCCTTTTGAAAGAAAGTACACTTGGAGAGCTTTCCATACAGTTTATGCTCTCTCAACCTCTGAAGAACAATCCTTAAATGTTGGAGGTGTTCTTCCTCATTCTTAGAGTAGATTAGGATGTCATCAAGAAAAACTAGGACAAACTTGTCCAAATAGTACCTGAACACACTGTTCACTAAGTTCATGAACGTTGAAGGAGCATTTGTTAATCCAAAGGGTAGGACAATGAACTCATAATGCCCATACCTTGTCCTGAAGGTTGTTTTGGATATCCTCATCCTTTAACTACAATTAATGGTACCCAGATCGAAGATCAATCTTAGAAAACACAGTTGCTCCTCTCATTTGATCGAAAAGATCATTAATGCGGGGCAATGGGTATTTGTTCTTTATTGTTGCCTTGTTTAAGATACGGTAGTCTATGCATAACCGTAATGTACCATCCTTCTTTTTCACAAATATTACTGGTGCTTTTCTAGGTGACACACTAGGCCTTAAAAATCCTTTATCCAATAATTCCTACAATTGAGCCTTTAGCTCCATTAACTTAGTAGTGGCCATTCTATATGGAGCTTTAGATATAGGTTCCCATCCTAGAATTATATCTATAGAGAAACCAAAAGCTCTTTTAGGAGGTAATCCCGATAGCTCATTTGGAAATACATCCTCAAAATCTCTAAGAAAAGGGTACCTGTCCATATCTGATCTCTCCTGATCTATGGACTCCCTCTTCTCACCTCCTTTGAATTTATGAGATTCATAAAACATTAAATCATCTTCGAAATTGGTTTCCTCAAAACCATTTATTTTTTCTATTTTGATAGCAAAAAGATGGCATCCCTTTCTTTGGGCTCTTTTCATTTTAGGGAAAAAATTTGTCTCGTTTTGACCTCTCTAGGTTTTCCTTGTAGAAAGACCTTATTTCCTAGGTCATCTAGACATTCTATTGTTTTGGCATAACAGTCCATCTTAGCCCCGTGTCTCCATAGCTAGTTTATACCAAGGATAACATCGTATGAGCCTAATGGGGCTACATAAAGGTTCACCTCAGTGGAGAAACTTTGAAGTTCAACCTTAGCCTCAAACAAGCATTACTCTACCTGAGCTTTGGTCTAATTTGCATATTCAACTGACCAAGTGTTTGCCATATATCTAGCTTTTTAAGGAATTTTACTTAAAACTTTTAGGGAAATAAAACATTCTGTTGCACTAGTATCTATCAATACTAAAATTGGAAAACCAGATAAAATACTTGTAGTTTCAATGGGAGTAATTTGGTATTCAACTTGCCTATTATCTAGGGCTACATGTATGCATTGTTGGAAAGCCGTCTACTATGAGGGTAATGGATTTCCTCGCGGCTAAGTTCCCTTGCATGTATAACACCCTCCCACGAGTCCTCGCCTCTTCTGAGGCTTCCCAGAATTATCTCCATTTCTCTTGGAGTTATTATTACCTTTCTTTTCCCCCTGGATTCATTTTGTTTAATCTTGGACCCTTTATCATTTTTCTCTAAAATGTTCTACCTTTTACCCCTTTTCTTTGAGGATTGGGAGAATTGGGACCAATTATATCTTTTTCAATTTCTTTCCCTGTAAGTAGACATAGATTTCAGCTCCTGCTCCTATTTAATGGCTTTCTCATACACTTGGTCCATTGAAGTGGGACCATGCACATCAACCTCACCCCAAATTTGGGTGTTCAATCCCATAATAAACTTTTGGATGTGAAATATCTCATCCTGTTGATATTGTGGCACATACTTGAGTAGGTGAGTGAGCTTTTCCCAGTATTCCTTAACAGCTAAATCACCCTATTTCAGATTTTGAAAATCTATAAGCTTTTGTTCATAATATAGCTGAGGCAACCATCTTTGCCTAAAGAGTTCCACAAACTTGTCCCAGGTTAAACTTGTAGACCTCAAGCCTAACTCCATTTTCTTATTCATCCACCATGTGGATACTTCACCCGCCAACTGGTATGCTCCCCATACCGCTTTGGTGATTTCAATATAATTTCTTATTTCAAAGTATTTTTCCATCTCCGTAAGCCATGCCTCTGTGGCATCTCTACTTACAGACCCATCAAACTTTGGAGGCATAAATTTTTCATATCTAAGGATAATTCCAAAGCCAAGTGACTTCTTCTATCCTCTTCCTGTTTGGCCTCAGAGTTATTCTCTCCGCGTTCACTTTGGGTAGTGTCATCATGATGTGCCTCGTCATCACCCCCATAATAGGCTTCCTGCCTGGGTCCATGCTAACCCTAACCTCTTGCTCGAGAGTTCCAATTCTTTCTCTCATCTCTTGGAGTGTAGCTAGGATCTGGTCGAGTTTAGATTCGAAGTGGCTTGAAGGTTGCCCTTCTTCCTGGCTATCTCCCATATTGGTTCTTGTGTGAACCGTGTTGCAATATAGTTCTCTTGAAGTTTGTAGATTAATCATTCAATGAATCCATTCTCATTCATGTAATCTTTAACAAGAAAGGAAAGATTTGCCAGAATTTTTCAAAATGCATTATAGTTTTCCATGGATTACATATAATCCATCCATAGTTGCAAAATTTTGTTTACATCTTGCTACTGCAAGTCATTATCAGATTGGGATACCTTCCCATGTTCATTTCTCATCCTTGAGATTTATCATATCAGTTTTAGGAGGTGGACATACTCGCAGGTACTCATCCACAACCTCCCTAGTAACATTAGGATCCTTACGATCACTTTCCAAAATCGGTTCCTTAGGTGTAGAGGGTTTCACTGATTCATTTTTAGAGATAGAAGCAGTAATCCTAACTACTTTCCTCATCTCTTGCTTAATGTGTTTAATAGCATCAACAAAGGTTTCATCATCAACCAACCATGCACCTACCGAGCAACTAGTTTGTTCAAGGCATTTCATTCTTGAGGCTCTCTCCCTCAAGGCCTTAAGATAACATCCATTTCCTAATACCTTTTTTCTGGGTGTCATTCTTATTCTTACCATTCTGGCATAAGAACATCCAAACATTATAAACCATTAATGATGGAAAAAGAAAAAACATTATGTAGTGAGCTCATAGGTCCATGTATTAAACCCAGTAGCTTTGATATCATATGTAACATGACATCTCACATTACCCATAATCAACCATAATTAACCATCTTATGTAAGGTTAAGAATACATCATGATTAACATAATCATAGTTAAGAAAGAATGAATCAATATCATCATGAAAATTAAACATGCTATTCTTTTCTGAATATTTCAAAAATTTAGATTTACAACATCCATGGATAACTTATTAGTGAATAACCTTCACTATATATGTACAAAGCTATTCTCATGGCATCATTTATAAAAATATACATAATAACTGACTATCAAGTCATATAAAGAATGCACTATATCTAGAACTTTGACATGGCTATCTTCATAAGTCTCGGTTTGTCTTCTGCTTGGGAAGGAGAGCATCACCCGAGTGCCTTTCCGCCAACCACAGACCGGCGGTCCCCCGCACAACTTCCTACCTAGAAGCGGCCCTACCCTTCACAGAGGGTATAGATATAAGGAATCGTTACGTTTGTCATTTGAGTTTCTGGTGTTGTGTCCTTCATAATGTCTCACTATCATACAACTATAGATCCACTCTAACTATGTATGATACTACTGGAAACATTATTCCATCTAGATCACAGTGGACTGACTAATGCATGCAGAGACAGATGCATTACTTTGGCCAAAGATTTACATACATATATGTTTCACAATGAACATAGTCGTATGTCCACCACCTCGACTCGACTTAGAAGTTGTCTCATCCTATAGTAATCATAGTTTGACCCCTCTAGGTCTTGGAAACATAGGTTCAATTTATTCTTAGTCCATTTCTTGGACATTCGACTCCTATTTCAGGAGTACAATCATTAATGTTTCGTTGCCTTTGTAATAGGGAAGCTGTCACTCCACATCACTCTATTCCTATCTTTTCTTAACATCAAAAGCACAATCATGTTTTCAAACTTATGACCTTTCCTAGTTCAAGATTTCATGTTTACCTTGTCACAAGGTTTACATTCAAATCCATATCAACCAAGACTTATATTATAATAGTCTAATAGGTTGGTCCTATTAAAAAGACCCTAACTCAAAGAATCCACATGAATTCTTGATATCCTATACTTCATTCACGAAGTATTGCCATTCAACAAGGGATGACATTCATATGCATTTAAACACAAGAGTTTCATACTAAACATTGTATTCATTCCCAAAAGAAAATAGATATCATGGAGGGTTTACTTCCCCAAAAAACAAGGCATGCACTTAATACTACATGGGTAACAATATTAGTTACCTATTACCATTTCTCCTTCAACAACAAGGAGTCATAATACCCTTTTATACACATAGGATACACCATAGATAACATAATATCTATTATAATAAGTCGAGCATTGTTATCCACAATCCTCGAGATCGGTAGACTAAGTGCCTTAGGCACAGTCGAGGGTTTAAGATTAACAATAAGGTTATCATTACTTGAGTAAGGCTCTCGGCCTACTCCATTACCAAGTTCTTAACACACTTAACAATCATTATTATTCAATACTTTATCGGTCTTGAACACAAACGACTAGAATAATGAATAATGAGAGTATCAAAAGTATATCATATGGTTTACAGACCTTGCCATATCGACATTCAATATTCTTGCATGCAACAACTATGTTCGGTGTTCGGCCTCATGGCCTCGACCGAGTAATACACTTTAACAATATTTGCAAGTTTCAAAACAATGGATGCATCTACGGCCACAAAGGTCTCTTAAAGAAAATTTGATAGCACAACTGCTAACATAGTTTTAACATAGTGGTTATCTACGGCCTTGAAGGCATCTTAATGATAATACAACAACACATTTGCAACCATAAGTCAACACAGTTGATATCATAAAGGTAGAAGTAAAGGTATCTTACTTGCATTGCTAAGTTCAAGTTCAATACGTAGTCTAAGATTCATACTTGTATATGGAATATATAGTCAAGTTCGGCCTGCCAAAGGACAATTCCTATGTGCTTGACGGTGGCTCTATCCATGAGCTTATTTGCACCAACCCACGCTACTTCTATAGCATTCCTTTTTCTTGCAAACCCCGATTAGAACTTCACGTTCCTCAACACATTCAAAACCAAAAACATATCTCAAACAAATGACACCCTCTTGATACTCTTGCATGCGTTATCTGCATGCCAACAAGATCCGCCACCTTTTTTGTAGGTAGTGATGAAAAATAGTGTCAAAATCCTCCGCCACCTTGCGGCGTTCCATACGGTCCACCATCTCCATTATGGAGTGGGCAGTGAAGTTGAAGCTCATGAGAGGCTTCTATTTGGCCTCCACTCACTCCACTCATCGTGGATGGTGGTTGGCCGACTACCAAAAATATAAATATTAAAATTAATAAGAGTGCCTGACCACTATATTTATATCACACACATAATTTTCCAAAATGTGACTTTAGGGTCGAGTTTCACTCCCCCTCTTCGCCATATTAACCATAACTAATATGTATATATATACAATATTCACAAAACCTAATAAGGAAATAGATAAAGAAACAGGGAAATACTCGACAACCTGCCGAGATTACTTATCGACTAAAATTGACATTCTAAGAACATCATCTAGTCGATTCGACGTAGATGATGTCGAGATAACTCAAAGTGTCATGCCGACACTGATCGAAATGAAAATGACTAGCAAGGGAAAGACGAAAACTCACTCTACCTTGCATGTATTCACAAAGACTAATTTCAATACTCATATGGCAATCTGACCTTTTCCCAACATCTATCTCCTCCTCTCGGGTGATACTCTCCTTCTGTCCTTGGAGGAAGATTCTTTTTTCGATTACACTCACAACCATATAACCATGATTAGTGTATCGTCATTTGATTCGTAAAACATTATAATAAAATAATCTTATCAACATGTAATCTCATGTCTAAACTAAACATTAATCAATGTTCATATAATCAATTATTCTATTTGATATTTTCTACAAACATCAAATCATTAAACTATGATTAATCATCTTGTTTACCACACAAAAGCAAGATTAAGCTAAATCATAAGTTGGGGATGTAACATCTCTCTCTCTCTTTCTCTCCCCACAACCCTAACCTTAATTTGCCTTCCAATAACTAGAAATGACCTACATGTTTCTAAAAAAGAAGATTTTAAGGTGAAGGAAAGGATCCATTAAGAAATAGGAAGGGCATTATCACCATAAAACCACACATAGTTCACCAACTCTCATGGATACCCTATACCAACTTCTGCTCTATTAGAACTCCGTCATTATTGTGTACACCACCTTCTACACTTGCACCTAATTCTCAAACACTCAAACCTTATTCAAATCATATTGTTCAATTAGCCCTAGGATCTGATTGAGGCAAATCCTACAAAAAGCCTTTGGGCATCCCTTTCCCCCTTAGCTACAAGATACAAGTTCACCCCCAAAAGTTGCAGAGGAAACTTGTTTGAGTAAAGGACGTGTCTATGCCCTTAAGACATCTACACAAACAATGGACACTTTCACATCTTTCATGGAACTTTTATGAATAAAAGACCTTTCTACAACTTTGGGACACTATTGTTCAAGTGAATGATACTTCCAACTGTAATAGAAAACACAAGCTTCTAGAACCTAATTTTAGTTGCCCAAAACTTTCTCCTATTATTTTCTCAATCTTTTACAACTCCTTTAACTATTAAATCAAACATACATTTTCTCCCCTTATTCTCACTTCAATTCCATAAACCTAAACAATCTCAACTCTAATGATTTTTTGTTTGTCTAAAATCTAAAAACCTAAACAATCTCAACTCTAATGATTTTTTATGTCTAAAATCTAAAATGACAAAGTAACTTTATTTACTAATATTAGATTATACTTTAGATATATAAAAGTAACTTTATTTACTAATATTATATTATACTTTAGATATATAAAAGAAAGCTACACCTATTTCTTATCTCAACTTGCCCTTGTGTATGCTTTTGGTCAATATGGAAAAATATCCTACAATCAAGAATGCACTAGGCTTTTTACGTTTGTATTTTTTAAAGAGGAAAGTAGAGCAAGCAGGCGGTACTTTGTAAGTAGCCCCGTCCTTTATTATCGTTGTGAACAATTGTCAAGACATAAGTTTCCTTTTATCCCTCCCAGCGAATAAACGTGGAAAGAAAGCTGAAAGTGAAAGTGAAAGTGAACTAAAATGCACGGCCCCACCATAAAAGGAAGAAGAGTTGCATTGCATATTTGACCTCAAACCTCATACAAAAACGAAGATGAAGTGTTCTAATTTCTAACTCGTGAAAGTTTTTTTTTCTCTTAATTATATGTAACTTGGTAAAAATCTTTAATTAATTTCACTTAGGTCAAGAGTTCTATTTTATATGTAGCACCATCATTATATCATCCAAGAGCCTCTCGTTATACTAAGTTTTTTATTTGCAAAGTCTATATTATTGTAGAGGAAAAATTGCATACCTTGTATTTTTCTTCTCTTTCTTCTATTTTATACTATTATGGATTATCTTTTAGATGTACAATTTCAATGCATAATTAAACATTTGGTAGGTCTATTAAATTCTAGTTTAATTTAATATTAGATATGTAATATTCTTTTATTTAAAATGTATTTGGTAAAATTTTGGATGAGATTACATGTTACTATACTAAAAAGTCAAAATTTCTTATTCCAAGACTGGTTTTTCTAGAATTTGTATGTTACCTTAGAATGTGGGTGTCGAAAATTTGAAAAATATATATAAGATCATCGGATATCAATTAACCAAAGGATCAAAAGAACAAAAAAACATTTATCCTTTGGCAAGAATTAATCATCAATCCTCATCTACTAACATCAACATCAACAATCTTTCAACAATCAACATCCATTATAAGGGCACATTCAAAGGGCATCTCCAACACGATCACACATTGGTTTGCGTCAAATTTCAACAAAGATACCGACGATCAACTCAACAAGCATTTTCTACCACCTCACATCAACATCTATTGCCACACTTTATACTTATTACTATTATTTCTAACTTAGTTTTGGAGTAAAACTAAGGCACAAGGAAAGCCTAAACTTCAATCCTTACATAGCAAGCCTTACAATGGTCCTTAGCACCACCAATGTTTTCCTTACTTAGATATACACCAAGCGGGGACTTTTGTAGGTAATGAAGATCAAACTTTACTTAAGACAAAATATATGGGAAGGGACAAAATTACAGTGCTTAGGATAAAATTGCTATGACAACCCAATTTAGATTTTGTCATTTTACTTCCAACACAACCAATTTTAAACAATTACTAGTTATGCTTAAAAAGTTGTGATCAAAATAGTGAACAACTCTATATCAATCATTGAAATTGGCTAAATGCTCTCGTTCTTAATTACCAAGTTTCTAATTTTCGTCATATAATCTAATCCTATCCCTTTATCTAAAGTACATTATTTATGCTTAAACAATTTATTTATTTACATTTAACTTTAAGATATATTTTGAAGGATGTGTTTTATTCTCTACAATTATAAAGAAAATTTTATTAAATAGAGAATTAGATATTTTAAGGGATAAAGGTACATATGTTATATTTTTACACTCTATCCTTGAATTTACTAGCTAAATTTCCTTATCCACTACCTTAATTAGGACCAATATGTTTCTTTATGTCCCTAGCTAGCCTGGACTAGGGTGCATCATGCAACACTACCTGTGGACTAGGTTGCACAATGTGGCTTAGTATGCCTAATTCAATTTTTAAATCCCTTGCTCCCAAGTTGATATTTTTGGAAGTTGACCATTACATCATCATCCTACATACTAAATACCTTGGGTTGAGAAACTAGAAACATGCATTTATAGACAATACGAGGTCATTAGCAAAGCATTTAGAAAGCACATCTAATCATTGGAGATACATCTAGAAAAGAGCAAAGCACAAGCAATTAAAAACATGTTCAACTACAAATCATTCTAAAGCATTAAATTTATGCATAGTTAAGCATCTTCACTTTCAATTCCTTGAAGTGTGTGAAATCATATCAATGTCTTAGGGGCTTGACTTGTCATTGAGACATCAAAAGTTCATCAACCCCTCATAAGAAAGCCCCATTATTCTTGTCAACACAACCCCTTCTTGGACATAAGGTATAAGATACAAGTGCATTATCTATCACAATTTGCATCAATCCCAATCCATGTCATGAAAGAAGGGTAGATCTACACAAACATAATTTAGTCTGAGACTAAACCACTAGTGTAACCACATTTGAGTTAAGAAAAATTTTAATAGATGTTTGTCAAAAGTACTTAATACTAGATCCATTATTAGATTCCAAATCCCAGTCACTAGTAGTAGTAGATTATTAAGTCAACATAAAAAGATTAAAATCTTCATATCATTAAAAACAATTAATTACTCCTAAATTCCATCTTTTTAGTTTCAACTCATTTTGATTATATTTCATTGCTTGATTATTAAATTATATCTATATTATTTATTGTGATAGAAAAATAAAAAGTTGGTATCCTTCATTTCTTTTCTCATTTTCTAGTTTGATATATTTTACTTTTATTGATCCATGTTTTTTATGCAATACATTATTTCCTAGATTTTCATGCCAAAGAAGATCCCAAGGTCTCTAATTCCCACTAGGTGCTTCCCTATGTTGAATCCATCTATCACGATGGGCTCCTCAAATCTTCCTATCATAAAAAAAATTTGACCTGTTTACTTCAATGATGAGGAGACTTTTGCCCATGATGCTCACTTTGACTCACTTGAAAATATAAAAAAAAATGAGAAGGGTACTAAGTTACAACTATGAAAGCAAGGCATAACAAAATTAGATGATGATGCATAGTCTTCATTCTTAGTTGATCTCAGATCAATGCCTCATTTTGGCCAAATCTTACATGCTGGAATTGTTGAAAGACATTAATCAAATTATTCAAGACACTAGTTCCTCTCATGATGCTCTCCTTCCGTCACACTTCTCTATTTCTTCTACTATTCTCCCTATCCTTAATGACCTACATTTCCCTCTCTATCCTCCCATTGATTTCCTCCCTCCTAGTATTAATTCTTTAGCACCTATTAACCATCCTAATCATCCCACACTTCCCCTATCATCCCGTCCAACATTACTCCTACAACTTCCTATTTTTATTTTGTTATTATTGAATGCATTTTGAGAGATGGAAGTCCTTTTTATTTGGCATAATGCATGGGTGCTTTTTGTATTTCAAGGATGCAGTGCATGTATATGAGTTTATTTGCTTATTTTAGATTTGGGGATGTCATATTTGTTTAGCTTGAATAAGTATCATTTAGTTCACTACAAATTGATCAGCAAGTATTTTGATGTAGAAGTTTAACTTTGGGCATGTAGTGCGATAATATTGTTGGTTCAATTATCCTATGTATCAACATGTTGGCGCAAAGTATCCTTATAGTATTGCAATGGATTGGCACTAGAAGGACAGTGTGGCAAAGTATTTCACATGTTTACAATTGTGCAATGAAGAAAAAGTTAGACCTAAAGGTTCTATTTGCCAAGTAAGGCACCCCATATTGGCTACCTGTTGTGTGGTTACACAACACGCCCCATTTTGACTTGGCAAAACAGGGACCCAGCTTTTGTTTTGGCTTGTGTTGTCTGTTTCTGGCGGGTTTGGTAAAAATAAGTCAGGTGCATCATCATCATGAAGGTCAGGGTGAGGTAGGTCATCATCATGAGGTTAGTTTGTCAAAGTTCATATTTTGTTTCTATGACTTCATGGTTAGAAAGAGCTTGAAATTCCATGCAGGTTTGCCTTTTACATCACTTGAAAATTCGTCCATATGAAGGAGTTATGAGCAGTCAAAGTTTGGTCAAACCTGATAATTGCTATATGAACATCATCATCATGATATTTGAAAAGCGCCCCGATAATATCCTGAGGTCGAAGCATCCGGACGTCAAGTTTAAGTCGTATTAATCCTTTCCCGTCGGGCGGTCTTTTGTATCGCCAAAGGTCATCATCATGATCTTACTCTATCACCTGATAAAAATCATGCAGTCCCGAAACATCCGGACGTCAATCTTAAGTGCAGGTGTGTTTTACCCGTCGAGTAACCTTAGAAACATTGCGAGCATCATCATGATATTCCAACATCACCCGATATTATAATATCATGCTGATATTATAATATCACCTTCCTTAGAGAAATCTGCCATCTGCATAATTTGTGCGCGCACGACAGTCTTGGTGATCAGCATCATCATGATATTTCGAAGCCCGACATTTCCTAATATCCTCCTGACCTCCTTTTGCGTGATCATGATGATCACCTTATCTTTCGAAGCGGAGGGTGATTTTCATTTCTTAAGTCATGTTGAACAAGATCATCATGATCTTGTTAGTCTTTCCCGACAGTTCGTAATATCATCCTGCCGACGAGTATAACCTTTTGCAAATATGATGATGACGATGACGTCACCATCACCTTTGTCCTTCGGCAGGATATTTTCCAAGGCGTGATCCATTTCGCCAATATGATGATGACGATGGCGTCATCTTCGAAGATTAACACAAGCCCCGGATATCCTGATGACGTTATCAGGACTTTCGGCAGGATCATATTTTTTGATCACCCAGTGCGTATATGATGATGATGATGTTCATCATCCTGATCTTTCGAGCGGATTGCCTTGGCCGAAAAAGGGTCATACTGCTTTCATGACCTGATCATCTTCCTTAGAGGGAACCCGATATTCCAGTTATCTCCTGATCTTAACGAATATGACGATGACGTCATCCCTTTGCATTTTATTGAAACCCGATGATGACGATGACGTCATCATGATATTCCTCAGCGGCAGGATCATTTTCCAAGTCCTCCTGTTTGTCTTCATCATGATGATGATGACGTTGTCTTTCTTTCCCAGTATGCAGAAGTGAACATCCTGATGTGCTTTTCATCAGAGCATTAGGAAAGGAGGATCATCATATTTTGTGATATCCTGCGGACAGACAGGAGGCATATAGTTGGTCATCATCATGATTTTTGGCGTCGGTATAACTGTTGCCGTCGGCCTAAGGTAAAATTGTCACCCTGATCATATGTAGTCACGCCGATGCAAATATGATGATGATGCAAAGCCGGATTCTAAGGATGGTTGAAAGGCGATTATTTCTTTGTATAATCTGAGATCATCATCATCATATTTCGAACCCGATATACAAGAAAATGGGCAAAAACATGAAGCGATAGAAATTTGAAGGCCCGACTGCCTGATTTTGGTCAACGAGGGTTGACCTGGTTGTTTTCATGCTGTTTATGCATTTAGTGCATATTTTTCACAGGTAAGGCCTGATTGCCTGTAGCTGCATTGGGGAGGTATGTTTAATAAAACGTTTTACTTCCTGTTGTTTAGCATGATGATGATGAACCTAATGTTTGTCTGTTTACTTGCAGGAAATCATCATGATGCTGCTGAGGCTGAATATTGAAATGATGATGCTGCTGAAGCTGAGCGTTGAGATCATGATGATGCTGCTGAAGCTGAGCGTTGAGATCATGATGATGCTGCTGAAGCTGAACGTTGAGATCATGATGATGCTGCTGAAGCTGAGCATTACAAAGTTGCGCATGGAGTCAACATGGGCCAGACATGAAGAGGATATTGTCAAATATGCTGTTTGCCAGCTGGAGACCGAATCAAGTCGAAGATGCTGGAATATTCTGTGCCAGCTGTACATTTGCCAACTGACGAAGCATGTGCTTTTCATCTGGACCGTTGTTTGTTATGAGAGAATCCTGATCCTTGGATCATTGTAACCGTTTTCTGGCAGTTGCTCTATATAACATCCAGAGCTTGTCATTTTAAAGGGGAGATATACATTAGAATACACAGACGCATCTGGCGCAAAGAGTCAATTACTGTAGAATAAGTTAGGAGATCGGATTACTGAGACTAATGAGGATAGAATTGTTGAAATGTCAAGGTTCTTTCTTCAGATCACTGTAAATGTACCTGTTCTTGAGCATACTGAATGAATATGAAGTTCCAGATTACATCCTGATTGTAAATTTTACGTAATCTTCTGTTGATTTCTGGATATGTACTGGTGAATGCTGTGTTCAACTGGAAGCGCTTTCATTTCATTACGTGTTGTTGTCAACTTTCCTTTGAAGCTTTGCACTAGATCATGCGGATTTGTGGAATGTCCTGGTGAAGTATGATTTCTAGTTTTCCTTCTTTTCATTGCAAGTATGGGAGCTTGTATGTGAATCAGTGATCTAAGTCCAGTAATTTTAGGAATCTCACTCTCTAACCCTTTTCCTTTTTTTAATTTCATTAATTCATCACCATAACTGCAAATCATGATAAATAACAAGCAGAAACAGTGAAATATGCTGAAATCCCGTAGGTAACTGAAGATCCTTAGCATATTTGAGTTAAATGCATGTAGTATTGAAAATATCATGCAAAGAATCATAAATAATGGTAGAAATCATGCAAATATCAGCCTGTATGCACATTATTTGACTAAATTTACAGTGCAGAGGTAGAATTGTTGGAGACTTATGCAGAGCGAACATCCAGAGCAGGATATTTGAAGATGATGATGATGAACAGTGCAGAAACACGTAAGGCCCCTGAATGGAAAACAGCAACACACATCAACCACTGAGTAACGTCAGTAGATTAAGACCTAATCAACGGAGACTTGGGATCATGAATTCTTTGAATTCATCGTATCTTTCAAGATGAGTAAAGGTTGTTGTGTAACTTTTATTCTATGTTTGTGAATGACTAACATCATGACCAACATAAATTGGCGCTAGAAGGAGGGCCTGAGTCCGGAAGATCACGTTCATCATCAGTACTTTCAGGTTTGATGACGCTCAGAGTAAGGTAACTTCAGATCATTTGTGAATTTCATCATATTGCGTAAATATTTGCTGCGACAAGTTTGTATTTACACATTCTGTGTAAAGATTTCCAAATCTCACATAAATATTGCAAGCTTTACAGTAGATTTCTTTAGATTCACTAAATATTGGCCAAAGATGCATAAATTTGTTCAAGCTTTGAGAATTTGAGCCTTAGACACGTGAGATCTGGTGCTACTGGTCGAAATATCCCAATATCCTGTCATATTTGCAGTATCTTCGCAAATATCGCGTAAATATTCAGTCTGATTTGCAAGTTGACCGCAAATATCACCTCGTCCGGTGGAATCCAGCCAATATTTGCAAAGTTTCAGCTAATTGGCCTCCAAATTGAGAAATCCTGGCTCACAGGATAAATACCAGGTCTAGACATAGTGAAATTTTCGAAGAATTGCCTGTCAGAGGTTTTAGACCTAAGACTGTAGACGTTCACCATACTCCAGAGTCTAGTACGTCCAGAGCTTCATCAGGACCTCCTCCTGTAACTCCTGTTGGTTTGCAAATACCTTCCGGTATACCCGTGACACCTCCTGTTCAACCTCAGGGTATACCTTTAGTCCAACCTCAGCCAACTGCACCACCAGTTCAGCCCCTTCAGGTTGCAATGTCGTTCTTTGCAGCAGAATCACCATTGACCTTTACTGCGTATCATGAGTTACCAAAGTATCCGGACAAGCTTTGTCCAAAATACCATCCTTATCAGGATGCGGATGATCATATCAGGACGTTTAAAGAAGCTTGCTGCAGAGCCAGAATAGAGCATCAGGATGTGGTGTGCAGATTATTCCCTTTTTCCTTAGGGGAAGAGGCCTATAATTGGTTCATCAGTCTTGGTCAATCTTCTGTAGGTTCGTGGGCTGTCTTAGAGAAGGCCTTTCTTGACAGATTCAAGGTCCCTATTGATCCATCCATGAATTACCACCTGTTTGCCACAATTAAGAGATTGGAGCATGAACCTATTGCAAATTTCAATGCTAGGTTCCAGAAAATGTTGTCCAAGCTAGTTACCCCATATGTGGTGGCTGATGATGCTGCCAGAAGTATTTATTATTCAGCCCTGGATCCATTAACCGCCATGTTCATCAGGAGAACACATCCTGCGATCACCACATTGACAGGAGCTTTTCAAGAAGCTATCAAGGTAAATCAACAGCTGATACCTGCTCCTACTCCAAATATAGCATTCCCTGCTTTGCCTGGCATGCAGTCACAATATCCAGCACAGTATCCTGCAACTTATCCTTCGCAATATCCTGCACAATACCCAAATGGAGCAGCGATGCCCCCAGCAATCATGCCTGCACCTTTGCAAGTACCTCCATTGAGTATCATGCCTCCTCCTAATGGAAATGGCCAATTGCCACAATATCCTGCACATACTCAGACACCTCAGGGTACAGACCTATCCCACAATAACCATGGATCTTCCTTTTTCCAGCCTCAGACTGAAAATGTAGTGGCCAAAGCTCAAGAGGAGAAAGAGGAAATCAAAGAAATGTCTGCTCAGTTGAGAAAGCTCACCACAGAAGTAACACACTTAAGAAATCAAGGGTTTTATTCACAGTCAGGTCAGAATAGGAGTTATTCCAATGACAGACCAAATTACCCTGACAGAGGATACAACAATAACTTCAACAGTAATGCTGCAAATAACAATAATCCTCCTAGGCAGCCTAGAGTGTGGAACTCCAGGCCAAATAATGGTTCATTACCATCACCCCTAGACAATCAGCCTCCTGGTGAAGCCAAACAAACTACTAGAGTCAATCTTGCTGAGGCAGCCCTTACCAATTGGTGCAGGATTCACAATACCAATGCACATGCAGAATTAGATTGTCCACAATTTAGGATTGCTGCCAGCATCTTTCAGACTGAAGTGTCTAATACTTCTGGAAATCCACCTCAGGCAGAAGGAAATGAAATAGTTCCTTGTGGATATGACTCAGCTTTTGTGCTGGAAACCTACACTAATCAGCCTCATCAGGATTATAATCAGACCTGTGAAGAATCTGCCTTAACCTTTGAAGCAAATTATGTCTTCCCTTTTGAGGATGAAAATGAACCTACAAGAGAGCATGAGGAAGTACATGCATACCAGCAGCAATACCCTGGTAAGCATAATTATAACCTGAGGAGTAATGCCAACAGACCTGCTGGTCCATTGACATCATCTCTACCTCCAAACAACTTCAACACACCTCCTGATCCTAAGGCTAGCAATAACCCTGGGTTCCCTAAGGTGAATGCTCAGTACTTGTCTCCTCAAAACACAGTAACAAAAGTTGCAAATGCACCTCATGAGTCTGACAAGTTAGTCAGCTATTTGGCTGATGAAATGAAGAAAATCAAGATCAGCCTGTCCCTGTCTGAGTTACTGAAAACTCCTGCCATCAAAAGGGCATTCATGAAGTCGCTGGATGATCCTGCTTCTAAAGAGGATAATCACCTTTCGAGTCAATCCAATAGCAGAGACCATACTGCTAAAGATAGCACTGTCAAGCCCAAAGTGTCAGCCACAGTCCAAGCTGCTGAAACCTCTCACATGACCTTGTACAGAGATAAAACTGAATCACCACCGTTTCTCCTCACCATAAGAATGTTCAGTAAGAATTTGCACAACTGTTTAGTTGATTCAGGAGCCTCAACTAATGTTATGCCTTTGTCAATATGCAACGCATTAGGACTGCATCCTGCTAAATCATTAAAGAAGGTCACTCAACTGGACAAGACAGAAGTAAGTGTCGTAGGAGAACTCACTCATATTCACATGCAGCTAGCGTCTGATCCTAGGATCCAGTATTACATTGACATTCAGGTAGTTGACATACCTGATACATACGGGATGTTGCTTAGCCGAGACTGGTCTAAAACGCTTAACGGATACATGTCCACAGACTTCAGTCACATGTGGTTGCCATGGAAAGGTATACCTAATCAGATCAGGATTGATGCTGAGCCTAGGATGAAACATATGATCACCGAATATAACAGAACAAATGAGATCATGTATGTAAACGTAGAACCTGGAGTTTATCACATCAGGCCGCAAACTGTCCAAATAGAAGAGGTCCTGATGCTTGATGTTCATCATCATCATGATGATGATTATCATGAGGATATGCCAGTTGTAGAACTTAATAATGATCCTGATAATGACAACGAAATAGATCGCTTCAGGGATTTTCAGATGCATTTATCTACTCAGATAAAACGTTGTCAATTATTAAATATACCTGCTAATGATATTTTGATCGACGGATGGTGCAGATTGCATGGCGAGGTACACTTGAAAAAGACTTGCGAGCCATGCTTAGACATGATCATGCTGGAGCAGACGTATAGTGAAGCATCATCATCATATTCCGAGGTGAGTGCTACATCTGATGATGATGATACTAATTTTTATTTGTCTTCTGCAGGAACAGAAGAGTCGACGGATCCTGATGAGGATCATATCCAAAAAATAGAAGAGATCCTGGTGTCCAATCAGACGAATGATGCGAGAAAGGAAAAGATTACTCCTGGTCGTGATTGCTTCATGGAACCGGATTACGAGTTGTCTGATGAGGATAAAGGCAGTAACCTGACGAAGTTCGAAGAATTTCTGGTTAAAGAAATAGAAAAAATGACACAACAGTGTAGATCTCCCCAGGAGGTCTTAATCAAAGGTTGGTGTAGGCTGCATGAGGCGCCTCACTCAGAAACCACTTGCTCACTGTGCTTACACATTTTGAAAAAGCATGCAGTTGTATGTGCTGAGCATCATCCTCCTGCTAGGATGGAAGAGAAAACAGAAAAGCCATCAGGCTCATCAGATAAAGGAAAGAGGAAGCTCAAAGATGACACACCTAAGTTAAGGTGGATATCAGGCGGAGCAGCAGCCAGAGCTGCAAAGAAAAAGGAAAGTTCAAATAAATGTCCTGCTGAAGATAAGCCTTGGATCCTGAGGTTTGATGGATCCAAATCTAAGCAAGGTTCTGGAGTAGGGATTGACCTTACTGATCCATCAGGGAAATCCCATTTAGCAGCTTACAGATTACAGTTCCCCTGCACTAATAATGTCACAGAGTATGAAGCTCTGATTCATGGACTGTTGTTTGCCCATAAGAAGAAGGTGAAGATCCTGCATGTCTTTGGAGATTCAGAACTAGTTGTGAGACAAGTAAGAGGAATTTACTCTTGTAACTACAGAAAGCTGTCAAATTACAGACATCGTGTGTGGGACCTGATTGAAGACTTTGATGCCTTCAACATCGTTCACGTGCCAAGAGAACAGAACCAAAGGGCAGATGCACTTGCTCAGGCCGCCAGTACACTGGAACCACTGTCTATATCTGGTCTAAAGAGATTTTCAGTAGAATTGGTGTCAGTACCTTCGGTACCTGACAATGTGACTAATCTCCAAGTGTTTGATGATGATCAGCACATCCTGGACTTCATATCAAACAGAGATGTATTTGAAGCTCAGATCATAGATGAAAATGGTATGGAAGATCATGTCTGGGAAGAAGATGAGATTTTAGAGTTGCCTGGCAACACAATTCCCAAAGGTATGATTGAATTAGAAAGAGCCTTTGATCTGGATAATATGCTCAAGCATAAGGATCTGCCTAAGGCAGATGGAGGTCAATATTCACAGGTGAATATTGGACAAGCTGATGACAAGAAGAATGTCTTGTTGGGTAAGGTTTGTACACCTGAAGAGTTAGATGGAATAACTCAAGCCCTTAAGGATTATATACATGTAATTGCATGGACTTATGACGAGCTGAAGACGTATGACACTTCTGTCATAACTCATACTATACCCCTCAAGCCAGATGCAAAACCTTTCAGACAGAAGCAGAGGCCAGTCAATGCTCTGCTTGAGCCCATCATCCTTGAAGAGGTCAAGAAGTTGTTGAATGCCCGGATAATTTTTCCTGTAAGGCACTCCACTTGGGTGGCAAATCTGGTACCAGTCAGGAAGAAGAATGGAGACATCAGATTGTGTGTGGATTTCAGGAACCTGAACAGAGCATCAGAAAAGGATAATTATCCTTTGCCCTCTTTGGATGAAGTTCTGCAGATGGTAAATGGAGCCAAGATGATGTCCTTCTTGGACGGTTTTTCAGGATACAACCAAGTGATGGTTGATAAAATTGACAGATTAAAGACTGCCTTCACCACAAAATGGGGGATATTTGCATATAGACGTATGCCATTTGGATTGATAAATGCTGGAGCTACATTCCAGCGAGCAATGGACATAGCCTTCAGAGGCTTAATAGGAAAATGTATAGTCATCTACATGGATGACCTGACAGTGTTCTCCAAAGAAAGGGGAAATCATGTTGTTGATCTCAGAAATGTACTGAAGAAATGTGAAGAATATGGAATATCTTTGAATCCCAAGAAGTGCATATTCGGGGTCACAACAGGAAAGTTACTAGGCCACCTGATCACAGAAGATGGGATTATCATTGATCCTGACAGGGTGGAATCTATTATGAAATTACCACTTCCAGGAAGCAAAAAGGAGCTTAAATCTTATTTTGGTAAGATAAATTTTGTGAGGAAGTTCATCACTGGCTTTGCTGAGATTGTCAGACCACTGAATGCCATGTTGAAAAAAGATGCACAAATTGACTGGACACCAGAAGCCAGAGCTGCTTTTGAAGATATAAAGAAGGCCATTTCAGATGCTCCTGTCCTCATTAGTCCAGATTATACAAAAGATTTCTACATCTACTCATTTGCTTCAGAACATACTTCTGCAGCAGTGTTAACTCAAAGAAATGAAGATAAAGAAGAGAAACCAATTGCCTTCATGAGCTGTCCTTTCAGGGATGCTGAGTTGAGATATGTAGATGTTGAAAGACAGGCTCTTGCATTAGTCAGAGCAGTAAAAAAGTTCAGACATTATATACTGAGGAGCAAAGTGATTGCTGTGGTACCAGATGCAGCAGTAAAGATGCTGCTGATGCAGAGTGAACCTGGTGAAAAAAGGGCCAAATGGATTACGGTACTACAAGAATATGACATGGAGATCACACCCATGAAGCTAGTAAGAGGACAGGCTCTGAGCCAGATGATATCTGAAACTGATCCAAACATCATCAGTCAACAGTATGTGATAGATGAGAAAGACAATAAAGAATGGTATTCAGACATCAGGCACATCCTGATCACTGGAAGATGTCCTTTGAGGATGCAGGCTTCACAGAGAAGAGCCTTGAAGATGAGATCCCAGAAATATATGATGAAGGGAGGAGCCCTGTTTAAAAAGAATCATGAAGGGATATACCTGAGATGCTTAGAGAAACCAAAAGCTAATAAAGTCTTGACAGAGCTACATGACAAGTTTGGAACTGCCCACGGATCAGCGTTGGCCACAACACATGCAATCCTCAGAGCAGGATATTACTGGCCTACAATTTTTAAAGACACTGCTGATCATGTTAAATGTTGTCATGTTTGCCAGGTTGCTGCCAACAGAGAAAAATATGCTGCACAACCATTGCAGCCAGTGATGGAAGAGCGCCCATTTGCACAATGGGGCATGGATTTCATAGGACCAATCAATCCTCCATCTTCTTCAGGCCAGAGGTATGTCCTAACAATTACTGATTATTGTACCAGATGGACTGAGGCTATCAGCAGCAAAACTTGTACTGCTGATGATGTCATTAAATTTCTGGAAAGCAACATTGTCACCAGGTATGGAACTCCTTATGCATTGGTAAGTGATAATGGTTCTGCCTTCATTTCCACTAAATTGTCAAGTTGGGCTTTTGATCATGGGATCATACTTAAGTTCTCATCCAATTACTATCGCCAGGGAAATGGATTAGCAGAATCCACTAATAAGAATTTACTGAGTATCATAAGAAAATTGATAGAGAAAAATCCCAGGGAATGGAACTCATTTCTGAAGTATGCCTTATGGGTAGACAGAACTAGAATGAAAATTGCATTAGGAAACTCACCTTTCCAGCTAGTATATGGGGTAGATCCTATCCTCCCTGTAAACTTGAAAATTCCTACTCTGCAGTTTGCCCAAGACTATCTAGGCATAGATAATAAACAAGAAGTCAGGTTGCTTCAGTTGATGCATCTGGAAGAAAAACGAAGCCAAGCAATTGACCAATTTGCAAAACATCAGGCTGTTGTCAAACGCTGGTTTGACAAGAGAGCCAGAATTAAAGCTTTCAGGATATCAGATTTAGTCCTGATGTGGGATAAAGCCCATGAAAGGAAAGGTGATCATGGTAAGTTTGATAGACTATGGATAGGTCCCTTTCAGATTTCTGAAATTTTAGGAGACAGCACTTATAGGCTTAAAAACCTGACAGGTGAGGATGTCCCGTTGCCAGTCAATGGACAGTTCCTCAAACATTATTTCTAGGCCTGAGTGACTTCATGGCAGTCTTGTGTATCATATTGTATATTTGTATAGTTGTTTGTACAGTTTGCTTGTTGTTGTTGTTGTTTGTTGGTTGGGACCTTGTTCTGGTAAGTCAGGATGATGCACTTCATCACCTAAGAAAATAACTAAATTGTTAGGATTCAAGTGATGAGATCAGATTTAGATATAGATTGTAATTCATTCTAAGAAATATTCATGACCAGGTTTATGATATCTTTTCATCAGGGTACTTTTTCTTGTCCAAAGTGAATCAAACACAATGAAACACCTAACAGCCTTGGGTTTGTTGAAGATATGAGTATAGGTGTTAAGTGAAAAATCTAAAGGGACTCCCTTGCTACCAGTACAATCTCCAACCTAAAGCTGCAAGTGACTACACCTTGTACAAATGAGCAGACATGATGATATCAAATTTAAATTTTTAAAGGAAAATCAGAAACAAAATAAAATTAGGCCATCTAAGTAACTCTACCGGGGCTATGGACGCCTGCTGGCAGTGGGGCTCTACTTAGGGAGATTGTATAGATAACCTTGCCGGGGTTATAGACACCTGCTGGCAGCAAGGCTCTATCCAGGTTGGCTATGAGGGATGATCTCCAACTATGTAGTTTAACACCAGTTACTTATGTTTTCAACTTGCTTTCAAGATGAGGATAATTAATCATCTGCACACACCTGATCCTTTGTTAGCTTTATCACCATAATGAAATTTTATCATTCAAAGATCATGATGATTTACTTAGACAGAATTAGAACACTATAGATGAATGTGATCACATCACTTGAATCCTTTGAATTTTGTTGTTTCTTTGGTGGCAAGTTGTTGTGTGGTTACACAACACGCCCCATTTTGACTTGGCAAAACAGGGACCCAGCTTTTGTTTTGGCTTGTGTTGTCTGTTTCTGGCGGGTTTGGTAAAAATAAGTCAAGTGCATCATCATCATGAAGGTCAGGGTGAGGTAGGTCATCATCATGAGGTTAGTTTGTCAAAGTTCATATTTTGTTTCTATGACTTCATGGTTAGAAAGAGCTTGAAATTCCATGCAGGTTTGCCTTTTACATCACTTGAAAATTCGTCCATATGAAGGAGTTATGAGCAGTCAAAGTTTGGTCAAACCTGATAATTGCTATATGAACATCATCATCATGATATTTGAAAAGCGCCCCGATAATATCCTGAGGTCGAAGCATCCGGACGTCAAGTTTAAGTCGTATTAATCCTTTCCCGTCGGGCGGTCTTTTGTATCGCCAAAGGTCATCATCATGATCTTACTCTATCACCTGATAAAAATCATGCAGTCCCGAAACATCCGGACGTCAATCTTAAGTGCAGGTGTGTTTTACCCGTCGAGTAACCTTAGAAACATTGCGAGCATCATCATGATATTCCAACATCACCCGATATTATAATATCATGCTGATATTATAATATCACCTTCCTTAGAGAAATCTGCCATCTGCATAATTTGTGCGCGCACGACAGTCTTGGTGATCAGCATCATCATGATATTTCGAAGCCCGACATTTCCTAATATCCTCCTGACCTCCTTTTGCGTGATCATGATGATCACCTTATCTTTCGAAGCGGAGGGTGATTTTCATTTCTTAAGTCATGTTGAACAAGATCATCATGATCTTGTTAGTCTTTCCCGACAGTTCGTAATATCATCCTGCCGACGAGTATAACCTTTTGCAAATATGATGATGACGATGACGTCACCATCACCTTTGTCCTTCGGCAGGATATTTTCCAAGGCGTGATCCATTTCGCCAATATGATGATGACGATGGCGTCATCTTCGAAGATTAACACAAGCCCCGGATATCCTGATGACGTTATCAGGACTTTCGGCAGGATCATATTTTTTGATCACCCAGTGCGTATATGATGATGATGATGTTCATCATCCTGATCTTTCGAGCGGATTGCCTTGGCCGAAAAAGGGTCATACTGCTTTCATGACCTGATCATCTTCCTTAGAGGGAACCCGATATTCCAGTTATCTCCTGATCTTAACGAATATGACGATGACGTCATCCCTTTGCATTTTATTGAAACCCGATGATGACGATGACGTCATCATGATATTCCTCAGCGGCAGGATCATTTTCCAAGTCCTCCTGTTTGTCTTCATCATGATGATGATGACGTTGTCTTTCTTTCCCAGTATGCAGAAGTGAACATCCTGATGTGCTTTTCATCAGAGCATTAGGAAAGGAGGATCATCATATTTTGTGATATCCTGCGGACAGACAGGAGGCATATAGTTGGTCATCATCATGATTTTTGGCGTCGGTATAACTGTTGCCGTCGGCCTAAGGTAAAATTGTCACCCTGATCATATGTAGTCACGCCGATGCAAATATGATGATGATGCAAAGCCGGATTCTAAGGATGGTTGAAAGGCGATTATTTCTTTGTATAATCTGAGATCATCATCATCATATTTCGAACCCGATATACAAGAAAATGGGCAAAAACATGAAGCGATAGAAATTTGAAGGCCCGACTGCCTGATTTTGGTCAACGAGGGTTGACCTGGTTGTTTTCATGCTGTTTATGCATTTAGTGCATATTTTTCACAGGTAAGGCCTGATTGCCTGTAGCTGCATTGGGGAGGTATGTTTAATAAAACGTTTTACTTCCTGTTGTTTAGCATGATGATGATGAACCTAATGTTTGTCTGTTTACTTGCAGGAAATCATCATGATGCTGCTGAGGCTGAATATTGAAATGATGATGCTGCTGAAGCTGAGCGTTGAGATCATGATGATGCTGCTGAAGCTGAGCGTTGAGATCATGATGATGCTGCTGAAGCTGAACGTTGAGATCATGATGATGCTGCTGAAGCTGAGCATTACAAAGTTGCGCATGGAGTCAACATGGGCCAGACATGAAGAGGATATTGTCAAATATGCTGTTTGCCAGCTGGAGACCGAATCAAGTCGAAGATGCTGGAATATTCTGTGCCAGCTGTACATTTGCCAACTGACGAAGCATGTGCTTTTCATCTGGACCGTTGTTTGTTATGAGAGAATCCTGATCCTTGGATCATTGTAACCGTTTTCTGGCAGTTGCTCTATATAACATCCAGAGCTTGTCATTTTAAAGGGGAGATATACATTAGAATACACAGACGCATCTGGCGCAAAGAGTCAATTACTGTAGAATAAGTTAGGAGATCGGATTACTGAGACTAATGAGGATAGAATTGTTGAAATGTCAAGGTTCTTTCTTCAGATCACTGTAAATGTACCTGTTCTTGAGCATACTGAATGAATATGAAGTTCCAGATTACATCCTGATTGTAAATTTTACGTAATCTTCTGTTGATTTCTGGATATGTACTGGTGAATGCTGTGTTCAACTGGAAGCGCTTTCATTTCATTACGTGTTGTTGTCAACTTTCCTTTGAAGCTTTGCACTAGATCATGCGGATTTGTGGAATGTCCTGGTGAAGTATGATTTCTAGTTTTCCTTCTTTTCATTGCAAGTATGGGAGCTTGTATGTGAATCAGTGATCTAAGTCCAGTAATTTTAGGAATCTCACTCTCTAACCCTTTTCCTTTTTTTAATTTCATTAATTCATCACCATAACTGCAAATCATGATAAATAACAAGCAGAAACAGTGAAATATGCTGAAATCCCGTAGGTAACTGAAGATCCTTAGCATATTTGAGTTAAATGCATGTAGTATTGAAAATATCATGCAAAGAATCATAAATAATGGTAGAAATCATGCAAATATCAGCCTGTATGCACATTATTTGACTAAATTTACAGTGCAGAGGTAGAATTGTTGGAGACTTATGCAGAGCGAACATCCAGAGCAGGATATTTGAAGATGATGATGATGAACAGTGCAGAAACACGTAAGGCCCCTGAATGGAAAACAGCAACACACATCAACCACTGAGTAACGTCAGTAGATTAAGACCTAATCAACGGAGACTTGGGATCATGAATTCTTTGAATTCATCGTATCTTTCAAGATGAGTAAAGGTTGTTGTGTAACTTTTATTCTATGTTTGTGAAGGACTAACATCATGACCAACACTACCATCATATGTGACACCGCACAATTATCTACAAGGCAAATAATGTCAATTTAATACAGGGCTATGCAATGGAGATATGATCTAAAATAACATTCTTATCAACCCATTTACCAAGTCAAAGATGGGTAAATGGATAAATGCAAATTAAAGATATTTATTTGAGTGGATGGTATTGAAAATTATTGCAAAAGAAGTCAACAATGAACTCCTTACATATGTCGATGTGTCATTTAATTATGGGCCTTGTTTCATGAGCAAAGAATGGACCACAAGGGGACCTTTTTAGGGAATGCATCGTAAGGGAAACTATTCCCAATGCCACAAAGGACCCTTTGCCACCTAAATTGTGCTTTGTGTTTCTCTTATTCCTCAAGTTCATACAATTTTGCATTGAGGTTGAAATTTTGAATTTAATTGTTGCAACTAACTATGTAGTGGGAAAAATATACTTTATTTGAGTCAAAGTCTACTTAAGACTAGCTATTACTCTTGTAAAGGGTTGGAAACCAAATTTTCTTAAGCAATTTTAAAACTTTTCACTTTTCTTTTCTTTATTTCACTGGTTAGTCCAATCTTGTGTAGAGTGCTTTGCATCACTATTGGAGTGTCTACAACATCTATTAAAGATAGATGGATGATCTTAGCTTTACCACAAACATATGGAAGGTTCGTAAACAACCAGTGCATTGACTACAACGCACCAACACTTTAAGCTCTTCCCTCTAGTGTACCACAAACATATTAGATAAAGATGAATCAACACAAATGTGTAGAGTGCTCACAATTGGCCATTTTGAAGAAAATTACTAATAGCATGTTGGAGCACTTTGAAATGTTGGTATAACGAGGCCTACCATCCTCACTTGATGGAAGTCAAAGGTTGTTGCCCCAATCAAAGGTTTTGGGAACTGATAAGCAAAAATTCATAAGACCATTGGCAAAGCTAGAGACTCAGGGTCAAAACATAATTACAAAGGCCCAACATTTTTCCTACATGGACACTATTAAATTGAAATATTTTTCCTACATGGACATTATTAAACTGAAACAATGCTTCAAAATTTTCAAAAAAACTCAAAATACTTGATGGTGAAGAATGGGAGAAGCTCTAGGTGACCCTAGAAAATCTCTAACTTTTCTAGTTTGTAAGCCTCCCCTACCTTTCCACGAGTGAACAAGACCCCTAAGAGACACTTAGAACTGCATTGTTTCTAAACTGGATGTTTGAGTTTGTAAAAATCCACCTTTCATCATGGAGTTTCAACTTATCATAGGCATTTTGAAGGATTGCAAGACTTGGAGGAGCACGAGTCATCGATTGTTTTGATATAACACAATGTGTAGACGTTATAGGAATAGCAAGTTTGATAAATGGTTTTGAGTTAGCTAGCACTGACCGTCCATGAATACACTTCAACATCATCGGATGATCCGTAAGTTTTTGGCTTCGCAGAGGGAATTGTCATTTGAAAGTCTTGGCATTGGCCTGTTGGATATTTTGTGGCGGCTGCAGGTCAGCTTTTTGGAGTTGTTAAGGCTACGAAGGAGCTATGTCAATCAGATTAGCTTTCATCAATGGCTTGTGGAAGCTTTGAGAAGTGTTAGACTGTGCAACTAGGTAGAGTTAGCCGAGTCCTCGATTTCTCCATACAACCCATAAATCAGCTGCTCGTGGACTTTTTTAGTTAAAAAGGACATTGAAAAAGAGTAGAAGGTAGTAGTAACTATTGATCTTGCCACCTCCACACATCTAACGGCCCGTGAATGCTGTAATTTCTCAAAGCGGATAAGACTGAATGGATTTGACTATCCAAATTTGAATCCATACGGCATGCACAAGCACTGAAGATGTAGTTGAGCATGCATTTCACTCTCCACAACAATCTTTAAGTGTGAGCAGTTACATGCACCAAGTGGAGGAGCTACTTCAAGTGGGAGTTCATAACTAATTTGTTGCCCAACATTGAAGAAACACTCTTGCATGATCGATGTATTAATTACCCATCTTATTTTTAGTTTTTAATTAGGTTTGCTTTCTTATAAATAAGGGTCTTGGCTCATTGTTAAGGTTGGATTCAGCTTTCTAGAGTGAGCATTGTATGCAAGACTATTTATTAGCTTTCCTTCTTTTAAGTCTTAGAGTAGCCTTTGTTTGTGTTTAGAAGTTCTCTAGGTTTTTTAGGATTACTTTATGGAATGTAATCAAGCATGTGTACTTGAAGAACTTACTAGATTAAAAGCTATGATTATCTCTATCCTTCTTCCTTCATTGTTTATGAATGATTGATTTTCTTTTACACCTTTATAATTGTGCCTAATTTTAATTGTTGCTATTAAACACTATGCTAAATACTCTGTGAGCAATAAGTAGAAAAAATCTATTGTGGTGCATCATATCCATTTGATTTTAGTACTTTCTATCCCTTTTCAACTATTAGATTAGATTAACTAGAATAAATAAGGAATTGACTTTTTAACCTCGGAGATTGTCTTACATTTCAAACTTGGTCCCACACTTGTAAGACTTTCCATGTTAATGTTCTCTATGAGGCACTACTATCACATGCATATCGAAGCATCACCAAACTTGTGTCAACATATTATTCTAAATGGTTACTCCTAGTGATGATGTAATGTGTCGTACCTGTTTGTATATTTTTAAAATCTTTTTATGTGTTATTTTATTATTTTATTGTGTTCTTTCAGAACTAGACAGAAGAATGTAGAAAAGGGTTTTCAGTTTTCCTGCAGATGTGTTGTCGGAGCATACAATATATAGCATAGAATGCAAACCCAGAAAAAATACAATAGATATGCAGAAACTAACAGATACCCAGATAGTAAAATAACCAATAAACAATTACTATCACATACCCATGTTGAGATTCACAACTTCATACAACTACTGTAGCCGGACCAGCAAATGGATATAGCTGAAAATGCTTCAAATCTCCATAAGACTGAAAGTATTGGTTTTTACAATGGATTACAATGATATTAGAGTTCTAAACGCCTCCAATAGAGATGAAATGAAGCTGCAACAAATAACAAATGAGTCACCAAAGACCCACGTCCTCCAAGGGCATTGTATGGCTGGCTGCAAGTAAGATATGCAATAAAAACCCCTGGAATCTCTTTGAATCTGGTCTGAGAATGATCAGCAATAGTTACCACAACAGGGCGACCGATATAGAGGAAGATATATGTCAAAACTCACACCAAATAGCTGCTAGAAATGGTACGGTCATGGATAAGGAGGTACAGCCAACAATGCAACAAATATCAGCTCCAAACCCTCAACAAAATATGTTCCAAACAACCATGAAATCAATCATTCAAATCTGCTTAGACAATCTTCTCAAAATCTGCAAATGATATGAACAATGAATCCACAAATCTCATTACACGAACTCCATTCCGGCACAAATGTGAATGCTGAATACATCCACCAACATAGGCACCGTTGGGTGGTATTGCACACCTGTAGAATGCCGTTACTAGAGGGAGTTTTCGTTCCCAATAGCCTTTCGTTTGAATCCTCTTCAAACCCTCTCAGGGAAAACCCTAGCAGAGCAAATAACTAACAAAATCATATATTCAAGCATATCTCAAATGAGGCACTTTTCCCTCTTTTATAACTCTCCAAGAGGGATGTTTTACTTTGGAGGGAAATATTTCTTTTAATTTCACTTTTAATATTTCCCAATGTGAGCGCTCCATAAAATGACTTGAGTGACTTTTAAATATTTTATTTTTCATCACTTAACCAATAAAACCCAAAGTCCAATATTAAATAATAATATTAATTTACGGACTTTAAAATGGAGGCCCAAATGAACTCGAAATTCAGTGATCTATAGCTCCAACTGTGCTGCAATAGGACTCGAAAATGGGGACATTATAGATGAAGTTATCACACAAGGTAAAACATTACTCTCAAGATGTCCCATCTTGGTATGTGTATGCATCATGTGATGTGTAGTAGTGGTGGAGGAAGTGAATGATGTATTATCAACTAATGACACATTATCCAGGTCACATATACCAAGTAAAACTTGTAAAAGATCTTCATGTTGTTCTTCCTCCTTAGATTTGTCTAAATCATGTGTTTTCTCAATAGAGGGTGTAGAAGAATGTACACCATGCAATCACTTAAAAGATTTATCCAAAGAAAAAATAAGAGGATATGCTTGTGAGTCTCTATAAGAAGGTTGTATATCATTAGGATGCATAGAAAAAACCATGGGGTCCACTAAGGAAGGACCACTAGAAGAATGAAAACCATGAGTAAAACATGGTCTATAAAAGCATATGACAACACGTGGAAGGATTTATAAGAAGAATGACATGAAGCAAACCATTGTTTAAAAATTAAAGTATCATAGAAGGCGTTTATCAAAGTACAATCATCATGTTTGGAAGGATAGTGTGAAGATAAGAATGATCTAATATGTAACTTTGCATCTTCAATTTCACTAAACAACTCTATCATAGGTGTATTAAGAGAATGTTCAACATAAATCACATCATCATGAAATAGGGTATCATAAACCACATCATAATGAGATAAGGAAGTATCACTATGCTCATTACTAAACATATCATCAATAGACCATGAGCCAAAAGATACAAAAGATAGATCATCAATAAGTGCACGAGGGGTAATGACCTCATGTGAAGATGAAAAAGGCATATCACTAGTGATAGAAGGAAAGCAATAATCATAAATCTCATTGCTAGGATAATCACCATAGATATGTAATTAAAAATGAATGATTATATCACTAGGAATGGATGAAGGTGATCATTGTCATATGTAGGTGAAGGTAAGACGTGTATCTACATCATAAATGTCTATAGGTTAATTATGAGATATAGAAAAATGATCATCATTATACACATCATCATGTATAAAAGAAGGTAATGCATTCAAAGCACATGAATCTATGGAGACATGGCTATCACAACATATAAGAGATTTATCATCAAAAGAAGTAACCATGTCATGCATAGGCAAAGGAGGTAAAAATCTATCATCTTTGTCCATCTTACAAGGCGTGTTATAAAATTTATCTATGCATGTATCTACTCATTGTTATCGTAATCTATATAATCATTAGACTCATAAATAAATGTTAAAAGTGTACATCTAATAAGCATGGATGAGTACTAATCAACTCCTCTATAGAAACATATTCCTATCATTAAAGTATAGGGTGTAATATGAATATCAAGGATAGAGGGATTATATGTAATGAAAGATAAGAACCTATAAAAATATGAAATATAAGCATGGATATAAGCCAAAGAGCAAGACCTAAAAGGAGCCATAATGAAAGATATAGCAATGAAAATCCCTCCAAGGGTGGTTATCAAAATATTATGTAAAGACCCTAATAAATGTAAGTGGTATAATTAAGGTAAGATCTAATGTATGCTAGAAAATTAGTCCCTAATCAGATATGAAACAAGTGTAAGATGTAAGTCCTAAAGCCATAACATGGGTGAATAGGGTGGGTTAAAGATAGGGTATGTAGATAAGTAACTAAACCCTACAATAAGAATGATTTACTAAGCTCAAGGATAAAAATAATATTTGGTTTGAGAATAATATATAAAAATTAGAAAAAACACATATTTGAAAGCCCTAAAATTAAGGAGAAAAATCTAGGTGGAAAACTAGGTTGTGTAGGATTGGACATGTTTAGCAAAAATGTAAAGGAAAATAACTTTTCCCTAAGCTTAATCTAGGCCAATCCAATAAAATGCATCCAACTTAGTGTAAAACAACTAGATTAAATCAATTAATGGGAGTAATAATTAAATAATTAAATGTTGAGGGATGGGGGTACTTAGCTCTAGGACGATGGAGAAGAAATAACTTTGTTGTCACAATGAATTCCACCCATCTGGAGACCAAAAATAGTTCCTCTCTATTTGTACTTTGCCTTGAAATGAAAATAGGATGACAACTATGTTGTGGCTTGAATTTGTAAATCCTGGTCAATTTTATAGGAGCAAATCTATCCTGTAGAATTGTGGATATTATCTAGTTGATTATGAGTGCTTGCTTTTTGATTCCCTGATTTACTACTCTTCTTTGATTGTCAAGGATTTGTGATATTGAAAAATACTTTGGGGAGGTTGTTAGGTTGCTAAGGTCAAATTCTCCTAGGTCGACCCCTTGGGAAGACCGGGTTTATGGTCGAAGCAATGATCAAGGACACTAATATTTAGTCATGCAAGTGCTCTAGAATGATGATGGAAGTCTAGGTTTGTTTTAGTGCTCCAATTCAAAATATTCCTACAACAAATGCTCCATAAATGTAAATGATTTCTCAACGCATTCTGGATATGAGGGAATGATAAATAAATCAACATTGAATGCCTTTCAATATCAAGACATATCAATAAAATGTGCAAAAGGTGTACCACGCTGGCTCATGGTAGGAATAAAATAGGCGAGGGTTAAGCAAAATTTGAATTTGAATTTTGAAATTTCATGGATCAAATCTCTGGACATGGAATTAACCTAAGAAAAGGGAATGGAAGGATCAAGATGGGAAATAAATGTCTAAAACATAAGGTACAATAATGAGCATAATAACTCTCACATAAATAGATAAAAATATATGCGAATATAAATAAAGTTGGAATTAAATTTAAAAGATTGTATAAATAAAAATAAGTAAATAAATATAAAAGAACAAAACCAACTTTATATAAGAATATATCATTTGTCAATATACGATCATGAATATACAAATTTTACCATTACAATAATTTCAAAGATAAATAATGTCAAAAGGTCCTCAATGAGACTGGAAATTGAGGGAATGGAGATTCAGGTAAACCTCCTATTCCCGAATAATAAAATCAATCATTGTGAATGATCTCAATCACTAAATAAATAAAGTGTGGGTACACCCACTGCACCTTATAACGATTGGGAGTGCTAATTTTATTTAGCATATGGATCGGAGAAGGTGGAGTATTAATGAGTGTTGACTAAAGGTTTCGTGGTAAAGACGGATGAGACAAATCAAAACTTTATCACTGTATTGACCGTCAACATCTCAATTAAATCGAAAATATCACAGGCGAACTTGGTTGACCCTAATTAATGTAGAAAGTAAGAGCAGCACGCGTAGCACGTTGCTCTTTTATATATGTTAGCTGTCCACTACGCCTAAGAGCATAGGGATGGATACCTACCTAACTTCATTTTTAAATATTCTAGTAACATCCTCAGTTGAAATTACCTTATCTTTACCATCTCAAGAGGACCCTATTTGATTATGGGATTGGAAGCTTGTCATATAGACTGTTTATGGATGTGAAGTATAGACTGTTTATGGATGTGAAGTTTGGGGTGGAAATAAATTAGAACATAAATGGAGACAAATCAAGAGGTTACAAAAGTATTTAATCGCAAGTAGTTTCAAAACTAAACTATATAAGATTTTTTGAGCTGAAACATGCACTTTCTCATTGGAAACATCGACTTTGATCTATATGTTAGGTTATCTAAAGACAATGGAGAATATGGAGTCACATTCCTAACCCAAAATTGCTGTGGAGGAAAAGTTAAGTAGAAGAAAGAGCACATGGATGAAACAAAATACCAACTAGATGAGTAAATGTGACATTGGAATGCAAGACTACCCAAAAACCAATGATGGAATCAAAAGATATGTGAGAGAAAAAGTCAAGGCAACTATGTGTACAAAGCAACTTAGGTTAAAGAGTGAACACTATGTCAAAGACTTCAATCCCACTTGTGAGCACAGACAAAAAACATATATGGGAACAAAAATAAAATGGAAGTGAAAATGTTGATAACTCAACTAAGGACTTCCTCACATCATCTTATGTGTGAGATTGGAAGGTGGATAATGCCTAGAGAAGATTGGGTAGATAAAATATGCTATTTTTGCACTTTGGGGTTAGTGGAAACAAAATGTCATTATATCATGGAATTTTTAACTTACAAGGATACTTGGATCAAGTACACCAATATCTTGAAAGTTGACTTCTTCACTACCTTGTTTGGAAAGGAGAGACTAACAAAAAAAATAGATTTTTTTATCAAGATTTATAGCAGAAGATTCAAGATTAAAATGAAATGGATCACTTGAGTATAACTTGGGTAGCACTTATCGGGAGTGTTTGTGAGCAATGCAACTTTATTTCTGTGCGTAGGTCCCATATACTACTTGGTCTTGTGGATGTTATTAAAAGCATTCATTCATCCATATTTTACATCAATGCAAGACCATTTACACATCCAAACACCTCTTTATTCCCACTTCAAGCCTTTTTTGCTATCTAGGACACACTAGTACAACACACTCCTATCCTCTGAATAGGCCCACATGTACTTGCATCCCCTAAATTCAAAAATTTCTCACCCACCCACTTGCCTTTTTCATTCACTTAAAACCCAAATTCACCTCCAATGATCAAAAGAGGGTTAGGGCATGTTTATAAAAGGGATATAAGAGAATGACTACACAAGAACTAAGGGGATTCTACATACACACTCCACATAGGATCTAGGGCACACTTGAGCATTTAGGACATCCACAAACAACACAAATCATAGTCCACCATTGTTGCAACCACATACACCTACAGGTCTAGGGTTTATACACACTCAAGCATATTTTCATACTTTACTGCTGAATCAAACTACCAATCTGACTAAGGCAAATCCCTAAATGTGCCACGGGCATTGATTTTTCTTACAATAGCCATTTTGAGCACATGTATAGGCATAGATCTAACCATTGGGAGTCTTAAAAGATGACATCATGAGTAGAAAGGACAACGATGTGGCTGTATAAGACTCCAACACTTAGAAAAGATAAAATCATGTGCACTAGCATTCAAGGTCAACACAAGAATCAACTAATCTCCAACAACAATGATCTAACCCCACTAAGAATCTCTGAATCCTCTCTGTCCATTTTTATTTCCATTTTACTCACATAATCAACATTGACTCAGTTAATCTAGAATTTGATTTGAACACTAAACATTTCAAAATGTAATCATTCATAAGATTCTAAATTAAAAATGAAGGGTACAAACTTTATTTTAACTTTAAGAAGCAAGTAGCAATAAAGAGAGGAGAGATAAGTATCAGATCATAACAATAAACATCAAATTGAATTATGAAGACCAACTTAGGAGACACTAACAAACTATATTGTTTTTTGATGATAGGATTGTCATTGTATACTCCATTTTAGTGGCCATATTAACAACTATGTTTTGAACACTGTCATGTGGATTGAAAAACATGTTTTCCAATTTTTATCTTGTTCAATTTTTATTTTGGACGTCCCACTTGGAAGAATATCTTGAAAATGAATTACAAAAAATATTAAATTCTCAATAAAGCAAAATCAAAACCACTCCCAAGGATTTGCCAAGAATAGGCAACAACTAAGTTTCCCACTCTTAGAAAATAGGTCCAATCTTGGAAAAAGAATTTGCCAACTCAACATGGGTGCCCAAATCCTCCATGCAACAATTGAGGAGCATTAATGAGTTGTTTCCAATTGTAACTCCCCAAAAATCCATGCCCAAGATAGCCTTTTTGATTTTCACACCTCAACATTGCTACCTAAACTATCTCCCACACCAACATTATTTTGCAATATTAACATAAGGCCAATTATTTAATATATTATTTAGGCCTAATATTGCAATTTATTTTCCAACTCCAAAATTACCAAACTATAGGAAATTAAAATATTTTATCTTTTTGGTTGATGAGGATTACCATTGACCGCGGATGCTCCTACATCAGCCACCTTCTTGTTGAGTTTAACCTAGTTTTCCTTTATCACCTCTATTTCATCCTCCATTTTCTCGCACCTCTCAAATTTGATAGCCAACCTCTCCACTTAATCCCACAGGTCATCCATGCTCTCCTTTGGCCACACCATAGTTTCCAATTGAGTGATAACCTCCTACTGTTGAATCTTCCTTTTGGCATGGTGTGATTGGGCTAGCTGCCACTTCAGCACTTGGTTCTGCAAATCGAGAGCTTGATACAAAGTTGCAACTTTGTCCACAAGCATGTTATAAGAAGTGCAATCCTTGTTGGAATCCCCCTGAGTGTAATCTGCAGTCCCCTTCTTCTTCTTGCTGGGAGGTTCAGCAAGGTCACTGGCAATGTTGCTCTTTTTGCCATTCAGAGTTCTTTTGCTTTTGTCAAGGCTGACATCCGTCCCATCCTTATTATCAATAACAATGACACCTTTTTGTAATTGATCATCCCTAATACCCTTTCCTTCATTGTTGCCAGGCTGGGTATGAACATTCTTTTTAGTCTAAGTAACCCCTGTACCAACAGGCTCCTTCATACTTCTGAGATGGGGCCTACTTGCGGGTTCGTTGACCATAGTCTTTATGGAAGGAGCAGGGTCTTTATGGATTCTCAGCTTCATTTTAACTATTTTCATAGTGGTGGTGCTAGGAGTATTATCCGTAGGGTCCTTGACCACTTTCTTACCAGTAGTGGCTTGGGGAGACTTCTCAGTGTTTTGTTTGGAAGAAGAGGCCTCACTACCCTGCCCAGTTTTTTGATTAGACCCAAAGGCCACACCCACATTGCCCTTTCCCACAAAGGAACCCTCAACCCTCCTAAGGGTGGAAGAAGAGGCCTGTCTACCCTGCTTGGTAATTTGTTTGGACTCAGAGGGCATACGCACATTGCTCTTGCCCATAGAGGAACCCTCAACTTTCCCAAGGGTTCGGCCATCCGCAGACTGTGGAGAGATATCATGTATGTTTTCAACAAGTTGGGCATTGTAAATTCTAGGCCTAAATGCAAGAGCAGAGGTTAAAGAAAGCTCTAACTTGTAAAGGGCATATATGAGACTCAGATGCGGAGGAAGAACTTTATCACCAAGCATAACTTTTTGAACAAAATCTTCAAGAGAAGTAAAAATCCAATATGGGAAATTAACTTTAATGTCATAACGGAAATGATTGAGTAAAGGGAAGAGATAGGCATGAAACCTCTTGTATCTCCGTCCAGCGTGACGTATCTCATGAGAACTTTTGCAACATCCTTCCAAATCCCTGGGAGCTCCTCTTTGTTGAAGCCATTTTGCAACCTGCTCACACTTTCCCCCTCCTGAAGGAGCTTTTTCATATCTTCGTTGTAATTTCCTTTAACCCTCTTGGGAATTCTTGACCCTTCCATTTTGAGTCCGGTGACTTCTTCAATTAACTCCTCCGTGACTCTAAACGAGATGCCCCTAATATAAACAACCCCTGTTTTCTAGGTGTTAGCGAACTCTCTGGACAGAATGGTGTCATGACCATTCATGGTCTCCATGTAGGTAGTGAAATTCCCTCTCTGTAAAATTTCCTACAACTCCCCATTTTCCTTGAGCTTGTCATGCCGAGTAGGCTCGGTCTGTGTAAGGTCTCCTCCCATCCTGTTCTTCTCACAATTGTAATCCCTCCAACACAGACTAATGAAAATAAAGTGGAGAATAATCCAGAACAAAGTGCTTCTTAACTAAATCTTGATGGGATTGAAACATATTTGCATATGATTGCTAGTAGTTAGGTGAGTGAACTGGTTCATGTGAGTAGTCCCTCACTCTGCTAGGGCATAAAAAACATTTATTTTGAATAACTTAGTCATTATAAATGAGGTCAGAAATATTCCCTGGGATGTCCTCTCCTATTTTCCACTTCAAATTATCATTAATGGTGCATCGAAGGTTGGCTAAAGCATTGGCTTTAGAATTGCCTTCTCTAAATATGTGTTGAACCTCCACATTGTCCATGTCCCTAAGTTTAGCTTTACATAGATTTATAATATCCTTAATGATCCAATTAGGAGTAGCCTCCACATTAGGAATTAGATTTGAAATTAGAATTAGGGATAGAGTTAGGGTTAGTATTAGGGTAAGAATTAGATTTGAAATTAGAATTGTGGTTACGAATAGAATTTGTCTTAAAATTTAAATTAGGGCTAGGGTTACAATTAAAATAGGGTTAGAATATTTTATTAGGTTAACAATAAATATAAATAAAAAATAATTACAAAATAAAATAATATTAAAAAATATAATAATTAAAAATAAATATCAAACAATTTTTAAAAATAATGTAAAATTGTGAAGAATGATTGATATCAACATAATTTTATATATATAAAATAGGGGGACATATATAGGCGCCTTTTAATAAATTTCTCCAATAAAAAGTGTAATATGGGCACCTATTTTATATCTATTATTCCACAAATATCTTTAATTTTTTTAATCAATTTACAACATATAGGTAGAATAGGCATCTCTAGAAGATCCTTCTAGACGTACTTTAGATATATTTTTTAAATATAGCTATACTAGTATTAATTGTTTTTTACTATTAAAATCTTTAATATCAGTGAGTGTGATATTGCTTGCCATGACGATAAATAATATTATCGCCCAACTTAGTGAAATAATAATATTCCTGGCTCTTCTGCTATCGGCAAATTGTAGGTATGCGCAGGTTTTTTGCATAGAGAAGGTTGAGCAAAACTTCACATCTGGTGGGCCATGAAGACATTTTTTATAAGGCAGCTGCATGCATGAAAGATTTTTTTTTAATAAGGCAGGTTATGTTTTTGAAATATAAGGCAACTAAATGCATGAAATCTTTCATTCCCAACAGGCATGCATGAAATTTTGGGGATGCAAACTTCTCTTACGGTTGTGCAAACTTCAAATCAGGCAACTTTGAAATTCATTGATCAAAACTTATGAAAGCTTACATGACTACCCATATAGTTTCTTTGGCAATTCCTTTAAAAGATTGATTCCCAACAGGCCAGAGAAGGAGTAACAGGCCAGCCAAGGAATAGTAACAACCCACATGATATTAGATCCGAATAGTAAAAAGATCCGTAGAAGAATAATAAAATCAAACCCATCTAGTAAGGTATATAAATATATTTCTTGATTTTTTATTTTTTATTTATTTTTGTTGTTTTCTTGATAGATAGATTAAAATTAAATTGGAAAACCAGATAAAATTTAGAATGGGATCCCATTTTTTTAATCTAAGCTTGCTTTGTGATTGTCTAGTTTGAAATAGGGTTTTTTTAGGAAGTTGCATGTGTAATTAGAGCACTCAACCTAGAGAAGGAATCTACAAATTTTATTTAGTAGGTTAATCATCTTCAGTCTTTTATTTTATTTTTATTTTTTTATTATATCTTATTAATGGATGTTCAAAAATTTTATTGGATAATGCAGATAAATATAGGTTCTTATCTTCTTTTTTAGACTTGGCAATTGTCTACTCATCCGTCCTCTAATCATGGGGAGAGCTAAGCTCCACATCAAGAAAATAGAAAACAACACAAATAGGTAGGTTACCTTCTCTAAGTGACAAAATGGACTTAGGAAGAAGCCATAAGAGCTCCCCATTCTCTGTGATATTGATATTGCACTTATTATGTTTTCGCCCTCTAGAAGATTGAGTCAATTTTCTGGAAAGAAAAGGTAATCTCCATTAGAAACACTTATTTAAAAAAAAATGCATGGATTTTTTCTCCTTTTTTTTTTATATTGAACAAAGTAGAAAATTTACAAAGGGCAACAAAAAGTTGCCAAGAAAAGAATAAAAGCTAGCTACAAACAACTCAAGAAGTAAACTAAATACAGAACAACAATAATAGTATCCAGTATACACATCCCAGAAGGCAATTACAACCAGAAAAGGAGCTGAAAACAGCAATAAGTAAAAACTATCAGAAATAAACCTCTGAACCCACGTTGTACATAGCAGCACTTCCAACTAATTGCTGACAACAAACAACAAAACTGTTATACAAAAATCAGCACTTGTATGGATTAATAACTATCCATCTTTCTCCCTGTAGCTGAAGACATACTTGTTCCACTTCTCAAAGCTTGGTTTTGGCAGTTAATTTGCTCCAGCTGATGGATAACTTTTACATTTTTATTTTTTGACTCCTAAAATTGAGCATAAACAACAGCAATGTTGAAAAAAATATTAGAGCAAAGTTTTGGAATTTCAGCTATAGGGTGAATGGAAGCATTAGTAAATATAGCATTACATCTAATTTTCCATAAATGTAGCAGAATAACATTTCTTATAGAATTGGCAATGATATTATTCCTCAGCCTCAGACCAAGCAGTGCTTCCTTCCATCTTAAATGACAGCGAAATATCACAGGAAAGTCTCTAAAAACTGTATTCTAGAGAGTTTTAACAGTGTTACAATCCTAAAAAATATGTTTGATTATTTCTTTAGCATGACAATTAAGGCATTTAACTGGCTGGGCATGCAAAACTCTCAATCTTTCCCCGACAGGTAACTTGTAATGTAATAACTTCCATGCAAGCAATTGAGCATCAGCATCTGATTTTGACTTCCAAATTTGCAAGTTCAGATTTTTCCAGCATTTATGACTTAGACTACACTTCCATTTGGTGTTAAGCCGGGAGGTAAAATTCAAGGATGGAAGAAGATTGAGGTATACCTATTTCAAAGGGAAGGAAAAAAAGTGATGGGCAGATAACCAACGCCAATCCTTAAAAAAATTACATTCAATCAGAGTACATAGCTTGATGGCAAGATTAGGAGAGACCAGAGATTGTATGAAACTAATAAATTGTTTATATTTATTGCTTAGCCCATACTTATCCTTAATATTCTGCCATGAGAGCCATTGCATAGACTCAAAATCCCATAGATCCTTGAACTGTCTAATATTCTTTTTGAAAAGAAAGACCGCTAATCTAGGAAACATAATGGCAAGAGGTTTCTCTTGAAGTTGAACATGCTTGTTCCACCAAATGGAAGAAGATGAGAAGCTGAAACCATGTTGCAGAGAATCTCTCCAAGAGAGGAATTGACACACTTTCTGCCAGGCTTTCCAAATGGATTGCATGGGGGTGGAAGCCTTAATTTGGAAGTTAGGAGCAAAAATAATTTTATCTAACCAATTAACATCTTGCCACTTTCCTTTCACAACCTCTGTGATAAATCTATATCTGAGTAGTATTTTCCAAGGTTTATAGCCTTTAGCAGCTCTAATAATCCATTTGGCAACCAAACAGGTTCCTCGGGTTTTAAGGTCTATGAGCCCGAGTCCACCTTTGTGTTTGGGCTGAATACAATGCAGCCAAGAGATAGCACTATAACCAACACTGGCATCCCATTTACACCAAAGCAATTGCCTGATAAGCTTACATAAGTCCTCCTATCCTTTTCTAAAAGGCATCCAACACGAAGAAATATAAACATGTGTAGCCAAGAATATTTTATTGGCAACCTGTACCTTACTAGCCAAAGATAAAAATTTGTTGCCCCAGTTGGACAGTTTTGCTTTTAACTGATTAAGATACCATTTCCACATATCAGCAAGAGGCAGACCCAACCCAAAAGGAATACCCAAATATCAAGTGATTTCCCCATGTCTGATTTGCCTCCAATCTTTGGGTATCCATTGTGGAATAGGACCAGTCTGATTCATTAGAAACTCAGTCTTTTGATGAGCTAACTTGGATCCAGACACTGAGCAATAAAGATTTAGAATATTAAGAGCATTATTTATTTCCTTCTCTGTGTTTTGCAAGAAAAGAAGACTATCATCAGCAAAGTGGGAATTAATAACCACATTATTTTGAGGAATAGCAATGCCTTGAATAAGATTTAGTTGCTTGGCTTTCTGCAATAAGTATCCCAATGCATCAACAGTGAGAACATACAAAAAGGGTGATAGGGGACAACCTTGTCTGATTGATCATTGCAAGGGAAATGATTCAGACATAAATTTATTCATCACAGTATGAGCATTTGCATCTTTGAAGAGCATAAGAACATGAGAACAGGTTTGAGGCCCAAAACCCAACCATTGCATCATTTTGATGATGAATCTCCAACGTATTCTGTCATAGGCTTTGTCAAAGTCTAGTTTAACAAGGATAGTATTCTACCCCGATTGTTGCACCCATTCACAAGTCTCCTAGGCTAAAATCAGATTGTCTAAAATAAATCTGCCTCCAATGAAGCCAGTTTGCTCTGGTCTAACGATGCCCTTGACAACTGGTTTAATTCTCAAAGCTAGAGCTTTAGCAATAATTTTGTAAGAAGTATTCAAGAGAGTAATAGGGCACCAACCTGAAATAGAATCCCCATTCTTCCCTTTAGGAAGTAGCTTAATTAATCCCTTGTTAGTAAATTGAACCAAGTGAACCTCTCTTAAAAGCTTCAAGGTAAAAAAGATAAAAATCATCTTTAATATGAGGCCACATGATTTGGTAAAATTCAATAGACAACCCATCAAAACCAGGACTTTTATTGTGCTGCATAGAGAAAAGAGCCCTCTCCAACTATTCTGGAGAAAGAATCCGATCTAAAAATTTACTGTAACCTGGATCAATTTTTTTTAGGAATACAGTTTTTAACGATGTCTTCAAGAGTTTCCTGGACATCATCCCAATTACTATCCTCTTTGAAAAGATTCCCATAAAAATTTTGGAAGATAGTTATTATCTCAGTAGGATCCATGTGATGCACATTGTTATCATTTGTAATTGCACAATTTTTTTCTTTCTTATGCTTGTAATTTAGAAAATTAAAGAAATATTTTGAGGCCATGTTTCCCTCTTTAATCCATTGAATTCTGGCTCATACTCTAGCACCTTGCCCTCTATAGATGTCCAATTTGTGTAACTACATTTCAATAGATGCAATGGATGCTTGGATCTTGGTGTTACTAGGATCTGCGAAAAGTTGTCTTCTAACATGATCAAGTTTCCCTTGAAGGAATTTTTCTTTTCTTTTATGCTGCCACGCCATTTGTTTCCCATATGAGCACAACAAATTAGTGCATCTAGACAGAGCATCACACCACCAATCGGTCCAAGAACCATTAATTTGTGGTTTGGGAATATAATTCCATATACCCACGAGAGCTGCTACACAAATAGGATTTTTTAGGTGAGTTGTGTTAAGTTTGAATGGCAGTTGGTAAGAAATAGGATCCGAGCAAGACAGAGAAATGGAGCAAAGAATAGGGAAATGATTAGAGAGAATGAAGGAGTAATCCACTCTAACCATAGAGCCAGAAGGAAAAGGAGAAACCCATAGGTTGAGAGAGATATAAAATCTATCTAGCATGCTGAATTTCCTCTCCAGTCCAGATCTACAATTGGTCCAAGTGTACCAATTATTAACATGACTTGAAAACTTGTCACACAGGGGATCAACTACACCCAAAGAATTGTGACAAAAGGTCCAGCTCTCAAATTCTTCTCTGCTAGGTTTAGAATAGTTAAACCAGCTGCGATCATTATGATGTTCCACCATATTAAAATCCCCACCTAGAATCCAATCAACAATAGGGAGATTTGAAGCCATCCAGTTCCAAAGGAAAATCCTTTCTTTAGCAAGATTAGAAGCATAGATGGAGCAAATCCCAATAGTCTATCCATTGATAAAGAGAAGAACCCAAACACAACTGTGAGATGGATCCTCCCCTTTGTCAATGATAAATTTAGACAGCCAAGAAGACAACCCCAAAATAGCTCCTCCACTACCATCTCTATGAGAAGTATGCAAGAAAACAACATCTTTCCACAGATTGTAAAGAGACATTTCAAGCCGAGAATTATTTATCTTTACTTCTTGTAAAAATATAACATCAGGCTTCCATCTTTCAATGGATTTCTTGACACTAAACTTTCTATGAGGGAGAGACATCCCTCTCACATTCCAAGAAAGTACATTACAATTCATGTTGACTCAAGAAAGGATACTTTCTTCCTCAACTGGCAATACACTAAAGCGGTTATTGGATAGCACATCCTGCTCATTAAATTCAAAATCTTTAGAAGCAGAAGGAGATCTAGATCTCTGACGAGCACTAGGATGAGAAGGTAGGGAAGGAGAGGGTGAAGGAGAACAAGAGTGAGTGGGAGAATGATGAGGGGAAGAATGAGTTAGAGAAGAAGGACAAGCCCTAACAGGAGAATGGTGAGAAGAAGGAAAGGCAGAGCTAGAAGGTTCTTTCCTTTTCCTAACCACTCTCCAACTGTCAGTCATAATAGCATCTTTGAAAGATGGGGGTGAAGATACAACTATATTTATGGGATTGTTCGATGAGAGGGAAGGAGGCTTGATGGGTGAAGAGGGTGATACTTGAGGAATAGAAGAGGTTTGAGCAGATGAACAAGAAGACAATGGCTGCAAAGATGTAACAGGATGAGTAGGGGTAACTATGTGGTAGATTGAGCGGATTTAGCCTTCCTAACAATGTAGTCACAGATCAAGTGTCCTTCTATTCGGCAATAGAAGCAAGCATTAGGTTTATTTAAATATACTATAGTCTGCTCCATTTCAAATCCTGGTCTAATTAATTTAATGCTCTTGGGTAAAGGTTTGTTCAAGTCAACTTCCACACATACTCGAGGATGAACTCAAAGACTAGAGAATTCATCTGAGCTATGCTTACACCAAATAACCCTGCCAAGATGAGCAACAATGTCTTTCAGAAAAGGCCAGAATGTCAGGTTTAAATAAGGTAGTTCGATCCACATGGGATAGTGCAAACGAGACGGCCCTTCAGGGTGGAACTCAAAATTCCATGCTTGGAGGTAGCAAACCTGTCCACAAATAACCCATGTGCCGTACTGTAGGACTGCCTGAGCATGATCTATTGACTTAAACATGCAAGACACATAACCTTTCCCCAAACCCCTTATGCTTTCTATTTCCCATCCCCTGTTTTCCCAATTCATTTTAGCCCATTTATAAAAATCTGTTTCTATAGGTACACCCCTTATGAAAAATAAGATAATAGAATGTGTTTGGCATTCCACAATAAACTCCATAACATCATCTGACAGCTGGAATTCCAAAACCTTGTTTCATTTCTCATCTTCTTCTATAATGCCTTTGCTAGCAAGTTCTCTCGGTTCTTGCACATGACTATTAGGTTTGATTTTTTCTCCTTGATAAATATTTTTTTATACATTTTTTCTTGATAAATATTAGATAGTATTATGGCCAACCTTTAATGAACTGTAAATAGAGATTGCTATTATAAAGATGGTATGGGAGATTTTTTTTTGGCTTGTTGAATCTTTAGCTAGGCTATAGGCTGCTTTAATGTGCTGCACATAGATATCTTCATTTACAAAGAGGAATTTAGTACATATCTTTTATTTATAAGGAGGCTTTTAGATACATTGAATTCAATTTAGTCATTATGTATATTTCTATAACAAATTATTCTTGAAAATAGATATCAATGCAACCAAGTAGAAAATTTGTGACTAAATATGGCTGCATAAAATATACAACCAAGTATCTAAATTTTTTGATTAAATATGGCTTTATAATGTAGAAACTGCAACTGTTTGTTCCATATGCAAGAAAAGATTCCAAATTATACTAGATCAAAAAATTACATAGAATCACCACAGCTTTTAAAAAATCAAGTCATAAGTAGCCAACACTGGACCATGGGATACTGTATTAATATTAAGCAAAGGGCTAGGGATGGTATAAAGTAGCAGTAGCATGGAACTAGTTCAGTCATTTAGATTCATGAAAGCCTTAAGCATTTTGCATACCAAAGACCAGCTAGTTAGCTCTTCTGTGTATGGGTTTCTTTCACTGACCTGTAGTAACAAGAAAGCCTTGGCAGAAAGCAAATTGATCCATGCTCACATGATACAAATTGGATGCATGGATTTGGATTATAGGGTTGTGACCATGTATGCCAAGTGTGGGTGTTTAGTTCATATCTTTTATTTATAAGGAGGGTTTTAGGTTTAGTGACTATATTGGATTTACTTTAGTATTTATATGGAATAAATATGTATAATAAGTGGACTTATAATTGAAAATTATCTTTTTTTCCCATTTTCTACCAGGATAGAGGATGTAATATCTCTCTATGTCAATCTACCAAAGCATGAGAGAGGAAGGTATGTGCTTTTTGCACAATTTAATTTTTTCAGAATTTTTTTTTTATAATGATTTGGTGTTTGCAGCATGACTTCATTTTAAAAATTCAATTACTATGCAAGAATCAATGGTTAAACTAAACTACATCTTTTTATAAGACTGTTTCTTTTATCTTCATTAGAAATAGTTCATGAACAAGATTACGTCATGATTGTACTTAATGTGTAAGTTTCATTAGGCAATTTTACACAAATGAATTGGAATATTACATGTGCTTATAAGATCATAGCCCTATTCTTTTATCTTAGCTACGTTCTTTTATCTTTCTTACCAAAATAAATTGAATTAGGTTGTTAAATCTTTTTATAAAATCACATGTGCATGTTTCTTTTGGATTTGTAAATAACATTTTAATAATTTGTTTCTTTGTTTTGGTTTTCTCTCCAAATATGGCAAATATACAGGCTTCAAAATCAAGAAGTAAGTCTTATAGTTGATTATTTTTCATATCTAAGATTTTTTACTTTAGTGTTTCTTTTGTTGTGTGTAAAGGTTTATAAGGAATAATTTAATAAAACAAAAATTAAATATAAGAACTCTATATAAAAACCAAATTTATTAACATACATATGTATGAGTAGTTTTTAAATAGAGCACTGAAAAAATTGAAGTGTGAGAGTGAACTTGCCAGTCATCTAGCAAGGTATATAATACTTAATTTTAGTATTCAATATTTTTTCATGTGTTGTTAAATCTTCTTTTCCAATATTACTCATGCTAATATGTGTTCATATTTTTCTATTTGTGATTATGCCTATCATAATCAGCCCAGGAAACATTCCAAATGTTGAGGTATGCTTGATTTCATTACTCAAAAAGCACTCTTCTACTTCTTTAAGTTACCATTAATTTGTAATATATGGCTATAATGATAACTTTGTAGGAACTTTAAAGGGAAATAAATGCATGGAAATTGCAATTAATAAATGCAGAAGCAAGGCTCAGGTAGAATCTCTTTTTATTTTTATTTAACTCTCTCTTCTTTATTATATTTTTGGGTCTCATTGTCTGTGGACATTTTAAAAAGTTCATTTATTTATAAATCATAAATAATCTAATTGATTATTGTTTCATTGTCACTAACAAAACAATAATTTGTGGCCATGTGGTGTCTATAGCTTAATTTACTGGTACCTCTAGAATTTTGATTTAATCACCATTTAGGTTTTAAAACTTTAATTTTATCCTAAAAACTTTAAATTTTGTCACTTATAACAATAGACATTGAAGTTTGTTTATTTATTTTTATCACAATCAATCCTTATCAACTATGAGTCCAATATGACATTTTCCTTCTTAGGAATGTGATTCCTTCCACCTTTTAAGATTAACATTATACTCTATTGATATCTACATATTTGCCTTCCATTGAAAAAGAAATAAAATGAAGCTAAAAATGTTTCCAAGTATATTGAAAGAGTTTACTTGTGTTTATTTTGATTAGATTATTAAATAATATATTTGTGTGTTTGGGACATTGAAAATTTTGTTTGAATTTATTATAAGAGAAATAAAAGCAAGGAAGAAATTTATATAAAATGTATTTAAACTACATAGCAATTATCTCATCATTTTAATGTAAATTTTTAGGTGTTTGGAAGCAAATCCTCAAATGATCACTTCGCTAAAAGATGCAGAGTATTATGAAAGACTTCTTGAAGAATCCTTAACCAAAGTTCAAGCCAAAAAGGTAAATAATTCCTCTTTTCTTTCATAATTTTTTTAATGGAAAAAATTATAATTAAAATATTCAAAATATATTTTTGTTTGTTTTTTTCTTAATTTTAAATGTGCTAAAATTAAAATTTATTTTGAACTTTAAAATTATTATTTAACTTGAAAACAATTTTTAAATATATTACAACAATATCTAGAACAAGCTAACATGGCCTAGGAGGACAAATTTGAAATACAACTATTTAACACAATATATGGCAATGATTCCAAAACTTGTCTTTCTGCATTTTACTTATTATAAGATTTAATGAATGGGATAAGACTTAGAACATGTTACATGTTAATCGAAATATCCTCAAATTATTTTAACATTCCCAAAGCAATGCCTTGTTGATTGGATCACAATGTTTATGTATAAATGAGTTATTAGAATATATAAGATTTAATGAATGGGATAAGACTTAGAACATGTTTCATGTTAATCGAAATATCCTCAAATTATTTTAACATTCCCAAAGCAATGCCTTGTTGATTGGATCACAATGTTTATGTATAAATGAGTTATTAGAATATCAAGAGAGCCTGGATTTGCAATTACAATATCACTCTTCCTCCAACCTGAATAAATAAGTTATTACTTGTAATGTTCGTACTATGCAAGGAAAAGGAATTCATTAAAATAAATTTAATTATGATACAACCAAATATCATCATTTTGAAGTCGATGTATTCTTTAAATTAAGGATTTAAACAATTATTGTTATGCTGGCCAACTCAAGTTAATGAAGGTCGATGGCCTCTAAAGGAAAATAATACTTTGTCTTGTTCATAAAATGTATAAAATGAAGGGATGCGATTTACTATTATGTGTTAGAATCCGTAAAACAAATTATAACCTAGAATCAATTGAAAGAGTTAGAAACATAAACTTTAAATGCAAAAGCAATTAAAACAGCATAACAATACCAATAGATTGATGTGAAATGCTTGAAAGGTAAAATAGCATCATATTACTATCTCCAATATCGAATGAAAATATAAGCTAGGTAGCATGCATATATAGACTAGGGAGAGGGAGGAGGTGGCAACACCAACTAATGAGGAACAACCATCTATCAGACTAAAGATAGCAAAGTATCTTCCCAAGATAGCTAATGGATGCTCACATGTAGGGAGGTGATACCTCATAATCCTCTCACCTAATAAAACATGCTTTATTAACCTAAGCAAGCTTAAATAAATGTGTAGGAAAAACCTTATAAAAAGGAATAAAAAACCTACACTAGCACCCGCCTCTTAAGCGTAGCTTAGGTGGGTAAAGAGATGGGTCCTAGCAAATGAAGCCTGATGAGGTACCCATGTACAATGAATTCTCCCCCCAAAAGAGAAGAAGCCCCCCCCCCATAATAGAGAGAGAAGAAAAGAAGGAGCTAAGAAGCCCCCTCAAAGGAGGACACCTGTCACACCCCAAGCAAAGCTCGCAAATGAATTAACTTGCTTTCAGTGAAGGGCTGGTGAAGATGTCAACTGTCTGATCTGATGTCGAATAGTACTGAAGATCAAGAACATGCTCATGAATCAACTCTTGAATGTAGTGCATGTGAATCTTAATGTGTTTGGTCTACTGATGATGGACCGGATTGCGAGAGATCTAAATAGCACTCTAGTTGTCAAAAAAGATGATTGTAGGCTTCCTAAAGGAAATGCCAAACTCAGTGAGAATGTGTTGAAGCCAAATGGCCTCAGTAGAAGCATTAACTACTCCTCAATACTCAGCCTCTGTAGATGAAAGAGCAATAGCAGACTGCTTCTTGCTCGACCAAGAAATCAAACTAGAACCAAGAGAGAAGCAATACCCTAAAGTAGACTTGTGATCCTGAGAATTGCCCTGCCAATCTAAATCTGTGTATCCCACCAAGTCAATATCCACGCTCGCTGCATAATGAATCCCATAACTGTGAGTGCCCTATTCATAGTGAAGAATCCTCTTAGTTGCTTTTTAGCGTAGCTCATGTGGCTCCTGCATGAACTTGGAGACCAAGCCAATGACATATGAAATAGCAGTCCTTGTGTGAGTCAAGTATATGAGACTTCTAACCAATTGGCAATACAAGGTAGTTGTTATCACCCAGATTTGCACCCTTTACTGCAGTTGTCAAACTTCAGCAATCTGGAATAACATGGGAATGATCTCGAAGTGTGGGACCTTGCAAAATGAGATCAGACCTCCGAAGAAGGCCGGCTTCCTCTTTCTAAGCCTAATGCTTAGAGAAATGCATCTAAACCTAGTGCTAATGCTTGCTGGGAAAAGGGGTAGAAGGAATGTTGAAATGAAATAAAAGAAAGTGATACACCAGATTTCAATGTGTTTGGCTGCAACTGAATTGACACAGTAATAATCTCATAGCTGGAAGGGCTTACACAGACTCATATTAATTCTAGAGAGGTCCAGACAAAATAATGGAGGAATGAAAGGGACCTTTGTCCACAATACACATCCAACACTAATCCAAAGAGCAGACACAGTGCTAGAAAAAAAAAAAGAGGCAAAAATATCAGTTTATATTGATTATAGAGGCCAAGTAGCCATTACAAAAATAGCCCAGAAGAACAACCAACAACCATATACATCTCTTTTACATGTATATATCATTTCATTTGGACCTCAGTCAGTTACAACCAAATCAGCCATGGGCGCTAATAGGAAAATATCTGCCTGAAGGGACGTCTACCTACAAAAGTTATGGCGTGAAAAATATCTAGAATAGGGGCAGATGGGAGCTATTTATGGTCTTTAATGCAAGCTATTGCATCATCAATCTGCAGCAATGAATGCCACAAATATTTGCATCCTGCCCAAAAATGGTCGCTGAAACATCCAGTTGCCCAAAACATGCAAACCCAGATCTGAAATTGAAAAGTGAGAGTATTCCCCTGAAAAGCCCGCCAAATGAAAGAGGAGACAAAAATAAGCACTTTTGCCTCTTGCAGCATACCGAAATTCACCAGGATGGAGGAGATATAGGTGGTCAAAGTTTTGGTCAACCCACTGTATATATCGCTTTGCATCTATGTATATATCGCTTGAATTTGCCGCCTGAATTGCCATCTAAAACTTTCTCTAAAACTCCCTTTATCAGTCTGTATCGGGATGTGGGGATGACCTTCAGTTGAGCTGCCGATGTATAAAGTCATGCGAAAAATCCCTTGTATATGCTTTTGCTTTTTTGGCGCTTAAAACGACCCTTTGAAATTGCCCTGTGTATATGCATTTGAAACTGCATACAACCGCGGGCCTTTACCCTTTTTGAATCGGTCTTTGAAATGCACCTGACACATGGCATCACCTAGTTAGTCGCTGAACTGGTCCTGAGAAGCATCGCTGAAAACTGTATCTGTTTATCGACAGTCGGAATGACTATGAACTGAGCTGCCGATGTATTCTGTTTGGCCGATGACATATACAAACATACAATCCAAACATGCATACAAAACTTGCATCTGCACCTATGTATGTTTCCTTGTATCTGCGACTTGTATATACATACAATCGCCTTTGTATGTGCGGGCCCCACCAGCTGTATCTCCCTCGTATCTGCAAACATACAAGCCTCAGACTCCAAAATGACCATTAGCTGTATTTGATTGTTGTGTCGGGTCTGGCTTGTATCACCCTTCTTCGTATATTTCTTTGCATGTGCAAATATATAAAGCACTTATAGATACAAGCCGCGGATGTGACGCCTGAATATGCCAGAATTTGATCTTCAAGTCAGGTCCGCCTTGCATACTTCCTTTGCACCTTTGATTTGTATATCACAATATATAATGTCCACATACATGCAAGCCGCGGACTCAATGCTGCATTCAACCGAAATGTATAACCATTTGAAATCTGGATTGCATCCTTACTTTGTATTTCTCATTGTATATTGGCATATACAAGCCCCATATACATACAAGCCGCGGATTTCAAATCTTTATGAAGTAGATAGGAAACACTTTGAAATCTGGCTTGTATATCACCTTTGCATGTTTCGCTTGTATGTGCGCGATATACATTCCACTGTTCATGTGATTTTTTGTATGTATATCGGCCTTGTATCATTACTCTTATGTGCAAACATACAAGCCACATATACAATGCACTGTTCATGATATACATTGGCCTTTGTATATCCTCTCCTGTATGTGTGACCTTTTGTATATCTGTCTTGCATCTTTTCTTTGTATGTCGCTGATATACAAACACCTTTGTATATTGTGGACCCCACCTCTTGCACATTCGGCCTTGTATATTTGACTATGAGGGATATGATGGTGACGTCACCATCATGGACGGGCCCTATTGAAACATGACAAGATGGCATCATCATCATATCGGGGTGATATTGAAATATCGGGTGATATTTGAACGAAGGGGTGATATTGAAAGGATAGGGTGATATTTCAGAGATCGGGGTGATATTGAAAATATCACCCGATGTTCAGAAAATGACCCAGTGTTTGGAATATCACCCCCCCTTGGAAAATTAGGTTTGACCAAAACATTGACCATACATAACTTCCTCATTTTAGCAAATCTCAGGGTGATGTAAAAAGAAAACTTGCCTATTTTTTCAAGCTCTTTCACATGGTAGGCTTCTGACATTGAGATTTGGGTTCAGACTTCAAGATCACAAACATAGCTTACATTGGGGATATGCACCCTAACTGATGCTGCTTGAATTATTTGACTCCTGCTAGAGGAAAAAATAGGTCAATAGCAGCATCTACCAAAGGTGAAGAATAAGAATCCCCAAGTTTGACCCTTGATAGAATGGAGTCGGTGCAGGCTTATAGTTAGCCATGCAAAATCTGGAGAGCATATCAAGAGCATACTTGGGCAGAGAAAGAAAGCTACCAACCGAAGACTGTGTAATCTCAATGCACAAGAAGTAGTGAAGAAGACCCAAGTTAGACATCAAAACCGATCATGAAGGGCAGTTTTCACTGCCTTGATGGTGGATGAGGAACTCCCTGTAATCAATAAGTCATCAACATAGAGAACAAGGAAAGTAGGAGTATCATCCTACAGCAAAATGTAGATGTTCAGATCAGAATGGCATCGAGTGACCCCAACTGATAGAAGAAAGGAGTCCATCTTGGCATACCAGGCTCAAGGGGCCTGTTTATGGCCATAGAGCGACTTCCAAAGTTGGCAGACAAATGAAGGATCCTAGACGAACCACTGTGGCTGCTCCATATATATCTCCTCCTGAAGATCACTGTGAAGAAAAGCACTCTTCACATCCATCTGATTAACTTCCCAGCGATGGGCTGCATCAATGGCAAGGACAAGTCAGATTGAATTCATCTTAGCAACTGACGCAAAAGTCTCAGAGTGGTCAATCCCAGGAACCTAGGAGAATACTTTTGCAACCAAGCGAGCCTTATGTTTATCGACCGACCCATCTACAACAAATTTTGTTTGATAGACCCACTTGCATCGAACAAGTTTTCTTCCCTTAGGAAGTGGGACTAAATCCCAAGTATGATTCCTTTCCAAGGAACTAAACTCTTCCTACATAGAAGCATCCCACTTGGGGACACCGAAATCTTCCCTAAAGGACTGTGGATCAGAAGCTGAAGAAAAGAAGAGATGAGGAGCTTGCTCAAGCTATGACCTTGTTCCTCTTGCATCTGAAGGATCACCAACCCAATCACCTGCTAACTCCAAAGTCTGACGAGCCCAAATAGGCCTAGTAGCAAGAGAATCTGGAGGAGAATCAATATCCTCTAAATGATGACTAAGAGAGGAGGAAGATGAACCCTCATCATTGTCATCTGAATTAGAGGAAGAAGACTCCTTAGGAGGATTAAGATCCTCAGAAGAACTATCATCATGAAGTCGCAATGTCTCCATCCAGGAATGAATGATGGAGAAGTGGTAGAAGAAGTATCCTCCTCAAAACGAACACTCCTCTCAATGAAGAACTCATGTGTGGTAGAGTGGAGTAGCCTGTAGCCTTTGACACCATCTGGATAACCAACAAATATGCAAGTCCTTCTCTGTGGATCCATAGCCTTGCGTTTCTCTGCTTGAATGTGGGCCCATGCAGGAGACCCAAACACTCGGAAGTGCTTGATTGTGGGTTTCCGACCCGTCCACGCTTGAAAGGGAGTTACCCCTTTCATAGCTTGATGAGGAACTCAGTTCTAGATATAACATGCATAGTTGATGGCATCTACCCAATATTGAGGTGCTAATGATTTGGAGTGAATCATGCAATTGGCCATTTCCTTTAATGACCGATTCTTTCATTCTGCAACTCCATTTTGTTGTGGACTATAGGGAGCTATGTGCTAAAGATCAATGCCCTTTGAGGCACAAAATTGCTCAAACCTTTGGTTGACATATTTCCCGCCATTATCAGTGTGTAGAATTTTGACAACCTTCCCAAATTATCTCTTTGCAAAATCTTCAAAGTCCTGAAAAGACTCAAAGACTTCAGACTTTTATTTGAGAAAGTATACAAAGGTGTATTGAGAAAGATCATCAATGAAGGTCAATACATATCTAGCTCTGCTGAATGAAGGATGCTGAAATGGACCAGTGAAATCACTGTGTACTAAGTCCAAGAGCTGTCTGGCTCTCCATGCTTTGCCTTTATCAAATTTTTCTTCAGGATGCTTGCCAAGAATGCAACCTTGACAAACTCCATCAGAAAATTGAATAGAAGGCAACCCTATAATGATGTCATGTTGACTGAGCTATTGTAAGCAGCGATAGTTCAAGTGGCCAAACTGCTGATGCCACAAATAGCTCACCTCATCCGAGTGAGTGAGCAATGCAAGTGAAGGAGAATCAGGATCAAAATGAGAAAAGTGATAGAGCCGTGAATGATTATCAACTTTTCCTACAGCAACTGTAGACCCACTGTGTAGATCACTAATAACCACTGAGTCAGGTGTGAATTCAACTCTCTTACTGGAACCTGTATGGGTGATCTGGTAGACAGATAGGAGATTAGTTGAGAAAGAAGGTACACAATGAACATCATGGAATGTCCCATCACCAACGTCAATAGACCCTCTCCTAAGAATTTCTTCTGATTGATCATTACCCATAAGAATATCAGGCACAGAACATGACTCCAAGGATGAGAAACTTTCCTTTGTATCATGTGGTGAGAAGCACCTGAGTCAATTACCCAACTATCTGGCAGTGCAGCAACTACAACAAGGGCCTTGCCCTTCCCCTTACTATTTTTCATGTCCTTTGAAGATTTTGAAGAATCTTCCTTAGCTGAATTTGGCACTTTGATATTATTCTTCTCAAGAAGATGAGTAAGATGAGCTATTTGCTTTTTCAAACACTTATGCTCATTGTGACTAGATTTCTTACAAAAGGCACACTTTGTCTTCTCCTTTTTAGACTTGTTGTCTTTAGAGGAAGACTCAGGAGCTACATTGGTTGCAGCTTGTTTTGGACCTTGTTTCTTCTCTCCTTGATCCATTTGTTTCTTATTTTGCTTTCCATTGCCTTTCTGATCTTTAGTGCCCTTATTTGCAACAAAGGCATGAGACTTAGAAGGCTTAATAGTGCCCATGTGAACCAATTTATCCTATTCTTTAGTGAGTTCGGCAACAAATTCATCTAAAGAAGGCATTTTGTAGGTAGTCCCAAGAGCACTTTTGGTGGCATAAATTATAGAAACAAACACTGAGTAGTTAGAACCAAGCTTAGAAATAATACTTAAGATCAATTATGTGTCTTTCTTTTCAATCCCACGTTGTTTCAACTGTAATCTAATGGCCTTTAGCTTTGTGAAGAAGTATTGTATTGTATCAAAATTACATGGATTTAACCCTATTAGCTCATTCTCTGATTGATGTCCCCTTAATTCATCTTGCTTACCGAAGAGATTTTCTAAAGTAGTCCATACATCATTTGGTGTTGTAGCAGATTCAACATGAAAAAGAAGATCAAGAGATACAGACATGCATAGAGTTCCAAAAGCTTCATCTAGCTTGTTATGAAATTTAGGCCTTTTTGCAATTAAGGTTGGTTCAGTTTCTAAACCCATAGTTACTCTATATAGTCCTAACTTCTTAAGTTGGATAGTCATCTTGGACTTCCACTCATAGTAGTTGTAGGGTGTTAGAACATGCACTGTTAATTGATCCATCTTAATGCAGAAATAGATTGTTGTTGTTGTTGAGGAAACAAAAGATGCAAGAAAGAACACACAAGACACCCCCCCTTTTTCACTCAAAGAACGCCCCCAAGAAAATTTGATTTGGCACTTTATATTTAGTGCGTTTACAACTTCCACCAGGAAGAAATACTGAGTGGACTTGATCTCAATGCATTACAAAACTGTCACAAATTGGGTGTATACTAAATGTACAATACTAGAACTTTACCAAGAAAAACTAACAACACTGCAATCTACTCAAAAAATCATGCACTTTCAAAAAATGAATCGCCTTGATACGAGGTCATATGTGAAAGTTATAATCCTCTGAAGTTCCAAAAATGAGAATTGTGCAATGTCACAGGTGAGAATCTGGAATTTCTAGAATTTTTTAGCATCAAAATAAAAAAATGTCTACACTAGTGTATAGAGCACAAAAAAATAAAAAAAAATCGTGAGAAACGGAGTCCGTATAAGCAAGAACGAAGCATTTGAAAACTGCCTTCAAATCTGTAACTGCCAATGGAGAGGGGTACTATTGTAGCTTTCCAAGTTCGTTTCTCTAAAATATAAAGATTGCATGTAAAAACTAAAAGATACCCAGATGGTTTTTTGATGCAAAAAATAAAATCCAGGAGGTGTTTTTCTTGTTGATGTACAGAAGATGTGAATCTAATGTAAAATAGACGCCTTTAGCAATAAAAAACAACCCCAGCAACCAAAAAACAACATGCAAAGGCTAAATCAGCAACCTAAGACAAGCAAAGGCATGCCGCAACCTGTAATGCTGATTAAAACACAAAATATGCAAGCTAGTTGACATATTTGAGCTTAAAACAAGATTATTGGATCTTCATAAATCCTTTCTGATTCTCCAGATTGTTTGAAAAATGCAAGAGAAGAGCATACGGGATTTTGCAAGATCTCTACAAAGAACCTAACATTACAAAACTTGCTCTGATACCATGTTAGAATCTGTAAAACAGATTATAACCCAAAATCAATGAAAAGAGATAGAAACATAAATTGTAAATGTAAAAGCAATGAAAACAACATAACGATACCAAGAGATTGATGTGAAATGTTCGAAAGGCAAAATAGCATTAGATTACTATCTCCAATATCGAATAAAAATACAATCTAGGTAGCATTCATATATAGACCAGGGAGAGGAAGGAGGTGGCAACACCCAATGAGAAGCAACCATCTATCAAACTAAAAATAGCAAAGTATCTTCCCAAGATAGCTAATGGATTCTCACATGTAGGAAGGTGACACCTCATAATCCTCTCACCTAATAAAACATGTTTTATTAACCTAAGCAAGCTTAAATAAATGTGTAGGAAAAACCTTATAAAAAGGAATAAAAAACCTACACTAACATTATGAAGTGGTACATTTGGGTAGAAGACAAAAGAGTTTGTTATGAGGTGCGAATGGTTATGAAGGAGAAGTGCAAATGGTTAAGAGCTATGATTATAATTTGAAATGAGTTTTTTGAAGATAATAAGTCAGCGGTTAAAGAAAAAGATCTTATTTAATATATAAATAATGTGTTATTTAACATCTACTAAGTGGTGCGATCTATTATGAAAAGGTATTAATGCAAGTTTGAAAGAATAGAAGGACTGCAATTTGTTTGAGTGGGAGTTTATGAACAAAAAGACAGCAATCCATTTTTGTGTATAGACTATTAACAAAGGGCAGTGCTTGGTTGTGAAGAGGTGTCATTCTAATTAAAATTATTTATTAATAATTTTTTAAATAAATATATCATACATTTACAAATCTTAAATGACTAACCAAGAAAACCTTTAAAAAATAAAATAAAATTATGTTCAATAAGTAACTTACTTTAATTTAGATTTAATTAGATGATCAAAATAAATTAATAATATTAAATAAAACACAAATCTTATAATTATAAAGGTAAGAGGAATGTTATAATAAGCATTATAACAAACAATGTGTATGTGTTTTTAAAAAAATATAGATTTATTACAATTTTTCTCACCATTCATCCATCTTATTAGACAATATTTAAAAGATGTTTGTGTGTCTTGAATTATTTTGAATTATAATCATTACTAATTGTAAGGAAATGAAAGCACCTTACATAAACATCTAAAGTAAATTAATCAAACCATGATAAAACAACATCTAACTTTACATTTATTAGCTAAGATAACAACACTAAGAAAATATAAATTAAGAGTTAAATTAATAAACAAAATGGGGTATTTAGTATTAATAACTTCTTATCATAATAATTATTATAACCCTAATTATTTTTACATTATTATAAAATATTTATGATCTATAAATAATTTGAGTTTATAATAATTATGATTTAAAATAGTTAGGGTTTATAATAATTAATATTATATTGATATTGTTATTATTTAATAGAATATATAATGTAATAATGTAATATTATATATATTATTATTTATTATTGTTGTTTTAAAATTGAAGATACCTATAACTATAAATTATAATATTTAAATTTGATTTTAAAGAAAGAAGATTAATTTTCATACTTGTGGAGGCCATCTAAATTACTTTCTCAAAATCAAATCAAATCTAAGCCAAAATAAAGAATTAGGGTTAAAGTTAAGGTTAGGGTTAGGGTGAGGGTTGGCGTTAGAAGCAATAATAGGGTTAGGGTTAGGGTTAGAACTAGGAGTAGGGTTACAGTTAGAATTATGGTTAGTGTTAGAATAATGTTTATGGTTAGCATGAAGGTTACAACTAGGGTAATGGTTATAATTAGAGTTATAGTTAGGGTTAAAATTAGGATTAAAATAAATATTAGAATTATGGTTAGGGTTACAACTAGGGTTACATTTATGGTTACAATTTGTGTTAGGGTTAAGGTTAGTATTAGGGTTACGATAAGCATTAGGGATAGAGTTAGGGTTAGTATTAGGGTAAGAATTAGATTGGAAAGTTAGTATTAGGGTTAGGATAAGAATTAGGGATAGAGTTAGGGTTAGTATTAGGGTAAGAATTAGATTTGAAATTAGAATTGTGGTTACGAATAGAATTTGTCTTAAAATTTAAATTAGGGGTAGGGTTACAATTAAAATAGGGTTAGAATATTTTATTAGGTTAACAATAAGTATAAATAAAAAATTATTACAAAATAACATAATATAAAAAAATTATAATAATTAGAAATAAGTATCAAATAATTTCTAAAAATAATGTAAAATTGTGAGGAATCAACATAATTTTATATATTTAATAGGGGGACATATGTCCAATAAAAAGTGTAATATGGGCACGTATTTTATATATATGATTCCACAAATATCTTTAAATTTTTTAATCAATTTACCACACATAGGTAGAATAGTTGCCTCTAGAAGATCCTTCTAAGCGTACATTAGATATATTTTTAAAATATAGCTCTACTAGTATTAATTGTTTTTTACTATTAAAATCTTTAATATTAATGAGAGTGTGATACTGCCTGCCATGATGATAAATAATATTATCGCCCTAACTTAGTGAAATAATAATATTCCCAGCTCTTCTGTTGTTGGCGAATTGCAAGTATGTGCAGGTTCTTTTACACAGAGAAGGTCAAGTGAAACTTCACATCCGGTGGGCCAGGAAGACGTTTTTTTATAAGGCAGTTGCATGCATGAAAGATGTTTTTTTAATAAGGCAGATTACATTTTTGAAATATATGCTAGCTGAATGCATGAAATTTTTCATTCCCAATAGGCATGCATGAAATTTTGGGGATGCAAACATCTCTTATGGCAGTGCAAACTTCAGATCAGGCAACTCTTCAATTCATTGATCAAAACTTATGAATGTGGACATGACTGCCCATATAGTTTCTTTGGCGATTCCTTTAAAAGATTCATTCCCAGCAGGCCAGAGGAGTAATAGGCCAACCAAGGAATAGTAACAACTCACATGATATTAGATCTGAATAGTAAAAAGATCTACAGAAGAACAATAAAATCAAACCCGGCTAGTAAGGTATATAAATATATTTCTTGATTTTTTATTTTTTAATTTATTTATGTTGTTTTCTTGATAGATAGATTAAAATTAAACTGGAAAACTAGATAAAATTTAGAATGGGATACCATTTTTTTAATCTAAGCTTGCTTTGTGGGTGTCTAGTTTGAAAGAGGGTTTTTCTAGGAAGTTGCATGTGTAATTAGAGCACTGAACCCTGAGAAGGAATTTGCAAATTTTATTTAGTAGGTTAATCATGTTTTGTCTTTTAATTTTTTTTTATTTTTCCATGATATATTATTAATGGATGTTCAAATTTTTTAATGGATAATGCGGATAAATATAGGTTCCTATGTTCTTTTTTAGACTTGGCAATTGTATGCTCATTTGTACTCTAATCATGGGGAGAGCTAAGCTCTAGATCAAGAAAATAGAGAACAACACAAATAGGCAGGTTACCTTCTCTAAGTGGAAAAATGGACTTAGGAAGAAAGCATATGAGCTCTCTGTTCTCTATTATATTGATATTGCGCTTATTATGTTTTCGCCCTCTGGAAGATTGAGTCAATTTTTTGGAAAGAAAAGGTAATCTCCATTAGAAACACTTAATTTTTTTTTTAAATTGCATAGATTTTTTCTCCTTGACAAATATTTTTTTATACATTTTTTATTGATAAATATTAGTTAGTATTATGGCCAACCTTTAATGCACTGTACATAGAAATTGTTATTATAAAGATGGTATGGGAGATTTTTTTTTGGCTTGTTGAATCCTTAGCTAGGCTATAGGCTGCTTTAATGTGCTGCACATATATATCTTCATTTATAAAGAGGAATTTAGTACATATCTTTTATTTATAAGGAGGTTTTTAGATATATTGAATTCAATTTAGTAATTATGTATATTTTTAAAACAAATTATTCATGAAAATAAATATCAATACAACCAAGTAGAAAATTTGTGACTAAATATGGCTGCATAAAATATACAACCAATTATCTAAAATTTGTGATTAAATATGGCTTTATAATGTAGAAACTATAGATGTTCATTCCATATGTAAGAAAAGATTCCAAATTATACTAGTTTAAAAAATTAAATAGAACCACCATAGCTTTAAAAAATAAAGTCGTAAGTAGCCAACATTGGACCATGGGATAATGTATTAATGTTAAGCAAAAGGCTAGGGATGGTATAAAGTAGCGGCAACATGGAACTAGTTTAATCATTTAGATTCATGAAAGCCTTAAGCATTTTGCATACCAAAGATCAACTAGTTAGCTCTTCCATGTATGGGTTTCTTTCACTGACCTGTAGTAACCAAAAAGCCTTGGTAGAAAGCAAATTGATCCATGCGCACATGATACAAACTAGATGCATGGATTTGGGTTACAGGGTTGTGACCATGTATGCCAAGTGTGGGTGTTTAGTGCATATATTTTATTTATAAGGAGTGTTTTAGGTTTAGTGAATATATTGGATTCAGTTTAGTATTTATATGGAATAAATATGTATAATAAGTGGACTTGTAATTGAAAATTCTCTTTTTTTCTCATTTTCTAGCAGGATAGAGGATGTAATAGCTCGCTATGTCAATCTACCAAAGCATGAGAGGGGCAGGTATGTGCTTTTTGCATAATTTATTTTTTTTCAGAAAACAAATTTATAATGACTCGGTGTTTGCAGCATGACTTCATTTTAAAAATGCAATTACTATGCAAGAATCAATGGTTAAACTAAACTACATCTTTTTATAAGACTATTTCTTTTATCTTCATTACAAATAGTTTATGAACAAGATTACTTCATGATTATACTTAATGTGTAAGTTTCATTAAGCATTTTGACACAAATGAATTGGAATATTACATTTATTTATAAGATCATAGCCCTGTTCTTTTATCTTAGCTACGTTCTTTTATCTTTCTTACCAAAATAAATTGAATTAGGTTGTTAAATCTTTTTATAAAATTACATTTGCATGTTTCTTTTGGATTTATAAATAACATTTTAATAATTTGTTTCTTTGTTTTGGTTTCCTCTCCAAATATGGCAAATATACAGGCTTCAAGAAGTAAGTCTTATAGTTGATTATTTTTCATATCTAAGATTTTTTACTTTAGTGTTTCTTTTGTTGTGTATAATGGTTTATAAGGAATAATTTATTAAAATAAAAATTAAATATAAGAACTCTATATACAAACCAAATTTATTAACATACATATGTATGAACAATTTTTAAATAGAGCAGTGAAAAAATTGAAGTGCGAGAGTGAACTTGCTAGTCATCTAGCAAGGTATAAAATACTTAATTTTATTATTGAATATTTTTTCATGTGTTGTGAAATCCTCTTTGCCAATATTACTCATGCTAATAGGTGTTCATATTTTTCTATTTGTGATTATGCCTGGTCATAATCAGCCTAGGAAACATTCCAAATGTTGAGGTTTGCTTGATTTCATTACTCAAAAATCACTCTTATACTTTTTAAGTTACCATTAATTTGTAATATATGGCTATAATGATAACTTTGTAGGAAGTTTAAAGAGAAATCAATGCATGGAAACTGTAATTAACATTTATATGAAAGTAAGGCTCAGGTAGAATCTCTTTTTGTTTTTATTTAACTCTCTTCTTTATTATATTTTTGGGTCTCATTGTTTGTGGACATTAAAAAAAGCTCATTTATTTATAAATCATAAATAATCTAATTGATTATTGTTTCATTGTTGTAATGCCCCACCATGCAACCCTAAAAATAAGTTTAACTAAGCAATAAAAATGGTGAAATATATATATTTTTTCATAGAAGTAATGATAACAAAACATAACATAGACTAATAGCAACAAAGTTAAACTATCATCTCTAGGGATTACATAGCTGCATTATAGCAATTATTGCAATTTAACAACAATCAACAACATACATGATTCAACCAATTAAAATCAAATGAATCTAAACCAACATCTTGGATTACAACATCAAATAATACATCAAATTTTTTATTAAATATTACAAGTACAAAATAGTTTATCTTATAAGAGGAATTACATAGTTTCATAGTTATGAAAACTCTTTCTTTTTGAATACATCAAATTACATAATGAATTCCACTGATACACAGATCTAGATGCGAATAGTACAAATATCTATCTTCAAATACAAGTGCAAATCTAGAAACATGAGAGATACAACTTCTTTACACATGAGCCACGGTGCCAGAAAACCAATGGAATAAAGCACAACCACCTGACCATGTGGAACCCTAAGGTCCACCCCCCGTGCTAGGAGATAACAATAAGGTCCCACAACATTAAACAATTAAGAAGATAGGAACACAATCATAAAAGGCTAACATGACTCCAATATACAAATACACATGACATTCACAACAGAGTTGCCACTTCCTCCAACAAAAAAATAATAATAGACTAACAAGTGCAAGGACTACACATGACTCTAAAACAACACCAATCAATGAGGACATCACAGGTAACTCAATATCACTTCCAAAGGCATTCATAAAACAAAGGGGAGAACACAACTAGAGAATGCTAGACTGGAGTAGGGATGAGTGTCATCGCATGGTCCTAGCATGGGTTACCCTGACAGTCTCTAGCAAGACATCGGCCCCCATCCATGGGTTACCCTGACAGTCTCTCGCTAGGCGCCGGCCCCCATTTATGGTTACCTTGACAGTCTCTTACCAGACGCTAGCCCCATAGGGTGACACATGCAGAACCAACATTCCTTTCGTGAGGACAAGGAAGTTGATTTTGCCAACCACGGCCTTCTCATCTCATCCTTAACTTGAACGAGCACTACATGCATGAGTGAGGCATCCAATTATCTTGATTAGTGTGAAAACTACCCAACCCTCTAAATTTATTATTAGGTTATCACTAGATTAACAACTTCCAATGGGTTACCTTGACAAGCCACTTTGGGCACCGGTCCCACATTGAAAGCCACCCCCCCTTCACTGCATCTAGATTCTCAAAGCCCAAAACAAATCCCAAGCATGAACTATAACATTCTCATTATTTCACCATACACAAATTAAGGCAAACTCATTTTGTATAGTCATCATAACCACCTGAATAAGTATATTGTCATGGTATTATCCATCTTGCACGTGTATCAAACCAACATGAATAGGAGGCAACAATTCAAGAATGCATTCCATTCAACTCACATGATGTACACAAAGCCAAGCCCCACACAATCATACCCTCCTAGGCCTCTAGAAACCATTTCCCTAAATGACACAAATACTTGAGACCTTTAAAACTCAAAGGTCACTCATCACATTCACTTACCAATGCACATCATAAACTAAGATCCCTCAAATGCAACATATGATCTGATGCACTAATAATGGGTCTTGAAGAATGCAACACTAATTCTAATCATGGTTAATCATCCAAAAAACATAAAGTGAATCTATCTCAACAATGCAGAACAATATTATTCTAACTACTAGTAGCAGTTACTAATATGATCAAATGATATAAGTGCCATAAGTAACAATATTCAATCCATTCCTATGATATTGGCAATAGATAATATTAAGAGTCTTACTTAGACTAATTGCAAGGTTAACATTTAGTAGTTGAAAGTCATGGACTATTATCAACAACTCATCATTAAATGATTTCTAATTATAAACCCAAAATTGATACTTCTACCTTAAATTAGAACTAGGTTGATTCTATTCCCTTCAAACACAATAAGTCTCAAAATTATCATCCAATTTAATTCATTTTTCTTCTACCATTATCTAATTTTTAAATAAAAGATATAACTTGATAAATGTTATGTTATTTCTAATGCATTTAAAAGAATATAATTCAATTCCAACATAAATATTTTCATAATCACTACCCCATGTATGATTTCCAAAATATTTTAAGTTTTGATTCTATTATTTAGTCCAGATTAGACTATATTGCTAATTTCAAATCCTTAGAAAAGAACTTAAAAACAAGAATCGGTCTTCAGATAACAAAATATCATGTTCAAAAGCACTAAAATAAACCACTAAGAAAGAAACATACTAATATGATTGATTAAGATATGCAAGAATAGATACTATATCAGAAAGAATATAAATATAGAATGTTTTGATAATGATAAGAGACTTTGAAAAGGAAAGATCTAGTAGACATGTATGCAAAAGTGAGAGCACATACAAAGTGCATTAACTATTTAGCAAATTGCCTCAAAGAGATTTCAAATTATGGAATGCAATGATTAAAGGATATGCATAGAATGGATTTGTAGATTTAATAACAACAATCAAGATGGCATAGGAATGTCTGTCACTAATTGATACATATCTCTGAATTGGCAAACTAAGTAATGCTAACTTTTTGGATATAGTTTTCATAGGTAAGAGCTAAATCTTATATAAAAATTTCAAAGAAACACAATTTGAAAATATAGAGTTATTGGTGATGCAACTAACTGTTTTAACAGAGATGAAACAGGTGAAAGGTAGACAGTCACAAAATATTCATATCTCCAAAACAACAGACTGGGTATGGACAATGTTTGGATATGATTTATTAAACTAGGTTGTGCACCATATATCAAACATTTAGAGGAACCTAGTTCATAAAATTAAAGTTATGGCTAATGCAATGAATTGCTAAAACAAAGACGAAATGGCTGAGAGGTAGACAGTCACAAAACATTCATATCTCCAAAATGATGAACTGGGTATGGACAATGTTTGGATATGATTTATGTAACTAAGTCATGCACCATATATCAAAATTTAGAGGAACCCGGTTTGTAAAACAAAAGTTATGGCTGCCGCAATAGACTGTAAATATAGAGATGAAATGGAAGAGAGATAGACAGTCACAAAGCATTCATATCTCCAAAACGACAAACTGAGTATGGACAATTTTTAGATATGATTTAGATAACTAGGTCATGCACCATATATCAAAAATTTAGAGGAACCCAGTTCGTAAAATGAAAGTTATGGCTGCCGCAATAGACTGTAAAAATAGAGATGAAATGGGCAAGAGATAGGCAGTCACATCAATCGGTGATTCCCAAAAATGCAATGATACAGACATGCACAATTGGATTTGATAACAAGGTTTCTAACCTCTCAAGAAAATTATAATCAACAGGAAAAATCATAAATTAAACAGACATAAATTAGAACCAAAGGAACCTGATTTTGCTTGCTTGACTGGGCTGAAGATTCGATGCCAGATTCAACTGCTATAGCCACAAACCAGTCTCTCCCCAAAAGTTCCATCTGCTGAAGATTGTTATGAGAGAGAAATCCCCCCCTAAATACTGTCCAAAAACTCCTTATTTAGAGAAAGAAATCTCGTAAAATCTTCTAGAAGATTCCCCCCACAAGAGGCAATAACTCTCGCATGAACAATATCTTACAGTTTGCTATTTTTAACATTTTACAACCAGACCAAGATAAATATATTTTATGACAACAAATAAATATTATTTATTTATTTATCTCTAGTTGCAATTACATTTATTACTATTATTATTATTATTTATTATCTTAACTTCTAGAATAATATATTTTTCATAAACTAAATTTACATAAGGAGATTTATATATTTATTTATTTAACAAAAATGCTTCATAACTAATTATTTTATTTTAAGGAAACAATAACCAAAACAATACCAACAAAATAACCCAACTGTCAAACCATACCTGACTACTATGCAAGATCAGAAAGCAAGACCAACACAACAATGACTGACTATCATTACCAAACCGACAACACTGACAGGGTACACAACCGGATACTCATCCTCTTCAAGGATGATGGCTAGGCTAGGGGACCATATGTTATCTCCATTCAACAACTTCCATTGGTATGAAGGCACACTCAAACCTACCAATTCAGGTGGAGTCGATGCCTGGTACCTGCAACCTGCAGCAAACAAAAGTATCAAATACATACATTTAATCATCCAAGCAGGTACATAGTGATAGGGAATCGCAACATAGCAGGGTACTCATTATGAGTAATACTACACAGTCCCTTCCCAAAACACATCACAAGTATCCGCATTAAACAAATTCATTAGTAAATAAACAACCAGATAACACATAGACAAATAATCGCATTAATCACATAGTAAAACTAATCTACATAATCAATTAACCTATAACTGATCACAACATAAGCATAATGTATTAATCATAAAGTATCAACAGTGTCATCAACTACATCATAACAGAAAGCTTACCATCAAAATGTCTATCATACCCTACATATTCTGAGTATTTTACCCTCTTCTTCATGCTCCTTAGCTCGACCACCTGCTCATCCAAGGTGAGAATGGAGGGGCACTACAATTGTCACTAACAAAACAACAATTTGTGATCGTGTGGTGTCTATAGCTTAATTTATTGGTACCTCTAGAACTTTAATTTAATCACCATTTAGGTTTTAAAACTTTAATTTTGTCCTAAAAACTTTAAATTTTGTCACTTATAACAATAGATATTGAAGTTTGTTTATTTATTTTTATCACAATCAATCCTTATCAACTATGAGTCCAATATGACATTTTCCTTCTTAGGAATGTGATTCATTCCACCTTTTAAGCTTAGTTACATTATACTCTATTGATATCTACATATTTGCGTTCCATTGAAAAAGAAATAGAATGAAGCTAAAAATGTTTCCAAGTATATTGAAAGAGTTTACTTGTGTTTATTTTGATTAGATTATTAAATAATATATTTGTGTGTTTGGGACATTGAAAATTATTTTTGAATTTATTATAAGAGAAATAAACGCAAGGAAGAAATTTATATAAAATGTATTTAAACTACATAGCAATTATCTCACCATTTTAATGTAAATTTTTAGGTGTTTGGAAGCAGATCCTCAAATGATCACTTCACTACAAGACCCAGAGTATTATGAAAGAGTTCTTGAAGAATCCTTAACCAAAGTTCGAGCCAAAAAGGTAAATAATTCCTCTTTTCTTTCATAAAATTTTTAATCAAAAAAATTGTAAGTAAAATATTCAAAATATATTTTTGTTCTATTTTTTTTAATTTTAAATGTGCTAAAACTAAAATTTATTTTGAACTTTAAAATTATTATTTAACTTGAAAATAACTTTTAAATATATTATAGCAATATTTGGAACAAGCTGACATGGCCTCATACGACCAATTGATTATGAATGACCAAGGAAATATGAAGGTAAGTTTCATTTAAGGAAAATCACGGCTACACTATTTTAATTTTTTTTCATATTTTTCAGAAAAGAATGAGGACAAATTTGAATACAATTATTTAACACAATATATGGCAATGATGCCAAAATTTGTCTTTCTACATTTTACTTATTATAAGATTTAATGAATGGGATAAGACTTAGAACATGTTTCATGTTAATGGAAATATCCTCAAATTATTTTGACATTCCCAAAGTAATGCCTTGTTGCATGGATGAAAACATTTTTTGTATAAATGAGTTATTAGAATATCAAGAGGGCCTAGATTTGTAATTAGAATATCACTCTTCCTCCAACATGTATAAATAAGTTATTACTTGTAATGTCTGTACTATGCAAGGAAAAGGAATGCATTAAAATAAATTTAATTATGATACAACCGACTATCATCATTTTGAAGAAGTCGATGTATTCTTTAAATTAAGGATTTCAACAATTATTGTTATGTTGGCCAACTCAAGTTAATGAAGGATGACGGCCTCTCAAGGAAAATAAGACTTTATCCTGTTCATAAAATATATAAAATGAAGGGATGCAATTTACTATTATGAAGTGGTACATTTGGGTAGAAGACAAAAGAGTTTGTTATGAGCTGCGAATGGTTATGAAGGAGAGGTGTCATTCTAATTAAAACTATTTATTAATAATTTTTTAAATAAATATATCATACATTTAAAAATTTGAAATGACATACCAAAAAAACCTTAAATAAATAAAATAAATTATTTTTAATAAGTAACTTACTTTATTCCCTAGATTCTTTGAAAGAATACTCTATTAAGCATGTTTATAGGGAGGTCAATGGTGCGGAAGACTTCCTCGCTAATCTAGAGACTTCGTCAGAATCGTTCTCGAAAGGGGTTCTATTCAACAGAAACAATATTCCACCCCCTTTGGAAGCAATCCTCGTTAAAGACAATTCCTAAATAGTAATGACTAGAGAAAGGCTAGAAATGACAATCGAAACATACTACTACAGTCACATGTGAAAGAGGAAAGAATCCTTGAAGAACAAAAGTGTCAGCAACTACAGGACGGTACCAAAATTTAATGTGGCGTGCTCTCCTCCACGAACCCATGATGGTAGGAGGAAGGAAAGATCCACAGAATCGCTAAAAGGGAAGAGTTTGTATCATCATACAGTATACTGGTTCAGAGAGTAGCTTCCCGCCATCCTTCGCAATTCTTGACCCTTGGATGATAGGGTGGAATTTTGAGAAAGATATTGCAAGATCGACACTGCAAGTTCACGAGCTAAAATAAGAATCAAGGATGACAGAACCAAACATAAAAAGAAGAAGGACCCAAACAGAATTATCATTCTTTGCAAGCGCAAGAAATAATGGCCACAATAATGGGAGTTAGATGCAGTTGTCTATAAGAATGTAAAAAGCAATAGGTTGGTTTTTTGTTTAAATTCTGCGAAGAGCCTACAAGAGAGGTAGTGCTGAAGACAATTGGCATAGGGCTGTGGAATGGAGGTCATGTTCACGACGGCTTGGTTTATCAGAAGTTTTTTGTAAATATCAATCTTGTAATGGGCAGAACACAATGAAGCATAGCATGGGGATCAAGAATGATATGCCAGGCTAACCATGTAGCAATAATAACAATGGCCCCGTCCGCAGGGCCGAATTTAGCCAAGAGCATGTTGTGAGGAGCCTTTGCCTTGAAGGAAGGATCGACTGGAAAGGTGGCTGAAGGAATGTTAGTAGCCTACAAAGTTGGTATCGAGTGCAAACAAATGTAATGTTTCTAGAAACAAACTTAGGGACAAGACATTTTTTTTCTCCGCAACAGATTGCTTGTCTGAACGAATGTGCCGAAGGCATAATGGCTATTATGCACGACATAATGTAACTGGAAAACAATATCTACTTAGCTATCTATGTACTGCACGCTAATATGGCCTTCCTATCTAATGTTTAGGCTACTATAGCAACCAGTTTTTGCTTTATTCTCTGATATAAAGAATATGGGAGCCATCCCCTAGATGGGACTTACCAAAAAAAAAGTAACTTACTTTAATTTAGATTTAATTAGATGATCAAAATAAATTAATAATATTATATAAAACACAAACCTTATAATTAAAAAGGTAAGAGGAATGTTATAATAAGCAATATAACAAACAATGTGTATGCATTTTTTTAAAAAATTATAATTATTACAATTTTTCTCACCATTCATCCATCTTATTAGAAAATATTTAAAAGATGTTTGTGTGTCTTGAATTCTTTTGATAATCATTACTAATTGTAAGGAAATGAAAGCACCTTACATAAATATTTAAAGTAAATTAATCAAACCATGATAAAACAACATCTAACTTTACATATATTAGCTAAGATAACAATACTAAGAAAATATAAAATAAGAGTTAAATTAATAAATAGAATGGGGTATTTAGTATTAATATCTTCTTATCGTAATAATTATTATAACCCTAATTATTTTTACATTATTATAAAATAATTATGATTTAAAATAATTAGTGTTTATAATAATTATGATTTAAAATAGTTAGGGTTTATAATAATTAATATTATTATTGTTTGATAGAATATATAATGTAATAATGTAATTAATAATATTATTATTTAATAGAATATATAATGTAATATTATATATATTACTATTTATTATTGTTGTTTTAAAATTGAAGATAGCTATAACTATAAACTAGTATATTTATATTTAAAAAAAATATATCTACAGTACGCTGAGAGATATCTTCTAATTTGTTGGCATTTATAAATTACTTGCAGTTAGAATATTTGATATGCTCACATGAATTAATTTAAAGAGACTATGCTGCAAGACTTTTCATATTCTTCAAACGTAATAAAGATTTCACTTCATAACTGCCCAAGTTTTTCTATTTTTCTATCTGTTTGGCTTCCACAACTGCCCAAGTTTTTCTATTTTTCTATCCATTTGGCTTCCACGAATTTATTTATTTACACATTTTATGAATTTTGTTTACATGGGAATCTGAATCTTAATTGTTTACGGGAATCTGAATCTTTCAGCCCTTGTTGTGAGTGTAGAACACCTCTCGGCGTAATAATAATATTTAAATTTGATTTCAAAGAAAGAAGATTAATTTCCATACTTGTGGAGGCCATCTAAATTAATTTCTCAAAATCAAATCAAATCTAATCCAAAATAAAGAATTAGGGTTATGGTTAAGGTTAGGGTTAGGGTGAGGGTTAGCGTTAGAAGCAATAATAGGGTTAGGGTTAGAAATAGGGTTAGGGTTAGGGTTAGAACTAGGAGTAGGGTTACAGTTAGAATTATGGTTAGTGTTAGAATAATGTTTATGGTTAGCATGAAGGTTACAATTAGGGTAATGGTTATAATTAGAGTTATAGTTAGGGTTTAAATTAGGATTAATAAAAATATTATAATTATGGTTAGGGTTAGAACTAGGGTTATAGTTATGGTTATATTTTGTGTTACGGTTAAGGTTAGTATTAGGGTTACCATAAGAATTAGGGATAGAGTAGGGTTAGTATTAGGGTAAGAATTAGACTTGAAAGCTAGTATTAGGGTTAGGATAAGAATTAGGGATAGAGTTAGGGTTAGTATTAGGGTAAGAATTAGATTTGAAATTAGAATTGTGGTTACGAATATAATTTATCTTAAAATTTAAATTAGGGCTAGGGTTACAATTAAAATAGGGTTAGAATATTTTATTAGGTTAAAAATAAATATAAATAAAAAATTATTACAAAATAAAATAATATAAAAAAATATAATAATTAAAACTAAATATCAAATAATTTTTAAAAATAATGTAAAATTGTGAAGAATGATTGATATCAACATAATTATATATATAGGGGGACATATATAGGCGCCTTTTATACAATTTCTCCAATAAAAAGTGTAATATGGGCACGTATTTTATATACATTATTCCACAAATATCTTAAATTTTATTTAATCAATTTACCACATATAGGTAGAATAGGCGCCTCCAGAAGATCCTTTTGGCCTGGTACTTTAGATATATTTTTAACTATAGCTATACTAGTGTTAGTTATTTTTTTACTGTTAAAATCTTTAAGATTAATGAGAGTGTGATATTGCTTGCCATGATGATAAGTAATATTATCACCCTAGAACTTAGTGAAATAATAATATTCCTGGCTCTTCTATTGTCCGCTAATTGTAGGCATGTGCAAGTTTTTTGCGCAGAGAAGGTCGAGAGAAACTTCACATCCGGTTGGCTAGGAAGACATTTTTTATAACGCAGTTGCATGCATGAAAGACATTTTTCTTTAATAAGGCAGGTTATGTTTTTGAAATATAAGGCAGCTGAATGCATGAATTTTTTCATTCCTAATAGGCATGCATGAAATTTTGGGGATGCAAACTTCTCTTATGGCAGTGTAAACTTCAGATCAGACAACTCTTCAATTCATTGATCAAAACTTATGAAAGCAAACATCTGCCCATAGAGTTTCTTTGGAAATTCCTTTAAAAGATTCATTCCTAGCAGGCCAAAGGAGTAACAGGCCAGCCAAGGAATAGTAACAACCCACATGATATTAGATTTGAATAGAAAAAATATCTGGAGAACAACAATAAAATCAAACGCATCTAGTAAGGTATATAAATATATTTCTTGATTTTTTATTTTTTAATTTATTTTTTTATTTTCTTGATAGATAGATAAAATTAAATTGGAAAACTAGATAAAATTTAGAATGGGATACCATTTTTTTAATCTAAGCTTGCTTTGTGGGTCTTTGGTTTGAAAGAGGGTTTTTTTAGGAAGCTGCATGTGTAATTAGAGCACTAAACCCAGAGAAGGAATTTGCAAATTTTATTTAGTAGGTTAATCATCTTTTGTCTTTTAAATTGTTTTTTAAAATTTTTTTATGATATCTTATTAATGGATGTTTAAATTTTTTAATCGATAATGCAAATAAATATAGGTTCCTATCTTCTTTTTTAGACTTGGCAATTGTTTGCTCATTCGTCCTCTAATCATGGGGAGAGTTAAGCTCCAGATCAAGAAAATAGAAAACAACACAAATAGGCAGGTTACCTTCTCTAAGCGGCAAAATGGACTTAGGAAGAAGGCATATGAGCTCTCCATTCTCTGTGATATTGATATTGCACTTATTATGTTTTCACCCTCTAAAAGATCGAGTCAATTTTCTAGAAACAAAAGGTAATCTCCATTAGAAACACTCAATTTTTTTTTTAAATGCATAGATTTTTTCTCCTTGATAAATATTTTTTTATAGATTTTTTCTTGATAAACATTAGATAGTATTATAGCCAACCTTTAATGCACTATACATAGAAATTGCTATTATAAAGATGTTATGGGAGATTTTTTTTTGGCTTGTTGAATCTTTAGCTAGGCTATAGGCTGCTTTATTTTGTTGCACATAGATATCTTCATTTATAAAGAGGAATTTAGTACATATCTTTTATTTATAAGGAGGCTTTTAGATATATTGAATTCAGCTTAGTAATTATGTATATTTTAAAACAAATTATTCTTGAAAATAAATATCAATACAACCAAGTAGAAAATTTGTGACTAAATATGGCTGCATAAAATATACAACCAAGTATCTAAAATTTGTGATTAAATATGGCTTTATAATGTAGAAACTACAGTTGTTCATTCCATATGTAAGAAAAGATTCCAAATTATACTAGTTCAAAAAATTACATAGAATCACCATAGCTTTAAAAAATCAAGTCATAAGTAGCCAACATTGGACCATGGGATACTTTAATAATGTTAAACAAAGCGCTAGGGATGGTCTAAAGCAACATCAGCACAAAACTAGTTTAGTCATTTAGATTCATGAAAGCCTTAGCATTTTGCATACCAAAGACTAGCTAGTTAGCTCTTCCATGTATGGGTTTCTTTCACTGACCTGTAGTAACGAGAAAACCTTGACAGAAAGCAAATTGATCCAAGCCCATATGATACAAACTAGATGCATGGATTTGGGTTATAGGGTTGTGACCATGTATGCCAAGTGTGGGTGTTTAGTGCATATATTTTATTTATAAGGATGGTTTTAGGTTTAGTGAATATATTGGATTCGGTTTAGTATTTATATGGAATAAATATGTATAATAAGTGGACTTGTAATTAAAAATTCTCTTTTTCCTCATTTTCTAGTAGTATAGAGGATGTAATAGCTTGCTATGTCAATCTACCAAAGCATGAGAGGGGCATGTATGTGCTTTTTGCACAATTTAATTTTTTTCAGAAAACAAATTTATAATGATTTGGTGTTTGCAGCATGACTTCATTTTAAAAATTCAATTACTATGGAAGAATCAATAGTTAAACTAAACTACATCTTTTTATAAGATTGTTTCTTTTATCTTCATTAGAAATAGTTCATGAACAAGATTGCTTCATGATTGTACTTAATGTGTAATTTTCATTAGGCATTTTTACACAGATGAATTGGAATATTACATTTATTTATAAGATCATAGCCTTGTTCTTTTATCTTAGCTATGTTCTTTTATCTTTCTTACCAAAATAAATTGAATTACGCTGTTAAATCTTTTTATAAAATCACATGTGCATGTTTCTTTTAGATTTGTAAATAACATTTTAATAATTTGTTTCTTTGTTTTGGTTTTCTCTCCAAATATGGCAAATATACAAGCTTCAAAATCAAGAAGTCTTATAGTTGATTATTTTTCATATCTAAGATTTTTTACTTTAGTGTTTCTTTTGTTGTGTGTAAAGTTTTATAAGGAATAATTTATTAAAACAAACATTAAATATAAGAACTCTGTATACAAACCAAATTTATTAACATACATATGTATGAGCAGTTTTTAAATAGAGCAGTGAAAAAATTGAAGTGCGGGAGTGAACTTGCTAGTCATCTAGCAAGGTATATAATACTCAATTTTAGTATTCAATATTTTTTTCATGTCTTGTGAAATCCTCTTTTCCAATATTACTCATGCTAATAGGTGTTCATATTTTTCTATTTGTGATTATGCCTGATCATAATCAGCCCAAGAAACATTCCAAATGTTGAGGTATGCTTGATTTCATTACTCAAAAATCACTCTTCTACTTTTTTAAGTTACCATTAATTTGTAATATATGGCTATAATGATAACTTTGTAGGAACTTCAAAGGGAAATCAATGCATGGAAACTGCAATTAACAAATACTGAAGCAAGGCTCAGGTAGAATCTGTTTTTATTTTTATTTAACTCTCTCTTATTTATTATATTTTTGGGTCTCATTATTTGTGGACATTAAAAAAAGTTCATTTATTTATGAATCATAAATAATCTAATTAATTATTATTTCATTGTCACTAACAAAACAACAATTTGTGGCCATGTGGTGTCTATAGTTTAATTTATTGGTACCTCTAGAACTTTGATTTAATCACCATTTAGGTTTTAAAACTTTAATTTTGTCCTAAAAACTTTAAATTGTGTCACTTATAACAATGGATATTGAAGTTTGTTTGTTTATTTTTATCACAATCAATCCCTATCAACTATGAGTCCAATATGGCATTTTCATTATTAGGAATATGATTCCTTCCACCTTTAAGATTAACATTATACTCTATTGATATCTACATATGTGCCTTCCATTGAAAAATAACAAGAATGAAGCTAAAAACGTTTCGAAGTATATTGGAAGAGTTTACTTGTGTTTATTTTTATTAGATTATTAAATAATATATTTGTGTGTTTGGGACATTGAAAATTGTTTTTAAATTTATTATAAGAGAAATAAAAGCAAGGAAGAAATTTATATAAAATGTATTTAAACTACATAGCAATTATCTTACCATTTTAATGTAAATTTTTAGGTGTTTGGAAGAGATCCTCAAATGATCACTTCACTACAAGACGTAGAGTATTATGAAAGAGTTCTTGAAGAATCCTTAACCAAAGTTCGAGCCAAAAAAGTAAATAATTCCTCTTTTCTTTCATAAAATTTTTAATCAAAAAAATTGTAATTAAAATATTCAAAATATATTTTTGTTCTATTTTTTAAAATTTTAAATGTGCTAAAATTAAAATTTATTTGGAACTTTAAAATTATTATTTAACTTGAAAACAATTTTAAATATATTAGAGCAATATCTGAACAAGATGACATGGCCTCGTATGGAGAACCGAATATGAATGACCAAGGAAATATGCAGGTAAGTTTCATTTATGGAAAATCATGCCTATACTATTTTTAATTTTTTCATATTTTTTAGAAAAGAATGAGGACAAATTTGAATACAACTATTTAACACAATATATGGAAATGATGCCAAAACTTGTCTTTCTGCATTTTACTTATTATAAGATTTAATGAATGGGATAAGACTTAGAACATGTTTCATGTTAATCGAAATATCCTCAAATTATTTTGACATTCCCAAAGCAATGCCTTGTTACATGGATCACAACATTTATGTATAAATGAGTTATTAGAATATCAAGAGGGCCTAGATTTGCAATTAGAATATCACTCTTCCTCCAACTTGTATAAATAAGTTATTACTTGTAATGTCCGTACTATGCAAGGAAAACGAATTCATTAAAATAAATTTAATTATGATACAGCCGACTATCATCTTTTTGAAAAAGTTGATGTATTCTTTAAATTAAAGATTTAAACAATTATTGTTATGTTGGCCAACTCAAGTTAATGAAGGCTGATAGCCTCTAAAGGAAAATAAGACTTTGTCTTGTTCATAAAATATATAAAATGAAGGGATGTGATTTACTATTATGAAGTGGTACATTTGGGTAGAAGACAAAAGAGTTTGTTATGAGGTGTGAATGGTAATGAAGGAGAAGTGCAAATGGTTAAGAGCTATGATTATAATTTGAAGTGAGTTTTTTTAAGATAATGAGTCAGTGGTTAAACAAAAATATCTTATTTAATATATAAATAATGTGCTATTTAACATCTACTAAGTGGTGTGATCTATTATGAACAGAAAGGTATTAAATACAAGTTTGAAAGAATAGAAGGACTGCGATTTGTTTGAGTGGGAGTTTATGAAAAAAAAGACAACGATCCATTTTTGTGTAAAGACTATTAACAAAGGGCAGTGCTTGGTTATGAAGAGGTGTCATTATAATTAAATATCGTCTTTGCCAATTTGAGCTACACAACAAATTTGTGTTGGAGTTCATAACAATTCCAATCATATAGCTACACAATGGAATTTAGTTGGATTTTTACAAAAGGTATTGGTCTACACAACAAAGTTGTTTTACAGCTGCAAACAACAAAAATGAAACTAGAAAAAATTTCAACACTCTTATTAATTAGAGCAACCAGTGAGGAAGAACAAGAATAAACATTTGGTTTGTTTTTGGTCTCTTTGTTCTTGTTATTATTTTCATTTGGTGTCATATAATGAAACAATTTAATTAAAATATACATTAAAAAAATTAATATAAAACATATTTTCAATAATGTGAGATTAAACAAGCTAAAACAATCAAACTATAATAAGAAGTAAACATGATCATTTATCAGTATGGAAGTGTTATAGATCACATTTCCAAAACCATTCTTTTATGATAACAAGTTCTTGGTCTATTGTTGAAGTTGAATGGTTCTAAATGAATCCACCAAAGATCAAGTCTCACTGAATGCAAGAGTGTGACACCATAAGGAATGAGGTTGGGAGGTTCCAGCCTAAAGGTCATGCTCCTGTGTTCAAATAAAAAATTATATAACTCTATATGACATCACAGCTCTACTCACCATGGAAAACAAAATAGAAGTTAAAACAAGCATGCTATGCCATGCCATTTTCTATTCTGCTTGTAGAAATATAAAATACATTGCTACATTAGAAATAGCATGCTCAAAGCTTGCTTTATCAAGCCCATCTCCAAAATCTCATACCTTGCAACAACATTATGTATTTGTACATGATCGGAGCCCAAAAAAATTTCTAGGGGGCCATCATGTCTTCTTAAGAATGTTAGATGAATGAAAACCCCTAACTAAAATAAATTAGTGATGAGATCAACTCTTGAATTCCATAAAGATGGGATAGTCAGGGCCCACAAAAGTTGATGTCTGGTCTAATTTTTTCAACGTGATGTTTATGACCCATCAATTGACATAAAGAATATGGATTTTTAAAAGATCTTCTGCACTACCAGTCAATTCCTATCTTTCTATTGGGCACATAGATTTTGCATAGAACTTTGCCACCCTTCAACTTTGCGCCATCATTTTTTGGAATTTACAACCAATTTTCTTTCTCCCTTTGGTCCATTCTTAAGAGCCACTATGCCTCCAGAAGGAGTTTCCTCCTTTCTGGATCCTCCCCCTCTTCCTCCATTTGATGCTCATAAATTCCCATCAGTAGAACCTAGGGTTTTTTAACTCAGTTTCAAAGTTCATCATCCTCCTGATTTGTGATAACATGTGTTGAAGGCAAGGTGTTAAAAATGATTAAGGTAAAGTAGAGAAAGTCCATCGGTAAAACATCGATTGACAAAACTTAGGATTTTAGAAGTAGTCCGTAAGTTTCAAAATATCTCAATTTGCTGATAACATGGTAAAGATCAAGTCTTTTCCAATAGGACCACAAATTTCACCACCATTGGAATAGGACCTTGTGCATGGAACATGATATTTGGGATATGGATATCCAGATAAGAAAACCACCTAAAGGTTTCACTCTTTTCACAAATTATCCATTTGATTTTATCCCTTTATCGACCAAATTGTACTTTGGTGAACTGTGCTCTAAGACATTTTATCAGCGAACCTTATCTTCTTAAGACCATGGCTCTTTAATCCTCTTATTAGTGAAGTTTAATTTCTTAACACCATCGCCTATTTTCCTTTGTCACCAATTTGTAACAATCCCAAACACTTCCCCTATGTCGGTGATTTCCAACAATCCTAAACTTTACCTTTACGCCTTTCTTATCGGCAATTTTTTAACTTTTAAGAACTTTACCTTTGTTCCTTTTAAAATCCTTTAGTCAACAAAAGTATGAGAATCTAAACTTAGATTTACTTGGGCTTAATTGGCAAAGTTATGAAATTTGAAACTTGCCTTCTTCTAAGGTAATTGGCAATTTTTACAAAATTTGAACTTACGAATTTTGCCTATATTCGCTATTTTACCACATAGTCTTCTATTGTGTTAGAGGCTCACAATCCTAAGGGTGCATATTTAATGCCAAACCTAATGTAGTTAATAAAGGAAACAATTTTCATACCAAGGTCATGTAGGTTTAGTACAATCCTATCCAAGTTTCCTAAAATCAAATATTGAACACCTTTTGTTAATGCCATGACCGTATATCAAAAAATCACCAAGTATCTCTAAAATCCTTCTATGATAATTTAGATTAATATGTATATTGTAACTGAGATATCTTTTATTAGGACATTCACTATTAGAATTGTGGTTGTAAAAGTCCCTAGAAGGGCTCACAGGAGCCATAAATCCCTACAAAATAAAATAAACCTTTCACAAAGGAGAGAAGCAAATAAAGAATGTTAAATTCCCAACGATTAAATTAAATACAATGAGTACAAGAGCCTTGCTTATATAAGTAAGGGTGAAACCTAGGACACTTAATATTATGACAAGTGTCTTAATTTTATGACATGAGACACAAAGAGTAAATGCCATAAAACTTAAATAACTAGGTACATGGAAAAACCCAAGAGGGTAACTAGTTAGAGAATAAACCTTTTCACACTAACACCCCCTAAGTGCAACTTAGGAGAAATTAAACAAATGCAAAGATGCAAAGATGGGTCCCAACAACTAGGCCTAATGGATCTTTACTTTTCTGTCAAAAAAGTTTTACATTAAGTTGAAGGGGAATGGTGTGCTAGAACAGATCTTCCCTATATGCTTTGAGTTCATCATATGTCCAAGCAAAATACCCCTAAACTTTTTCAACAATGCAATTAACAATTGCTTCTCTATAGGCTTCAACCTTTTTCCAATGTAAACTAGTTTAGGCAACTTTATTTCCTAAATTGACTGCTTCTATGTCTTCATCCTAAACCAGTTTTTTTTTCCCTTTGCTATGATTTGTGCCATCAAACATCCTTTCTAAAGTAACTAGACCTCTTGGGATTGTATTTTTATTCAATTGTATTACTTCATTCCCAAACAATGTATCTTTTTCATTCTCCACTTCCCCCATAGGTTGCTAATCAATCAACTGATCCTCAAACTCATTCATGGTGTTCATAAACTTGAAGATCTATTGATCATCATCAAATATTTTCCAATTACATATTTTATCCAGGATAGTTGGCCTTGTGAGCACTTCAACATTATATGTGCAACATGGAGAGGTAATTTTTTGATCAAACTTAAATGTCGCAACCACAAAAGAATCAACTGCAATGTTTTATGCTCTATCTATCCAATCCATTCCAACCATTACAAATAGTTCAATGGTGTCCCATATTGCATTGCAATACATCTTGAGCCTCTTTTCTTTTGTCACATACTTGCCTCTCACTTGAGAGACTACCAACTTAGAATCACCTAAAATACACAATTGATCTGACTTCATATTTATGTGCAACATTCAACCCTAACATGAGAGCTTCATATTCTATAGCATTGTTAGTGCAATGGAAAGATAACTTGAAAGAGAACTTAAACTTCTCACCACTAGGTGAGACCAAAACAACACTTGCACCTAAACCATCCTTTGAGCAAGCACCATCAAGTACAAGGTCCATAAGTAATTTTTATTCTTGAGGGGACTAGGGTAGGGAATAAGGTCAACTACATAAAGACTTTGATCATCAAAATATACAATAAATTGATCAAGACCAATGTTTGAATACAACACCTCATTTGTATCTTTGGTCAGGTCTTCAACAGTGCATCATCCTCTTCTCTCAGTGCAATGTGACTTCTTTATCTTGTAAGGGAATGGTGTCATATGATAGGTCCATTTGTATACTATCACCAAATGGATGCATCCCATTTTCTAGACAACAACATCCCCTACTTAGTAGGGAAATCCATAATAATTCGTCCATCAAGAAAGATCTCCCAGGGAATGTGGCAAGCTGGACCTTTACATCCTTAACAATACCTATGATATTAACCTCTCAGGAATCCATGATAGAGAATTTCCCATAAGACTTGGATACCTTTATACCTAATGCATTCATGACTTCTAAGTTCATCACATTACTAGAAGCACTAGAACCTAGCATGCAAGTATGGACTAGTGATTCGTTTATCAACAAAGAAGTATAGAATGGGTCAACATTCAATTGATTATCTACTATGGAAGTACCTAGGTAGACCTCTAGTATATATTGGGCATTTGTTTTAGCAGTAACACCATTTGGAACATGTGTGAAACTATCTAGATTTTTTGCGATAATGATATAGGGTTAACCCTTTCCCTATGTTCTAGGATTCTAAGGAGCTCACTTATGGGAATAGAGATTCTAGTCTAGCTCAAGACTTGATCCATATCAATAGGGTTATATTTTGGCAAAGGAGTTGATTGTGGCACAATAATGTCATTTGCGGTAGGGATATTTGAAATAACCTAGCTATGAGATTCTTACCTTTGGTGTTGCTAGCCTTTTACCTTGCTTCTCCATGCTCCTTATATGATGCACTTCAATTTTGTTTAGGTGTGGGATCGAGGTAATCAATTTTTAGGACTTCATCATTGAATGCAAGCACTACAACCCTATTGGACTTGGGGATATATCTTCTTTGCACCATCGACTCTCCATCAAGGACTTTTATTTCTCCATCTCTCCGTGTAGTGATACCACTTGTGCCTTCCACACGACTTTTCTTTGAGTCCTTTTTATTGTTGTGTGGCATGTGTACTAGCCTACTAGGCTTATTTGTGTTACACATATTCCCTTTAGGTTGTACTCTTTGATCCCTCAACTTATAATCTCTTTGTACTCGTATCATTGTAGAATCTATAAAGGCCTTAATATCTTCATTAGATGACCTTCCATTTTTGCATCACTAACACATGAGTTCCCTAAGTTGTCAAAATTCATGTGTTGGTAACTCATAGTGGTTGTGACTACTACCATAATCATACTGGAGGACTTCTTCATAATCAACCTAAGGCATATTTTTTTAGTCATCATCTCTTGAGTCAATCTCAAATGCATCTAGTTGATCAACATAATTTTCATCATATTACTCAATACCTTCACCTTTTTTGGGTACTCCATCTTCCTTAGCCGTCATAAGTGCAACAACACACAATTTAGGGTTATGTGGTAGGAAGTAGACCTCACACCAAGCATTATCTTCCCAGAAATTCACATGTTCTCTTCTCAATAGATTAGGAGGATCCTTGTCAAGTTGTCTGAAGTCCTTCTACCTTTGCATTATTTGCCTGTCAACTTATAGTGGCTTCATGGACCAATCTATATTATAAGGTATATTACGCAACCTCTGCCCCTCATTAAGATGTGGCATAATGACATTGTTTTAGGGTAGACCTTTCTCATTTCTTGCCACCCTATAAGATAGGTCTTTCATTGCTTTCATTGTTTATTGGATGTACCTCTCAAATATCTGAGAATCCATTTTACTGCATTCCAATGCTCAAATCCAGGATGACTCATATACCTGCTAACAACTCCTACAACATGTGCAATATCCAGTCTCGTACATACCATGGCATACATTAAACTTCCTACAGCTGAAGCATATGGTATCTTGGACATTTTTTCTTCCTCCTCTTGTGTCTTAGGACACATATCCTTAGTCAATTTCAAATGACTAGGCAAAGGTGTGCTGACAGCTTTTGCATTCTCCATGTGGAATCTCTGCAACACCTTTTCAACATAAGCAGCCTAAGATAGAGTCAATTTTCTGTTCATCATATCTCTGCAAATTTTCATACCAAGGATTTATTTTGCTGCCCCCAAATCCTTCATATCAAATGACTGTGCTAACTGTTGTTTTAACTCTCTTATGTAATCCATGTTAGACCCAGTGACAAGCATGTCATCAACATATAAACATAAAATAATGTAGCTGTCATTATCCAACCTCTTAAAATAAACACAATGGTCAGAATTACACCGACTGTAGCCTTGCTCAGTCATAAAACTATCAAATTTCAAATATCATTGCCGAGGTGCTTTTTTTAGGCCATACAAACTCTTCTTCAATCTGCATACCAGTTTCTCCTTACCTTTGACCTCAAATCCTTGGGGCTGTTCCATGTATATCTCCTCCTCCAAGTCACCATGGAGAAAGGCAGTTTTCACATCTAGCTGTTCCAAATGCAAATCTTCAGCAGCCACGATACTTAAAACAGTATGAATAGAAGTCATCTTGACAACCAGAGAAAATATCTCATCAAAATCAATGCCCTTTTTTTTGTGTAAATCCTTTTACAACTAACCTGGCCTTAAATCTTTTCTTACCTCCATCTTCCTCTTTTAGCCGGTAAACCTATTTGTTTGGTAAAGCCTCTTTACCTGCAAGTAACTTATATAATTCCCAAGTCTGATTTTTCAGTAAGTAGTCCATTTCTTCTTTCATTGCAAGCTCCCACTGAACCTGTGTATCCACCTGCATAGCTTCATCATACCCTTCTGGTTCACCAGCATCTGTTAACAAAATAGAATACAAAGAGGGAGAAAACCTTTCAGGAGGTCTACTTAGCCTTGTTGACCGTCTAACATTCACTGGAGTTTGTGGTATTTCTGGTTGCTGTTGCGGAGCATGAGGAACCACTGGAACATCACTATTTGGAGTATCATCCAGCACCACATAATCTTTTTCTTTCTTTTCATGCTGCTGCAACTGATCTTTGTACAACACCTTCTCATTGAATATATCATCCCTGCTTCTCACAATTTTCTGATTTTCAAAATCCCAAAGCCTATAACCAAATTCATCAATGCCATATCCAATGAAGGTACATTTTTTTGATTTTGCATCCAACTTGGTTCTATTTTCAGAATCTATATGTGCAAATGCTTCACAGCCGAAGGTTTTCATAAAAGAATAACTCACCTTCTTACCTGTCCATGCTTCCTCTGGAATATCACAGCCCAAAGGAACTGAAAGACCTCTGTTAATTAAATATACAACAGTGTTGACAGCCTCTGCCCACATGTTTAAAGGCAGCCCAGCATGCAATCTCATGGTCCTTGTATGCTCCATTATTGTCCTATTCATAAGTTCAGCCACTCCATTTTCCTGTGGAGTCCCTGGAACCGTTTTCTACCTACGAATTCCATTTAAGGAACAATAATCTTCAAATTCTTTGCTGCAATACTCACCGCCATTATCAGATTTGGGACATTTTAATCTTTTACCCATCTCATTCTCAACCAAGCTTCTCCATTTCTTAAATGTTTCAAATACATCAGATTTCTGTCTAAGGAAATAAATCTAGACCTTCCTAGTTGCATCATCTATGAATGTAACATAATACCAAGAGCCATCGAGAGAAGATACCTGAGCTAGTCCCCATACATTTGTATGCACAAGCTCTAACTTTTTATTTTTCTTTTGCTTCCCATCCTTGAGAAAACTGACTCTCCTTTGTTTACCATACACACAATTTTCACAGAAATCCATATTAATACATTTCAGACCTGGTAAAACTTTCTTAGAATGAAGTACCTTCATACCTTTTTCACTCATATGTCCAAGTCTGTTATGCCACAGTGTTGTTTCAGAACTTGCAGCAACTTTTCCAGTCTCTTCCTGCAAACCTGCAGCAACTGTTCCTGAACCTGTTTGTTTTTTCTCTGTAACAGCTAAAGTAGAAGGAACAGTATGACCTGTACAAGGATATAAGGTGCCTACTGTTGGTTTTTTCCCAGACTGGATGCTTATTCCCAGATTTCCCTACAAGGTAGCCATCAATGATCAATAGGATCTCTAGGCCAGGGGCCAACAGTATAGGAGATAGACTCTATTTTTATCTCCTCTTCTTCTTTAGGCTCTGCAGAACCAAGGGGAGTATTCCCTACTCAACATCTATGAAATGCATCTTTGTATTAGCTGGGATGTTGACATAAAGCAGATAAATCCTCTCTTATGCAGACCAAAACTATGAAATAAGTGCAAAGGGGCTAGCTTTGGGCCTATATTCAGTTGTAGACAAAGGATTTCAGTCCTAAACTACTTCTATTGTCCTAATGGTTGTTTTGGAGTTTGATTTTTATTTTATGTGTTTGGATGCAAAGCTGGACCTGGTGCATAACCTCAACGCAGAGCTAGATTGGTGCCTATCCAGGGCTTGGAGTCATAGACATACACATGTAAATGTTTAGCATAAACATATTAAAACTAGATTTCAAGGGGATTTGTGTGATATCTGCCTTACAGATACATCCCAGAACAGAGTATCAAGTTATCTCTACTTATGATATCCTAACTGCAATATACTTTCCTCAATACTTAACCTAAAAATAGTTTAATCCATCCCTTGAATAGAAGTTAAGAGATCAAGCATTCAATATAGTAAACCTATATCCTAGAACCCAAGACGCCCCTTAGATATCCAGATTCAAAAGGAAAGCATATTCAATACAAGAGACAGACAACAAAACACATGCAATATAGAATTAGTCATCTAAATCAGCATGAAACCAATGAATTTATGCACAAAACATAAGGCATGATACTCATAAACTCACAAAATCCACTGCACAGAGCAACCAAAACCAGATGTATTTCATTACAGAGCCAAAATGTCCAGTTTTCAACAACAACAAAATGGGTCACACAGTCTGCTTAAATAGCAAGAGAATGGACCCAGCAAATTAATTACATGGCTCACCAAAAATTTGCCAGATACAAAGTATCAGAAAAATGGCGCTCAAAATCATAAATGCAACAGGGGACAAATCACGGAGAAGCCAGAGAAGGATGAGGAGCAGGTGAGATCAAGCCTTGTGCCGCCGCCAAGGGACTTTCTTCATAAATCGGGTGTTTGAACCTATCAATACAACCCATGCCTTCCAGCATAATATGCCATTACTGTTTCATCTACCCGCAGGCCCCAGAGTGCAGCCACAGCAAGTTTCCTCAGAGTCTCCCGCCAAAAGCAGTTGCAAATGCGAGAGAAAACCCCTACCGTAGGTTCAAAATGTAGCCGTTGATCGAAAACCCAGTCGCAAAGATCAAACGGCCCCAAAAATAGTGAAAAGACGCCCGCCAACGAAACTATGCCACGTAGGCACCTCAATTTTCCAACGCTGGGTCATCGCTTCTCATTTTCCTTTATCTCCCTGGCTGAGAGTCAACTGTCGGAACCTCGCGCGAAAGCCACCATGTGGCAAGCTCCGCGGCTCCCTTGAAACATTAGAGACCCTCCAAGAAACTCCTACGGAGGATGACATTTGTCAGTTTCCGCGTCACTTAGAAACTCATTACCATGGTCGGGGAAAGGTCAAAAACAAATGTGGCCCTCACGTCGCATCAGACACGTGGCGCATTCCGCGTAACTGCTGAAACACAAAGAAACTTAAGAGAAACAATCATAAGTCCCAGGATCCTCTGCCACGCGTCACCCTCTGAGACACTTGACATTTATGCTGGGGCCCACCACAAGCTTCACTTAACGTTTTAAACAAAAAGAAACAGCTTGTGGAAGCTGACACTTGTCACGCTCTGCAGTAACTACGAGGGACACACGGCACTTTCCGCGCACTCATTGAAACTTTAAGGAAACTGCCCCTGCTGGTGACACCTGTCGCAACCTGCCACATTAATGAAACATTAGGAAACAGTGTGGAAACCTACGCGGAAACAACCATGTGTCAGGCTCCGCAGCACCTCCTGAAACATTTAGAAACTTTTTGAAACACCCGCGGAAGCCGCCACATGGCGCCTTCCGCGGTCTCTTGAAACATAAAGGCCCCTCTTCAAAGCTTTAGTGGAAGCTGACACATGTCATCCTCCGTGGCACTTGAGACACTTCACTGGGACCCACCATCATCCTCGCCTCATTCATAAACAAAATAGAAACCATTTCAGAAGCGGACACTTGTCGGCTTCCGCAGCAACCTCAAGGGGCATGTGGCATCTTCCGCCCCTGCTTAGAAACTTTAAGAAACCTTGACGGAGAGTGACATGTGGCGCTATCCGCAGCGAGCAGCATGAAACACAAAGGAAACACATCGGACACCCACAGAGACTGACATTTGGCAGGATCTGCTGCAACTTAGAAATTTCCTGAAACTCAAGCGGACAGTGACACATGGCAAGCACCGCGTTGCCTTGAGAAACATTAAGGGTCTTTCAGAAACTGGCAGAAACTGTGAAACTTAGAAGAAACTACATAGAAACTTCAGTGGAAGCCGACATGTGGCGCCTTCCGCGCTCAAGCTGAAACATTAAGGGGCCGCTTTCGCCGTTGACACGTGGCATGCTCCGCGGGAAGCAAAAACAAAGGCACAGATTTAAACTGGGGCTTAACACTTGGAGGTCCCACGGCTGTGACACAAATTGACCCTTCTAGTCACACACAGAAACATTTAAGGACACTGGAACTATGACTCGATAAGCATTTTTTATGCGTGTGACCCAAATTTTTAACATTTTCAGGGGCTGACAGTAATTTCAGCAACAAAACAAGATCCCGCAACTTAGAAATTTTAGGATTTGAGGGAGAAAATTAGCAAACATTCAATTTTAAAACCCTAGACATAAATAATTACCAACATAGGCTCCGATTGGGGACGTGCAGGCGCAAGACTGCAACGAGGACTAGACAACTCCAGACAGACCAGACAAAACCCAAAATTCAAAATAGGACCAACCACACAAGGTATGTACAAAATATTTACAACTATTTTACATTGTGCACACAAGTTACTCATTTATGTGAAAAAGGCTTTAAGGAATTTGCTGTGCACTGGCAATTCCATTAATTCACCACTTAGGGTTTGGAGAAAATAGGAGTCTTCACCATAGATATCGCTAATTTGGTATGGGCCTATCCACAAGGGTTCAAATTTCCCATGTCTACCCTTATCCTGGTTCTTTGCATTCCACATAAGGACCACATCACCTATCTGAAAACCTCTCTCTGTAACCCTTTCATCAAACAGGTACTTCACCTTTTGTTGTTTCTTGATGTTTGTCTTCTGTGCCTCTACTCTGATTTCATCTAGTTCGACTAGTTGATTGATCCTTTCAGTCATTGAATCATTAATCTCCCCATCATTCTCTTGTATGAACTTGTAAACTGGCAGGAGGTTATTCACAGGCAATCTAGCTGCTGTACCATACACTAATTCATAAGGTGACCTTCCAGTGGCTTTTTTCACTATCACCCTATCAGCCCATAATGCCAACTTCAGTTTTGAATCCCAGGATTTCTTATTTTTATCCAGTATCCTCTTGATGATCTTCATTAGGCTTCTGTTGCTTGATTCTGCTTGACCATTTCCTTGTGGGTGGTATGGTGATGTGTGAGACAAGTCAATTCCATATTTATTGCAAAAATTAACAAATTCACTTGATCTAAAGCACATTGCATTATCTGTGATTAACTTGACTGGTACCCCAAACCTGATAATAATATTCTCCAAGATAAAATCCATCACCACCTTACTTGTAGCCTTTTTAGTAGGGATAGCCTCAATCCATTTAGTGAAGTAGTCAGTAGCAACTAGAATCCAACTATGTCCTCCACTAGATTTCTCTAAAATTTCCCCTATGAAGTCAATTCCCCATTGCTAAAATTGAGCTTCTACAATCATGGTCTTAAGGGGCAATGCACCTTCATATCTCAACTTTCCTGAGAACCTCTGGCAAGGGTCACATTTCCTTACCAGCCTTTGTGCATCTGAAAAGATAGTGGGCCACCAATATCCTGCCCTAAGGATCTTATGAGCTGTTGTTTGGGCAGTATAATGTCCACCACACAATCCTTTATGCATATCATTCAAAACATTGTTAGCTTGATCTTCATCCATACATCTCAGCAACACACCATCAGGGTTCTTCTAGTATAGCTCACCTTGAACAATAACATACCTGATTGCATGTAGTTTTAAGGTCCTTTTTTTTACTGTCATTGAAATGGGAGGGACAATTTAGATTTTGCAAGTAATATATGATGTCATTATACCATTCAGATTTTGATACATTGACATTCTCATTCTGGACTGCATTGACTTGGCATGCCTCTAGATTTGACTGTGTCATTAGCTTTGCTAACCCTTGTCCCCTTACCAATTTTGTGATCTGTATCTCTATGTTGAACTCTTGCAATTTATTTATCCATCTGCATCTCCTTCTAGTTACCTCTTGCTGAGTGAAGATATCTTTTATTACTGCATGAGGAACATATGCAATTATTTGTGAGCCTACCAAATATGGCCTAAAGCTCTTAACTGCTCTAACCAGTGCATATGCATGTTTCTCCATAATGTCATACTTTAATTCAACAGCCTACAATGACCTACTGAAGAAAGCAATGGGCTGTTCAAACCCTTCCTCATTTTTTGCAATAAGCATGCAGCAATAGTATGGAAAGAAGCAAATGAGAATAACTAAAATGGCTTAGAAAAATTAGGAGACTTTAGCACAGGAGCCATCTTTATAGCCTCTTTTATGTTCTGGAATGATTCAGTTGCTTCATCCTCCCATTTGACAGTTGCACCCTTTTTCAACATCTTGGAAATTTCTTTTGTGGTCTCTGCAAAGTTAGGAACAAATCTCCTAACAAAGTTTATTTTTCGAAAGAAAGACTGAACACCTTTTACTGTCTTAGGGATATGAATTCTATCAATTGCTGCTACCCTATCAGGATCAATCCTAACTCCATCCTTGGAAACAATGTGTCCAAGCAATTTTCCTTCCACAACCCCAAAAGCACATTTCTTTGGGTTGAGAGAAATGCCATACTCTAGTGCTCTAATAAAAATCTACTCGAAGTGCATACAATGCTGCTCTTCTTTCTTTGAAAAGGCAGTCAAATCATCCTGATAAACAGCCAAGATTGAATCAATCAACCCTGCAAAAGCAACATCCATTGCTCTTTGAAATGTAGCACCTACATTTGTTAGTCCAAATGGTATCCTTACATATACATAGGTTCTCCATGGAGTAGTGAAAGCAGTTTTAAATTGTTCTGATTCTTTTACTTTCACTTGATTGTACCCTAAAAAACCATCCATCATAGATAAAAGTTCACAACCAGTCACTCTTTGCAACATGGCCTCCATATTTGGTAGTGGATAGTTATCCTTCAAAGAAGATATATTTAGATTTCTAAAGTCCACACACACCCTTATATCACCGTTCTTTTTTCTGACCGGGACAAGGTTAGACACCCAAGTTGAATGTCGGATAGGCATGATTATTCCAGCCTCCCTAAGTTTTATAAGTTCTTCTTGCATTTTTGGAGCTAAGGTTGGGTTGATAGGCCTCTGTTTTTGTCTAAATTGTTTAGCTCCATGCTTCAAAGGGATTTCATGCTGAAATAAATCCTCTCTATAGGCTTTCAAATCCTCATATGACCAAGCAAAAACATGCTTATACCTTTTCAACAATGCAATCAGCATGCTCCTGATGTGTGGTTTGAGCTGTTTGCCAATGTATACCTTTTTGGGAGAATGAGATGTTCCCAAGTTTATCTCCTCCAGATCATTCTTGTTTGTTGGAGATAATTTTGTAACAAATTGGTCCCTATTGTCAAAAGCTCTTTCTAAAGCTACCAACCCTCTAGGGATTTTGTTTGTCTTGAGTTAAATTTGTTCCTTCCCTAAAAGAGTTTCTTTTCCATCTATAACTTCCACAAAGTTTTAAAAATCCATTTCTTGGTTCTCATATTCATCAATACAATGCAGAAATCTCAATAAATCCTTATCATCATCAAACACTTGCCAGCTGCATACATTATCTGGCACTGCAAGCCTAAGCTTGACTTCAACATTTGTAACATCTGACAAAGTTATATCATCTAGCCTTATATGGCTACATTGGCTAGAAAATTTGCTCTGACATTTTTTGATCTTTCTATCCAATTTATTGAAAAAGCATCAAACAATTCAATTGTATCCCAAACAACATGCTTATATTGTTTCAACCTTTTATTTTTTGATGCATACTTATCTCTAATTTGGGACACAATAAGCTCTGAATCACCAAACATTTTGAGCATCTTAATTCTATGCTTCAAAGCAACATTTAACCCTAATAACAGAGCCTCATACTCTGCAATATTATTTGTACAGGCAAACCTCAACAAGAAAGAGAATTGGAGAAGCTTACTAGTTGGAGACAGAAAAACAATTCCAGCACCAGAGCCTTCTTTTGAACAAGCTCCATCAAAATACATGGTCCAAAGACCTTGCTGGTCCAACTCTTGAATGCAAATTTTTTCTCTTTTATCTTCCTTATCATCTGAGACAACTCTGAAATTTTCACAGTCAGTGTCTACAAAACATATATGCTCCTCTGATTCTTGATCCTCCACTATCTCTGATGATCTTTCTTCTCAGATCAGTTTGACATCCCTGCCATTCATTGGGATCATGGCATATGACAGATCTAGTTGCATACTTCCACCAATCAGTGCTGCCCATCTTCTTGACAGCAACATGCCATATTGTGGCTTGATATCAACAACTGTTATGTTCATTCTATAGATCTTTTCTGGATATGCTGCCAATCTAAAATCAACATCCTTCATGATTCCAATGACAGGTACCTCCCTAGCATCCATTGCATAGCATTTCCCACATGCCTTGTCTATTTTTAATCCAGCTTGCTACATAATGGCCAAAGGCATGATATTTGTAGATGCTCCTGAGTCAAGCATACAATTTCTAATCACTTTTCCATTGATAACCAGGGAGACATAAAATGGTTCAACCTGTGAAGGGCATTTTGTCATGGTCATCCCTAGATATACCTCAGGAATTTCATCCTCTTCAATGCACATAACTTGTTTCTTATCCTGAGTCTTAATATTCTGCTTGGCTTGAAATGGTACTCCTGAAATCAAGGATACAGTCTTATTCTGAATTCTTCAACTTTCATCAGCTCCATTAGTGGAATAGAGACTTTTATTTGAGACAAGACCTGAGTGATGTCAAATGGAGCATAATTTTGAATAACAGTTGTAGCCTGATCCACAGTCTTACCTCTATCCTGAGATGATCCAACTTTAGTTTTTATGGCTCTCTGACTGTCATCCTTGTTCTGAAAATTCTTATTTTGATCTTCAACCTGGGGAACTCTATTTTCTGGTCCTTGGGGATCATAACTTGTTTTTTGCTTAAAATTTTGCCTATTATTGTTCCATTGCTTCTTTTGTGTCTCAATTCCTTTATGACTGTGTACAGGCTGATTTGCAGAAATGCCTTCTAGCTGATGTGGGCTGCTTACTTGAGCTTTACCTCTTAGGTTGTAGTTGCTTTTGACTTGAGCAACTGCTGCAGCTATGAAGGCCCTAATTTGTTCATCAGAAGGCCTCCTCAAGTTATTCAGGAAACTGTGTGAATCCTAAGCATAGGCATAGTTGTCTTCATCATCTTCATCCCGGTAGCCCTGAGTTTCATCATTTGCATTTGCATCAACATCATGAAAAGAGTATTCTCTATTTGTAGACAACATGTTGACATTATCATCTTCCATGCAATGAGGCTTATTGCACTCATCACAGGCCATGGCATTGTTATATAGAGACTGAGCAATCATACATTGTGACTGTGAATGAAGCATCTGGCATATTATACACCATGGAGTATCATTAACAATATTAACATCCTTCTTCAAAGGATCAGGAGTTTCCTTGGTATGTTGAGCTCTTTGATTTGTGTTGTTATGTGGCAATACAGGCCTACCATTATGCCAATTGGTATTATATGGCATATCATGCAATGATGGTCTCTTCTCCTGTCTTTGATAAGCTTGCCTATCAGGACCTATCCCTTTTTCACTTTTAGCCAGTCTATAGCTTAGGTCCTTAACAACATTTGCCAATTTATCTATTTTATCTTCAGGGGTAGATGTACTACCTTGAGTGTTTTGAGGTTTGTTTGGATTCTACAGAATTTTCACATCATCCCTTCTGTTTGTTTTACCAGATGCCTTTCTATTATTTTCAATATTTGTTGCAACTTTGAAGGCATCTCTGAGGCTATGAGGACCCTTGTCTCTTAATCCATAAGCTGTCTTGGCATCAAAAGCATTTATGTACAACACTATGCACATATGTTCATTTGCTTCATGTGATGTGGCAATTTGTTCAACACCTTCATGAATCTAGCATTGAAATCACCAACCTATTCATTTGATCCTTTGCGTGATACTAGTAAACTCATTTACAAAAAAGTTAGGGTCAGTTTTGTCACCATATTGCTCCTTAAACATCCTTTTGAAATCATCCCATGATGAAATGCTTCTGTCAGGTATACTTTTATACCATTCCTTGGCTTCATCAACTAAGGATTGCATAAATGATTTCATGAAAACATCCTCATGCTCAACCTCAAAGTTATCCATGACATTTTGGAAAGCTTTTAAATGATCCTCTCTTGAGACAGTATTGTTTCCTAAAAATTTAGGCACTTGCAGCCTCACATGTTTGTCAAAAGGTTTGGATAACTAGGAATGCCATCAAAAACAAGTTGTCTGAATCTATCCAACTACATTGGGTGCCTCTCAAACTGATTAGCATTTGCATTTCTATTTACATTTTGATTTCTCACATTATTTAATGGAGCTCTGGTGTTATTGTCTACATTTTGTCTTTGATCATCATTCTGATGATACTGTACCTCATTTCTTTGTTGATTTCTCTGCATATTTGCATTTTGGAGGGTAGCAATTGAATCATTTTGAGCAACTCTCAAAGCCTGCACTTTCTGTCTCATATCATCTCTGATTTTTACTGCTTGCAGATATTCTAACTCAGCCCTTAAGCTCTTAATTTCATCAGCTAGTTCTTCCTCTCTAGGCATAGAAGAAGATGGTTTTATCATATTCTGATCATCATTATCATCATCCCTTACGGATTCAGCCTCTTCAAATCTATCAGGAGAATCATGAAAAGGACGTTCTTGAAACACCTCTGACCTTCTTCTCAAACCATTACCTTGTTGCCTTTCATACACATTCTAGATTTTAGCCTCAGTGTTTGAAAAATAAGGTACTGTCTTCTCTGAGGATCCTGGATTACCCTGAATAAAATTATTTTTCTTGGGGCTAGGAGAACCATCTTGACTGGCTCGAATAGTCCCCTTTTTTCTATACATCATTTTTATGGGTAACTCTTCAAATAGAGTATTATGCTAGGATCTTCTCCCTTGCATACAAATTTTTACTTTACCGGTTGGGAGATTGGTTCGGAGTCGCCACCTATTACTAGGAACTGTTTAGTTTAAATCAAGGTTCTTTCTCAAAGTTTATCCCCAGTAGAGTCGCCAATTTCTGTTGGTTTTTTTCCAGACTGCATGCTTATTCCCAGATTTTCCTACAAGGTAGCCATCAATGATCAACAGGATCTCTGGGCTAGGGGCCAACAGTATAGGAGATAGACTCTATTTTTATCTCCTCTTCTTCTTTAGGCTCTGCAGAACCAAGGGGGGTATTCCCTACTCAACATCTATGAAATGCATCTTTGTATTAGCTGGGATGTTGACATAAAGCAGATAAATCCTCTCTTATGCAGACCAAAACTATGAAATAAGTGCAAAGGGGCTAGCTTTGGGCCTATATTCAGTTGTAGACAGAGGATTTCAGTCCTAAACTACTTCTATTGTCCTAATGGTTATTTTGGAGTTTGATTTTCATTTTATGTGTTTGGATGCAAAGCTGGACCTGGTGCAATAACCTCAACGCAGAGCTAGATTGGTGCCTATCTAGGGCTTGGAGTCATAGACATACACATGTAAATGTTCAGCATAAACATATTAAAACTAGATTTCAAGGGGATTTGCGTGATATCTACCTTACAGATACATCCTAGAATAGAGTATCAAGTTATCTCTACTTATGATATCGTAACTGCAATATACTTTCCTCAATACTTAACCTGAAAATAGTTTAATCTATCCCTTGAACAGAAGTTAAGAGATCAAGCATTCAATATAGTAAACCTATATCCTAGAACCCAAGGACACCCCTTAGATATCCAGATTCAAAAGGAAAGCATATTCAATACAGGAGACAGACAACAAAACACATGCAATATAGCATTAGTCATCTAAATCAGCATGAAACCAATGAATTTATGCACAAAACATAAGGCATGAGACTCATAAACTCACAAAATCCACTGCACAAAGCAACCAAAACCAGATGTATTTCATTACAGAGCCAAAATGTCCAGTTTTCAACAACAACAAAATGGGTCACATAGTCTGCTTAAATAGCAAGAGAATGGACCCAGCAAATTAATTACATGGCTCACCAAAAATTTGTCAGATACAAAGTATCAGAAAAATGGTGCTCAAAATCATAAATGCAATAGGGGACAAATCACGGAGAATCTAGAGAAGGACAAGGAGCAGGTGAGATTGAGCCTTGTGCCGCTGCGAAGGGACTTTCTTCATAAATCAGGTGGTTGAACCTATCAATACAACCCATGCCTTCCAGCATAATATGCCATTACTGTTTCATCTACCTGCAGGCCCCAGAGTGCAGCCACAGCAAGTTTCCTTGGAGTCTCCCACCAAAAACAGTTGCAAACGTGGGAGAAAACCCCTGCCGCAGGTTCAAAATGTAGCCGTTGATTGAAAACCCAGTCGCAGAGATCAAACGGCCCCCAAAAACAATGAAAAGACGCCCGCCAACGAAACTGTGCCACGTAAGCACCTCAAGTTTCCAACGCTGGGTCATCGCTTCTCATTTTCCTTTATCTCCCCGGCTGAGAGTCAACTGCCGGAACCTCGCATGAAAGCCACCACGTGGCAAGCTCCGCGCTCCCTTGAAACATTAGAGACCCTCCAAGAAACTCCTGCGGAGGATGACATTTGTCAGTTTTCGCGTCACTTAGAAACTCATTACCATGGCTGGGGAAAGGTCAAAAACAAATGTGGCCCTCGCGTCACATCGGACACGTGGCGCATTCCGCGTAACCATTGAAACACAAAGAAACTTAAGAGAAACAGTCATAAGTCCCAGGATCCTCTGCCACGTGTCACCCTCTGAGACACTCGACATTTATGCTGGGGCCCACCACAAGCTTCACTTAATGTTTGAAACAAAAAGAAACAGCTTGCGGAAGCTGACACTTGTCACGCTCTGCAGTAACTACGAGGGACACACGGCGCTTTCCGCGCACTCATTGAAACTTTAAGGAAACTGCCCCCGCTAGTGACACCTGTCACAACCCGCCACATTCATGAAACATTAGGAAATAGTGTGGAAACCTACGCGGAAACAGCCATGTGTCAGGCTCCGTAGCACCTCCTGAAACATTTAGAAACTTTTTGAAACACCCGCGGAAGCCGCCACGTGGTGCCTTCTGCGGTCTCTTGAAACATAAAGGCCCCTCTTCGAAACTTTAGCGGAAGCTGACACATGTCATCCTCCGTGACACTTGAGACACTTCACTGGGACCCACCATTGTCCTCGCCTCATTTAGAAACAAAATAGAAACCATTTCGGAAGCGGACACTTGTTAGCTTCCATAGCAACCTCAAGGGGCACGTGGCATCTTCCGCCCCTGCTTAGAAACTTTAAGAAACCTCAACGGAGAGTGACACGTGGCACCATCTGCAGCGAGCAACATGAAACACAAAGGAAACACATGGGACACCTGCGGAGACTGACATTTGGTAGGATCTACTGCAACTTAGAAAATTCTTGAAACTCAAGCAGATAGCGACACATGGCAAGCACCGCGTTGCCTTGAGAAACATTAAGGGTCTTTCAGAAACTGGCAGAAACTGTGAAACTTAGAAGAAACTACATAGAAACTTCGGCAAAAGCTGACATGTGGTGCCTTCTGCGCTCGAGCTGAAACATTAAGGGGCCGCTTCCGCCGTTGACACGTGGCACGCTCCGCGGGAAGCAAAAACAAAGGCACAAATTTAAACTGGGGCTTAACACTTGGAGGTCCCGCGGTTGTGGTACAAATTGACCCTTCTAGTCACACACAGAAACATTTAAGGACACTGGAACTATGACTTGATAAGCATTTTTTATGCGTGTGACCGAAATTTTTAACATTTTCAGGGGCTGACAGTAATTTCAGCAATAGAACAAGATCTCGCAACTTAGAAATTCCAGGGTTTGAGGGAGAAAATTAGCAAACATTCAATTTTAAAACCTAGACATAAATAATTACCAACACCTACTTTCACACCTTTTGCTACTACTAAGGCACCTTTTGAAACCTTCCAATTTTTATTAGTAAATGTAGCAATGCAACCTTGTTCAGCTAGTTGCCCTGCTGAAATTAAATTCCTACTGAGCCTTGGAATGTGCCTTACCTTTTGTAGTAGCCAATGATTCCCATTCTGCAACTTAATCTTGATTCTTCCCTTTCCAACAATCTGACAGGGTTTGTTATCTCCCAAATAGACCAGCCCGAAATCCCCTTAGACATAATCAAGAAAATAACTTCTATGGGGCGTAGCATGAAATGAGGCCCCAGAATCTAAAACCCATGAATCATCAGCATTATCTAGGGAAAGAATCAAAACATCATCTTCAGACTTGTTGCTTACCACATTTGCCTCCTTATTGCCTTCTTGTTTGTCTCCTTCTTTATTTTTCTGAGACCAGTAATCTTTCTTTAGATGACCTAGTTTGCCACAGTACCAGCAATCCTTTTGTCCTCTGGTTTGGGATCTTTTGTCTTTTGATTTTCCTCATGACTTCCCATGAGCTCCAAAACCTTTTCCTCCCTCCTTTCATCTGCCCCTGCTTTCTGCATTCAAAACACTGCCTGATGTGGATGCACCTGAGCTTTTCTTACGAATTTCCTCACTCAGAATAACACCAACAACATCATCAAATTTCAGGGTATTTGAACCAGAAATAGAGTTACTAACCGCCATTACCAAACTATCCCATCTTTCAGGCAATGAACATAATATCAAGAGAGCTCTAACTTCTTCATCAAATTTTTCATGTAAAGAAGTCAATTGACTGAGAATCATATTAAATTCATTTAAATGACCTGTCACAGATCCACCTTCAACCATTTTCAAATTAAACAAACGCTCCATGAGAAATACCTTATTTGAGGCTGAGGGTTTTTCATACAATTTAGCCAAAGCTTTCATTAGACCATCTGTTGTCTTCGCTTCCGTTATATTAAATGCCACCGATGGTGCCAGGCACAACCGAATGGTTCCCAGTGCCTTTCTGTCAAGAAGATTCCAATCCTCATCAGACATTGTTGCCAGTTTCTTGGATACTCCTTCCAACAGCATCCATAAATCCTTTTGATAGAGGTAATCCTCCATCTGCATCTTCCATAACCGATAGTTCTGCCCATTGAATTTATCGACCTTCAATTTGCCCTCGTCCGCCATTGCTCCACTCAACCGTGAGACTTTCTTGCAGATGATAATCGAACACAACCCGCTCTGATACCACTTGTTAGGGTTAGCCAACAGAAGATATCAATTAAATGCAAATAAAGATTAAACAAAGGAATGAAAATACACAGAAATAATAATAGCGAGAGACAAGTTTTAACGTGGTTCACCCAAACTCGGGCTACATCCACCAAATAGAGAGTCCAATATTATTATCCAGTAAATCAAACCGATTACAATCAGCAATCCCTATAACTCAATACCGCTGCAAAATGCTACAATACTATATCTCAAAACCCTAACCCTTAACCGCTTTTATCAAGCCTTTTTGTCGATTACAAAATAGGTTTTTTTTAATGTCGGTTACAAAAAATAGGACTTTTTATGTAGGCTCTAGAAAATTGTTTATGTAGGCTCTAGAATTTTTTTTTACATGGCTAGTGTACAGTACTTTCCTGATTAGTCACCACCTACCAACAAAAACCTCTAGACTATTTCTTTCTTTCCATTTTCAACTTCTTTCTTGAGTCACTAGGCTGGGTTGTTTCAATAGAGTCATTACTCTTCACTCAAAAGAGAAATCCCTTGGGGAAGAACAACTGCCAAGGTAAAACAAGATTATCAATTACCTTTTCTCCAACAAAATACTCAATAGATTTCAACCTTATATGGATCCCAATAGATGTTCCACTTGTTGGTGTAAGTTGACTACACAATAAAATGCAAAACACCTTCTATTGCAAGGGCCTTCAAGATGAATAGGACCTACCTCCATAACAATGATACGATTTGTTGGTGACCCAGACATGTGGATTTGCAATTCCTAAAGACTTGCTCTATCATGTAATGCCAAGGGAATGTCATCATAGGTGAAAGAAAGGCTTATGATTAGATTGTGGCATGTAAGGATTAGTGGATAAGGATGAATATCTCCTTATTCTAGCTGTACTAAACCAAGGGGGGTTTTCCTTGAGATATGTGCTAAGCTAATGACAAATCAAACCTTGAGACAAGTAATATCCAAACACATGAGACTCCTAATGTTTGTCACTAAGTACCAATGTGCTAGTTTGCCTTGAACCAAGGGTAAAATAAGATACCTCTATTAAGCAGATGCATGTAGAGACTTGGATGCATTCTTCTTAATCCTTAATATTTGTGGCACATGATCTCACATTACACATGAATGCGATGGACAAGAAATGTATTTATCATTGTTATAGACCTCTTGGAGGTATACAAACACTTTGGGGTTATAGGGGAGTAAGGGAGATGCAAAATGGTGGGTCTACTAACTGAACTAAGACTATTGAGGTTAATGTTTTGAGTTTTTTGTAAGTGCAATGGGATGGGGCATGCTTTAAATCATAGCAGAAGGGTGCCTTCATTCATATGGGAAATGAAGACTAATCTTCATCACAATGACATTCCTCAAGAAAATCATGGATAACACCTCAAAGAAGATGATATGGATGACTATATTTATCAAGCCAACATACTCTACGCTCTATATGCAAGGAAGACAAATAGAAGGTGTTTGCAGACACTCACAAGAACATATCTTACACATCCACAAGTAAGTTTCTACACTTCACGTATTGCATTGAAAGGAGATCTCATAAAAGAGTTTACAAGATGTTTTATAGCCTCTATAAAGGCAAACCAACCAATATCAATATTCGGACTAGAAAATGTTGTTAAGGCAAGTCGTCAAGCTTCCAAAAGCATATGTAAACACTCAAGGAGACATTCAAATGACTGGAGCTATACTTTGTATTCATTCATCAAATGATTTACATGAAAGGGGGACACTAACACAATGAGGATCAAACTTATACATTGGCATTGCTCAACTTTTATGAAACACAAGACACTCTGCTCTTTCTTTTCTACCAGTTCTACAATGCAAGATGCCACCCAATCAAACAACCAACAACCTTTTTACATCTCCAAACAATGTATATATAGATCTTAGAAATGAATATTGGAGGGAAAATTCAAATCTCACCATCATGTCAGCACTAGCTGGGAACATTCATCATACTACAAAGAAGATCACCTGGGATCGCGTGGAGATCGGTTTAAAGAAGACATTAGGACACGTCGTCATAAGTGTACACCATCAGGACAACCACAACCAAAGGAAAACATGAACCACCTTGAAGAAAAAAATCATTGCTTTCTACTTGCCATCAATCTACATTAAACACATTGTTGGGCCGAAGAAGGGAAATTGGAAATAAACAGGCCTAAGGAGATAACACACAAGGCTCAAGAAGATATTCTCTCCATACCTACAACATGCATCAACTCTTGAGATAGAAAAGGGACATGCCAAATAAATGGTGAAGAAAACCACCAACTAGACCTATGCAAGTATTCAAATTATTGAATATACCCATGAATTATAAAAAGGGATGGTGATAGGTGAAATGACACTAAGACAACAAGATGATTAAACTATTTGAAACCTATATGAACCACAACTATCCACATGGATCCAAGAGACATTGATGGTAAATATCCACCCACAAATGATCAAACAATTTCCTAAGATGAATAGCAACCACTGAATATGAAACCGTTAAACACTAGGGAACCATCACAAACACACAGCTAGGGGACATACAAACTCACCACAAAGATAAGAAACACCATGAGAGACACTACAACCAAAACAAGATCTACTAAGAAGATGCTCGATCATAATGCATTCATAAAAGCACCCATAAATTGGAAGTAGGCCATCACAGAGAAAGAAATGCATTTCCAATAAAAGGAAACTACCATATGAAAGATTAAGGCACTTGCAACAATCACAAAGTGAACCAACTAGTATCAAGTGATACCAAATCCACCACAAAGCTAGAGGATGATCATAAAAAACCATGGGGATCCATCATGAACAAGGAACAATCACCGTATATTGTTAAAACTACTACAAAGGGATAAATATGGTCAAGAAGCTGAACGATGCCTTTGCAGTAAACATACTCATGTGAAGGAATATTATGATGACAATATATATGCATATGATATTAATAAATGGGTGAACAAGGGATGGGAAGACACCATAGTGAAAATAACTCACTACACAACAAAGGAAGGGGCAAGGAACCACAAACAACACCACATAAGGTAGAAAACATATCAAGTAAACTTGTGGCAATAGCAAGGAGAAAATGAGACCTAAAATAGATGTCTGGGTGAATGCAAGATAGCACAACTAGTTATACTACTAGACTTGGTCAATTTTTTAATGCAAGCCAACATTTACAAACACCTTTGAGAAATCTATTGAGTCATGAGGGTCATGTTCTCCTCAATCAGACCCCTAGTTGGACTAATTTAGTAACTTTGGAACAAAGGATTGATGATGACAAATAAGCTTGTAATAGACATAGGATGATGTGTGTTGATGTAATATTTTAATAGTGTTGCTATGATGCTCTCATAAATGCTCTTCAATGATTCCTAGGTTGTCCTTACATTTTTTTCAAACGAATGATTGAAAATTTTAAAATATAATAACACAACACACATTAATACAAATATATGTTAGGTCATCTAACAATGTTTAGTAGGAGGAAATCTATGAGATTTGTTTTGAATTGGAATTTTAAAAGTTTAGGGTTCAAATCTACTATTACAGAAATACCTAGGTTAATTATAAACCCACATATTTGATCAAGGGGATGAATATGTGAGCTAGGGATAAAGACCGATCACTAAGGATGAGTGTTGATGGGATTAGGGTAAAATCAAGTCATGATCTGAATTCATGCAAGTGGGTAGAGGGCCCAAAACACGAGGAAGAAGTGCATGGTATGCAATTTTCACCATTACAATATGAAACAAAATAACTCATTTACGAAGCACACATAATTTTTCCATTTATCTTATTTAAAACTATACAATTCAAACTTATTGAGGACACAAGTTTTCAAAATTATAAAAACATAACTATAATGGTGAAATTTGCATAGCCATACCATTTCCCATTTAGTTTTGTGCCTATTTTGAGGGGAGTGCTTTGATACATAAACATATCGATAAATGACATAATTTTGTGTGAAGTCAGGTCCCTTCCCTTATGTTATCCACCTACTCTATTACAATCTTTCCATACACCTACCACTTAAGCCCCTTGCACATGTTCAAATACCTTTACACATTTGCCTTGTCCACTTATTTATTACTCTCATGCTTGCACTTATTTCCATGCACACATTATTCACTATGATCTAGCCTATTTTTTGTCCAGGGACTAGTTCATGTTCGCAAGGTCATCCTCACAGTCACAAACTCACCCCGCCTAAATCTAAAATTTAAATTTCAAAATCTGACTTGACTTCCCACCTTTTCCCTTCCTTTCTAGGGCCAACTAAACACAAATTTGTATGTCCTTGTACAAAAAGGCATTCAATGCATTCATTCTAAACATCTAGGAATCAAGCAAATAATTTGAATATCATTCTCATCTACACACTTCAATTGGTGGTCTAAAAGGAATTTAGCTTTGCATGATCATTCCAGAGGCATTTGCATGACTGAAGATTGTTATTTTTCAATATTGTTCAATTTTGGGGGATTGATCTAAGCGATAGCTCCTTATGACCTAACAATAATCCTACAAGCTATTTTTAAATACCCCGAAGTCCCTAGACATTCAAGAAACATAGAGAAGAAACCAAGATTGATAAGGCAAACCAAAAGATATAAACCTATAAACTACTCAAGACAAATTTACAGGTGTAAGACAAGTCCGTCACTACAAATTCATCCCTACATAATCACAATAGAATAATTAATTCCTAAACAATTTACCAACCTAATATCTGTTATTTCACATCTTCAAATACATCACATTCAAATCCACAACTATTTTATATCATTGTTAGATAAAAAAACTAAATATTTACAAATTAAAATATCAAACTAGCTTTTATCTACAACCAATAGATTGGCAATGGGGAGAGCTGTTTATATTGTTTGCTAATGTGGGGCCAGCTGGATTACAAAAAAAATATTAAAAGCAATGTAAATGTGAAACGACTTCTGGAAAGGTCCGCGAAACTTGTGGCGCCTTCATGATTGTAATAATATATAAGAGAATCTTGATGGGGATTGCGAATTCCTATATTGGTCAAAAAGATTTTTTTTAATTTATTTATTCCCTAGTTTCTCTTTCTCTTCCTACCTATCTATACACGGGAGGTATCTATCGGATACCTTTTTTACATAACGACAAATTCCCGACTCACATCGCTTTAAAAGAATATGCACCATATGCTTTACCAATTTAAACACGGTTGGCCCATGGTTTGGTTTATAATATTAATTATATTTTAATTTCATTATCATTTATTTTAGAGATGTAAATCTTTTATTTATAATCTTAGATCAAATTTGTGGGTGTGGATTCGACCAGGGCTTAAATTTGACAGTTGTATAGCTGTATTTAGGCATTTTTGCTGTAAATTACAATCAAAATTTTTAAAAGACTATCATATGAAAGGAGGAATTTTCGACAAACTGTCAAAATTTATATAGGATTATGATGATTTATATATTTGATTTTTATATGATTTACTTATACTAAGGCATATCATAGTATTTGACAGGCACCATTGAATATATAACTGTCATAAAAAAATTGCTTGACAGGTAAGGTCGACTGTCAAATTTAAGCCCTGGATTCGACTCGGGTCATTTCTATAATTGTGGATCTAAACTTCAAATATAGCCACAAGGGAACAAGAGGAAATATCCACCATATACATGCTCATATTTTAACCATCAAAGTTTATAGTCTAACAAGCATTATTATCACAAGGCTCACCCAAGTTTATAGTCTTTGAACTACTTGGGTTTGAAATCAAATTAAATTTAATTGTATGAGCTCAAGGGGTTTGCTATTTCAAAGGTAAAATAGATATTTAAGTTATTGAGGACCTTTGTCTCTAGTCTTTATACATTATTTTATTCTTGAATACAAATTAGTTGCCTCGAGTGTTCAAAATAATTTAATGGTTTATTAGGAATAATGTTATGTAATTTAGCTTAGTAGATGATCATTAGATTCTTCTTTAGTGGGTTTCTTATGTTCAAAAGAAGTGTTTTGTTTGAGCTTATGATAAATATAGTTTATTGCATTTAAGCTAAATGTTTAGTTGAAAGGATACTAAGTATTTTATTTGAAAAGGCATTACCTAAGTGAAAATGATTAGAAAGATTAACATACATTTCACTTAAAGCTTAATATTTAGTTTGAAAAAATAGTTTATAAATCATTGTGAAATGAAAAAGATGTTTTGCATTAGGGTTATCTATATGCACTTTTAGAGGAGTCTTTTCTTATGCACTTTTGGGATGAAAATTAGAATGGAAAAAAATCTTGGTTTTCTTGAAACCCTTAGATTGTTTGAAGATCATTTGGAAGCGATTTGCTTGTTGATTGAGAGCTTACTTGGATTGGATTGCTTGGAGAAGGAGTGTGTGGTGCTTGGCGTGTGAGTTGTATTAAAAAAAGAGGAATCTTCATTTATGTGAGTTGCATTATTGTATGGTAAGTAAATGTCAGTGCTAGAAATTTAATTAGGTGTTTTTCTAATTTTATTGAAAAATGCAAAATGGCCTAGAAACCCTTGAAAGTTTCTTGTAAGTCTTATGTGAATGAAAAAAGTGTGATCCCTAGCCTATTTAGAGCAAGAGGGTATAATTAAGGTTTTGAAACTATTAGCTTTTAATTTTAGTGAAAAACTTGATGGCCTTTGATAGCAAAACCTGGTTTTCTTGGTTCTTGGTGAATTATTGAAAATATAAAAAATAGAATTTTGAGTGTTAGAGATGATATTACTTTGTGGCCTTATACTTTTTTCTTGGAAAATGAAATTGTATAGTATTTGGATATCGATGTGATGATGTTATGCTTTATTTTTCATGCTATGATTGTTTTGAGT